>JAGKQI010000031.1:0-1475052 GCA_018806915.1 Phytophthora colocasiae | reverse complement strand
GGACGCTCCGGCCATCGACCACTTCACGGCCACCGACGCGACCACGCCACGATGCCACCACGACGCTCCCGCCTCGACCACGACGGCCACGACGGATGACGCCACTGACGCGCCTGCTGCCACGGTGCCGTCGACCGCTTCATCGGCTTCCACGTCCAGCGCCTCTGCTGCTACGGACGCCCGGCCACCGACACTCCGGCCACCGACGCATCCGGCCACTGACGTACTAACCCCGATGCGACCGTCGCCACAGACGCCACCACGGACGCTCCCGCCTCGACCACGACGACCACGACGGATGCCGCCACTGACGCGCCTGCTGCCACGGTGCCGCCGACCGCTTCATCGGCTTCCACGTCCAGCGCCTCTGCTGCTACCGGACGCTCCGGCCACCGACACCCGGGCCACCGACGCTCCGGCCACTGACGTACTAACCCCGATGCGACCGTCGCCACAGACGCCACCACGGACGCTCCGCCCGACCACGACGACCACGACGGATGCCGCCACTGACGCGCCTGCCGCTGCCACGGTGCCGTCGACCGCTTCATCGGCTTCCACGTCCAGCGCCTCTGCTGCTACGGACGCTCCGGCCACCGACACTCCGGCCACCGACGCTTCGGCCACTGACGTACTAACCCCCGATGCGACCGTCGCCACAGACGCCACCACGGACGCTCCCGCCTCGACCACGACGACCACGACGGATGACGCCACTGACGCGCCTGCTGCCACGGTGCCGTCGACCGCTTCATCGGCTTCCACGTCCAGCGCCTCTGCAGCTCCGGCCGCTCCGGCCACCGACACTCCGGCCACCGACGCTCCGGCCACGGACGTACTAACCCCGATGCGACCGTCGCCACAGACGCCACCACGGACGCTCCCGCCTCGACCACGACGACCACGACGGATGACGCCACTGACGCGCCTGCTGCCACGGTGCCGTCGACCGCTTCATCGGCTTCCACGTCCAGCGCCTCTGCTGCTACCGACGCTCCGGCCACCGACACCCGGCCACCGACGCTCCGGCCACTGACGTACTAACCCCGATGCGACCGTCGCCACAGACGCCACCACGGACGCTCCCGCCTCGACCACGACGACCACGACGGATGCCGCCACTGACGCGCCTGCTGCCACGGTGCCGCTCGACCGCTTCATCGGCTTCCACGTCCAGCGCCTCTTGCTACCGGACGCTCCGGCCACCGACACTCCGGCCACCGACGCTCCGGCCACTGACGTACTAACCCCGATGCGACCGTCGCCACAGACGCCACCACGGACGCTCCGCCTCGACCACGACGACCACGACGGATGCCGCCACTGACGCGCCTGCTGCCACGGTGCCGTCGACCGCTTCATCGGCTTCCACGTCCAGCGCCTCTGCTGCTACGGACGCTCCGGCCACCGACACTCCGGGCCACCGACGCTCCGGCCACTGACGTACTAACCCCGATGCGACCGTCGCCACAGACGCCACCACGGACGCTCCCGCCTCGACCACGACGACCACGCCGGATGCCGCCTCTGACGCGCCTGCTGCCTCGGTGCCGTCGACCGCTTCCTCGGCTTCCTCGTCCAGCGCCTCTGCTGCTACGGACGCTCCGGCCACCGACACTCCGGCCACCGACGCTTCGGGCCACTGACGTACTAACCCCTGATGCGACCGTCGCCACAGACGCCACCACGGACGCTCCCGCCTCGACCACGACGACCACGACGGATGCCGCCACTGACGCGCCTGCTGCCACGGTGCCGTCGACCGCTTCATCGGCTTCCACGTCCAGCGCCCTCTGCTGCTACGGACGCTCCGGCCACCGACACTCCGGCCACCGACGCTCCGGCCACTGACGTACTAACCCCCCGATGCGACCGTCGCCAGAACGCCACCACGGACGACCGACGCTTCGCCACGACGACGACCACGACGGATCCACGACCACTACCGACCTGCACTGACGCCATCGCCGCGCCTGCTGCGGTGCTGTCCGACCGCTTCATCGGCTTCACGTCCAGCGCCTCTGTTGCTGCTACGGACGCTCCGGCCACCGACACCCCGGCCACCGAGCCGCTCCGCCACTGACGTACTAACCCCCTGATGCGACCGTCGCCACAGACGCCACCACGGACGCTCCCGCCTCGACCACGACGACCACGACGGATGACGCCACTGACGCGCCTGCTGCCACGGTGCCGTCGACCGCTTCATCGGCTTACACCACCGCACCCTAATCAGCTACGGACGCTCCGGCCACCGACACTCCGGCCACCGACGCTTCGGCCACTGACGTACTAACCCCCGATGCGACCGTCGCCACAGACGCCACCACGGACGCTCCTGCCTCGACCACGACGACCACGACGGATGCCGCCACTGACGCGCCTGCTGCCACGGTGCCGTCGACCGCTTCATCGGCTTCCACGTCCAGCGCCTCTGCTGCTACGGACGCTCCGGCCACCGACACTCCGGCCACCGACGCTCCGGCCACTGACGTACTAACCCCCGATGCGACCGTCGCCACAGACGCCACCACGGACGCTCCCGCCTCGACCACGACGACCACGACGGATGACGCCACTGACGCGCCTGCTGCCACGGTGCCGTCGACCGCTTCATCGGCTTCCACGTCCAGCGCCTCTGCTGCTACCGACGCTCCGGCCACCGACACTCCGGCCACCGACGCTCCGGCCACTGACGTACTAACCCCCGATGCGACCGTCGCCACAGACGCCACCACGGACGCTCCCGCCTCGACCACGACGACCACGACGGATGCCGCCACTGACGCGCCTGCTGCCACGGTGCCGTCGACCGCTTCATCGGCTTCCACGTCCAGCGCCTCTGCTGCTACCGACGCTCCGGCCACCGACACTCCGGCCACCGACGCTCCGGCCACTGACGTACTAACCCCGATGCGACCGTCGCCACAGACGCCACCACGGACGCTCCCGCCTCGACCACGACGACCACGACGGATGCCGCCACTGACGCGCCTGCTGCCACGGTGCCGTCGACCGCTTCATCGGCTTCCACGTCCAGCGCCTCTGCTGCTACGGACGCTCCGGCCACCGACACTCCGGCCACCGACGCTTCGGCCACTGACGTACTAACCCCGATGCGACCGTCGCCACAGACGCCACCACGGACGCTCCCGCCTCGACCACGACGACCACGACGGATGCCGCCACTGACGCGCCTGCTGCCACGGTGCCGTCGACCGCTTCATCGGCTTCCACGTCCAGCGCCTCTGCTGCTACGGACGCTCCGGCCACCGACACTCCGGCCACCGACGCTCCGGCCACTGACGTACTAACCCTTCGATGCGACCGTCGCCACAGACGCCACCACGGACGCTCCTGCCTCGACCACGACGACCACGACGGATGACGCCACTGACGCGCCTGCTGCCACGGTGCCGTCGACCGCTTCATCGGCTTCCACGTCCAGCGCCTCTGCTGCTACCGACGCTCCGGCCACCGACACTCCGGCCACCGACGCTTCGGCCACTGACGTACTAACCCCGATGCGACCGTCGCCACAGACGCCACCACGGACGCTCCCGCCTCGACCACGACGACCACGACGGATGCCGCCACTGACGCGCCTGCTGCCACGGTGCCGTCGACCGCTTCATCGGCTTCCACGTCCAGCGCCTCTGCTGCTACCGACGCTCCGGCCACCCGGACTCCGGCCACAGACGCTGCGGCCACTGCGGTAGTAAACCACGATGCTACCGTCGCCACAGACGCCACCACGGACGCTCCCGCCTCGACCACGACGACCACGACGGATGACGCCACTGACGCGCCTGCTGCCACGGTGCCGTCGACCGCTTCATCGGCTTCCACGTCCAGCGCCTCTGCTGCTACGGACGCTCCGGCCACCGACACTCCGGCCACCGACGCTCCGGCCACTGACGTACTAACCCCCGATGCGACCGTCGCCACAGACGCCACCCCGCACGCACCACCAACGACCACGACAACCACGAAGGCTGACGCCACTGACGCGCCTGCTGCCACGGTGCCGTCGACCGCTTCATCGGCTTCACGTCCAGCGCCTCTGCTGCTACGGACGCTCCGGCCACCGACACCCGGCCACCGACGCTCCGGCCACTGACGTACTAACCCCCGATGCGACCGTCGCCACAGACGCCACCACGGACGCTCCCGCCTCGACCACGACGACCACGACGGATGCCGCCACTGACGCGCCTGCTGCCACGGTGCCGTCGACCGCTTCATCGGCTTCCACGTCCAGCGCCTCTGCTGCTACCGACGCTCCGGCCACCGACACTCCGGCCACCGACGCTTCGGCCACTGACGTACTAACCCCCGATGCGACCGTCGCCACAGACGCCACCACGGACGCTCCCGCCTCGACCACGACGACCACGACGGATGCCGCCACTCGACGCGCCTGCTGCCACGGTGCCGTCGACCGCTTCATCGGCTTCCACGTCCAGCGCCTCTGCTGCTACGGACGCTCCGGACAGCGACACACAGGACAACGTCGCTACGGGAGCTGACGTACGAACCCCCGATGCGACCGTCGCCACAGACGCCACCACGGACGCTCCCGCCTCGACCACGACGACCACGACGGATGCCGCCACTGACGCGCCTGCTGCCACGGTGCCGTCGACCGCTTCATCGGCTTCCACGTCCAGCGCCTCTGCTGCTACGGACGCTCCGGCCACCGACACTCCGGCCACCGACGCTCCGGCCACTGACGTACTAACCCCGATGCGACCGTCGCCACAGACGCCACCACGGACGCTCCCGCCTCGACCACGACGACCACGACGGATGACGCCACTGACGCGCCTGCTGCCACGGTGCCGTCGACCGCTTCATCGGCTTCCACGTCCAGCGCCTCTGCTGCTACGGACGCTCCGGCCACCGACACTCCGGCCACCGACGCTCCGGCCACTGACGTACTAACCCCGATGCGACCGTCGCCACAGACGCCACCACGGACGCTCCTGCCTCGACCACGACGACCACGACGGATGCCGCCACTGACGCGCCTGCTGCCACGGTGCCGTCGACCGCTTCATCGGCTTCCACGTCCAGCGCCTGCTGCTACCGACGCTCCGGCCACCGACACTCCGGCCACCGACACTACGGCCACTGACGTACTTCAACCCCGATGCGACCGTCGCCACAGACGCCACCACGGACGCTCCCGCCTCGACCACGACGACCACGACGGATGCCGCCACCGACGCGCCTGCTGCCACGGTGCCGTCGACCGCTTCAGCGGCTTCCACGTCCAGCGCCTCTGCTGCTACCGGACGCTCCGGCCACCGACACTCCGGCCACCGACGCTTCGGCCACTGACGTACTAACCCCTGATGCGACCGTCGCCACAGACGCCACCACGGACGCTCCCGCCTCGACCACGACGACCACGACGGATGCCGCCACTGACGCGCCTGCTGCCACGGTGCCGTCGACCGCTTCATCGGCTTCCACGTCCAGCGCCTCTGCTGCTACGGACGCTCCGGCCACCGACACTCCGGCCACCGACGCTACGGCAAATCACGAACTAGACCCCGATGCGAACGTCGCCACAGACGCAGCCACGGACGCTCCCGCCTCGACCACGACGACCACGACGGATGCCGCCACCGACGCGCCTGCTGCCACGGTGCCGTCGACCGCTTCATCGGCTTCCACGTCCAGCGCCTCTGCTGCTACGGACGCTCCGGCCACCGACACTCCGGCCACCGACGCTCCGGCCACTGACGTACTAACCCCGATGCGACCGTCGCCACAGACGCCACCACGGACGCTCCCGCCTCGACCACGACGACCACGACGGATGCCGCCACTGACGCGCCTGCTGCCACGGTGCCGTCGACCGCTTCATCGGCTTCCACGTCCAGCGCCTCTGCTGCTACGGACGCTCCGGCCACCGACACTCCGGCCACCGACGCTTCGGCCACTGACGTACTAACCCCGATGCGACCGTCGCCACAGACGCCACCACGGACGCTCCCGCCTCGACCACGACGACCACGACGGATGCCGCCACTGACGCGCCTGCTGCCACGGTGCCGTCGACCGCTTCATCGGCTTCCACGTCCAGCGCCTCTGCTGCTACGGACGCTCCGGCCACCGACACTCCGGCCACCGACGCTTCGGCCACTGACGTACTAACCCCGATGCGACCGTCGCCACAGACGCCACCACGGACGCTCCCGCCTCGACCACGACGACCACGACGGATGACGCCACTGACGCGCCTGCTGCCACGGTGCCGTCGACCGCTTCATCGGCTTCCACGTCCAGCGCCTCTGCTGCTACCGACGCTCCGGCCACCGACACTCCGGCCACCGACGCTCCGGCCACTGACGTACTAACCCCCGATGCGACCGTCGCCACAGACGCCACCACGGACGCTCCCGCCTCGACCACGACGACCACGACGGATGCCGCCACTGACGCGCCTGCTGCCACGGTGCCGTCGACCGCTTCATCGGCTTCCACGTCCAGCGCCTCTGCTGCTACGTACGCTCCGGCCACCGACGCTTCGGCCACTGACGATGCGACCGTCGCCACAGACGCCACCACGGACGCTCCCGCCTCGACCACGACGACCACGACGGATGACGCCACTGACGCGCCTGCTGCCACGGTGCCGTCGACCGCTTCATCGGCTTCCACGTCCAGCGCCTCTGCTACCGACGCTCCGGCCACCGACACTCCGGCCACCGACGCCTCGGCCACTGACGTACTAACTCGATGCGACCGTCGCCACAGACGCCACCACGGACGCTCCTGCCTCGACCACGACGACCACGACGGATGCCGCCACTGACGCGCCTGCTGCCACGGTGCCGTCGACCGCTTCATCGGCTTCCACGTCCAGCGCCTCTGCTGCTACGGACGCTCCGGCCACCGACACTCCGGCCACCGACGCTCCGGCCACTGACGTACTAACCCCCGATGCGACCGTCGCCACAGACGCCACCACGGACGCTCCCGCCTCGACCACGACGACCACGACGGATGCCGCCACTGACGCGCCTGCTGCCACGGTGCCGTCGACCGCTTCATCGGCTTCCACGTCCAGCGCCTCTGCTGCTACGGACGCTCCGGCCACCGACACTCCGGCCACCGACGCTTCGGCCACTGACGTACTAACCCCGATGCGACCGTCGCCACAGACGCCACCACGGACGCTCCCGCCTCGACCACGACGACCACGACGGATGACGCCACTGACGCGCCTGCTGCCACGGTGCCGTCGACCGCTTCATCGGCTTCCACGTCCAGCGCCTCTGCTGCTACGGACGCTCCGGCCACCGACACTCCGGCCACCGACGCCCGGCCACTGACGTACTAACCCCGATGCGACCGTCGCCACAGACGCCACCACGGACGCTCCCGCCTCGACCACGACGACCACGACGGATGACGCCACTGACGCGCCTGCTGCCACGGTGCCGTCGACCGCTTCATCGGCTTCCACGTCCAGCGCCTCTGCTGCTACGGACGCTCCGGCCACCGACACTCCGGCCACCGACGCTTCGGCCACTGACGTACTAACCCCCGATGCGACCGTCGCCACAGACGCCACCACGGACGCTCCCGCCTCGACCACGACGACCACGACGGATGCCGCCACTGACGCGCCTGCTGCCACGGTGCCGTCGACCGCTTCATCGGCTTCCACGTCCAGCGCCTCTGCTGCTACGGACGCTCCGGCCACCGACACTCCGGCCACCGACGCTCCGGCCACTGACGTACTAACCCCCGATGCGACCGTCGCCACAGACGCCACCACGGACGCTCCTGCCTCGACCACGACGACCACGACGGATGACGCCACTGACGCGCCTGCTGCCACGGTGCCGTCGACCGCTTCATCGGCTTCCACGTCCAGCGCCTCTGCTGCTACGGACGCTCCGGCCACCGACACTCCGGCCACCGACGCTCCGGCCACTGACGTACTAACCCCCGATGCGACCGTCGCCACAGACGCCACCACGGACGCTCCTGCCTCGACCACGACGACCACGACGGATGACGCCACTGACGCGCCTGCTGCCACGGTGCCGTCGACCGCTTCATCGGCTTCCACGTCCAGCGCCTCTGCTGCTACCGACGATCCGGCCACCGACACTCCGGCCACCGACGCTCCGGCCACTGACGTACTAACCCCCGATGCGACCGTCGCCACAGACGCCACCACGGACGCTCCCGCCTCGACCACGACGACCACGACGGATGCCGCCACCGACGCGCCTGCTGCCACGGTGCCGTCGACCGCTTCATCGGCTTCCACGTCCAGCGCCTCTGCTGCTACCGACGCTCCGGCCACCGACGCTCCGGCCACCGACGCGACCGTCGCCACAGATGCCACCACGGACGCTCCCGCCTCGACCACGACGACCACGACGGATGCCGCCACTGACGCGCCTGCTGCCACGGTGCCGTCGACCGCTTCATCGGCTTCCACGTCCAGCGCCTCTGCTGCTACGGACGCTCCGGCCACCGACACTCCGGCCACCGACGCTCCGGCCACTGACGTACTAACCCCGATGCGACCGTCGCCACAGACGCCACCACGGACGCTCCTGCCTCGACCACGACGACCACGACGGATGCCGCCACTGACGCGCCTGCTGCCACGGTGCCGTCGACCGCTTCATCGGCTTCCACGTCCAGCGCCTCTGCTGCTACGGACGCTCCGGCCACCGACACTCCGGCCACCGACGCTCCGGCCACTGACGTACTAACCCCGATGCGACCGTCGCCACAGACGCCACCACGGACGCTCCTGCCTCGACCACGACGACCACGACGGATGCCGCCACTGACGCGCCTGCTGCCACGGTGCCGTCGACCGCTTCATCGGCTTCCACGTCCAGCGCCTCTGCTGCTACCGACGCTCCGGCCACCGACACTCCGGCCACCGACGCTCCGGCCACTGACGTACTAACCCCGATGCGACCGTCGCCACAGACGCCACCACGGACGCTCCCGCCTCGACCACGACGACCACGACGGATGCCGCCACTGACGCGCCTGCTGCCACGGTGCCGTCGACCGCTTCATCGGCTTCCACGTCCAGCGCCTCTGCTGCTACGGACGCTCCGGCCACCGACACTCCGGCCACCGACGCTCCGGCCACTGACGTACTAACCCCCGATGCGACCGTCGCCACAGACGCCACCACGGACGCTCCCGCCTCGACCACGACGACCACGACGGATGACGCCACTGACGCGCCTGCTGCCACGGTGCCGTCGACCGCTTCATCGGCTTCCACGTCCAGCGCCTCTGCTGCTACCGACGCTCCGGCCACCGACACTCCGGCCACCGACGCTTCGGCCACTGACGTACTAACCCCCCGATGCGACCGTCGCCACAGACGCCACCACGGACGCTCCCGCCTCGACCACGACGACCACGACGGATGCCGCCACTGACGCGCCTGCTGCCACGGTGCCGTCGACCGCTTCATCGGCTTCCACGTCCAGCGCCTCTGCTGCTACGGACGCTCCGGCCACCGACACTCCGGCCACCGACGCTTCGGCCACTGACGTACTAACCCCCGATGCGACCGTCGCCACAGACGCCACCACGGACGCTCCTGCCTCGACCACGACGACCACGACGGATGACGCCACTGACGCGCCTGCTGCCACGGTGCCGTCGACCGCTTCATCGGCTTCCACGTCCAGCGCCTCTGCTGCTACGGACGCTCCGGCCACCGACACTCCGGCCACCGACGCTCCGGCCACTGACGTACTAACCCCCGATGCGACCGTCGCCACAGACGCCACCACGGACGCTCCTGCCTCGACCACGACGACCACGACGGATGACGCCACTGACGCGCCTGCTGCCACGGTGCCGTCGACCGCTTCATCGGCTTCCACGTCCAGCGCCTCTGCTGCTACCGACGCTCCGGCCACCGACACTCCGGCCACCGACGCTTCGGCCACTGACGTACTAACCCCCGATGCGACCGTCGCCACAGACGCCACCACGGACGCTCCCGCCTCGACCACGACGACCACGACGGATGCCGCCACTGACGCGCCTGCTGCCACGGTGCCGTCGACCGCTTCATCGGCTTCCACGTCCAGCGCCTCTGCTGCTACCGACGCTCCGGCCACCGACACTCCGGCCACCGACGCTTCGGCCACTGACGTACTAACCCCCGATGCGACCGTCGCCACAGACGCCACCACGGACGCTCCCGCCTCGACCACGACGACCACGACGGATGCCGCCACTGACGCGCCTGCTGCCACGGTGCCGTCGACCGCTTCATCGGCTTCCACGTCCAGCGCCTCTGCTGCTACCGACGCTCCGGCCACCGACACTCCGGCCACCGACGCTTCCGGCCACTGACGTACTAACCCCCGATGCGACCGTCGCCACAGACGCCACCACGGACGCTCCGCCTCGACCACGACGACCACGACGGATGCCGCCACTGACGCGCCTGCTGCCACGGTGCCGTCGACCGCTTCATCGGCTTCCCACGTCCAGCGCCTCTGCTGCTACGGCCGCTCCGGCCACCGACACTCCGGCCACCGACGCTCCGGCCACTGACGTACTAACCCCCGATGCGACCGTCGCCACAGACGCCACCACGGACGCTCCTGCCTCGACCACGACGACCACGACGGATGCCGCCACTGACGCGCCTGCTGCCACGGTGCCGTCGACCGCTTCATCGGCTTCCACGTCCAGCGCCTCTGCTGCTACCGACGCTCCGGCCACCGACACTCCGGCCACCGACGCTTCGGCCACTGACGTACTAACCCCGATGGGACCGTCGCCACAGACGCCACCACGGACGCTCCTGCCTCGACCACGACGACCACGACGGATGCCGCCACTGACGCGCCTGCTGCCACGGTGCCGTCGACCGCTTCATCGGCTTCCACGTCCAGCGCCTCTGCTGCTACGGACGCTCCGGCCACCGACACTCCGGCCACCGACGCTCCGGCCACTGACGTACTAACCCCGATGCGACCGTCGCCACAGACGCCACCACGGACGCTCCTGCCTCGACCACGACGACCACGACGGATGACGCCACTGACGCGCTCTGCTGCCACGGTGCCGTCGACCGCTTCATCGGCTTCCACGTCCAGCGCCTCTGCTGCTACCGACGCTCCGGCCACCGACACTCCGGCCACCGACGCTTCGGCCACTGACGTACTAACCCCCGATGCGACCGTCGCCACAGACGCCACCACGGACGCTCCTGCCTCGACCACGACGACCACGACGGATGCCGCCACTGACGCGCCTGCTGCCACGGTGCCGTCGACCGCTTCATCGGCTTCCACGTCCAGCGCCTCTGCTGCTACCGACGCTCCGGCCACCAACACTCCGGCCACCGACGCTTCGGCCACTGACGTACTAACCCCCGATGCGACCGTCGCCACAGACGCCACCACGGACGCTCCCGCCTCGACCACGACGACCACGACGGATGACGCCACTGACGCGCCTGCTGCCACGGTGCCGTCGACCGCTTCATCGGCTTCCACGTCCAGCGCCTCTGCTGCTACGGACGCTCCGGCCACCGACACTCCGGCCACCGACGCTCCGGCCACTGACGTACTAACCCCCGATGCGACCGTCGCCACAGACGCCACCACGGACGCTCCCGCCTCGACCACGACGACCACGACGGATGCCGCCACTGACGCGCCTGCTGCCACGGTGCCGTCGACCGCTTCATCGGCTTCCACGTCCAGCGCCTCTGCTGCTACGGACGCTCCGGCCACCGACACTCCGGCCACCGACGCTCCGGCCACTGACGTACTGCGACCGTCGCCACAGACGCCACCACGGACGCTCCCGCCTCGACCACGACGACCACGACGGATGCCGCCACTGACGCGCCTGCTGCCACGGTGCCGTCGACCGCTTCATCGGCTTCCACGTCCAGCGCCTCTGCTGCTACCGACGCTCCGGCCACCGACACTCCGGCCACCGACGCTCCGGCCACTGACGTACTAACCACCGATGCGACCTTCTCCACAGACTCCACCACGGACGCTCCCGCCTCCACCACGACGACCACGACGGATGCCGCCACTGACGCGCCTGCTGCCACGGTGCCGTCGACCGCTTCATCGGCTTCCACGTCCAGCGCCTCTGCTGCTACGGACGCTCCGGCCACCGACACTCCGGCCACCGACGCTTCGGCCACTGACGTACTAACCCCGATGCGACCGTCGCCACAGACGCCACCACGGACGCTCCCGCCTCGACCACGACGACCACGACGGATGACGCCACTGACGCGCCTGCTGCCACGGTGCCGTCGACCGCTTCATCGGCTTCCACGTCCAGCGCCTCTGCTGCTACGGACGCTCCGGCCACCGACACTCCGGCCACCGACGCTCCGGCCTCTGACGTACTAACCCCGATGCGACCGTCGCCACAGACGCCACCACGGACGCTCCCGCCTCGACCACGACGACCACGACGGATGACGCCACTGACGCGCCTGCTGCCACGGTGCCGTCGACCGCTTCATCGGCTTCCACGTCCAGCGCCTCTGCTGCTACGGACGCTCCGGCCACCGACACTCCGGCCACCGACGCTCCGGCCACTGACGTACGACCGTCGCCACAGACGCCACCACGGACGCTCCCGCCTCGACCACGACGACCACGACGGATGCCGCCACTGACGCGCCTGCTGCCACGGTGCCGTCGACCGCTTCATCGGCTTCACGTCCAGCGCCTCTGCTGCTACCGACGCTCCGGCCACCGACACTCCGGCCACCGACGCTTCGGCCACTGACGTACTAACCCCGATGCGACCGTCGCCACAGACGCCACCACGGACGCTCCCGCCTCGACCACGACGACCACGACGGATGCCGCCACTGACGCGCCTGCTGCCACGGTGCCGTCGACCGCTTCATCGGCTTCCACGTCCAGCGCCTCTGCTGCTACCGACGATCCGGCCACCGACACTCCGGCCACCGACGCTTCGGCCACTGACGTACTAACCCCGATGCGACCGTCGCCACAGACGCCACCACGGACGCTCCCGCCTCGACCACGACGACCACGACGGATGCCGCCACTGACGCGCCTGCTGCCACGGTGCCATCGACCGCTTCATCGGCTTCCACGTCCAGCGCCTCTGCTGCTACGGACGCTCCGGCCACCGACACTCCGGCCACCGACGCTCCGGCCACTGACGTACTAACCCCCGATGCGACCGTCGCCACAGACGCCACCACCGACGCTCCCGCCTCGACCACGACGACCACGACGGATGCCGCCACTGACGCGCCTGCTGCCACGGTGCCGTCGACCGCTTCATCGGCTTCCACGTCCAGCGCCTCTGCTGCTACGGACGCTCCGGCCACCGACACTCCGGCCACCGACGCTTCGGCCACTGACGTACTAAACCCCGATGCGACCGTCGCCACAGACGCCACCACGGACGCTCCTGCCTCGACCACGACGACCACGACGGATGACGCCACTGACGCGCCTGCTGCCACTGTGCCATCGACCGCTTCATCGGCTTCCACGTCCAGCGCCTCTGCTGCTACGGACGCTCCGGCCACCGACACCGGCCACCGACGCTTCGGCCACTGACGTACTAACCCCGATGCGACCGTCGCCACAGACGCCACCACAGACGCTCCCGCCTCGACCACGACGACCACGACGGATGACGCCACTGACGCGCCTGCTGCCACGGTGCCGTCGACCGCTTCATCGGCTTCCACGTCCAGCGCCTCTGCTGCGACGGACGCTCCGGACAACGAAACTCCGGACACCGACTCTCCGGCCACTTACCTACTAACCCCGATGCGACCGTCGCCACAGACGCCACCACGGACGCTCCTGCCTCGACCACGACGACCACGACGGATGACGCCACTGACGCGCCTGCTGCCACGGTGCCGTCGACCGCTTCATCGGCTTCCACGTCCAGCGCCTCTGCTGCTACCGACGCTCCGGCCACCGACACTCCGGCCACCGACGCTCCGGCCACTGACGTACTAACCCCCGATGCGACCGTCGCCACAGACGCCACCACGGACGCTCCCGCCTCGACCACGACGACCACGACGGATGACGCCACTGACGCGCCTGCTGCCACGGTGCCGTCGACCGCTTCATCGGCTTCCACGTCCAGCGCCTCTGCTGCTACCGACGCTCCGGCCACCGACACTCCGGCCACCGACGCGACCGTCGCCACAGACGCCACCACGGACGCTCCCGCCTCGACCACGACGACCACGACGGATGACGCCACTGACGCGCCTGCTGCCACGGTGCCGTCGACCGCTTCATCGGCTTCCACGTCCAGCGCCTCTGCTGCTACCGACGCTCCGGCCACCGACACCCGGCCACCGACGCTTCGGCCACTGACGTACTAACCCCCGATGCGACCGTCGCCACAGATGCCACCACGGACGCTCCCGCCTCGACCACGACGACCACGACGGATGACGCCACTGACGCGCCTGCTGCCACGGTGCCGTCGACCGCTTCATCGGCTTCCACGTCCAGCGCCTCTGCTGCTACGGACGCTCCGGCCACCGACACTCCGGCCACCGACGCTCCGGCCACTGACGTACTAACCCCCGATGCGACCGTCGCCACAGACGCCACCACGGACGCTCCCGCCTCGACCACGACGACCACGACGGATGACGCCACTGACGCGCCTGCTGCCACGGTGCCGTCGACCGCTTCATCGGCTTCCACGTCCAGCGCCTCTGCTGCTACGGACGCTCCGGCCACCGACACTCCGGCCACCGACGCCGGCCACTGACGTACTAACCCCGATGCGACCGTCGCCACAGACGCCACCACGGACGCTCCCGCCTCGACCACGACGACCACGACGGATGACGCCACTGACGCGCCTGCTGCCACGGTGCCGTCGACCGCTTCATCGGCTTCCACGTCCAGCGCCTCTGCTGCTACGGACGCTCCGGCCACCGACACTCCGGCCACCGACGCTCCGGCCACTGACGTACTAACCCCCGATGCGACCGTCGCCACAGACGCCACCACCGACGCTCCAGCCGCCACCACGACGACCACTACGGATGCCGCCACTGACGCGCCTGCTGCCACGGTGCCGTCGACCGCTTCATCGGCTTCCACGTCCCGCGCCTCTGCTGCTACGGACGCTCCGGCCACCGACACTCCGGCCACCGACGCTCCGGCCACTGACTTACTACCCACCGACGCGACCGTCGCCACAGATGCCACCACGGACGCTCCCGCCTCGACCACGACGACCACGACGGATGACGCCACTGACGCGCCTGCTGCCACGGTGCCATCGACCGCTTCATCGGCTTCCACGTCCAGCGCCTCTGCTGCTACCGACGCTCCGGCCACCGACACTCCGGCCACCGACGCTCCGGCCACTGACGTACTAACCCCCGATGCGACCGTCGCCACAGACGCCACCACGGACGCTCCCGCCTCGACCACGACGACCACGACGGATGACGCCACTGACGCGCCTGCTGCCACGGTGCCATCGACCGCTTCATCGGCTTCCACGTCCAGCGCCTCTGCTGCTACGGACGCTCCGGCCACCGACGCTCCGGCCACCGACGCTTCGGCCACTGACGTACTAACCCTCGACGCGACCGTCGCCACAGACGCCACCACGGACGCTCCTGCCTCGACCACGACGACCACGACGGATGACGCCACTGACGCGCCTGCTGCCACGGTGCCGTCGACCGCTTCATCGGCTTCCACGTCCAGCGCCTCTGCTGCTACCGACGCTCCGGCCACCGACACTCCGGCCACCGACGCTTCGGCCACTGACGTACTAACCCCCGATGCGACCGTCGCCACAGACGCCACCACGGACGCTCCTGCCTCGACCACGACGACCACGACGGATGACGCCACTGACGCGCCTGCTGCCACGGTGCCGTCGACCGCTTCATCGGCTTCCACGTCCAGCGCCTCTGCTGCTACCGACGCTCCGGCCACCAACACTCCGGCCACCGACGCTTCGGCCACTGACGTACTAACCCCCGATGCGACCGTCGCCACAGACGCCACCACGGACGCTCCCGCCTCGACCACGACGACCACGACGGATGACGCCACTGACGCGCCTGCTGCCACGGTGCCGTCGACCGCTTCATCGGCTTCCACGTCCAGCGTCTCTGCTGCTACCGACGCTCCGGCCACCGACACTCCGGCCACCGACGCTTCGGCCACTGACGTACTAACCCCCGATGCGACCGTCGCCACAGACGCCACCACGGACGCTCCCGCCTCGACCACGACGACCACGACGGATGCCGCCACTGACGCGCCTGCTGCCACGGTGCCGTCGACCGCGTCATCGGCTTCCACGTCCAGCGCCTCTGCTGCTACGGACGCTCCGGCCACCGACACTCCGGCCACCGACGCTCCGGCCACTGACGTACTAACCCCCGATGCGACCGTCGCCACAGACGCCACCACGGACGCTCCTGCCTCGACCACGACGACCACGACGGATGACGCCACTGACGCGCCTGCTGCCACGGTGCCGTCGACCGCTTCATCGGCTTCCACGTCCAGCGCCTCTGCTGCTACGGACGCTCCGGCCACCGACACTCCGGCCACCGACGCTTCGGCCACTGACGTACTAACCCCCGATGCGACCGTCGCCACAGACGCCACCACGGACGCTCCCGCCTCGACCACGACGACCACGACGGATGACGCCACTGACGCGCCTGCTGCCACGGTGCCGTCGACCGCTTCATCGGCTTCCACGTCCAGCGCCTCTGCTGCTACCGACGCTCCGGCCACCGACACTCCGGCCACCGACGCTTCGGCCACTGACGTACTAACCCCCGATGCGACCGTCGCCACAGACCGGACGCTCCCGCCTCGACCACGACGACCACGACGGATGCCGCCACTGACGCGCCTGCTGCCACGGTGCCGTCGACCGCTTCATCGGCTTCCACGTCCAGCGCCTCTGCTGCTACGGACGCTCCGGCCACCGACACTCCGGCCACCGACGCTCCGGCCACTGACGTACTAACCCCCGATGCGACCGTCGCCACAGACGCCACCACGGACGCTCCTGCCTCGACCACGACGACCACGACGGATGACGCCACTGACGCGCCTGCTGCCACGGTGCCGTCGACCGCTTCATCGGCTTCCACGTCCAGCGCCTCTGCTGCTACGGACGCTCCGGCCACCGACACTCCGGCCACCGACGCTCCGGCCACTGACGTACTAACCCCCGATGCGACCGTCGCCACAGACGCCACCACGGCGGCAGCGCGGGCGGGAGCGACGACCTCGACGGATGCCGCCACTGACGCGCCTGCTGCCACGGTGCCGTCGACCGCTTCATCGGCTTCCACGTCCAGCGCCTCTGCTGCTACGGACGCTCCGGCCACCGACACTCCGGCCACCGACGCTCCGGCCACTGACGTACTAACCCCCGATGCGACCGTCGCCACAGACGCCACCACGGACGCTCCCGCCTCGACCACGACGACCACGACGGATGCCGCCACTGACGCGCCTGCTGCCACGGTGCCGTCGACCGCTTCATCGGCTTCCACGTCCAGCGCCTCTGCTGCTACGGACGCTCCGGCCACCGACACTCCGGCCACCGACGCTTCGGCCACTGACGTACTAACCCCCGATGCGACCGTCGCCACAGACGCCACCACGGACGCTCCCGCCTCGACCACGACGACCACGACGGATGACGCCACTGACGCGCCTGCTGCCACGGTGCCGTCGACCGCTTCATCGGCTTCCACGTCCAGCGCCTCTGCTGCTACCGGACGCTCCGGCCACCGACACTCCGGCCACCGACGCTCCGGCCACTGACGTACTAACCCCCGATGCGACCGTCGCCACAGACGCCACCACGGACGCTCCCGCCTCCACCACGACGACAACGACGGATGCCGCCACTGACGCGCCTGCTGCCACGGTGCCATCGACCGCTTCATCGGCTTCCACGTCCAGCGCCTCTGCTGCTACGGACGCTCCGGCCACCGACACTCCGGCCACCGACGCTCCGGCCACTGACGGACTAGACCCCGAAGCGACCGTCGCCACAGACGCCACCACGGACGCTCCCGCCTCGACCACGACGACCACGACGGATGCCGCCACTGACGCGCCTGCTGCCACGGTGCCGTCGACCGCTTCATCGGCTTCCACGTCCAGCGCCTCTGCTGCTACGGACGCTCCGGCCACCGACACTCCGGCCACCGACGCTCCGGCCACTGACGTACTAACCCCCGATGCGACCGTCGCCACAGACGCCACCACGGACGCTCCCGCCTCGACCACGACGACCACGACGGATGCCGCCACTGACGCGCCTGCTGCCACGGTGCCATCGACCGCTTCATCGGCTTCCACGTCCAGCGCCTCTGCTGCTACGGACGCTCCGGCCACCGACACTCCGGCCACCGACGCTTCGGCCACTGACGTACTAACCCCCGATGCGACCGTCGCCACAGACGCCACCACGGACGCTCCCGCCTCGACCACGACGACCACGACGGATGACGCCACTGACGCGCCTGCTGCCACGGTGCCGTCGACCGCTTCATCGGCTTCCACGTCCAGCGCCTCTGCTGCTACCGACGCTCCGGCCACCGACACTCCGGCCACCGACGCTCCGGCCACTGACGTACTAACCCCCGATGCGACCGTCGCCACAGACGCCACCACGGACGCTCCCGCCTCGACCACGACGACCACGACGGATGACGCCACTGACGCGCCTGCTGCCACGGTGCCGTCGACCGCTTCATCGGCTTCCACGTCCAGCGCCTCTGCTGCTACGGACGCTCCGGCCACCGACACTCCGGCCACCGACGCTTCGGCCACTGACGTACTAACCCCCGATGCGACCGTCGCCACAGACGCCACCACGGACGCTCCCGCCTCCACCACGACGACCACGACGGATGACGCCACTGACGCGCCTGCTGCCACGGTGCCGTCGACCGCTTCATCGGCTTCCACGTCCAGCGCCTCTGCTGCTACGGACGCTCCGGCCACCGACACTCCGGCCACCGACGCTTCGGCCACTGACGTACTAACCCCGATGCGACCGTCGCCACAGACGCCACCACGGACGCTCCCGCCTCGACCACGACGACCACGACGGATGACGCCACTGACGCGCCTGCTGCCACGGTGCCGTCGACCGCTTCATCGGCTTCCACGTCCAGCGCCTCTGCTGCTACCGACGCTCCGGCCACCGACACTCCGGCCACCGACGCTCCGGCCACTGACGTACTAACCCCCGATGCGACCGTCGCCACAGACGCCACCACGGACGCTCCCGCCTCGACCACGACGACCACGACGGATGACGCCACTGACGCGCCTGCTGCCACGGTGCCGTCGACCGCTTCATCGGCTTCCACGTCCAGCGCCTCTGCTGCTACGGACGCTCCGGCCACCGACACTCCGGCCACCGACGCTCCGGCCACTGACGTACTAACCACCGCTGCGACAGTCGCGCCAGACGCCACCACGGACGCTCCTGCCTCGACCACGACGACCACGACGGATGACGCCACTGACGCGCCTGCTGCCACGGTGCCGTCGACCGCTTCATCGGCTTCCACGTCCAGCGCCTCTGCTGCTACGGACGCTCCGGCCACCGACACTCCGGCCACCGACGCTCCGGCCACTGACGTACTCCCCACCGACGCGACCGTCGCCACAGACGCCACCACGGACGCTCCCGCCTCGACCACGACGACCACGACGGATGACGCCACTGACGCGCCTGCTGCCACGGTGCCGTCGACCGCTTCATCGGCTTCCACGTCCAGCGCCTCTGCTGCTACCGACGCTCCGGCCACCGACGCTCCGGCCACCGACGCTCCGGCCACCGACGCGACCGTCGCCACAGATGCCACCACGGACGCTCCCGCCTCGACCACGACGACCACGACGGATGACGCCACTGACGCGCCTGCTGCCACGGTGCCGTCGACCGCTTCATCGGCTTCCACGTCCAGCGCCTCTGCTGCTACCGACGCTCCGGCCACCGACACTCCGGCCACCGACGCTCCGGCAACTGACGTACTAACTCGATGCGACCGTCGCCACAGACGCCACCACGGACGCTCCCGCCTCCACCACGACGACCACGACGGATGCCGCCACTGACGCGCCTGCTGCCACGGTGCCGTCGACCGCTTCATCGGCTTCCACGTCCAGCGCCTCTGCTGCTACCGACGCTCCGGCCACCGACGCTCCGGCCACCGACGCGACCGTCGCCACAGATGCCACCACGGACGCTCCCGCCTCGACCACGACGACCACGACGGATGACGCCACTGACGCGCCTGCTGCCACGGTGCCGTCGACCGCTTCATCGGCTTCCACGTCCAGCGCCTCTGCTGCTACCGACGCTCCGGCCACCGACACTCCGGCCACCGACGCGACCGTCGCCACAGATGCCACCACGGACGCTCCCGCCTCGACCACGACGACCACGACGGATGACGCCACTGACGCGCCTGCTGCCACGGTGCCGTCGACCGCTTCATCGGCTTCCACGTCCAGCGCCTCTGCTGCTACCGACGCTCCGGCCACCAACACTCCGGCCACCGACGCTTCGGCCACTGACGTACTAACCCCCGATGCGACCGTCGCCACAGACGCCACCACGGACGCTCCCGCCTCGACCACGACGACCACGACGGATGCCGCCACTGACGCGCCTGCTGCCACGGTGCCGTCGACCGCTTCATCGGCTTCCACGTCCAGCGCCTCTGCTGCTACCGACGCTCCGGCCACCGACACTCCGGCCACCGACGCTTCGGCCACTGTCGTACTAACCGACGATGCGACCGTCGCCACAGACGCCACCACGGACGCTCCCGCCTCGACCACGACGACCACGACGGATGACGCCACTGACGCGCCTGCTGCCACGGTGCCGTCGACCGCTTCATCAGCTTCCACGTCCAGCGCCTCTGCTGCTACCGACGCTCCGGCCACCGACACTCCGGCCACCGACGCTACGGCCACTGACGTACCTTAACCCTGATGCGACCGTCGCCACAGATGCCACCACGGACGCTCCCGCCTCCACCACGACGACCACGACGGATGCCGCCACTGACGCGCCTGCTGCCACGGTGCCGTCGACCGCTTCATCGGCTTCCACGTCCAGCGCCTCTGCTGCTACCGACGATCCGGCCACCGACACTCCGGCCACCGACGCTTCGGCCACTGACGTACTAACCCCCGATGCGACCGTCGCCACAGACGCCACCACGGACGCTCCCGCCTCGACCACGACGACCACGACGGATGACGCCACTGACGCGCCTGCTGCCACGGTGCCGTCGACCGCTTCATCGGCTTCCACGTCCAGCGCCTCTGCTGCTACCGACGCTCCGGCCACCGACACTCCGGCCACCGACGCTTCGGCCACTGACGTACTACAGCCCGATGCGACCGAGTCCACAGTCGCGACCACCGACGCTCCTGCCTCGACCACGACGACCACGACGGATGACGCCACTGACGCGCCTGCTGCCACGGTGCCGTCGACCGCTTCATCGGCTTCCACGTCCAGCGCCTCTGCTGCTACCGACGCTCCGGCCACCGACACTCCGGCCACCGACGCTCCGGCCACTGACGTACACAACCCCGATGCGACCGTCGCCACAGATGCCACCACGGACGCTCCCGCCTCGACCACGACGACCACGACGGATGCCGCCACTGACGCGCCTGCTGCCACGGTGCCGTCGACCGCTTCATCGGCTTCCACGTCCAGCGCCTCTGCTGCTACCGACGATCCGGCCACCGACACTCCGGCCACCGACGCTTCGGCCACTGACGTACTAACCCCCGATGCGACCGTCGCCACAGACGCCACCACGGACGCTCCCGCCTCGACCACGACGACCACGACGGATGACGCCACTGACGCGCCTGCTGCCACGGTGCCGTCGACCGCTTCATCGGCTTCCACGTCCAGCGCCCCTGCTGCTACCGACGCTCCGGCCACCGACACTCCGGCCACCGACGCGACCGTCGCCACAGATGCCACCACGGACGCTCCCGCCTCCACCACGACGACCACGACGGATGCCGCCACTGACGCGCCTGCTGCCACGGTGCCGTCGACCGCTTCATCGGCTTCACGTCCAGCGCCTCTGCTGCTACCGACGATCCGGCCACCGACACTCCGGCCACCGACGCTTCGGCCACTGACGTACTAACCCCCGATGCGACCGTCGCCACAGACGCCACCACGGACGCTCCCGCCTCGACCACGACGACCACGACGGATGACGCCACTGACGCGCCTGCTGCCACGGTGCCGTCGACCGCTTCATCGGCTTCCACGTCCAGCGCCTCTGCTGCTACGGACGCTCCGGCCACCGACACTCCGGCCACCGACGCTCCGGCCACTGACGTACTAACCCCCGATGCGACCGTCGCCACAGACGCCACCACGGACGCTCCCGCCTCGACCACGACGACCACGACGGATGACGCCACTGACGCGCCTGCTGCCACGGTGCCGTTGACCGCTTCATCGGCTTCCACGTCCAGCGCCTCTGCTGCTACGGACGATCCGGCCACCGACACTCCGGCCACCGACGCTTCGGCCACTGACGTACTAACCCGAGATGCGAGCGTCGCCACAGACGCCACCACGGACGCTCCCGCCTCGACCACGACGACCACGACGGAGGACGCCTCTGACGCGCGTGCTGCCACGGGGCCGGTGACCGCGTCCACGGCTTCCACGTCCAGCGCCTCTGCTGCTACGGACGCTCCGGCCACCGACACTCCGGCCACCGACGCTCCGGCCACTGACGTACTAACCCCCGATGCGACCGTCGCCACAGACGCCACCACGGACGCTCCCGCCTCGACCACGACGACCACGACGGATGCCGCCACTGACGCGCCTGCTGCCACGGTGCCGTCGACCGCTTCATCAGCTTCCACGTCCAGCGCCCCTGCTGCTACCGACGCTCCGGCCACCGACACTCCGGCCACCGACGCGACCGTCGCCACAGATGCCACCACGGACGCTCCCGCCTCGACCACGACGACCACGACGGATGACGCCACTGACGCGCCTGCTGCCACGGTGCCGTCGACCGCTTCATCGGCTTCCACGTCCAGCGCCTCTGCTGCTACCGACGCTCCGGCCACCGACACTCCGGCCACCGACGCTCCGGCCACTGACGTACTAACCCCCGATGCGACCGTCGCCACAGACGCCACCACGGACGCTCCCGCCTCGACCACGACGACCACGACGGATGACGCCACTGACGCGCCTGCTGCCACGGTGCCGTCGACCGCTTCATCGGCTTCCACGTCCAGCGCCTCTGCTGCTACCGACGCTCCGGCCACCGACACTCCGGCCACCGACGCGACCGTCGCCACAGATGCCACCACGGACGCTCCCGCCTCGACCACGACGACCACGACGGATGACGCCACTGACGCGCCTGCTGCCACGGTGCCGTCGACCGCTTCATCGGCTTCCACGTCCAGCGCCTCTGCTGCTACGGACGCTCCGGCCACTGACGTACTAACCCCCGATGCGACCGTCGCCACAGACGCCACCACGGACGCTCCCGCCTCCACCACGACGACCACGACGGATGCCGCCACTGACGCGCCTGCTGCCACGGTGCCATCGACCGCTTCATCGGCTTCCACGTCCAGCGCCTCTGCTGCTACGGACGCTCCGGCCACCGACACTCCGGCCACCGACGCTCCGGCCACAGAAGTACGCACCCCCGATGCGACCGTCGCCACAGACGCCACCACGGACGCTCCCGCCTCGACCACGACGACCACGACGGATGACGCCACTGACGCGCCTGCTGCCACGGTGCCGTCGACCGCTTCATCGGCTTCCACGTCCAGCGCCTCTGCTGCTACGGACGCTCCGGCCACCGACACTCCGGCCACCGACGCGACCGTCGCCACAGATGCCACCACGGACGCTCCCGCCTCGACCACGACGACCACGACGGATGACGCCACTGACGCGCCTGCTGCCACGGTGCCGTTGACCGCTTCATCGGCTTCCACGTCCAGCGCCTCTGCTGCTACGGACGCTCCGGCCACCGACACTCCGGCCACCGACGCTCCGGCCACTGACGTACTAACCCCCGATGCGACCGTCGCCACAGACGCCACCACGGACGCTCCCGCCTCCACCACGACGACCACGACGGATGCCGCCACTGACGCGCCTGCTGCCACGGTGCCATCGACCGCTTCATCGGCTTCCACGTCCAGCGCCTCTGCTGCTACGGACGCTCCGGCCACCGACACTCCGGCCACCGACGCTCCGGCCACTGACGTACTAACCCCCGATGCGACCGTCGCCACAGACGCCACCACGGACGCTCCCGCCTCGACCACGACGACCACGACGGATGACGCCACTGACGCGCCTGCTGCCACGGTGCCGTCGACCGCTTCATCGGCTTCCACGTCCAGCGCCTCTGCTGCTACGGACGCTCCGGCCACCGACACTCCGGCCACCGACGCTCCGGCCACTGACGTACTAACCCCCGATGCGACCGTCGCCACAGACGCCACCACGGACGCTCCTGCCTCGACCACGACGACCACGACGGATGACGCCACTGACGCGCCTGCTGCCACGGTGCCGTCGACCGCTTCATCGGCTTCCACGTCCAGCGCCTCTGCTGCTACCGACGCTCCGGCCACCAACACTCCGGCCACCGACGCTTCGGCCACTGACGTACTAACCCCCGATGCGACCGTCGCCACAGACGCCACCACGGACGCTCCCGCCTCGACCACGACGACCACGACGGATGCCGCCACTGACGCGCCTGCTGCCACGGTGCCGTCGACCGCTTCATCGGCTTCCACGTCCAGCGCCTCTGCTGCTACGGACGCTCCGGCCACCGACACTCCGGCCACCGACGCTCCGGCCACTGACGTACTAACCCCCGATGCGACCGTCGCCACAGACGCCACCACGGACGCTCCCGCCTCGACCACGACGACCACGACGGATGCCGCCACTGACGCGCCTGCTGCCACGGTGCCGTCGACCGCTTCATCGGCTTCCACGTCCAGCGCCTCTGCTGCTACGGACGCTCCGGCCACCGACACTCCGGCCACCGACGCGACCGTCGCCACAGATGCCACCACGGACGCTCCCGCCTCGACCACGTCGACCACGACGGATGCCGCCACTGACGCGCCTGCTGCCACGGTGCCGTCGACCGCTTCATCGGCTTCACGTCCAGCGCCTCTGCTGCTACGGACGCTCCGGCCACCGACACCCGGCCACCGACGCTCCGGCCACTGACGTACTAACCCCCGATGCGACCGTCGCCACAGACGCCACCACGGACGCTCCCGCCTCGACCACGACGACCACGACGGATGCCGCCACTGACGCGCCTGCTGCCACGGTGCCGTCGACCGCTTCATCGGCTTCCACGTCCAGCGCCTCTGCTGCTACGGACGCTCCGGCCACCGACACTCCGGCCACCGACGCGACCGTCGCCACAGATGCCACCACGGACGCTCCCGCCTCGACCACGTCGACCACGACGGATGCCGCCACTGACGCGCCTGCTGCCACGGTGCCGTCGACCGCTTCATCGGCTTCCACGTCCAGCGCCTCTGCTGCTACGGACGCTCCGGCCACCGACACCCGGCCACCGACGCTTCGGCCACTGACGTACTAACCCCGATGCGACCGTCGCCACAGACGCCACCACGGACGCTCCCGCCTCGACCACGACGACCACGACGGATGCCGCCACTGACGCGCCTGCTGCCACGGTGCCGTCGACCGCTTCATCGGCTTCCACGTCCAGCGCCTCTGCTGCTACGGACGCTCCGGCCACCGACACTCCGGCCACCGACGCTTCGGCCACTGACGTACTAACCCCCGATGCGACCGTCGCCACAGACGCCACCACGGACGCTCCCGCCTCCACCACGACGACCACGACGGATGACGCCACTGACGCGCCTGCTGCCACGGTGCCGTCGACCGCTTCATCGGCTTCCACGTCCAGCGCCTCTGCTGCTACGGACGCTCCGGCCACCGACACTCCGGCCACCGACGCTCCGGCCACTGACGTACTAACCCCGATGCGACCGTCGCCACAGACGCCACCACGGACGCTCCGCCTCGACCACGACGACCACGACGGATGACGCCACTGACGCGCCTGCTGCCACGGTGCCGTCGACCGCTTCATCGGCTTCCACGTCCAGCGCCTCTGCTGCTACGGACGCTCCGGCCACCGACACTCCGGCCACCGACGCTCCGGCCACTGACGTACTAACCCCCGATGCGACCGTCGCCACAGACGCCACCACGGACGCTCCCGCCTCCACCACGACGACCACGACGGATGCCGCCACTGACGCGCCTGCTGCCACGGTGCCGTCGACCGCTTCATCGGCTTCCACGTCCAGCGCCTCTGCTGCTACGGACGCTCCGGCCACCGACGCTCCGGCCACCGACGCTTCGGCCACTGACGTACTAACCCCCGATGCGACCGTCGCCACAGACGCCACCACGGACGCTCCCGCCTCCACCACGACGACCACGACGGATGACGCCACTGACGCGCCTGCTGCCACGGTGCCGTCGACCGCTTCATCGGCTTCCACGTCCAGCGCCCCTGCTGCTACCGACGCTCCGGCCACCGACGCTCCGGCCACCGACGCGACCGTCGCCACAGATGCCACCACGGACGCTCCCGCCTCGACCACGTCGACCACGACGGATGCCGCCACTGACGCGCCTGCTGCCACGGTGCCGTCGACCGCTTCATCGGCTTCCACGTCCAGCGCCTCTGCTGCTACGGACGCTCCGGCCACCGACACTCCGGCCACCGACGCTCCGGCCACTGACGTACTAACCCCCGATGCGACCGTCGCCACAGACGCCACCACGGACGCTCCCGCCTCCACCACGACGACCACGACGGATGCCGCCACTGACGCGCCTGCTGCCACGGTGCCGTCGACCGCTTCATCGGCTTCCACGTCCAGCGCCTCTGCTGCTACGGACGCTCCGGCCACCGACACTCCGGCCACCGACGCTCCGGCCACTGACGTACTAACCCCCGATGCGACCGTCGCCACAGACGCCACCACGGACGCTCCCGCCTCGACCACGACGACCACGACGGATGCCGCCACTGACGCGCCTGCTGCCACGGTGCCGTCGACCGCTTCATCGGCTTCCACGTCCAGCGCCTCTGCTGCTACCGACGCTCCGGCCACCAACACTCCGGCCACCGACGCTTCGGCCACTGACGTACTAACCCCCGATGCGACCGTCGCCACAGACGCCACCACGGACGCTCCCGCCTCGACCACGACGACCACGACGGATGCCGCCACTGACGCGCCTGCTGCCACGGTGCCGTCGACCGCTTCATCGGCTTCCACGTCCAGCGCCTCTGCTGCTACGGACGCTCCGGCCACCGACACTCCGGCCACCGACGCTCCGGCCACTGACGTACTAACCCCCGATGCGACCGTCGCCACAGACGCCACCACGGACGCTCCCGCCTCCACCACGACGACCACGACGGATGACGCCACTGACGCGCCTGCTGCCACGGTGCCGTCGACCGCTTCATCGGCTTCCACGTCCAGCGCCTCTGCTGCTACCGACGCTCCGGCCACCAACACTCCGGCCACCGACGCTTCGGCCACTGACGTACTAACCCCCGATGCGACCGTCGCCACAGACGCCACCACGGACGCTCCCGCCTCGACCACGACGACCACGACGGATGCCGCCACTGACGCGCCTGCTGCCACGGTGCCGTCGACCGCTTCATCGGCTTCCACGTCCAGCGCCTCTGCTGCTACGGACGCTCCGGCCACCAACACTCCGGCCACCGACGCTTCGGCCACTGACGTACTAACCCCCGATGCGACCGTCGCCACAGACGCCACCACGGACGCTCCTGCCTCGACCACGACGACCACGACGGATGACGCCACTGACGCGCCTGCTGCCACGGTGCCGTCGACCGCTTCATCGGCTTCCACGTCCAGCGCCTCTGCTGCTACGGACGCTCCGGCCACCGACACTCCGGCCACCGACGCTCCGGCCACTGACGTACTAACCCCGATGCGACCGTCGCCACAGACGCCACCACGGACGCTCCTGCCTCGACCACGACGACCACGACGGATGACGCCACTGACGCGCCTGCTGCCACGGTGCCGTCGACCGCTTCATCGGCTTCCACGTCCAGCGCCTCTGCTGCTACCGACGCTCCGGCCACCGACACTCCGGCCACCGACGCTTCGGCCACTGACGTACTAACCCCCGATGCGACCGTCGCCACAGACGCCACCACGGACGCTCCTGCCTCGACCACGACGACCACGACGGATGCCGCCACTGACGCGCCTGCTGCCACGGTGCCGTCGACCGCTTCATCGGCTTCCACGTCCAGCGCCTCTGCTGCTACCGACGCTCCGGCCACCAACACTCCGGCCACCGACGCTTCGGCCACTGACGTATTAACCCCCGATGCGACCGTCGCCACAGACGCCACCACGGACGCTCCCGCCTCGACCACGACGACCACGACGGATGCCGCCACTGACGCGCCTGCTGCCACGGTGCCGTCGACCGCTTCATCGGCTTCCACGTCCAGCGCCTCTGCTGCTACCGACGCTCCGGCCACCGACACTCCGGCCACCGACGCTTCGGCCACTGACGTACTAACCCCCGATGCGTACGTCGCCACAGACGCCACCACGGACGCTCCTGCCTCGACCACGACGACCACGACGGATGCCGCCACTGACGCGCCTGCTGCCACGGTGCCGTCGACCGCTTCATCGGCTTCCACGTCCAGCGCCTCTGCTGCTACCGACGCTCCGGCCACCGACACCCGGCCACCGACGCTTCGGCCACTGACGTACTAACCCCGATGCGACCGTCGCCACAGACGCCACCACGGACGCTCCCGCCTCGACCACGACGACCACGACGGATGCCGCCACTGACGCGCCTGCTGCCACGGTGCCGTCGACCGCTTCATCGGCTTCCACGTCCAGCGCCTCTGCTGCTACCGACGCTCCGGCCACCAACACTCCGGCCACCGACGCTTCGGCCACTGACGTAATAACCCCGATGCGACCGTCGCCACAGACGCCACCACGGACGCTCCCGCCTCGACCACGACGACCACGACGGATGCCGCCACTGACGCGCCTGCTGCCACGGTGCCGTCGACCGCTTCATCGGCTTCCACGTCCAGCGCCTCTGCTGCTACCGACGCTCCGGCCACCGACACTCCGGCCACCGACGCTTCGGCCACTGACGTACTAACCCCCGATGCGACCGTCGCCACAGACGCCACCACGGACGCTCCTGCCTCGACCACGACGACCACGACGGATGCCGCCACTGACGCGCCTGCTGCCACGGTGCCGTCGACCGCTTCATCGGCTTCCACGTCCAGCGCCTCTGCTGCTACCGACGCTCCGGCCACCGACACTCCGGCCACCGACGCTCCGGCCACTGACGTACTAACCCCCGATGCGACCGTCGCCACAGACGCCACCACGGACGCTCCTGCCTCGACCACGACGACCACGACGGATGACGCCACTGACGCGCCTGCTGCCACGGTGCCGTCGACCGCTTCATCGGCTTCCACGTCCAGCGCCTCTGCTGCTACCGACGCTCCGGCCACCGACACTCCGGCCACCGACGCTTCGGCCACTGACGTACTAACCCCGATGCGACCGTCGCCACAGACGCCACCACGGACGCTCCTGCCTCGACCACGACGACCACGACGGATGCCGCCACTGACGCGCCTGCTGCCACGGTGCCGTCGACCGCTTCATCGGCTTCCACGTCCAGCGCCTCTGCTGCTACCGACGCTCCGGCCACCAACACTCCGGCCACCGACGCTTCGGCCACTGACGTACTAACCCCCGATGCGACCGTCGCCACAGACGCCACCACGGACGCTCCCGCCTCGACCACGACGACCACGACGGATGCCGCCACTGACGCGCCTGCTGCCACGGTGCCATCGACCGCTTCATCGGCTTCCACGTCCAGCGCCTCTGCTGCTACGGACGCTCCGGCCACCGACACTCCGGCCACCGACGCTCCGGCCACTGACGTACTAACCCCCGATGCGACCGTCGCCACAGACGCCACCACGGACGCTCCCGTCTCCACCACGACGACCACGACGGATGCCGCCACTGACGCGCCTGCTGCCACGGTGCCGTCGACCGCTTCATCGGCTTCCACGTCCAGCGCCTCTGCTGCTACCGACGATCCGGCCACCGACACTCCGGCCACCGACGCTCCGGCCACTGACGTACTAACCCCCGATGCGACCGTCGCCACAGACGCCACCACGGACGCTCCCGCCTCCACCACGACGACAACGACGGATGCCGCCACTGACGCGCCTGCTGCCACGGTGCCGTCGACCGCTTCATCGGCTTCCACGTCCAGCGCCTCTGCTGCTACGGACGCTCCGGCCACCGACACTCCGGCCACCGACGCTTCGGCCACTGACGTACTAACCCCCGATGCGACCGTCGCCACAGACGCCACCACGGACGCTCCTGCCTCGACCACGACGACCACGACGGATGACGCCACTGACGCGCCTGCTGCCACGGTGCCGTCGACCGCTTCATCGGCTTCCACGTCCAGCGCCTCTGCTGCTACGGACGCTCCGGCCACCGACACTCCGGCCACCGACGCTCCGGCCACTTACGTACTACACCCATATGCGACCGTCGACACAGTCGCCCCCACCGTAGCTCCCGCCTCGACCACGACGACCACGACGGATGCCGCCACTGACGCGCCTGCTGCCACGGTGCCGTCGACCGCTTCATCGGCTTCCACGTCCAGCGCCTCTGCTGCTACCGACGCTCCGGCCACCGACACTCCGGCCACCGACGCTTCGGCCACTGACGTACTAACCCGATGCGACCGTCGCCACAGACGCCACCACGGACGCTCCCGCCTCGACCACGACGACCACGACGGATGCCGCCACTGACGCGCCTGCTGCCACGGTGCCGTCGACCGCTTCATCGGCTTCCACGTCCAGCGCCTCTGCTGCTACCGACGATCCGGCCACCGACACTCCGGCCACCGACGCTCCGGCCACTGACGTACTAACCCCCGATGCGACCGTCGCCACAGACGCCACCACGGACGCTCCTGCCTCGACCACGACGACCACGACGGATGCCGCCACTGACGCGCCTGCTGCCACGGTGCCGTCGACCGCTTCATCGGCTTCCACGTCCAGCGCCTCTGCTGCTACGGACGCTCCGGCCACCGACACTCCGGCCACCGACGCTCCGGCCACTGACGTACTAACCCCCGATGCGACCGTCGCCACAGACGCCACCACGGACGCTCCCGCCTCCACCACGACGACCACGACGGATGCCGCCACTGACGCGCCTGCTGCCACGGTGCCGTCGACCGCTTCATCGGCTTCCACGTCCAGCGCCTCTGCTGCTACCGACGCTCCGGCCACCGACACTCCGGCCACCGACGCTGCGACCGTCGCCACAGACGCCACCACGGACGCTCCCGCCTCGACCACGACGACCACGACGGATGACGCCACTGACGCGCCTGCTGCCACGGTGCCGTCGACCGCTTCATCGGCTTCCACGTCCAGCGCCTCTGCTGCTACGGACGCTCCGGCCACCGACACTCCGGCCACCGACGCTTCGGCCCCTGACGTACTAACCCCGATGCGACCGTCGCCACAGACGCCACCACGGACGCTCCCGCCTCGACCACGACGACCACGACGGATGACGCCACTGACGCGCCTGCTGCCACGGTGCCATCGACCGCTTCATCGGCTTCCACGTCCAGCGCCTCTGCTGCTACCGACGCTCCGGCCACCGAAGCTCCGGCCACCGATGCGACCGTCGCCACAGACGCCACCACGGACGCTCCCGCCTCGACCACGACGACCACGACGGATGACGCCACTGACGCGCCTGCTGCCACGGTGCCGTTGACCGCTTCATCGGCTTCCACGTCCAGCGCCTCTGCTGCTACGGACGCTCCGGCCACCGACACTCCGGCCACCGACGCTCCGGCCACTGACGTACTAACCCCCGATGCGACCGTCGCCACAGACGCCACCACGGACGCTCCCGCCTCGACCACGACGACCACGACGGATGACGCCACTGCCGCGCCTGCTGCCACGGTGCCGTCGACCGCTTCATCGGCTTCCACGTCCAGCGCCTCTGCTGCTACCGACGCTCCGGCCACCGACACTCCGGCCACCGACGCTCCGGCCACTGACGTACTAACCCCCGATGCGACCGTCGCCACAGACGCCACCACGGACGCTCCCGCCTCGACCACGACGACCACGACGGATGACGCCACTGACGCGCCTGCTGCCACGGTGCCGTCGACCGCTTCATCGGCTTCCACGTCCAGCGCCTCTGCTGCTACCGACGCTCCGGCCACCGACGCTCCGGCCACCGACGCGACCGTCGCCACAGATGCCACCACGGACGCTCCCGCCTCGACCACGACGACCACGACGGATGACGCCACTGACGCGCCTGCTGCCACGGTGCCATCGACCGCTTCATCGGCTTCCACGTCCAGCGCCTCTGCTGCTACCGACGCTCCGGCCACCGACACTCCGGCCACCGACGCTCCGGCCACAGACGAACACACCCCCGAAGCGACCGTCGCCACAGACGCCACCACGGACGCTCCCGCCTCGACCACGACGACCACGACGGATGACGCCACTGACGCGCCTGCTGCCACGGTGCCGTCGACCGCTTCATCGGCTTCCACGTCCAGCGCCTCTGCTGCTACGGACGCTCCGGCCACCGACACTCCGGCCACCGACGCGACCGTCGCCACAGATGCCACCACGGACGCTCCCGCCTCGACCACGTCGACCACGACGGATGCCGCCACTGACGCGCCTGCTGCCACGGTGCCGTCGACCGCTTCATCGGCTTCCACGTCCAGCGCCTCTGCTGCTACGGACGCTCCGGCCACCGACACTCCGGCCACCGACGCTTCGGCCACTGACGTACTAACCCCCGATGCGACCGTCGCCACAGACGCCACCACGGACGCTCCTGCCTCGACCACGACGACCACGACGGATGACGCCACTGACGCGCCTGCTGCCACGGTGCCGTCGACCGCTTCATCGGCTTCCACGTCCAGCGCCTCTGCTGCTACCGACGCTCCGGCCACCAACACTCCGGCCACCGACGCTTCGGCCACTGACGTACTAACCCCGATGCGACCGTCGCCACAGACGCCACCACGGACGCTCCCGCCTCGACCACGACGACCACGACGGATGCCGCCACTGACGCGCCTGCTGCCACGGTGCCGTCGACCGCTTCATCGGCTTCCACGTCCAGCGCCTCTGCTGCTACCGACGCTCCGGCCACCAACACTCCGGCCACCGACGCTTCGGCCACTGACGTACTAACCCCGATGCGACCGTCGCCACAGACGCCACCACGGACGCTCCCGCCTCGACCACGACGACCACGACGGATGCCGCCACTGACGCGCCTGCTGCCACGGTGCCGTCGACCGCTTCATCGGCTTCCACGTCCAGCGCCTCTGCTGCTACGGACGCTCCGGCCACCGACACTCCGGCCACCGACGCTCCGGCCACTGACGTACTAACCCCCGATGCGACCGTCGCCACAGACGCCACCACGGACGCTCCCGCCTCGACCACGACGACCACGACGGATGACGCCACTGACGCGCCTGCTGCCACGGTGCCGTCGACCGCTTCATCGGCTTCCACGTCCAGCGCCTCTGCTGCTACCGACGCTCCGGCCACCGACACTCCGGCCACCGACGCTCCGGCCACTGACGTACTAACCCCCGATGCGACCGTCGCCACAGACGCCACCACGGACGCTCCTGCCTCGACCATGACGACCACGACGGATGACGCCACTGACGCGCCTGCTGCCACGGTGCCGTCGACCGCTTCATCGGCTTCCACGTCCAGCGCCTCTGCTGCTACCGACGCTCCGGCCACCGACACTCCGGCCACCGACGCTTCGGCCACTGACGTACTAACCCCCGATGCGACCGTCGCCACAGACGCCACCACGGACGCTCCTGCCTCGACCACGACGACCACGACGGATGCCGCCACTGACGCGCCTGCTGCCACGGTGCCGTCGACCGCTTCATCGGCTTCCACGTCCAGCGCCTCTGCTGCTACCGACGCTCCGGCCACCAACACTCCGGCCACCGACGCTTCGGCCACTGACGTACTAACCCCGATGCGACCGTCGCCACAGACGCCACCCCCGACGCTCCCGCCTCCACCACCACGACCCCGACGCTAGTCGCCTCCGACGGGCCTGCTGCCACGGTGCCTTCGACCGCTTCATCGGCTTCCACGTCCAGCGCCTCTGCTGCTACGGACGCTCCGGCCACCGACACTCCGGCCACCGACGCTTCGGCCACTGACGTTCGTTCCCCCGATGCGACCGTCGCCACAGACGCCACCACGGACGCTCCCGCCTCGACCACGACGACCACGACGGATGCCGCCACTGACGCGCCTGCTGCCACGGTGCCATCGACCGCTTCATCGGCTTCCACGTCCAGCGCCTCTGCTGCTACGGACGCTCCGGCCACCGACACTCCGGCCACCGACGCTCCGGCCACTGACGTACTTCCGCCCTATGCGACCGTCGCCACATACGCCACCACGGACGCTCCCGCCTCGACCACGACGACCACGACGGATGCCGCCACTGACGCGCCTGCTGCCACGGTGCCGTCGACCGCTTCATCGGCTTCCACGTCCAGCGCCTCTGCTGCTACCGACGATCCGGCCACCGACACTCCGGCCACCGACGCTCCGGCCACTGACGTACTAACCCCCGATGCGACCGTCGCCACAGACGCCACCACGGACGCTCCCGCCTCGACCACGACGACCACGACGGATGACGCCACTGACGCGCCTGCTGCCACGGTGCCGTCGACCGCTTCATCGGCTTCCACGTCCAGCGCCTCTGCTGCTACGGACGCTCCGGCCACCGACACTCCGGCCACCGACGCGACCGTCGCCACAGATGCCACCACGGACGCTCCCGCCTCGACCACGACGACCACGACGGATGACGCCACTGACGCGCCTGCTGCCACGGTGCCGTCGACCGCTTCACCGGCTTCCACGTCCAGCGCCTCTGCTGCTACCGACGCTCCGGCCACCTACACTCCGGCCACCGACGCTTCGGCCACTGACGTACTAACCCCCGATGCGACCGTCGCCACAGACGCCACCACGGACGCTCCCGCCTCCACCACGACGACCACGACGGATGCCGCCACTGACGCGCCTGCTGCCACGGTGCCGTCGACCGCTTCATCGGCTTCCACGTCCAGCGCCTCTGCTGCTACGGACGCTCCGGCCACCGACACTCCGGCCACCGACGCTCCGGCCACTGACGTACTAACCCCGATGCGACCGTCGCCACAGATGCCACCACGGACGCTCCCGCCTCGACCACGACGACCACGACGGATGACGCCACTGACGCGCCTGCTGCCACGGTGCCATCGACCGCTTCATCGGCTTCCACGTCCAGCGCCTCTGCTGCTACCGACGCTCCGGCCACCGACGCTCCGGCCACCGACGCTTCGGCCACTGACGTACTAACCCTCGACGCGACCGTCGCCACAGACGCCACCACGGACGCTCCCGCCTCCACCACGACGACCACGACGGATGCCGCCACTGACGCGCCTGCTGCCACGGTGCCGTCGACCGCTTCATCGGCTTCCACGTCCAGCGCCTCTGCTGCTACCGACGCTCCGGCCACCGACACTCCGGCCACCGACGCTCCGGCCACTGACGTACTAACCCCCGATGCGACCGTCGCCACAGACGCCACCACGGACGCTCCTGCCTCGACCACGACGACCACGACGGATGACGCCACTGACGCGCCTGCTGCCACGGTGCCGTCGACCGCTTCATCGGCTTCCACGTCCAGCGCCTCTGCTGCTACCGACGCTCCGGCCACCAACACTCCGGCCACCGACGCTTCGGCCACTGACGTACTAACCCCCGATGCGACCGTCGCCACAGACGCCACCACGGACGCTCCCGCCTCGACCACGACGACCACGACGGATGCCGCCACTGACGCGCCTGCTGCCACGGTGCCGTCGACCGCTTCATCGGCTTCCACGTCCAGCGCCTCTGCTGCTACCGACGCTCCGGCCACCGACACTCCGGCCACCGACGCTTCGGCCACTGACGTACTAACCCCGATGCGACCGTCGCCACAGACGCCACCACGGACGCTCCCGCCTCGACCACGACGACCACGACGGATGCCGCCACTGACGCGCCTGCTGCCACGGTGCCGTCGACCGCTTCATCGGCTTCCACGTCCAGCGCCTCTGCTGCTACGGACGCTCCGGCCACCGACACTCCGGCCACCGACGCTCCGGCCACTGACGTACTAACCCCCGATGCGACCGTCGCCACAGACGCCACCACGGACGCTCCTGCCTCGACCACGACGACCACGACGGATGACGCCACTGACGCGCCTGCTGCCACGGTGCCGTCGACCGCTTCATCGGCTTCCACGTCCAGCGCCTCTGCTGCTACCGACGCTCCGGCCACCGACACTCCGGCCACCGACGCTTCGGCCACTGACGTACTAACCCCCGATGCGACCGTCGCCACAGACGCCACCACGGACGCTCCTGCCTCGACCACGACGACCACGACGGATGCCGCCACTGTCCAGCGCCTGCTGCTACCGACACTCCGGCCACCGACACTCCGGCCACCGACGCTTCGGCCACTGACGTACTAACCCCGATGCGACCGTCGCCACAGATGCCACCACGGACGCTCCCGCCTCGACCACGACGACCACGACGGATGCCGCCACGGACGCGCCGGCCGCCCCGGGGCCCTCGACCGCTTCATCGGCTTCCACGTCCAGCGCCTCTGCTGCTACGGACGCTCCGGCCACCGACACTCCGGCCACCGACGCTCCGGCCACTGACGTACTAACCCCGATGCGACCGTCGCCACAGACGCCACCACGGACGCTCCCGCCTCGACCACGACGACCACGACGGATGACGCCACTGACGCGCCTGCTGCCACGGTGCCGTCGACCGCTTCATCGGCTTCCACTGCCAGCGCCTCTGCGGCTGCGGACGCTCCGGCCACCGACGCTCCGGCCACCGACGCTGCGGCCGCTGACGTACTAACCCCGATGCGACCGTCGCCACCGACGCCACCACGGACGCTCCCGCCTCGCCCACGACGACCCCTCCGGTGTTCTCATCCGTCGCGCCTGCTGCCCCGGTGCCGTCGACCGCTTCATCGGCTTCCACGTCCAGCGCCTCTGCTGCTACGGACGCTCCGGCCACCGACACTCCGGCCACCGACGCTTCCGGCCACTGACGTACTAACCCCGATGCGACCGTCGCCACAGACGCCACCACGGACGCTCCGCCTCCACCACGACGACCACGACGGATGCCGCCACTGACGCGCCTGCTGCCACGGTGCCGTCGACCGCTTCATCGGCTTCCACGTCCAGCGCCTCTGCTGCTACCGACGCTCCGGCCACCGACACTCCGGCCACCGACGCTTCGGCCACTGACGTACTAACCCCCGATGCGACCGTCGCCACAGACGCCACCACGGACGCTCCCGCCTCCACCACGACGACCACGACGGATGCCGCCACTGACGCGCCTGCTGCCACGGTGCCGTCGACCGCTTCATCGGCTTCCACGTCCAGCGCCTCTGCTGCTACCGACGCTCCGGCCACCGACACTCCGGCCACCGACGCTCCGGCCACTGACGTACTAACCCCCGATGCGACCGTCGCCACAGACGCCACCACGGACGCTCCCGCCTCGACCACGACGACCACGACGGATGACGCCACTGCCGCGCCTGCTGCCACGGTGCCGTCGACCGCTTCATCGGCTTCCACGTCCAGCGCCTCTGCTGCTACCGACGCTCCGGCCACCGACACTCCGGCCACCGACGCTCCGGCCCCTGACGTTGCGAACGTCGCCACAGACGCCACCACGGACGCTCCCGCCTCGACCACGACGACCACGACGGATGACGCCACTGACGCGCCTGCTGCCACGGTGCCGTCGACCGCTTCATCGGCTTCCACGTCCAGCGCCTCTGCTGCTACCGACGCTCCGGCCACCGACGCTCCGGCCACCGACGCGACCGTCGCCACAGATGCCACCACGGACGCTCCCGCCTCGACCACGACGACCACGACGGATGACGCCACTGACGCGCCTGCTGCCACGGTGCCGTCGACCGCTTCATCGGCTTCCACGTCCAGCGCCTCTGCTGCTACCGACGCTCCGGCCACCGACACTCCGGCCACCGACGCGACCGTCGCCACAGATGCCACCACGGACGCTCCCGCCTCGACCACGACGACCACGACGGATGACGCCACTGACGCGCCTGCTGCCACGGTGCCATCGACCGCTTCATCGGCTTCCACGTCCAGCGCCTCTGCTGCTACGGACGCTCCGGCCACCGACACCCGGCCACCGACGCTCCGGCCACTGACGTACTAACCCCCGATGCGACCGTCGCCACAGACGCCACCACGGACGCTCCCGCCTCGACCACGACGACCACGACGGATGACGCCACTGCCGCGCCTGCTGCCACGGTGCCGTCGACCGCTTCATCGGCTTCCACGTCCAGCGCCTCTGCTGCTACCGACGCTCCGGCCACCGACACTCCGGCCACCGACGCTCCGGCCACTGACGTACTAACCCCCGATGCGACCGTCGCCACAGACGCCACCACGGACGCTCCCGCCTCGACCACGACGACCACGACGGATGACGCCACTGCCGCGCCTGCTGCCACGGTGCCGTCGACCGCTTCATCGGCTTCCACGTCCAGCGCCTCTGCTGCTACCGACGCTCCGGCCACCGACACTCCGGCCACCGACGCTCCGGCCACTGACGTACTAACCCCCGATGCGACCGTCGCCACAGACGCCACCACGGACGCTCCCGCCTCGACCACGACGACCACGACGGATGACGCCACTGACGCGCCTGCTGCCACGGTGCCGTCGACCGCTTCATCGGCTTCCACGTCCAGCGCCTCTGCTGCTACCGACGCTCCGGCCACCGACGCTCCGGCCACCGACGCGACCGTCGCCACAGATGCCACCACGGACGCTCCCGCCTCGACCACGACGACCACGACGGATGACGCCACTGACGCGCCTGCTGCCACGGTGCCGTCGACCGCTTCATCGGCTTCCACGTCCAGCGCCTCTGCTGCTACCGACGCTCCGGCCACCGACACTCCGGCCACCGACGCGACCGTCGCCACAGATGCCACCACGGACGCTCCCGCCTCGACCACGACGACCACGACGGATGACGCCACTGACGCGCCTGCTGCCACGGTGCCATCGACCGCTTCATCGGCTTCCACGTCCAGCGCCTCTGCTGCTACGGACGCTCCGGCCACCGACACTCCGGCCACCGACGCTCCGGCCACTGACGTACTAACCCCCGATGCGACCGTCGCCACAGACGCCACCACGGACGCTCCCGCCTCGACCACGACGACCACGACGGATGACGCCACTGACGCGCCTGCTGCCACGGTGCCATCGACCGCTTCATCGGCTTCCACGTCCAGCGCCTCTGCTGCTACGGACGCTCCGGCCACCGACGCTCCGGCCACCGACGCTTCGGCCACTGACGTACTAACCCTCGACGCGACCGTCGCCACAGACGCCACCACGGACGCTCCCGCCTCCACCACGACGACCACGACGGATGCCGCCACTGACGCGCCTGCTGCCACGGTGCCGTCGACCGCTTCATCGGCTTCCACGTCCAGCGCCTCTGCTGCTACGGACGCTCCGGCCACCGACACTCCGGCCACCGACGCGACCGTCGCCACAGATGCCACCACGGACGCTCCCGCCTCGACCACGACGACCACGACGGATGACGCCACTGGCGCGCCTGCTGCCACGGTGCCGTCGACCGCTTCATCGGCTTCCACGTCCAGCGCCTCTGCTGCTACGGACGCTCCGGCCACCGACACTCCGGCCACCGACGCTCCGGCCACTGACGTACTAACCCCCGATGCGACCGTCGCCACAGACGCCACCACGGACGCTCCCGCCTCGACCACGACGACCACGACGGATGACGCCACTGACGCGCCTGCTGCCACGGTGCCGTCGACCGCTTCATCGGCTTCCACGTCCAGCGCCTCTGCTGCTACGGACGCTCCGGCCACCGACACTCCGGCCACCGACGCGACCGTCGCCACAGATGCCACCACGGACGCTCCCGCCTCGACCACGACGACCACGACGGATGACGCCACTGACGCGCCTGCTGCCACGGTGCCGTCGACCGCTTCACCGGCTTCCACGTCCAGCGCCTCTGCTGCTACCGACGCTCCGGCCACCGACACTCCGGCCACCGACGCTTCGGCCACTGACGTACTAACCCCCGATGCGACCGTCGCCACAGACGCCACCACGGACGCTCCCGCCTCCACCACGACGACCACGACGGATGCCGCCACTGACGCGCCTGCTGCCACGGTGCCGTCGACCGCTTCATCGGCTTCCACGTCCAGCGCCTCTGCTGCTACGGACGCTCCGGCCACCGACACTCCGGCCACCGACGCGACCGTCGCCACAGATGCCACCACGGACGCTCCCGCCTCGACCACGACGACCACGACGGATGACGCCACTGACGCGCCTGCTGCCACGGTGCCGTCGACCGCTTCATCGGCTTCCACGTCCAGCGCCTCTGCTGCTACCGACGCTCCGGCCACCGACACTCCGGCCACCGACGCTCCGGCCACTGACGTACTAACCCCCGATGCGACCGTCGCCACAGACGCCACCACGGACGCTCCCGCCTCGACCACGACGACCACGACGGATGACGCCACTGACGCGCCTGCTGCCACGGTGCCATCGACCGCTTCATCGGCTTCCACGTCCAGCGCCTCTGCTGCTACCGACGCTCCGGCCACCGACGCTCCGGCCACCGACGCTTCGGCCACTGACGTACTAACCCTCGACGCGACCGTCGCCACAGACGCCACCACGGACGCTCCCGCCTCCACCACGACGACCACGACGGATGCCGCCACTGACGCGCCTGCTGCCACGGTGCCGTCGACCGCTTCATCGGCTTCCACGTCCAGCGCCTCTGCTGCTACGGACGCTCCGGCCACCGACACTCCGGCCACCGACGCGACCGTCGCCACAGATGCCACCACGGACGCTCCCGCCTCGACCACGACGACCACGACGGATGACGCCACTGGCGCGCCTGCTGCCACGGTGCCGTCGACCGCTTCATCGGCTTCCACGTCCAGCGCCTCTGCTGCTACGGACGCTCCGGCCACCGACACTCCGGCCACCGACGCTCCGGCCACTGACGTACTAACCCCCGATGCGACCGTCGCCACAGACGCCACCACGGACGCTCCCGCCTCGACCACGACGACCACGACGGATGACGCCACTGACGCGCCTGCTGCCACGGTGCCGTCGACCGCTTCATCGGCTTCCACGTCCAGCGCCTCTGCTGCTACGGACGCTCCGGCCACCGACGCTCCGGCCACCGACGCTCCGGCCACTGACGTTCCTGCTGGCACGGATGTATTAGCGTTTCTAGATACTCCGGTTGTAACAAGTGCTCCTGGAGTTCTTAACCAGGTTGCTCCTGTCGAAGGCTGGCAACAGTGCGGTGGTCTGAACTTTGACTACGCTAAGTACTTCGCTGATGGTCTCTCGGCGAACTGGTCTACAAAACTATCTTGCACTCCTGGTTATTCGTGCGAGGTGGTAAACCCCTGGTATTTCCAGTGTCAGCCAGTTGTAAACCCTCAAGCAGTGGAGATGTGGGGTCAATGTGGCGGTGTAGACTACCACGGACTGACCAACTGCATTGAAGGCTCTGAGTGCAGGTTTGCCAACGACTGGTACTCACAATGCGTCCCACAAGCGTAAATCATACGAAGATACGGATAGCCAAGCGTTCGCGTTTTACTTGAAAGGCTTCGATTCTTGCCCGCTATTATAAGAATTCCATTCCTCTCAGTTATAAAACCGCTTCACTGCAGCTTTGACCAAGTTTCCTATCACTATGGTGAAGAGAAGCCTAGCAGCAGCTGCAATGATGGCGGTGTTGGCAGTCGACCATGTAACTTCGAGCATGTCGGGCGCAGTGCAAAATGGGTCAAGCGGGAGCGCTTCTGCAATTGATGACGCAGGTGTTGTGAAGTCCGGTTACCAGATCGCTGAGTTGTCTGGGGCTCAAGCGTGCGGTGGCGAGGGCTTTAACTACTCTCGCTACTGGGTCGGACCAATGCCGGACGGGAACGCGACAAAATTGAAGTGCATTTCTGGATATCGTTGCGAGGCGCAGAACTCCAGCCCGCTCTTCTGGTGCAAGCAATATGCGTTGCCGCTAAACGCCAAATGTGGAGGCTATTTGTTCTACACGCTCTTCAAGTGCATTGATGGCACGGCGTGTACCATCGACCCTGCTCGATACGAGCCGCGCTGCCTCCCTGTTGCCAGCTCGTAGAGTTATGAGACGCACATTGTGTACCCCGTAATATGCAGTGGAATTTTTTAGGGGGGGGGAAGGGAGGACTCGAACCCCTTATATTAGGTACTTATTTCGAAGCCTGTTCGAAACAGGCGCATTGACGTCTAAGCAAGGTGACTCCTAACTAATTTCCTACGGCTACTCGGTTACCCTTAGTCTATGACCGGTACGCTTGAATTTCTTGGGAATTTTGCCCAATGGGCCACCGTTGATGAGCCCCCAGCCGGTGCCTGGCCGGGTAGAGTACTGCGACCGCGCCAACTCCTTGAGTCTTGTCTCCGTGTTGTTGAGCCTTGATTGGTCCCGATGTCTTAGAGAAGAGCTTGTGAGTGATGGGAAATGAACAGAGAAGGGCAGCGGTGAGAGAGGAGAGCAGAAGTCGAAAAGGGCGACGGAGGCGTCTCACGGATAAACGGGAAATGGTGAATGTTGATGCTCGCCTTTAGACTCGAGCAGTGAAGTTTTGCATGAATAGATAGCAACAACAATGCGCACGTTTTCGAGCCAGACGTGCTCTACCCTTGGAAGGACGCACCGCCGAGTCCTGCAACGTGTGGCGCCAAAGCTGGTTGGCAACTGTCCTTACCACGGATGCAAATCGTACTCGGATGTCGTCGATCGATGGGATTCGTAGGACACGCTCTCTCTTCTTGCCTGCTTTATTTTTGAATGAATATGAAGACCACGTGTTGCAGTTTTTAGCTGTAGCGTAATTGATCCACACGAAGTGCATTACGATCAACTTATTAGGTAGGTGGCTGCATCCCTTGGCATGACTTGTTAATCAACTTGGGAGCAAGCAAAACATCCAGCCGACATTGGGCTGCCTGCAGGTCTTGTCCACTCGTGTCATAGACGAGGCTGTTGTTCAAATTAGTTGGCTACATCCACCTAATTCGTAAGGTAATACTATCTCAAAGGTATTTTATAAACAATTTTTGTATAAATTTCAAAAGAACCAACGGTATTCATTTTGAAATTTCCAGTGTGGCCCACACTACTAACGGGATCCGATTCCAAGTGACTTGGATCGCACGGTCGCACCTGAGTTTGGGAGATTCCAATAGCTAGCTGTACGTCAGTCTCAAATTCTCAGTCCCATCAGTACGCGGTTGGTGGCCAAAGTGGTCAAATGGGTCTTCGGTTGGCTATGATTTCGCTACGATTCGTCTCCATATTTACGTTGATCCTCCTACTGGCGAGTACAGTACAAGCGTCGAACCTCCGCAGTTCGTACCAGAACCAAAGTCCGTCCGGCAGTTCCGACGACATCACGCAGGACTCGAACACTTCGACTCCTAGTGACGCACACTCAGGTGCCAGTGGAGCAGAACAGTACAACGTCATTGAAGCACAAAGCAGTGTGAAAGACACCAGTGCTGGTGGACCGGGCGTGAAGGCTTGGGCGCAGTGTGGTGGTTTGTACTACTTGGGCGAGACAAAATGCCAACAGCACACGTTCTGCAAGAAGCTGAGCGAGTTCATCTCCGTATGCTTCCCAGAGTCCAGACCCACGGAGAAGGTGATGAGGCTCGAGCTCTAGTCTTGAACCCCTGTCCTTTAGCTAGCTAGTTGGTGAAGGTATGAAGTAACTATCCCTAATGTTATTGAACGAACTGCGTCTTGCAGCTCATTATGGCCAGCCGTTACCTGTTTGAAACGAGACTCCACTTCCCGTTTTGCACCAAACTTGGATTTACCTCGGAAATGACACGCATGCAGGTTCTCATCGTCGTCTTCGCACTATTGCAGTTGCATCGCGACAGGTACAACCACATCACCATAGGCAGCGGATTCTCGACTTCAGATTCCGACAGCGCAGCCGCTGATACCCTCCATACATCCACATTGAGATTCTACAACGGACACTGTCAGCACGACGGACGTTTCCATGCGCTTGCACCCTGTTCGACGCCTCAAGTTGCAGTCCCACAACGCATTGCCAGCAGCGTCATCTTGACTCGAGATCCAAATCACCGTGAAATCCAAACGGGATCTTGCAACGTGGCACTTGGGCACTTAGGCACGATCCATAGCCAACAGTCACGCAGCAGTACCTCTGAGCCGTCCGTCAACTCGCTTCAAGATCCATCTTCTAGTCAATAAAGGTGCGAGTCGTGACCAGCTTCACTACGACCTTGTTGCTATTGTAGCAGCACCCCTGACAACCGAGACTCTCAAAACTGAATATAGGTGCTGCGTTAGACCCACTGCAAAAGGGCATTAACGTAAAGGACCCTGTGTAAGGAGAGAACGAGGTCAATACTATAAAATCGTTGCAAAACCTACGTTCTTTCAGGAAATACAAACCTAGTTGTTGAACAGCATCTTGCGGAAGTCCTCATTGCTCTTCGGCGTCACTTTAATTGCCGCTTCGGACGGTTCAGTCGTCTTAGGAGCAGCAGTTAGCTTCCGACGAAGGGCTCTCGGCATCAAACTGGTCGCTGACCCACTCGAAGGTAGGTTTAAGCGTGTTGAAGGTCGTGCATGCGGTGCATTCGTTCCTTTGTTGGGTGCTGCACCTGCCTTCCGCTGCTGTTTTTGCTTGTGCTGCTTCTCCTGCTGCTCGAGGATATGCGTGATTGAAAATCGAGAAGGTTTCATCGTCACTTGCTCGCCAAGCTGTCCCTGTAGAGCAGTCACGTTGGCTAGGCAAAACGCGACTTGTGAAGGCTCAGCCACTTCCACAAGGCCATAGTTTTTCAACTTCCCGTGACGATCCTTCAATATGGACACGCGATTCACTACTACAAGTTCGCCCGCCGACTGCATGGACTGCTGGAGAGCTACTTGGAGCTGTTCTTCCGTCACTTGCTGCTTGGAACCTTCGCGGTTCAAATCGCCAACATAGAGAGTCAATGGATCGGTCTTCCAAAAGCTTTCAGCCTTAACAGACGGTGTAGATGCGGAGGTTGGTGGTGGCTTCGAGCGCTCGACACGTAGAGGGTGTCCGTGTAAAAGGTAGCCGTCCTTCTTAAGCCCTGCTTCAACGCCAGCATCGTCCGTAAACTGCACGTATGCCATTCCACGCGATTTCACGCGATCACCGCGAGTCTTAACAACCAGCCGAACATCCTTCAGGCTCGTAATATCCCCAAATAGCTCCTCGATGTCGTCCTTACTTGCTTCCTTGGACACATTGCACAAGAAAAGTGTGTGTTCATTCGTCAGGCTTTCATGAACCTTCTTCTTTTCCGTCTTGTCGACTTCCATAGCTGTAGCACCACCGTCATCTGGCTTGGTACGCTTGGCTGCAGGTTGCTTTTGTACTTTTTTACCTCGCTGATTTCCATCGGCAGCGCTAGCCTTTCGCTTCTTGCCCTTCTTGTCTCCTCCAGAGCTCGTAGGGGGGACAACAGCAGCGGCTTGTACAGGCGTACGGTGCTTCACATGATATCGCCGTGCTCGAATGTAGTTCGACAAATCGCCATTTTCACGCTCAAAAAGCAGCCACGACTCAGCAAGGACAACGGGGGAATCTTTCACACGCTGCACAGCCTTATCGTATACCATAGCGCGGATGCTTTGCACTGAGAATACATTCATTAGCCGAAGTGCATCGAAATACGCAATCCAAGTAGCAGTCAGGTCGCCAAGAGGGGTCTCTAGCGTCTTTTCCCACAGTTTGTCAACCTTCGATGCCTTCATGGCAATTGCAGGGGTCCGCCTCGGCGGTCCATCAGGTGGCATTAGCACCCAGTAGCATTTTGCTCTGTAGTCAGCCAGTCGGAATTTACCATCAACGAAATCCGGAAATACCTTCTCTATAAAGCGCTCACATTGAGTAAAGACACCTCCAACCAGCACTTCAACTTGCTGTGCGGCATCGTCTAAATGTTCGCCTTCAATAGTAGAGCCATGGCGACGCACCGAGTCACACCACGCGAGCAGCACACTTAGCAAGTTATACTGCTCCATGGGCGAGCTTAACCGCTCCAACAAATTCAACCGTACAAAAAGCGAAATATCTTCCATAGACCTGTTCTGCCGTTCCATCTCAATCAGCAACTCGGTCCACACAGAGGCGTCGAAGGGGACGTTTCGTACAGCTCGTCGAGCAACTTCCAGCTTGTTACCGTCTGTTTCCTTTGACGCAGCATCGGCTTGGTCAGGTTCCAAATATTCCAAGTAACTTTCCCACAATGTTGAGCTTAAGCACATAATGGCCATAGCACGCTCGTACAGACACACCACCAGCTGCCTTCCCCCATCACTTGTCATCAGGGGAGCCACGCGGTGTTTGACAAAGTTCAGATACTGCTGCCAGGCCTGTTCAGGTGCATCCTCTGTCCCTGGTGCTGCATTAATTCTCGCCTCAAATCCACGCAGCTTCTTCATCAGCGGAGAAAAGAGCTTGCTCTGCTTCTTGGACACCTCTTCAAAAGCTGAACTTGAAGCTTCAGCATCCAGCGTGTTGTACGCGTTCCAAGCCCGAAATTCTGACATGACAAGGTCATTTTGGTCTAATGGGAGCTGCATCTGCTTGACAAAGAGTTCTCGAAGCTCTCTCTCCTTCTTCAGATCATCCGGTGTCTCCATTTCATCATATTTCTCCGTTGTCAGCTCTCTACAAAGTGCCCAGACTTCGTGTCCCTGGCCAAAGTGCATTCCCAGTGTCTTCTGAGCCTTGATCATAGCTCTACACAGCTCCTCCTCGTCTTTATTGTCCTTGATAAACCTCAGGTACTGTAATGTCAACGGAACTGACCAATAGTCTGTCTGAGATAACTCAAATAGCTCCTGAATCTCTTCTACAGAAGCTTCATCAGCACTGGCATCACTTATCCATTGAATGTACATGGCTTCAGTAAGAGGAAAAGCCTTCTGGAACGTCTTATAGAGCTCCGCACGCAGCGAATAGTAGCTTTTAAGCCTGTTCTCATCCTCTGCAGGCCAATGCCACGTTAAATGGCCAATGGCAGTCGTATACTGCTCGTACTGAAGATCTAAAGGATTTTTAACCTGTTGAATGGGGTTGGCAGCTTCTTGACAGCACGGGAGGACGGGAGACGCGTCTGTATCGTCCTCCAGCACTTCGACTTGAACGTTTGGGACATACGAGGCGGACGGCAGGTCCGACACGTCCGCCATGTCCTCGTCGCTGGAGAAACCCGAGGAAGAGCTGTCGTCTCGAGCCATATTGCGGAATGGCTGGATCAAATATATCGGACCTATGAAATAACATAAACATTACCTTTGATATTGAATATACCGTGTTTATAATATATACTAGTAGTACTCTTTTCTATATCAAAGGTAATATTTATTATTAATATGTACTACATGTATGAATTCATATAGCTTATGTAGGATAAGCGATCAGTACTAGCGCCGCCCCTTTTGCCGTGCTACTGGAGCTTGCAAACATCTCAAGTTTCGCCGCCGGATAGGTGGGTAGAACGCTTGGAGATACTTTGAGTACACTAGGCAGCTACTTGGGACAAATGACGAATTCTTTGGACTAGCACGAGTACACTCTTCTTCTTCATCTGCAAAGAATAAGCTGAACAATTCCTACGACTTGCACAATTGGCGACGCAATTCAAGCACGTCGTCGTCAGTTTCCTGCAAGCTGGGCAAAAGTGGCGGCTAAAGCCACACATCTGAGATCATGTGGCTGCCTTCGAAAGGTCTCTCATCGGCGCTCAACGTTCTACAGATTGGAGACCGTGGCGGCGTGCTGACCTTCGGTGCGATGCCAAAGTCGTTTCGAAACGCGTAACCTGCAAAGTAACGCCACGGCGCAACACTTCATGTCCACAAAGACAGCCGAAGTGACGTGAGGTCGGGAGCCTCCAAGACATGTACCGGTATCGCTAGTTTGACACGTGCGTATAGGTCACCTAATTGCCTTCCAGCAGCAATGCACTTGAGAAAATGCAGCGTTCGGACTTGAGGTGGGCCCAACGGCCGGACTTCACGGTTGCGTCCACTGGCAATTATTGGTGTTGCATGCCATGCTGACCAAGCAATCGGCAGTGGAGAGAATTCGTGCCACGCTGAACAAGGCGTTCAAAAAGCAGGCAATTCAGCACGCACACAGCACGTGGACAATCCGAGCGTGCAGGCAATGGCTTAACTGGCGTAAACTATGCAGCGGTGGTCCCCCCTTGAACTGACAGTGACCGGCGCATCCTAGTTTCTGTGCTAGAAAAACATTACTTTTTGCCCCAACCTAACAGTAACGCGCAATACACAATTACAGATTCAATAAAATAAAATACTACAGGTTCATGTATTTTCTCAAGTGAGGAATTACCTTCATTATATAAATTTCTATAATTAGAAATACTGAATATGAAAGTGTATTCATTCTTGAAACAGTCAATTTGCACTGTCGTCTTTTTGTGTGGGTACGCGAGTCAGACGACCGATAGTCAGAACGATCGGCGCTGCATTTAGCGCCCGGCGGCCTGTGCCCGGCATTTCCACTTCGGCCTCGCAACCGCAAGTACCGGCCCACGCACGCTTCCTTTCGCTCTCTGGTGCTCCTTGTCGGATCGTGACGAGGATCCAGCAGTTGATTGAACGCCGAAGCGACTGCACAGGTCTCAGCATTTTGCACGCATTTGACACATCGACACAGCGGACGGACTCAAGAGCGACAATAGCTCGATAGGACGATGCGTTGTGTATTGGTTCGCGTGATCACGGCGGCCTGCCTCGTTATGGCGGCGGTGAACGCACAGGAGGGCAGTACGAGCGGCAGCGGCAGCCTTGACGGCGTCGTGGGCGTTGAAACGGTCCAGCAGGAGACGCAGCAGCAGGAACAGGAACAGACTCCCGTGACGATCGCTCCGACCACTACAGCGCCGACCAGCACCAGCTTCTACAGCCCTTCGCTGGGTCTCGGTTTGTTGCTGTCCAACTCCGTGAGCGGCACTGTCGACTCCGCCACGGACGTCGTGGACACGACCACTTCGACGGTGGACGGTGCGGTGAAACAGGTGACGACGACTGTCGGCTCGGTGGCTAGTGATGTGGCTCAGACGACGACTTCGACGGTGGATGATGTGGCTCAGACGGCAGGATCGACGCTCAATGGAGTCACGAAGACGGTTAGCTCGACGGTGGGCGATGTGGTTCAGAAGACGGGATCAACATTGAACGGTGTTACGGATACCGTGGGTTCTACATTGGACGATGTTAAGCAGACGGTGGGCTCGACCCTGGATGATGTTACTGGTACCGTGGGCTCGACCCTGGATGATGTTACTGGTACCGTCGGCTCGACTTTGGACGATGTCACGCAGACGGTTGGTTCGACTTTGGACGACGTCACTTACACGGTTGGCTCGACCCTGGGCGACGTCACTTACATGGTTGGCTCGACGCTGGATGATGTTACGACGACGGTCGACTCGACTGTCGATGGAGTTACGCAGAATGTCGACTCCACCGTTGACGGAGTCACGCAGACTGTTGACTCGACCGTGGACACTACTTCCTCACTTCTCGGCTCGACGGTCAGCGGTGCGACCGATGTTGTAAAAACTGTGGGGGACACTGTTGCCCCTGTTGTGCAGACTGTGACTAACGTCGCTGGATATGGTGTCAACACAGTCACTGACACCGTCGTGAAGACGGTGGCTCCTGTTGTGCAGACTGTGGCTAACACGGCCGGAACGACGGTTGACACTGTTGCCGACACTGTTGTGAAGACGGTAGCGCCTGTCGTTCAGACGGTGGCTAACACGGCTGGAAAGACGGTTAACACTGTGACTGACACTGTTGTGAAGACGGTGGCCCCTGTTGTGCAGACTGTGGCTAACACGGCCGGAACAACTGTCAACACTGGGGCAGACACCACGTCGACTGTTGTGAAGACTGTGGCTCCTGTAGTCGACACGGTAGTTAAGACTGTAGCGCCCATTGTGCACACCGTGGCCAGCACGACGACCCAGAACGTTGTTACCCCAACGGCGACCTTGGCCACTGACACCGTTACCCAGACAATCGGCAGCACAACGCTCGTAAAGGCAGGTATTCCGCCCAAAACTACACCTGTGCCTGCTACGACTCCGCCTGCTACGACCCCACCTGCTACGTCGGCACCCACTAAGACTGGCGCAACTAAGACTGGTACGAGTGGTACGACTACCACGACCAAGCAGACTTCATCATCGAAGCAGGGAGAAGAAAAGACCAAGCCAACTACCCCACATCTGGTCACTTTGACGGCTAAGGATTCTTCGGGCTCTAAAACAGAGACGACCGCTGGTCAGAGCGACTCGGATTCTAGCAAATCTACCTCCAAGAGCAAGAAGAACACATCTGCCGGCGATGAGTCCGACAGCAGTGACGAGTCTGTGTTTGTTCCTAAGTCTTCATCTTCGTCTTCTTCATCGGCGGACGTGGCTGACGTGACCAAGAAGCCTTCGACCAAAAAGCCTTCGACCAAGAAAACTACCGAGACTAAGAGTGCTTCTGCTTCGGCGGATGACAGCAACTCGGGCTCTAGTTCCGAAGAGGTTGAGGTTCCGGACGACTCTGCTTCGGCTTCGGCTGGATCGCAGTCTAACTCGGGATCGATTGAAGGTCCCGACGTGGGCGATGTCTTGACTCCCGAGCCGAAGACGACGCTGCGTCCAGAACCTACTGCTACCACTGCAGCGCCTGCCCCCGCGGCTCCGGCAGCTACAACCGCGACGCCGTCCGCCTCTTCGTCCGGAAGCGGCAGCCTCACGAGCCAGGAGGCTCAGGCCAGGGAAGCTCAGAGAGTTTCAGGCAATTCCAGCACTGAAACCTCGGCCCTGTTCGGTGTGGTTGGTGTTGCAGGCTGTGCTGCCATTGTCGCCATTGTTGCATACATGAAGAAGCAGAACCACGAGGAACCTACCGGTCCCGATGGCGCACGCAGTTCTGCGACCACGGCAGATGGTGTACGCAGTTCCGAAGACAGCGTGTACAACGACCCGTTGGGCACGCGATACTCCAGCATCGTCATGATCACCCCCAATGGTGATGGCGTGTGCATTTTGTAATCAGCGCGGTGAGAGGTGCCATAGAGGGCGACGGCGCATTGTGAATTGAACGACATGTTGATAGCTTCTTCCCTCGGGATTTTGACCTTAAGTAATCGAGTGTGTTGCCGAGTGAGTGAATTACCAATCTACAGTTTCTTACTCTTGAGCTGGTCTAGGATCTGGAGTAGGGACTACTATGCGTACAGCAACGTCCCCACGGTCCTTTCGCATGATGTCTAGCGAATGGAACGGCGTCAGTCCGACTGGGAACGCAAGACGGTTGCAGAACGTAGTTTCAACCTCATACAGCTCGTTCGTTGGGTCTTCAGCATCACACACCAGGTACCAGGTGACAGCGACGAGTTTCACACGCAAGCCAAAGGCCCATGTTGGTTCTTTCGAGCCGGGAACAGCTTCCAAGTAAGGCCCCACGTCCATATGAACTTCTAGCGGAGCAGCACGAGCCGAATCAGGTCGCAATATCACTCGATGCATCTCGTGGTTGCTCAGAAACTTGCTCAGAAGCTCATAGGAGCATCCACCCGACTCAGTACGATTGCTCGAGTGCAGTACAGCCATCGCAACTGACTGCAAAGCGTTGCTGACCGCCATAGGCGTCTGTTCTGGTGTTTTACCCACTTGACGAGCTAGCACATGCTCCAACTCGTGTTGTAGCGCATCCACCACGGCATCGTAACCTCTCGTTCCTTCAACCTTCACTCCATTGATCAGTAGCTCGTCACGTTTAATATCCTTGGCATCTTGGAAGATTTCAGCCTCCGAAAGTGTTGGCATGCGGCTACTGTTGGCCGGTTCCTCACTGCGAATAGCTAAAATCTGATCCAAGTAGCTCTCTGTCTTCTCCCGTGAATTTTCCTGATGGTCCTCTCTCAACCAGTTCGTGGATAATATCACCTTGTGCTCCTCCATACCTGCAAATAACTGCTCAATGACCTCTTGGAACAGCGTCAAGTCCTCGTTTTCCGTACTTAAAGCACTGTGCAACAGCCCTGACATCTCCTCAAGTTGTTGGCGTTCAGAGACCGTCAACTTCGATTCCAACAGCTTCTTGTCGCCCCATTCTCCCGCCAATTCTTGTAACTGCCTTTTAAATCCCTCTAATTCTTCTGTAGTAGCTTGTTCGCAGCTCTGTAACTCCGCGAAGCTGCCACGTACGGCCTCCACGTGGACCCGTGCGACGAGCACTAGGGCGTGAAGGGTGTGCAACTGCCTGTTACCAGATTGTAAGGCTGTAGGAAGATCATTTAGCAGCGATAAAAGCTTCTCTTCACTGCAGACGGAGTCTCCAGTGACGCTGAATGGTGCCAAATAGGTAGAAGGCGCAAGAGTCGACATCTCGTGCTCCAGTTCGGTCAAGTCAAAACCCCATGATCCAGTGTTGGCCGAAGGCGGCTCAACGATGGTTGACTGATTCTGTGCCTTTGCCTCTTGGATATTTGTATTTGAAGTGGTGACTGCCTCGCCATCTTCCCATTCGTCCCATTCTTCCACATCCGCCGCAGTCATGTTGCCAAAATTAGAATGCCAAATGTTCATGGTAGTGAGAAGATTAACCCTTTGAAAGCCCGCATTTGTATACTGCACCGGATGTACAACTATGTATATTATACACAAAGTTTAATTGTTTAACCACGTTCAGACAAGGTGGCCTGCAAATTCCAAGCCTTTCGGACACTAGCGTGTGATTGTGCTACAACAACTATTCTGGTTGGACCCAGGTGACCTATGGAAAGCAACGAGCACAGAGCTTCTTCGATGTGTCCTTCCCTCTGAATTGCTCCTCTCTCCATTTGATTTCCTAGCCTGCCCCTTTTCGAGGCGGTCTACTGTAATACCGTTCAAAACCATTCCAAGTTGGTGGGCCGCATCGTGGTTTGTGGCGTCCAAACTACCGCAGCTCTCAGCTCAGTTTCAAGACGGTGTCGAGCACCAAACCAGATTTCTCAACGCAAACGTGTGGCACAATTCCTGCCTTCAGATACAGATTTACCCGGACAAGTGGTGCTCCTTGATGGTACGGGCCGGCGCGGTACGAGATTTCCGCGCAGCTTTTGCTAAGGCTTCTGGCTGTCGCTGTTTGATGGATTTTTTTTCACGGGGAGAGTGGCCCATGGTTACGCAGTTTTTGGCTCGTTTTGTCCTAACTCTTCCGACTATTAACCTTCGCACTCGTATCCGGCAACTTGTCCGACTTTACGACGACTTAACCACACTGGTGGGCCAAGTTGTACGTCCCGATGGTTTACTACAAGGGCCGGTCATGCGTTAGGGTGCTTTGCTCCGCCGTTTGGGGTATTTCAAAACGGTGGGCTCAGTGCTTTTCCGTCTCTAACCAAGCGCAATATCCGCCGGATCTTCATGGATGGTACGCTGGAGCTGCAAAACCACCCCCTTGTTTATCATTTTGCTGGATTTACTCGAGAGAAGTTGGTGGATACCCTCCTGGCGCTCAAAGACCTTCGTCAGGTGGTCCTTCCTGTGTACGCTGATCTACAATTCCGCTTGTGTTGGAAGCTTTTGCCAACACGCTCTCGGTTTTGGTTTCTTCAACATACGTCAGAAACTTTCTTGCAGTGCGGGTACCCTGACTGCACGTCTGTTGAGACTGAGAAGCACTTGTTTTTCGAGTGTGCTCGTGTCGCCGTGCTATGGGGCATTGTTGCCGATGACTGGAGACTCTTCTTACCTGCACTTACTTGGGAAATAGTTTGTGTTCCGCTAGAACCCACCTGGCTGCGCTCACAGATTTCTTACGCGCCTGAACTCAAGATTCTCTGGACGATTCTCCGCAGTGTCACACTCCACTGCGTTTGGACAGCCCGCAACAAGCACCACTTTGAAAATCGGCCGCCTTTGGAAGCGCGGAATGCAATCTATCAAGTTTACTCGATTTTCAGCAGCCACTTTCGGGCTATACTACGTTCTTCTACTGCGAACGAGCGATCTCGTTTTTTTTTTTAAGGTGTCTTCATCAGTTCCCGCCTGGCTCCCGGTTCCATCGTTTCACTACAGCTCACCCACGACTATTCTCACTTCGACGGAAGGTACTCTGTGCTGACGAAAATGGTTGCCTCCAAGCCCCACCCTGTCCCCGCACCACTGCTACCCGCCGTAGTCAGTAGCCGCTAGCTTTTTGAGAAGTCCGGTTGCTAACCCCGTTGGCAACTGATAAACATTCAACACGAATAGTTCTCCCCCCCCTTTAATTGTTTAACCCCCCAACACTCAAGGCTGTTAACCCTTTACTACCAGAGGTGTTTTAGAGGACCGCTCAGTAACTCGACCAATAGGCTTCCGAGAAACATTAAATTCCGCCAATGACAGGACTGTTACAAATCCAAATTTGGAAACCAAGGCCAAGATGATCGCGTGTAGTAACTGCGGAGAGGCCCCGTGCGAGTGGGTGCTATACCGGAACGAGATCATTGGGAGCAGGCTGCGGATGGTAGCCCGCGGCCACAAGCGTCTTACCGCTCGGCGCGTGAAGGCGGCGCTCTCCCAGCTGTACTACTATAAAAGGAACGGCCGCTTGAGCAAGCCGTCGCTGATCTACCTGCCACATTGTGTAGAGAATGACATTCGGCATCTCGACGGCACTGTTAGGTACACAACGATCTTTATTACGGTACTGTTATGGTAACTCTATCTCACTAAGATGCGTGATGGTTCTGTTTTTCTTTAGTCGTGTGTGCACAAGCCCATCGACGCCTTAGCACAGACAGCGTCTAGCGCGGAGCGGACCCCAAGTGAGTTGGATGTGAGGGCGTCGCGGTAGTGGAAGGCGGTAAAGCAGGCTACGTGGAATCCCCGTTGACAACCAGTGCAGCCATAGACCGCTTTTTTCGAGAAACGCAGCGTGCACAGGTAGCAAGCCAGCTTACCGCTTGAATGCTTCTTTGAGTTTGGTGTAATTTCATGTAAACTTGGATCTGCCCCCACTAAATCTTCTAGCGGCTCGTTAGGTTGAGTCTGACGACGGCAGCGTTCCCTCCCCCGCCGAGTATGATGAACAGCAGTAAGTTTTTCAGCAACACGCTGTTTGAAATCACGTAGAGTGACACGTTATACTGCTGATCCAGCCACCTTTATGAATAGCGCGAAGGCATTGATCAAGGCAAGATCCAGAGCCCATGTCAGCAAGCTCATTGACAGTCGCTTCTCCCTGCGGCAGATCGGGTTGGTACTTCTCAGCTGGTCGACTCTATCCACACCATTCATAAAGATGTTGTATGCAACTACCGTAACCGATGTGGTGGAGCGGATCTGCCAAAATCTCGTTGAGGCCGATCGCGATCGCCACTTGTGCCCAGACACCGACTAACGGAGGGGGTTCCCCGATGATCCGTGATCTGTGTGTGTGTGTGTAGTTCCACCTTGGGTACCCGTCGAAGACGGGTTACGCTCTTCCAGGTGACTTCCGAGGATGTCTTGTAGGCGGGAAGAATGTCTTGTGGGACACAGGGGTGTGAGGTAGCGTGGGAGTTCTTCACTATACCTCGGGGTACTTGATCCCGGTCGTAGGCGAGGTTCTCGAGCCTTGATCCGGGTGCCTGGTCCTTGATCCACGTCTTCCAATAATCCAATGTTCGGGACTCGGTCCCTTCCTTTTCATTGCTTGCCGCTTCCTTTAGCGGGGGTCTTGAAGGGGTGAGATTCGACGGGATCGTCTGGCCAAACAACCAATTCCTTCCGATCTGGGGTTCGCACTTAAAGGATAGATCACTAGATAGGGTAAAACTGGCCAATATATTATCCAGTATTAACCTCTATGCTAGATCTCGTCTCCTTACCTTCCTAATGCCGGTGGGCCAATATAGTTCCCGGTTCCAGGCTTTGGGTGAAGGCACTTGAGTGGTTCAGGGCAAATTCGATTCTGTTTATGGTTATTCCTATGCCTAAAAGTCCCATCCTGATTTACTATCCTACGACCACATGACACTGGCTACATGGCCGATCGCTAACCTGGTTCCCCTAACCCTGATCCGGAGCTGATGCGATACTTATTCGGGAGCTGATGCGATACTTAATCGGGAGCCGATATCGTACCTAATCGGGAACCTATCTCGTACTTAATCGGGAGCCGATCGCCCCGTGATCCCGCTTGGTTTTCGTCTAGGGAGTCAGGATCAGGCCGATGGAGGTGTCCAAAGCGTCGGGTTAAGCCGTGAGTCGATCGAGAACCGACCTCGTACTTAGTCGGAGGCGATCTCCGCGCGATCCCACTTGGTCGATACCCGAAGAACCAGGATCAAGCTCGTAGAGGGGCCCACGTCGAATCTTAAGCCCAACTTAGCCCGGAGTCGATTCTTGAACTCGATCCGGAGGCGATCACTCAGTGATCCCGCTTGGTCATCTTCCGGAGAACCCAGATCACACTTTTGGAAACGCCAAGGGTGTTGTCACCACTTCCATATACCTTGATCACCTTCAACCATCGCCCCACTGCCACTGATCGTCGGTGCCTGAGATACTGAAGTCGCGATCCATTCCTGCCTGAGCCCAACTTGATTCACCCCCGTTACATTTGCTCTACGGAGCACGGATCGGTGCTGCTGGAGTCGCTGCGGTGTCCCCGGGTCGGAGGCCATCCTTTTGGTCCGTCGTCTGTTCGGTGGCGACCCGCCGCGGATGTCCCTTTTGTCTGTTCCCGGTCGGGATCCATCATGCCGTTATCTGATGTTGTATTTAACAACATGTTAGGAATGAGTGCAAAAAGCGATGTTGCAATTAACTACCTTGAGTGTTGGGGGGTTAAAAGGCCCACCCACCCACTAATAGGATTTCGAGATTTTAAATATAGACTCCTCAAACGGGGCAGTTGAAGGCCATGCCAAAATCGGAATGGCCTTCAACTTCCGTAACTGCCAGCATCCCTTCAAGCACGCTGCATCCGTTAGGCGGCATGTCGGTTCAACAATCTGCCTCCGTCGCTAGACCCCAGGGCCTTCCACGAGAACCGCAGACGCCAGCGTAACAACCGCCGCAGAAAGCGCCGACAGGAACGTCAAAATGAGGCGAGAACGACATCGCCCTCTTCAACGGTTGTGCAGCTGGCGCCTGCGGTTCTTGTGAACGAATTGGAGGCTAGCACTTAGGATCGATGTCCATTGCTAGGAGGGCGTAGTGGACCCATATGCCTGCTGACAATGCCGTAACCAATTTTGCCGCAGATGCATCTTAGCCCATATCGACACACGAGGTATGGATGTCTCATGTCCAACATGCCAGCACCCAGTCTTCCCTCGAGAACCACCACCTTCTCCATCTCGGCTTCGGTCAGCGGATGAAAATTGGTGGTGACTTTAAGAATCCGATCGTTCTGATGACGATCAAGACGATAGTGACAGTGATTACGCTGAGTAACATTCGAAGTAATAATCATTTTTGAAACTATCTAGAAACATTTTCAAAAATTATCTTAGCCAATGGACTGAAGACCTAAACTGGGAAGCGAAAAATCGCGAATGGCTGAGGAGAGCCGAGCCGAACCCCCGTATAAAGACGTTAATAGAGTTTACTAGGTTGCCCGGTGACTCGGAAGCTGAGTGACGTCATGTGAACTTTAAAACCCCATTACCCAAACCCACCCACGCAGAACTGATGGGTTTTGCCGAACCCTATTGAGCACGGCTGAAGATCACCGTTCCGCTGTGTGTACAGAAGGAGGAGGACATCGACAGGTATATGCAGTCTGCTATTTGTATGCGGTTACGGGAGCTATAGCTGATCTAGATATGTTTTTGTTTCGTTTTTCTTTAGACGCATGTGTACTACTGCATCTTCTGCTGCTGCTGTACATACAGCATCGAGTGCCGTCTGAACTCCGAGAGACGTTGAAATTAGCGCATTGCGGTAATGACTAGTGGTGGACACTATTGGACCGTTGGTCACCACACGTCGCGGTAACAAATTCATTCTAGTGTTCGCAGACGATGATAACAATCTGCGTTTGGGGCTGACAAACACCTGCGTTTCCATGCAAGCAATTCTTGCTGTCGACTAGTAACTCAGCACATCTTGAAGCGGCTTCCAGGCTGGAATATAGGGTCTTCAAGGAGGGTGCGGCGCACCGGGCAAATGTACATTGCAGTTTTCCTTTCAAGACCGACGCAGTTGCGTTATCAATTTTCTGAACAGTAATCAAATCAGTGAAGGATGCGACGTGAAATCCTCTATAGCATCCAGTACAACCGAAGGGAGCCTTTTTGGAGAACCCCCTCAACGTACACAAATAACACGTCAGTTTGTCGGACGAGTGTTGTCTAGAGTTTGGTGTAATAGCGTGGACTCAGTTTTTAGCCCCAAGCAGATTTTGTAGTGACACTTTTGGCATTGGTTGGCTGTGGCGTTCCTTGGCTAGTCGGGCTCGCTGTACATTTGTAAGTTGTTCTGTCACTTGCCTTTTGAAGTCGCGTAGCTTCACGCGTGCTGCGACAGGTCCAGCGATCTTTTTGTAGAGCGAGAAAGCGTTGATCAGCGCACGATCAAGCGCCAAGGTAATAATGCTCATTGAGAGGCCTCGTTGCTAGACACTTCGTCAACGTCCTCACCAGTATCCACGGCCTGTTGTCCACACTCATTCTCCGAATCCTCGAAGTCCCGGTCACCATATCAAAGTTGAGCAGGCTCGTGATGTCCATCACCACTACTCGAAATTCAAAGGTGCACGGATAATTCAGAACAGATTTGTAAACGTGAAATTTATGCACTCGCGTAATTGAGGCTCTCACGGTCCTCCCAAGGTTAGAGGTCCGCTGCGGACCTGTATGACCAAGAGGGTACTGAGCAGCGGTATCCGTCCACTTTGTATCCACGTACCCCCCCTCCCATTCACAACCTCACAAGAGCCAGGAGACAGATGGAATCCCTTCTGCAAAGTTCTTGAGGCAATAAATGATGGAATTCGCAGCGAACCCGGCAATATCGGCCGGATATTCGTCGATATTGAGCATGAGAGGTAAAGCGGAAGATGTATTGTTGACCTATGTAGTTTGCTGTATTGTTGACACTGTGATTTTTAGAATGTCGTGTACTACATTGCAGGCCAAGCACATGCTTGACCTCTTTGACCGGTTTCCGGAGGTGTTAACGATTGATGCCACCCATGGAACTAATTTATTAAAGATCTTCTCAATAGTGACCCATGTTTTTGGCAAAGGACTTTGTTCAGCATGCTGTGGTTCAGAACGAGCGCTGTACCACCTTGTTGACTGTACTGGAAGAGTTCAAGCTGAATAACCGAGTCTGGTAGTGCATCATTATCGACAAAGATTTCACGGAAATGTCTGTGTTGAAAGCGGCGTTTCAGGATGTTGTGATCCTATTGTGCAAATTCATACTATCACGTATTTATGGGAAGCAGTCGCGTCAGCCAAGTATGATTTTACTGTGTGAAAGAAGCAACAACTACAAGGAGTTGTAAATCTCCTCGTATATGCGAAAACCGAGCGCGAGTATTTAAAGAACCGGAATTTCCAGCGCCATATGCTCGAGTTGGGCCAAGGGAAAGATTATCAGCCTGGCGACTTAAGCTCTGGTGATGCTGAGTTGGTGTTGCAGAGGTGTTGCTCATCAGATCAGCCGATCACAGACCCTGAGTTTGCCTGGCCGCGACGCGAGGACATTGCTCGAGTGCTACGGAAGTTTGCTAACGAGTTAATCACGACGATGTGATTACGGAGGCACGGAAGATCCCGGTCGTGAGGCGCGAAAGCAGTTCGCGAGCCCTGGTCGTTTCGCACTGTGGCAGTCATGGACAATGGGGTGAGGGCCCAATGACCACGTTACTAAAGCGATTAACCGCCTGCAAACATGTGAAGCGTGGTCGACTAGTACAGCGGCCGTGGGGACCTTCGTTCGATGCTGAACGCCGAAACGAAGGGGTTCACTGGGACTATCTAAGCTTGGGTGAGAGTTTTGGCGGTAACCAGTACGTAGTGGTTGTGAAGGATGCCATGACTCATTACTGTGAGTTTTTACCCTACTCGGTTACTACAACTTGGGATGATGCTAAAGGTCTAATTGCATGGTGCATGCGGTACGGTAAGCCAGAGATCTTCGTGTCAAATCAAGGATCCCACTCTCGGAATGAGATGATCAAGATCCTCTGTGCCCGACTCAAAGTTCAGCAGACGTTCACACTTGTGTATTCTCCCTGGGTTAACGGGACTGTTGAGAGAGTCAACAAAGACATCCTGCAAGTGACCCGAGCTCTGCTGACCAAGTACCAGTTGGATACAAAGGAGTGGCCGTACCTGCTGCCTGTGGTCCAGGCGATTCTCAATCATACGCCCGTGGAATCTCTTGGGGGACTTTCACCGATTGATTTCTTCCTAGGTATACCTTCCCCCTCTGCACAACATGTAGTGTGTGCCAGGGTGAACGAAAAAGTTGAGGTGGTTTTGGGCAATGTTGGTGATATGCTACAGTACATGGACAAGCTTCGGGCAACGCTTCACGGAATGCATTTCGAAGTGTCTGACCGCAAGGAACACAAGCGTCTACGTGCCATGACCAAGTCTTGAGATGCTCCATGCAACTTTGATGTGGGTGACTACGTTCTTTGGTCAAGGGTGGACAAGCGCCTTACTACGAACAAACTACTGGCAAGGTGGGTGGGTCCATTCAAGGTGGTAAAGCTGTTACCTAACGCGTCCACCATCCGGCATCTCCTGACTGGTAACGAGTGCGAGGTTCATCGGTCCAGGCTAGAGTTCTACAGCGACTCCAGTTTGAACATCACTAAGGAGACCTCGGAGCTGGCGTCCAATTAGGGCCTTTTTTGGGTGTGCGTGCGATCAAGGCACATTGTTTTAATGCAGCGGTGAATCACTGGGAGCTGCAAGTAGCCTGGGTCAGCTTGGAAGATGTCGAAGATTCGTGGGAACGTGCCACCGAGATACTCAAAGACGTCCCTGGGAAGGTGATGGACTACCCTGAACTCAGCTCAAGACGACGAGCTCAGGGAGGTGATGCTGGAGACCGGTCCAACCGATGTGGGCGGTGCTGCGGAGGTGTTACTCATCGGCTCGCTCAGTCAGAACGAAATCGAACGGCAGGACGATGAGTATGCTGGAATCGACGTTATAAGGCTGATGATGTAATGGCATTCATAGGAATGGATGGATGTATCTCAGGTGCTAGGAGAGAGCTGGCGCTGTGCATGTAGATAGAGGAGGTTGCTATCGCAGTTATAAGTTTCTCTCATTAACCCCTTCGCGAACACAGTGACTTTTATACTATACAAACTCAAGACAATTGAAAATGGAAGTTAGCAAAACGCCTCCTTCGACGTGTAGCCATTTCGAAGGGTCGGCGACCGTTAAGATGGCTACAACACAGATGGGAGCAAAACGCTACCTTCGAAGCCTTTTAAATAAGCTCTGCGATTGGCCAAAATAATACTTTAATCTGCGAGTACCAATACACGGTAGTGTTTACGCGACCCTTCGACTCGATGGTAGCATTCTGCTATCTTCGAGTGGGTTCAAACATCATCCACGTTTGCAAGACTGTCGTTGGCAGCAGAATGCATCCATGTGCGCGAAAGGGTTAATGCCCTGCACCCGCTAGTAAACTTCTAGAAAAGTAACACGAACGCCACAAACATTCATCTATGTAGTTAGGGACTACAGTTTTTTTTTTTCACACCACGCTCACTTTTATTCTAGCCTTGATCTTGCACGTCTTGGGTAGCCTCGGTCACGTGAGCGCCAGCTTCCCAGAAGAACACAACCTTGATAAGCTTCGAGAGTGGTGCGTTTGAGCGTGAGTAGCTCTCTGCGCGCACGCTCTTTTCTAACCTGCATCCGGCACTGTTGCAGCGCCAGCGTTTGCCGTCTTGCACCATGGCGACACCACACTTGGGGCAGTCAAGCCTTGATGCCAGCCAACGCGCTTGGCCCACTCCATGGCTCCCTTTTTATTGGAGCACGCCAGGACCACGGCCTTAAACCTGAACGCGTCTGCGTCGGTGCTAATGTCGTACTCGCAGGACATCAACAGGGAGAATCTTTGGAAACGAAAGAGCAGTGACTAGTGACCACACGTTAATCACCTACTAAGGGCCGTTCCGAACCAGGTTCGGCTTGGCCCTTGGATCGTGTGGATTAGGTGTAACCATCTATTTGCCATCATACCACGCTCTGGTCGTTCCGAACCGGGTCGCAGGGTTTCCTTTGCATGTTCCCTTTGACGCTCACCATAATCAAGCAACGCAAAACTAAACTGGAAGATGGAGGAATCTACCAGCACAAAGTGGACGATAACACCGGCGTTGCTGAACAAGCGCAAGCGGCCCGTGGAGGCTCCCATCTCGGACCGCTACGGCAAATGGACTCTGGAGCAGGTGCGTCTCGAGCGCACGGCGCGGAAACTTAACAGGAAGGAAACCACAAGCAAGAGTGATTGTGGAAACTAGGACTAGGATTCATTCTGACATGTTCGCTACCTACGTGGCCGAGCGAGGAGCCCGTGTGAATACGCTCGCCAACATATCGGTTGCTTGCAGGAATGTACTACGAGCACAGCTGGGTAAACCACACGCTGAATTTCGTTGACCCCATGACAAGGACCCACACCAATACCATATAAGGGTTGTGGGAGACGCACATCAAGCGTCACATAAAGGCTATGCGCGGGATGAAAAACAAGTACCTGGTGATGAGTTTATGTGGCTCTCGTGGTTGTTTACTGCTCGGGCATCGCCAGATGAGTATATGTGCGGTCTAGTGCAGGCAGAGATCTGCCACCCGAAGGAGGAAGCATGATGGTATATTGAAGTCACAGTAAGGTTGCAATCAATTCGAATAGATTAAAAGTGCTTTTTTATTGTCACGTTTTAATTGTGCTTGGTTCGAAAAACGGAGCTCAGCTACGTGAGAGCCTCTTCTTCACAATCCGCATCACCTATTCTCGTGGCGGAAACGACTACTTTGGCCTGTCGCCTCTAAGTCTAAAAACTTATTTACAGAGTGATCGAATAAACTGTAGCATATCTTGGTATTTATCTTTCCGAAACTCTCGAGGTTACTTCTTCTTGCTGGTCAAGCATAACTTAGCACTTTCACACACTCGAAAATAAGCTGTCGGTTCCGTTCTTCCGACTCACGACGAGCTTGTAGAGCTTGCTCTTCAGCTCGCTCTTGTGCAAGAGCGCTGTCTTGCTCCATTTACATTCTCTGAGCTCGCACCTCTCGCTCAACTATGATGTGATCTTCATGCTGCCTAAGTTGCGATTGCATTTGCTGCTCAAATTGCTGTCGGCGAAGCTCCATATCGGCGCATAAACCCCTCTCTTGCCGCTCCGCTTCTTGCTGGAAAGCGTTCTTACGCTTCTTTCTATGCTGTTTGCTGGGTGTTGACGAGGATGATGCAGCATCGTCTATATCCTCGCTGTCGTTTACACTGGAGGCCGACTCGTAGTCTTCTGCTACAACGGGTAATGCTAGCCTCATCCGCCTTCTTCTTCTTTGCTCTTTCCGATTTTCGAGCGGCGGGTGGATATTATGTTACGATGTGATTGGTTATATTATGGTTTACGAGCTAGATGGGACGGGGACACGGCCTCACCCGTGTGACACCTGTGTAAAATTGTGGATAAACCTTTTCCTGACTGTAAAAGGGCCCAATGGGCCAGAAGTGTACTTCAGAGTGTGCACAACTCTGAAGATCAAATACGCTCTGTCTGGTCACCCGACTTTCCCCGACGATGAGTGCCTAATTCCTGGTGGAAAGTCTCAGAAGAATGTATCTCTGAGAGACTTCATCCCGTTACCGTCCAGCGCGACGATGATGGTTCAAGTATCTACAATACGTATCCGCAGAGACCAAATATCGCGCACCGGACGCCGCGCACCCGCGCAACCCCCAAGAACTTCGTGAAACTTGAAGCATTGATGCTCCGTACTATGATATCCTGATCAAGACTCTGGTATTCCTCACGCTGAACGACCAAGAGTAAAAAAACCAAAAAACCAAGTGTTTTTAGACTCTGAAAACTAGGATATCAGGCTCTGATATCAACGAAGATTCAAGACCAAACTGAAACCAAGTGAACCCAGTTTAAGTCACGCAATCAAGTGATGACTGACCTGCACATTCCCCGTAACGACTACCAACCCATCGAGATCTGCTGCACTGACTGTATACTGAGACCAAGTCAAGATACCTGATACTTACAAAGACCAAGTGTACCTGAGATACGAAGACTGACAGAGGGTGGTGCGCGAACGTACAGGGATACCAGACAGACCAGATCCCTAGTTGACCTGGAGTACTAGCTCATCGAGGAGTTCATCCTGAACTTAGCAAGTACAAGCGTTGGGCTTTTGTATTTCTACTGCTGTGTAGCATCCGATTTAAACTCACTTATCATACGCTGTAATAGGCTTGTTCAGCAAGATCATGGACTCAATAAAAGGAACTACAACGGGTATAGTAGGAGTTAGTGGATTAAAACATTTTGTCTAAAGGTTCGTCTGTGCTTCCATCGAGTTTTTTTTGCCTCATAAACAATAGCTCTCATGCTTGCCATTTGGAACCATCATTTGACAGCAAGATAAGACTTCCATGCATGACACCAATCTCGTGCAACCATCACCCGCGCCCATACACCATTCCACGGACGGTTTTCAGCATGACATCTCCCCAAACACACATAAGAATTCGTCGATATTTGCCATGATACCTGTCGCTAGTTCTTGTAGTGCATCCTCAGGGATAGCAAAATTGGGTTGGTGGATCTTCAGAAATGCAGGTCACAACCACCCTTGTCGTCCCTAAGGATTGTGGCATCGAGCTAAACTGATATCGATACGTGATGAGAAGTTAAACAACGCCTACAACTTCATCATAGATTCCAAGCGGTACCCGAACGCGTATGGAAAGACATTCCGGCAAATCCGAGTGTAGAGTGGGTAAGACAGCTAGGACCTCTGTTAGCAACGCATCGAAGTTAAACGACTCGTGAGTCGACCGAAGACAGCTACGTCATGAATATCATTCTGTGAGCCTTATGTGAGTGATCAAGTACATGCTGTATGACGTAGGCTGAAGCATTGACGATCCTGTGCGTCAACTTGTTGGGTCCACCACTGGCAACAATTTGCATGATAATACCGACTGAAAACCAATTGATTGTCAGTGATAATCATGCAAGTTCGTGGTGTAGGTAAGACTCGTAGTCTCATTAACAGAAGGACTCGATGGAGTAGCAACAAAAGCGCCGCATGCGGGTACGATGGGGCTGCAGACAACAGATTCAAATTAAAAAAAAACATAACGTTTTGCTTGCTGTCGAATTGCAGGAGAAAGCGCTTGAACTTCGTGACGAAGCCCGACGACTGGAGTCACAAGTGACAGTTCTGAAACTTGTCTTACGGAAGCAAACAGAAGCGAAAAACGCCGAGATGAGGGAAAGTATCCGGACTCAGCAGCTTCACGTCGCTAAGATGCAGTCAATTCCTGGTCTCCTGTCGCGAAGTCGGTGCAACTTTTACCGCGGTGCAGGGGCGTACAGTGAACCTGGAAGTGTGACTATCGGTAGTGATACCAGAGTCGCACAGCAAGGTGGGCGTGTGTTACCTTGTGCTGTCCTCGTAGGTTCGTTGTCTTGGTAATGAGACTCTCGGCGGGGTCGTGAGAGTGTTGGTGAAAGTGAGGGTTCCTTGCGTAGACCGTCGGATGTCCTTCTGGTCCTCACAGGAGCGATTGGGAGTCGAACGTTTTCCGGTGAACACTTGTGTACGCCGGAGATTTCTGAAGTCAAAAGAGAGATTAATACAATGGGAAGCCCAGTAATTAGACTTCCGAGATAACCGCAATACAGAGTCCCGATATACAATATGTAGCTGCTCTTATTCTTTCCTGGTCCTCGAGCAGTGGGCTAGTTCTCCAGGTCAACTAGGGAAATGTTCACCAGACACCTGGTCTGTATGGTATCCCTGTAACTTTCGCGCACCACCCTCTAGTATATAGAGGGAAACTAAACCAATACACTATCGGTTATATACAATAGTCTACCGAGCGTCCTGAGAGCGACTGTCTAGCTCCCAGAACCTGTCCAAACGTACAATATGAAATGGGCTACCGCTAGAGACAAAGCAAACGACCCAACTAGTAAATGGAATAGGTGGGTCCTCTCAGGTCTCTACGTTACGCTGATCTCCACCTAAAGGGGCTTGATAGGTGAGAGATCACACGACTCAAAGCTTTGTCGTGGCCTTACACTTTCCAAAGAACCGAAGAATCGACCTTGGGGTTATAACGCAAATTGAACTCTGGTTATCTATCTCGTATCTCTCTGTCTTCTGTCTTCCATATTCTCATATACACTTGGTCTCAGTATAACTCAGGAATCTTCACTTGGGCTCACTATGATAGTCGGTACAGCGGATCTTGTCGAGTCGACACTTAATGATGTCATTACAGGGATGAGTGGGTTGCGTTTCACTTGATTGCGTGAGGTCGTGTTGGGTACACTTGGTTTCAGTATGGGGGGACTTCAGAGTGTCAGAGTCTGGTATCCTGTTCGTCAGGGTCTGGAATCATGTGCGTCGGAGACATGTTCATCGGAACCATGTACTCCGGAATCATGTACATCAGAGTCGTAATGCCAGAGTCGTGACACTTGGGTCTGATCATCGGAGTCTTGTACGTCGGAGTCTGTTCATCGGAAACTGGTAATGCCTGGAATATTGCTTGTATAAGCCGGACACATCAGACTTGTTTATGTTCGTCGGACTCATGTACGTCGGACTCATGTACGTCGGACTCATGTACGTCAGACTTCATGGTGTGATATCAGAGTTTCCATGCGTGATATCAGAAATCCATGAGTGTTTTCAGGGTGCGGAGTACGTATGCTGCAACGCACGAAGTCCAGTTGGGATATGCGCAGGGTGCGCTACGTCCGGTGCGCGATACTTGGTATCTTGTGGGTAAAATTGTATTCCTTGAACCATCATCGTCACACAGGACAGAAGTGTTCCTCGGAAAAGTGCACAAACTCTGAGAGACAACAATACTCAGTCTGATCACCGAACTTTCCCCGACGATGAGTGCCTAAAGGTTGGCAGAAAGTCTCTCAGAAGAATGTATCTCTGATAGACCTCATCCCGTTGCCGATCTCTTGGGCCCCTTTGCAGTACAGGTGAAGGTTAATATATATACAGCAGTTTTCTTCCACAGATCCATCATATTGTCACACGGGACATAACCTCGTCCCACATCTCCCTTTCTCCCACAATCCAGTGTATATCCAATCACATCACAGCGTAACGTCCATATCCACTCGAAAAATCGTAATTAGCAACGTGTCAACCGCCCCTCCTGGTCATAATTCGTCAGTGCGGAACTTTCTCCAAACTGAGCATCATGGCCAGGCCAGTACGTCAGAGGTCCCGTGAACATAGTGTAGCTGTGACGCTCTCAAAACTTCCGGGGTTTCAAAGCCTCAGGTGTCCTGTCGCTCAGTCTGATTCCATCAGACTCAGAAATAGCCAACTGTCGTATCCCACAAACGGCCACATCCCGATTTCCTTTCTGACGCACACCTCTGAAGAAGATCCTGCAGCCATGAGTTCCTCCATTGGCTCCTACTACTGGCAACGCCTCGGGCACTGGGCCCGCTTCGGCATCCACAGCATCACGAGGTGATGATGGCGGCAGTGCCCCGTCATCTGGAGGAAGCTCAAGCGCCTGGTGAACGTGCCGAGAATCTAGTCTCCGTGAAATAAGTACGCCATAAGCTTGGTGTACACTTCAAGGCTCTCCGGAGAACTATACTTCTTCTTCCAGAACAACTTAGTCGTCTGCATATCGTAGCGTATTAACCATTCCAAATATAGCTCCCCAGCCACTTTCTTCTTCTGATATCACCATGTGTCATTCAGTCATCTTCTTCCCGTAGCGTCACCATAATCCACTCGTAGAATTCCATCATAAACACACAATCACAAAATCATCTCCATACAAATTCACGTAACAATCACCATCTCTGGGAGTCACATATTCCCGAAACCACATTTCCGAAAGACATGTCTCTCAGACACCTCATTTCTGAAATACATCGTCTGGTGAACAGTGGTGTTCACCAGAGTTTTCAGAATAAGTTTTAGAGTTTATACTCTGGGGTGATCGTCTCCAGCTTGCATTGCTTGGAAACGAGCTCGCGCTCGTGCGCTTTGATTGAACTCATATAGCAAAGCGCCACAGTTCAGCTTTGACAAGGGTAGCCACTCTGTCTCATCGTAACCCTTCCACTTGACCAGGTATTCGCAAGGTCTCTTGGGGGTTCTGGTACGCTTGCTCCACCGAGTGTCTAGTATTTTTTCCACTTCGTATTCATCATTCTCGGTGTCGGGCTCCCAACTGTCTTCTGGTAACAGCGCTGCATCAAAGTCATCATCCTCATGGACATCGAGTTCCACAGTCGGTCTTCTGGGAAACAAGGCTCTCGGTTTCAGGCTACTTATATGAACCCAAGGGTTCACCCGATACCCGGTGTCTTCGACCTTCAGTTTCACACGAAAATCATCCAACATCTCTTCAATCCGGAAAGGGCCATGCCACATGTGTGCACGTTTCCGACTCAGCCCCGTTTGCACCTTGGGGATGTATAACCACACGGCATCACCGACGGCAAATCCGGACTTCAGACGTTCCGACAATTCCTTCCACTTTCGGGTCTGTTCTTCAGAACGCTCCCGCTTGACCTTCTTCTGAAGTTCTTCAGCACAGGCTTGAGCGTAGCTGTAATCTCGTTGCATCTTCCGACGCCACTCGTAAGCAGTGCGCTCTTGTACACCAGAAGGCTTTGGACCAAGCATCGCGGACACAGTCCCATGAGCATCCCATCCGTGCACCAGGAAAAATGGTGTTTCCAGACGGGTCGCGTCAAAGGAAGTGTTCAATGCGAACATCAGTCGTTCGGCGTGGTCGTTCCAGTCACTCTGATCAGCTTCGGCGATGTAGGCCTTGATGGCGCGCACGACCGTCTGAACAGACCGTTCTTGTTGACGTTCGCCTGGGGACGGTACGCCAGAGTCGCTCGCTGTCTGCTTCCCAGCAGGTCCCGGAAACACCGGAACACTTCACTCATGAACCGAGGATCTTGATCATGGCGTATCAGGGAACTAGCTCCGAAGTTCCGGAAGACACGTTCCTCGTAGGCCTCAGCGACATTTTGGGCCGTAGTGATACTCATAGGCTTGCACGTCACATAGCCTGAGAACATGTCTTGGAACAGCAACAGGAACGTGTTGCCTCTGGCGGACTTTGGCATGTGCGTCACGAAATCCATGGCACCACTTCAAAAGGTCGACTGGGCTCGATGTTGCGACGGTCCAGGATTCGGGGGACGCCCCTTGCCGCTAGCACAGTCCATACACTCCTTGACGAACCTTTCCACATCAGCGTTCATACCAATCCAGTAGAACTCGGAGCTCAGCTTCTCGAACGTACGTTTGATTCCCTGGTGAGCACCCTGGTAGTCCCCATGAGCATAGTGCAGCATATCAGCATGCAAGTCTCTGGGAACCACAAGTCTGAGTTCATCGACCATGTCTCTCGGACGTTCCCTGGTAGCACGGCTGAGGCGGTACAAAACGTCTCTGGAATCCAAGATGAAATCATCGGCAATCCTGGCAAGCTTCCTTACTCGGGGTCGTGGTAGATCTCCCACGTCACCCTTAAGGAACTTGATGAGTTCTACATCTTGAGTCTGGTGAACTTTGATCCGCCGCCAGCGTTCTTCCTGAAATTCCAATGGGCCCATGGGTTCACGAGCTTCTACATCGTCTGGTAGGTTTACTTCTTCCTGATTGCGTGCACGAGTGATAACGGCAAGCACCTTGGCAGCATGAGGCAGGGGTGCAGACTCTGGCCCTTTGTCATCTACCTCCGGTGTACAATCATGTTCACCAGAGGTCTGGTGAACATCGTCCGGAGCTTCAGAAGACATCTCTTCGGGAGGCTTCATCAACTTCTCAGGGATCTTGGACACCAGTTTCAGATGAGTCAGTTCGTCAGAGTCCTGAACTTGCCAGGACTCACCAAGGACAAGGGTCTTGGACGTCAAATAGTCCGCTGCTTGATTGAACTCACGCTTCACGTGCACTAACCTCAGAGACTGGAACTTGATCTTCAGAGACTCAAACTCGGCCAATTTTCGCTGCAGGTTCGGCTGATTGCAATTAATCAGACCTTGAGCTTGCTGGATAGCTCCGACAACCACCAAGTCTCGGATATCACGTTCCAAAGCCAACTTCAATCCATTGATCAAACCACAGTATTCTGAGGCATTCACTGTGACGTCTTTCAGAGCGAACCCTTGGGCTTCCAGGATGTTCCAACCCGGGAGCTCCCAGAGCACACAGCAGCAGCTTCCCAGGCGAGCGGATGTCTTGGCGGCACCATCAAAACTCAGAACACAACCTCGGTAATCAGCCTCTAGCATCTCCACGCTAATGGGCGCTGGAGGTTTGACTCGCCCCTTGACGGGGATGAGGTTTTCAGAGACCTCGTCGAGGTGTTCACGGGGTGTGATGCCCGCTCCAAGAATAACCGGGAGACCATCTTCATCTCGCTGGATCCTGCGAATCTCCAAGTTCCAATGTGACAACTTCAATCCCCACTTCACGTTCCGACCATCCACTGAACTGGATGACAGGAGCCATTTCAACACCGAATGTCTGGTGTGCACCGTGATCACGGGACTCGTGTTTACCAGAGCCCGAACGTTCTCCAGAACCCTGAGGATCGCGATGACTTCCTTCTCTGCGATGTGATACCGGAGTTCTGCCTCATTCAGCACACGTCCAGTGAACCGTACGGGGTGTATCACTCCATCGTACTCCTGTCCCAAGACGGCTAAAGCAGCCCACGGGTTCGCATGAGGTATAATAACGAAAGGTCTGGTGCGATCTGGGTGTCTGAGGAGCGGTATCGAGACAATGTTGCGCTTCAGGATCTCAAAGGCCTCCTTCGCTCGAGCCAAATCTCGACCAGCGCGAATCTGTTCATCGGACAACTCGTAGAGCACAGCAGCGATCACCGGTAAGTCTTCGATAAACTTGTTGCAGTAATTCAGACTTCCCATGAAACTCTGTACTCCCTTGAGTGTCGACGGGAACGGCAATTTTTCCACTCCCTTGACGATCTTCGGCGTGGCTCTCAGTCCTTCAGCACTGATCTCATGCGACAGATAAGGAATCGTCAGCTTCCCAAACTCGCTCTTGGGCAGGCTCACAGAAATGTTCCAGTATCTGAGTCTGAAAAGCAAGGCGTTCAGGTCTTCACAAAGTTGATCCCAGGTGGGCGCCCCATGAGCAATGTCGTCAATGTAGGAACTTCGACCGAGTACCGGTCCCATGAAGGACGGGACTGGGATGTTCCTCTGAAAGACAGTCATTTGGTCGGTGAGCACCGGAACCTCTGGCATGTGTTCATCAGAGTTCTGAAGTTGTTCACCAGACATCAGACCATGTACATCAGAGTTCTGAGGTTCTAACTTCAGGAATTCTAAGACATCAGGATCAACGTCGGCCTCTTCTTCAGGTGACAATCGCACAAACCCCCACAGGCAGTTATCCAGCATAGCCTAGTACACCAGAGGGGCGTTCTACAGACCAAAGGGAATTCTTACCCACTGGAAGTGTCCAAATGGGCAGATGAACGCTGAGATCAGCCTTGCACGCTCCGTCATTCGGATAGCCCAAAAACCACTCGCCATATCCAGACTTATAAACCACAGTGCTGCCTCAAAACCAATCAACAGATCGTCTATCAGGGGCAACTGATAACGCGACAACTGGATAAAACCATTTACCACTCGATAATCAATGCACATGCGTATATCCACACCATTTTTCTTGAGAACAATCACTATTGGTGATGCCCAGGGCGAAGTCGAGTACTTGATGAGTCCGGTCTCCAGGAGCTTCTTCAACAGTTCGTACACCTTGATCATCAGGTGAGGGGCAACGGACCTCGGACGCTGGGCAACAGGTTTAGCGTCTCCCACGTCCAAGTCACAGACCACGCCCCTTGCCGGGGCAGGCGCAGCATTGCCGTCTCCCAGAAAGATTTTCCGGTGATACTTTTTTTTAAGATATCCCTGAGTTTCTGCTCCATCTCCGGCGTCGTTTTCTCGGGTACTCCGACGTCAGCCTTGTCGATGTCGCATTCAGGAGTCAAATCTTCCAGTTCAGGTAGCATAACCAGCTGGTCACGTAATTGAGAGAGCAGCTCTGTTCCTTCCCCCGTAGATACCGGGTTACAGATCCAGTTTTTCATTCGTGACTTGCATGCACCGTTCGTATTCGGCTCGGAGCTTTTCCACAGGGGTGCCTGGCATACTCTGGATTGGGATGTCCCATGAACAGTCTGTCGGATCCTCATCTCCCATGGACAGTTCATCAGAAACACTCAGGGCAACTTCATCCTCTACAATGTTACTTGAAATTCCGGACGTGGTCTCAGAGTGTTTCCGGGTCACTCTCTCTGACAGCAATTCCAAATCTCCGGTGTCCACAGCGGTATCTCGGGTCTCCTCTTTTCCGGCATCTACCCAGTCATCTGTCTGCGTAGCCACATCCAAAGCGAAACGAACTCGTTTTGTTGGTGGGACCGAAGTAGGCCTCACAAACTGTACTCGAGCATTGTCCAGCCTCGGGCGCCGTAAGATCTCAGTTGGCCACGGGTATACCGGGTGATCCGCACACGGAGGTGAGGTATCAAATCCTCCAAGTCAGCTTCGGCCTTCAGACGTCTCTTCGTCTCTGGCGACGGAGTGTTCTTCAGAATCGAATCTTCCCAGTCACGGTAGGCTGCAGAGCCTGGCTGTTCAAAGCGACCATGTTGTGGGAAAAATCCATACTCCACAATCCTTGCGACATCAGAAAATTCATTCACCCAAGTATTCTTGTCGAAAATGTTCACCACGCGCACCGCTACAGGCCATGACCGGGCTGCATAAATCAGTTGAGTCACCCAACGGTTTCCACGCCCCGGCCACACGACTTCTCGTTGTGGGTTCGTCGGTCCATAGTCGATCCGAACAATGAATTCTTCACCAGGCCTCGGAAGTACAGCTTCACTTGGTCTGATGGACCTGTTCCTGCCGATATGATCACCAGGCTCTCAGCTGCACATCATCACCACGACTTCATCTGGCATAGATACCAGTCCCTCACAGACGCTGATCCTCAGACCAGCAGCGAACATGAATCCCATTCCCAATAGCACGTTTATACCTTCGCCGATATTCGCAACCCAGACATCAACAATGTAAACCACTCTCGGCCCGAGAGTCAGCTTGATCTCGGCATTGGCACTAATGTACGTCGGAACTCCTCCCATCCCAGACACTCTTGTTTGTTTGTGTGACTTAAGCCTGAGTCCGAGCTTACGCGCAAAGTCGTAACTCAGAATGTTAATAGTCGCACCAGTGTCTAGGAGAATCTTGATCCGATGATCATTGACAGCGCCATGCACCATAACCACATCACGCTTTGCAGGATCGGGGTAGTGATCCTCCCACCAGCCATAACATTCTCCGTCTTTCAGACGAAACTGGATTGTATCGTCCGGAGGCGATTCATTGTCCTTCGGAAAGTCCGGTGAACAGTCTCTCGGAAGGTCCGATGAACTGTCTCTCAGACACGGAATTTCTGAAGACATAGCTGATTCTTGAGCTAAAGCGGTCATGCAATGTTGATTTTTAGGTTGGGTCGTTTTCAGCTCCGGTCATACGTACACTAGAACACATAACTCTGGGGGTATGCCTTGCCCGGCGCGTTTCGGATCCCCATCCGACGGGCTTGCTAGTTTAACTGTTTCCCAGAGTCAGCCTCGTCACCCAGGAGTTTCTCCAGGAGGTGATCCGGCAGGTCCTTCAGTGTACCTTGACGGGCTAGTTTCTTGAGGGATTCCAGAGTCTTGATGTCTTCGCATGGTCTCCCAGAGTGCACCATTCCGCAAACCTCACACGGCGGTACTTGGCACATCCTGCTCGGGTGACCTTTCTCCTGACACCGATCACAGACAATGTCTCTCCAGCAGCTCTCCTCCGAATGACCTGAGCGGCGACACTTCTCGCAGAACTTGTTCCAGTAGTCAGAGTTATCCCGACGTGTCTGCTGGAAATTTTGACCTGATGATCCTCGGGGAGACTGGGGCGGCGGTCGCCATCCCATGTTGTCCATGACCCGGTAGACTTCGTTTGTATGAGTCTGAGTCCAATCAGCACCACCAGGCGCCTGAGAGGCAGCTTGTACACCAGACGAAGATTGTACACCAGACATCTCGCGATCGTATTCTGACGACGAGGCTCTGGCATCCTTCTCTTGAGTTCTGGTATCCGCATCGACATCGCCAGAGGCATCCGGGTCTGCTTCTCGGGCGACGTAAGTCTTCCCCATACGCTTTGGCTTAAACTGTCCGCGTGGGAGATTGTCCGCTCGGAAATCCCGATGTCTGGTGGTCGTAGTGTCTTGATCAGCAGTTCGCCAGACATCTTCGTCCTGTTGCAGAGCGTATTCCAAGTCTGAGATACTCCTGAACTTCCGACCTTGTAACGCGATCTTCAGACGCTCGTCCTTCAGCTTGGTGATGTACCTCAGAACGTGTTTCTCCAGGCGTCTGGAGGATTTTCTGAAGTCCACCTCTGCTTTCCCGGCGGCCGAGTTCAGGCGGTAAAGAAGTCCAACGGAGTCTCGGAACTCTTCATTTCCATCGTGAAGTACCTCTCGGAGTATGATGACCGGGCCTTGCAATAGCGCCTGCGAAACTCCAATGATAATTCCTTCCAGTCACGGGAAACACTCTTCGGGAGCTAGTTGAACCAATCTCTGGCAGACACCGGGAGCTTCAGCTTAAGTTCTTGTATGCGGGTCTTGTCCACGCTCCCTGAGATGCCATGTTCACGAAACGCTCCCACCAGTGAACACGTTCTCGTAATGTCGCTCGAGGATCAAATTATCCGATGATACTTGAGTTTATGAAGGGCCTCATAGTCAACAGGGTCGTTCCAGCTTGCCCGGGAGACGCAGTTAGGTTGACGACTTCCGGAGGGTCCAGGTCATCGGACGACGAGTTTCCAGAGTCCGAGCTTGAATCACTGGAGCTTCCGCCCGGGTCGGGGTCATTCCTGCGTCTTCCAGGCCTTCGAGGAGCGTTCCGGCCATCTTCAGAGCGTCGTTCGCTTGGTTTTCGGTGTCCTTCACGCCTGGGAGTCGCTGGGCGCCTTCCTTCAGTCTTGACCTCGGTCAGGGGAGCCGCTTGAGCCATCTGGGTCGTCGTAGCGGCCGTGGTGGCCGCGCCATGCCTTCCAGTCTTCGCGCGCTTGGTGTCTCCGTAGGGGAAGAGGCGTATGGAAGGCCTCCGTCGTTTTAATGGGTGTAACCCTACCCCTACTGGCGACTCCTTCTGATCCCCTAACCCCAGGTGTACAATCTCCCGTATCCCGACTGTTCACCAGAGGTCCGGTTGCCGGTTTAGGGTCATGTTCACCGGAGATCCGACTTGAAGTTGCTACTTCAGGGTGGGCGACCCCTTGAACTTGGGACAATGTTGCACGAAGGTTCCTCAATTCTGCGGCCTGGAAGCGCTGCATGTTCTGGGAACTTTCCCGCTCCCTGTCGCGCTCCGACTCCACATCATACACCCGCTGTCGTAAGGTCTCCATTTGCGAAATCCAGTCACGTTTCAGCTCGTCTGCCCAACGCGCACGTTAGGCTTCGGCTTCGGCTTCCCGTTGTTTCCAGCGATCTGCCAACTCGGTCTCCAGACGCTGTATGTCGGAAAACTGTTCACCAGAAACTTGTTCGTCGGACACCTGTCTCTCAGACGATTTCGAATGATACTTGAGCTTGGACTCTGACGCTTGACTCCGACGTTCTTCCAAGTCATGCACGCGTCTCTGGGCTTCCAGTCTGGCGCTTTCAGACTCAAGTAGTCGGTCGGTGAGGGCCTGGATTTGCTGGCGCGTGTCAAGTTCGCGTTGGTCACGTCGACGTTCACGCTCCATGGATTCCAGACGTTCTCTGGCCAGAAATTTCTTCTGCTCCTGTTCCATTCGACGCTGCCATTCCTGTTGCTGCCGCATAGCGTTCAATTCGATCTGCGCTGGGCCTGATCTCTGGGAACTTCGTGTGTGGCTTGACGCAACGGAACTCAAGCGTCTGAAATACACTTTCTGGTGATCCTCGCTCTTCAGACTCTGATGCGTGCTCTGGTGGACTCGAGACGGACCCGTCTCGAGTCGATGATGGAGCTTCTGGCGTCCGGTGAACAGAATCTCTGGTAGACAACTGTCTCTCGGACTTCACCTCTGGAAACTCCGGCTTCTCTTCCAACATCTCGAAGTCTTCAGGCTCCGACTTCATCGGCATCAGTGTTCGTGTCACGTGGATTCCCATAGACTCTCCGGCGACCATTCCTCCGGCATCAGCACCTTGGGCGGTCATTGCCAAACCTCCGACAGACAACGGCATATGTGCAGACGCCCCTCGACTCATAGACATCAGCGACGAGTCTGTGGAACTTCCACGAGAGGTCTGGAGTCCGGACGAGTGGTCATCAGACGTACGCGAGGTCCCAATGACACTTGGCACAGGCGCATCAGTCATCAGAGAGCTACCTCGATCTTCCGACATTGGCACACCAGACTCCAAACGAGTGCTATCAGAGTGACTCTCGTATACTGGCAGCGAACTTAGCGACGGCGTCGACAGTGCAGATGGTGTCGACAAGACTTGTGGGCGTGGCGGACCATGTTGCAGGCGCTTGGACTGCGGCGGTTCTCCACTGCTGGACCCGTCGGAACTATGTGTGACTCTGAGTCCGGTCACCCGGAGTCTCATGATCAACTGTCGTCCCTGTAGGTCAGTCTTCTCATCGCGTAATATACCATCAGCTTCGCCTTGACGTGCTTCGTTGCCTGCCTTTGTGTCTTCTGGGAGTCGATTAACTTGTGACCTGGCGGTCACCGTGGCCCACTCAACCAGTTCCTCAGCAAGTCGGTTCTGAAGCTCCGTCGCCACACTGCGCACTTGAGGTTCGAAGATAGCAGACGCTTGGGTCTGAGACCACCTCGGTAGCAGGTTCTGGAACTCAAATCCTGCTTCATACAGCTTTGTCCGAAGGACAGCGACGCATTCAGGTGCCGTCAGAGTATTCATCAAGATCTCGACGTACGACAAGTCTTGGATTCGGCCAAAACTATGGCGCCTCAAGCAGAATTCCGATATCCACATGTCTTCTGGAAATACTGAAGAACACCTCCACTTGATGTAGTCGCCCGTCGCTGTCGCAGCCTTCTGAAAGACATTTGCGTCAGGCTTCGCTGTTCGCCAGGCGTATTCGACGTTCGGCGGAACTCACGGCGTACGTACTTCAGAGCACGTTCTCAGCCCTCCCAGACGCATCAGACGGTGGCTTCAGAGAATCGTCGGACTTCATCGGCATGTTATCTGACATCGGAGTGTCTTCGGACTTTGGAGTCTTCGAGACACGTTCATCAACCAGTCCGGGTTCCGTCTTCACTTCTACCACGGACTTCCCAGAAGCCGTCGACTCAGAACACAAGTCAATGACCTCCGGGGACTCAACCACATCGCCGCCTCCCTCAGACGCCTCATCACCACCCTCACGGGCAGTGGCCACCTCGTCACCAGAAGCTTCAGCTTCGGACGGGCCTTCCTCAGAACCTTGTTCGCCAGACATATCGGGTGTCTCTTGGGTTTCAGGCGCCGCAGCAGGCTGGTCTTCGACCGCCGGTTCCGGGACGTTCACCTCCTCGACTGCTTCCTTTTCACGTGCAGCCTTCCTCTTCTCGCGTGCCGCCTTCTGAACAGCATCCACGTCGGGTTGTTCGTCAGGCGGAAGACTTTGAAGACGCTTCGACTGACGTGTCGCCACACTGCGACCACCGCATCCCCGACGTCCTCCTCTCGTAGTTCCATGTGAAGCCATCTTGAATATAGACGCTTGACAGGAAACCCTCTTAGATCCGGTGATATCACCATACCAAGATCCGGGCACGCGCACCAGTTGTCGCGAAGTCGGTGCAACTTTTACCGCGGTGCAGGGGCGTACAGTGAACCTGGAAGTGTGACTATCGGTAGTGATACCAGAGTCGCACAGCAAGGTGGGCGTGTGTTACCTTGTGCTGTCCTCGTAGGTTCGTTGTCTTGGTAATGAGACTCTCGGCGGGGTCGTGAGAGTGTTGGTGAAAGTGAGGGTTCCTTGCGTAGACCGTCGGATGTCCTTCTGGTCCTCACAGGAGCGATTGGGAGTCGAACGTTTTCCGGTGAACACTTGTGTACGCCGGAGATTTCTGAAGTCAAAAGAGAGATTAATACAATGGGAAGCCCAGTAATTAGACTTCCGAGATAACCGCAATACAGAGTCCCGATATACAATATGTAGCTGCTCTTATTCTTTCCTGGTCCTCGAGCAGTGGGCTAGTTCTCCAGGTCAACTAGGGAAATGTTCACCAGACACCTGGTCTGTATGGTATCCCTGTAACTTTCGCGCACCACCCTCTAGTATATAGAGGGAAACTAAACCAATACACTATCGGTTATATACAATAGTCTACCGAGCGTCCTGAGAGCGACTGTCTAGCTCCCAGAACCTGTCCAAACGTACAATATGAAATGGGCTACCGCTAGAGACAAAGCAAACGACCCAACTAGTAAATGGAATAGGTGGGTCCTCTCAGGTCTCTACGTTACGCTGATCTCCACCTAAAGGGGCTTGATAGGTGAGAGATCACACGACTCAAAGCTTTGTCGTGGCCTTACACTTTCCAAAGAACCGAAGAATCGACCTTGGGGTTATAACGCAAATTGAACTCTGGTTATCTATCTCGTATCTCTCTGTCTTCTGTCTTCCATATTCTCATATACACTTGGTCTCAGTATAACTCAGGAATCTTCACTTGGGCTCACTATGATAGTCGGTACAGCGGATCTTGTCGAGTCGACACTTAATGATGTCATTACAGGGATGAGTGGGTTGCGTTTCACTTGATTGCGTGAGGTCGTGTTGGGTACACTTGGTTTCAGTATGGGGGGGACTTCAGAGTGTCAGAGTCTGGTATCCTGTTCGTCAGGGTCTGGAATCATGTGCGTCGGAGACATGTTCATCGGAACCATGTACTCCGGAATCATGTACATCAGAGTCGTAATGCCAGAGTCGTGACACTTGGGTCTGATCATCGGAGTCTTGTACGTCGAGTCTGTTCATCGGAAACTGGTAATGTCTGGAATATTGCTTGTATAAGCCGGACACATCAGACTTGTTTACCAGAATCATGTTCGTCGGACTCATGTACGTCGGACTCATGTACGTCAGACTTCATGGTGTGATATCAGAGTTTCCATGCGTGATATCAGAAATCCATGAGTGTTTTCAGGGTGCGGAGTACGTATGCTGCAACGCACGAAGTCCAGTTGGGATATGCGCAGGGTGCGCTACGTCCGGTGCGCGATACTTGGTATCTTGTGGGTAAAATTGTATTCGTTGAACCATCATCGTCACACAGGACGGCAACGGGATGAGGTCTCTCAGAGATACATTCTTCTGAGAGACTTTCTGCCAACCTTTAGGCACTCATCGTTGGGGAAAGTCCGGTGATCAGACTGAGTGTTGTTGTCTCTCGGAGTTTTGTGCACTTTTCCGAGGAACACTTCTGATCTCTTGGGCCCCTTTGCAGTACAGGTGAAGGTTAATATATATACAGCAGTTTTCTTCCACAGATCCATCATATTGTCACACGGGACATAATCTCGTCCCACATCTCCCTTTCTCCCACAATCCAGTGTATATCCAATCACACCACAGCGTACGTCCATATCCACTCGTAAAATCGTAATTAGCAATGTGTCAGTAGCCGGGAAAGCATTAATTCGATGAACATCATCACGTGCAGGAAAAGGTTAGACAACCCACTAGAATCTCTTTCAAAACCACTTTCCAAATTCTCCCAGCGTATTGGAACTGCAAGCTTATACAAGACAACACAAAGTCCCTCAACTCCAGTGGCTACGGTCCGCCCCCGATTTTGGATTCTTTCCAGGCCAATGTACTTGACAAGTTCCACAATCTGGTGCTTCAATAATCGGAACTTTTCATCGCATTGGTAGTTCGACAGCGCATTAAAGTTGAAAGGCCCCTACGCGATTCTTCCGGAGATTCTTCAGTTGACAAAAATGCGTAAATTGCTGAGATGACAGTCGTGCTTCCGTCAGATTGCGCTTGATGCCACAGGTGTAGCTGATACGCTCGCTTTTGATATCCCCGCAAGCCTAAAGTCAGTGGACGCACGGCCTGGAGCATGTCGCTCTCGTAGCCTTCGTCTGTCGCCAACATGATGGGCGGTGTTCTCTTCAATGCGGAATTGATATTGAGCAGCAGAGTTCTTCAGCACCAGAATGTCTCTCGCAAAACTCTTCTATTCCACCTAAAAATTATTGCGCGAGGAGAACGAGTTAGCTCACTGTACTGTACTGTGGTGAGCAAGAACAGCATTTTATTGTTCGAATGATGTGTTCGAAGCTACCTAACTGTTCACACTTGTGAGTTCCAAGATGAGGTTAGGCGTAAAACCCGTATGGTCAACAGACTTTTTGTGAATACACAGTCCTGTATTAGAGAGGTTGTGCAGCTAGCCCAAGCCAGTGATTCGCCTTGTGAGTCGCGAACATGTAGTGTAGGGTACTCACAGGCCAAATCGGCACGTGCAATTCACTACAGATCCCTCCTCACTGTCAACAGGAATAACAAAGAACGTGGTCTAAGGGGAGGTAAGAAGAGCGATGGATGGCGCAGAAGGAAACAACACCTCGGCCCACGCCTCGGACCCGGTCGCAAGAGAGGGCCCTTCCAGCATCGTTGAGAGCGGCAATCAGCGGAGATAAAAATAAGCCTTTTCGCTTTCTGCCCTCCAGCGACGTCATTCTGCTGAAAGGGGCACCGAAGCACGCGCCGTGGGCTGCTTACCACTAGGAAACACAGACAGCGTTGTTCAGCGTTAAGCTAGCCGCGAGTGATGGCTGCAATTCCAACGCGCACAGCGGACGCTAGAGCGTGTCGGCACTGATTCAACACCCTTGTTGATGTTTTTAACCGCGAGGAGCTGGAATCGTTGCGAGCCTCAGGCACAGCCGAACACTACTAAGAGAGAGAGAGAGAGAGAGAGAGAGAGAGAGAGAGAGAGAGAGAGAGAGAGAGAGAGAGAGAGAGAAGCTGCTTACTGACTGCGTTATTTTGGTGAGTGGGTTGTGTATTTTCATCTTCCCTCAAGCGTCTAGCCTAATGTAATGTTTTAGCTTGACAGACATGCGCAGCAAATAGAAGACAAGAGTGAGAAAGAGAAGCGTGAAGCTGAACGCCGAGAGGCTGCTTTAGCTGACATAATTCCGCTCAAACGGGCAGGGTATGACATGAGTCACAGGGAAATAGAGTGGGCTTCGAGGGCTGAGATGCAGTACCGTTGGATTGTTGGAAATGGGGTCTTCTAGGCCAAAGTATTCAACAAGCTGAAAATTATCGTTCTTTTCGAACCGAAACTTGTCACACCACACGGAATATGTCGACTGTAGAGTGGAGTCGAACAGTTAAGGCGGTGCACCTTTTTCCTCGCCAGCAAGGAGCGCGACGATCACCAGCGCTTCGCCCTCCGAGCTATTGCTCTCACTGTTAATTTGCAGGTCGTCCTTAAAATGATTCTTAGACGGATTTTGCAGGACACTCTTCAGGACACGAAATCAGCGTTATTCAGCCAATGGATAGACGAGATTAACACCAATATCTAACTAAGGGTTAATACGACGCCGAGAGCCGTGTGTTACTCCTAGAGGAGGGGGGGGGGCGTCGTACCGTCCACTTCATAGCATGCAAACACCGCAAGGAAATGCTCAAATGCGTGAATGCGTGAGACCAGCCGTCAATGATGACGCCAAACTGTTCCGGCATCTCGTCCTTAATCGTTTCATCAACAGCTAGTGTCAGGCTCCCCCCTCTTGGCTATGACACCACTCATAAACGAAGCTGACAATAATCACGGGGCACGCACGCACGAGGCCTTTCTCATTTTTTCACTCTGTCAGCATCGCATACAGACGCCCGGCCACTCGCTTCACATCAGCAAGCAAGTTGTCTTCCACAATGGTGTCTTTAAACATCTCAGTAGACTCATCCGTGCGCTATAAGTAGCGCCAGCCAGCGTACGTAGATACCACGGGTCCGTTTTTTCTATTGTAATTTTTCTAATGTCAAATATCAAATTTTGTTTTTCTTATTCATGCACCGTGGTACTTTACAACATACTCATAATTTGAGCAGTTGAAGCTTTGCGCGGAAAGTACCAGGTGTGCCAGATATACTCGTCTAGATGGCCGTTTAGCTCGCTCTTGGACATTTCTCCCATTGCCTTGATATGACTTTTTATCTTCGGCCTTCAATTGTGTTCGTGTGAGTGGCTGTTTCCGGGTCAACATAGTGTTCGGAATGGTTAACAAACTAATGCGTATAGTGCATATCAGCCAGAGATGGGTTGTTGGCGAGGGTTTGAATGCGCGTTCCGCGCCTCGTTTTCCTTTCCGTTACGTAGGTAGCATACATGTCAGAAAATATTGTGGTACTACAAAAAAAATGTAGGCAACATAATAATAGCACAGACAAAAAATAGCAAAACTTACCCAGGCTTAATAAACTGCCGAATTATAGGAAAAATATTCTGTTGAGTCCTGTTGTCGACAAAACGGCCAAACCACAGGCCCGTCAAACGATTTACGCTGCTGAAGAGCCAGAAGTCAGGGTAGCGACGGTGCTTGCTCTACTTTTTTAGACTAGTTTCATCAATTTCAACTATGAGGCCGACACAACTAATCTAATACAATCAAAATTAGGTTAGAATTTTGACAAAAAATGTAAAACAACACACACACATACACACAAAACTTACCTGAAAATGATCCCTTGTTAACTGCTTCGACCAGAGGCAGCGTATGAAAGCAAACCACTCATGCACGGTGGTTTCTGAGACCTCTGCGATCTCAGCAGCTTGTGCATGGGGCAAGCACATGCACCACGCACAGAGTAGGCGATTGGCTTACGCTAACGACAGCTTCATGTTAGCAAACCACGTATTAGTTCATAGGCTATGGCTAAATTCTTTACCGTTATCGTTTTTTTTTTCTTGCGATAGCAACGCCAAGATCGACCCGCGCAAGCGCAGGGGTTTTTGACAGCAGGGGCATAACATCTCCCGCTCTAACACCACCGCACCGCACCCATCTCGTCGGCCGTCTCAGTAGTGCAGCGTGTTGTTGTCAGGGTAGTGGTGGCTGGTGCAGGTGAACATGATGGATGGGAGATGCGGCAAGGAAGGAAGGGGGGGGAGGGGGAGGGAGAGGGGGGGGGGGGCGGGAAATGGTCAAATGCATGGCTTCTAAAAGCAGTTGAAAACGGGGCCAAACCTTTGTCTTGACAATTTCCTAGTGTAAATATTTTGAGTGGTCTGCACAAGACAGCGAAAAACGGAGTCAAAACAGCCGAACTGGCGCTACTTGAGCAATGTGACATGTGTTTTGATGCCGAGCTTGTCAGCGTTCGCGTGAGTCGTACTATTAAATTTGACATTAGAAAAATTACAATAGAAAAAACGGAGCCGTCCTTGACGAGAACCCCTCCTCATCATTGTCCACGGCCGCCTCTACACCGAAAATGGTCTGCGCTGAGCCCTGCTCGAAATTTTGTTTCTTCGCTTCGAAGATACAGACCGTCTTCATGCCGCGCGTGATACGAAACCATTTGCGGTCACATGATCTTCGACTGAATGTGTAGTCGAGTACGATCATTTGGGTCCAGCTCAAGGTCGACCTTCTTGAAATGGTCAAATGCACGGCTTCTAAAAGCAGTTGAAAAAGGGGCCAAACCTTTGTCTTTACAATTTCCTAGTGTAAATATTTTGAGTGGTCTGCACAAGACAGCGAAAAACGGAGTCAAAACAGCCGAACTGGCGCTACTTGAGCAATGTGACATGTGTTTTGATGCCGAGCTTGTCAGCGTTCGCGTGAGTCGTACTATTAAATTTGACATTAGAAAAATTACAATAGAAAAAACGGAGCCGTCCTTGACGAGAACCCCTCCTCATCATTGTCCACGGCCGCCTCTACACCGAAAATGGTCTGCGCTGAGCCCTGCTCGAAATTTTGTTTCTTCGCTTCGAAGATACAGACCGTCTTCATGCCGCGCGTGATACGAAACCATTTGCGGTCACATGATCTTCGACTGAATGTGTAGTCGAGTACGATCATTTGGGTCCAGCTCAAGGTCGACCTCCTTGAACATGCCGACCACGTGTTCGAAGATGGCGCTCATGACCTGTACCCGCGTCGCCTCATTGCATTCAGACTCCTTGTACGCCCATTTCTTCATTTCTAGCAGCACAGTCCAAAGTAGCATCGCTCACAGATGTTGTTGCTGTTTCGCCAGTGAGCAAATCAATGAACGCCCCCTGTTCCACTTCCTTATCATAGCGGAACCTCTTCAGAAGCGACTCGAACTCCACTACTGAAAACGGCGTGCTTCCATCCTTCCTACCACGCCTTACCACCGAGCATCTTGTTCAAAAGCTTCCAGACCTCTTTGCAATCTATATAGGTAAACGCGCGAGGCGGCGCTCTTTATCGCTCCTCTTTTTCCTTCCGTCGCTCCTCTTCTCCGGATCGCTTCTTCGACAATGAGACGAGCCTTCTTACTAGCCTGAGCTATGGACGGTGCCTTGCGATTCATGGTCACATTCATCTCCTATAACGAGCACAATCAAAGATGCCAATGATCCAATGGATGATCGCTGCTGAGATGGGAGACATCGAACCGCTAGCCTACATTCACGATTGCAAGCTTCGACATCGTCAGTGCAGCACTAACTAAGTGACTATGAAGACGATTTGGTAGTTATCCAGACACTGATGCGAAGATGAAGCCATTGAACTACGCAGCCGTCCTTCGATAAGATATTTTTTATTTTTGACCGCGTTGTTTGTGTCATTTTTTATACTAAAATATCTATTTTGAATGAAAGTTTCAAAACACGTCTACGGCCTATTTTGCGACAGAACACTCGCTGGGGCTTGGTATATGCAATGGTTGAGCGCTATTTTCGAATAGCCGAGTTCATCCCAGTCGATGATGACGAGATCGCCGAGATCCGCCTAAGTACACGGTTAGTGATGCGCTTGCGCGGTCTTCATGCGGAGCTCAGTCGAGTGGAAAATGTAAGTAAGGCGCCGCAGGCTCAAGGAATCACCATGCTGGATGCTCGCGTGTGGTTGGACGGTCTCATGTAAGTGCTACAGATACTTGTGTCAGTTTTGGTCCATTTTAGACTATATATTGGCACCTTCTAATCTGTTTTATGTTAATACAGCGCCCCAAGCCGATATCGTACACTCTCCTGAATTTGAGATAGCGTGTGCGATGGTGCTGGCTAGAGACACAGCCAACCTTTCGCGGAATCAAAGGGCTGTACTTCAGCGGTTTGAGGTCAGTGACTAGGAAAGTGACGATGAGATCAAAGAGGTCTTGTTTGAAGACCCACTCGAACGCAAGCGGAAGCGAGCCACAAAAACGCAGGCGTACACGCTACTCAACTTGATCCCGCCAGCTTCCAACATCGTGGGGCGCTTTTCTAGTCTCGCCAGAATTACGTATAGCCACGAACGGCATCGCCTCGCCCGTATACACTCGAGAAAATTCTCTTTCTCGAGTAAACAAGTGGACGGCGTCATCATTTAGGCGATGAATGATGAACTCTGTAGATTTAGCATGTACTTTGCGCAGAGGTTATTGCAATACTTGATTTTCTTACGCTGATAACTTATGTTCGTGTTGTTTTGACAGCGCGTAATTTACGGCGCTGGGGAATGCTCCGTCAGTATAAATGCCGTATTAGGCATCCCTGCATTCCAGATACTGTGGTTTGGATTAGGGTAGCTTTGTAATTGTTTGAACTTATATGTGTTTGGTGTTGTTTATAGCGTTTCGGGTGCGTACAAACAACAAGGTTGCTGATCGAAACAAAAGGACCCGAACGTCTAAATCAAAAGTACCGCTTGTGCCTGAAACCTGGGGAAACTACGCGAAGACTATTATGTGCAGGGACGTACAACTCACATGACCAAGGCGAACGAAAACGCCAACATTCCAGATCACTGCAGTGTGAAACTCGTATTAGCATTATGGTGTCGTTTGGACCACTTACACTTGGAGTCACGTGTGAACAGTTTGGCTCACTTGGGAACTGTTTGTGCTCATTTAGTTATTTTGTATGTTTTGTGTAGGTCAACGTCTGTGCCCAAGTTGGGCATTTCGATAGTCCTAAATTCACTTTACGAGTGACCTCAGCTCGATTATCACACAACCACCACTTCAGCAAGCGGAAATTGGACCAATACCCTGCGAACAGGAATACGACGTGATTAAAACTGCGAATGAGCTTCGAAAAGCAGGGGCTATGAAGAAGAACATTATGAAGTACATTCACGAACATTCGGCTTGCACCAAAGTACAGAGATAATCGCTCTGAAAACCGTCTATCAGAGTGTCTGATAGATCTGGCCATGATACACAGTTTGGAGAAAGTTCCGCCCTGACGGATCGTGACCAGGAGGGGCGGTTGATATAATGCTATTTCGAGCGACAGGTGGATATTACGTTACGATGTGATTGGTTATGCTATGGATTCTAACTGAGGGGGAGTTTGGAACGCGGCCGCACCCGTGCGACATCTTTGGAAGATTGTGGATAAACCTACAGAAGTGTACTTCAGAGTGTGCACAATTCTGAATGTCAAATACACCCTCTCTGGTCACCGGACTTACCCCGACGATGGGTGCTTAATTCCTGGCGGAAAGTCTCTCAGAAGAATGTATCTCTGAGAGACTCATCCCGTTACCGTCCAGCGCGACGATGATGGTTCAAGGATCTACATTACTTACCCGAAGAGCCAAGTATCGCGCATCCGCGCAAACCCTCAAGAACTTCGTGCACGTTGAAACGTTGGTGCTCCGTACTATGATTTCCTGCTCTTGACTCTGGTGTTCCCCACTCTAAGTGACCAAGACTCTGGCAACCAAGTGACTTCAGACTCTGAAACCCAAGTGATTTCAGACTCTGAAAACCAGGATACCAGACTCTGAGACCAAGTCAAGATACCTGATGCATACAAAGACCAAGAGTACCTGAGATACGAAGACTGACTGCATAAAGGACGCAAAAGACGACAAGAAGAAGAGAGATACTAGAAAGATATGAGAGTTATGTGAAAGATAAAACGATAAATAGAGTTCAATTTGCTTGCTACTGCGCAAGTCCGCTTGACAGGTATTCAAGCCACTGCGTCCAACAAGTACGCCGTGTTATCTCCACGACTTCAATCCCCTTAGGTGGAGATCAGGTAACGTAGAGACCTGAGAGGACCCGCCTATTCCATATCCTAGTTGGGTCGTTTGTTTTGTCTCTAGCGGTAGCCCATTTCATATTGCTCGTTTGGACAGCCTCTGGAAACTAGACAGTCGTTTTCAGAGTGCAATAGACTGTTGTATATAGCCGATTGTATTGGCTTATATTTTCCCTCTATATTAAAGGGTGGTGCGCGAACGTAAAGGGATACCAGACCGACCAGGTGTCTAGTAACACGTCCCTAGTTGACCTGGAGTATTAGCCCACCGTTCAAGGGCCCAGAAAGAATAAGAACGGCTGTATATATTTGCATATTCCAGAACTCTGTATATTTGTTGTTATCTCTGAAAGTCAAGTGTCTCAGTTGTGGATTTGTGATATTCAGACACCGATATCATACTTTTCTGTGGTGACAAATCTCTCTCCGAGTATCGACTTCCTGGGAACCTATTTGGTTTCCAGAGATTCCGACTCCCGAACGCTCCTGAATTTCGACTACTGTAACGAGGTTACACGTACTAGTGGTTGTATCACTTGTAACTCTAACAGTTAGGATAACTGTTAGAGGTTGGAAATGGGTCTCAGACCTTGGTGTGCTGTATACACCAATGGCTACATGGGCGAACCACATTATTGGGTGGTTCGTGTGCATTTGTGCATATTATTGGTAGAAAGCAACGGATTTCTACCAATCACTGAGCAGAGTTTTTGCCTACCACACGTTGGCAGACCCTTTAGAAATAGATAACAAACAATTTTAGGAGGTCCATAATTGGCTTGCGCAAAATTCAATAACAGTTCTCATTTTACGGTATTTTGCAGTCTTATTTTGTTATATTTGATTTAATTATACGTATTTAAATAAGTATACTTAAATTAAGTATATTCAAATTACACGCTCCTCATACACGTAAGCGCACGAGTACGCCACCTAATAGGTCTAAGTAGACCCATTACAACTACAGACCCCCCCCCCCCCCCCAAGAAACCCCAACTTCTCTTCACCTGGGTCTCTCAGACTCCGGCGAGGATATATTCCCAAGACAACGAACCCACGAGGATACCGCAACGTACCACACGCCCACCTACGTTGTACGACTCTGAAAACCACTTTTCAGTTGTCGTATAGCTAGGGTTCACTATACGCCACCTGCTCCGCGACCAAAGTTTCACAGACTTCGCGACACTTCCGGTGACTTTTGGTCCTGTCTGGTCCGCGCTCTAAAGGTAAGTCTGTGACGCTTGATAAACCCATTCCGGCATGCTCATGACGCAGCAAACTTCTTCTGAGTCCAATCTGCTCAGCAATGTCGAGCGCCTTGAAATGCAGCATAAGAGCAGACACAGGAGCCCCAAATTCTCGATATTTATTCACCCACTTGACGAGCTGTAATTCAGTGTAACGGGGTTACATTGAAGAGTGGCTTTGGTCACTCTTCCGAAGTGGATACATTTGGTGTGTCACACATCATGGTGACACGTGGTGGGTGGCTCCGCAGCCACCTATCACCTTCTATATAGGTTTCACTATAGATATCTTTTAGTTTGTATTGCAGTCCAAGCTAATAAGTATCTATTATATATTCAGTCTTAAATCTACCTAACTTTAGTTAGTTTCCCCAAAGCCTTCCTCTGTGTGAAGTGCTGTGTGACCCCCGTCACACTTGGTAGTACTTGTAGTCAATCCTACGCCTACGCGGGTAGATTGATTACCTGAATCCTCTGTGGCCAGAAATAGTTGGCCACCATGGATCGAAGTGAGTTTCCTCACTTGACCGACTCTCAGTTTGAGTCGGTCCGGAAGATGGCGGGCATCTTTGGGATGGATGCCTTCCGAAGTCTTGGTTGTGCTGTTAGAGGCGGTGACTTTGGTGCGATGCTACCGCCAGTAGTAGATGTCTTTCCTAGCGATTTCGCAGGCCTTGGGGTTAAGCTCGGAAAAGAACTTGTCCAGGGCCTTCTCAATAGTGTGTGTAGTAAAATATTCTAGTACTCTGTGGCGAAATTCATAGGTGACGTTGGTACGCTTGAATTGGTTCACTTTAACGGGTTAATCTTGGGCCGCTTGCCGCGTGCCATTGCTGGCGAAAAATGCAATGGGTTGTCGATGAGCTAGCCGCAGCCAGTTGTTGAAACGAATGGCCTACAAATTGCCGTCACCAGGCAGAAAATTAACTAGTCAGCCTATAAAACGTGAATTTACACGATATTACAGGTCAAAATCATAGAACTGGTTCGCGTCACCGAGTAGAATCGTACCTTAATGAGTAGTTACTGTAAAAATAGTTTACGTGCGAATAAAAAACCGTACATCAAATTTATGAAAGTTGGAATTTATGAAACATAACACCCCTCCTCCCCCTTTCTTTCATCCTCAAGCCCTCATTTCGAAATCTCGATAACTCAAGTTCAGACGCAAGAATTTGGCAAGTTGACAGGTATGAGTGTACAGTACGAACCCTGCTATTTAGCGTGTCATGACATGACAGGTTTGGTGTTATGTTATTCAGGCCGAACTGCAGCAATAGACGTCTACCAATATAGTATTATGTACCCGCCATATCCGCAGGTGATAAGGCGGCTTAAAACAAGATATATGCTAACATATCGTAAGTGACGTCTACCACAAATGCATTATCCGTGCAATTTTGTCCTGAAAACAATGTCCCTATTTTTTGAAGTTAATTTACTGAAGTGCAAATGAACCCGTCAGTTCTACCCGGACAAAATACTTAAAGATTATTCCATTTTTTTTCTCATTCAACATTTCGGCGCTTTGGGATGGCGGACGACGAGGACTCCACGACTTTACTGATCTGTTTGAGTGAACGCTCATGAAGTACGAGAGGGATGTGATGGTTGCGCAAGACGAGTTGTTTCAGCTCCTTCTGAAGGAGGTCTGGAAGGTTGCCATGTGATCCCAGCACTACCTCACAGGCAGTGCCTCGACAAGCCGGTGGAATCTGCCTGGATGGCGCTGTATACGGCTGGCAACGACAAGAACTTCTTGAATGTGACGAGTTTGACCCGGTATGAGGCGTTTCCCCGTTTTAATGTGCCTATGTATCGCTAACTTGCTATTGATACAGTACTGTATTTGCACAGTTGCCTGCTCGATTTTGGCAATTCTACAGGATCCCACCACCGTCATCGAGAGGGAGACCCCCAAAGCTCCAATACCTTCACCAAGTGCTGGGTCTAGTTCTGTGCTACTATGTGGGCTCTATGGAGAACTCCACGCTATGTCTGTTGTTTAATGCCGCCTACCACACTGTCACGTACTCTGAGAAGGGCCGAAAAGGCGTTGACGATGGCGTTGGAAGGCTACAAACCTGCTCGGATCGCGTGGCCATCACGTACCCGTCACGCAGTGCTGGCTCGGGTGGTAGAGGCCAGAGAACCGCTACTCAAACACACCTTTGCCTTTATCGACGGAAAAAAACTCTGGGTACGTTTACGGAGCTTTTGGTGTTTATGTTATTTGTTATCTAACGCGTACTGATACTACAGTCATCCAGCACAGAACTTCAGAATGCCATGTATAATGGCTGGCTTCATGCAGTATTTGTCACTGGAACAATCTGCTTTGCGGCAGATGGCTGCATCATCTAGAGCCGCCACAATTACCCTGGTTCCTGGAATGATGCCGATACGTTACTGGGTTTCCGCAACAAGCTTTTGGACCCCTGGTGCTGCCCAGACACCCACATGAACGTGGTCTCCGACTCTGCATTTCCATGTTCAACTGAGCTGACCGGTCGCATTTTAACACCGCTGAAGGACGGAGATATTGATCGGATCTTGCCCGCTCTACGGAGTGCTGCCAGGACAATGCACAACGCTATAACCTCCGTGCGCCAGGCCGCGGAGTGGTGTATGGGCAGCATCCAGAAGGTGTACAGCCGCCTGAACCCCCCCTCAGCCTTACGACCCTGATCTCCGAGGTCTACAAATCACCAACATGTTTCGCCTGGCAAATTACAGGGTAAGAACCGTTGGTATTTCTCAAATCCGAACCACTTTTAGCTGCGAAATGGAGGTGACAATTTGAACGGGTAAGTTTTGGCTGTATTAGTTGAGTTAACAGAGGCTTACATGAAATCGAACGCTACGTATGAAGGGACCTGGTTGTGATCTGTTTGTTTCGGGTTTCGTCAGAGCTCTATAATATAGCACTTGCCAAGGAGCGTTTGCTCGTGTCCATGAACATCTCGCGGCGCAAGGATGAGCGTCCTTGCACTAGGGTTTCTTCGTCAAGGCGCCAATAAGCATTGCCAGATCTTGGGTACGTGCATGAGCGTCCTCACGGTCACGTCGAGCCCGTTCATCTCGGTCGACATTCTCCTGGCGGCGACGCTCTTCAGCCTCCTTCTTCTCGACTCTGTAGCACTCTTCAGGGCGGAAAGTTCATCGCGGTGGCGCTTTTCTTCATCGGCACGGCGAGCGTCTGCTTTCGCTTCGTTTTCCTCGCGAAGGATAAGCATTATCTCCATCATGCTCCCCCCCCCCAAGGCTTGACGAAGCACTCTGGATCGAGGCCATATTCTGTCTGAGCGTTTCCGTTACTTTTACGGTTCTGGCACGCTTTGCTTTCGCGAAGCTAGCCTCGTGACCCTCCAGACCAACGTCGTCGGTGGACCTCTTCGACTCCAGAATTGAGCAAAATGCGCGTAAATCGCCTCCTCCACGGCGGTTGGACGTAGACTGCATCGTGTTGCTACCACGAGGCCCTGAAGTTTCTCGGGCGCCCAGACGGGGTCCTTGTTTGTGCTTCGCGTACTTTGACTTGGCCGTTTTGGTGATTGGATCCTTCTTTGGCTTGAGTAACCCCGCAGAGCGCAGCGTACGCATTGATGCTCTTCCCGGAGCTGTGGCAAGCTGGGTGGGTGGTGCGAATGCCTCCAGTCCCTCCACCCCAACGCGAACACCAAAAGGCGACTGCGTGTTGGCACACGCAGCACCTTTGGTCAAGTGCGCAGTAATCTCCGTCGTGTCTGTCGAAGCCGCTGGTCCGGCTAAGGATGAGAACGACACACCGGTAGGTGTGTCAACGCCGACAGCTATGACACCACCTTCTCCACCACGATCAGGAAAGAGTGAGTCATCGGGATCGTAGTCGAAGCTGAATTCAGGTTCAATTGGTCGATCTTCTTCCTGGTCTTTATCGTCGCCGTCAGACTCGGCGTCACTATCTTCGTCGGCGCAGTCATCCATCTCGACGATGTTGGCTTTGTCGTCTATGGCTCGCTTGAGATCTTTTGCGCGATATGAGGCGGGATGTTAGCCTTGCCGGTTGGCTTCGCAACCAAAAAGGGCCTTGAATTTTCAGCGCAGACTGTCGAAGTCTCGCTCGAGGACGCGTCGAGTTAAAGTCACTTGCCAGTCGCTCCCATTCGTCCTTTCAGAGTGGCAGGTACTCTTCAACCAGGTCAGCACTTAATCTCGGTCATTTTGTAGTTAGCGCCCCCGGAGTTCTTGCGCATGAGGTTGGAGTTGCTCGCGGTATCAAAGGATTGGAAGGAGGGGTGCTGATTGGAAAGCAAAAGTCAAAGTGAGCGTCCAAGTAAACGTCAGAGTCTCCGTCGCCTTGTGATTACAACCTTGAAACGAAACCTGGTCCAGCAGTTCACGGAACTGCCTCAGCGTTGACGTCAATCTACAAGATTTAATACCCCACACGCTTGCCAACCTCCCGGCGCCAACCTATGGGTTGCCTTCTCCCGATAGTCAGCAGTAAGTCTTTCACACGAAGTTCAAGTTGCTACTCTCGAGCAATCTGCAAAGCAACTCCAATAAAAGGACGTGAATAAGTATATTACAAAGCACACAAGCGAATCATATTCGAACCTCAACATGACAGCCGTCGAACATCTGGCGCGGTCCTTCAACTTGACGGCTTCAATGACTTCATCTCGGTCGATGACAGCATCGCTAAGGATCGCTACTGGCTTGGATGTCTCGATGACGGCAGCCAGCGCTTCGACAGCGGGACACGAACCATAAGTTGTCACCGTAGTCTGCGGTAACTTCTTGCCCACGGTTAATGCGCTCGGTAGTAACCACGACCACCGTGGTTCGTCGCCCGTTCCCGACCTCGACGAACTTCGCGACTGGCTCGCAAGATTCATTCACAAATCTCATGAGGCCCCCCATGCGCTCTGCGTTTATGGATACTCGGACGGGGTATTCAGGGCGCTCCGGGCGCTGCCTCATCACCAAGCGAAATCCTGTGTTTCGTGGACCGTCACTTCGGTTCGTGCTTACGTGTTCCAGCTCGCCAAGATATTGACCGACCACCACTCCCGGCTCGATGACTTCAACCGCAGCCACAGCCAACGCAGACGTCCGAAGATTGCGAGCCAAGTACACCTTGTTAGACTCCCGAAGACCGTTTCCACACATACCCTCGTACGGGCAACAGTTGTGGTTACAGTACACATTCATGAGGGCATTGCGGCAAGTGTCAGCACGACACAGGTCTTGGTAGTTGCACGAGCCAAAGTGTGTGTGGGGGGGGGGGCACAGGAAACACCGTCGCCATGGGGTTAAACTGCTCACGCAAGTGGGTAACGTTATGGGGCCAGCTCGCAGGAACGAGAATGTCCGGATTTTGATGAGAAAGCTGTTTAGGTTCCGAAGCCTTCCTGTTTACAGCACGAATGCAACCACTCGGATTCGTGATCGACCGTCCTTCGTGGTCACGAAGGAGACGGAGTCGAGAATACGGAGCCGCACTCTCCCGACGATTTCGACGATTCTGCAGACATTTGGTGCGAGAACCCACCAGCGGTGAAGGGTTTGCCGTAGTCTTCAACATCACCGGCGAAGGTCGTGGCGTCGTCTCCAGGATCAATGGCGAAGATGTCGTCGGACTGGCCAATTCTCGTGGCCGACGCTGTGGAGATAGAATCATCTCCGTCAATGACGGAGATGACGGCGCCTTATTGGTGTTTCTTCTCGAGTACCGAGCTTCGTGAAACCCGGCGACATCCAAGGAGGCATGGCGGTCCCAGTTGAAGAGGTGTCGTCCCAGTTCTTGTCGTCGCAGCACTTATCGTCTTTACACTTTTGTGTGGGCGACTTGCTCTCAGGGCTCTGCATACGTGAAACGTTGGGCGGGGTGTTCTCGTCCTCGCTGTCCGAGGAATCCTGGATGCACCGAAGCTTCCAGTGCAGTGCGGAATGCGCAAGATGAACCATGGATGCAACTGCAATGGTTTATTAAAATTCACGTCCTAAAAACAGTTTAAAGCCTGTACATTACCCACCTGTCACCTCCAGTGGCAGATTGTAGACTGAGCGCTTCCTCGCAAAGTCACAAGAAAAGATATATGTCACTTCAGAGTGATGGTCGTTATTGAAGAGTGACGGTCAACATAAACAATACAAATTTGAAGTAAAATGTTTAAGATGGCTACACGGCATATGAGTCTGTTTATTTAGACTATTTTATCGTCTAAATAAAGTTTATGCCGTCATATCGAGCGGCTTATCCGCTGCTGATATGTATGGTACTTAATGTATTTTTGGCAGACATCCAATGAGTGACAGCGAGCCTGAGAGCCAGGTTCCATGCAGCAGCTCGTGGGTTTGTTCTCCGGTTGTGGAGTGGCACGAGGACTGGGACGCCTTCCGCGCCTACCTGGTAGAGTACCAAGCCACCACGCACCAAATACTCCGTCAGCGCACTTCCACCTCTGTGCTAAAGGGGAACCGAGAGACCGAAGCCCTACGGAGACCGTCAGACTGCTTGACGACGTCAACACACGACAGCGAAGACACCGCACGCGCCGCTCAGGGTCTTGCGATACCAACTTCAGAGGATACGCACGTTAGACCACCAAATCGCCTCATTCAAGAGTCATTCAAGAACTTCTGGATCAAGATGGTCTGTACCCATGGCTGGCAGCGGAAAAGCCGAGGTAATGTCATACGCAAAGCATTCAAAAAAATAACGGGGTGTAAGGCCAATATCAAGGCCAATTCGTCTGGAATTCGAGTGTGAACGCATTCATGGTGCGCGTGACCGACTATAGCGTCAAGAGCAATCATACTGTGTCCAAGGCCATCTTCGACAATCATGTCTCCAACCGAAAAGTTGAAGAGGACTCTTCTTGCTTTCGTGGACGAGCTTCACGCTGCTGGATCAAAGCCAAAGCTGATCATGCAGTATCTTCGCAAGAAGACGGGTATGACGCATTCGTACGTCATTTGGGGTGCATATTGTTAACGATGCTGTGGATACTGTACGTAGGCAAGAACGTCACGCTACGAGATGCGCACAACATGGTGGCGAAGTTGAGAGAGAAGCGTCGAGGAAATGAGCCAACCGAAGAGCGCCTCGAAGCTGTTCTTCGAGAGGTGTGCGGCAGTCGTGGTAATCGAGCGACCGTGTTTGTGGATGTCAACAAAACGGCGCAGACTATCATACTTCAAACAAGACAGATACGACGCTGGTTCAAGGCGTTCCCTGAAGTCCTGCTCATTGACGCCACACACAATACGAACGAGTCGCGCTACAAACTGTTTTCGTTTATGGTAAAAGATGTGATGGGTATGTAAGTGAATGAACATTGCGGTACTCAAATCGCACATTTGTTACGTTGAGTAGACCTCGAGGTCTGCAGTTACATCGCTGTAACTGGAGGTACCGAGTGTGTATGAGTTATGACACTTACATCTCCGTCAAATGCTTGGTGTTGCTAGGGTCAGTACGTCCATCATAGTCTCACGGAGAATGAAAGTTCCGAGTGCGTCACAGATTCTATCAGCTCGTTCAAGTTCAACAACCCGTCGTAGGAGGATGTCAAAGTTATTGTGATCGATAAAGACATGGGAGAGCTTGGACTACTGGAGAATGCCTTCCCGGGAGTGAAGGTGATCCTGTGCCATTTTCATCTGAAGAAGTATATCCGCACTGAGCTCGCAAAGAGTGAATACGGAGGGCCTTCCAGCGACAAAGAAATGGTCGAAGCTGCAGTGGACTTGATGAGGTTGACAGGCTCCTGAGAGGAGTACACGAAGTACTTAAAGTACTTGTATTTTTTGCTTGACGGTGTTCATCTTCGCAGGGCAAACAATATTCCAGAGCCCACGCACCCGTTTCTCGAGTACTTCATGAAGAATTGGGACTCGATGAAAGAAAGGTGGTCTCTATACGCCCGGTCTGATGTTCCACACTTAGGCAATCACACAAATAACAGGTACGGTTACATTTTCAATTTCTTTCTCTGACTTCATCTCAAAAGCGATTGTGTTACCGCGTCTTGTAGACTTGAAACATCATGGGGCCGCATCAAGGATGCACTCAAACCGGAAATGGCGCTTGATGAATGCGTAGATACGCTCGTTTTCCTGCAAGCCGTTGCTGAGATGGAATACGCGAAGAAAATCACGCACGTGTGCCAGATGCGCTATGAGGGAGCTGATGCAGAGCTCGAAAGCCTTGCTCGTGAAGTGAGTCCATACGCTTACCGTCTGGTCGAGGAGCAGATGGAGTAGCACCGTTCGTTGGCCGAGGGTCACTGGATAGATCCGCTCTCACTCACGCAGTTGTCGCAATTTGATTTGACGCCAGCATCAGAATTCGTGGTTGAACAATCTGAGGTTACGCGAGTCGCAAGTGAAACGAAGCGTGAAATGGAAGATGATTCTTAAGACGACCCACCATCAACACAACGCTCTCCGGTAGATAGCTCTTTATCTCCAGCTATCCAAGTACCTCCAGGTACATCGGCGGTGAACTCGGGTGTAACTGCAATTATTTCGGATGTAACTGCACATACTTCGAATGTAACTGCAGATACTTCAACAGAAAAGCAGTCTGCTGATTCATCCGTCAAAACTTCGATCACACGTGAAAATGTTGAAGCTGATATACCTGACTTGCCACGAGTGCCTTCACGAGGTAAACCACGGCAGAAGAAGCGACAACATATCAGCAGCAGTTCATCCGAATCTTCGAGGGTATCGGGTTCGTCTTGGCAAAAAGCAGCGCAAGTCGGGGACGACCTAAAGTTAAAAAGAATCAAGGTTATCCTGAAAAGAAGCAGCGCGTTAAACGTGGTAAGAAAACAGCTCTCAAGTTGGTGCAAGAAACTTTGGCTCCCGTTCCAAGTGTGCGAAACATTGTTGCGCTGTTGGATGAAAACTACACCTATGAAGGCGCGCATCGTTTTCTACCACCACTATTCATCCGAGACGTACCTAAGACGAAGAAGACCATCGCCGGGCTTTACACCACTGAAGAGTGCAACGATGACGTGCGATTCGTTTTTCCTGAACGATTCGTGGTGAAAGCACAGTCAGGTATGCTGGCCTTTCGGAAAAAGCTTCTGGCAGAGGATGAGAGGGTTGAGGATAAGAGTGCTAAAGACATTGTTGGCGTTCGTGGCCCCCGCTTTGGCATTTTTCACCACCAAGATATCGTCGCGATGAACCGCTGGCACACTTGCATGGGATATTTAACGGAAACGGAGGCTGCTATCGACTGGGCAAGCAACACGAGTATCAAGCGCGTTGGCATACCTGATGAACTGTCCGATGGTGTTAGCAGCGACCTGAACGAGCGGGAGAACGCTATCAAGCAGCTTTTGCTCCGTGGTGGACGCACTACGCCGTTTGGTGAGATCCCGTATTGTTCGCTACTGACATTCCGGGAAAACGTGTGGATGGACGATAATGCCATTTGTCACGGACTGGCACTTCTGGAGCGTGAGCACTCGAACATTGGGGTGATCAACCCACTTTTCCTGCGATTCAAGGAGCACGAAGCGAAGTTAAGAGCGGCAACTGCTGGGAACTCGTTTCGAAGCACGAGTGATATGGTTCTTCTGCCACTGCATGATGACAACCATTGGTGCGGGGTGGTGTTCGACTTCGCCGTGATAGCCGTCGAATCACGATTCTGGATCCACTGCAGTCGCCCAAGTCAAAATATTACGATGCCTGTGGAACGAAGTTGAAGACTGTGTTTGGAAAAAAGTGTGCCAGCTTCTTGCAATCAAGAGGGAGACGCATCTGCGCCAGCCTGACATGGTCAGCTGCGGTGCAACGGTGCTGATGTTCTTTGAGTGCTTCATCAAAGACATCAAAATGCCGGCGAAACCTAGTTAGTCGTTGATACGCTTCATAAGGCTGCGGTACATGCTGAAATGTCTACAGTAGCTGTGATAATGCAGCATTTCTTCCTGATCTTGTCGTACTCCTGCTTTCATTGGGGCTACTAATCATTGCCCTGTAAGAATCACTATCTTGCCTAGATAGACGTATCCTGCTCCTGAAAAACCCAGAGGTGCCTCACAGCAGATAGTGCAAGGAACGAACTGCGCCCCATGCAGACTTTGCGTACCGACAGCATTAAAATCAAAAGTCTTTTGCACATTCGAACAACACTCACTTTGGTGTACATCAAATGCTACACTCTATAACGTGTAAACCACACCATGACCTACAGTACATTCGAACAGCGAGCCACGAACGCTGAAATTTATGAAAACGCTCTGGATATAATACCATATGAAACCCGTCACAAGTGGCTACAGTACGCCTTGAATAATCGAAATTCGATTCGAATATAGTATAGTGAAGGAAGGTCGATGTTACAGGAAGGTAGTTTTTTTAGCAAACTAATACCTGGAAAAGATGATTCAAAAGCTACATGTACTCTACGTCACTGGGCTTCAAGCCGAACTACAACTTCAAACTGCTGTAAGTTATTGGTCTGCTATTGTCAAATCGTCCTTGGAAGAGTGTGATCTTTTAACTCTTCGCGAAACCTTCCGGTTACCAACTCTGTTGGCAACAAAGAAACAGTCAACACCGAATAGTTCTCCCCCCTCCCCTTCGTGAAACCTTTCGGTCAATCAATCCACGATGACCATGATGACAAACCATCCATGCTTGTAGATAGAAACACATCCGGCGAATAAAAACTGTTACGACGCATAACCAGCGACTTGGGCACAGCTTGGAACACCTCCACCACTGTGTGAAGTCTAGGGATGGAGAAGTGACCCAAAGGCTCGACGATAAACTTCGTCACCAGCAACGAAGAATTGTCACGAAGCCACAGTGCAATCCGTTTGGTGACTAAAATCTGCCCTCCAGTACTCAAAGCTCCGATTTCGTTCGCAATGGCTTCCGACGCTCCAGTGAATGTAAACTTGCCAGTAACAGCATGGATATTCCTAACGAGAGGTCCTTCCGAATTTACAGCGTCATGGACACCCATACGAACCCGTAAGCCTCGGAAAATAGTCCTTGTCCGAAATCGAACCTTTCTGGTAGCTTCTACGAGGTCATGGAGTTTCTTGGGCCATTTCGCATGGAGTAACTGAATTTGTGCTTCAAAACAGTATTCAACCGCTTCTTGGATCGTATGAAAAGCCAATTGGAACGAATCTCCAGCTGTAGTAATCTCATAGCCACGATAAGGAGCCAACAAGCTTCGCAGGATATTGTCGTGGATTTCAATCGCTTGCTGCATGATTCGACCATCGCCAATAGCCCAAAGCTCTGTGGAAGATTCAATATCCGTGAACACGAAGACTGGATGAACGTAAGGTAGATCCCAGTCATTTGGACGCAATCCATCCTGATCCATGTAGTTCTCGTTGATTTCCTCAGATATTAAGCAGCTCAGACAGCGCAAAACACAAGGCCGACTACATCCAGTCACGATCGAAAGCACGAAACCTCGCAGATAATACAGCATAAAGCTTACTCCAGCGTAATTAGTGAGGCGCTTTGACTTCCCCGGAGCTGCGTACATGATCACAGAAGATAAATGGAACTGGAAGGCGAACAACGCGTACGTCAACATGATCCATTTGAGTCTTTGGTACAGCGGGGAAGCTTCAAATCGACCGTGTACACTTTCGTAGTCACGACCATTAACTTTGAGAATCACCACGGTGACAATCATATATACCAGAACTAGAATCTGCAAGACGTAGACCCCTAGCAGCAGCATGTACGCATAACGCGAATACCCTGAACAGATACCGGCTAAAGTAATCTCCACTGCTAAGAAAACTGCAATACCCATGTGACCCACACATGTGTACAATCGAATTCTAGCGCGTTCATGCTGGTCTCCACGGTCCATTGAAATCGCCACGAGTTTCGAGAGTTCATACACCAGTAAAGCGATCCAAATGGTGAGACCAAAATGGGTCGTATCGCCGACAATAATGGTGGCAGTCACCCATGCACTTTGTCTGTTCCCCAACTGCAGTACGGCACTGGTACCCAGCCGATATAGTTCGGTTCCAACTAGAGCGTGGCCTTCCAGATCGTCTCGTTTGTCTGCTGTTCTTTCAGCGTATACTGTGAGCCACAAGAAGTAGATAAGGCTGGTGGAAGCTCCGATACATTGGTACGTGAAGAAGATGGCAAGTAGCCATTGGACACTAGAAGCACGGACGTCCCAGTCTCGATACAACTTGAAGACGAGTAACCCCGTGGCCAGAGCTGATAAGGCCAACGCGGTGATGCAAAGTATCGCCCAAATCATCACCTTGGTGAGGGAAATCTCATATGCCAAGAAGACACTCGAAGGTTGCTATGGGACGAGGTCGAAAGGGCTTGAGTCATAGTCCTCCTCTGACTTTTTCTGAAGTAGCCCGTCCCAAATATCAGCGTGTGAATCACTTTATTCGAGCATCGAGAAAGTAATTTACGAACAAGAGCACATACAGCTTAAGTGGAACTACTTGATCGTAGCTGGGATTCAGGTTCACGTCGGACTTTACCACAGAAGATCCAGATCTCCAAAATGCTTGTCGTGTCCTTCATGGACAAGTTATCCACGATCTCAGCCATCCACTCGGCCGATACGGAGGGTTTCAGGTAGCCTTTGTGATCGTTCAGGTCGGTGTCGACGTATCCAGGTTTAGCGTCACGAACATGATGTTGTTGTCACGCAGACCGACCGACATAGAGCGAGTGACCATGTTGAGCGCCGCCTTGGAAGTGGAGTACGCGTACGTGCGACTGAAGTGTTTTGCCGTCTCTTTCGTGTTGGTAGCAATGCTGCCCAGGACCGACGAGACTTGAGCCACGGTGGCAGAGCCGTGACTCTTAGCTGCCAGCTCCAGGTTGGGCAGCAATGCACGCGTCACGAGGAATGGCCCCACACAGTTCACCTCGAACTGGCGCATGAATGAGTCCTTAGCAGAGCTCGGAAAAAATAATTATAATATAGTTATTGTACAATTGTATTGACGGAATTATGGATTATTGGTAAGGAGTACTTTCCGTAAAATATGCAATTGTGCCCGTAATAATAATATTGACTTTTTACAATACTAAATGTGCTCAAGAGCTCACCAGCTACTCAAAAGTGCTATGCATTTTCTCTTCTTTCAAGTGGCATGTCGACTTCTCGAGCAATATCCAACTTCTTCTTCACGGACTGTGGCAACGGTCACTTCTCCTGCAAGCAATGCGGGACAACTCGGAAGCATGCGCCTGGGACAGGGTGTACAAACCTCATCCTGGACTGTGTTGCCGTTGCCGGCTCATTTTTGTTTGCGATAGTACATGTAAGCCAGGACAAAAGTCCCGGTGGCAGCCACCAGCTTTTTAACCCTGTGCAGTGGATTGGTAGGGTCACTGCACTGCACCGCTCTGACCCTACCAATTTATTATAATAATTGCATTACTTATTATTGTTTTCATGGATACGGCAATGATGAATTATTTTTCACTCAGAATCCAATACAATTTTATATTTTATTTTCCGAGCACTGGTCCTTAGTGATCGACTTGAAGTCTTCTTCAGCGTAGATGCCAGCATTTGTTAATGAGCAGGTCGATCGGTATTCCTTCCAGTTGACGAGCTGCTTCAAGAACGGATGCTTCATCATTCGTTTCCATCCTGACAGTCTTGAAAGGTGACAGGGCCATGAGCTGCCGAAGACAGAATGACTTTGTTAAATAGATTAGCTGTAAATATCGGATATAATGTAACGCTACCTGTCCGGTGGCAAGTCCGATGCTACGGGTGATAAGGACCGTCTTCTTAGTGGTGACCATGTTGGCTGGCTTTTGTTTGCGGGGCTTGATGCGTTTTTAAAAGTGGAGAAGTTATTTGTGTGGTCCTGGATGCCGAGACTACTGGAGATTGCCTTGATTCCGGACACGAGACACTGGCGTGATCATTCTTGTCGGGCTCACGTATATTCGACGTGTTGATAGTCTGCGATGAACAAGAACTGTATCAACATTAAATGTTTATGAAAGCTTGATTATGGCCATGCACCAAAGTTAGCACGTAGATTAGCTCCGACACATTTACTGGATCCCAGCCCCGCATCAACTAAAACACGGATAGTGATGCATTTGCATCGCCCAAATCTCCATCGTGGACTGTGGAAAGTGATTGAGCCAGGACAACTTCATGTTGGGGGTCCATTTCTTGGTAACCGTTGCGTGCAACTATTTAGAAACACAACAGACAAGAATACAGCAAGACTAGTAGAAACCACCGCAGTATTTGTCAAAGGCGAAAGCGATGGAGGATCTACCGACCCTGGTGGTGCCCGATGACCCCGAGACTGGAGCAATCGAGAGACCCAAGACGCCTCCACCAATCCTGATCGACGAGCAGAGACTTCTTAACAATACAGTACATCTACCGGTCAAGTTACAAGCTCTACCGAATGCTCCAATCGCCCCCGAGACGTTCCCTTCTCCCCACTCGAAACAGTCAACACCCCGACAACCAACAGCTCGAGAATCGCAACCTCCACGATCGAAACAAGCGACTCCGAGGCAACTTACAGCTCGAAATGAATCGGTTCCTCCAAACAAACCGACACCCCGACCACCAACAGTACATGAACATCAATCGGTAAGAGTGACCACAACCCCCATTTTGACAATTGGAATCGATCCAACAATCGAGTATCGACCTGATTCAGCTCGACCAACGTCACCTCGTGCTGCTTCACTGAGTAGTAAAGACTACAAGGCAATGGCTAAGCGTGCAGCAGCAGCAGCTAAGCTCGATCGATTGGCTGCTGGTAATAAATCGGTATTCGATGCCAACATGAACGACATTGCAGAGCTGGGGATCGGTATGGAGCTCTATTTCCTGCTGATCAAGTACTTGAGCTGGACGTTTTTCACCATGGGGATCGTATCACTTCCAGCCATAGTAGTTAACTACTACGGTGACGGTGTAACACCAAAGATGGTCGATCCATTGCAGCTAGCATACGCGTCATTAGGGAATCAAGGCGTAAACCCGGACATTGCATCGGACCCAGCCCAATGTCTTCCTAGGGGGGATATCGACTGTACCGGTGTCACCGTCAATACTCCATTCACAACTGACCCAGAGACAGTAGCGTGGATCGTGACATCTAGCGACGCCATCTATTCGTTCGTCTTCCTCGTCGTTTATTTGCTCTTCCGGCGGCACGCGAAACGCGCTATTGACGCTCACCAGAACGAACATTTGACTCCGGCCAAGTACGCCATCTATGTGCGTGGTTTACCATCCGATGCTACCGCCCGGGAGGTTCTGGATCACTTTAATTCGCGATACGACCCTACCCAAGAGGAAGTATACTATCCTTTGTGGCTTGGATGTTGCTGGGGGAGAAAACCACGTCGTGTCAAGCACTCACTGTCCAAAGGAGCAGTAAACTGCAGTGTAGTGAACAGTCTCGAACATCTGTGGATACGTGATGACTTAGGCCAACGACCTACCGGTACAGGCCAGTCAAGACCAAGTACTACAGGTCAGTCGAGACCGAGTACTACTGGTCCACGACCCAGTACAGCCGTAGCCGCTTTGTCCGACATTGTGGCAAAACATGAAGAGCATCAAATGTATCTTGGCACGTGGATAGCAGAAGTGAGTATCGCTCACCCGACTGGAGGTTTGTTGCGGACGTTTCTGGCTATGGAAGTGCTCACTCGTAAGATTTCAGAAGCTCAAGCGCTTGTGAGTATCCTCACACAGGAGAAGGAACAAGCTGATGTCGCTTTAGAGAACTGGTCGCCTCCTGTTGGTAAAAAGAACCCGAAAAAGCCGAAATCAACCTTTAAAAAAGCTGACGAATTGCTACTACAAGCGACTACGAAGAAACTAGAGCGTCTTCAAGCTGCAATGACGAAGAAAACAAGCAAGTTGAAAGCTCTAAAGAAGGCGAACAAACAGCTTCAGAAGGAACAAGCTGCCGCTGCCGTTGAAACGGCTAATACTCTGGTTAAAACGAAGAAAAAGAAAGCTCCAGACGTTAAACCATTCGACCTCAACGCCTGTGAATGTGCTTTCGTAGTGTTTAACAACCTCGAGTCACGTCGTCGCTGCTTACAAGACTATCGGCGCTCAAACCAGTGGCTTTTACGCAAATTCCAGCCAAAAAGTTTACGTTTCCGGGATAACTTTCCTCTTACGGTCCTCGCAGCTCCTGAACCGTCCAACATATTGTGGGAAAATCTCGAAGTTACTGCTCGTTCACGTCGGATCCGTCGTAGCTTCACCAACTCGGTAACTTTCCTCCTTCTTCTACTATCGGGTGGTATCATATCGGCCGCCCAATCGGCCCAACAGACTTTCAAGGACAAAGCTCCACCCGCTGGATTGTGTGAATCGACTCTCCCTGAGATTTTTTACGGCAGTTCCAAGTTTCTATCTGCTAAAGGTGTTTCTTGGGATCTGGAATGGGATTCCAACGCAACGTGTACAGTTGGAGACAGTGGGGAAGAGCGATTTCACGTAGCGTACACGAACGGTATCGTCAACAACATTTCGGTGCTAAACCCTACGTCTCCCGTTACCGAACTGCATCGATGTACTGACCCATGCATCTCCGAGAAATCAAACACGAAATGCAACACCCTCGCGTGTTTTAACAGTGCCGTACGGGAAGAAACCGGTGAAGACTGCGAGACGTACCTGGCCAGTCACATGCTTTACTGTCTCTGTACTAGTCAACTTCAACTGAGTATCTCTCAATTCGGAGTGATCGATGGTCCACAAGAACTCTGGAAGACTTTTACCCCTTGTCGTGGCTTTTTGACGGATTTCGTGGCTAAAAACTCTTTTATCGTTGTAGCTTCGGCTGTTGTTGTGATCGTTAACATCGTACTGAAGTCCACACTGCGTGGATTCGCGTCGTTCGAACGTCACACAAGTGAATCGGCCAAGGCTTCGGCTGTGGCACTGAAGATGTTCGCAGCACAGTTTTTAAACACTGCCATTATCGTGCTGGTCGTCAATGCTGCTCTATCGTTAAGTGCAGTTCCAGTGATCGGTGAGTTGTTCCGAGGGAAATACAGCGATTTCCAGCGAGATTGGTACCCAACAGTGGGTATGGGCGTCACAATGACGATGCTGATCAATGCCATCATGCCACAAGCGATTCTATTGCTTCAATTGTGTGTGGTCAGCCCGTTAAAACGTTGTTTAGCTCGTCGAACTGTACGTACTCAGGAGAAAATGGATCAATTGTACGCTGGACCGACTTTCGACTTGGCTGTGAGGTATCCAATGGTCCTCAACTCGGTCTTCGTGACGTTGGTTTTCTGTGGGGGATCGCCTGTACTACTTTTCATCGCTACGTTAGCGTGTACAGCCACGTTTTGGATCGATAAGTTGTCGTTATTGTGGTTGTACAGCGTCAAAACAGCGTATGATGAGGCGTTAGGCGAGACAGCGTTGAGTTTACTTCCCTGGGCGTTGGTGGCTCATTTAGGCTTCTCGTCTTGGATGTATGGCAATACGGACTTACTCAAGGCTTCGACACTGAAACTCGGTTGGGTTTTTCAACTCTTCGGTCTCAGTACGGAAGGAGCTACTAATACCGAAGAGATGTACAACAATTTGGTCTCTCAAGCGGCCAAGTTCGATCCTCTGGGGCAACATGGCTTCATAGTGAAAGTTCTTCACGTGAATGTCATGCTCATGTTCATTCTGTTCGTTCTCGTGGTGGTCGGGATCTTGTTATCAGCCGTTTGGGTGCAGATTCTCCTTCCGGTACTACGAAACACCTTAGGACGTCTTCTTCAGGCATTTTGGAGACGTTTACGCCCAGTTTTCCGACTCTGCAGATGCAAATGCTCGTGCTTCCGACGAAAACGAAACGTTGTAAAGCCTGAACCAGTGCCTGGCGATCCAACGTTGGACAAATCTCCCAGCGGTGGACGATCAGCTAAAGTAGCAGCAGATCTCGTCCTCACGGATATCCCAACTAGTGATCCAGTCGCAGTTCCAGGGAAAGAAGACGGTCTAAATGGAGCGGAACCTCTGATGACTAAATCTTCGGTAGTTCCTCCAGTTGCAGCATGGTCAGAGCAACCAGTCGAGCCTGTAGCGGTTCAACCGCCCGTATCTGCTCGGCCAGCACCGATTGAAGTGGTTCTGCCGGAATTCACCGAGTTCTTCCGGAAATCTGTGAGTCACAAGTTCCGGCCCGATACGAAGCTCGGTTTCAAGCGCGATTCAGATCGTCCGACGGAGCTTGTTCGGTACTGGAAGGAGGAAACGATCAGCAATGGCTTCCATCGCCACCCAGGAGACCCCATGCGCACGTGGGAGGCAATTCAAGCTCCAGTCAAGACGTACGCGATCGAAGCCAACGCCAAATACAGACTGGCAGTGGCCGAACTGGTGCTAGCTTCCAGACGAGCTCTTACTATCGCAGAAGGCTCTGATACTCCATCTCAGTCGCCTTCCAAGCCTGAAAACACGACAGTTGTGGCTCCAACTCCAGTTGATTCCATTCCAGCCCCTGTTACATCAACTCCAGCCCCAATTCCTGCTTCAGTTGAATCACTACCAGATTCAGTACCTGTTGAAGCTGTTCCTGCTGTAGTATCATGTGAAATTACAGACAAGAAGGATGGCGATCCAGAAGTAGCCACTGTAGTAGAATCGCCGTCTGAAGCACCAGTTTCTGCTAGAAAAGGAGAATAATTTACACATTAGGACCACATCTCTCCCTGTTAAATGCACGCAACGTTTATTAGTCTTCAAAGCTTTTGATCCTCGAGTCTTTGTTGCATAGTAACGTCAGTAGTTCACTTGGCCTCCGCCATCGTGTAAAACCCTTGGGCGTATTTCTTGCCAAATTCAGTGGCCGAAGTTGGCGGGTGCTTCAAAGCTTTGCGAGGATTCTCATCCAGTTCCTAACAACAAAAAACAACTTTAACGTTAGCGAAGCTACCAGAAACTTCAAAAAAGTGGTCTGTCACCTCGAAGATAGCGTTGATATCCCCATCAAACTTCTCGTAAAGTGTTGTGAGCTTGTCAGCCACACTTGGATCGTACTCAAGTGAATCCGAATGCTCTCGAGTGCCTTTCGTGGCATGCAACCCCTTGCTCGCCTTGTCCAGCTCCGACTCGGACACTGCAACTCCTCGCTTCGCCTCCATGTTCTGCTTTCGTTAGATACCAGTAGATCTCAATGTGAAGCGACGCGTCTGTAAGGGGGTAAATCTGCTGCTTCTCTCAGTTTCATTACTCAAAAGTCGGGCGCTTCTCGTCGATTCAATCGATCCGTCATAAATATCGCCTTGCTGCTGCATTCTGATACCTCGCACTCCTTTCAGCCATATATCACCTTCACGCGACCTTCTCAACTGATTCTACCGGAGCAACTACGGCTTCATTCTCCTTCACCACTTCAGTCTCCTTTTCTTCTTTCTCCTCCTCTTCACTCAGCTCTTTCGGCACCGATGGAGACGAGAACTTAGCGTTCTGCAGCTGTTCTTCCTCCTCGTCAGAGCCAGAGTCATAGAACGCGTCCAACTGCTCCGGGTCGGCCGTGACGACCAGATCCACCTCGTCCAGCGTCACCTGCTGCTTGTCTTTCTCCCCCACTCTGGCCTCCGCTACATTTTCATCTCCATGATGAGCCACCAGCGTCTGGTACGTCCTCAGGTCGTTGAAGAAGGCGCTGGCCAGCTTTTGGCGTCTCATCTCAAGGAGCTCGCGCTTGCGGCCTTCAGACTCCTTAGCAATCCGAGCCTCGAACTTCTCCAGCTCCTGCTGCTGTTTGGCTGCAAACTCGGCGTTCTGCCTGGCTGCATCCTCCTCACAGCGACGCACCAAGAGGTTTTCCACTTCGTCAGCTTCTTCGGCCAGTTTCAACACTAGAGATCGGACTCCAGCGAGCTGTTGACGGACTCTGGACACTAAATGGAAGTTCTGAGCTAAGAATTGCTCACTGGCTGCTTGGGCTTGTAGTGTAGATCGAGCTCGAGCGAGTGCAGAGTCAAGTTCCTTACCACTGCAGTGATAATTTAGACACATAAGTAAAAATTCAGTATCTCGTTAACGACTAGGTATTTTTCCCTGCAAGTTGAAAATATAACAAGATAATTTACCTGGTCATTAGTTTCTGATGGTTTGCGTTCGGTTGATCTTGTAATTTTTGCTGAACACGAAGAAATTCTTGTCCTTCATTACGACCTGATATAGAAGAGGCTTCATGGGCTTCTGCAGCGTCAGGGACGGCGTTTTGAGCCGCCGTTTCGACAGAGGAAGTAGCTGACACAGATCCGAAGGGAACCGAACGGTTACTCGCGGCAACAAGCTCTCGCTCCACCACAGAGGACAGCTCACGCGACTTAGCCACAACATACTGGAAACCGAGCATGATAATCAGGGGAGAAATTAAATGGCACTCAAATGAAAGAGTGACGTATATTTTCTTGATCAACATGCACTGGATTAAATGTATTTAACCCTTTCATTTCTATGTTGACCTTGCAGCACCGCACCAGAATGAATTTGCAACTGGTAGAGGGTTCTTTTTCATTTGCTGTCGGCTACCCAGCCGCTATTGAAAGCAGTCAAAGTCCAATAGTTGAGACCAATACAGTTCACCAGATGGAGTTGGCCCCAAACCCGTTCATCTTGTCCAGTTTGCACGGCATAAAGCTCTAATGGTATTCTTCATATAATAAAACACACACACACACACACGAAACCTGCGCATGCTCGTGCGCGGGTACTGAAAAAAAAAAACCTACGCTCTCGTTTATTTATCTGTAGGTGATGGTGATGATATGGGCCTTCATGGGTTTAACCTCCGTGCTTCTCTCCAACATTTCAGCGATGCTCATTGCGTGGAAATTGTACCGGGACTGGGATTTTCGGGTTTCCAGTGTACGATGGCTCTTCCTCACGTTTTTTGTCTACCTTTGGCTTTACACTCTCGCACGTGCCAGTTATTATCTGTGGGTTGTTATGCTACCAATCAAAGAGTTCATCGACGGTAACAATGCCGTCCCGTACACGAGCAAACAACTGGATCAGCTCGGAATTTACGCTACAACAGACCTTGAAGCAGCTCGAAGACTATTCCCGACTGTAATTCTGTGCTTTTGTGACGTGATGCACTTCGCAGTGGCCTTTTGGGTGCTTCCACTTATCTACGAGTTGTCGAAGATTGCAGCCAAGTCGATGGACCGAGGAACAGCGAAAGAGAAGGCCAAAATTCGGATGTACATTATCGTGGGTCATGGATTGATCGCGTGTTTTCTGATCGCGGAAGTCGTTTTAAGCATTCTAGAAGGAGGTTATTCCAGATACGCGTATCGATTAGCGCTGTGCATCTACGTCATGCAGATCGTCACGCTCGTGTACATGGGGGTGGTGTTGTTCCTGCTCAAGTGCAAAGGGCGAGATGTCGAGTCCATCAACGGCCAATTCGAGGCGTCTCCAGTCTACCAAAGACTTAAGTGGATCATGTTTGCATACGCTCTGTTTTCGTTGCAGTATGAGGCTACTTTAAACAATGTATGTCGATATCAATCTCAACTTGTTATTGCGATGGTAAAATGGAAAGTGAGCTATATCACTGTACACTACTTCATTGCCTGGTTCGAACTTCTAGCATCTAGAACCCTGATAAACTTGATCATTCGTTCGCGAAGATTCGACACTGCACTTGTCATGTACAAGTTGCCTTTGTGTATAGTACACAATCTGCGACGTGATACGGCAGATGTGTACAACCTTAACACTCCCCCTCAAGTTGATGCTCCCTGCAGCTTTCAACTTGCTTCTGGTTCACCAATTCCACTCAATTGAAGTAGCAACGCAAGCTGCGAAGTAGGCAAAGGCTTTGTCATGAAGTCCGCCAACTGTCGCGCTGATGGTACGTGAATCACGTCAATCGTTTGCTTCGTCACATGGTCTCGCACAAAGTGAGCACGTAAATCGATGTGCTTTGCTCGTGGTGTGTACCCGTGATTCGTCGCGATACTAATCGCCGACTTGTTATCCACGTAGACAGGTGTAGCTCCAGCCGCCTTTAATCCCATCTCCTCCAGCAAGTGGCGAAGCCACACTACCTCTTGCACTGCGAGTGCCATCGACATATATTCTGCTTCTGCCGATGATAGTGCCACTGTCTGCTGTAGCTTGCTCTTGTAGATCACAGGTGCTCCAGCTATTTGAATAATAATACCTGAAGTTGATCGGCGTGTAGCGATATCTCCACCCCAATTTGCATCACAAAATGCGGCAACACCGCATGAACTGGACTTCGGTCGCTTAAATTTAATTCCTGTGCTGGATGTGCCTTTGAGGTACCGAAGGATGCGGATTCCAGCCTGCCAATGCTTCTCTCGCGGATTTTCCAGGTAGCGCGACAATGCTCCAACTCCAACGCAAATGTCCGGACGTGTAGCGTTAGCTACATACAATAGTGAGCCAATTAACTCTCGGAATGGCTTCATCCCGGTAACAATGGATCCGTCTTGAACGTGCAGATCTTGACCGAGTACGGTTGGGTTACGCACAGGATACGCGTCTACTTGACGAAACTTCTCCAACATCCGGTCAATAAATTGCTTTTGGCCCAGCCAAAGCTCCCCCTTCTCCTTGTCATACCTGACCTCCATGCCCAACACGTAACGTACGTCTCCGAGAGACTTCACAGTGAAATGTTCAGCAAGTTCTCGACGAATAGCCTCCGCGTCCTCCTCGTATTTACATCCAATGAGCAGATCGTCAACGTACAGGACAACAAATACTGGAGCATGTCCTGAAAGCTTCACGAAAAGGCAAGTATCAGCTGCACATTGAACGAATCCAGCTTTGTGAAAAACGTCTCGAATAGTCCGGTACCAAACTGCTGCAGCCTGCTTGAGCCCGTATAGACTTCTGCGTAGTACACATACCATTCCCTTTGGTACTTTCATTCCTGCTGGCGCTGTCATGTACACGACTTCATCTAGGTCACCGTTGAGGAATGCCGTCTCAATGTCATACTGCTTCACAAAGTAGTTCAGGCAGCAGCACACAGCAAGAAAGGTTCGAACAGTGTTCATACTCGCAACCGGCGAATCGTGTCGGTGTAGTCTACTCCAAATGTCTGCAAACACCCCAGGGCCACCAGCCGTGCTTTATATCGCACAATAGCGCCATTTTCGTCACGTTTAATAGCAAATACCCACTTGTGTCCAATAACTTTGACTCCATGTGGTTTCCGCACGAGATCCCAGGTATGATTGCGAAAGTGGGCTCGCAGCTCCGCTCTCATAGCCTTCTTCCATTCATCATGCTCAGGGGACTCAATAGCTTCACGATAGCTACGTGGTAACTCGACAGCCGCCAGTGCGATCTCATATCCATCGTCCACACGCTGCCGCTTGGCATCGGGCTCTTCTTCATCACTGCTTACACTGTCAGATGAAGCCTCAATATTCTCTGTAGCAGGTCCATTTTCGAGTAGTGCGGGAGCATGATACGTCAAGGCCGTCCCACCTGTCGCATTGTAAGGAGCTTGGCTATCTGGTGCGGGTACCTCCACAATCGAGGATGAGGTGTCTAATAAACCACCAGGAACAGGTCTCTGCGTCCGTTGGGGCAATCCACCACTGAGAACCAACTGCTCTCCCCCTCTCGACAACGGGACCAAACTTGTTGTTCGAGTCAGACTGGATACTGGTGGTAGCGAATCTGATTCAATCCGAACCTGACGTGGACACGACACAGAGCGAAGTCCATCGTCATTGGTAGTAGCGTGGTGGGGTATGATTGAGTTAGAAGCTTGCTGAGGCACATCATCACCAACCTGATCAACATCCATTTCCTCAGGATTTTCTGTTGCTTGTTCAACATCAACCTCCATAGTTGTATCAGGAGCTGGTGAAGGCGATGCCGTAGGTGAACTCGAGTCTTCGTCGTCAAAGATGCTCCATTGCATCACGTGCTCCCGGGTTTTTCCATCTGAATACGCGTTGCAATGAGAAGCGGGTGGACGCTCATTCAGAAGAACCGTACGAGTCGTCACCACGCGTTCCGCCTCCAAGTCCCAGACGCGGTATGCTTTAGACGTCTCTGAGTATCCCAGAAGGATACAGTGATGTGCCTTGGGGTCCCATTTCGATCGTTTTGACTTGTCTACATGCACGAACCCACGTGCCCCGAACACACGAAAGTGTGAAAGTTCTGGTTTCTTGCCGTAAAACGTCTCGAACGGCGATACAGAGGGTCGAGCAGTGTTTGGCAGCCTGTTGATTGTGTAGACTGCTGTACGAACTGCTTCTCCCCACCATTCCAAGTCTAGTGCCATGTAGTGCACCATGGATCTGGCCATTTTGACGATGGTTCGATTCATCCTTTCAGCGAGTCCGTTTTGCTGGGGGCTGTAGGGAGCGCTGGTTTGCTGTACGATACCATGCTCGCTAGAAAATTTGTGAAACTGTTTGTTGATGTACTCTGTGCCGTTGTCGCTCCGAAGACACAGCAGCCGCTCTCCTGTTTGCTTCTCAACTAGATTCTTGTATTCCACGAAGCTCTTGAATACCTGGGCTTTCGATGATAGCAGAAATACATGCACGTATCTGGAGAAATCGTCGATAAAAGTCACTACAAATCGTGCTCCACCCTTGGAAGTTGATCGCATCGGTCCCATCACGTCCGAATGTACCAGTTCGAGCAATTTTGTTGTCTTGACAGTGCTTCATGACTGACGAGCGAATCCTCTCACAGAGAGTTTCCCCATAGCGCAACCCTCGCATAAATCTTGCTCGATCACTTCGCTGTTCGAAACTGACACACCATTAGCCGTACGCGCCACACTTGACATCCTTGCGGCTGAAATGTGTCCAAGCCGGGCGTGCCATAATTGCGCGTCTGCCGAGCCCACGGATGCGGCCGCCACTTCATCTTCTTGTGGTTGCTTCGCTTCTCCAGCGACACTCCGCGCTGGCCATGGAAACAGCTTCCCTTCCTTGCGCACACGCGCGATCAATTTCCCACTGAGGCGAATATCACAGTGGTCCTTCTGGAATAAAACCTCAGCACCTTTTGCGACTAAAGCTGCAATTGAAAGAAGCTTCCTGTCCAGACGTGGGACATACAATACATCTGTCAGTTTCACAGTTTGGAAGTCTTCCATTGCAAAACGCACTGAGCCAACACCACAAACTTGCAGCTGTTGCCCGTTTGCCACGGTAACAGTCATTGGGGCGCTCAATTGCCGATATTGACAGAACTCCTCTCGTGCAAAGCTCATGTGTGAGCTGGCGCCACTATCTAGCAGCCAACTTGATGCATGCTTGCAATCATTAACCGAAAATACGACTTCACCGGAGTTATCACCAAAGTCCTTGCGTTGTTGGGGGCAATCGGCACGTTTGTGTCCAAATTCATTGCACTCGAAGCATCTTCCTCTAAAGCGTGATTCCTTCCGTTGTTGGTCACGCTGCTGACCTCGTCCCCTGCTATGGCGTCCACGACCTCCCTGGTCTCGAGCACCACTACGGTACCCCATGTCATTACGATTGCGACCCTTGTTCGCAAGCTGCGCAACCGCCTTAAATGCTCCTTTTTGTTTCTCTCGTTTCTTCAAAGTTTCATATTCGCGTCGTAGCATCTCCTTTGCGCCAAGCAGCGTCACCGACCCATGCGCCTCGATAATTTTAATCATCCTATCATACTCAGCTGGCAAACTCCCCAACAGAATAACTAGTTTCTCGTCATCCGTCACTGTCTCGCCCACACCGGTCAGCCTTATACAGTGCGCGCGGAAAATATAGCCGAAAACTCGGGGTTTTGCATTATTTTGTCAAATCAAACGCTTTGAAGCCAAGCGTTTTAGCCAATAACAAGCAGTTCTTGGCGGTCATTTTGCGGTGCCGCTTGCGTCAATCGGACTTGTGGGGGCCAAGCTACAGTCAAAAATCTACCGGGAGCGGGGGAGTCCAAGCGCGAAAAAGATAGACCAGGTGGGCGTTTGCTCCAGTTTGACGTCGCCTTCGCCGCCATCTACGCGTTTTAGCGTCTCTTATCGCAGCGTGTAGATGTCCTAACCGGTGGTTGCTAATGGTGGGCTTCTTGTTGATTTCTGTAGATGGGGAGAGGCAAGCCGTTAACAGACATCGAGAAGGGTAAGATTCTCGCTCACCAAGAGTGCGGGCTGTCCGTCAGCGCTATCGCAGCACGTGTAGGGCGGTCATGGAAGGTCGTAAAAAGCTTCCTGAATGATCCAGAGTCGTATGGCTCGAAGAAGAGCTCAGGAAGGCCCAGAAAGCTGACTATTGCTGCTGAGCGTCGTCTCCTTCGTGAGGCATCAAAGACTAGTGTGAGCGCTAGGCAGCTCAAAGACGGGCTGCAGCTGCCCATCTCGGTCCGTCGGGTGCAGGAGGTGTTACACAACTCCGAGAACATGGTCCACGAGAAGAGAGTGTCGAGCCCTGTGCTCACGGCTGCGCACATTGCAGCCAGGTTGAAGTGGGCACTTCAACATGTTGAACACGGCGACAAATGGGGACATGTAATCTTCTCAGACGAGAAGAAATTTAACCTCGATGGCCCTGATGGCTACCAATACTATTGGAGAGATCTAAGAAAGGACAAGCAGATATTCTCTAAGCGTCAGTCGGGTGGTGGGGGCGTGTTCATTTGGGGGGCTTTTAGTGCCAAGGGTAAGTCTGATCTGGCTTTCCTAGAAGGCAAGCAGAACGCAGAAAAGTACATCGACACGCTGGGGGACTATTTGTTTCCTTTTGCGCACTTGAATCACGGCCTACGATTTGAATTTCAACAAGATAACGCCTCCATCCACACTGCAAAAGTTGCTAAAGAGTTTTTGAAGGACAACAAAGTCAAGGTGATGTGGTGGCCGGCCAAGTCTCCAGACCTAAATCCTATCGAAAATCTGTGGGGAATTCTTGCTCGGGCTGTATACATCAACGGGAAGCAATATGACCGTAAGAGCGAGCTGATCGAGGCTATCAAGACCGCCTGGAACGCGATACCTGTGTCAACGTTGGAAAGTCTTGTTCGCTCGATGAAAACTCGCTGCCTAAAAGTCCACAAGGCCGACGGCCGCAAGATTGATTACTAAAGAAGCAGTAGCAATAGATTAGAACACTTAATTGACTCTAATAACACTGTCGGACAAATAAACACTTACCTGGTCTATCTTTTTCGCGCTTGGACTCCCCCGCTCCCGGTAGATTTTCGACTGTAGCTTGGCCCCCACAAGTCCGATTGACGCAAGCGGCACCGCAAAATGACCGCCAAGAACTGCTTGTTATTGGCTAAAACGCTTGGCTTCAAAGCGTTTGATTTGACAAAATAATGCAAAAACCCGAGTTTTCGGCTATATTTTCCGCGCGCACTGTACAGAGGTCCTCAAATTGCATTAAGTGGTCCATTAAGTTTTCACCGGGGGCCATCTCGAAGTCATGTAGCTGCTTACGCAGCTGTACACGGTTGTGAAGATTCTTCTGCACGAAGAATGTCCGTAGCGTCTCCCACGCCTCGCGCGCTGTCGACGCCTCTCTAACCATCGTTTGGTACTTGGGGCTGAGCAACTGAACCAGAATGCCCAGAGCCTTCATGTCGGAGGCTTCCCACTCTGCCGAGCGTGGCTCCATCGCATTCTCCGACTTGACTTGCACATGACTGAGTAGGTTCTTGCGCGCTAACGCCATCCTAGCGTTGAATTCCCACAGGAAGTAGTTATCGTCTTGTAGGACATCGTTCGGGCCGAGCGTTTTTGGGCTCATAACCTTAAACAATGTATGTCGATATCAATCTCAACTTGTTATTGCGATGGTAAAATGGAAAGTGAGCTATATCACTGTACACTACTTCATTGCCTGGTTCGAACTTCTAGCATCTAGAACCCTGATAAACTTGATCATTCGTTCGCGAAGATTCGACACTGCACTTGTCATGTACAAGTTGCCTTTGTGTATAGTACACAATCTGCGACGTGATACGGCAGATGTGTACAACCTTAACACTACTTCGCTCTTCACGTACGTGTACACACCTCGTGATGAAGCTACGTTGAGTTACATCGGCCTAAGTCAAGTCATGTACAATGCTACGGGTCTCGCCTTGGCACTTTGTACGGGCTGCAGTCTACCGTGTACGTTGCGGTTCTGTGGCTGTTGCATCCCAGATGAAATGCTCGTACAACTCGTAGTGGAATCGAACCGTGGAGAAGTTCCTTGTATGCACGACGCAGGTGAATCCGTGGACCCTCCTGTTTTGAATCCGGTCTTCGTCGTCACGGACATCGAGTCTTCCAGTGCGTTGTGGGGTATCGAAGACGGCAAAGTGATGCAACGAGCAATTCAAGTGCATGACGACACGCTTCGGTCTCTTTTGACTCCTTATAGAGGGTACGAGATCACCACAGCGGGAGACTCATTCCAACTCGCTTTCCACACGATTCGTGAAGCAGTTTCGTACTGTATGGACGTTCAGCTTCAACTACTTGCTGCGGACTGGCCAAAGGAGCTCCACGGTCTCGTTCCATCGACCAAGAAGCGACGAGCAGGTCATCGTGTGATTTTCCGTGGACTTCGAGTGAGAATGGGAATTCACGACGCCATGGGCTCGGACGGCCACCTTCACCACAGTCCTCACGCTGTCACGGGTAAAACAGTTTACACCGGAGCGTCAGAGGTTATTGCCAGCGAGGTGAGTGACGTCGGAGCTGGTGGTCAAATCCTCATCACGCGACGAATTGCCGACTGGTTAATGACCAACAAAGACGCTTTACCCATGGATTACTCAGTCGACTACCTGTGCGAGTACTTGGTACCTCAGGTGAATATGCACGTGGCTGTGTATGAGGTTTTACCGGAAGAATTAGCCCGACGAAAGAAGATTTTCGCACAAGACCAGAACAGCCGCATCCCGCACTTCGCCGGCAGATCCGCTTCGGGCTCTACGATATTGGAGAGCGGACTGGAAACGCCTATTGGGTCACCTGCGTCGTGGTTTCACACACCTCGTACTCCTCGTCAAGATAGTTTTTCCAGATCCTAACTGTTGTCTGTAGTTTAAGATCCTGTACCATAGTTTTAGATGTTCGTGTCGTGTGTCAAGTATTCTACAATGCGTCTAACATTTTCATTTATATTTTGATCGAGAGCCTGTTGCGGTCTCAAATGAACTCGTTCTCTTCCCCCTATGGAGCTTGGAAACAATTTGCTCAACTAAAAACTAACCGCGATACAAGCTGCAACGCTTAAGTGTGCACGCCAGGTTTCCGCTTGAGCTCGTCTCGCAATCCCAGCGAGAAGCACCCGCGTTCCACCATTTGGTGCGGTGGAACGAACGAGGCGGACAACGGCGTCACCACATCGTCTTCCTCGTCGTCAAAGTCATCGAAACCTCCAGGTCGCCGCTGCCGCAGATTTTCGAGCCGCTTGTTCTTGGTCGTTCGCTCCCTAAATACGTTATTACTGGCCTTGGAGTCGCCTTCGAACTCCATCTTAAATATGTCGTCGTCTTCATCGTCTTCTGTGTTGGTCAACCCGTCCAGATCCTCTTCCTCCGTATCCTCGCACTCCTCTGCGATGACCTTAGGGCCTGAATACGGTCGTGAAGATCTCCTCGCCCTACCATCGTTCCTATTCACCTGGATAGCTAATCCGATGTTGTTGTTGTTGCGCTTCTCACTCTCCAACGGCCAGCCTCCACTGCCTAACATCACGGACGGTTCTTCCCACGACAATAGCTGCATAGGCTGTTTGGGGTCGTTCGAATTCTGGAAATCATTGCTGCTTCCCCGTCGTCGATGGGTCTCTGAATCCCTCCTCTCCAACAACTTGTCCCCACGTGACGGGATGGCCGTTGGTGAAGAGACAGAAGAACCTGTAGGGATCTCAATTGGCGCGGACACGCGTTCCACCACCACATCGTTCCTGGTCGGCAGTCTTCGCGCTCGGAAAAGATGAGAGCGCAGGCCGAACACGTACGACGAGTTCTTCTCCTCGGAGGGAGACGTCCCCCGTCTGCTTCTGGACGACGAACCCGATCGGCTGCTGCTTTGCCTAGCCGACGTCGACGTCGACACAGACGAGCGTCCTCTGCTATTGTTACTACTGGAGCGACGCGCCGTCTCTTCAACTGTATCTGTAGCTACTGGCCGTCGACGACTGGAAACCTCGGAACGTCCCGGTTGAGCCTGTTGGCTTGAACCTGTGCGTCGACCGGCATCAGCAGGGCCGTACCGGCCGCGCGTCGACGTGGCCAAGTCCGGTGTGAAGATGTTGAGCGCGCGCAAGTAATTGGCGCGCCAGTTCTTGTTCTTGTTGGCGTTTAGCGCCATCCTCTGACTGCTATTGGCCATAGGTCTGTCCTGTGTGTGTCTGTGGCGCGTGGTCATGGGCTGGACACAATAGACGAGCGGTGATTGCTCTCGAACTCTCACACTGTGTTCTTTGCTATTGCTGCGGCCCGTGGCGTTGGCTAACACCAGGCTGAAGGCCTGCTGCTGGCTGCGGCTGTTGCGTCTCTTCCTGGGTCTTTTTGCTCGGGGTTAACGACTGGCCGGCGGCGTCTCTCTGCCCACGAGATTTGCGTCAACGCGCCGCGTTTCCACTAGAAAATGAAGGCCCAGGACGGAATTCCTTTGTCACCAAGTCTGGAGCGCCAAGGAAGCGTAGGGCGAGCGTGCGCGCAAGGCGTAGCGAAGCGGATCGGGTGCTGCCTGTCAATCAATCCAATTGCCAAATGAGACTGGCGAGCAAAAAGAGCGAGAGTGAGTTCGTATTGTGATATTTACAATAGACAGGTAAAACTGCGCGGATGAGAAAAAGAAGGGAAAGCGTGGGGACCAGTCGATTCGTCGACACTTGGAGCTGCTTCGATGCTCTCGGTGGAGTGGGTGGCGGCCATGCGAAGGCGTTGGGATGGAGTTGCACTGGCGCCATAGCTTGCTCGAGAGAGGTCAAAAGTGCTGATACATGTACGAGCACGCCAATGTGCTGACTTGAATTGGCTGTGGTCAAGTACACTCGCTCTAGATGGTTGGTCAGCACGCAGCGGTCGATAAGGAACATCAGAATGTACATGTCCGTTTCTCGTGTTAAATTGCACTGATACATGTACCGCCGATTGATCTGAGTCGATGGGGACTTTACTCCCACGAGACAGACACGTTAATATGGGCAGACAAACAGCATTACAGTGAGATGCGTGCACATTTTTCTTGAATTGGGCATTGCCTTACATGTACGAACAGAAGCAGATACTTAATGCATGTACAGTACTGTTCGAGCTGGCCAACGTCTCCTGCAGATCCAAGCCCAGGACTTAAAAGCATGATTAGCGAAAAAAAGAAGTCGCCGAGCGAACGCAATCCATAATCCGAGCATTTGAGAGCGCAGAAATGTGAACCAGCGTCTCTGCTCATGGATATAGCCGGCCGCGATGATGAACTCGACGCTGGCCGCCAGCCTGGCGTGGTGGCCGCCTCAAGTGCGGACCACGCAGAGGTCCGGGACGGCGCATCACCTCCGTAGCGGCGAATGCTCGAAGCCGGAGCGCTGTACCGCATAAGAGATGTCTTTATTCATGGATATGTCTTAGTTCACACTATCATATTAGCCAATCACACGTTAACGATCGTTTATTTAAAACAACATTAAATCTGAGCAAAAGCCAAAGCTACCAAAACCAGTCATTTCTGGTAGAAATGTTTGCTTCACGAGTTCATACCACAGCTCAGAAAGCATGCCTCGCAGTGGAAGATGTCGATTGATGGTCATTGCAGAGGTAGGAAGAACACGAGAGGGAGGTAGCAAAGCCTCCGGGTCTAGACTTGTGCTGCTTGGGCAGGAGGTGGCGGAACTGGAAGTGATGCCGCTCTCTAGCTCAAGAGGCACAAGTCGCACCGACCCAATGTATATTTATAGCATGCAACCTAGAGATCTTATCAACAGCGAGCATATCAATAGTAATAGGAGTAGTACTCCGACACTCCCCCTTGCTCGCGTTGTCCAGCAAGCGACTATCGCAACTGGAGATGACGAACGTCAACTGTGATTATCACTGGTGAGACGACCTTCGTTCACCATCATCTCATGAACATCACAAGAGATACTAGTACACGCGCACGAACTTCGTGCCACGAACATCGCGTAGAACACTGCCCACAAACTTTACGACTGTAGAATTGGTGACGACCTTCGTCCACCTCACGACCCTCGTGATTTGTTATTTGGTTGCGAACATCACTACCATCATAGTCGAGCTCTCGATACCACCGTCAGTAGTTGTAGCTCCACCTTCCTGCTCTCGGCGACACACGCCCAGCATACCTCTGAACTGCACAAATTTAATACGGGCAAGCGGTTTTGTAAAGATGTCCGCTGTCATCTGATCTGTACGACAGTGTCGTACTGCAATGAGCTTGCGTTCACCGAGGTTGCGCACGTAGTGATAGCGGTTCTCTACATGTTTGCTACCGTTGTGCTTGCCAGGGCGCTTTGATAGAGATAGAGCCGCCGTATTATCGCACCACAATGTCGGAATATCGTATGTCCACTTCAGCTCGTCACACAGGCCTCGTAACCACATGACGTCCCGAGCTCCTTCATTCATGGCTACATATTCTGCTTCCATCGTACTTTGAGCATTCAGGCCTTGTTTCCGTGATCCGTACGAGACCACACTACCATTAATCATAGTGACATAGCCGCTCACAGACTGTCGGTCCTGTTGGTCATTGGCGTAGTCAGCGTCTGTGTAGGCTTCTGAGCCTCAGGAGTTCCACCTCAGCAGATCCCGAGACTTGCATTTTTAGCCCGTAGTCCTTAGTACTTTTAAGATACCTTAGGACGCGCTTCGCTTGCGCAAAATGATCGGTACCAAAGTTGGCCATATATTGTCCGGAGTCGACGCACCACGTGAGCAATGTCCGGTCTTGAGCCTGACACGAGATACTGAAGTGCTCCAACAATTTCTCGGTAAGGTAGTGAACTTGATTGGCTGCTATCATTCTGCTCACGAACAACTTCAGTCGAGCTGCTTTCTGGGGTTGCAACCCCATTACAGTCATTCATGTGGAACCGACGCAGTAGCTCCTCAATATATGCTGTTTGGCTAAAGAATATCGTGTTCAGCTCTCTGTCGATTGTCACTTCGACCCCAAGCAGATATTTCACAGGTCCAAGAGCAACTAGTTCAAAACTGGATGCCAATTGAGTCGCAATTAATTCGCAGCGTTCACTCGTACCCATGAGGAGCAAGTCGTCCACATAGACCGTAAGCAGCATTGTAATCTCCACATTCTCGTGTAGTGCGTAGAGACCATGATCACTTTCGAGACGAGTAAATCCAATTGCCACGAGATGCCGATGCAGGGTTTTGTTCCAGACATGGGGAGCTTGTTTAAGACCGTACAACGACTTGACCAATCTGCAAATTCTGGTATTACCAGGCGAACCACAGCCCTGGGGTAGCTCCATAAAGACAATCTCGGACAGAGTACCGTGAAGAAACGCTGTTTTCACGTCGTACTGCAAAACCAGCCATCCACGTTGAACTGCAAAATACACAGCCGCTCGAATTGTATCAAATCGAATTACTGGCGCAAATGTCTCGTTATAGTTGATTCCAAAGAGCTGTTTAAATCCATGGATAACAAGCCTGGCCTTGAAGCGTATTACAAAGCCTTGCTCATCCTTCTTGACCGCAAATACCCAGCGATTAGTTATCACCGTTGACTTCCCAGCCGAGCCTCGGTCCACAATAATCCAGACTCCATGTCGACGCAACGAAGCTAATTCCTCCTCCATCGCTGCCTTCCACTGCTCAGCATACTGTGATTTGACCGCCATTTTGTACGTAGTCGGTATCGGAACATCTCGAGCATGTAATCGAGCTTGAGAACCGCACGAATTCTTTAACTCTTGTAGCCACTTACTGGATTTGCACGGAGTGACGAGATTAAGTTCAAAGTCGTTGAATTGGGAATTGCGCTTCCTCTTTCTACCAAACCGCGATACTTGATGCCGAGAAACTGTATCATGTTCACCAACAGTTGTGTTCCGAGGTGAATGCTGCATCACGACTTGTCTTATAGGGGAATTTTGGCTGTTGTTTTCAGTTGAGTTTGCCACGGTTGTTGCTTCTGCAGGGGCACTTGATGAGCTCACCCGCGTACTTTGCGGCACGAACACACTCTCTTTCACTGAATCTAACTTCACCACGTCTTCAATTTGCATCTGCATAGGAACGATCGACGCTCTTATTGGAAGCTGATGGTCACCATGACCATACACATTCGCCAGTAGCTTCTCAATATACTCTCGGCCAACAGTATAATCTTCAGCCCACACCATATTTCCATCACGATGAGTTGAAACTCCCCCTGAGGTCAAATCTATCACTTTATATCCATTCGTTGCAGGAGAATAACCAACGAGAATCGCAACTCCCATTCGAGAAGATAACTTCTTCTTTCTCGTCCTCGATCCACTAGCTATGTGAAAATAACAAAGAGAACCCCACGTTCTTAGCCACGATACATCTGGACGCTCACCAGATAGCTTTTCATGCGGTGTAATACCTGAATGACTCGCGAAGCCGTCACATTCATCGTATGTACCACGTGCAGTGCTGCTTCACCCCACAGACTTTCTGGTAGGTTTGTCATGTGCAAAAGCGACCGTACTTTCGGGAGAACAATGCCATTAGCGCGCTCGACAATTCCATTTTCTTGTGGCGTATACCCATTCGTCGTGGTCAATGAGATTCCTTCCGAGCTGCTAAATTCCTGGAGTACGGAGTTATCAAATTCGCCACCTTGATCCGAATGAATTTCTTCAACCCGCCAGTTATTCTCTCTGTACTTAACGTGAAGACGGTTAACAAGAGCAATGATGTGCTCTTTAGCTTCGCTCTTCTGCTTCAGTATGAATATCCACTTGTACCGTGAGTACTCATCCACAACGAGTAGGAAGCAATTACACCCATCCAGTGTCAACTCATTGACTGTGCACACATCTACTTGAAGCTTTTGCAGCGGCTTCTTCGCACAGTTTCTTCTTTCTCGATAAGTCATTCGAACCTTCTTGCCCTTTATACACGGAAGATAGTCACAGTCCCCAAATGTCTCGCTGTTGGTCTGCAGTCCATTGACAATTTGATTCTTCGCCATATTCCTTATTGTTTCTGAACTGGCGTGAGCAAACCGCTTGTGCCAGAGCGATAACGACTGCGAACTGTTGGATCGCAGAATCGCATTGCAGACGGCTTCCGTTTGCTGTTCTTGTGGTTTGACCGACTCGATTCGATAAATACCATCAACCTTTTTGAATTGTAGTGAGATTCGAGACTTATCCAAGAAGCAGGCAGACTGGTCTTTTGCCATCGACAGGAAATATCCAAGCGACTGCATATAATCGAGCGAGATCAAATTGGCGATTGCACCAGGAACGTAGTATACATCTGAAAGAATCCTGTGTTCCCTTCGACCGGTACGTTGATTAACTACGAATAACTCCACTGAGCCTTTCTGATTGACGTTTGCCGTGCTTCCATTGGCACAGCGCATTACACGACCATTGCTAACCGTAGTTATCTCCACAAAACAAGACAGATCTCCACAGATATTCACCTGAGCTCCACTGTCCAGACACCATTCTATTTGACTGCACGTATTCATCTGCGGTGAACTATCCAAGGACACCATTAGCTCCATTGGACCAGTCGTATCATTACCACGATGTCCTCCACGGCCACCAGACTTGGACCGGCCGTTGTAACCATCACGTTGGCGTCCATTATAGCTTCCTCGTTTGTTGTTTCTTGGGCATTCTCGGTACCAGTGACCAAGCTGATTGCAGATAGAGCACGGACGGCGATCCATACCACTACGGACAAAACGGCGATGGCTTTGATGACCAGAGAAGCGTTTCCCTCTGGTAATACCGCCTCTTCCAGCATGTTGACGAGTTGGAGATCGGTCGTCTACAACCTGGAGGATTCGTCCTCCCCCTTGAGCTAAATTATTATTTTGAGAAGTCGCCGGATTATGTACCACGCATATTTTCTTCTTGTTCTCTTGCCAAAAGACGTCCACGAACACGGCCAACTTCTAACACGGTTCTTTTCATTCGAGCAGCTACAAGCTCATTGCTGAGATCAGGAAATACTTCAAGGGCATTAGACAACAGTAAACGAGCCAGTTCAGCATCCTCCAGTGGAAATCCGAGCGTAACTAAATCCTCCTGTAGTTTCATTACTGCATCGATGTATGTGTCAACTCGTTCACCTCGAGCCAATTTGCGAGTAAACATTGCACTCTTGATCAAAATATCGTTCTTGGCCGCACTGCCTGCATTGTATTCTTTCTCTATCTCTTGAAAAAGAGAAACAGGATTGCAATTCACAAGCAACCGACGATAACGCCCAGCAAGTCTCGGACCAAGTGATCCTGCAAATTGTTTCCTGTGCCTTTAACCAGCGCGTTTCGAAGCGCCGCTTCTTGCTAGATCTCCATGATTCCTTTTTCACCTTATGTTCGATGACAATTTTCCACAATTTCTGCACTTTGAGCTTGAGTTCAATCATTGTGCGCCACAACTCGTAATCGTCAGCTCCTGTGAGTTTGGGCACCTCTAAATTTGAGTAATCTTGTGTTGATTTCCGGGAATGTTTACGGCTGCTCCTTTTCTTGCCTCGAGAACGTTTACGCTTCTTTTCACGCCCACTGTCTGAACTTGAGTCAGCGTCCTCAGAGCTTGAGTGCTCACTCTCCGAGTCGCTTGAGTCAGCACTAGAGCTCTCACCACTTGATGACGAGGCCAAGGACGTTGCTTTCTTAGCCGTACCGCTCAACTGAGAACTGCTACCCTCATCATCATCTCCCAATGAACTTCCATGCTCGTCATCTTCCCGGTCCGAGTCATTACTGACCTCAGACTGGTCAGACGTCCTGCGGAGGCGAGGCGTAACCCTATTTGGGCTCATAACCTGTCGATTGATGGTCATTGCAGAGGTAGGAAGAACACGAGAGGGAGGTAGCAAAGCCTCCGGGTCTAGACTTGTGCTGCTTGGGCAGGAGGTGGCGGAACTGGAAGTGATGCCGCTCTCTAGCTCAAGAGGCACAAGTCGCACCGACCCAATGTATATTTATAGCATGCAACCTAGAGATCTTATCAACAGCGAGCATATCAATAGTAATAGGAGTAGTACTCCGACAGAAGAAGGCGAACGACCGGTAGCGGTGTCAAGCCGAGGACGTACACACGATTAGCCGTGTCATATGCCTTTAAGCTGCAGGTCCTGCAGTATCTAGACTCTCATACAATGGAGGAAACTGTTGATCGCTTCTACCCAGGCCTTACACGTGCGCAGACGCAATCGAAAAGCTACTCCTGGAAAGCATCTAGAACGTTAATCGAGACAAAGTGTTGGACGGGGAATTAACCATAGGTATGGCGACAACCCTGCTAGGACACACAGTCCCCCCTCAATTCGCTTCGCGGTCAATCCAACACTGCGAAGGCGACACAGCAAAGTCGAGTCATTTTCCCTTAGCCCTCTATTCTGATGGCAAATGCTGACTAATTTTTACACCACGATTTTGGCGCAGTTCAAGTAGGAACTAAGACATCTCTTATGCGGTACGTCCAGGCATCCGGACTGGCGTCGGTCTCCGATCGGAGGAAGCAGCCTTTGCACACGCTTCCGTACCTCTTCACCTCCAGTCAAAGTGTATCGTACCACGTTCTATTGTGATTTTCTATTGTCAAAATGTGTTGCGAGTTGAACCTAGCAGTTGACCTGCCTGGTCACATGCGTGCAGGCCACCCCGTCGCTCTGGCCAAGCTTTTCCGGGTGTTCAGTGCTCGGCGTTAGATGATGCGAGTTTGCAGGATAACTTAGTGGCGTGTTTGGCAGATTCCCAGCGTTTCGCCAGTGGCAATGAGCGAGATCTAAGTACACTCGTAGACTCAGTCTCTGCTCTCAAACGAACCGATTTCTGTAAGCACGACACTGGCAAAAGACTAGACAACGTGAGAGCAGCTTTCGAAGGTCTATTGTTCCCTGCAACCTGGTTTCTGCCACGGAAGACTTACATCAACGAGGGATTCAACGCGGTCTAACATAACTGGCAACAAAAATGCGCGAGCAGGTTGCAGTAGTTTGTGCAAGTCTTTGGCGAGTCGCTAGTGAAGGACACGTATGCTCAACTGCCTGGAAGATCGAAAACTATACACAGATTGACAGAAGGCTACGGCCGCTTTCCCGCAGGTGCAAAGTCTGTCCTGCGTGTGTAGACTGGTTATGTGAGAACGAATTAATAACGATTTTGGTAAAAGATAGAGAGTAGCTGTATTTGCACTAAACTAGTGCCGTCGGAGCAACCGCTGTAAAAACTTATAAGCAGTTTACTCGTCCTTCTTTCCCTCTGCGTAGCTGTCCAGCAACCCCCGGTGCTCCTCGCGATCATCAAAGTGACCGTCAGTGACTGGGACTCACGGCGTGCATAAGTTCACCCCGAAAGAGGATAATTTCGGGGCAACCTGGCGCTTGTGACAGCGTCTTCTCGCTGCCTTTAAACGAAAAGATCATCCGTTGGCTCTATCGCTAAAAGGACACGTAGTTTTTCTTTTATTGTGTAGTGCATGCGGCGTCGTTTGGCTGGCGCATACACCTCGTCAAGGAGGCCTGTGATGGCAACCTCCTCTGCCTCCTGCAATACTGTCGCGGGTGGTGGGGGCTGCGAGGACAACTCGTCTGCTGCCTCCATTTTATCGAGTGGCTGGTGGAGACCTCCGTTTTATCGAGTGGCTTGGATACCTCCGTTTTATCGAGTGGCTGGTGGAGTTTTATTTTAGCGATTGAACGCTGCGACGGTTGATAACAATTTGTATACACAATTCTATATCACATGCACCCTTTTTATGTGGCTGTAGCATTCTGTCAATCTGTGGATAGCAGCTCATAAAATCGCTGAACGACTCACCCTTTATGGTAACTCAGGTTTGTCCAGCATTCTTCAATCACTCGGAATGAATCATTCCTAGCCTGCTTTTCGGAGTTCAACTCAGTTCAACTGATGCATTTACCCGTGCAAGCAACCCACGCACCAACGTGCGGAAAAAGATCTTTGCGCGAATTTGCTCATTCCACACAGCGCGCCATCGCCATCCAAATTGTTTGAAACAATCGGGTGATCGTAACATCCAGCCCCCACCACCGATCTGGCTAGGATTCCTCTGCAGATTAAGGTACATCTCCAAAGTGTCGTATATCCGGTTAAGGGTCGAGTAGTTGCGGACTGTTATCGAGTAGGTCTGGGCGGGGAGCTTAAAGAATACGTAAATGCAAACTTCTTTCTTGTTGTTTTTGGTTGTGATACATATATATGACAATTTGTATGGTGACAGGTGGCCGGAAGTTGGGACGGATGTGCTTTTCAGTTTGTTGTATGTGAGGTATGCTTCAAACCGCAAAACTGCGGTTGTTAACACAAGTCCTGGGCTCTGTCGTACATCAGACAGATCATACTCAAACAGCAACCCGATACCATAAAAATTGACTGAGTAGCGGCCAAAAGTAGGGGTGGCCGGATTAATTTGTCGCGGAGTGTACATCTCCAAAGTAAAAGGCTAGGCCAGACGTTCGTCCAAAAAGATCGCAAAGTAACGCTACGACATATATAAAAGACCACTTGATTTCTGCGTTACAGCGCTCATATCGCCATCTTATTCCTATTCCAGCCCATACTGATTTACAAGAGGCTGTCGTCGCCCTTGGAACAAACGGGCACAATGACACAACATAGTCAAGATAAAACGCCACAAAACGTTTCACTTGCTCTCACTATACTTTCTCAACAACAGCCGGCACACTGAACCTAATTCATAGCGATTTACTACCAATCCCCGATCTCGGAGAAGAACACCCAGCAGCATATTAAAGCGTACCACCCGTCCACCTTGCTGCGTCGTCCCCACGCCTTCTCCTCGCCCCGACGGACTCGTAAGAAGCCTCCCACCAAGTTCCTAGCGCGCTTCTGGCCATGATATGGACGGCCCTCGCCGTCGCCACTATGGCGTTGTCCAGTCTGTCTACGGGTATGACAATGGTGAGTCTGCGACGTAGTTGGGACCTTCAGGTGTCCAGTGTCCGGTGGCTTTTCTTCTTCTTCTTTTTGTATCTCTGGCTCTGGAGCACTACCCGCGTGTTATATCTTCTCTGGGTGAGCTTCTACCCTATTGACACGTCCACGTCCGACTACGCGTCTTCTTCTTCGAATGAGGATGAAGTCATTTATGACCGATATAGTAGTATGGGCATTTACACTATTCTACAGCTAGAAGAGACCCACGATGCCTTTGCTACGGCTTTACTATGCTTCGGAGATGCTGCGTTGTTCGCAGTGGCACTTTGGATGTTCCCTTTGACGTTTGAGCTCTCTAATATCGCAGCGAAGTCGATGGACAGAGGTGTGGAGAAGGAGAAAAAGCAGATTCGACTCTACGCCTGGAGTGTACACACAGTTGTGCTGGTGTATGCAGCAATCGAGACGACGTTGGCTGTTGTCTACAACGGATACACGCAGTACACCCAACGCTGTCTGTTGAGTGTGTACTTTGTCCAGTTTTTCAGCTTTTTATACATGATCTGGCTCATCATCAGGCTCAAGATTGGAGGCAGGAAATACGAGAACGTTCAGGGACAGTTTGTCACGTCGCCAGTGTACCAGAGACTCAAGAGGATCATGGTCGTCTACGCAATCTTCTCGCTGCAGTTCCAACTGGCTTCAGTCGTCATGTACGCCTCCACGGATGACGAGAACAAGCTACTGGACTTCATCAGCGTCAGCCTGATAGTGTACCATCTCTCAGGCTTGGCTCTAGCGGTCACCACCATGTGCAGTCAGGCCTGTGTGCTCAACCTGTTCAGGTCGTGCCTGCCTGATGACATTGAGGCTCAAATCCAGAGCAGGTTCATGCAGGGAGGAGATTTACTGTCTCCGAGGGACACTCAAGTTCTAATGGAGTCAGCAGAGCCTCCACTGGTAAACCCAGTGTTTGTTTTCACGGATATCGAGTCTTCCAGCGCTCTCTGGGCCATTGGCGATGGCTTGGTGATGCAGCGGGCGACCGAGATTCATGACAACATCCTCCGAGCTTCGTTGATGAAGTACAGAGGCTACGAGATCACAACAGCGGGTGACGCCTTCCAGCTTGCGTTCCACACAGTGCGAGAAGCTGTCGAGTACTGCTTAGATGTGCAGCTCCGGTTGCTCGTTGCGAACTGGCCGAAGGAACTGCATGGCATGCTTCCGGCGACCAGGAGACAGCGTACCGGCCACCGACTAATCTTCGGTGGCCTTCGTGTGCGTATGGGTATCCACGACGCTGTAGATACAGATGGAGCTTTGATCCTGGATGTCCACGCCGTGACGGGCAAGATGATCTATACCGGCGCATCCGAAGTCATCGCCAATGAGATCGGAGACTTGGGCGACGGTGGGCAGATCTTGGTAACCAAGCGTGTGGCTGACTGGCTTGTCATGTACGAAGACCTGGTGGCTATCGACTTCATCGTGGATAGAGTGGGCGAGTACGCGATTCCGCAGATCAAGGCCAAACTAGAAGTGTACCAAGTACTGCCGGAGGTGCTCAGCGGACGGAAGAAAATGTTCTCATCAACACTCAAGAAGCGGCGTGCGACAACGGCATCGTCGCTGTATTCGATCGCATCCAGCAACCGTTCTCGACTGTCAAGTACTGGACAAGTTCAACTCCCAGAGCAGCGACGAAGATTGTCACGTCCGCCGCCATTGGCACCGCCGGTCCAGGATCGCGCACCAGCAAATGGATTGAGTCGTTTTGGCCGAGTACAGCGGTCATTCTTGAGGATTGAGCACGGGTCGTTCTACACGCGAGCAACGAGCATGTAGGGTATCTACTAAGTTATTATAAAGAAGAAGAATACATACACTAAGTTTCCCCAAATAGATAACCTAAAACAGTAAGTTGGATTTATTAGCTGATGGTAGATTCACCCTGAACGACAAGGCTGTGTTAATCATGTACTACAGTACAAGCAATACATATCTCTGATGAGTGTGCAGTAGTCGTTGGTACTATAGTACCAGTGATCTGTGCCAAAGAGAACAGATCGTGCTCATGACATCCAAAACAGTGCATGAGCCTCATGTTACTGTTTTGGATGTTGGTTTGTATACAATACCCCGACGTATTTCTAGGCACGACCTACTTTTGGCTAGCACTGTCGGTATGCCTCAACCTCCCTAAATCTTCTCCCATGTTAATGCAGCATTACATTGTAATGCTTGTGTGCAGATGCTCGCTCCCCCATCCCGTTGGGCTCATCAACACCTGACAATGTACTGTAATACGATACAGTTGTCAGTGCATTTTTCTGCCCTAGAAGACCAGGTCGTGTGTTCGGTTGGCACTGTAGCCTGTATCGCCTGGCCAAAGGCGCTGGTCACTCCCGATCCCTTGCACAAGTGGACGTCACGTCAAGTCTAGGCCACTCTCCCCTGTCAAACGCAAGAACCCTCTAATTACTTTATTCCCAGTCTCTAATAGAAAAACATAGTGGCCATGGTATGGACGACGCTGGCCATCACGGCCATGGGGCTGTCGTGTGTGGCTACAGGTATCACAAGCTACAGCCTCCGTCGGTCCTGGGACCTGCAGGTTTCCAGTGTTCGCTGGCTCTTCTTCATCTTCTTCACGTGTTACTGTCTGTACGGTATCACACGTGTGGCTTATATGGTCACAGTGAGTGCGAAAGCTCGATGGGGCCACACAGAGGACGACGAGTACATGGCCGACCATTATACGACTTTAGGCATCTTCGCGCCGTTGCATTCGCGCGTGTCCAATGATCCTTTGGTGACAGTTTTTCTGGTTCTGGGAGATTCAGTACATTTCTCGGTTGCGACTTGGATGTTCCCGTTAATTTATGAACTGGGTTTGATAGCCACGAAGACGATGGATCGAGGTGCTGAGAAGGAGCAGGAACAGATCCAGTGGTATTTGTGGTGTGTCTGGCCTGTTATCATTGGTTTTACAGTTGCAGAAGCCGTTCTGGCAGCGTACAAAGGTGGTTATACGACTACGACGCAGGCTTTTCAGCTGGCAGTTTATTTCACCATGTTCTCAAGTTTTCTCTACATGCTCTTCGTCGTTTTGAGGCTTAAATGGGGCGGCAGGAAGTATGAGAATGTCCAGGGGCAATTTGTGACGTCTCCTGTGTACCAGCGTATCTCGCGCATCTTGTACGTTTCGTCGGAACACGTATCCTTCTGCTGCTGATCTAATTGCTTGGATGCTTTACTTTTACAGGACCATCTACGCGATCTTTACGCTTCAGTACCAGCTCGCGTCCGTCATTTCGTACTCGATGCCGAATGACAGGGAGGATCTGGGCAATTATACAAGTATCAGCACGGTTATTTACAACATTTCAGGGCTGGCATTAGCCATCACAACTATGTGCAGTCAAGCGTGCGTTTTACAGATGTGTCGCTGCTGTATGCCGGACGACGTCGAGGCTCATCTGGAGGCTAGACTCATGCAGCCTGGCGAGCTTCTGTCCCCACGAGATACCCAGATCCTTGTCGAGTCCGCAGAGCCACCACTGGTCAATCCTGTATTTGTTTTCACAGATATCCAGCAGTCAAGTGCACTGTGGGGTGCTGGTGATGGTTTTATCATGCAGCAAGCCACGGAGATCCACGATAATATCCTTCGGCAATCACTTATGAAGTACCGCGGCTACGAAATCACCACTGCAGGCGACGCGTTCCAACTCGCGTTTCATACTATCCGAGAGGCAGTTGAGTACTGTATGGATGTCCAGCTTCAATTACTGGACGCTGCATGGCCAAGCGAACTTCACGGACTCTTACCTGCAACGAAGAAACAGCGAGCCGGTCGGCATTTAATTTTCCGTGGACTACGCGTACGTATGGGCATCCACGATGCTGCAGATTCAGACGGCCGGTTAGTTCTGGATGTCCACGCTGTGACTGGCAAGATGATCTACACTGGAGCTTCAGAAGTCATTGCAAACGAGATCGGAGACTTAGGTGATGGTGGTCAGATTCTCGTAACCAAACGCGTTGCCGACTGGATCGAAATGTACGCGGATCTAGTAGCTATCCCGTGCTCTGTGGACCGTGTAGGCGACTACACTGTCCCTCAAATTAACACCTCGGTAGAGGTTTTACAGGTTCTACCAACAGTATTAGCCAAGCGCAAGAAGAGATTCGCAACGACGTTCGCTACGACACTCAAACGGCGTCCAGGCCATGGTCCAAACCCTGCAACTGGTGCAGATTCCTTCACAGCCAACAATGAAGGTACACCTCCAGGTATGAGCAGGATGGCAGCACAACGTCGCCGTAGTGTCTATGCGTTACGAGAACGACGTCGTCAATTGGAACAAGGAGCTCTTGGTCGACCAGCATCGCACCAGGCACTCATGCGCGCTGAAAGCGCCCAACCAGGCTTCACGTTCGACACGCGCCCAAGTTACACGCGTACTTCCAGCATGTAAAACTAGCGAAAATCAACTATGAAATAGAGCTTAAACCAAGTTTTTTGGAGAGCAAACTTGACTGCGTTGATGCCAATGCTGCTAACGTCATGGCTAATGTTGAAGAGCTGTCGCATACGTGGACGTGACAATGTTTGCGCGCCAACATTTTTTTTTAAACTCATCGGGCATTGAAAAACGTCACTTTCCATCAAACAAGAAGAAGTTGAACGTTTCTTTTGTACAGGGCTTTTGTATCAGAAGGTCAAGTGGCTGCCAGCTGTTTCAAAACCGGCAAGGTTGCGTGACGCAGCGCTTCAGACCAAGGAAGTGCCTAAACGTAAGCAACCCTAGTGTGGCAAGCCGCTGGCCTGAGCTCGAGTGCAACAATCAGGCAGCAATCCGACCAAACAAGAAAGTCGCGAAAAGTTCGAACGGGTTCTTTTCCATTTGGCAAAAAAAAGTCTCACGCCTGGCACATTAGTACCGCTGAAACATTGAGCGTCTTTGCCGGCCTGCATTTCTCCATTAAGCCTCCCCCTGCGCCGAAATGGTGTGGACGTCTGTAGCTATGGTCACCTTGTGCTTATCCTGCGTGGCCACGGGGATAACGAGCGTCAGTCTACGCCGCAGTTGGGACTTGCAAGTGTCCAGTGTCCGTTGGCTTTTTTTCATCTTTTTCCTCTGTTATTTCGCTTTCACTTTAAGTCGAGTGGTTTATTTGACCGTGGGATTGATAAACCCTTTGGAAACGACGACAGAAGCGGGCGAGCAACTGCTGGCCAATCGCTACAGCAAACTTGGGGTCTTCTCCGTTCTCCATTTTAAAGTTTCACATAACGGGTTAATCACTTTTTTGTTGGTTGCTGGAGACTCGGCATTATTTGCAGTTGCAGTTTGGACTTTTCCATTGGCTTATGAACTTGGGTTAATTGCTACACGATCTATGGATCGAGGTGCCGAGAAGGAAAAGGAACGGATTCGGTGGTATTTCTACAGAGTTTGGATCATCATTGCAATTTTCGTGATAGTGGAGACAACTTTGGCCGCCGTGAGGAAAGGATATACCAGCTACACACAACGATGTCTACTGGCCGTGTACTTTGTGCAATTTGCCAGTTTCCTCTACATGGTGTTTAACATTGTGAGACTGAAATGTGGTGGCAGGAAATACGAAAATGTACAGGGCCAATTTGTCACTTCTCCGATTTACCAGCGATTGTCAAGAATCATGTACGGCCGAAAAAAAAATTCTTCTTTTTGTGTTTAACTGAGACAATTTTTTATGACAATTTGTTGCAGGTTTATCTACGCCATTTTCACGTTGCAGTTCCAACTCGCTTCTGTTATTTTGTACGCCATGCCGAATGATCAGTACAAACTTATGGATTTTATCAGCATCAGCGCTATTATTTACTGTATTTCCGGTTTAGCACTCGCAATTACGACCATGTGCAGCCAAGCGTGCATACTCGACTTTTGCCGTTGCTGTTTACCGGACGACCTGGAAGCTCAAGTTGAAGCGAGATTGATGCAGCCTGGTGAATTACTTTCACCCAGTGATGATCAAGTTCTGGTTGAGTCTGTTGAGCCTCCACTGGTAAATCCCGTCTTCGTATTCACAGATATTCAACAATCCAGTGCTTTATGGGGTGTGGGGGACGGATTGATCATGCAGCGAGCGACGGAAATCCACGACAATATTTTACGATCTTTACTCATGAAATATCGCGGATATGAAATCACTACAGCAGGCGACGCTTTCCAATTAGCTTTTCATACAGTTCGTGAGGCGATCGAGTACTGTTTAGACGTGCAAATGCAGCTTCTTGATGCTCCGTGGCCTAAGGAGTTGCACGGGTTATTGCCTGCAACAAAAAGACAGCGTTCAGGTCCTCGGTTAATTTTCTGTGGCTTGCGTGTTCGCATGGGAATTCACGATGCAGTCGATTCGGACGGACCATTAGTGCTGGATGTTCATGCGATGACTGGGAAAATGACGTACACTGGTGCGTCGGAAGTGATTGCCAATGAAATTGGTGATTTAGGCGATGGTGGACAGATTTTAGTGACAAGAAGAATCGCAGATTGGTTGTTCATGTACGCGGATCTGGTGGCAATCCCTTGTTCGGTGGACCGAGTTGGAGAGTACACAGTTCCGATGATTAACGCGATGGTGGAGGTGTTTCAAGTGATTCCGATCGAATTGACTAAACGTAGGAAGAAATTCACTACGACACTGAAGAAGCGAGTGGTCTTGCATCCGTACGGCAGTGGACAATCGCTTAACGACAATACACCTCCTGGTTTGAGCGTTGAGGCAGCTGAAAGGAGAAGAAACTTGTACGCGTGGAGAGAACGTCGTCGTCAATTGGAACAAGGGGCGTTGAGTCGTCATGCGTCTTCCCACACTCTTCTAGGAGGAGGTCCAGACGATCTGGATGAAATTGAGCATGGAGTGAGCTACACGCGCACTAGCAGCATGTAAAGTACCAAAGTATAACAGCGGATATAATATGAAAACGAAATATGAAAATGCATGTCAATGTGGGATATTAGAGATTCTTTAAAAAGTTGAACCAGTCACACGTTGGTTGATTCAAGTTTTCTTCGTAAGAACTCTGTTTCATCGAATGATGTTTGTCGCCTCAATGTCGAACTTCTTGCAAGTTGCAACTAGTCGATCGACTCCACCGAGTTTTCGCCACACAACACTCCGATTTCGTTGGATTTCCTGTGGAACTTCCCTCTTATGTCACCTCGCTATCGACGTTCGAATCGAACGTCGATATGTTGTGTCCTCCAAGTCAAAGCACGCATGCTTTTGGCATCTGTCAGCTTGGGATCTGCTCGATGTCACTCGCTAATCTCTTCACATACTTTCCTCCATACTGTCCCTCGATGTTCCGCCTTACAAAACTCTGGCTCCCTTCGCCCAAACGGAGACACGGAACGCACCACTCGACAGACAGCATTTTCCGAACTAAAGTCTAAGTTACACAATGGTTTGGCGATTCGGCGCTTTTGTAGCGGCAATCGCTCTTAGCGTCGTGGAATCTGCTCCACTCCCAACAGGAATCTGCTACGCTCCATGGCACCACGCGAGTGTCAATGCCGATGTCGTTGGAAAAGACCTGACCCAAGTCGGTCAATACTTTTCCAGTATTCGCACGTTCCAGGCCCTTTTCAGTGGCGTCAATGTCATCAATTCAGCTGCAGCAGCAGGGATTAAAGTGGCTGTAGGCGTGCAACTGACAGACCCGGCGCTAATTGATGCAGAGATTCAAGCCGTGTGCGACGGTCATGGGGCGAACCCGAGCGCGGTTGAAGCCGTGTACGTCGGCAACGAATGCCTCAAGAACAAAGACTTTGGTACAGTCACGGCGGAGGAACTCGTCGGATACATTAAGCGGGTGAAGGCGTGCGTCGGCGATACACCGGTCGGGTCTGTGCAACGTATTAACGAATGGCTTTCGTCCGACGGAGCGGCGACACTTTCGGCTGCGTGCGATGTCATCGGTGTCAACATTTACCCGTTCTTCACGAATGGACCGCAGACGGCAGTGGAGAAACTGCAGACGCAATGGGAACAAATGGCCGTCAAATACGACGCCGATAAGATGCACGTGACGGAAACGGGTTGGCCGTCGGAAGGTGAAAATTATGGCGCGAACGCCCCGTCCAAGGACGGGATGCAGCAGTACCTGGATGACTGGGTAACGTGGTCCAAGAACGTCCCGCAAAGCTACTGGTTTATGATGTACGACACGACCGTGAGCTACACTGGTGCTGAGTACGAGAAGCATTTTGGCGTGTTCACGTCGGACGGTACGCAGAAGATCACCGTTCCAAGCGGCGATGGATCTACAGCACAAAAGCAGAATTCGACAGACACGTCACAGAAGCAGAATGACACCAAAACAACGGATACGTCGCGGAAGCAACACGTATCGAGCGATCCTCCTGCTGCAGTGAAGACGGACACGAAAAACAGCACCTCGGCTACTGGTACTCCGGTGTACACGTTCCAGGACTCGACCGCCAACGAAGCTGTTGGAACTGTCACTCCTTTCTCGGGGACCTGTAGTCAGACTGTTTCATCTGGAGATTCGTCCATTGGACTCAAGATCGTCACGGACGCTAGCTGTGCTTCCGGTGGTGTGGGGTGTCTCGATGAGATTTGCCGGTTCTGCAAGCTCGTGACCACTAGTCAGTCCTCAAAATTCGTCGACTGTTCTTCTATTGAAGGTGCGACCAAGAAGCTGTAGGGCGAAAGTCATAGTGATTTCTTACCGATTAGCTCTAGGCGAGTGCCTTTCAACTTGTTTACATGTAAGGGAGTCATTGGGAACTCCTTCTCGTCCTGGTTTGTAGACGGCTTGATCAATGAAAAACAGGTTGGCAATGAACAAAAAGCTTGCATTTTTGTTTAAAGAAACTACATGTACAATAGATCTATATCTATGATCTACTTGGAAGATCTCTCGCATTTGCCGGCTGTGGTTGATACTGGGGTAGCCTCCGACTCGGTGGATCCCTCTGAAGAATGAGTTTTCGTGTTGGTAGGGGCAACAGTTGGAACTTCAGTCACTACTGGAGCTGCCGTAGGTATCTCCATTGTAATCGGAGCTGAAGTTACTGGGGTTTCAGTGGTAGTACTCTCCGTTGCAACAGGAACAGCAGTAACTGGGATTTCAGTTGAGCTGTCGGTAGAACCGGATGAGGTAGAATTCGTCTGTTGAGTAGTAGCTCCATCACCGCTAGGAATCGTGACCTTTTCCGTTCCGTCCGAAGTGAAGAGACCGAAATGCAGTTCGTAGTCAGCACCTGAATAGCTCACGGTTGTGTCGTACATCATGAACCAGTACGATTGCCCCACACTCTTGGACCACGTGACGTAGTCGTTCAGATACTGCTGCATCGTATCGGTTGACGGGGAATTGCCTTGATACGCACTACCGCCTGAAGGCCATCCCGTCTCCGTCACATGTAGTTTACTCGAATCGTACTTGTCTGTCATCTGCGTCCATTGAGCCTCCAGTTTCTCCACTGGAGTCTGATCACTCACAGTGAAGAACGGGTAGATATTGACGCCAATCACATCCGACGCGCCTTCCAAAGTTGCAGCTCCGTCCGCATCGAGCCATTCGTTGATTCGTTGAACCGAACCGACCGGAGTGTTACCGACGCACGCCTTGACCTTGTTGATATACGTCACCAGTTCATCCGCCGTGAACGTCCCGAAATCTCCATTCTTAAGACATTCATTACCGACGTAAACTGCTTCAACCGCGTGTAGTGGGTCTCGATAACACGAACACACGCGAGGGAAGCTGGCGCTTCCTGTTAACCTTGGTCTATTGCTTGCTCGCTCTAAGGTAGATTGTAATCTGACTAAACTCAATGTTATGCTTGCTACAGCTTCGATCTACTCGTCCTCTGACGTCTATGCCAGCTCGGCTTCACAGTCTGTGCGGCAACTCGGCCTCACCATCTGTGCCGCCCAGTGCAGTGGGCAAGGCTTAGATTCAACCAGCCACTACACCGCCCCGTCAAGCCTTGGACACTCCAATGTTTGACTCTCTCCTCGTGATGTAGCACGAATGTTGTCCGAATGTTACACGAATGTAACACTTACCTTTACCATCATTCTTGACCTTCATTCTGCTACTTCAACTTGAAGGGGTTGCAAATCTTGTTCCTCGTGCTATATGTTTCAAGAGTCCCGTGTCTCGGACACGCTCTGCATACGCACGCACCAGTACAGGGATATCCTTCCCTAGGGACTGCAGAGGTTCCCACGAGTCCTCAATTGGCTCTAGTCCTTTCCAGGACACCAGGATCTCGTAGCCCTTCTTAGCCGTGCACCACCTGTGTTCCTTCAACTCGTCTACCGCCAGCACGATACCCTGAGAGGCCACGTGCTCCAGAACTTCTTCCGTCACTTGGTAGCTCTTGTCAGCGTAATACTTTAGCCTAGACGCATGTACGTCCGTCTCTGCACCCGTGATGAGGTGTCGGACCACGAATGAGTGCACGTCCGCTCTGACAATCTGATAGGGCCCGATCCAAGTGACCAGAAGCTTGTCTTGGTGTTTCTGGTCAACTCGTGACCGCAGCACGAAATCACCTACGCTGAAATTGACTTTCTTTGCACCCTTCTTCCGTTTTTGTTACGTTCCGTTTGCTGGTCGCGGGCTTCAGCCACTTCTTTGTGCATCTGGTAGACGCTCGCTTGCAGATCGCGAAGCTTTTCTTCTATCAGCTCTGGCTGCTTAGTCATTTCCAGTATCTTTCTCTGCTCCATGTCGACACAAAAGTCGAGGGGACTCGGTAGTGGCAACGCACAAAACAATTCCACCGGTGCTTTGTTGGCGAGAGATGGCAGGGGAGTGTGGTTAATACTGGCCCTAAGCAAAGGGACGAACATTGTCCACTCTCGGATGTCCTTTCCATACTCCAGACACATTGCACGTAATACTTGGATCACGTCACGATTTAGTCGCTCGATACTGCCATTGATCCACGGACTATAAGCTACCGTGAAATGCTGTTCTGACTTCAGCCTCTTGCAAATCTCGGCCGCCACCTCGTTCTTGAAGTGGCTGCCTTGGTCGCTGATCCAGATTGGAGGGATGCCAAACCGACTGTGCCAGTCTAAAATGGATGCTACAGCCACTCCACTAGTAGGTGTAGCACAGGGCACAAGTTCGCAGTAGTGTGTAGCTTCGTCTTTCAGTATGAGCAGGTATTTGTCTTCTCCGAATGAATCACCCACTGTAAGGAAGTCCCAGTGTAATGCACCATTGCGCTCGTAGCAGCGGAACGTTTCACTCCATGGTCGCTGTACCACCTTTCCGCCTTTCACGTGATGACAGAGTAGGCAGGCCTCTAGAAATTTATCTACGTGTCCTCGTAAATGGTCCACATAGAAGTGTCTACTCAGCTGTTCCATCATGGCAGCTCGCCCACGGTGTCCTTGTGCACCACAGTGCGCCACGATCATTAGTCGTTGCAGTAGAGTTGTATCTTTTGTTGGAATCCACAATTTGCCTTTGTGGTACCAGCCCTCACGCCCGCCGAGCGTGGTGAGGAAGTTGCTGGGTAATGTGGTTTTAAATTGTTCTTGCGCTCGAACAATATCCTGCAAAGTTGGCCACGAAAAGCTAGGGTCATTGAACGGCCGAATTGCTGCCGTACTAGCAGCCTCTTGCTGTTCATCACACTTCGTTCTGAGTTTTTTGCGCTTGCGTCGTGTTGCTGGGGTCCTATCTGCCTCCCCGTCACTTCGCACTAATCGGGTCTTAGGGGTCCTCTCTTCCTCCCCTCGCCGTCGCTTGCTCCGAAGGTGTTGGGTCCTCTCTTCCTCCTGACGATCTCGCTTTCGTAGTACCATTGCTCGCAGGGCCACCTGCTCTTGGTGGTTCCCTGCCCACCGAGACACCATGTCCGCCCAGACGTTGTTTTCTCCTTCAATGTGCTCGATGTGGTATCGGTACTCCATAAGTTTCACTGCCCAGCGTAGTAACTTCCCCCTAACATGCTTCTTGACTTCTTTCCCAGGCGCAAAGACGTAGATTAAATTGCGGTGATCGCAAAACAATCTGAAGCCTTGTGGCCGAAGCAGTAGGTGGCTGAGCTGGTCACAGGCACAAATTATGGGGTACGCCTCCTTTTCGATAACACTCCAATTGCGTTTCGATCCAGTGAACGTGCCGCTCACACAGACAAGTAGTTCGTGCTGCTGTTCCTCAACAGGTTTTCCCACTTGCCAGTGTTTTACTTGTGTGACAATGATTCCATAGCCGACGTCAGAAGCATCGGTCACCAGGCACATGACGGAGTCCGGTTGTGGGAACGCTAAGCTGGCAGAATTCTCCAATTTCCTTTTTAGTTGGTCAAATGCTGCCCGTTCAACCTTCTCCAGCTCCAGTCCTATTCCTGCTGCAACACGTTTCGTTCTTCGAGATGCAGTTGCCAAAGCCAGATCAAGCCGCTCTTGCAGCGGTTGAGCAGTCCGAGCAAAATCGATCACGCTCTCTCTCATCCAGTTTGCTGCACAGAGGAACTGTTGAAGTTCAGCTGCATTGGTAGGGTAAGGAAGTGCTGATAACGCCTTGATTCGCTCTGGATCGTGGCTGACTCCGTTGCCCGTGATGATCTTACCACACCATTTGACTTGCGGTTCGTACAGGCTTGACTTCGTCACGCTCAATTTGAAACCGAAGTAGTCGAGTAGCTCAAACAGCCGCTCCATCTTTTCCAAGTAAGTCTCCACGTCTTTTGCGAAGAGAAGAAGATCATCTATCCATACCAAAAGATGTTGGTACATCAACTCTTGTAGGCACTTCTCAACTGTGGCTTGAAAGAATAATGCTGCATCGCAACACCCTTGGGGAACTCGCCTTGGTGTGTAGATTTTGCGGTGAGTCATGTACGACAGCAACTCTTGACAAGTTTCATCAACTGCTATCTGCCAGTAACCCTTTATGAAATCGAACAATCCAAAGAACATACAGTCACGCACTATCTCCAGGTCAACTTGCGGGTTTGGCATCACACCGGCAATACCTTCGACTTGGACATTCAGTGGTTTGTAATCTGCCGTTTGTCGGTAGTCGTTCGATCCTCCTTTTCTTATAGGCAATGCAGGACAGGCCCATCTGCTGCTGGGGTTTTCGTAAATCCAGCCTAGCTTTTCCAGTTTGGCGTTGAAATCCTCCATGAACATCCTGACCTCAGGCGGGTACTTCCTTGCCTTGCACTTATAGGGCTTGGCATCTTTCTTCAAACGAATCTTCATAGGCGGTACTTTAGCAGGGGGGTCATTACCCAACTTCTCCCTCCACAGGTCGAAACGAAGAGAAACCCTTAAAAGTTCATCCAGATACTCCTTCGGAAATCCTTTCTTGGCAGCCTTTTCTACCATTTCCCGCACTAGTTTCTCCACTTCTTCGCTCAGTTCCGCTGCTGAGCTCACTACAGGTTCATCAAATTCATCCGGTTCATCTAACTGGCCTTGCGACGCTAGCATTTCCAGTTCTCTATCCACATCGATACCAAGAGAGGTCAAGATCTCTTTGCCCAAAAGAAATTCCTCCATTTCTCCAGGTACAATCAAGCACTGTACAGGTGAACTGATGGACACTGGTCCCGCTGCAGTTCGCAACGTCACATGAACATTTACCGCTCGAGTCACCTCGACATTACCTCCAACCGTGATGCACGAGATGGGTTCATCTAATTCCACACAATCGACACTTGGACATTCCGCCCGCAACCTCTGGAAAATACGCTCACTCATACTGGTCCTGGTAGCTCCACTATCCGCACAGAACGGGACGCTACACACTCCTTCAAGCAGTACTGTACCGCCTTCAGGAGGCAAGCATTCACGAATGCGGCAGAACTTAGTTGCGTTTTCCTTGTTGGACTTTTGCTTGCCGACGCGCTTTGAAATCTGCTCGACGCTTTGCCCGAATTGCTTCTTTGTCCGCTTCCGTTGCCGTCGGACAGTCGATAAATCCATGTTCTCCTTTACAATGAAAACACTGTTTGGGCGGCGGGGCCCCTGTGGCTTGGCGCTGCTCGCCTTGCTTAGATCCGATCACCGCTCTCAGCTTTGCCTTCGGTACACTACTAGTCATGATTGCCATTTTCTTGTCGTTGGTAATCTTCATGGTACCTCGGGTGCTGAAAGGCTTTGCATTCTTGGTCATCTTTGTCTTAATCTGCATCATGGCCTTGTTCTCCTTCTCCAGTTCTAATGCTAAATGGCTCACCACCTTGTACAAGCTCCGTACACTCGCCTTGGCATCGCCACTGCGGTACTCCAACTCATTTGCCACTCTTTTCGACAGGGGCCCAGGTAGGAACTTCAATAGCACCTTACACTTGCGCTTGATTCCATCGTCACCAGAAAAAAGAGAAGTCACACCATTCCGCTTTATAATCTCGTTGGCAAGATGGAAGTAGGCTGTCACTCTCGCTTCCACATCGGGAGTGGAGTCATCGAACCTCAGTTCACAACCAAACAGATCATCCATATCTGGCAGCTCCTTGTTCATAAAGCTGGAGGTGATGTCCTTGATCTTTCCATTAGGAACTCATCGGTCACGTCTCCGATGTCTATGTCCCAACGAGTCTCGCACATGGTCTCAAGCAAGTCCTCGTTGAAAGAGTCTCGTACTGTGCGTAGCACGGACTTTACATCCTCGTTAGCTGTCCGGCATCGCGCCTCAGTAACAGCAATATACTCCTTCCGAAGTCTCAACCACTCAAGCAACGACTCGCGAGAGATGTCGTTGATTAGCGGCGGGTTGACGATCGAGAAAATCGGCTGCGGGACACGGGGAATCACCGTTGATACAGCCGTCACATGCTCTACATTGTCGTTCTCCTGTAGAGTCACTTTCTCGTTATTCACATGCTGATCCTTCGTCATGTTGTCTTGTGCTCAGTTACGACCTTCGCAACTAAAGATATCTTTGTAGTGGGTCTCGATAACACGAACACACGCGAGGGAAGCTGGCGCTTCCTGTTAACCTTGGTCTATTGCTTGCTCGCTCTAAGGTAGATTGTAATCTGACTAAACTCAATGTTATGCTTGCTACAGCTTCGATCTACTCGTCCTCTGACGTCTATGCCAGCTCGGCTTCACAGTCTGTGCGGCAACTCGGCCTCACCATCTGTGCCGCCCAGTGCAGTGGGCAAGGCTTAGATTCAACCAGCCACTACACCGCGTCCGGATTGGCCGCGTAGCCTTCACACACAGCTTCGATCTCGGAATCGATGGCCGACGCGTCCGTCAACTGAACGCCGACGGCGACCTTGATCCCAGCCGCAGCAGCAGCCTTAATGACGTTCACCTGGCTGAATTGAGCCTGGAACGTGCGGATACTTGAAAAATACTGGCCGACTTGAGTCAGATCGGCGCCGACGACCGAATCATCTACTGATGAATGGTGCCACGGCGCGTAGCACACTCCGGTCGATAGCGCGGCGTCAGCTCCAACTGCGAACGTTGCCATTACCACTGCAACACGAACACTCGACGAAAAGACCATTGGAACTTGAGCGGTGAAAGAGGAAATGAGAAGTGAGCAGCTTGATAGTTGACCATCAAGCAAAAGTGCTAGCCGAACGAACAGTATGGATTCGGAATAAATTCGGACGCGCCTCACAGGTTGTGGTGAATGAGGATTGACTCACGTTACTCAGGACGGTCGACGGCCACGCGGTTTCCGCGCAAGTGGTTATGAACCAAGCTGCTCCTGAAGAACAGTCCCTATCCGATATTATTCACCGTTTGAGTGAGGCTTTCACTACTTGCGCCTGATGGTCGTCATCCTGATATGGAGCCTGCAGCCGAACTCAGACGCACCCTTAGCGAGTGGCCTTTGTGGCGCTCCGACCTCATGAAACTGCAAGAAGCTACGCGATTTTCGATGAAGACAAGGCGTTCGAAGCGCATCAAAACGTCGAACGGCATAATATCGACTTGATTGCTGGGATCCAATGCAGCAGATGCATTGCAAATATTGCGTAGAGCTCAGCTTTTAGAGAAGACGAGGCTATACAGCAATGAAAAGCATTGGCAAACTCCTTCTACCTACTACTAGTACTACAGCGGGTGGAAAAAGTTTACGCCCACCCATTCATTAAGTAAATGTACCGAGATATAGAAGGTGATATGAATCGGCTCACTGTGACTTCAATACTAGCTCAATTTAAACGAAACTGGCACTGCTCGATACACAAACATTTTCTCTTCTGAGTTCGCTCTATCCTGATTGGTGCGTTTGCTTAGAATTCCGCCAATTACCGTCAACGAATTTAGTAGTCCGCTTCAGTTGCGCACCTTCTGTGCAACGTGCATACAAAAGTGAAGTAAAAGTCTTAGACCGCAAAAATCCTTGGTCACCAGCGCCCGCAGCAGTCCTCCCTGCTTCGCTACGCTCACTTCTGCAGTTACCAGCGATGACACGAACTTCTAGGCATCAGTATTCGCAAGACCTCCGCACCCGATTACAAGGTGGTAGAAGACTGTGTTCTATCGATGCCGAAGCGACTTGAGGCTGTGCGTGCTTGCCTTGGGGGGCATACTAAATACTGAGACCGGACACTACTTTTGACTTGATTTCAGTATGGTAACTTACTTCAATTACAAAATCACGGGTGGGCGTAAACTTTTTCCACCCGCTGTAGTACATAGATTCAATAGCACTTTGGTAAGATCAGTGTGGTAGGAAGTGGATAAGACGACAGCATAGGGTAGTGTACTCCGCCAACATGTTTGCTAGAATTACTACACACTAACTTACTGTTAGTGCTGTTAGCAAACGTGTTACCCTGTTTGTTGTGGACTTCCTATATAACTACAGTACTATAGTAGTACTGTATTGTCCTGCGCAGCCAATGCGTCGCTGTCTTCAGTAGCTTCGTCTTCCAAGTCTTCAATCACGCGTCTCACGTAGTCCGTAGAGTCCTCCGTATCGAGCAGAGCGAAGTTTGTATAGAGAAACACTAACTTCTCAACTTTGTCTGCTGTCAAGCGATTGCGGCGTTTAGACCACACGAAAGCAAAGGCACTCCAAACACGTTCTGCAGCAGCAGAAGAGGTAGGAACCGTAAAGAGTCTCGTTGCAATTGGAGCCAAGAGCGGGAATTCAGTCACACCATGATCTAGCCAGTATTCCAGTGCGTCCATATCCTTGTAGAGCTCCATTTGGGCTGTAGAACACGTAATCCTCATTTTGATAAACTGAGCAAGCTCTATCTTGCACTGAGAAGCAGTGCTTTCACTGTCACGGTAGAATTCATTGATGTACTGGCGAAATTGGACTTTAGTCGCCACCTGGTCACCTGGAAGCCACTTGCTTGTGAGGTGCTTCGGGCACAACAGGCATGATAAACCCATTTACGATGTATGAATAAAGTTCCAACGATACTCCACCATCTCTCGAATTTGTTCGTAGACCCAATACGAGTAAGGTATATCGCTATGTCGAATTTTGTCGGCTTGGCAGGCGGCGTAGCGACGTTGAATGCGTCTAAGTAAGACCGGGCCTTCTTGGAGGGTGTCGATGGAGAGGGCATCTCAAAGCACCTGGTCGCGGTCTTTACGAAGGTGACCTCGTTGATTAAAAAGTAACCTGAGAGACGAACGAGGGCGGTTGGCGCTTCGATAGCCAACCGATCATTGTCATCTGACCGCCAACGATATCTGAAGCAGCTGGAAAGGGCTCGGTCTTTGATACCGGTAGTGCAAAACCCGAATCTAGTCGCGACAGAAAGCTTCAACATTCAACATTCAACAGAACTGTAGGCTCAGGATCAGTAAGCGAAGGGTGAGCGTCTAACTCCACCAACATGTTAGTAAATTTTACTACACACTAACTAACTGTATATACAGGGTCGCCAACTCTACAGTTAGCGTTAGTGCGAACACTAGCATAGGGTGATTCGCACACTAAGTAGATTTTACCCGCGTTGAGGATAAACAACACGAGAAATGGTTGAAGTAGTATATGTATAAACGCTGTCTGTTATTCTTCGTTATGCACCTCTGCTACATGCTTCTACATCGCACTACATGTATCAATTTCGAACATTGTAGCTGAATCGTCTACATCAACGACTAACAACTTACATAGCGCAGTCCTTGCCAGACTGCACCACGGACGGCGTAGAAGCAGCAGGCGTCACCGAAGGAGTGTCCTGGGTCGGGACGTCCACGGACGGGGTGCCCTCAACGGGGGTCTCCTGAGCAGGGGTGTCCTGGGCGGGGATCTCACCGGTAGGGGTAGTAGGGGCCTCAGTGCGGTACTCCGGGACGTCCACGGCGTACTGCTGCTCCGTCGGAGCAGGGGTCACCTCGCCCTGCTGGGGGATCTCACCGGTAGGGGTGGTAGGGGCCTCCGTGCGGTACTCCGGGATGTCCACGGCGTACTGCTGCTCCGTAGGAGCAGGGGTCACCTCACCCTGCTGCTGGGTCTGAGAACCGCCATCAGCGGCGGGGGTGGCGGCCGGGGCCTCCGTAGCAGGGGTAGCAGGAGCCTCCGTGGTGTTGCCCTGGCTGCCCGTAGTGCTGCCAGTCGTGCTGCTCTGCTGGGTCGGGGTGCCGCCCTTAGCAAAGTCGCCGGGGATGGACACCTTCGGGGTGCCGTCCGCGTTGAAGCAGCCAAAGTGCTTCTCGTACTCAGCTCCCGAGTACGACGTGGTCGTGTCGTACATCATGAACCAGTACGACTCGCCCTTGCCTGCCGACCACGTGGTGAAGTCGTTCAGGTACTGCTGCAGGGTCTCGAGCGACGGCGAGTTGCCCTGGTAGGTCTCACCAGCGGTAGCCCAACCGGTCTCCGTCAGTTGGATCTTGCTGGCGTCGTACTTGGACGTCACCTGCTCCCACTGGGCCTGGAGCTTCTCGATAGGCTTCAACTCACCCTGCGTGAAGAACGGGTAGATGTTGACACCGATTTTGTCGCAAGCAGCAACGACCTTGTCAACACCGGGGGCACTGTTCAACTCGTTGATGCGCTGCACCGTGCCGACGGGGACGCCCCCGCCCGTGCAGTCCTTGACCCTTTGGATGTATCCAATGAGCTGATCGGCGCTGACCGTGCCGAAGCCGTTGTTCTGCAGGTTCTCGTTACCGACCCAGATGGCCACGACCGAGCCGGGGTTCTTCTTGTAGCCGTCGCACACAGCCTGGATCTCGGCGTCGACCGAAGCCAGGTCGTTCATCTGCACGCCGACAGCAACCTTGACACCGACCTCAGCGGCCACGTCGATGACGTTCAAGCCGCTCATGCGCGTCTCGAAGGTACGGAAGCTCGAGAAGTGCTTGCCGATCTCCTGGATGTCCGACTTGAGGACATCCGCCGTCACGGTGGTGTGGTGCCACGGGGCGTAGCAGACACCGACGGCGTCGGTGGAGCTCATGGCGAGAGCAGCCATCATGGCGAAAATGGTCTTGTAAGTAGCACACACCATCTCTGTAGTGCTGGGTAGTTCCTTGTGCTGGACGAGGAGAATCGGGAAATGAGCTGCGTTGGAGCGCAGCGTGCGGATCTGAGGAGACGAGGGAGAAGCCGCGTCGTCAATGCGCTGTTCGAACGGCAACGCTGACTTCCGGTAAGAGACACTCGCCTCATGCGCACAAGAGACCGTGGTTCCTCGCACATGGTCGTCCATGCGGCGCACACGAAAACTTGGCAGAGATGGCCAGCGCCCTCATATACCAAGCAAACAGCAGGTCAAGCGTGGCACATGGTAAGGAACGACGCAATGGCGACTACCGTCCGACAACGCAGCTAACCCGGAGGAGCGACCGCACCGAGCTGGATACTGGAGACTGTAAAACGCTGGTGCTGGAGCATTTCAACCACCTGCAGAGAAGCCGGTGAAAGTGCTGTCTCGTTTGAAAAATACTCAGCAGATGTCGAGTACAACCAGGCGTTTTCGCCAGCACGCATGCTACGCGGAAAGAGACTAATTCCGAGTACCAGTGGCCGGATTTCGAGTACACCAACCGACTTTGAGAGGTTTTGCAAAACGAATTGAGGTCAGTTCGTACCGGTACTTTTGCATTTTTTCTAGCGCACAACTCCAGGACAAGCGCGGTGGAGAACGCTGGCTGGCGGTTTAACGCTCCGTGTGCGGAGCACGCGGGCTTAAACCCCAGCATTGCCGACAGATCAAGCGAAGGCGAAGCCGGAGCGGGCTTAGGGTCTGCACTCGCGAGCGTAGCGAGCCGCTAGGGGTGGCTGGGATCGCGCGCAGCGCGCAGCTGGGTTGTAAAGGGCAGCAGAGAGAGGACAAGCGCGGTGGAGAACGCTGGCTGGCGGTTTAATGCTCCGTGTGCGGAGCACGCGGGCTTAAACCCCAGCGCTGCCGACAGATCAAGCGAAGGCGAAGCCGGAGCGGGCTTAAGCTGGCGGTTTAACGCTCCGTGTGCGAAGCACGCGGGCTTAAACCCCAGTATATGGATATGAGTTAAATTAATGAATGTTTCGCTATGGTAGTTCTTGTCGTAATGTGTGAACATGTTCTGTCATGTTTCCCTTGTACTTTTTTCCCGCCAATTTTTTGTACTCGGAATTCTGCCATTGTACTCGGAATTCTACCGATGTGAACTCGGGTTTCGGCCGGCGCTGGCGGTATTGTCGGTTACCGGTATGTGTACCGATTTCCGGCTTCCAGTACTTGTAATTAGTCCGCTACCGAGCCGAACGGCAACGCTGACTTCCGGTAAGAGACACTCGCCTCATGCGCACAAGAGACCGTGGTTCCTCGCACATGGTCGTCCATGCGGCGCCACGAAAACTTGGCAGAGATGGCCAGCGCCCTCATATACCAAGCAAACAGCAGGTCAAGCGTGGCACATGGTAAGGAACGACGCAATGGCGACTACCGTCCGACAACGCAGCTAACCCGGAGGAGCGACCGCACCGAGCTGGATACTGGAGACTGTAAAACGCTGGTGCTGGAGCATTTCAACCACCTGCAGAGAAGCCGGTGAAAGTGCTGTCTCGTTTGAAAAATACTCAGCAGATGTCGAGTACAACCAGGCGTTTTCGCCAGCACGCATGCTACGCGGAAAGAGACTAATTCCGAGTACCAGTGGCCGGATTTCGAGTACACCAACCGACTTTGAGAGGTTTTGCAAAACGAATTGAGGTCAGTTCGTACCGGTACTTTTGCATTTTTTCTAGCGCACAACTCCAGGACAAGCGCGGTGGAGAACGCTGGCTGGCGGTTTAACGCTCCGTGTGCGGAGCACGCGGGCTTAAACCCCAGCATTGCCGACAGATCAAGCGAAGGCGAAGCCGGAGCGGGCTTAGGGTCTGCACTCGCGAGCGTAGCGAGCCGCTAGGGGTGGCTGGGATCGCGCGCAGCGCGCAGCTGGGTTGTAAAGGGCAGCAGAGAGAGGACAAGCGCGGTGGAGAACGCTGGCTGGCGGTTTAATGCTCCGTGTGCGGAGCACGCGGGCTTAAACCCCAGCGCTGCCGACAGATCAAGCGAAGGCGAAGCCGGAGCGGGCTTAAGCTGGCGGTTTAACGCTCCGTGTGCGAAGCACGCGGGCTTAAACCCCAGTATATGGATATGAGTTAAATTAATGAATGTTTCGCTATGGTAGTTCTTGTCGTAATGTGTGAACATGTTCTGTCATGTTTCCCTTGTACTTTTTTCCCGCCAATTTTTTGTACTCGGAATTCTGCCATTGTACTCGGAATTCTACCGATGTGAACTCGGGTTTCGGCCGGCGCTGGCGGTATTGTCGGTTACCGGTATGTGTACTCGATTTCCGGCTTCCAGTACTCGTAATTAGTCCGCTACCGAGCCGAACGGCAACGCTGACTTCCGGTAAGAGACACTCGCCTCATGCGCACAAGAGACCGTGGTTCCTCGCACATGGTCGTCCATGCGGCGCACACGAAAACTTGGCAGAGATGGCCAGCGCCCTCATATACCAAGCAAACAGCAGGTCAAGCGTGGCACATGGTAAGGAACGACGCAATGGCGACTACCGTCCGACAACGCAGCTAACCCGGAGGAGCGACCGCACCGAGCTGGATACTGGAGACTGTAAAACGCTGGTGCTGGAGCATTTCAACCACCTGCAGAGAAGCCGGTGAAAGTGCTGTCTCGTTTGAAAAATACTCAGCAGATGTCGAGTACAACCAGGCGTTTTCGCCAGCACGCATGCTACGCTGCGACTCGCATAGGTGAGGCATTGGAAAGGGAGATCCTGGCGTGACAAAGGAAGAAGAAGAGAACGATCGCATGAAGAAAGTCTATCAACTCACTGAGTTGAACTCAGTAGATTTTTACGTGAAGGGGGGGGGGTATCATGTTCCTGCCAGAGTCTCTCCTTCCTCTTTCAAAATTCAGATCCGCTAGGATGTAAACGAACTCACATGCAAGGCGTACGCTGACCGCGTTTACATGGCGCAGTTAGCAGTAGTCGTCGTGGTTGTGGCAGTCGTCACCGTGGGAGTGTCCGTCGTCGTGTCCTCTTGCTCCGAGGCACTAGCTTCCACCGACGTTGAAGTGGTCGGAGCTGGCGTGGCCGTTTCCGTCGTCTCCGAAGCAGAGTCGTCAACATACGACGTGGTCGTCTGCTGCTGCGTCGAGTCGTCCGTGGTGGTCGAAGCCGAGCTCTGCGTGGTCTGCTGGGCCGAGTCGTCCGTGGTCGTGGAAGCGGAGCTCTGCGTGGTCTGCTGCGTCGTGTCCTCACTGGTAGAAGACGTCGTGGACGTCGTGGTGGTGCCGGTCGTGGAGCTAGTGCTGCTGCTGCCGCCCGGAATAGTCACGTGCGCCACCATGTCATCGCCAAAGACACCGAAATGTGTCTCGTAGTTGGCGCCTGTGTAGCTCGTGGTGGTGTCGTACATCATGAACCAGTAGCTGGACTGCACGCTCGAGGACCATGTGGCCCAGTCGTCCAAGTACTGCTGCATGCCGTCGTACGACGGCGAGTTGCCTTCGTAGTCGTCTCCCTCGTACGGCCAACCCGTTTCGGTCAGGTGCATGGTGCTCTCGTCGTAGCCGGCAGCAAGCATCTGCGCCCATTGAGCCTCAAGCTTGGACACCGACGTGCCGTCACCCTCCGTGAAGAACGGGTAGATGTTGACGCCGATGACATCACAGGCAGCAGACAACGTGGACGCGCCATCGGCGTTCAGCCACTCATTGATGCGCTGGACGGAACCGACGGGCACGGCGTTGCTCGTGCATTCCTTGACCTGCGAGATGTATCCGGCCAACGTGTCGGCGCTGAAGCTACCGTAGTCACCGTTCACTAGGTCCTCGTTACCGACGTAGACGGCTTCAATGGCATCCGGGTACGACGAGTAGCCGTCGCACACGGCCTGAATCTCGGAATCAATAGCAGTCGAGTCCGTGAGCTGCACGCCAACGGCCACCTTCAGACCGGCGTTGGCAGCCGTCTCGATCACGTTGATACCGCTGTATTGCGCCTGGAAAGACCGGAAAGCTGTGAAGTACTGGGCGATCTGAGCCATGTCGGTGGCGAGCACGTCGCTGGTGACGGTGTCGTGGTGCCACGGCGCGTAGCAGACACCGGGTAAGGTGGCGTCCGCGGCACCCAACGCAATAGCTGCAAGCAGAGCAGCGACAGTCATGTAAGACGTACACACCATTGTCGACGTGAGTTTCTAAAGGCAATTCGTTTCGATGCGAAGGAGGAAGCGAATTGAGGAATGACAAGCAAGAGGCATCGACTAGCGCAGTGGCGGATGACAAAGAGTCCTATAGTGGCGGATGCAAAAGGATATCGCGTGACACTTTAGCGCATGTGTGTCTAGCGCCGTAGAAGGCTGGTGCTGGCGAAAGATACTCGAGGAAGTGCCCAGCACATCGGTGTGAGCGTCTTTATCCGGATAAACGCTCCACAGCGCCGCAAAGCGCACGGGCGGCACCGCCACCTGGTCTCTTGGCCATTTGACAATCGACAGGGGCGGAAAAAAATATCACTAGTCAGAACGCTAGCCAGTTCGCCATCACCACCACGCGCGCTGCCGGTGCAGCCATTCACGTGCGCCAGACGTCTGCGATGCTGGTTGCGGAGCCTTGTACGGTACATGTATGATAGGCTAAAAGCTGAAGCAACAGCGGTCGGCAGCGTCAGTCATGTTATGAACCGTGGGCTTTGACGCCCGTTTTTCGCGATCAGTTGCCTGCCAGGTGGCCGCACGCGTGCACGGCGTTTGTGGAGCGACCGAGTCCCTTGTACGACCGGCACGACGCGAGATCGTACAATACTCGCGTCACCGAGCACCAGAAACGCGGCGAGTATCCGTGGGTTCGCTTTCTGGTCGATTTGCGCTCGCTTCCAAGTCACGTGGATTTCCGCCCCCGATAGGATAGCCCCGACCAAAACGACAGAGAATCTGTAATGTGCCGTCAGCAGATCATCGCTCCGATGTGCGCAAGAAGACATAACATGTATTCACGCGTGAGACGTCGTACCAGCGGATATTTTCGATCTCCATCGATTGGAGATCTCTGCTCTCTCCGTGCCAATTCTAGCGCGGCGTTGTGGCTCGCACAGAACTCGCTGTCGTTGCGTTGTACTTGGATATCAGAGGTCCAAAGATCGTGTCTCTACGATCGACGACAACCGTTGCACCCAGCGGATCTCGGCATATCGGGCGGGGAAGTGCTAACGCTGGCGATGACCAAACGTCTTGCTTTTGAGAAAGCGGGCACTTCGAACTCACGTTGTGGTGCCTGTTACTCCGCGGCGACATGCCGTGCGCAAGATAAAGAGGCACTTGCGTGCAGGATTTCGTAGCTGTCTGACGGTGCGCGAGGACCCTCTTGTGAATGTGCTGCACGTGACTCTGGTGGACGAACACTGACAAAAGTCCATACCATCCGCCGCGTGGCTTCGCGGTAACACCGTGACGCTGTACCCGAATATCTATGTGTTCCCCAGCCGTCTGAACTACAGCGAGGACAAGATGACCATGGTGACTCGCACTCGCAGAACGACGCCTAGAAGCACTGAATATTGTGGAAGAAAACCTGGCCCCGTCAAGAAGCCGTCGCTGCAGACCTAGAACAACCACGTGTATCGAAACAACCTGCCTCAGGTAATCGTGGACTCGCAGCACTTGGACGGCTTGATTTGCATTCTGCCTGACGCCTGAGGACTACGAGACCGCATCGACTGGTGGTGCTATGAACGCCGAGCTGCTGGTGGTCGTGAGATCGACCTCGGTGTTGAGCGCCTGTGTGGTAGCGGTGCTGGCGAGACATCGCATGCCTGCCAGACGCCTCCGGCCACAGTGTTGGCATCAGTGTGTACCGGTTCATACTGATCAGAACGGGGTTTCTACCCGAAGGACAAAAGTACGCCGTAGGACCTCACCTGCCGGGCACGGTCGATGATGCTACGTCTCGCATTTGACGGAGAAGGGGTTTCATGACAACAAACTCAGGCAGCTTACTACTGCGCATTCATTTCCAGGATATAGTGACACGCCCGTGGCTTGCAGAGGGACGAATCGGGTCCGAAGGCCGTGCTTGAGAGGGACTGCGGATGATGAGGTAAAATGGAGAATGAATTTAAGACTGCCGTGCTCTAGCCTACTTCATCTAGCTCTAGCTCTGACAATCTGTGGTTCGTACTTGTGCAATCAGTTGCCCTCTGATCCTCCACAGTAAGTGGGTCACGATCGATTCTTCCACCCGCAACTTGCGGTGCTACTACCCGGACCCACCCGTGTCATGCTCCCCCCATGAAGAAGTGCTGGTTAGCACGGGAAGATTCGGCGCAAGCTGACCTGTTGTTGCGTAGCACCTTTGTCAATGGTGACGGTACCGTTATCATGGACGATCTTGATAGTAAATGGTCCGTCAGCTACTCGCTTGAGCTTGGCTCGGAAATGTTTGGGAACTCGTAGCATCACTTGATCACCTGGCTTGTAGAAGTGTTCGAGTCTCTTGTCGTTCTCGCGGTCGTTGTCGTTGAGGATCGCGTTGAATCTGCGCTTGGACATGTAGCTCCAGTTGGCGTCGTGCAGTTGGCGCGAGATCATGTCCTGCCCAAACACAAGTTGGCCTGGGGAAGCGTTGAGGATGCTGTGGTAGCTGGCTCGTACTGCGAACGCCGCATAGTAGATCACCTTCCTCCAGTCGGCGCCCTCGTGACAGCGGAGGATATTGCCGATTTCCAGATGCACTCGTTCGCAGATCGCATTGGCCTGCGGGTTTTTCACGGTAATGGGCTTGGCTTTGATCCCGTAGCTTCGTAGCAGCTCCTGAAACTCGTCGCCAGTGAACTCTGGACCCTTGTCGTGGATGACCTTACGAGGTCTCGGATATCGACACAGCCACTCACGATCGAAGCTTTCTGCCGTTGTCAAGGATTCTTTGTCGGGCTGGACGCTGACCTCGAGCCATCGGGTCGCCTGGTCGATCATGGTGATCCCGTAGCCGTTTCCTTCGTATGGACCAATGAGGTCGACATGAACTACGTCAAATGGATTGACGGTCTTCAGTGTTCTTGGTGGGAGAAGCCCATAGTCCTGTTTCCCACCGTGAAGCTTGGCTCGCTTGCAGGTCACGCACTTCCTGACGAACTTAGTGATAGTGGTCTCCATACTCGGCCAGTAGAACGTGTGCCGCATTGTCTTGAACTGTCGTTCGCTGGCAGGATGTCCCAGGTTGAGGTGATACCAAGCGATGAGGTCGTCACGCAGGCTTTCTGGAGCGAGCACGCGCTTCTGGTATGCAACCAGGGTACAGCCCAACAACGTAACGAGCTGGTAGTCGGGGTTATTGTTGCCTGCCAAACACGCTGCCTTTATCTTCTGAATCATCTCGTCGGCTTCTTGGTGCTGGCGGATAACGGGCCCGTGCATGACGCACTCAGGCTCGCTGCTCGCTGCGTAGATCTCCTCATACAGCGACTTGTTCTCGTTCACTGCGAATCTCATTCTCGAGAACGCGTCGGCCCCCACGTTCTTCACTCCCTTAATGTAATAAAGCGATAGGCGGTATTCCGAGAGCAGCAACTTCCAGCGCTTGACCCGCAGGCTCGTTTCAGCGGGGTAGATCAAATTCTTGTGATCCGTGTGCACGATCACCGGAAAGCCGAGCAGCATCGTACGATATTCTCGAAGTAGCTCTACAATAGAGAGCAGCTCCAACTCCATTGTCGTGTAGTTGAGTTGATGCTTATTCAAGGTCTTCGAGTAGCAAGCGAGGATCTTTGTCTCCTGCATTACTAAGCCTCCGAGCTGGGTGCCGCTCGCGTCTGCATAGAGCTGGAATGGTTTATCGAAGTCCGGAAATGACAGCAGTACAGCCTCAGCAAAGGCTCTCTGGATTGCTCGAAAGGCTTCCGTGTCACTGGGGAGCCATGTGAAGGGCACCTTACTGCTCGTGAACCTGTGCAGTAGCTTGCACAACGTGGTCTTGTTGGGCACCATGTCCCGGTAGTAGTTGATCATTCCCAAGAAACGTCGAAGTTCTTTACGGTTCCTTGGCACTGCGATCTGCTGGATTGCCTGTATCTTCTTGGCCTGGGGTTTGATGCCCTCAGCAGACAGCGTGTAACCCAGGTAGTCGACTTCTTCGCGTAGTATATGGCACTTCTTTCCGTTAAGAGTGACGTCGTAACGGGCGAGGCGCTCAAACACAATGAGTAGGTGCGCCAGGTGCTCTGTTTCATCCTTCGAGAACACCAGAATATCGTCCAAGTAAACGACTACAAACTCCAAGTCGCCAAAGATCTGCTCCATACACGCCTGGTACTCATCGGGGCGGTCGAGATGCCCATCGGGAGTCGCTTGTACTGGAACTTGCCGAACGGCAAGCAGAACGCCGTCAGTGGGCGGCTCTTTCGTGCGAGCCTCCGAGCGTAATAGCCAAGGTTAGCGTCAAATGTCGAGATGCATTTTGCCTTCGCAAGTCGCATCAGTATCTCGCGGATGCGTGGCACGTAGTAGGGGCTTCTGCGTAAGAACTTGTTCAACCATCTGTAATCAATAAGTAGTCGAAGCGAGCCATCTTTCTTCACTAAGAAGAACGCAGGCGATGCCATCTCCGAGTCGTAGATCTGCTCCAGTACGTCTGCATTGATGAGTCGCTGGATGGCTTCCTTAGCCTTCGCTTCCTGACTGCGTGGAATGGCGTAGGGCTTTGCATGTATCGGCTTGTAGTCCGGGGATATCGGGATCAAGTAGTCATCGAAACGCATGCGACCTAAGTGTCCGTCGTACAACGTCCGGTGTTGGATGAGCAAATCCAAGTACTGCTGAGCGAGATCGGCGTCCAAGAGGTCGGGGACCAGCTGCTCCGGCTCGACTGCGCCGTCGGCGAGCTCCTTCGTTTCGTCTGGGAACTCGTCTTCGTGCTCACCAGGCTCACCAAGTTCATTACTTGCCGCAGCGCGACCCGTATTAATACGGTAACTGTTCTCGTCCCATTGAACGACCTTGTCCTTGAAGTTGAGAACCAGACCGAGAGTATTCATGATGTCGCGACCAATGACCATGGCGTCGTGACTGTCCTCAATTACCTCGAAGCGGTGGGTGATGACGGAGTCCGTCTTTAATGTCGGGAAGACGAACTGCACCATCGTCGTACCGCTGCTGGTCACAGAGCCGTTCATCGTCTCGAAGGTGGTAGGCGAAGCTGAGATAAACTTTCGCCCTAGGTTTACATTGGCAGCCAGCGTTGTGCCGTTAATGATGCTCTTCGAAGCACCGCTATCGAGGAGGGCGTCAAAGATCTGTCCACTGCGCTTTAGCTTCACGGGAATCCGTAACGGAGCACTTGCGGGCCGCTCCGACTTCGTCACCAGTCCGACGAACTTGAACTCTTGGTTCTCACTGTCATATGAGTCTGAGTCGGACTCAGAGTCCCTGTGGATACGAGGGTATCGAGCCTTTCGCTTACTTGAAGAAGTTGTCTTCGTTTCAGCGCTCTTCTGCTCAGCTTTCTCCTTCTTTTTGATGGTGTAACAATCGCTGGTGTTGTGCGAACTCGTTTTGTGAAACGAGCACCACTTTTCACCTTTGGGCTTCCCTTCGAAGCCATTGCCGCTCTTTTTGCCGTCCTTGTACTGGTTCTTGGAAGAGTCCTTGTCTTTCTGTTGGTCCTTGGACCGACCTTGGTTTTGTTTGCCATGTTTCTTTTCGCGTGTCGAAAGCTGCAACTCCGCCTTCTCAATGCGTGAGAAATAAAGCACAAGCTCGCTGAACCTGTCGTGCACGACACCGGCAGCTGCTAGCTTGTCTTGCCAGGCACGCGGCATTCCTCTCTTAAGGTAGCGACACTGCTGCACCTCTGGCACTTCTTCTGCGTTCAGCGGAAGCTCAGCGAACATGCGGACGTTCTCCTTCAGGCGCTGAGAGAACTTCACGACGGTCTCGTCGCGGCGTTTTTTCATGGTCCATAGCTCGTTGTCTAAGTCCTCACTGAAGTCTGCCGGAACCGACAACAGACCAACGTCAGCGAAGAACTCTTCGAAGCTCCGCCCCGTGTTGACTGCGTCGATGGCGGCTTGCTCGACTTCAGGCTCGAGATCTCCGTCGATGAGAGCAACGAGGTTGTGAGCTTTCTGCTCGTCGGTCCACTGCTTCTTGCGAGCCAGACTACGAAATTGGCTGCTCCATTTGAGCCAGTCGCGAGCACTTCCTCCACGGAACTTCTGGATCTTGATGGAAGCCGTCTCTGCCGGAGTCGTAGCAGTAGCAGGTGTGATCACCATCGTGTAGGTCACGAACTCGGCCTTGTTCGTGCGCCCCATAGTCGATGAGGCGTTGAGCTTGATAGGGTTGATTCTCTTGTTTCCGATTTCCAAATTTGATATATCAAAGTGACACGCCCGTGGCTTGCAGAGGGACGAATCGGGTCCGAAGGCCGTGCTTGAGAGGGACTGCGGATGATGAGGTAAAATGGAGAATGAATTTAAGACTGCCGTGCTCTAGCCTACTTCATCTAGCTCTAGCTCTGACAATCTGTGGTTCGTACTTGTGCAATCAGTTGCCCTCTGATCCTCCACAGTAAGTGGGTCACGATCGATTATTCCACCCGCAACTTGCGGTGCTACTACCCGGACCCACCCGTGTCAATAGTGTGTCAAAAGGTTGTCTGCCCGACTATAAACCCCATCGAGATAATATTTTTGCTGCCCTCGATCGCAAAGTGCTGATTTCGTCGCATTCGACAAGTATGTCCACCACATTCTGGTGGCCGCCATAGTTTGCAGTATCCAGAGCAGTGGCTCCATCCAGCGCCTTCGTGTCCATTTTCGCTCCAGCACAAATCAAAGCCTTCACTGTCGTAAAGAGAGCAAAACGAGGAATGAGATTGAACGATTTAGGTTTTCCTCCCCTGGCTACATCTCCCTGATTTTTCTCGTGACCGGAGATGAGATGCCTCGCGTCATTTCTCGGGCCTGAGTCGGACCTCAAGTGTCAACACTTCCCCGCGAGTCAGGATCCGAGTTGAGACGCATCAGGCCGATGGCATCTCGCAATTGGAGAAACGTGCTTCTGCCGAGTGCTTTAGTGAAGCCGTCGGCCAACATCTGAGTCGTAGGGCAGTATTCGAGGCGAACTTCACCTTTGCGCACGGCATCCTTAATGGAGTGAAAAGCGATGTCGATACTCTTCTGTGCTTTCGATGTCTTTTCGTTCTCGATCCTGTATATCGTCGACTTGTTGTCTATTAGCATCGGGACTTGCGTCGGCTTTTCTCCGGTCAGTTCAAGGAGGAACTCCATCAACCACCGCAGATTTTCCAGCCCCATGTCGGCTGCAACGTATTCAGCCGTAGTTGACGACTTCGCTACTACGTCCTGGCGTTTGCACGACCAGTGTACATTGCATCCATGGACTTGCAGAAGTTCACCCGAAATTGATTTCCTGTCTTGCACATTGTTCGCCCAATCCGCGTCAGTGTACAAGCGAACACGTGGTGTGTCTGCCGATCGTCGGAAAACCAGTCCCATAGAGGTCGTTGATGTCAAGTACCGGAGAATGCGTTTGACTGCATGCCAGTGATGCACACTTGGCCTGTTGGATTGCCCGGCAACCTGATTAACCGCAAATGAGATATCAGGGCGTGAAACTCTGCTCAGGTATAGCAGGGCACCCACTGCCTGCCGATACGGCACGTGTTCTGCGAGCTCTTCTTCTTCAGAGGCCTTGAATAGAATGGTGTTCTGGTCCATTGGCGTAGCAGCGGGCCTGCAATTTTCCATTGCAAAGCGGTGACAAACTTCTTCTGCATACTGCTCTTGGTCGATAACCAGTGTGCCTTCATCAAAATTGCGGGTGACGCGCATACCCAGGAACCACGATAATTCTCCCAGGTCTTTGATAGAGTACTTGGTGTACAGTGCAGCCATTAGTTCCTTCATGTCTTCAGCGTCCTTATAGCCAACGAGAATGTCGTCCACGTAAACCAATATAATCAACTCCACATCAGGATGCTTGTACACGCAAGGATCTGCCACCGTCGGAATAAAGCCTTTACTGCGGAGAAATGCGTCCAGCTCGGCGTGCCATTCTCGGCCGGCCTGCTTAAGGCCGTACAACGCTTTTGCCAGCAACCAAACTTGGCCTGGCTCTCCTTCCTCGAAGCCCGCGGGTTGCTTGACGTAGATTACCTCATGTAGATCAGCCTTGACGTAGGCTGTCGGAACGTCTCCTTGCCGGATGTGCCACCCGCGATGATTGCATTCTGCAAAAAACACTCGAATCGATATTAGTGTAACAACAGGCGCATAGGTTTCCACGTAGTCAATGAGATAGATTTGGCGACAACCTTGCGCGCAAACACGGGCTCTGAATCTGTCAATGGAACCGTTTGCATGGCGCTTGAGTCTGAAGTTGATTGTGGATCCCAATACATGGGCACCAGCCGGGGGCGTCACTACAGTGAATGTCCCGTTAGCTCGAAGGGCCTCGATTTCGTCCACAATAGCTTGCCTCCACTGTTCCCACTGAGGAGAGGTTTTGGCTTCTTTAATTGTCAATGGCTCCTGGATGATATCGCCCAACACAAGGAGAGCGGCGCCGATGTTTCTGTTGGCGATCCGCTGTGACCTACGGTGTTGCACGAGATCTGGATTTTTGTTTGTTTCGTTTTGATGCGCTTGTTCATCCGGATCGCAGTCCCTTCCCCGCATCGAGCCGCTCGACGAGCCAGGATCAGGAAATTTGCCGTCCGTTGTGAGCGGCAAAGTGGCAAGTGGATCAATCAGGCTGGATGGATTCGGAGGTCTGATCTCGGACCCCAAGAACGTCACGTCACAGCTGTGAATGATTCGAGCACCGCCTTGTCGAACGTACACGAAGTATCCTTTGCGTTCGTGGTCGTTGCCGACGAAAAGGCCTCGCTCCGATGTTGGCAGGAATTTGAACTTTGTGCTTCGCTGGGTTGCCTTTTTCAAGACAGTGACGCTCTCACCGAAGGTGTGAATGCTGCTGAGATCAGGTCGGGACCCGTGATACCTTTCATACGGTGTGATATTTGGGTTGCTGCGGGTAGATACACGATTGCGCATGAAGGCTGCCGTCTTCACAGCATACTCCCATAAGTTGTGCGGTAGGTTGGCTTGAAGAAGTAGACATCGTGTCATGTCGGCGAGTGTCCGGTTTGTCCTCTCGGCGACCCCATTTTGGTAGTGAACATCAGGTTCAGACATGTTCCGCTCAATTCCTTCTGCCGCACAAGCCTTTTCAAACGCTGCACTGATAAATTCTCCGCCATTATCTGACCGAAGCGTGAGGAGTCTGCCATCGCCGGATCGGTTCTTCACAATATTTAGATAGTCTCTGAAGCGAGAGACAGCTTCGTCCTTGTGCTTTAAGAAGTACACGTGCGTGTAGTTCATCCATTTGATCGCCAAATAGTACCGGTTTCCGTGGATGCTGCGTTGGAAGGGGCCGGCTAAGTCAGCATGGCAAATACGATCTTTCTCGGCCTGCGAGCGTTTGCTCTTTTTTGGTGCCGCACGTCGATGGCCTTTGCCAAGTGCGCACGTTTCGCATGGGTACATTGGCAGTGCTTTTGATCCTTCAATGTGGAGACCGTTGACAAGTCCGCTTCGCTCCATGTCCAAGATTGTTCGATAGTTCAAATGTCCTAGTCTGCGATGCCAGTCCTCGAGTGAATTTTTCACGATTTTCGGGGCGTCAGCAGTCGCAGATGCCGCGGTGAAGTGTGGCTGATCGGGTCCTGCATACACGCCGTTGCAGATGCTTCCACGAATCACCGCCGGGCCGTATACGGTGCATCCGTGCGGTTCGAAGTCGCATTTGTAGCCAGAACGGCTTAACGCTGATACGGATAGCAGTGTCTGCGCGAGCGTTGGGATGTAAACGACGCCATGAAGTGTTCCGTTGGGTCCAACTGCTATCTGAAGATCACCAGCTTCTTGTCCCACGACGACGCGTCTGTCCGCCATTCGGACGGGGTGATCCGCGCACGGAACGATGTTGACCAGCGCGCTCCGAGTGCCAGTCATGTGGAAAGACGCACCGGAGTCGATGATCGGTTTGACAGGGTGAATTCCTGGGTCGAATGGTTTTGTCGCGGTGTCCATCAACACCCCGCGACTTCATTCGTCGTCCGACGATTCCATCGTCTGCTTCTGCTGATTCGCTACAAATCTGTCGTGATATCCGGTAGTGTGTCCACGCTGGTTGCACGTACGGCACAGAGCGTTGGTGAAGTCCCACCTGCTTTTTCTCGAGTCTCGCTGAGTAGCTGCGGGAGCTGCTGCTGCGAATCCCGTTCGCGTCCTTTTGTCACTTCCGCTAGTCTGGCGATTGTCGTCGAAACGTCGCTTTTTCATGCGACCGTCAGATCCTGCTAGTCGACTCAGCAGATTGATAGCGCGATCAAGCTCCGCGGACGCGTCTTCCGATTCCACATCGAGTTGGGCAAGTAGTGTGTCGCGGTAATGGGGATACGCATGATTGATGAAAGTGCTCAACGCCTGTTGCTCAGTGTAGTTGGCTGTCCTTCCGCGATTTAGACCTGCAGCGATCTGGGACAATCTGTGTGCATATTCGTAGTATGATTCGGACGGTAGCTTGATAGTACTGGCGAGCAGAATTGTTTGGCGTTGGACTGATAGGCGACAGCGAAACTGATCCAGGAAAGCGCGGGCCAGGTCCCGAAACGAGTTGGTTGGCAGAGCACCGCGGTTTCTGGTGTACCAGGTGCTTGCTGATCCGGTTAGACGGGTTGCAAATACGCTGCACTTGACTTTCTCGGGCCATGTGCGGTTGTTGAGTATTTCAGCGTGTTCGAACTGCGTCTTGAGGCGCTCCAACCATTCATGAGCGCCCGCATCGAAGTATCCATCACGCAGCTCTCCCGAAAAGGCCTCGATTGTGATAAGTTTGAAGTTGATCTTCTCCTTGGGTTCACGTGAGGGTATGGGCGTGGCGGTTTGATCAGCTTCCTCAGCTTCCCCGGCATCGACCACGGGGTCAGGCTCGCGGTCAATTTCGTCGTCGTGCGATGCGTCTGATGACATCTCCGTGCGTGCTCGAGATGCGATTGCGGCTGTTAACCTGTCGTAAAGAGAGCAAAACGAGGAATGAGATTGAACGATTTAGGTTTTCCTCCCCTGGCTACATCTCCCTGATTTTTCTCGTGACCGGAGATGAGATGCCTCGCGTCATTTCTCGGGCCTGAGTCGGACCTCAAGTGTCAACATTCACTACATCTGCGTGGCCATTGGAAGCAGCGTACATCAGTGCCGTCCAGGCTAGTTGGTTACCTAAATCCAGTGACGCTCCATTAGCCAGAAGAAACTTCACCAACTCCACGTAACCCTTCTGCGAGGCAAACATTAAAGGGGTATTACCATCTTGATTTGACAAGTCAATGGTAGCTCCCCCATTCACAAGAGTCTGAGATGCTTCGATATGTCCGTTGTCACATGCTATGACCAATGCACTCGTTCCATTAGGCAGTTGTTCGTCAGCATTCGCACCTCTTTCCAGTAGTAACTGTATCGCACCGACATGGTTTTGTGCTACTGCTCGAATCAAAGCACCAACTCCATTTTGATCCACAACGTGAACTCCAGCACCACCATCAAGCAGGGCCCTAGCGGCGTCCACATTCCCCATCTCGCAGGCAAGTGCCAATGCCGTAACACCCTCTAGACTCTGTGGTCTGTCGATTTCAGCCCCTCTGCCCAGCAACAGCCTCATCACATCCGTGTGGTTGTTCAGTGATGCACACGCCAACGCTGTGGAGCCAATACTGTTCGCAAAATCAACTGACGCTCCATTCTCCAAAAGCATTTGTGCTAGTATAGTGTGGCCACCATTCGCGGCAAATATCAAGGGAGTACAGCCGATATCACTTGATAAGTCTACAGTCGCTCCACTTTCAATAAGGAATCGAGCGACTTCCACTTGTCCTGCCTGACAAGCACATGCCAGCGCTGTCTCTCCGCCTGCAAGTCGCTTGTTGACATCAGCACCCTTGATCAGTAGAATCTCCGCAACACTCCTATAACCTTTCAGTGCAGCATACCCCAACGCAGTCAATTCTCGGATGTCTACGGCATCGACTGACGCCTCAAAGTCAACTAGAAGCTGCACCACAGCAACTTCACCACATGCTGAAGCTGCAATCAGAGGCGTAACATCTTCTTGCACTGTAACGTCCACATTGGCTCCACTTTCAAGTAGTAATCTGGCCACTTCAACATGTCCGTTTTCACACGCTACGGACAAGGCAGTCGTATCGTTTTCAAACCTTTCGTCAACCACAGCACCACTATCGATCAGTACTTTGACAACATCAAGATGCCCTTCACTCGCAGCAACGGATAGCACAGTAATGCCCGATCTTTGCTTCCTGTCAATCCGTGCACCATTCTCCAAAAGTAACTGGACAATCTTTACGTGGCCATGTGCAGCTGCGAAGAAGAGAGGTGTGGCGTTATCCTGATTGAACACCTCGACGGTAGCACCGTGATCAATAAGAACTTGAGCAATTTCTGTACGACCCTGCTCACACGCCGCTCCAAGCGCAGTTGAGCCACTATCAAGTTGTTTGTCGATATTGGCTCCGTTCTCCAGCAGTAGCTGCACCACGTCGATATGACCACGTAAACAAGCATGCATTATCGCTGACGCCCCTGTATTGCTCGCACAATTAATGTACGCCCCGCCGTCGAGAAGTATCTTCACTACCTCATAATGGCCAGCTTCAGCAGCTACAATCAACGCAGTCGACCCGTTATCGCTGTTCAAATCGATCATTGCACCTTTGCCAATAAGCTTAAGCACTGCCATTATATCCCCACATTGAGACGCAAGCATTAGCGCAGTTTCGCCACCAAAAAACTTCTTGTCGACATCAGCCACCACCTCCAGCAATAAATTGACCACCTCTGAATGTCCATTTGCAATAGCGCCAGCCACAGCAGAATAGCCTACTTCATTGACTAGATCAATCGAAGCTCCACTCTCAATCAGTAGTTGGACAGCAGCTACATGACCGTTCTTGGCAGCGAAGAAAAGCGGGCTGCTGCCCTCCTGATCAACGACGTCAATATTAGCTCCAGCATCTACATATGTATGAGCATCTGAATAACTTCCAGTTTCCCTGATGCACAAGCACATGAAAGCGCCGTCGTTCCGTCCAGAAGTTGCTTGTTGATGTCTGTCCCTCCACTCAGCAGTGCCTTTGTGATCTCTGTATAGCCACCCACAGCAGCAAGAACCAAAGCAGTAGACCCTTTGGTGTTCACTGCGTTGACGGATGCCCCGCTTTGCAGAAGTAGCTCTACCATCGCTATGTGTCCATTTTGAGCAGCCCCTATCAAAGGGGTAGTCCCGTCTGGCTTCGGCAGGTCGATACTCGCACCATATTTGATCAAAACGCTAGCGGCTCCAACGTATCCTGCTTGTGACGCGACTGCCAGTGCAAACTCCCCACTTGCGATTTGCTTGTCAGCTGTAGTAGGTCGGGGACACACAAGGAAACAACACACACAGTACTTGGGAGCTGGAACTCCCCAAGTCTACCAACATGTACTATGATGGTGCTTTAATCCTTGCAGTCCTTGTGCTCTACTCAGAACACGTCCCGAAGCTCTTGCTCTACTGAGAGCAAGTTCAGAAGTGAGAGTAAATCTCAAACTGTCCTTGGCCTATTGTCTCGAGCCAGTCCTTGTAGTCAACTAGACCACACGTTGTGGATTCCATTCGCGTCTTACCTGCCCGAGCCCAGGCAGTCCAGGAAGAGGATGGAAGCTTGCGAAGCTTGATACTAACAGGGTTGTGAGGTACCAGAGTGTACCAGTGAGCGAGCAGTGCTGGCACCGACGTGTAACAGCGGCCACAACATCGCGTACGCGATTGTACTCCATATTCCACCTGCGATGATGAGTGGCGCAGCCTCTCATGGCGGTTGCAACCGCCCAAATCCTCAGCACCAGCACCTGCAGCTAGATAGGACAACGAGAGTGGTTAGCAACTGCTCATTAAATACATCATGGGTCCCAAGGTTGAGGAGCGGGCTGCGGCGCAGCTCTGCTCTCACTTCCAATCGTACCAGCGAGTACTCAAGCTCCTCACCTTGGTTGTTCCCGCCGCGGCATTCTGCCAGGCAACTCCCTGCCTTCCACCTCGTCTATCTTGCTCTTCCTTGAAGTATACGTGCTGCTGGAGCCTACGTCACGCTGACGATAACTACAAGGCACACAGCACGTCTCAGGTTATGAGCCCAACAACAGAAGCAAGCCAAGACAACAAACGTTCCAGTGGTGCGGAGCAGCGATCCAAAGGAGACAACCAGACTGCAACAGGAGCGGTGCCCTCGGGATCAAATTGCGCCGACTCTGATGAGAAAGGAGATTTGACTGAAAGTTCTAATCCGACGATTGGTGACCATCACTCTCGGGTACCTGTGACAGTGAAAGATTCTGTATTTTCATTGGCGGAATCAAAAGATGGGCAAAGCTCATTGGCCAAACCTGTAGAAGAGAAGGAGACAGCAAACTGGCAACTGACCGTTCGCTCATTGAAAGAACGGTCGCCTTCTCCCCCAGTTCGCCGAGAAGACACCTTTGGAAGTAGCTCCGCGAGCCGCAGAAAAACTGACACTGAACCTGAGGACAAAATGAATCGAGTAGCAGCCGTAGTGACCCTGCAGGTGGACAAAAAGCTGTCCAAGCCGGAGGATAACCCTGCTTGGCGCCTGCGAGTACTTACAGGTCTAAACGTCTCAAACATGGCCCAGCTTGTCCTGGGCAAGGAACTCTTCAACGACAACTGGTCTTCTAACGTGAAGGACTGTTGGAATAGCAGATATCGCAAAGCAAATGGCCTTCTTGTCTCGGCCATCTCTGATGAAACCCTTATACGTTACCAGGATGTGGTTAACCTGGCTGACCCTGTCGAGCTATGGCGGGTGTTAGCTGAGGATTTCGGCCAAGGGCGAGGGGTAAACACAGTGCTGATTTGGGAACGAATCTACGGGCGAATGCTTCGCCCAGACGAGCCCGTGCGAGACTACATCGCCGACCTACTGAAGATGCAGCGCGAACTAGCGGAAAATAATGACCCCATCTCAGACTCACGACTAGCTAAGGTTATGCTGACCAAGGCTCACGCAGTCTACCCAACGATTGCAGACGAAGTTACGGAGAAGCTACGCCGTGATCCAGACTACAAATATACGGTGCGCGACGCACGCGGCCGTCTGGAGAATGCAGAAATACAACGCAACCAGCGAGTGCGTGAATCAAGCAGCAGTGCTGTGAACAGCCGTGGCCTGGCCAGTAAACCCCAAGCAAATGCTGTGCAGCAGCACGGCAATAGTGGAAAAGGTCCTCGCCGCCAGCGCGGTGGCAAATACGGTCGCAACCGTGGCTCAAGTGCTGCATCTACAGACACTGGCAAGTCTAATGCAGAAAGGATTGCGAAAAAGAAAAAGAACTCGAAGTGCAATGCTTGTGGTGAGAAGGGCCACTGGCGTGGTGATGCTGAGTGCAACCAAGGACGTCGTCAAACCCAAACCAATCAAGGTGACGAACAAGTGCGCTCTCTGAGTGGAGCTATTCTCCGGCAACATGAACCGACTGTCTCGCGTGACAGGGTGGTAGAGTGCATGACATCTCGTGATGAACATGCAGAGCACGCTGTTGGTGGAATTAGAAATGATGATCGATTGATTTCGCTGAACGACGTGCGTTCGGTACTTGGGTTACAAGCAGTGGAGCAAATGGAACAGCAGCTCCGTCGCCGAAACACTGGAGCTGGTGGGGTTACTGTACGTGCTGCGTCGCCACAGTACTCACCCACGAGTCCTCCGTTGAGCCCCGTTGTTCGCAGCCCTACGTACTCTCCTACAACACCAGCGTCACCTGATTACGCAGTGAATGCAGTAATTGGTGACGACGAGCATGTCCCTGTCTTACAGGCAGATGAAATTGAATGGCTTCTCGATAGTGGATCGCAAGTTAATCTGTGCGGAGATTTGACTTGTTTTTCGTATGTGAAACATGGAACTTCCAGCAACGTGATGATGGCCTGCGGCCAGTCAGAAGTCATGGAAGCAAGTGGAAGTGTGGTGTTCCGTGTCGAAAATGGAGTCACAGGCAAGTGGGAGCCTCGCCGCCTGGACAATGTCCACTACTCTCCTAATGCCCACGTGAACCTGATAAGCCTAGGATACATGCGCGCCTGTGGGTTTAAGCTTGTCTTCAATGAAGACCAGAGCACTGCGTGGCTCTGCAAGGATGGGTTGAAGCTGCGCTTCGACCATCATGACCTGCTATACCGCCTGCGTGCGAAGCGGTCTGTGCGATTGGTCGGTGCTGTTGAAGAGCGCAAGGATGTGATGGGATTGCTGCACAATCGCCTTGGACACGTGAACATGAAGGTCATCAAGAAGTTGGCTAATGACAAGGCCGACTTTGGCTTTAACTTTAACATGCAGTCGTTGAAGGACTATGAATGTGTTCCTTGTTTATCGGCTAAGTTCAAGCGTACCACCTACAAGCGTGGGCCACGGCGGCGGAAGAACCCGCTGGAAAAGCTATCTCTTGATCTTTGCGGCATCAATCAAGACACGGCAACTGGCGAAAAGATGTTCATGCTGGTAGTAGATGAGGCAACGCGATACAAGTGGTGTTATCTGCTGAAGCATAAAGACGAAGCAGCCAAGCTAATCGAAGAACTGGTATTGCGGCTCAACACTCAGTTCAAGCGTGCAGGACATTCAGTAACGTTGGTACACTCAGATCAAGGTGGAGAATTTGTGAACACCTACCTGGAACGGTTCTGCTTGAGTCATGGCATTGAATTTAATACCACGAATGCTTACTCCCCGGAAGAGAACGGGATTGTGGAACGCGCCAATGGTATAGTGCTTCCACGGCTACGAGCAGTACTTCATGCAACCAATCTACCGAACCTGTTGTGGGGTGAAGCTACTCTACACATTGTAGACACACTGAACCTCCTTCCGACAGCTCCGTTGAACGGGAAGTCGCCCCATGAACTGCTGTTCGGCACTGCACCGGTGCTGCGACACCTACGAACTTGGGGTTGCTTGGTACATGCGTACGTACCTCCTGAGACCCGTACAACGCGAGCAAAGCTGGACCCGCGGTCTGTGCTGTCAATTTTCCTGGGCTATAGTACTACTACGACTGGATACAAGTTGATGGACCTGCGAACTGGAACCGTGACTACTCGACGCAGTGGGAACGTATATTTTCATGAGAAGTTTACTGTTGCGAATGACTACATCCGTCGGCTACTGCTGAACATGTATTTCCGCGGGGACTATGAGCTTGTGGATGTGATCCCGGTGGTGCCTATTACATCTACACTTGAAGCCCGACTATTTCCCGAAGCAGGTAGCGCACCTGACGTGCCTGCGGCTACCAAATCAACCAATCTGCCTCCTGAAAAGGAAATCGGTGAGAATACGGAGCCAGTGGGGGTTGTTGCAGCAACACCAGGTACTGAGTTGCAGCCAGCGGCTGTGACAAACAAGAAGAAGAAGCGAAAGCGGCAAGTCTCTTCATGCAGTGAGCAGGACTCCAGCGACGAGTACAAGCCACGATGTACGGACTCACCTTCAGCGGAGGTACGAAGCTCAAGCCCTCGCAGAATGAGGAAGCTACCAGCTCATCTCAATGACTATGTGGTCGGTTCTGTGATGAACACGACGACGGATATTCCGATTCCTAATACCTACAAGCAAGCGAAGGCGAGTAAGTATTGGCCGGAGTGGAAAGCAGCGATGGAGGACGAGCTGTCATCATTGCGCGCACATGGAACTTGGAAGCTGGTTGCACGAGCCAAAACCAAGAGTCAGACTGTTATCACAAACCGATGGGTTTTTGCGGTCAAGAGAGATGCTAAAGGGCGAATCCAGCGGTTCAAAGCCCGGCTGGTGATCCATGGCTTTAAGCAGAAGTATGGAGTTGACTATGTGGAGACATTTGCGCCTGTCATTCGGTTTGAGACCATACGAGCGGTCATCCTGTATGCTGTGAAGCGTGGCTGGCTTGTCTTACAGTACGACGTCAAGACTGCGTTCTTGTACGGTCTACTTTCTGAGCTCATTTACATGGAGCAGCCTGTGGGGTTCGAAGAAAACGGTGGGCAAATGGTCTGCCAACTCATTAAGTCTCTTTACGGCTTGAAACAAGCACCTGCAGTATGGAACAAGACATTGCATACACTACTTGAGAAGCTGGGTCTCACCCGCTTGGACAGTGACTATGGCCTCTACGCTATGTACAACGACGACGGAGATGTGACGATGATCCTTAGTGTGTACGTGGATGACCTCCTGTTGATGGGACCGACAACTCTGTGTACCAAGATTGCAGAAAAGCTGAAAAATGCATTCACCTTGACGAGCATGGGTGAAGTCAAGTTCCTGCTGGGCATTGAGATTACCATCGACAGGACGCACAACAAAATCATGTATTGCCAGCGAGCACACATCGACAAGATCCTAAAAGCCTACGGGATGCAGGATGCCTACGGATGTTGGACTCCACAGTCGACCAGCGAGTCGAAGGCCAACGTGAAATCCGTTGCGCCTGGTATGAAACTACCGTACCGAGAGATTGTCGGGTCACTGCAGTACCTAGTGTCGGGCTCGCGGCCTGACATTGCACATGCGGTACGCCATTTGGGCAAGTACCTGTCATGTTTTGAGCACAAGCACTACCGTGAAGCCCAGCGGGTTCTCCGGTATCTGAAGCAGACACGTGATCATGCACTTCACATGGACGTTGTTTCGGGCAAGGACGTTGAAGTTACTGTGTACACGGACAGTGATTACGCTAATGATCCGGATGATGCCAAGTCTATCTCGGGCTACGTCACGTTTCTTGACGGCAATGTCGTGTCTTACGGATCCCGGAAGCAAGGGATCAACGCTCAGTCGAGCACAGAGGCCGAGTACATCGCTATGAATGAAGGGGTAAAGGACATACTATGGCTGGATGGCCTATTAGAGGAACTACGGTGGTCTGCGGCCACACCACTACTACGAGGTGATAACCAAGCTGCCCTCTATCTTACTGCGAAACCGGGAAAGCACTCAGCCACGAAACATATCAAGAACAAGTATCATTTGATTCGACATTTAGTGGAGGACGGGCAACTACGGACTCTACATGTGCCTACTGACGACAATACGGCGGACATCATGACCAAGCCGTTGGCAAACGCAAAATTCACAAAGTTTCGAAGGCAATTGAAGGTGTTACCTGTATCGAGTCTAGCTACAGCTACTGTTGAGGCTACTGCTACTGCTGAACATCAACACTAGCTACCAAATCAAGTGCAAACGTTCGAGCCACTTGCTAGGCTGATCCTGCGGGTCAAGCCAGCTCGACGCGCGTCTCGAACGAGTGGGGGTGTGAGGTACCAGAGTGTACCAGTGAGCGAGCAGTGCTGGCACCGACGTGTAACAGCGGCCACAACATCGCGTACGCGATTGTACTCCATATTTCACCTGCGATGATGAGTGGCGCAGCCTCTCATGGCGGTTGCAACCGCCCAAATCCTCAGCACCAGCACCTGCAGCTAGATAGGACAACGAGAGTGGTTAGTAACTGCTCATTAAATACATCATGGGTCCCAAGGTTGAGGAGCGGGCTGCGGCGCAGCTCTGCTCTCACTTCCAATCGTACCAGCGAGTACTCAAGCTCCTCACCTTGGTTGTTCCCGCCGCGGCATTCTGCCAGGCAACTCCCTGCCTTCCACCTCGTCTATCTTGCTCTTCCTTGAAGTATACGTGCTGCTGGAGCCTACGTCACGCTGACGATAACTACAAGACACACAGCACGTCTCAAGGGTAAGGTCTGTAGAGGCCGCAGCCCACTACATTGCCTCCCAAAGCTCCGCATAGCGATATCATGGCCATTCTTAAGCTGCCGCGATCTTGGTGCCCTTGTGAACCGTCTTGTCCTGCCGGGATGCTGTTCGCCTAGCGAAGTCGCCTTGTCCTCCCAGTGTCGTGGCTCACCGCTCTCCAGGAGCTGTCGTGATCCTCATCAAACACCATCGGGGAGTTACCAGACACACTCACACGGCCAAACTTGTCCAGCCCTTCGAACCTCAGCGTGATCACTGCACACAGCGCTACACTCTAGCCATATTTGCCTTCAAACTGAGTTGCTGCCTCCAGCCGGAGCACAGCAGAGCTCCACGACGCGCACTCGCCAAGTAGGAGCAGGAACACCATACACACTCGTGCACTGGCATTCACTCCACCACACACGGGTGAGCTCCAGACTTTTCGACACACGCCGTAACTTATTCTTGTACGACATCTTGACGCTTCACACGGTTTCAATTCCATGGTTCTCTTTACACACATCTCCATGATACTGCAACTTGAGCTTGCACACGTCATCTACCGCTGCGTCTTCACTTGTACTCGTTTCCATGACGTTACTCCACGTACTACTGGTAGTCTTGCCTGCGTCACACGACGCTGCCATTGTTCTTCTACTTGTACACGTCACTGGACGCACTTGTACTACACTTGCTTACGTCACTCGACGTTTCTCCAAGCGCATGCACTCACACACGTCACTCGACGTTGCTTCGTGCACTTCACCTTGCACTGCATACGTCACCCGACGTCACTGCGTGCCTCACTTGTACTGCACACGTCACTCGACGTTGCTCTCACACACGCCACACGGCGTTGCCTCAAGATCTGCACTTCATCTTGTTCTGCACTCGCCACTCGACGATGCTGCTCGCACTCGCTCACGTCACTTGACGTTGCGTCACGTACTCATGTACGCACACGTTGCTTTACCAGAGGTGCTACCCCCCATCCAGTCGGAGCACAGCTCCATGACGCCACGTATTCAGGTAAGAGAAAGAGCTGGATCATCGGACACACTCGTGTTCCGGCGTTTACTCCATCCACTCGGACAGGCTCCAACTCCAACGCCACCACGACGTTCCCGCACACGCCGTCAGTTCCTTGGCATACGCCTTCTCGACGTTGCCGCACATGCCTTCACTTCCTCGAGCAGGCCACGCGCCGCTAGCTGCCTTAGACACATTCATTGTCTTCGCACAGCACTCCCAGCACTCCTACAGGCAGTGATAGGTTAGAACAATAATCGTTATCCCAACATGTATAGATAATCGTTGCTCATCTCAATGTGCGCCTCCCCGGGCACTAAAGTTAACTGTGTAGTCAACTTGTACTCAACTTGTGCGCCTCCTCCCCGGGCACTAAAGTTAACTTTGTAGTAGGTCGGGGACACACAAGGAAACAACACACACAGTACTTGGGAGCTGGAACTCCCCAAGTCTACCAACATGTACTATGATGGTGCTTTAATCCTTGCAGTCCTTGTGCTCTACTCAGAACACGTCCCGAAGCTCTTGCTCTACTGAGAGCAAGTTCAGAAGTGAGAGTAAATCTCAAACTGTCCTTGGCCTATTGTCTCGAGCCAGTCCTTGTAGTCAACTAGACCACACGTTGTGGATTCCATTCGCGTCTTACCTGCCCTAGCCCAGGCAGTCCAGGAAGAGGATGGAAGCTTGCGAAGCTTGATACTAACAGGGTAAGGTCTGTAGAGGCCGCAGCCCACTACATCAGCATTTGCTCCTTTCCTCAGCAACAACTCCACTATATCAATATGCCCGTTGATCAAGCCACAAATGAGTGCAGTAAAGCCTGTTTTGTTGATTGAGTCAGCTGACGCACCATGCTCAAGGAGCAACTCGATCACCGAGATATGGCCGCCTTGTATGGCCGCAAATAAAGGCGAATTGCCACTTTTATCTTGTGGATTTACAGGTGTAGCGGCTTCGAGGAGTGTTCGAGCGACATCAACTTGTCCCCTAGCACACGCGATAATCAAAGCTGTAGTAGTATCATCTTCTTCTGGTTCTGGTTGATACTCAGTCCCTTGCTCGCCGAAGATATTACAGCTCTTGGTGCCTTTTTGAAGCCTACCATTTCCGCAGTCATGTGAAAGTAGTGTCAAGTATGCAGCCACTTCAGTGTGACCATTCTGTAATGCACCATCAAGTAAGGTATTACCATTCGGGTCCACCACATTCAACGATGCACCGTTCTCAACAAGAAGCTTCACGACATCCAAATTTCCTTCCACACACGCCACTGCAAGAGGTGTCCCACCATCCGATAACTTATAATCAATGTTTGCGCCATGTTTTAGCAAACAAGCAACCACTTCAACCGTGCTAAGTGCCGATGCATACACAAGTGCAGTTGAGCCGCTACTGTTCACCAAATCAATCGACGCTCCAAACGTTATCAGCAATTCGACGATCTCGGAGTTACCACTTATTACAGCACACATTAACGGAGACAAGTCTTTGTCCTCTCGTGCTGTAGATTTTTTTGACGTCAATGCATCGACCTTCGACCCATTCTCAAGCAACAGCCGAACAATGCTGGTGTATCCTCCCTTTATAGCGTGCATAAGTGCTGACCAGCCATCATTGCCCACAGAGGAGATGGGTGCTCCACACTTGAGTAAGAACCTCACTCCCTCAGTCACTCCCGTTCTCGAAGCAATAATCAATGGAGTGCTACCATTTTTGTTGGAAATATCTACCCTTGCACCACTTTTCACAAGCAATTCGATTAAACCGATACGCCCATTTTGTGCTGCCCCCAAGAGTGCAGTATCTCCATCGTCATCTTGAAGATTAAGATCTGCACCGTGTTCAACTAGAACCTCCACAACTCGAGCAGCTGTCTTTTCAGCCACGAACATGTTTTGGCACACAAGAGTAAGAGCTGACAACCCACCGGGTCCTCTCTTGTTAATAGTAGCCCCTTGCGTCAAAAGAATTTTAATAATCTCACTGTGACCATGTACAGCGGCAGTCATCAGTGGTGTCATTCCATTTGCATTTGCAATGTTGACGTCCTCGGTGTTCTGTGAAAGTCTCTCAACCAACTTAAGGTTGCCTTGCTCACACGCAATTCGAAGCGCAGTGTCTCCACTCCGTTTCTTCTGGTCAATTTCTTCACTTTGTGCTACCGTATCTTGCCTAGCGAGACCATATTTTGCTTTAGTTTCACTGTTAGCATCAGGAACACGCCTGTATATAAGATGGACCAGTTCGGGATAGCCACTGAAATAGGCCACAGTCAACGGAGGCCACTTGTGAAACCCTCCACGCACATCAATATCAGCCCCACTATCCAGAAGAATACGAACGACCTCCACGCGGTTGAACCACACTGCTGTAACCAGCGCCGTACTTCCACTTGGCAACCGTGTATCCATCACAACTCCTCGATACACTAAAAACTGCACAATGTCGGCAAACCCGCGTTGTGCTGCAGTGATCAACGGTGTGTAGCCTTGGTCATCACTTGACTCAATATCAGCACCCGCATCAACAAGTACAATAACACAATCTAGACGCCCATGTTCGCACGCTATGTTCAATGCAGTAGCGCCATTCGGAAGAGTTTTGTCAATGTTTGCACCGTTGTGTAGCAACATTTCAATCACAGTTGAGTGGCCTCGTTCCGCACCAGTAATCAACGCTGTCCAGCCTCTTTCATCTACGACGTCCACCAACGCCCCTTTCGCCACAAGAATCTTTGCAAGCGGCAGACAGCCACTCATAGCCGCCAGTATCAACGGTGTTTTCCCCATTTCGCCTCTCAGGTTCATGTCTGCTCCGCCTTCAATAAGCACTTGGACGACTTCTCCGTGTCCATTCACGCATGCGATCCCTAGAGGTGTTGCCCCACTTTGCATTGGTTTGTCAACACTTGCTCCGTGCTTTATGAGCAACTCCACAACTCCAACATAACCATTGGACGAGGCTACAATAAGTGGGGTTTGCCCGCTGGCATTAGGCAAGTCGACCAAAGCTTTGTTCTCAATAAGAGCTTGTATAACATCCAAACACCCTGTTTCGCAAGCAAACGTCAGCGCAGTGCCATCAACGTATCCTTGCTGATCAACACTTGCCCCGCCCGTTAGAAGCACAGTGACTACTTCTGCATGACTACCGAACGCAGCAAGCATCAGCGCAGAAAATCTCATGTTGTTCATGGTATCAACTGAGGCGCCATGTTCCAGCAGTAGCCGCACAATCGCCGCATGACCTTTTCGAGCTGCCGCAATCAAGGGCGTATTTCCATCTTGGTTTGGGAAGTTTAGCTCGGCGCAATGTTCAATGAGAACTGTTGCGACATCAACATATCCACTTTCACATGCAAGCCATAGAGCTGACACTTCGTTCCCCAGTCTCTGATTGACATCTGCCCCAGCCTGAAGCAACATCTTTACAGTAGCGGCATGGTTATTTGCCGCAGCTAAGGCGAGTCCACTTAACCCAGCCTTGTTCATCAAGCAAAGTGTGGACCCGGACTCTACTAGCAGCTGAACAACATCTATGTGTCCATTTTGTGCAGCCACATCAAAGGAACGTTGCCCTCTTCGTTTTGTGAATCTGGATCTGCTCCATTGTCGATGAGAACTGTGGCCACATCAGCGTGCCCGTACTCACAAGCAGCTCCTAGTGCTGTAGCGCCGTTTTTAACGTGCTGATTGACATCAGAACCCTTCTCCAACAGTAATTTCACCACGTCAATGTGACCCATTACAGAAGCAAGCACCAGAGGACTTAAACCATCATCGATCATTGAATCAGCATTCACTCCTTTCTCCACCAGAAACTGAACGACAGCAACGTGACCATTCTTAGCTGCGTACAGCAGCGGATAGTTTCCGTCTCGTTCTACAATATCAACCGCACCACCAGCTTCAGAAAGAGCTTGAACAGAACTCAGGCATCCTGCTCCACAAGCAACTCTCAAAGCAGTCACCCCGCCGATCAAGACTTTATCAGCATCGGCCCCATATTCCAACAACAATTTCACAATCCCGGCATTATCGTTCAATGCCGCGTGCACCAGTGCCGTTGTGCCCTCTCGATTCACCACGTCAACTAGTGCACCGTTCTTCAATATTAGCTCCACCGTGGTGGAGATAGATGGAGATACGTCGCTGCTGTTGGCAGTTAGGAATGACTATGTTGACGTGGTTAATATCTGCACCATATTCAAGAAGAATCCGAGCAGTAGACACGTGATCATTGCTACATGCACAAGTAAGTGCCGAAAAACCATTCATGTTTTGCTGATTCACATCCGCTCCGTTCTCCAACAGCATCAAAACTACGTCAGAGTGTCCATTATGCGATGCACTCATAAGTGCCGTCCAGCCCTCTTTATCCTTTAAGTCCAGTGATGCTCCAGTCTCCAGCAACAGCTTCACCACATCTGCATGGCCGTTTCTCACTGCCAGCATCAACGGAGTGACACCAAGTTGATTTTGTCCATTAACACACGCCCCTGCTTTAATGAAGGCCTGAGCAGCCTCCAGCTGCCCAAACTCGCAGGAAAAAGCAAGTGCTGTGTTTATTTGGATGTTGTCGGTCAATAACTGCTCCAGCATCCAGGAGCTGTGTAATTACCTCCAAATGACCACCCCACGCAGCAATCATGAGTGCAGTTCCACCCTTAGCGTTCACCAAGTCAACAGCGGCGTCGTGCTCCAGCAACAGCTTCACTACTTCATTATGACCATTCCTAGCAGCCCAGATCAAAGACGAGCTTCCATTTGCATCGGAGAAGTCGACTATAGCTCCATCACTCACAAGAGCTTCAACTGCGTCTATCAGACCGTTCTTCGAGGCGTCCAATAGATCAGAAGTCATTTGCGGATGAAGATCAGGAGCTTGAGCGCTCTGTGAGAGGCAAATTGACGAGTGAGACGTAGAGCGGGAGGAACTGTACTGTACTATACTACATTCTGTAGCCATAGACCTGTATCCTACTTGAGACGGAGCACAACAAATACAACCGCATTAGGCTTCCTCGGCGTCAGGGGAAACCTTCAAGAAGGAGGTTGAAGTAACTGGAATTTGAAGAGTGATGGTCATTACTTCAGAAGTAGTTCTAATGTCTACTTCAATAAACAAAGCTACTTCACCATTGCTGGCAATAGAAGTCGTCAGAGCTGTGATTCATGTGGTGGAGTTTGGAGTGAAGATTCGGGATGGAATGCATTGATGAGGGCTTCGGAGAGGGGCCATTTACCTGTTGTGGAAACGTTACTGTTACGGAATGGTGCTCTTGTTGACAAGTCAGGCCCAAACGGAGCTACAGCGCTGAATATTGCCTGTGAATATGACCAGTTCGCTGCAGTTGTGTATCTTGTGAATTTTGGAGCCAATATTGAACTACCTGATGATGCTGGATATACTCCCTTAATTACGGCGGCTCAACTCGGACACTCAGATGTTGTACAGTTTCTGGTAACGAGAGGAGCCAACGTGAATGCGCGATTGCCAAGTGGAAGCACAGCCTTGCTCACTGCCGTTTGGTACAAACGTTTGGCAGTTGTCCGTATCCTGCTTGATAATGGCGCGGATATTAACTTGTGCGGAGACTTCCAGAGCTGGTCCCCGCTGACTGCTGCGTATATGAGCGGCTACACGGAATTCACGCAGCTTATCTACGAATGCGTTAAGTCAGACTTCGATTTCTTGGGCGACGAATCTTCAATTTTTGTGACACATCGACATCCATAGGAATGTCTTTTGACCGCAAGCACCGCAGTGGAGACACTGCCCTACGAATCGCTTGTGAGCAAGGCAACCTGACGACCGTGAAGAAACTGTTGGAATTTCATGACGATGTCAACCTGCCTGATGACAAAGGTTGCACACCACTCATGAGTGCTGTTAATGTTGGTAGAATTGATCTGGCGAAATTTTTACTGGAAGGGGAGCAAATGTCAACGTCATCAGCAAGAATGGAGAGACAGCATTATCAAGAGCATGTAGGAATGGGCACATTGACTTAGTGGAACTACTTCTGACGAATGGAGCTGGTATTGACCTCCCGAACGACGACGGCAACACCCCGCTTGTCTGGGCAGCTGTGAATAATCATATCGAAGTGGTAAAGGTACTAATAAGCAATGGGGCATCCATTGACACGCTTAATTCCTCCGGTACATCGCCACTGATGCAAGCTTCGTTTAACGGGCGCACGGACGTCGTATCCATTTTGATTGCAGAGGGTGCTGTAGTTAATGCATCGAATCAAAATAGCATTGTGCCTCTAATATGGGCGGCGGAAAATGGACACTCCGCGGTGGTACAGCTGCTATTAGACAACGGAGCGTCAGTTGACGTGATGAGCAATGATGGCTGGACAGCGCTGATGCATGCTTCTTGAAATGGGCAAGTTGATGTGGTCTCACTTCTACTGAAGAACGGAGCAAGTGTCGACAAGCAGCGTCCACAGGGGTTTTCGGCTCTTGCTACCGCCTGCGGGTGCAGTAACATTGATGTTGCTCGGGAGCTGCTTGATGGAGGTGCAGATATCACTTTACTTGACGACGACGGAAATGCTCCGTTGATCTGGGCTGCTGCAAAGAACCACAGTGCAATTGTGCAACTGCTTTTGGATAGAGGGGCATCCATCGACTTGATTAACAGTATGGGCTGGACTGCACTGATGAATGCGTCGACTAACGGTCATGCCGACGTGGTAGAGCTACTTTTGAAGAGCGGATCGAGAGTTGACATGCCACTTCCGAACGGAGCCACAGCTTTGGCACTTGCCTGTGAGAATGGTCACTTGGAAGCTGCTCGCGCTCTAATTCTCGGCGGTGCAAAGACTGAAGCAGCAAATGACAATGGCGATAACTCTTTATTATGCGCAGCTCTGAACGGCCACACCCTACTGTAGTGGTGCAGTTGCTTCTAGAAAATGGATCTGCGATTAACTCGGTCAACGTGGAGGGCTGGACTGCCTTGATGAAAGCTTCTTCGGAAGGTCACACAGATATCGTGGTAACACTTGCAACAAGTGGGTCAGATGTGAATGTAGTAAATGAAGACGGAGGGACTGCGCTATCAGCAGCGTGCGCTAGTGGCCATCTGGATGCTGTGCGAGCTCTTATCAAACATGGTGCAGCGATCGAGCTGACGGACGAAGAGTGTATAAGTCCATTGATTAGTGCTGCTGCGGAGGGTCATGCAGACGTGGTGCAGTTCCTGTTGCAGAACCACGTGTTAATTGACACGGTTGATAAGGACGGAGGCACAGCGCTCATTTACGCTGCGTGGGAAGGACACACTGAATGTGTGGTGTCCTTACTGGAGAACGGAGCTAATGTCAACGCGGTTGATGTTCACGGAAGTACGGCTTTGCTTGTCTCGAGTGAATCTGGCTTTGTTGAAATTGTACGAGTTCTCCTAGACCAAGGGGCTTGCGTTAACGTGACCGACGGTGATGGAGATAGCTCATTATTAACCGCTGCTAGAGCAGGGCATTTTGATGTTCTGGAGTTGCTGTTGGACCATGGAGCTTCTATTCAAGTAACCAACAATGATAGCGCGGCCCCACTTACGGAAGCATCCCGGAATGGGCATGCTGAAATCGTATCTCGTCTCTTGAAGGAAGGAGCTGATGTCAATACACCGAACTCAGCTGGAGCCACACCTCGGCTGCTAGCAAGCGAGGGGAGGGGGGGGGACATTTGGAGATTGTCAAGGTGCTGAGTGAACACGGAGCGTCAATTACTTTCGACAACAACGGTCAAACCCCTTTCGACACCGCATCAACGAACAATCACAATGAAGTGTCTGGGGGTACCCATCCAGCTTAGTGCAAACGGATTACCGGTAACGAGGATTTTTGGTGACAGGGATGGATTACTCGCATTGTCTGAATGGTGCGGCAAATTTCATGTGTGAGCTGCCTAGAAGCGTGCTGTTATTGATCTTGATCAGACAAGCCGGTTCCAACCACCGCCACAGCGTCCATTAAATGAATACCTCGTTGTGAGTCGAGTCTGAGAACTACACCTAGCCTACGACCGCAGTGTATGACGGTTGTATCCTGTTCTGGTCATATCCTTGCTATGATATGATTTTCATATGACAAGCGGCATTTGATATGACGGGCTTGCGATGGTCAAAAATTGGCAATTCTCGGTATTAGTATTCCGATGGTCCGACGGCGGATATGAACCCATCCGTCGGTCATATCGTCTTCGGATGCCGTCGTCGGATATGTTGGCCCAACACCACCAGAACCTCTTCAACTTGAATATTTGCCGACGGCGTTCATCCACCGGAGAACCGTCGGATAAAAGCACCTGAACTACGGAGTCCGCAGTCCCTGCAGGCGATGGCGGATTGACATCTCTCTCCTCTGCTCATTTCCCAATTCGCCACCTCCAGAACACCAAGCTTCATCCTTCTCCATGGCTGGTGCTGCGACTGACTCCCCAACCAACAAGCGGCCGCTTGTCACCGACACTGTCAAACCCGATGGCAAGCGGATTCCGGTGACTCTACTCTCTGGTTTCCTGGGCAGTGGTAAGACCACTTTGCTGCAACACATTCTCAAGAACAAGGATCATGCTCTGCGTGTGGCAGTGATTGTCAACGACATGGGCGAACTCAACATCGACGCTGACCTTGTGGCCTCAGCCGGTGTGTTGCAACGCGAGGAACAACTCGTGCGTCTGGAGAACGGCTGCATCTGCTGTACCCTACGTGTGGATCTGCTGGAGCAGATTGCTCGCATCGCGCAGCAAGGAGAAGTCGACTACATTGTGATTGAGAGTTCCGGTATCAGCGAGCCCATGCAAGTGGCTGAGACCTTCGTGTTTGAGTTGCCCGAAGGTGCAGAGGAAGAAGTCATGGCAGCGAAGGCCGATCCTGCACTGTCACCCAGCAGTTCGAAGCGATCGCGTACGGATTCCGGCGCGTCTTCGGGTGATGACACCAGTGCCGCTAGTTCGCCCCCCTCGGCTGCAACTGGTATTCGTACGATGCAGCTGGACGAACTACTGGTACGTGACGGCGAGAAACTCCCGTTGCTGCGTGATATCGCGTTGCTTGACACGTGCGTGACGGTCGTTGACGCGGCGACGTTCTTCCACGTCTTTGATGACCCGCGTATGCTTGCAGACGTCGAGGAGAACCGCAGTCAGTTGCCTGAAGGTGATACTCGTACCATTACTGATCTTCTGATCGACCAGATCGAGTTCGCAGACATTATTCTTCTCAACAAGACGGATTTGGTGTCTGAGAAGGACGTTGAAGCCATCGAAAAGGTTCTTCGTCGTCTCAACTCGTACGCCAAGTTCGAGCGCACAGTTAAGGGCCGAGTGGATCCCAAGATGATTCTAGGAACCAAGCTATTCTCATTCGAGCGTGCGTCACAGCAAACGGGTTGGTTGGAATCTCTTACAGTTCCGCATACACCAGAGACGGTCGAGTACGGTATCGGTTCGTTCCTGTACAAAGCTTCTCGCCCGTTCCACCCTGCACGTCTTACTGGAATCATCCAGGACGAATTCGTTATCGTCGAATCCCCCACGCTGCCTCCCTTCCCATCAGACGACGATGATGGTCACGATCACGACCATGAGGAAGAAACTGAGGAAGAAGAAGAAACCGAAGAAGACGGAGACCAAGAGATGGAGACCGAAGAGGACGGAGAACCTCTAGGTGAACAGGAGATCGCCAAACGTTTGGAAAGCAAGCAGAACGGACTGTTCAAGAACCTCCTGCGCAGCAAAGGTGTCTTCTGGCTCGGTACCCGACCTCACAACTACGCTACGTGGTCACAAGCAGGTCTGTACTGTACGTTGGCCAACGGTGGCATGTGGATCTCTGCTATTCCCGAAGAGGAGCGCACTCGCACGATGAAGGAGCTACCGAACTACAAGGAATTGATGGACCGTGAATTCGGTGACCGTGGACAAGAACTTGTGTTTATCGGTCGGTTTTTGCAGGAAGACAATGAAATCGCCAAGATCCGCGCAGCGTTGGATTCGTGTTTATTAACGGATGAAGAGATGAAGCAGTACAAGGCTGCAGACTTTGAGGAGTGGGAAGACCCGTTCGAGCCGTGGGAGTACTATAGTTTTGAGGACTGAGTGCTTAGTAGATTTCGAACAGGATAATAGACTGCTTTTTATTGTTTCGACCATTTACTACTACGTAGTAGTACAAAATATATGAAAGAAAACCTATCCCATGGAGTACGAAAGGGGCCAAATGGGAGTACAACGGCTAGTGTTCGAGACAGGATAATAAATTGTTCAACCATTTACTACAATAAAAATATGATAAGAAAAGCAAGTACGAAAGAGGTCAATTGTCGTGAGTGTTGGTCAAGTGTACTTTTGTTAAAGGTGGTATTTGCCATCAGCACACACTCTCGTGAAAAAAGCTGGCTTGTGGCTTCCATTTTGAAATCTGCTTCTGCTGCTTTCGCTCGGTCTTTGAGAGAGACGGATAGAACTCGTCCATAACATCACTAACCGTCCCAGTCGTGATGCGTTCAAGTACTTGTCACTTGTGAGAGTAATCTACAGCTATACGGACTAAGACGTTTTCCATTTCCAGTGATGCGTGGTCTCGCCATGCCCAATTCTTATGTAGTCCGCTCAGACCTCTTTCACAAATATATTTAGCTCAATGTGATTGGCTGTGGGTATGTTGATTGGTTAATAATAACTCGCTTAGCTTAGGAGTTATATTCGCAAAATCATACGGTATGAGCGACCTCCCTTCTCCGCCAGCTCAAGCCCCTCCCCGAACGCGCAAGAAGCGCTACTGCTTCCGTGCAGGCGACGACCTACTGCTTCTTCAGACTGTGCTGGATGACCCGGACATCTTCTCCCCAGCCCACGGTAAACGAGGTAAAGCGTGGGAGGTCATAACGGACAGTTTGAACCGCCAGGGGATTACATCCACTGGTCACTCGCTCCGCTGTCGGCTAAAGCGTCTCGTCGAGACATTCCAAGAAGAAGTCTCGAATGGAAAACAGGCAACAGGTACCATTTTTTTCTCTTATCGTTATGAGCAGTCTTGATATGATAAACTGACGATATGACCATCATATGTACCGAAATGAATGGAAGCCTTCACGCCGCTAGAGAAGCTTCTCAATGCGTACACACAGACAGACGCTCGATACCAACAGAGGAAAGCGATAACTGAAATTGTATACGAACAAACAGCAAGTGAAGGCAATACCAGTCGTCATACCTCGATCGACTCGGGTGAAGAAACTGAAACGGAACAAATTGTACCAGTACAGTCACCGTCCCCAGCTCCAATAGAGCCATCTTCGGTGGCTCAATCAACACCAGAAAGTGGGAAGAAGCCTCGAAAACGTCGCTTTGTCTTTGGCGAGAAGCACGACGTTTTGCTGTTGAAGACAGTACTGGCTGATCGAGGAATTATCACTGCATCTGGGACCAACAAACCAGCGTGGAAGAGTATCGAGGCTTCGGTTAATAGCCAAGGTTTGCCTGTGAGTATCCACACCATTCGGACACACCTCGGAATACTCGTTAACACCTACCGAAGGGAGAGCCATTCCTGGGACTTCGAGTTGTCCGAGAAGCAGCAGCTCATGAGAGCGTACAGCAAGAAGCTGGAGGGTGAAGAACAGATTAATCACGACGATGATCGCCACTCGTACGAACCAGAACCTGGCGTTGATGGACAGAATGAAGAGAGAGTCGAGGGTAATGAAGTGGAACCTTCAGTTGAGGAGGCAACTACTAATAGCGCTCCAGTAGATCCAGAGAACGGCAGCGAGAGAAATACTCCGTTGGCTACTGAGCGTTCTACTGCTACTCAAAATCTACCAGTTACCGAAACTCTAGAATCCGCAGAACCTGCACCAAAACGACAGAGAGTGGAGATCATTCTGCAGCGCTTCGTTGAAGACCAAAACAAACGCCAAGAGGAACAGCGTGAGCAAGAGCGTGCCAGATTGAGCGAACAGCAAGAGTTGCAGAGGCAGACGATCGATCTGCAAAAGAGATCGTTGAATATCCAGGAGAAGGCGATGAACATGCAAGAGAGGCTCATGGCGTTGATGGAGAAGGTGATGGACAAGCTCGGCTAAAACTGCATCGTTAGCTTCTGGCTGGATACATGGACAAGATTCCCATCGTTCTACCATCGTATCTTGATCGCTTAGTCAAAATATTGGGAACTGGATCATGGAAATTTATATTTTGTGTCTTCAACTTTTTTGTTATGTATCTCTTCCCTAATATTTTGGACAACATAACCGAGGCTGGTGGTTGTTGAGTCAGCCTCGTGGTTACAAAGCGGGACGTCATACTGTGAGATGCAGCTTCAGAAAGTGTAATCCGCGGTCGCAGGATCTTGGTGACGAACTCGAAATTCGGTAAAAGTCAAATTTTTTTGAAGATAGGTTTTGTGCATTCTAAACTCGAGGAAGCTTCTTACCACCTCAATATTCAGCTGATGTGAAAAAGAACAATGCCGGTGTTGGCGTCTGCTGCACATTTACCAAATGTACTGTACAAAGCGTTTTATTGACGCGTTGATTTGTTTTTCCGACCGACATACATAAGAGGAGATTGGAATGACGAACGTTGAAAATTTTTAGGAAAAATCAAATGCTTTGAGCTCATTCTTGAATTGTCTGGCTGGCTTAATGATGCTACAGTACGCTGTGGCAATTGACATGGGATATCTTTTACAAGACAAGCAACATTGAGCATTGAAATCTGTCGACTTACTGAGTGTTGAGTTGCATCTGTAAATTACATGCGAAAGTAAGCGAAGATTTTTTTTATTTATTTATTTCATCGATTTATGATCGAAAAATGCAGGATTGTGTCGTGCGGCCTGCTAATCTGTATATCTCGAACGAAATTTTCGCTTACAAGTTCCAGCTGTTGTGTAGCATTTTCACCAAAAACATAATTCGAAATGATGAACATGACAAGATTTTGGTGGTGGCTTCGTACCGGAAGCTGCATTTGCGGCCGGATTGAAGTAATCAAGTGGTTAAACATCCACACACAACCTAATGCGCATTTGCTTCGTAAATGAATGAAAATTGTAGTTAACTTACAACAAATTGGTAGTTTTGCTTTGTAGATCACATAAAGAGCGAGACTGGTGCAGGAAACGATGCGGTTTAGCCAAAATTTTAATCGCCCTGCTTTAACTTCTGTTCGATCACTGCAATGAATCGAATAGGTTATCTGTCGTCTAACCATAGCAGGGTGGGGGAAATGAGTCAAACCTTTCAAAATAAGAAAATACCACACATTGTTTTCTAAGACAATGTTCAAGGAACGAAGTTCAATTTTCACGGGAAACTTGTACTTATCTTCCACTTCCAGGTGCTTTCACCGCTTGTTGACGTGCCATACTATCTCTAATTTGTCCTTTTTGATGAAACCAGCGCTACTTACTCGTGCTTGAAGGCTTGAATCGCCTCTCAAATCTTGATCGGCTATCCGCCTCTCCTCACCGATTCAGTCTCGCCCACCCGTGTCACTTACCAAAAAGAACCCAGACTCAACGTAACACAGTGTCCACCTCATTTATCGTTTTCGTCTCGCCCCTTCAATTGATTCGGGTGTTATGGTCCATCCCCCAGATCCAGTGAAGTCCGCTACTGTTGTTTGCAACACCAAGTGTCGAGTATCCGCTATTCCCCGAGCAATGGATATCATTAGCGAGTTCTTGGACCACTCAGTACATTGGTCTCTCCCCGATGCCTGCGGATTTACTTTCCAGAATGGATCCCTCCGTTTGGCAAAGAGAGTGATGATTCACGAAACGATTAAAGCTGAGGAAGCAGAGGAAATCGTCACGAAAGAAGCCAAAGTGAAAGCGAAGATCAAGTCGAAATCAAGAGTGATTGTCCCTCACGATATCAATGCGAGTTTGATTCTTCACAAGCGAGACGATTCGTTCTTCCAACAGCGACAATTCACTCATGCAATGGCAAAAGCGGCTGCTAGAGGTGATTTGAACGTCATGAAGTGGCTAGTGCAGCAGTTTCCAGGCTGTTACGTAACTTTCGCAGTCGAAGAAGCAGCCAAGAACGGACATTTGAACGTCTTGAAATGGCTACACAGTCGTCAACTCGATGGAAACCTTCGTGATCCTGGAGGGGGAGCACGTTTGGACGTGTTTTGGGGCTCAAGAGAGCTCTTCTACGCCGGCCAAAACAGACATTTACATGTCGTCGAATGGCTACAAGAGCATACGAACCCTACTCCGACGCACATGTTCTTCGTGACACTGGAAGAAGCAGCCAAGAATGGAGATTTGGCTATGGTCAAGTGGCTGTGCGAAGTCCGAGGTGAACAGTCCTCGTACGCTTCGGTTCTTGCAGCAAGTGAAGGTCACTTGAATGTACTTAAATGGCTCAGAGGAAACGTTTTCAACCCCACGCCATCGGCATCTATGGACGATGCTGCTGCTCATGGCCATCTAGATGTGCTCAAATGGATGCAGTCAAACTCAGGTTTCGCTACAGAGGTGGCGATGAACAGGGCCGCGGGGAATGGCCATTTTGAGGTTGTGAAATGGCTACATCAGACTCGAAAGGAAGGATGCACAACTGCAGCAATGGACATGGCTGCTGCTAATGGTCATCTTGAAATTGTACAGTGGCTGGATGCTATACGACGCGAAGGTTGTACTAAGGCTGCAATGGACGAAGCAGCAGCTCATGGGCATTTAACCCTAATACAGTATCTCCATCAGAGACGCAAGGAAGGCTGTACTACCGCTGCAATGGATGGAGCCGCTGCAAATGGCTACATCTCTGTCGTTCAGTGGTTGCATCAGCACCGCAAGGAAGGCTGTACAACCTCAGCCATGAATAAAGCGGCGTGCTTTAACCACCTTGAGGTTGTAGAATGGCTACAGAAAAACCGGAAGGAGGGCTGTACAATAGCAGCAATGAACCTGGCAGCTCAGAATGGACACTTGGAGGTCGTAAAATGGCTACATACTCACCGGAAGGAAGGATGTTCATCGGATGCAATGGACCACGCAGCAGCTAATGGCCATTTGCATGTAGTGCAATGGCTCCATAGCAACAGGAAGGAAGGATGTACGACCAATGCGATGGACGGTGCCGCTCGTGAAGGACAGCTTGAGGTCATGAAATGGCTACATCGAACTCGCACTGAAGGGTGTACGAAGGCTGCGATGGATAATGCTGCCACTAGAGGCCACCTCAAGACTGTACAATGGCTACATGAGAACCGACGTGAAGGTTGTACAGCAGCAGCAATGGATGGAGCTGCCGAGGGGGGACACTTTGAGGTGCTGTTGTTTCTACACCACGAGCGATCGGAAGGATGCACGTCCAAAGCGTTCGTGAATGCCACTACAGCAGACGAACTTACGATCTTACAGTGGCTGTTTGAACACTACAACAAGCAGTTTGGACGGGACCCACTGCAGTTGTACGCATTCGACAAGTTCTACACTCTGAGGTGGCTCAAGGAGAAGGTCAGGCGCTAAGCAAAAGAAGTAGAGTGGTTAGATATGAATAGATACATGAGGAGTGTGGTTCAGTCGCGTGTATAAGCGACAAAGATGAAGTTAGACAACGGATATCGTTAATAGAATTTGTCAGAATGGTACCTGCCTGTCTGCCATTTTGCCATCCAGCTAAGGAGTTAACTTGAACACGAACACGCTGTCGCTTTAATCTTTTCCGTTAAACACAACGGGCGCGAACCAGAACAGCTCCGACGTTCAACTTGGCTTCACTTTTTGCCGTTCTCGTTTTTCGTTCCTGAAATTTTGTGTTTCTAGAGCCAGGCGAACTAAAATAATTTGAAATCTCACGGATGAGGATTCCTCCGGATGTATCGGATCGTGACGGCTCGCCAGCTCGATGGAGCTCGTCTGGTGTTATCCACGGATACACTTCGAGCTGTGAATCCTTTTTGCTTTCTGATCTCCAATATTTGCGCTTTATTTCAACGTGAATAACGAAGCCACCTGTATCAAAACGATAGTCCATTTCGACGTGCGAATTTCATTTGTGCCGTCACATTGAGTCGGATATTTCGTGTTCAACATGAAATTCGAACACGAAATTCCAAGTCGTGTTGAAGGCATTTTTCATGTTGGCAATTTTGGCCATAATTAACTACATTTGCACGAACACATTGAAAAATCCCTTCTGTATTGTGTCAATTGATAATCCTTCCTAACAAATAAATATACTACTTACTTGTCCAAACCAACTACCGGTAGACACAGTTATTCATAATGACGTTCGCTCTCGGATAGATCGTCGAGAACCGACTCATGCTTGAGCCACTGGAGCGTGTAGAACTTGCCCAACGCAAAGAGTTGCAAACGGTCCCGTCCAAACTGATCACGGTAATGTTCAAAGAGCCACTGCAAAATCTCCAGCTCATCCGACGTCGTCGCGTTTACAAACGCCTTCGACGTGCATCCCTCGGATCGTTCACTCTGCAAAAACAGCAGCACATCGAAATGTCCATTGGACGCGGCACGATCCATTGCTGCACCTGTGCAGCCTTCCACCCGGTTAACATGTAGCCATCTCATCACTTTTAGATGTCCTCGGCCTGCAGCATTATCCATCGCGGCCTTCGTACACCCCTCCGATCGGTTCTGATGTAGCCATTGTACGACATTAAGATGGCCAGCAGCAGCTGCACGATCCATCGCGTTGAAAGTGCAGCCTTCCTTCCGATTCTTGTGAAGCCATTGTACTACATGTAAATGACCATGTGCAGCTGCTTGATCCATCGCGTCAGTTGTACAGCCTTCCTTACGGTGCATGTGAAGCCATTGTACGATTTCCAAGTGTCCATTTCGAGCTGAGAGGTTCATAGCCACTAGCGTGCATCCTTCCTTACGATTCCTGTGCAGCCACTGTACGACATTGAGATGATTCGCTCGTGCAGCTCCGTCCATTGCTGCTGTTGTACATCCCTCTTTACGATGAAGATGTAGCCATTCAACCACCGCTAAATGACCATTGATAGCTGCTCCATCCATTGCACGCTTCGTGCATCCCTCCTTCCGATTCTTCTGCAGCCATTGTACAACATTGAAATGTCCATTCGTTGCTGCTTCATCCATCGCTGCCTTGGTACAGCCTTCACGTCGGTTTGTATGCAACCACTTGACAATCTCGAGGTGTCCATTAGCAGCAGCTGAGTCCATTGCCACAGTTGTGCATCCTTCCCGTCGATTCTTTTGCAACCACTTGACAATCTGCAAATGTCCGTTCCCCGCCGCCTTGTTCATCGCTGCAGGAGTTGCATACCCGGCATTTATCTGTAGCCACTTGAGGACATCCGAATGACCATTGGCTGCTGCGTCGTCCATTGACGCAGACGGTGAAGAACTGAAAATATTGCCTCTCAACCATTTCAACACCTCCAAATGACCCCCACTAGCTGCTAGCACCGCCGCATAAGGTGACCATTCCCCTCTAACATCACAGAGCCATTTTACCATTGGTAAATCTCCGTTTTTAGCTGCTTCTTCAAGTGTCACGAAGAACATGTGAGTGGGGGATGGGTTCGTATGCTCCTGTAGCCATTCCACCACTTGCAAATGCCCATTTTGCCCCGCGTAAAACAGTTCTTTTGCACCCCAAAACACGTCCAGTTGCAAATTGTTTCGCCCGCCGCCTTCGTCATTGATGTGGCTCACTCTGCTGTTCTTGTATAGCCACTGAAGTACCCGTAAATGTCCGTTCTTGGCTGCTTCTTCGACTGCGATCGTCACGTAACAGCCTGGAAACTCCCGTACTAGCCATTGTATGACTTTTAAGTCTCCTCTTGCTGCGGCATTTGCCATTGACATTGTAAATTGCTTCTGACGGTAGAAAATATCATCTTTTTGCCGTAAAATCAGTTGCGCATCACAAAATTTCACATTTCTTGTTTGAGGTTGATTTTTGCCAGGGGATTTTTTTCCACTGAACATTTTTTCCTCCGCTTGCCTCTCAAGTGTCAATTGGTGACTGGCAACTCGTTGGACGAGACGGAGAGCGCCGTTCGGGCCGAAACCGCAGGCGTCAGGCAGTGTCCAGTGTACGGAGCAGTCCAGGAAGGAGCTAATTGACTCGGCGATATGTGGCAACGCGGCGATGTGCAGATGCGAGCGGCAGACGACGATGGCGCTTGTTAAGGGTTTAGGCACTGGCAAATTCATCTTTTTTTAAACACAAAGGGACTTGTGCGCGATGGCGAAGAAGCGTGAATGACCATGATTGGATACTGTGCCAATGAAACCTGTTATATTTCATAATGATTTGGAAAAAAACCTATGATATGGATTGATTCTTGGCCACTTCAAGTGGCAAATTGTTGCCGCGAGATTTCCACTTTGCCACGCAAGTGAGCCCTTGGAAGAATAAGCACGGGAAACGATTGGCTGTTAGGTGGTGAAGCAAAGATGGAAGCCACTGCACAAGGCTGCAAAAATGCTTTAAACTTTTGCCACTGCATGAGACGGAGGTGACAAGCATGTTGGCTTAGCTAACACTTTGCACCCCGTCTGTAACAGCATTCGGGAACGGATTTGTTGCCGCGTGTCGAGGATGCCTCGAGCGGAGCTCGGAGCATTTCGCTGGTTGACACTTGGATGTGCCACGACTAGAGAGAAAAATGACTGCAAGGTGCCAAGATGTGAGGCATGCAAATGAGTTGCATGGCGTCACACGGCACTTGAGCCGTGTAATTTACACTGTAAACCAACGAAGTGGATCGTAACCTTGTCCACTTCAGACTCAAACCTTGAAGTGTTCGTGTTGCTAACACCTAAAATTTACTGTAGCCAATTGCGAAATATATCCAAACGTGGTGTGTATTACGAAGAGGATGGACTTAAACACAATTGTTGCATCTAAGTTGAACACGAAGCTAGTAGCAGTCCAAGACGATGGTCGCTCAACAAAGTCTCCATCAGCTGCTTTAATGCACGATTCGGATGAAGTTGGGATTTTGTCAGTGGCGCCCGCGTCAAAGGATCGAAGCAGCCGTTCACCTCCAAGTGCTGCTCGATCATCGACCGCTCGTACGTGTTGCCATCGGGGGTAGTGACAGGGTCGTCCATCAACTCCAAGCTCAGTGGGCAGTGGAAGATCTCCATCATTTGCGTGAGTGTCTTTTCTGCGTCTCCTCCAGTCGCTGAACTGCTGCTTTCTCTGGTTCCATTAACACCATTGACAACGCCATTCTCCTCGGTAGACAGTAAAGTGTCATAAACTCCCTGTCGCAACAGTCCTACTACCTTCATTTCCATGAGAATGGATCGCTTCAGCACTGCAGCAGACATAGGCGTAGACGAAGGTAAGCACGCTGAAGCAGCGGATGCTGCACTTGCACGATCAAAAGCCTTCTCCAGTAATTCTAATGAATCGTCATACAATTTTTGAGCCCGACGACATTTTCCTTTCCACAGCAAGATCGCAGCTTCACCCTCGACCGAAACACCAGTGATATCGTGCGCGATACTCAAGTATTGCCATGCATTTTCACTTTCATCCAACGCGAAGAAACACTTTGCGCACGAAACGTAAGCGCGGACTCGCTGGCGCGTCGTCTCAGGGTCTTCTAGACTGCTTCCTTCACTTGCTATCGATGCAGTCGTCGGGTTACACGTCGCAGCTTCTTGATAACAGACGATCGCAGCCTGAAAGTCCCTACGGACGAAATAGTCATCGCCCTTAGACAGTTGATGACGCATGAAAAACGGATTTTCAGGGGACGTGGAGATCTCAATCGCCTGGATTTGAACATCGGGAGACGAGTTCGCCATAGCTGCAAGATAACTCGCGTTCTCTTCCCACAAGTGCGCAAGACCGTGGAAAATCGCAGCTTTATCCCCACCAAGTTCTTGAATCGCCTGGAAATCCGGTGCCACTAGGTCGAATCTCCGCAAACGGAGGTTCGCAGTCATTCGGTAAGCAAAGCACTTGACGTGTTCCGTATTATCTGGCAGGTCCTTGAGGGCTTGAGTCAACTGCTCAACCGCTACAGGGTACTTCTTAGCGAAAAACGCCTCCACCCCGCGCTCCATCGACGATTGCTGAGCTGGAACAATACGCCACGCACACCACATGGCTCCTCCTTCAGTGTTCGACGCTTCTCGTGCTCCATCCGGCGCCGCTCGAGTCAGTACATGACGTCTCTTACTGTCCAACAAGTCCGCCGTCGGTGAGTACAAAAATTCCCGCTGGTACGGATTGTACAATGCAAAAACATCCCGTTCCTCCACACTCAAAGACACCAGCTGCCATTTCCCGGCAGGTCCGGGCGATTCCCCCGTTTTCCGCCACGTAAACACTCGACTCCTGGTTTTCCCCCTGGAATCTTTCTTAAACTTTGCATAATCCGCAGAGTACAAATACTCTTCGAAGCGAACACTTTGCAACAGGAATGTATCCGTATGCACGTCGGAAGGAATCAATCTCCATTGAGCTTTGGCTCGATCTTTATCTTGAGGCCAAGCAGCTTCTTCACTTTCACTCCCTTCAGCTCGTTCCCCCACCCAGCACAAGGCATTACGACGGTCATTATCAAATGTGCCAGCATTACCAGGAGCATATAAAATCTCCTCTTTACTTGAATCTCCTTGTCTGTACTCGCTGCGTCCCGTTCTCGAAAGGATTTTCAGTTCCAGTGGTTGTCCACTGGCCACTGCGCGCAATGTAGGGCTCACCCACGCGTACCAGTAGCTCTCAGCTCTCACACGAGCACTACCCTCCAAGTGACTCATCAATTTTAACAGGAAAAAGGCCAAGGGCAGCTGTGGGAACTTGCGTTGTCTGGCTTCAAGTGCTCGTAAGGCATTACCACCTCCCCCAGCTCCGCTACTAGGCGCCCGCAATGCAGAGCTCACGTTATGTAGCACAGCGCATCCGTCTAATGTCCAGTGCCAGCTAGGAAGAGCTTCTAGGAACGTGAGCAGCACAGGAACGTCAAATAATCCAGAGGCGTAAAAATCCCTCAATGTCGCCTCTAAATACGATTTACGTCGCGATTCCAGCTCTGGGAGACGCAGGAAGCTCGCGCGCGCACGGTCCGGCTCCTTGTGCAGCAGATGCGCGCGTGTTTTAGCCAGTAGAGGCTCTACATTGGACGCTAGACGCGCCGCCGTGTCGTCTCGAGTCGCGCCACTCTCCATTGTCATACAAAGTTTTTCTTTTCTGAGAATGGATAGAGATTTGGTATGGATTTTTAACAAAACTGATAAAAAGAATGGGAAAAACTGGGAAGATGCATATAGCTACATTTATTTAAATGTAAGCTTCAACTTCTATCAGGAGAGGACAGCTACGTAGAGGAAATTGTCGGCGTAAGAGAAGTTTCGATACAGCTCGACGATAGATACTTCAGCAGGAACAGAGATACCATGTACTATGAGTCGAGGTGTGTTTGTTTGGGAGGAAGGAAACAGGTCAGGTAACAAATAGTTCAGGACTTCCAGCAACGTCTTCTCGTGACCTGAATATGACAAAACCAACGTCAAAACGAAACGTAAAACATACTCTATAGCAATTCCAACCTACCGTCTTGCAGCGGGGTGATCGGCATCTGAATTGCGGGTGTATTGTCAAGATGCACCCGCAGTGGCAGGTGCCTCAATGCTGAAACGTCCACACCTCCGTCTAAATGCAGCACGTGTGTAGCTTCTCGATAGCTCTCATAGTCATCTGTCAATAACATAAAAAAACATCAGTTCTCCATCTTGTTGTCTTCCAAGACTCTTACTTACTCTGTGCTATACTGGTCCAGATCTGCGTCTGCTGAGCCTCCGGTAACCCCATCACAGCTTTGGTAGACCCCATCCTCAGAAATGTAGCTTGTTTGAGACTGTGCATGAAATGCGACTCCACACTCTGTTCATTCTCGCAGGGTAGCAGGATATCTCTAGGGAAGTTGAGGAAATGCACTGTAATTGCCCACGGCAGATCGGCTACACCATCTTCTGCAGGTCCACATAATAGATCTCGGAGAAGACCAAATGGCAAATGCCAATGCAGTGGAACACCTTTAACTTCGAACCAAATTGATGCACCCTGCATAGCAGACATGGGTGGTGCTGCATCTTGGAAATATTCCACTACATCTCGGGTTTGGGACACCAAATAACCCATTCGGGGCACCATAGCCTGAAGACGATGTGAAATTTCAGGTTAACAATTAGGTGTGGAGGATGCAGCGTGGATACTCACGTAGAACGGACGAGGTGCATGCAGCGTTGTGACCTCGTTGGGGTCGAGAGAGAACACGACGGGGATGCGGCCAGCCCACACGTGCTGCTTGAGCAGCGCCCCAGAGCTCGAGGAGGACGGGGAAGCTGTAGCTGACATCTCCAAAAAATGAAGTTAGAAGTTCTAACTTAGAACTACATGTACTCGTGCAATACAGTAAGCGACATATAATGTGGATCGACATTAATATATGTCTCTGACTGTGCAGAAAATGCCCTAATGAATTGGCCAATCGGATTCCAGACCCTGTTATAAGTGTTATGCACATGTCATATACTATGACATGACAGGTGAACGTCACAGCATATGTTAAGACTATACTGTATAGCACCCTGCCCACCATCCCGGTCGCTGGCTTCGACATGCCTCCCTCACACTTCAGTGCTTGAGTGGACAAAGGCGTCCCCACCAGATGTGAATGGGATGTTGATCTTGCAGGGTTTACTTTAAAGGTGTTCCATTCGTCCCATGGAAAACCCTACAAGCGAAGGTACATGGTTGGGATCGGTTTCAAGCAGGCCTTGTCCAATTCAGTATTACACGGAATTGGCTGTAGTTGCTGCAGTAGTAATAATCTCAATACAACACGCTGCAATAATAAAAGCGGCCGCAATAACTGCAATATCGCGAAACAGCTGCCCAGCGCCTTCTCGAGCGACTTGCCCACCTTCTTGGCTACATCACGCATAGAGTTAAGAAGCACACGTGACGACACTGACCTCCATCTAGACATCGAGCGTGTCAGCTCGTTGTCGACTTCCGACAGCGGCATATTCCGCTCGACGACCCATCTCATCCACTGGAAGCGATGAGACGTCTCTTCAGACACGAACCCAAAATCCCGGAGGGTACTGTCCTTGGAAGACAGCGTTGCTGCGTATAGGTCCTTGAAGCCGTCGTGCTTATTAGCCAGGTGCCCGATCAAGTTGGAGTATCCAGTATTGGCGATTTGCTTGCGCTCGGAGCCACAATGCTTACACCGATAGAGGCCATGACCAAGGTTCTCGTAGAAGTAGGCGCAGATGTCTTTGTTCGTCACTGTTTAGACAGAGCGGGAGTTTTTGAGAATGAAAAGGTCACCATGCAAAAGGATTCGCTGTTGGCCAGTGATTTAAGGTAGTTAGGTGGTCAGTATGGAGTATAATGAACGCAAAAGAGCTGGCTTCTCGGGTTAGGACGTCCATCAGTTCAATTGTGTCTTGCGCAAGCACTTATGTTATATTGTATTGCAATTTTCGAGAAATATCATATTTTATTTTTTGTGAATATCCCAGTAATCCGTTTTTTTATTTTTAGAAACTGATTTTATCGATACTGAAATTTTTTATTCAGACCCCTGGTTTCAAGGTCACTTCCGGGAACATCTTATCGTTGTCACCAACGATGAGAGGACTTATAAGTCGCACGCGAATATATATGGTAAGGGCAAACGTACCTACCTGAAACTCGAGGACGTTCTGCAGGAAGATCGCGCCACCAGTAGCCTTCGTCACGACTGGGAGAATGGGCTCCGTGAAGATGTCAAGAGCAACCCAGACCGACCTTACGCGGTGCATCACAGACCGCATGTGACTGGAGTTTTCTACGATCCTCCAGTTCGTCATGGAGCAGGAGGGATCTACGTCGTCATCCACCCACAATACGTCTGATGGTCCCAATTTCATCCTCCGTCGACTTCATGAGCACCAACGGACTGGTTCATATCTACGCAAACACGGCGAGGTGGTATTCCTGTTTGGAATGGAGATAGACGCGTGCGATCGAGTCCCTGCGGAGTCTCTGCTCAATGTCGTTCGGCTTATCTCGCTTTACTGTTTATAACAGTGAAGGGCGATCGACGGAGACCATCTCCTTCAATGAAAAGGCTCTTCCGTTGATTCACGACGTAGTCCGCGGGATACGCTACGTCTATGACCCTCCGATCGACAGACTACCGGTAGTCCCCGACCACGAGAACTCCGTGGAGAATCCGTCGTACGAACAGGGCCTTCCTCGCCAGCTACGGACTCCAGTTCAACCGCACCCTCAAGAGCTGGTGGAGTTTCTGTCAGCGGTACCAGGCTGGATTCAGCGGAGTGGAAGGAGGGGGGGGGGGGGGAGGGTAATTTATCGCGTATACTATGGCGTCTCGAACTGGGGTTCCCTGCGCACTTATCTCACCAACCAACCTCCACCGTGGATTCCTCAGATTGCAAGGCGTTTGGAACATGCATCAACTGTGTAGTCAAATGACGCACATATACACAGCAGTGTTGTGACAGGCTGTGCTGTGCAGCGCTGTCAGTGACACAACAATCCTAGCGTCGGCTTCGTAAGATTGTTTTCTGGCGTGCCATAGTCAGGGGCTGGCTATCTGTAGAGCTGTAGTATCGCCCGGGATTTTGAAGCGAAGTAGGGAGGGTCGAACACACAGCGATGCGGGGGCCAACCCGCACGGAAGTAGAGGCCGAATGTATTTGACTAGTCCCTAGCAAATTGAAGAGTGAGCAGGATCGTGGGTCTGGCGCTAGCCAGCCCGTTCCTTCTCAGTGCTGCTGCCACTTGATCAGAGCGACAGGCAGCAGTAGAAAATGGACACACATTCACACAAAAGGAAACATGCAGCAGGCCCTACTAAATCCTAGTACACACTGGCTGTCCGAGTGTCTGTGCTGTCGTCAGCCGTCAGGCGTCAGACACACCACTAAACTTCCACCCATTGTCCTCATGTAGACGCATCTGGGTAGACACCCCCAGCTCCGGCTCGAACTGCAAGTGAAACCGAGGTGTAAACCTGCAATTCACTACACAGCCCCCGAAGCTCGGTTTCACCTGTCCTCGTCGTACCGGTCTCCGCCGCAGTAGTGCTCACCAAGCAACTAACTGCCCTGGCCTCGGTCCTTACGGCGACTTGAACGGCGGAGCTGAATTCGTGAAGGCGTCCCAACTCGCGTTTCAGCTCGTACTTGGCGACCTCGAAGAGGTGGAGGCTCTTGGACCTCGGCACCCTGGTGCGGCTCACCATCTTCGTCCACAGTCTGCCCCAATGTTGGTCCCGAGTCGGCTTGAGGGGCTCCCTCAATCGTTCGGTCATTACTCTGCACCCTCCTACTAGCGGTTCTGCGTCGTCGTTTCCGTCCAGTAAGACGAGGCCGTGCCTGCCGAGCGTCACCCTGGGGTCCACGCTTATCACTAGTCGACGGTAGTGCATCGGTTGTTCGTGTTTCTTGAACATGCTGATGTAGTTGGTGCAGCACATTGTCCCTGCGTCCACCTTGAAGTTCTTGCCAGCGCTTCTGGAGCCGTTGATCATCCGTACTTGTCACGTAGTTCCCTCTAGCACTCGAATCTCCTTGGCTAGATCACCCATAGGTTCGAACGAATCCTCAATTGGTTGTAACCCTTTCCAACCGACCAGGATCTCGAAGTCCTTAATGTCACCATTCCACCTGTGATCCTTTAGCTTGTCCACCGCCAACACGATACCTTGCGAGGATACGTGTTCTAGAAGCTCGTCCGTCACAGCTAGGCTATCATCAGAGTAGAACTTCAGTCTTGAAGCGTGGACGTCTTGTTCATCACCAGTTACCAAGTGCTTGACACGGAACGAGTGTGCGTCGGCTCTCGTCACTCTGTACGGGCCGATCCACATTACCTGCAACTTGTTGCCGTGCTTCTCGTCCACTCTGGACCGTAGAACGTAATCGCCAACAGTAAAATTAACCACATTCTCACCACGTTCACGTTTCTTGTTCAGAAGTTTCTGTTTCTCACGTTTGTCCTCCATCGCGCAATGCATTGATCGTATACTCTCTCGTAGGTTTTTTAAGTAGTCATCAATCTCAGCACTGGCAGGGATAGTTAGCAGATGACGTTCGTCCGACAGATAGAACTCGTTCAATGGCGTCGGGTTCTCCAGTCCCGTGAACAATTCCAATGGCGAATGGTTGCCTAGTGAGGGCACCACGGTGTGATTCAAATTTGACTGCACTAAAGGCACGAGGTACACCCAGTCTTTGTGGCTGATCCGGTACTCCAGCGTCATGGCACGGATGACCTGGAGAATATCTCGGTTGATTCGCTCAATCGAGCCGTTCACCCAAGGAATGTATGCCGGCGTAAACGTCTGCTGCGTGCGGAGTCTGCGGCTTAACTCAGCGACGACTTCGTTCTTGAAGTGTGTCCCTTGATCCGATACCCAGGACGGCGGTACTCCATAACGAGAATGCCAGGCTAGTAGAGCTTCTACCACCACTGTACTTTCAGCTGAGTCCGCCACCACGAGCTCACAGTAGTGAGTGGCATGGTCCTTGAGTGCCAGGATGTAGCAACTCGATCCATAGCTTGGTCCCAGGTAAAGGAAATCAAAATGAAGGACTTTGTTTCGCTCACTGCAATCTATCAGTTCTCCCTGGAATGATTTTTCCCCCTCGGGAATGCAGACAGAGCAAACAATCATTCACAAATGTTGCCACAGTTCTCCGTAAGTTATCGATCGAGAATAGGCGTTGGAGATGCGATGCCATCGCTTGCTGGCCACGGTGCCCTTGGCTGCCACAATGTGCCACAATGCACAGCCTTCGAATGAGATCAACAGCTTCGGCAGGAATCCAAATACAATCATTCAACATGAGAACACCTTCCTCTGAGCGTACGACACCGACGGGAGGTTCAAACTTCGACTGTGTCTCCACGATCTCAGCGAAAGAAGGCCACACGAAATTGTCGTGGTCAAGTGGTCGGAGCTCAGTGCGACGGCGAGTTTGGCGACGTCGGAACGACTTCAGCCTCTTCAAAGTGGCTGTATGAGTGTGGTTGCCAGCCCACCGAGAGGCCATGTCGGCCTATACGTTGTCGGGCCCAGGTACGTGCTCCACGATATACTGGAATCCCATGAGTTTCATAGCCCAACGCAGTAACTTTCCCTTCACGTGTTTCTTGACACTTTCATCAGGTGCAAATACGTGCACCAAATTCCGGTGATCGCAGAACATCCTGAAAGGCTTGGGTCGTAGAAGGAGGTAGTCCAGCTTTTCACAAGCTAGGACTATCGGGAGAGCCTCCTTTTCAATGACGGTCCAGTTAAGCTGGCTACCGGTGAAAGTCCCGCTCATACAAGTTAACAACTTGTGTTGCTGCTCCGTCACAGGTGTCTTTGAGTCAAAGTTTTCTACCTGCGTTACAATCACTGCCCAACCGATGTCACTCGCGTCTGTGAACAGGCAGGTTGTAGCGTTATCGTCCGTGAACGCCAAGGTTGCTGCGTCAGCCAGCATATCCTTGACTCGATCGAAAGCTAGGCACTCTTCAGGGGTAAGCTCTACGTTGATTCCAGCTGCAGCTCGTCTCGTACGCTTTGTATCGGCGAGTGCAACGTCCAGTCGACTCTGGAGCGGCTTGACCTCACGAGCGAAATCCACGATACTTTCACGCATCCAGTTTATTGCACAGACGAACTGCTGGAGTTCACCAGCCGTGGTGGGATACGGCATTGAACGGAGCGTCTCGATTCTCTCGGGATCATGGCGGACGCCGTCGCCATTGATGAGTTTCCCGCACCACTTGACCTCCGTCTGGTACAAGCTTGTCTTCTTAGCACTCAACTTGAGCCTGAACTCGTTTAGGAGAGAGAAAAACTCAGCGAGTTTCTCCAAGTAGGTCTCAATGTTATCTGCATACAGTAGGAGGTCGTCAATCCAGATTAATAGGTGCTTGTAGAGGAGGCTGCTGAAACATTCTTCCATCGTCTTCTGGAAATGGATGGCGGCATCGCTACATCCTTGGGGAACTCGCCTGGGTGTGAAAATCTTCGCGTCTGTCATATACGAGAACCACTCCTGACACAGCGTAGCTAAAGGCAATTGCCAGAACCCCTTAAGAAAATCAAATAATCCAAAGTGTTTCATTCCACTTGCATGTTCCACCACTAACGAAAGAATAGGCATGACAGCTGCCATGATGTTGGTCTGGGCGTTCGTGAGTCTGTAGTCAACTGTCTGTCGTAGATCCAGGAGGTCCGAAGACTTCTTCACTGGGAGCACAGGGCTCGACCAGCGGCTCTTCGGGTTCTCATAAACCAGTCCTAGTTCAACAAGACGGTCGTTAAACTCTTGGAGGAACTTGCGAAAGTGAGGAGGATATTTGCGGGGCTTACATTTTGTGGGTCGAGCCCCATCCTGCAACTGTACTTCCAACGGCGGTACATTTGCCGGAGGATCCGCGCGTAATTTCAGACGCCAAACGTCATATGCGTGCACAATTGTGCGCAATTGCTCCACGTGCTCCAACGGAAAACCACAATCCACCGCTCTGTCAACCAACTTCTCCACAGCGGCAAAAATGTCCACATCATCACTTGGAAGAGATCCATCCACTTGCACTGGCATTTCATCAGCTTCGAGGGGGATTGGATCGCCAGCCAACTCATCATCACCACGGCTAGCTAATTGTTCAAGTTGGCGGTCGACGTTAATCCCTAGCAGCGTAAGGAGGTCGTTTCCAACGATGAACTCGTCGTCGTCACAGTCAACAACGAGAACGTTGACCAGATTCATCGGCACCACTGGCCCAACTGCCGTGTGGATCCTTACGTGAAGCTTCGCCTTCTGTAGCGCCATCACTTTCTTAGCTCCGAAGGTTTGGTTCTGCACAGGAACTTCAAGTTGTTCGACTTGGACTTCAGGATCCAGTGCCAATAATTGCTTCCAGTGTGATCGGCCAATAATTGTATGGTCCGAACCACTATCTGGACAATAGGGAAGCTCCAACACTCCATTTAATAGGACTGTACGGTCTGCAGTTGGTAGAAGTTCACCCAGTCGCTTCGTCTTTGCTTTCTTAGCTTTACGCGCGCTACGGAAGCGCTTGAGCAACTCAGTCTTTTCATTCTCAGTTGCCTCTGGACATTCACGTAACCAATGCATTGCGTTGCACTTGGGACACGGTCCTGGTGGCGGACGAGGCGTCTTTGAAGTCTTCAACTTCGAGTCCGAGGTAGAATTGCTCTTCTGGTCCTGTTTGGTCTTGGCCTGGACCGCAGGTTGGCTCTGTTTGTCTTTAGACTTAGAAGCGTGTTTTGTCTTCGGCTTCTCCTCTTGTCTCGAAACATCACATTTTTGCGCCTTCAAACGGAGGTACTGCTTCTCGAGTTCCGTCGCTTTCTCGATGATGAGGCGGAACAGTTCTTTTGGGTCTTTTTCAGCTGCAGCGTGGGTGTAGCGAATAGCTTGCTTCACTTCTTCCTTCAGCATCGGCGGCTTCAGCCCAGAAATTAACCTCTTGCACTTCTCTCGAGTTCCGCGTTCGAGATTGAAACAGTCTGCCAAGCCATTGTCGGCGACGATAGTCTGAAAGCACTTGAAGTAGTCCATGACGCGAGCTGTCACGTCGCTCTCCGCCAAGTTCATCTTGAGTTCCTTCTTGAAGAGTTCTTTGATGTCAGGTAGCGCCTTGTTCTTGACGCTCCCTAAGATGTGCTCGATCGCCGCGATCAGCATCCCCTCCGTCACGTCCCTAGTTTCCACATTCAACTGGAACTCACAGAAAACGTCGAGGAGGTCTGCGTCGAACGAGTCTTGGATCTGTTCAACCACCGCGTGGTAGTCTTCTCCAGTCACTCTGCATCGGTTACGGAGCTTGGTCTCATAGTCTCGACGCTCCTTCTTCCAACGCACGAGCGCCTCGTGAGAGATAGACTTGATCTTGGGTGGCAACACCGGCAGAAACACCGGTACTGTACCGGTTTGGGGGTCAGCACGTTGCATCTTCAGATGGTCGCGCTGCTTAAAAGTTGTACTTGCTGTCGTAGACGAACTGTCGTAGACGAACAGCAATTGATTGTTTCAACGTCAACGGGAGCGTACGTCGATTGGTAGCGCACGAACAGTGGTAATTCCACTAAAGAATTCTTTGTAGTATCGCCCGGGATTTTGAAGCGAAGTAGGGAGGGTCGAACACACAGCGATGCGGGGGCCAACCCGCACGGAAGTAGAGGCCGAATGTATTTGACTAGTCCCTAGCAAATTGAAGAGTGAGCAGGATCGTGGGTCTGGCGCTAGCCAGCCCGTTCCTTCTCAGTGCTGCTGCCACTTGATCAGAGCGACAGGCAGCAGTAGAAAATGGACACACATTCACACAAAAGGAAACATGCAGCAGGCCCTACTAAATCCTAGTACAGCTCACACGGACACTGGCTGTCCGAGTGTCTGTGATGTCGTCAGCCGTCAGGCGTCAGACACACCACTAAACTTCCACCCATTGTCCTCCAACCACTTGGATGTAGACGCATCTGGGTAGACACCCCCAGGTCCGGCTCGAACTGCAAGTGAAACCGAGGTGTAAACCTGCAATTCACTACAAGAGCCCTTGAAAAATCTGGGATGGCTGTAGTATCGTACATGCACCCTGGTATTATTTAGCGATTGATACGGCGGACAAAAGTAGATTTCTCAAATGCATGTAGCGCATTGTTTGATCCACATAGCGCTTGTGCTGGCACTGTACGGTAACTTACCTGTAGGTTGTTAAGACTGACAGCCACCTCCATGTTGTCGTGTATTTGTAAGATTGCCGACAACATCCTCCAATTTGTACATCTTCAGGATCGGTTTTTCGCTTGTTCGCCACCGCAATCCAGGCTGGGGTCCACTCGTACTGGCACACCATTTCCAAAACCTCCTTATCGCAACCAGGTGCTGCAAGAAAACAATGGTTTCGTTGATGAATTTGGCTATTGCCGCGGTGAGTGCCCTCGCACTAGGCGTCACTGAGGCCAAGAAGCTTTCATCCGGCGTCTGTTACTCCCCGTGGCACCACCAAAACGTCAACTGGGATGTCCTTGCTGCTGATATGCGCCAAGTGTCCGAGCACTTTTCCAGTATCCGCACGTACCAAGCGCAATTCAACGGCGTGAATGCCATTTCCATGGCCGCCGCTGCTGGTCTTCGTATCGCCGTTGGTGTACAGCTTACAGACCCCCGTTGGATTGATTCCGAGATCCAGGCAGTGTGTGACGGCTACGCCAAGAACTCGTGGGCTGTTGAAGCTGTCTACGTGGGCAACGAAGACCTCAGGAACGGCAACTTTGGACAGTATTCGGCTGATCAACTTGCAGGTTACATTCGTCGGGTGAAGAGTTGTGTGGGCAACACGCCGGTCGGTTCGGCTCAGCGTATCAACGAGTGGCTGGGAGCTGATGGTGCTTGGACTTTAGCAAATGCGTGTGACGTCATTGGTGTTAACATCCACCCGTTCTTCACGCCTGGCTCGCAACCTTCGGTGAAGAAGCTAGAGTACCAATGGGGGCAAATGGTGTCCAAGTTTGGCTTAGGTAAGGTCCGTCTTACGGAGACTGGCTGGCCGTACGCTGGATCGAGTTATGCTGGTGTGGTGAATCGTAGGCATCAAGCCTGATTCCGCCGCCTTCAAGTTTGCGAACAGACAGTGAACTACCTGGTACATCCGGGTTGATCACAGACGGAGAGATGTCTGACTCTGGTGCATCCAGTTCAGCAATCTCCACCCGGCCAAACATTCACGGATCTTGTAGGACAGGCCGCCAGTGATCCAAGTGGAATCTCTGGTTGTCTTGCATGTTACCCCTGATGCTGTCGTCAGCATAAGGACTGTATACTTTCATTGAGACGGAAGGGTGGTGACGACTATTCTATCCTCTCACTTTACAAAGTGCTAGCTACTGCACAAGCTGCATCAATACACTTGGCTACAAGTTTCCTGCAGGTTCGCCACCTGCCTTGCTTTGTGTTTGGTGTTGCTTCAACCTCCGGAAAACACCACAAAGAATTCTTTAGTGGGTCGTACTACTCCAACAGCGTAGTACTCGACTTGCTAGCTGTCTTCACTACGTCTACGCTGATCAAGTATCGACGCCAACTACTCGTTCGTCATGTCGAAGAGGCGTGCCTCTGTTCTCGAAGGCGCTGTAGATGGACTTGAAGGAAAGTGATGTGGATGCTCGCGTACTGTCTTACTTTCAGCGCTTTGCGGAAATCGTCCTTGAGAATGGCCTTGAGGAAGTATTCTCTGGCGCTGACGGAGAAGCTGAAAAGTGCAGACGTTTGATCTCAAGTCTGGCCCCTCCTGTTCTGAAGGAGACAGTGAAGAATGCTGTCCGTTGGACCCATAAGGAGGCTGGCAAGAACATTCAAGAATTGTATTCGCTGGTCTACGAGAAGGCTGTGGAGCATGAACGCCATTTCCAGCAGAATAAACGGATGCGGATGACTGTAAAGGACAAATCTGCGGTGCCCAAAACTGCTAAGGATGCTGGAAAGACTGATGTTTCATCAAAGAAGCCGGCTAACTCTAACTCGGAGAAAACCTTTACTCAACAGAAGACCGAGCGAAAGGTCGAGAAGAAGACCAACAAGAAGAACGACAAACAGCCTGTTTCGCGTAAGGAGCCGCCGTCGCCATGCCCGAAGTGCCAGGAAATGCACTGGCTCAGCGATTGCGATAAAGCGACCGATCCGGAGAAGATTGTCCTGCGGCAGAAGCTTCGTGAAGCAAATAAAGCCCGCAAATCTCGCACGAAGAGATTAAAAAAGCTGATGCCCGCAACGTCTCGTACTGTGACGATTAATGGAATTCTGGATCTACCGTGCTGTCCGGACACTGGCTCCGATCACACAGTGATTAGCAGATCACAGTGGAAACAATTACGCGAAGTTGACCCGTCGGTACAGGCAATCCCTTTGGACACTCCAGTACGTAGTTTAGCGTATGGTTCTTACTCGGTTGTGGCTACTAAGAAGGCGCTACTTCACGTTTTGATTCACACGGCTGCTGGACCGGTGCAGCCAGCGGAAGCCGTGCCTTGCCTCATTATGGATGTGGACGATGACGAATTTATCATTGGACGAGATTTGTTAGGTTCTTTGGGTATCGATGTGGATCGCCAATTGGAACAACTTGCCTCTCACGCGGATGATGAGACGAGTGGAGACCCTTTCGAACTGGAAGCTGACGAACTCCCTTCAAATCCCAACCACGTGGCCAGTGATGAAGAAGTTCGTGCAGCTGTTGAGGTTCTGATTGAAAGAGCCCTGAAGCATGGGTTTCCTGCCGACAAGGTGGACAAGTTACGAGTGATTGTGCACATGTATGATGTGTGGCGCTTGGAGCTCCGTGACGATCCGCCTGCGCGTGTCCCGCCGCTCGAAGTGCGTTTGAAGGAAGGGGTTCAGCCTTGCAAATGTAAGCCCCGCAAATATCCTCCGCATGTTCGACAATTTTTACGGGAATTTAACACTATGCTTGTTGGTCTAGGATGGATCTACGAGAATCCTACCAGCCGGTGGGCAAGCCCCGTACTACCCGTCAAAAAGTCTCAAGAGCTAATGGACATGCGTCAAACGACGGACTATCGTGAGTTTAATTCGAGAACGGACATCATGGCTGCTGTGATGCCGATACTTTCGTTGGTAATGGAAAATGCACGTGGAAAACAACATTTTGGACTTTTCGATTTCATTAAAGGTTTCTGGCAGCTACCTCTTGCTGAGTTCTGTCAGGAGTGGCTCTCGTATATGACAGACGAGAAGATCTATACTCCGCGACGTGTTCCTCAAGGTTGTGGTGATGCTGCGATCTACTTCCAGAAGACCATGGAGAAGTGTTTTGCTACATTGCTGTACAAGCACTTACTCGTGTGGATAGATGACCTGCTACTGTATGCGGACGACATTGACACCTACTTGGACAAGCTGAAGGAGCTGTTTTCACTGCTGGATGAATTCGGCCTGAAGCTCAGCGTGAAAAAGTCCAGCCTGTACCAGCAGGAGGTGAAGTGGTGTGGCAAGATCATCGATGCCAACGGTGTACGTCACGACCCTACTCGGATTGAAACACTCCGTGCAATGCCGTACCCAAGTTCGGCAGGGGAGCTACAACAGTTTCTTTGTGCCATAAATTGGATGCGCGAGAGTCTCATCGATTACGCTCGCCAAGTTGCTCCTCTTCAACGCAAATTGGACGAAGCTCTGGCAAAGACTCGTCGGACTAAGAGGGTAGCAGCTGGAATTTCGATTGTACTGAGCGCTGACGAGAAGGCGACGTTTGATAACGTGAAGGATATGCTAGCGTCGGCTGCTACACTTGCTTTCCCTGATGACTCTGCGACTACGTGCTTGCTGACAGACGCATCGGATGTTGGTTGGGCGCTGATTGTGACGCAAGTCAAGGACTACAACCCGCAGGTTCCTGTTCAGGACCAGCAGCACCTGCTTGTGGAGTGTTTGAGTGGGAGTTTCACGGGGAGTCAACTTAACTGGACGGTGATCGAGAAAGAGGCGTTCCCTATCGCTCTCGCTTGTGACAAACTAGACTATTTGCTGCTGAGACCTCAGGGATTTCGGTTGTTTTGCGACCATCGCAATTTGATTCATGTTTTCGCGCCGGACGAGCATGTGAAGAAGCATGTGAAAGGGAAATTATTGCGGTGGGCTTTAAAACTGATGAACTACAACTATGTGATTGAACATATCGCTGGACCTCAGAACGTTTGGGCCGATATGATCAGCAGGTGGGCTGGTAACCGCACTACTACCGCTGCTACGATCAAGAGGATTCGTTCTACTCCACTAGTAGCTCAACAGGAGCAACAGCCTGAAGTGGTGGAGCAGGGAATCTCAATGCTTCGCCCCTTGGATGACTCAAATTTCGTGTGGCCAACGTTTGCAGAGATTGAGTTGATACAGTCCAGTTACGATCCACCACAAGGAGCCGAGCGTACTGAAACTGGTGTTCTCGCGGTCAACAACCGGGTTTGGATTCCTGTGGAGGCTAAGGACCTTATCCTGCGATTGTTTATCATTGCACACTGTGGTGCACAAGGGCACCGTGGAATCGCTGCTATGGTGGAACACATACGTCGATTGTTTGCGTTGGAGAACCTGCGCTCTTTGGCGACCACGTTTGTCCGCCAGTGTCGACTGTGTCTACATTCAAAAGGGGGGAATATCATCCCCAGGCCTTGGGGTGAAACGTTTGAATGCAGTGAACGCAATGGTTTGCTACATTTCGATTTCCTTTCAATGGGTGATGGCTTCGGAGAATCTAAGTACATCCTAGTGCTGAAGGACCACGCATCTCATTTCTGTGAATTGGTGGTTGCAGACACAGCCGACAGCTCAGTGACTGTGGAAGCTTTCCTCGACTGGCATTCTCGGTTCGGGTTACCACCTAACTGGATCTCAGACCAAGGCTCGCATTTTAAAAACGAAGTGGTGGGTGAGCTTTCTCGACGACTGCGAACGCAGCAGGAGTTCACGCCTGCATACTGTCCCTGGATCAACGGGTCCGTGGAGCGGGTGAACAGAGACATCCTCCAGGTGATTCGGACCATGATCTTGGAGTAAAAGATTGCTCACCACGACTGGGCTTACTTGGTACCAATGGTACAGTCAAGCCTCAATCACACAGCAGTGCCATCGTTGGGCAACAGAGCGCCCGTGGAGCTGTTTACTGGATTACCGTGCCCGACGCCTCTCAGAGAATTTTACCTGCCTAGCACTGGGGAGTTCAACGAGGTGCCGGCGTGTGATAAGATCGATGGATTTCTCGACGACCTTCGCAGCAGCATTCGCTCCATGCACAAGGTGGTGGAAGATCAACGCCTGAAGCAGAGTATGCTAAACAAAAAACGAGAACGTGGAGAAAACCTTGTGAATTTTACGGAGGGTGACTACGTGTTACGCTCGAGAGTGGACGAGAAGAGAAGTAACAAGCTGCTTGTGACTTGGGTGGGGCCGTATCGTGTTGTACGCGCTGACGCACACTCATTCCGGGTAAAACACCTCATCACAGGCGCTGAGCTGGACGTACATGCCTCTAGACTCAAGTTCTATGCAGACTCTAGCTTGGACGTTACTGAAGAACTTTTGGAACACATCTCATCGCAAGGAATTGTACTGGCAATAGAGAAATTCAAAAGCCACCGATGGAATGAAGCGATACGTGACTTTGAAGTCCTGGTTCAGTGGAAAGGACTTGAGGACATTGAGGACTCGTACGAACCACTGGCCAGCTTAGCAAAAGACGTTCCCATCCTAGTGGACCAGTACGTGGCAGCTGCTGATCAAGAGCTCAAGGCACACTGGCAGTGCGCTACCACGACTGGAGAAACTACCTCGCAAGGACAGATCGCTGTGGCGGAGACGGTAAAGACGACGGACAAGAACCGCCGGAAGCCCAGACGTCGACGATCGCGAACAACGAATGCAAAAGTGCCCGATAGAAGTCTTCCCGCTGTAGCTGCGCCGCAGACTTCAGGAGTTGAACTTGGGCCTAACAACGACCAACCCGACGCAAGCACTTCGCGTCTCATAGAGGTACAAGCTGACGAGGGAAGTGTGAGCCGACGGACCCGTTCACGGACTGCTGGAGCCGACAGACTGGTGACCATCACCGGCAAGAAGTGAACCAATATCCAAAGCTGGGGCGAAGAGCTACACCGAGATCAGCCAGGGCCAGACATGGATCTGACTGCCAGGGATGTGAACGGGGTGGTCGAAGTCCGGCTGCGGAATCAAGCTTTGGGGGCTGTGTGGTGAATCGTAGGCATCAAGCCTGATTCCGCCGCCTTCAAGTTTGCGAACAGACAGTGAACTACCTGGTACATCCGGGTTGATCACAGACGGAGAGATGTCTGACTCTGGTGCATCCAGTTCAGCAATCTCCACCCGGCCAAACATTCACGGATCTTGTAGGACAGGCCGCCAGTGATCCAAGTGGAATCTCTGGTTGTCTTGCATGTTACCCCTGATGCTGTCGTCAGCATAAGGACTGTATACTTTCATTGAGACGGAAGGGTGGTGACGACTATTCTATCCTCTCACTTTACAAAGTGCTAGCTACTGCACAAGCTGCATCAATACACTTGGCTACAAGTTTCCTGCAGGTTCGCCACCTGCCTTGCTTTGTGTTTGGTGTTGCTTCAACCTCCGGAAAACACCACAGCTGGCAACGTCCCGTCCACTGGTGGTATGACACAGTTCTTCTATGACTACGTGTACGGTTGGTGCCCTGGTAAGACCCAGTCGTACTGGTTCATGATGTACGATCCGACTGTGAGCTACTCAGGCCAGGACTACGAGTTGTACTTTGGACTATTTGGGACGGATAAATCGCAGCACATTAGCATGCCATAATATGTTGATCGGGTTTAGAGGAGACGTGCAAAAATCGTTAACAAAACTTTTGCTTTTAAAACTCTTAAGTTCACGGGAGGCTAATGTGTTGCGACTTATCCGTTCCAAATAGGCCAAAGTGTTTTTCGTAGTTTGTGCCAGTATGACTGACCTTTGCCACCAGCAAAGCCGTACACGTAGTCCCAGAAGTATTGCGTCATTGCGCCAATCGACGGGACATTGCCAGCATACGTCTCACCAGCATACGGGTATCCGGTCTCAGTCAGATGCAGCTTGTTAGGGCCGAACTTGGCCACCATTTGGTCCCATTGAGCTTCCAGTTTCTTCAATGAAGACTGTGACCCAGGCGTGAAGAAGGGGTAAATGTTGACACCGATAATATCGCAGGCATTCGCTAGGGTCCACGCTCCGGGGGCACCCAGCCACTCGTTGATACGTTGAACCGAACCGACCGGTGTTTTGCCCACGCAGCTCTTCACTCGACGGATATAGCCCGCAAGTTGTTCAGCCGAGTACGTACCGAAGCCATTGTTCTGCAGGTTCTCGTTACCGACGTAAACTGCCTCCACGGCCCAAGCATTTCTGCCGTAGCCGTCACAAACCGCTTGGATTTCCGCGTCGATCTGCTGTGGATTACCCAGTTGCACGCCAATTGCAACGCGGAGGTTAGCTGCAGCGGCCATATCGACGACATTGACACCATTGAAACGGGCTTCGTACGTGCGGATACTGGAGAAGTGTTGAGCCACTTGTGCCATATCCTTGGCGAGGATGTCCCAATTGATGTACGGGTGGTGCCATGGAGCGTAGCAGACACCGGTTGAAAGCTGTCGCGCTTCAACAACACTGGCGATGAATGTGGAGACTAGCGCGAAGACTAACGGAAGTGAAGAAACCATTGGGGATATCGGTACTGGAAGTAGTGGGGGTCTTGTGCTCACAAAGTAAAAGTCGGAATGAAGTGAGCTTTTGGGTGGCGCTCGAGGGATTCGAATCCTATGGAGGTCAAGTGTTGATCGCAAGGATGTGCTTCGCTGTTCGTAAGCAACACTGTTGGCTGACTGCTGTACTCAGCTTGCGCAAGAAGCGGGTCGTCGACAGACTGTATACTGTGACTAAAGTCAACACTGTTGACTCAACAGTACAGCACGCTAGGGTGCTTAAGCACATTGGCTATAGTGTATAGGATCGCCGGCAACACTGCGATCGCGTGAAGCAATGCTTTGGTTAGCGATGGTGAAAAGTTTAGTCACTATACTATACATATACTGAGCGAGTAAAGCCTGGAGAATGAATCTTGAACGTGGGGACGAATCAAACACGGGGACTAAACGAGGATCACATGTTGTCTACTTAGTGTACTTGTCATTTCCCTAACTTAGGGATAGTTGATCCAGTGAATCAGTCACTTCGGAGATATCCTCCGATCCAGCATTGCACACTAGATGCGTGAATTGCTCCACAGCACTCTTGTCCTTCCCTACAGTGCTGAAATGCATGGGGATATTCCTTATGAATATATCCAGCAGTGACTGTTTATCAGACAATCGTCTGATGACAAACCAGCCTGTTTCATCGGAATGCATTCCTTGAAAAGATCCTTCTCCTTCCGTGAACGAGCGCCAAACCCCTACAATCCGGTCGTTCTCATGGTACCTCCTGCCAACGACGCGCTGTACGGCGGAGGCGATCTTGCCCGTCGGTAAACAGGTACTAATGCGGAACTTCAAGGCTAGCGTGTTTTCCGGGTCTACAACGCCTTCATATAGCTCCCGGTCTTCATCCTGTCGTAACACAAGTCCCAATTGCCACATAAGCTGGCTAGCATGTTGAAAGTCGTAGTCCATTGTTCTTTGGTCTAGAAACTCGGAATATCCTGTACGGGTATCGATTTTCCAGGTGAAATTCTGGCTCCCAGCCGCTCGATAGGTTCGAAAAATCGCATCAGTTTGTGCGTAGATCGTATCCAGTTCTCGTAGATACTCATCGTAGATGTCTGTATCAGACGATTCCAGTCGAATGCGCTTTTGCTGGCGTGGCGCATCATCAAGTTGCCTTGCTTCGAGCGTTTGCTGAATGAATTGGGTACATTCTTGAATCAGTCTTTTGCGTGACTGGAGAGTTGACTGAAGGAGCTGTTGCTCGTGCTCTGCTGTTTGTCTCGCCTCCAATTGCTGCATGGCCACCGCCTTCCAAGCCATCGTGGCTATGTCACACCTCACTCCTCTCTTTTTCTTCAATCGGTCAAGCTGCGACGACATCTCATCCACCTGGCGAAGTAGATTTTCACGTTTCAGCTTCTTTCGTTCGTAATAGGCAGCTCTCCTCTTCCGCTCTCGAGCAACTTTGGCCTCGGCCTTAGCCTGACCAAGACTGGCCCCTACAGTAACTTCTCGAGGCGGCAACATGGTACTGTGCGATTCATCTTCATTCAGAGCCCGCATCACGGAAAATACTGTGGTGTCACAGGAATTGAGGAAGTTGTCCACTTCAGCGAGGAAAGCTTCGTGCGTCGACATCTCGAGAATTCGGAAATGAATCAGAAGGAGTGGTATGGGTGTTTTGCGGTAGGCGGTGCTTTTGAAGACCACCTGGCGTATTCATGATAGACAGGAGTTGCAATGTAACAGGTCGTTGATTTTTAAAGAGTAGTTTTATTTCAACAGTTGATATGATAAAATGTTACAAGTATTTGATTACAGCTCTCAACTTAACTTATTAATAGTGTTTACTGGCATAGCCGTAAAATGTCAGCCGTTAACCCTTTCGAGGTCATAGGGTGCATTTTGCCCCCCTTGGTTACAGTTCAAGAAGCACCCATCAAAACGGTCATGAAGGGGGGCAATTTGCCCCCGTTGGCAGAAGTTCAACTGCACATCTCCTTTTGTAATTACGACCAATCATATCATCCTCTGGAAACTATAATTTACGCGATGTGTCAAACATCATGGAAAATTATGCACTTAAGTACGAAAACTATCAAGATTGCGTCAGCAAACACTGCTTTAAGTACGTAATTTTGGTGACGCCCACTGTCTCTGATCAGCAAATTTTTCTTTACTAAAACTAAGTCATTTGCCTACCTGTTGTAGCACAGCAATCATGGCCACATCGTTCACTTTTGAAGATGATAAGGAGCTTGTGCAGCAGGCGCGCACCTACGTCGATGCAGGTACAAGGATCGCGTGGGCTAATGTGGCCCGGCGTATGCAGCGTACTGGTCACAATGCGAAGTCATTGCAGGAGCGACTACGAACATTGAAGAAGGCATGGGAAGTGATATCCGGCGTTTCCCTCCAAGCTTCTACGCACAAGTACGCCGTCCACGTGGTCGGCCACCAGCAGTGACTCGTCAGTTGCGGCTCGGTGCACATTATCTGCCTGCACGTGTTCCAGCACATCCGCGACGTCCTGCTGCGGAGATCCCGCCGCCACGTTCCCAGCTCCGAGCAGAAACTCCACGGCAGACCTCCACAACACCGCAAGTGACTCCAGTTCCTCCTCCGACATCGCCCCCAGCAAGTAATCTACAACCTACACCATCGCCACTCCCAGCAGATACTGTCGCTCGTCAAAATTCGCTAGAAGTAACAGGCGAATCTCGGCCAACACTTGAAGGCGCTGTCAAGCTATTTGCTGTTGCTGGAGCTTCGCTGGCGTTGCCCTCCGCTCGTGATGACGGTGCAGCAGTAACATCAAGCGACACCAGCAGCAATACGGAATCGACAGGTACTTTGGAGGCCCCAGAAGAAGAACGATCACCCCCAATGTCACCGTCAAGGTGTGAGCAAATTGTTGCAACGATTTTCGCTGACGTTCCACGCGAGGTGGTTGTCCAGGGCACCAACAAGAAGCCCCATCTCAACGCCGGTGAGTTGCTGCCGTGTGGAGTCTCTTCTCTAATCAGTGAGCTAGGTGAACTTGACAATTCGGATATCTTTCTCGATATCGGCGCTGGGGTCGGAAATGTGGTGGCACAAGTTGCCCTGGCCACTAACGTGAACAAAGCTATCGGCATTGAAGTTCGCCGCGATTTATACGAGCTCGGAGTCGCGATGATTTCAAATTCTACGTGTTCAAGACGATTACACAAGAGAGCCCAACTAATTTGCAAGGACGCTGTCAACATGCACATTGCGTCTACGCCACCATACGCTGACGCATCGGTTGTATACTGGAACAATCTCCTCTTCGAACCGGAAGCTATCGAACAGTTGAAGGATGAGCTTGCTGGTATGTTTCTCTTGAGAAAGCTAGTCAGCTCTATAAATTTCTGCCCAAGACACCGCGACGGTTGTCAGAACCCGTTCTGTCAAGCATTCAAGCTGGTGAAAGCGTTTGGCCTTCCTTGCAGCTGGAAGGCTGATTTCCAACAAGTATTTTTGTACGAGTCGAGCTGAGTTGGTGTTATGCAGAGGTGTCCATCCGCGACTACTGACTCCCATGGCAAGGGCTACGGCGGTGCAGGTGCCGGTCTCAACGCAAATGCTGGTCTCAACGCAAACGCAGGGCTAAACACTGGCGCCAAAAGCTACGACAGTGCCAACGCTGGGCTCAACGCAAACGCGGGTCTTTCTGCCAATGCCGGTCTCAATGCAAACGTCAGATTTTGCCAAGGGCTACACCGTAGCAAACGCAGGGTTGAATGCTGGTGCGGGTCTCAGCACGAACGATGCTCCCAATGCCAATGCGGGGTTGAACGCAGGAGTTGACAGCAAGGCCGGAGCGAGCCTTCATGCCGGTGCTGGTCTGAATGCTTGAGCTAGTCTCAATGCTAGTGCTGGTCTCACTGCTGGTGCTGGTCTCACTGCTGGTGCTGGTCTCACTACTGGAGCTAGTCTCAATGCTGGTGCTGGTCTCACTGCTGGTGCTGGTCTCACTGCTGGTGCTGGTCTCAATAATGGTGCTGGTCTCACTGCTGGTGCTGGTATCACTACTGGAGCTAGTCTCAATGCTGGTGCTGGAATCACAGGTGGTGCCGGGTTGAATGCTGGATCTGGCCTCAGCACTCGCGTGAACAGCGGAGCCAAGGCTAACACTGTCAGTAATACCGACAGCTACTCGAAGGGCACCACTACCGCGAATGCTCCTCAGAAGACCGCAGCTACTCGAAGGGCACCACTACCGCGAATGCTCCTCAGAAGACCGAAGCTCCTCAGAAGACCGCATCGAAGACATTCACATTTGCATACTTTACTCAAGTGACTTGCCATTATTGTGTATGCTGCATCTTTTGCATACTTAGACTAAGATAACTACCCACACCTTACAAAACGATGGACCTTGCTACTGAACGGCTAGCTCCGGCGGCACCAGGCCTCTTGTCAGGATTGGACTCTTCTTGATCTTCGCTTGCACGTTGACTTCTCTTTAGTTTGTATAGTTCAGAACTCATACGGGTCTTTCCTCTCTGCGAGAAGAGCTTCTTGGGAGGTAGTAGCGATGATATTTCTCCCAACAAGTCCAGGTCGTTTGTGGGCATGCGTAGGGCTTGTCGGAGACATGTACATTCTGGCAAAGGCAGACGTTGTGTAACACGCAAACGACCGTAACTTCCGTAGCATAGCGCTCTTCCCAACGACAAACAACGCACTTCCTGCGCTTGCGATTCATGTCGGTGAAAAACTGCTTCGAGGAGACAACCGAGCACCTATTTTGGGGACTTCCAGAGCCTGCCATACCATGTTCTGCCTGGGCAATCCATACCGTGCTCGACGGAGATGCCTGTTCCGAAATATCTTCGCTTGGGACGCTGTCAGCGTAAAACATTAGTCGCTCACTGGGTGCCTCCTTCCACTTCCCAGACAACAACTCGGAACACAGCTGAACAACGAAGTCTCGGTGTGGATCACGCTCCTTACTCAGATCACATGCCAGCCTCCGCGTTAAATACGCATTAGCTCTAGCAACATCGATGAGCGCTAATGCAAGCTTCTTGTGCCACTTTTTGAACGAGTGACCGTCCGACAGCGAAAACCGGGCACGAATTTGATCAAGACGATCCACACCCTGCATACTGGCGTTGTATTCCTTGATGCACGTCGGTGCTGAAAAGCTTCGTGTTTCTGCTCGCACTTGTCGGGTTACAGTAGTGATAGACGACGGGTCTGCGTTGGATATCACCGTCACGATGGAGCTGTCATACCAAGACGCCGCAACAAGTGAGTGATCGGCGGAAACGCCTTGGCGAGAGGTACCACGGGAACAATCTTTCTTCTCCAAGAGTACATGACGCGGAAAGTGTGAACTTGTCTTCCGCACCGTACCGCGAGCGTAGAGCCCCTTGATACGTAGTGCCATCAGCAACTGTACTGAAGTGTAGTAATTATCGGAGTTGATGATCCGACGGGTGGAATACAGTGGGCGAACGACTTCTAGTACACACTTCCGAATTGACGACATCTCTGCAACTTCATCACTCAATCTCTGTGCCTCTTCCACCGATATAACCCCATTCAGACGCTCCGTGATATTGCTCGCACAATGCAATCGAAAATTTAACGAAATCCAACTTGTAGCGCAGCACAACATGTAGATTCGGAAGTGATACTTCCCTGTCGGCTTCATTGGATTATATACAATGAGTGGCTTGCCGTACTTTGACCGACAAGCGATGCTGGCTTCGTCAAGTGCAACGTTGCGGCCGATCTCCACATATTTTGCCCCAGTTGTCTTCAATAGGTTCAGCAATGGACGGATCCTTGCAGCCTGATCACGAATGCCCGAGTTGGTTTCAACACATTGGAAGCAGAAAGTCTTCCGCAGGATTTTGAACCGGCGCAGTGGCATCACGTCGTCAAGCCCAACCGATGATCCACCCAAGATCGAGTTCTCTATTTGTGTACCCCAGTAGTTAGCGTATTCGCCTTTGTCGATAAGAGCCATGTAGAGTAAGATCCCCAAAATGTCATGACTTCATCTAGTGTAAACGGTGCCCCGACTGCGATGCTGTTCTGACGAGCATAGGTATTCGTCTCTCCAACAACCTGCTGCCAGAACAGAAACCGGAACGTACGCGAAAAAACTTGACGATGCGGAGTGCTGAAAGATATGCTTGAATTCTGGTCGTAACCGTGTCTTCGTAGATCCGTCAGCATGTTGATACAGATCTGAGGGAGCGTCACACGTTGCTTCAGGCTCAAAACGGATGCTTTTGATAGCCTCTACCTCTGCTAGTGAGGTAGGCAGTTCAACCGGTGGCTCGTAGGACTCCACGTACTCCTCCAGGATGTCGGTGTCGTCATCGACATGGACGTCCTCGCCATCATCAACAGCGCACAAGCGGCCCCATCCAGCACCAGTAGAGCGCCCGTGTAATGCGCGATAGTTTGTGTTGCCTCGCTGCACAGCGCTAAGAGTCAGGGTTTCCACGTGGTTTTGGAACTGCGAATCCAACCAGTTTATCTGGAACAATGACTGCTTCAATACTCGACAAACTCTTCCAACCAGGTACGCACTCCCGACGCCAACGTATTTCTTCTTCTGCGTAATAAATCCCTCCTTCGAAGGAGCAAATGCAACGAGTGTGTCTACATACATAGCCAACACTGACGGTAACGGATTTTTCTTGGTACTTCGAGTAGCAGAGCCTTTGGTTGTCAGTGCTTCACATGCTGTGGCTGTAGGGCGTGGCGTAGCTGGTGATGCCTCACCAGGCACTACTGTTGAATCGGTTGCCAGTGCGACAGCAGCTGGAATTGATGGCGGTCTCGTAGTGGCAACAGGCCCGCGTTCTTCAACACCTGCTAATGGGATCGTTGGTGAGGCTTCATCAACAGTGGCTTCTTCAGCCAAGACTTGATCGAGACTTCTTCTGGAGGGGGCCTTGCGTTTGGAAGTTACGGAGACTGGTTCTGGTTGGCGGCTTCGTTTGACGCCTGGTTGTGGAGGCTTTGGCTTGTTCTTTGAGCCTTTTGGGCGGCCTCGCTTCCGCTTAGCAGGCCCACCGGTATTTTCTTCTTCGTTGTTTGTCTCTAGCCTGGCTGTGCTGGCTGGGTTTCGCTCTTGTGCCGTTTGCATAACTTCGCCTGCCGTTGGTGCTTCAGAGTGAGTATCTGTTCTCTGCATCGCGACCTGCCTCGGGTCCTTGCCGACACGTTGCCATCTCACGTGACTTCTTGCGGGATTGGATTGTGTCAAAAGCATTGCGTCCGTCGGCTTTCTATAAAGTTGTACAAGATCTAATTCGATAGAATAACAGAGTAAAATATCATCTTATATCATTTCAAAAGTAAGGTGATAGAATTTCAAAATTCCATACTGAAACCAAGTCAATTACCACTAAAACGTACTCAAGTGCAAAACTGGCTTCCACGTCCAAACACAGGCCTATTGTTGATACATCTACGCCGTAAATATAATGCTCCTAGCTAGTAGCTAAGCTACACCCTACATTACCTAAGACGAAGAAGTGCACTGGCAGCGTACACGGTGTCCGAGGTCCAGCTCAAGCGGTGCCGTAAGGAATAGAGCGGGACTCGTAATTTATCTTGTATCCACCTCTGTCTGTCTCTGGTTTTTGTGCATTGCGTAAACAAGCTGATTCACAGCTTGACCAATGAAAAAACTCGCCGTCAACTTTGCTCATCAATTCAAAAATATCAGCCAATGAAAAAAATGCTAAAAAAATACTGAAGAGAGTACCGTGGCTTATGAAGGGGGGCAAAATGCCCCCCTTCATCTTCCAATCAACAGCTGTGCAGAAAGGCTCTGATCAGGCAAGTACCGTGCTTTATGAAGGGGGGCAAAATGCCCCACTTGATTTATTAACATGCTAACTTTGTATACCATAGTAGCCAAAGAGAATAGGCTGTGTTCGCGAAAGGGTTAATAGTGATCACGTTCGCGGACACAATCTTAGAGCCTGTTCGCTTCACTGCTGGAGATGGAGACGGCATACCTAGCCCCGATTAGGTTGGTTTTGATTGGCTAAAAGACGGCAGGTTTCAACAACGCATCTGGAGACGTTTCAACGTTTTATGTACCATTCCTCTCCACCTCCCGGAGGTGGAGAAGGAGAGAGAGAGCTGGAGACAGCATCCACAAACACAAAACTTCTAGAACAAAACAACATTCATGAACGACGAAGACTTGGTGCTGGCTGTTTGCGCGGCTGTAGGTCACGCCATGGCATCGATTGGAGCTGATAGAGCGCCGTTTCCGCGAAGGAGTCCTTCACAGATTCTCACCGTGACATCCCTGCATTTTGACGAGATGCTGCAGTCGGCGGCGTGCGCTAGCTGGTTCGAGGACAATTTGCGCTGCACGAAAGATACATTTTTAGGCAAAAAAATTCAGGATGCGGCATGTGAGCAAGTGTAGAAGAATGTATGTAGCAAGATTTTGGACAATCTTTTGAGGCGAGTCTGATACCAAGTCAAGACCATATTCATTCGCGTTAGGAAACAATTCAGATTAAATGTTTTCCCACCACTTTTTTTTACTGAGGATAGCTGTTACTAAACGCGAAACCCGAATTCCTTCTGACGAATCTACAATCTAGTGACAAGATAGCCTTGTCAAACAGACGTGATACATCTTGAAGATCTCCTAGAACCCACAGAAGTGGTGTCAGCATATCTGCACTGCAGTCGATGGCCACTACTCGCTTCTGCACATTATCCCAATCGAAACGCACAGATCCGCACATGGCTACTCGCTGCCCAACAAGCGCACACCCTTCTCCATAAGTGCGAGGAAAAACCGACCGCAGAGTAGCTTCCGTGATAGTAGCATGAGTGGTGGTTCTGGCAACCAGAACGTTAGGCGTCAGGGCTTTCAGCTCTTCTAGCTCTACGTTGACATCATCAAAGAAGAGCGAGAACAGACGCCACTTGCCCGCAAGATCTTCAGCGCCTGTAATCGAATGCTCCGTAGCACCAGGAGCCAGCACACTATTGAGGAAGTCCAAGGCCGAAAACGGATCCTCTCCTGATGTGCACATGAAGTAGCTGAATTGTCGAAAATACTCCATCACAACAGTCCACATGGTTGGGTTCGTTGAGAAATGGGGGATCACTTGGTCTTGAGCCTCGAGACTTTTAATTTCACCTTGTAGCTTCAGAACGGCTTCTTCTAGATCACGAATAGTCTTGCGCTGTTGCTCTCGGTACTGTGCTTGATTGATGCGGCATCGCTCTCGATGCAGACGTTTCCGTTCTATCTCTGTGCTTTTCGTTCGTTGCTTTCGAGCTCCCCTTGTGGTGCGTTTGATGGTGTAGGTACTTCGTAGTGTCGATGTTCGAGTTGCTCTGAGTCGGGTAGACGGCAAGTTGCTGATAATGTCGTCGCAGAGTGAGTGGTGGTTGGGTGGGAAGAGAACGCTATTGTTCATCGTGCTGCTCTGCTGGGCGTGGTACTTTTATCAATGAAGTCACAACGTTGGGCCAAAGATGTTTACATCTTGGATAACCTACCAACCACGATTATGAGGCGCTTGACTGATAATAGAGACCTTTCGGAGCGGATGTTGGTTGTTGGTTGCGGGAACGACACGCGTAAAAGGTGCAAAATTATAGCTGCTTACTAATCACTTCCGGCCACGACCTTTCGTTCCAACATCCATGTTGGAAATACCGCCAACGGAGGCCTCGTATCCCACAACGATGTAGGTTGTGGAAATCTGTCTATGATGAAATTCTCCAGTTTTTGATGTAGAAGAGCTGCACTAAGTTCTACAGGTCTAGCCTCGCACCGCTCGAAGATCGCAAAGAATTCGAACTCGATCATGGCGCTCTCCACACTCTCCCCCGCGCTATCGTCTGGGCAAGAGGCGACCGCGCTAGACACAAACTACAAGAACGGAGGTGCGGATGACGGAGATGATCACTCGGCAAACGAAATTATCCCCGCTGTGGATCGCTCTGCTACACTCCCCAAGCGATTTGGCCCCGATGAAGACTACTTACACGCCATCCAGGTGAACAAGGACATGCCCTTTAAAGGCAAAGTTTGGCAGCATCAGAAAAGCATGGCTGCTGCTGGTACGCTTAATGGAAGTCCAAACTTTAATCAGTAATAGATCTGTAAGCTGCATCAGTTTATCGCATTTAAATCTGTAGTCTTCGAGCGCATTTGCATCCGTACACGTGTCGGGGCTAAAGCGAGAGTCAGGGACAAGGGGCCGCTCTACCGAAGGCCTGACCAGCAAAGCAGCACACAAGGCGTGATCGTAGCTGGAATCATGATAGTACAGCGCCATCATGAGTGCTGCCAAGCCCCTCGTTCGTGGTCTAGTTACTCGTGGCATGATCCTTTGGTCGCGCTGTTCTTCGAGTGTCTGAGCTTAGGTGATAAAGAGTCACGAAGAGCCGTTCCCACATCTAAAGAGCTCCGAAAGAAAAAAAGCATTTGCAGGTTGCGGGTTGCACGAACGCGACAGTTGTACTCGCTGTTCCCGCAACCAACAACCAACATCCGCTCCGAAAGGTCTCTAATCATTGTAATTAAAGGATTTTGATTGGTCAGTGCTGGTTTCGATGACTTGCAGATAGAAGAGAATAGTCTCACGCCAGTAAAGATGCTGCTACTCTTCGGCACAGATATGCAGATGTAACCAGGGTTACAAAAGGGGTACACTACAGTTGAGAAAGTCTAATCGATAATATAACTTCTTTTGCCCCCTAGCTCGCAAGTGGTTATGAGCCCAAAGACTCGAAGGAGGTTCCTACTGTGTATCAGTCATTTCCCTCACCATGTCGGAAGAGAAGAAAGCCAGACAGAGAGGCTATGCAGTTCCTGTACTGGAAGATCAGAGCAGCGACTTCAATGGCTGGTATAGCCGTCTGAAGCTCAAGTTGAATGCTAAAGGCCTATGGGAAGACTTCTGCACAAAGCCTGAAGATGTACCGTCACAAGACGAACAGCCGGATGAGTACAAGGTTCACATGAAGCGCAGGAAGGACGCACGCTGGAAGATTGACAAGACGTTGTCGCCAGATCTTTCCAAGACAGTGGAAGATGAGTCTACGCCATTTGGGGTACTTGAACGGCTGAGGAAGATGTTCGTAGGTGCGACGAAGTTATCACTAGTGCACCAGCTCCGTGCAGTTATGGAGATGAAGTACGAGAAGGGAAAGAACTTACTAGTGTTTATCGAGGAGCTGAAGCAGGGCTTCACGAAGCTTGAGAACATGGGTTTGCCTTTACAAGACTCTTTGAAGCCTTACATCTTAGTGATGGTACTAAATGACAAGTTTGAGAACATTTTACGCCCGTATCTAGTACATTCTTTAGCAGAGAGCACAGAGCTTGAGTTTGATAAGCTTGTGGAGCTGCTGGAGAGTTCGTACTTGGAAATTGAGATACAAGAACAGTTACAAGGGCAGGACTCAGACGCCAAGCATCAAAGTGAGTCAGCATTGGTGTCGAAAGGTAAAAACCGTGGAAGTGACAAGAGTCAAAGTACAAAAGACAAGGAAGAAAAGAAATGTCTTCACTGCCATATGCGAGGACACTATATCCGTGACTGCAGAATTTATCGTGAGAAGCAGGATCACGGGTGGAGACATCCACTGCCATGCAGATCACGACGTGACTTTCACGATGATGATCGAGATCCAACTCGAAGACAAGACAGAGATCGCGAGCGAGATAGAGACCGAAAACGAGACGGGGACAGAAAGAGAAGTAGAGATGGCAAGGACAAGGATGGTCGCTATTCTCGTAGTGATTCGCGGAAGTATCGAAAGCGTGACAATGGCGAGAAAGCCATGATGTCAAGAGACGATAGCTCGAGATCAAGCTCGGAGTCAGCAATTATGGCAATTGATGCTAGGTGCTACGGAATGAAGACAAAGAGCAACGATTGGATTCTGGATTCAGCAGCCACACGACACATGACGTACTCGAAGGATTCTCTTGTTAATTACTGTCCGATTTCAGCCGCAGTAGAAGTCGGTGGTAAGCATGAGCTACAAGTCATGGGTATTGGAGACAAGAGAGTCACAGTGGATACAAATCAAGGGAAGAAGACGTTGTGGCTCCGGAACGTATACTATGTTCCGACGATCCAATTCAACCTGTTTTCAGTCCGAATGCAAGTTGCAATGCGTGGTACAGACCACTTAGCCGTGCACTTTGATAATCCAGCCTATGCTACGGTAATTGCCGGTGATGGTGGAGTTGTGCACGCAAACTTGTCTCCAGCGAGCAAGTTGTACATTTTGAGATTGAACACAATTCAAGAAGAATGGCCAACTGCAATTTGTGCAGCCGCCAGTGCGGATGTAAAGAGTGAGATTCTTTTGTGGCACAAGCGGCTTGGACATCCAGGTCGAAATGCGTTTGAAATGATCATGCGTGACGAAATGGAACAGACTGGAGTTATCAGTGTTAAGGCACTTGAGCGTAGAGAGTGCGAGGCGTGCATCGAGAGCAAGATGACGCGTAAGTCTTTCAAGGATCGGGTCAGACGAACAGAGAGGGAGTGGCAGATCGGTGAAAAAGCACACTCAGATACTTGGGGGCCGTATCAAACACCCTCATACTCCGGTTGTCGCTACTTCTGTGTGTTTGTTGACGAAGCTAGCCGCTTTGTAAGCGTGTTTGTCATGCATGAAAGAAAGGAGATCTATGAGATATTTCGACAGTACCGACTGAATGTTGAGCGACAGAAGAATATGAAGATGAAGTGCCTCAACATGGATTCAGCAAAAGAATTTGTGAAGCTGAAAGACATCTGTGAGAAAGAGCTGGGAATGGATTGCACGTTGACAGTGAAGAAAACTCCTGAGCATAACGGTATTGCAGAGCGGATGATAAGGACCATTGCAGAGAGAATACGTTGTGTGCTGTTCGAAGGAAATTTGCCAGAGCAAATGTGGGGTGAAGCTGCCGTCACGAGTGCGTACTGTGTGAATTTGCTACCAGCTCGAGCAAACAAGGCGGAATCTCCCTACAAGATGTGGTTTGGAAGTAGTCCTCCACTAAAGCACCTTCGTGTGTTTGGTTGTCTTGCGTATGTATTCCTGGAGAGCGACAAGAGAAAGAAATTGGAAAAGCGCGCCAGGAAGATGATCTTTGTGGGATATCCAAGAGATCGAAGAGGCTACAAACTTTTGGACTGCGAGACGTTGAAGCCGGTGTACAGCTACACTGTTCTGTTTGACGAAAGTCGTTTTCCGAAGTTGCCCTCCATTGAGCAAGCAAAGAAGAACAAAAAGCTCATTCGTGAGCGAAAGCAAAGACAACAGCAGGAGAGACGTGCAGGAGATTCTCTAGGAGAAAGCTTTGATGACCATGAAGCAATTGCCCACCTCTACAACTATTTGCTGCCAATTGAGAACAGTGGTGACAGCAGCAGTGTACAGCACGCTCCTGGTGACCATTCCAGCGAGGTGAAAGACACTGACGGAGACATTGAACTTGGTGACGGTGTGCAGTATATTGTCGATAGCCAAGCCGACTCTATGACAGACACTGGCTGCAGATTACTTGGAATTGGTGTAGAAGACCAAGATCGCTTGGAGATTCCACGTCCGATCAATGTGGAAAGTATAGTGCGGATCGATCCAAAACCAGCTAAGCATCGAGAGAGAGGAAGTATACTCTCTAAACGCCCGAGTGCCGGGGTTCCTAGAAGAGGTGGGGCTATTGGAAGTACTACAGAATCTGACGAGCATCCAGACATGCCGCTGAAGAAGCGTGCAAGGTCTGAGGATGAGAGATCAGTACCTGTAGCAGTTGATCGTGTAGTGCAGCACGAAGCATCCGAGCAGGTGTTTGGTCAAAGCCACCTGAAGCCTAACACAATGACAGCAGCTCGTTCAGAATCGAGTAGAAAGACAGAAGACACGATCAAACGAAAGAGAAAAGGATTAAGAGAGGTATTTAAAGAGGAAGAAGATAGTGATAGTGTGAGAACTCACATTGAGCCGACAGTCACTCGCAGTGGACGTCAGAGTAAGCCACCAAGGTGGATGAATGACTTTGTCTTAATGACAAAAGAGATAGAGTCAAGTGATGAGAGAGCTCGAAAGGACTTTGTGAAGAGTGTCATGAATAAGTGGCATGCTGAAGTAGTAGTGATGTCTGCAAGAGTGATTGAAGAGCCAGCAACATTGGAAGAAGCAATGGCATCTGGTGAGTTTATGCAGTGGAAACAAGCAGCGCAAGGAGAATACGACTCCCTCATGGAGAATTTGACGGAGCTCGTTCCGCGAACACCAGGGATGAAAATACTGAGGAGTAGATGGGTGTTTCGTGTCAAGTATCGAGCAAATGGATCAATCGAGAGGTACAAAGCTCGGTTAGTGATTAAAGGCTATTTGCAAGAGTACGGGGTTGACTACCTAGAGGTATTTGCTCCAGTTGTTCGATTCGAATCGCTGCGGTTCTTGCTTGGATTCGCTGCTGTACAAGACTATGAGGTCCATCAGATGGACGTAACAACAGCGTTCTTGAACGGTGAACTAGATGTCACTGTATTCATGGAGCAGCCAGAAGGTTTTTCAGATCCCAGAAAGCCGGATCATGTTTGTAGACTGAAGAAATCACTCTATGGACTTAAGCAAGCTCCACGAGTGTGGTACAGAGTTTTGAGAGAGTGGTTAGAGAAGAACGGATTCACCATGCTGCAGACAGAGGCATGTGTGGGAGTGAAGTTTGTGAAAGGAGCACCTTGCTTCATTGCTATCTATGTGGACGATCTGCTATTGTTTGCACCCACATCAGATACAGTGAATGAATTTAAGAAGATGCTTGAATCACGCTTCAAGATGAAAGACCTTGGTCCTGTTCACTATATTCTGGGCTGGGAAATTCAGAGAGACAGAAGCAAAAGAGAGATTAGAATCTCACAAAGGAAGTACACGGAGAAGTTGCTAGAAAAATTTGGCATGAGCACGTGTAATGGGGTACGGATTCCTAGTAAGCCAGAGCTACTATTAACAAAAGAGTTGTGCGCAAGTGATCGAGATGAGGTAGAACTCATGAAAGGAAAGCCGTACAGAGCTGCCGTAGGCTCCCTGATGTATCTAATGCTCGGGACACGGCCAGATATAGCATTCGCAGTAAGGGAATGCAGTCAGTTCTTAGCGAACCCAGGAATCGCTCAGTGGCGAGCAGTAAAGACTATCATGAGGTATTTGAAACAGACAAAAGACTATGGATTAGTGCTTGGCGGAACCAAACACATTGGTAGCCCCTTGCAGCTAAAGATGATAGCGTTTAGTGACGCAGATTTTGCTAGCCATCCCGATCGACATTCGATTGCAGGGTATGTGACGATGCTCGGTGAAAGCTTAGTGTTGTGGTGCAGTCAAGCAGAAAAGACTGTGGCTTTGCACACCACTGAGGCAGAGTACATCTCATTGAGCATGTTAGTACAAGAGATTATACATTTGAGAATGATGAGCAGAGAACTGCTGAAGAAGCAGCCAGAGACGACTGATGTCTATGTGGACAATGCTAGTGCATTGAAAATTGCAAAGAACCCAGAATTTCATTCACGAACAAAGCATATAGATATCAGACACCACTTTATTCGTGAGAAGCAAGAGCAACACGAAATTGAAGTGAAGAAAATTGCAAGTGCAGACAATGTTGCAGATATGTTCACAAAGTCGTTACCGAGGGTAACTTTCGAGAAACACAGAGATACATTACGAGTCATGCCAATGCATGAAGAGACATAAGCCTACGAGAAGCATCAGGTGGGGCACTTGCAGATAGAAGAGAATAGTCTCACGCCAGTAAAGATGCTGCTACTCTTCGGCACAGATATGCAGATGTAACCAGGGTTACAAAAGGGGTACACTACAGTTGAGAAAGTCTAATCGATAATATAACTTCTTTTGCCCCCTAGCTCGCAAGTCGATGCAACCTCAACACTGCCATAATCGCCCGCGACTAATAAACACTGGACAGCCTATCCAAGAAACGGCATCCAAGTTGCATGCCGTTGCATTGCAACCAACAGGGACAATAAACCTTTCTTCTCACAGGTAATAGGCTACATGTTGTACAATACTACGGTAGTGGCGATAAACTCCTCGCCCAGCTCCGACTTCTGAATGTTCACAATTCATTTTGAGCTCTACCAGCGACAAGCACTACCAACGACGTACATGAAACTGGACGAGAACGCTGCTGAATCCATGTACGCCAAACCACTTTCGATGCAACAGCCCCAGGAAGTGTACGAAGACATGGCTCCCCGTATGGAACGAGCGCTCGGTCGGCCTCTTCCACAGATGGAAGTTCGTTTCAAGAACGTTTCCATCTCAGCTGACATCGCGGTTAATCCAAGCGAAAACGGGGCCAAGATCGAGCTTCCCACCCTTGCCAATGAGACCATGAAGAGTATTCGAGGTCTGATATCCAAGAAAGCAATAGCCAAGAAGAAGGTCTTGCAGGGGGTGAGTGGAGTATTAAAACCCGGCACGATCACGCTTGTACTGGGTCAACCTGGGTCGGGCAAATCGGCCTTGATGAAGCTGTTGAGTGGACGATTCCCCAAGACCAAGAACGTCTCCATCGAAGGAGAAGTGACGTACAACGGCACTTTAGCTTCCGAATTGGGTAACCGCCTGCCGCAACTTGTGTCATACGTGCCTCAACGTGACAAGCACTACCCTGGACTGACTGTGAAGGAGACGCTGGAGTTCGCACATTCTACCTTTGGGGGTGGCTTCTCTTCTAGTGTGAACGGTTTCGTGCACGGCACTACCGAGGAGAATGAAGAAGCTCTCCAATCAGACCAGATCTTGAGTGAAAACTACCCAGGTGTAGTTATCCAACAGCTCGGACTGGAGAACTGCCAAAACACTATTGTTGGCGACGCCATGCTGCGTGGAGTGTCTGGCGGAGAGCGGAAACGTGTGACGACTGGCGAAATGGCGTTCGGTGACAAGTACGTGATGCTCATGGACGAGATCAGTACAGGTTTGGACAGCGCTGCAACCTTCGACATCATCACGACGCAGCGGAGTCTGGCCAAGAAGTTCCGTAAGACGGTGGTCATTTCCCTTCTGCAGCCGTCGCCTGAGGTATTCAGTCTCTTTGACGACGTGATGATCATGAACGCCGGGAGACTCATCTACCACGGACCAACCACGGAAGTACTGAGCTACTTCGAGAAACTGGGATTCAAGTGTCCTCCACGCCGTGACGTTGCCGATTTCCTGTTGGATCTCGGCACCAACAACCAGTTCGAGTACGAAGTCAGGGTGGATGGATCTGCTCCTCGTACATCACTTGAACTCGCTCAAGCGTTTGAAGCTTCGAGTATTTTCGAAAATACTTTGGAAAACCTCGCGAGTCCAGTACACCACAGCCTTATTGCAGACATGTTGATGCATATGGGAAAGCGACCGGAGTTTTCCCATGGTATTTGGGCCAGTACGGCACTGTTGATGAAGCGACAAGTGGCGGTCACGAAGAGGGATATGACGGCTTTGGTTGGGCGTGTAATCACTACTTCAGTCATGGCTTTATTGTGCTCCAGTGTGTACTACCAGTTCGACGCATCCGATGCCCAATTGACCATGGGGATCATCTTCGAATCGGTATTGAACCTATCTATGAGCCAGTTTTCCCAAGTTCCGACCATTATGGCTGCTCGGGAAGTGTTCTACAAGCAGAGAGGATCCAATTTCTTCCGAACAGCATCGTATGTGATCTCCAGCGCTGCCACTCAAGGACCTCCTATCATATTGGAGACAGTGGTGTTCGGCTCCATCGTCTACTGGATGTGCGGCTTCGTGAGCGCGTTCTGGAGTTTCATCATCTTCTTGGTGGTTCTGTGTCTCATCAATGTCTCGTTTGGAGTTTTCTTCTTCTTCCTGGCATCTGTCTCGCCCAATATCAACGTGGCCAACCCGGTTGCCAGTGCCTCAATTGTGCTATTCGTGCTTTTCGCCGGTTTTACCATCACGAAAGACCAGATACCGGACTATTTGATCTGGGTTTATTGGATCAACCCGCTAGGCTGGGGCGTTCGAGCACTCGCTGTGAATCAGTACACTGAAGCTCGCTTTGATAAGTGTGTGTATGAAGGAGTCGACTACTGTGCCACGTATGGGAAAACAATGGGCGAGTTCTCACTCAGCTCCTACGAGGTGCCGACCGGAAGATATTGGCTTTGGTGCGGGATAGCCTACACTATCGCAGCCTATATCTTCTTCCTCTTCCTATCGTTCATTTCTCTGGAATACCATCGATATGAAAGTCCCGAGAACGTCGTACTAACAGCTGAAGACACAGGCGAAGCTACCGATGGATACGTTTCAACTCAAACACCTCGAGGTTCTCCATCTCCAGCTGAATCGGTGCTGTCAGTAGGTGCTGAAGGAAAACCGTCATTCATTCCAGTGACGGTGGCGTTCAAGGATTTGTGGTATACTGTACCGGACCCGACGGACAAGAAGGAGACCATCGACTTGTTGAAGGGAATCAGTGGTTACGCTTTGCCTGGGACTATCACAGCTCTCATGGGGTCCTCTGGTGCTGGAAAGACGACGTTGATGGATGTGATCGCTGGACGGAAGACTGGGTGTTGTAGCGGTTGCTACAAGTACAGCACGTTGTTGGGATTCTGCCCAGCAACTGCTGTACTCAGAGACTTCTCATCAAGTCGTTTTGAAACCTCGAACGCAGCGGTGATGCAACGGACGACTGATCGTGAAGACAATGCATATTGTAGTTAGCTCTAGCTAACGATGAATGAACTCACTTCTACATTTACTACGAAGGCGACGAACGAACAAAGAATTCTTTAGCTGGGACGTCGCACCCAGTATGGAAGAAGCCGACGAGGTGATGGAGGCTACGGGGACTCATTTAGGGCATGAGATGCCAATTGCTGTGTACCCCCCGTTAACTCCGGTGTACCCCCCGTTACCACATGATATTTACGATTGGAAGAAACCACTACGAGAACGTTGGTACAAGGTGGAGACACAAGTCGCCAAGTCGAAGCACTGGCTCAGCACTCAGCAGCAGTTCAACAGCGGACCGCGGAGCAGCTTGGGCAGGTAAAACGCCAACAGGACCATCTGGCCGCTCAAACGTCAGAGTATCTACAGGCTCAGCATGACCGACAGTCGGCATTGTCAGAGCAACAGCTGGAGATGCAGCGGCAAATGGAAGAACATCGCAAGTATATAGAGGAACAATACCGATTGCTGCGAGCTGCGCAGGAAGCAGTCGGACTGCAGGGCCAGCGCCTTGAGAGCCTGGCAGAGGCAGTGCAACCTCACTTGCAGGCCCGATGGGGTGCCTTCGCTCAAGGTGTTGAGCCGACGGGGACCAACGACCACCGGGAACACCAGCTGTCACTGTGGCAGCGGGAATAGCTTGCCCGTTCCTCCTATATATCGCGGTAGCTCAAAGAAGGAGAAACGTGACTTCATGGATAGTTATGCCATCTACTCCAGGCGCATCAAGGCGCTTAATCAAGGGACACAAGCAAAAGTTTTTGTGATGCCGTTAAGTTCTTGTATCGAACAAGGCACTTTAGTTCGGATTTGTGAATTCAGAGCTTTTCAAGCAAGAGAAGGATGTCACAGAAGCTGAGTGGCGAGACTACTTCCTATCCGCGCGGATGCCAGACAATACAGCTTATAAAACACTTGATCGAGAAGTGAAGAAACTCTGTATGGATGTGGATCTGCAAGACGCTGAGTCACGTCTGTCGCGCCTGATGGCGGACTTCTACGAGATCGTGGACAAATTGAATATGGAGGACGTGGTGCACATCGAACCTAAGAAGGTGATAGGCTACCTGGTGGACGCGTTGAGACCTCCTGCATTCAAGGCTGCGGTAAGAGACCAGCTCGAACGGCAAATCCATAAAGGGACCAAGTCTAATATTCAATCGTTCTTGAAATGGGTTCGTGCGGAGCTGGAGGATTTATGAGGTTTGAAGCGCACATTTGGAATGGGCAGCAAGGAAAACCGGGTCGAAAGCAGACCGAGATCAAGCAATTTCAGGGAAACACCAGCAAAAACAGGGTTCACAACAAACTGGCGGAAAACCGCGCAGTACCAATGGACAGCCGTCAGAAAATTGGTGCCACAACGCAAAGACAAAGTGGAGACTGAAGGAAAGAATACAAGGAGTGACCGTACTTGTTTCAAATGTGGAGATCGAACCCATGGAGTGTTTCAATGTCCGGATATCGCGGACCTGCTGAAGCGAAAGAGCTTTATGAAAAAAGCACTGGCAGGAAAGTATTGAAGCCCGTATTAGCAACAACTGCAGAAACGAACAAGGGAGATACTGTACCTTCGCCGGCGATACCGTGTGTCGTAATGGATACGATTAAGACGTCGATTACACCTGACAGTGCAGCGGAGGTCTCTGTAGTAACAACAAAGTTGCTGAAGAAGCTGAAAATGAGTGGAAAATGGATTGCCCAGCAAAAACTACCGGAAAAGTCGGGGGTGACTGGTATTGGAGAAAACCGGTGGCTGTAAAGAGTAAGATCAAGTTGGATCTGCGGTTTACAACACCGGGAGAATCCACTCGTGTTGAAAAATGTAGTCTGTTGGGTGACAGAACAAACGTCTTCCTCCGGTGTTGGGGATTTATTGCTATCTCGATTGATCATGGTGAAACTGGGGTATAGCTCGGATAAACTTCTAGCTGCGGCTCAGCAGATACAACCAGTGTGGGATATGAGCGACGTGGATGATGATATTTCGAGCGGCTTAGCTAGTGTTTTAGCATACTCTGGTGACGTGGAGAACATGGAGCCATCCGAAGAAGAACATGCTTTATTGGAGAATGAAGACCAGGCTTGTTTTCCTATTTTCACTGAAGACATGGATACTGAGCGTGAGCAGATTAGAGGTATTTTGCTTGAGAAAGTCGAAGAAGCACGTTGTCTAGGAGCAACACCTGAATTTGTGGAGGAACTACGGAGCATCTTGATGCAGCTTATTGACGTGTTTCGTTTGTTTATTGGTCGAGATCCACCGGTGGATATGCCTCCTATGGAAGTAACCCTCAAACCTGGTGCTGTACCAGTACGGTGTAGAGCTCGGAGATACTCTCAAGCGCATCGTGAATTTCTCAAGACACACATCGATGCACTCATTGCCGCTGGATTTTGCTATCGCAACCCAAAGAGTCGGTGGTGCTCGGGTTCACACGTGGTGAACAAGCCGGAAGTTAACGCACACAGGATGACAGTGGATGTACGAGGTCCGAACGGGTGCGTTGAGCAGTTTGTCTGGCCTATGCCTATTTTGGAGGTCGTGTTTGATAGACTCCGAGGATCATCCAAATATTTTTCGTTGGACTTTTTCAAAGGCTTTTGGCAGTTCGCCATGGCCATTTGGTGTCAAGAGATTTACTCCATTCTAACAGAGGAGGGGGTGATCACGCCGACTAGGGTGCTTATGGGAGGCACCAACAGTGTAGCTTACGTGCAATCAACAGTACAAGAGATGTTTTCCGAAGTATTCAACAAAGGACTGCTCATTTGGATTGATGACCTCCTCGGCTACAACGACACCGATGAAGGGTTGTTGCGTTTGCTGAAACGGGTGTTGACCATTTGCAAGGAGAAGGGGCTCAAGTTAAACCCTAAGAAGTGTTCCTTTTACATGCGCGAGGCACTTTGGTGTGGCCGTATTGTGTCAGGTGATGGTGTTCGCCATGATCCAGCGAGAGTGACGGCACTGGCAAACCTTCCACCTCCTACTACTGGTCAAATTACAGCAATTTGTCTGTGCGCTGAACTGGATGCGTATTCCATCTACCAGCTTTCAATAAGCTGGTGGGTCCTCTCACAAATTTATGGAAAGGTGTACGAGCAGGCTGGAAGCCGAAAGAAGAACCAAGTTAGGAAGGTGCTGCTCGCCGATGCTGGATGGGGAGACACAGAGCTGGAATGTTTGGAGCAATGCAAGGAAGCATTGAAGAATACGCTACAACTAGCTCATCCAGATCCGGCAAAGCGTCTGTCCGTGTATACGGATGCTAGTGACCACCATTGGGGTGCAGTTATTACCCAGATTTCACCAGATACTGCAGATAGGCCACTCAGCGAGCAGGATCACGAGCCATTACTCATGGTGAGTGGAACTTTCTCGAGCTCAGCAAAGCGGTGGGCAATTGTGGAAAAGGAGGCGTATGTTGTTGAGACGTGTCGTCGGGCCGATTACTTGTTGCACAGGCACGATGGTTTCGCTTTGTATACAGATCACCGCAACTTGCGGTACATTTTCGATCCTCACAGTGTTTCGAAAGCTGTGCCGAGGTATACAGCTGACAAACCCATCGCTGGGCTATGCTGTTGATGGCGTACAAGTACGACATCCACGACATCTCGGGCGAGGAAAACGTGTGGGCTGACCTACTGTCAAGGTGGGGCTCATCTTTTAAGACGGTGTGCGCTATACGACAAGTGAATCTGCCACTGTCGCCACAACTCGATGGTACTTTGTCTGGCCGACAACTATGGAGATCGTTGCCGCTCAGGACGCCTCCGACCCACCAAGTGGTATGGCTCTGATCGATTGGCAGTGAGTTGTGGAAAGATACAGAAGGGAGAATCTGGATCCCCGATGAAGCTGTGGAATTACAGATGCGAGTATGTGTAACAGTGGGGCATTTTGGCATCTCTGGACATCGCGGAGTATCTACTACACTAGCTAAGATTGGAGCAGAGTTTGTCTGGACGGATATGGAGAAGGATATTGAGTTTTTCGTGGGGAGATGCCTCCATTGTGCCAGTACGCAAGGTGGACCCCCACAACCGCGGCTATTGGGAGAAGCAATGCACGCCGAACAACCGGAACGAATTAATCCACTGGGATTACTTGTTCATGGGGAAAAGTCTCACAGGTGAGACGTATGTGCTGGTGATTAAGGACGATGCATCGAAGTTTGTGTGGCTGTTCTCCTGTGTGGCGGCGGATGCAGAAACGACGTACAGTTGTCTGCTGGAGTGGTTCGCTGCATTTGGTGTCTGTCGCTCCTGGGTTAGCGACCAGGGTACACACTTTAAGAACAAGGTCATTGAAGCTCTTCAGCATGCCTTGGCGCGCACCATCACTTCACCACGGCACGATGCCCATGGGCAAACGGTACGGTTGAAGTGGTGATGCGGGAGACATTACGTTGCTGTCGAGCGCTTCTGTCCGAATGGAAGGTTACAGCCTCAGGAATGGCCACGTATCGTGAAGGTTGTTCAGTTAGTGTTGAATCAGACGCAGCATCACCATCGCTAGGAGGAGTTGCGCCGGTCACAGCGATGACGGGAATCACGGCGATGAGTCCAGGAGATACCATTTCGATTCCAGGACCGGTGGTGAGTCTACCACGCTAGAGAAAATTCAGGCGGGTCAGCGAAAACATGTTGAGCGTTTGAAACAAGCACTAGAAGCCATGCACAAACGTATTTCTACAGTGAACACAACGGTACGAGCTTCAGGACGGCCAACCCGCAACAAAAAGACTGGCGTTTCAATGGCTCAATTTGAGATTAGAGATTTCGTTCTCTACGCGGATGTTTGGCAGCGTACGAGAAGGAAGTTACAGGTGAAGTGGTGCGGCCCTGCCCGGTAACTGGGACGATCTCGAATTGGATTTTCGAGATCGAGAACTTGGTGACAGGCCAACGTCGCGAGGGCTCATGCTAGTCGTCTTAAGTTCTACGCAGATTCCTCATTGAACGTCAGCGAGGAATTGTTGCTGCATGTAGCTCATAACAGCGAAGGACATGTGGTGGACAAACTACTAAAGGCTCGGTACTGCCCGGATCTAAAGCGTCATGAGATCGAAGTGCAATGGCGCGGGTTAAGTGAGCTGGAGAATTCATGGGAACCAGCTGATCTCTTACTGCAAGATGTACCTGTTGCTGTGAAGGCATTCCTGAAGGAACACGGCAACCAGTCAGCCGCTCGAGAGCTACGAAAGGCTCTCAATATCACGTAAAGCTTTATCAACTTCCCCGGCACTGATTCACCGGTAGGTTAGTGCAAAACGAGAAGTTTCTCGAGCATGGAGAGGGAAGTGTTGTAGCGGTTGCTACAAGTACAGCACGTTGTTGGGATTCTGCCCAGCAACTGCTGTACTCAGAGACTTCTCATCAAGTCGTTTTGAAACCTCGAACGCAGCGGTGATGCAACGGACGACTGATCGTGAAGACAATGCATATTGTAGTTAGCTCTAGCTAACGATGAATGAACTCACTTCTACATTTACTACGAAGGCGACGAACGAACACTGGGGGACAGATCCGAGGAGAGATCCTGCTCAATGGACATCCCGCCACGGACCTGGCCATCCGGCGCTGCACCGGGTACTGCGAGCAGATGGACATCCACTCGGAGTCGTCCACGATCCATGAGGCCTTGACCTTCAGCGCTTTCCTACGACAGGGAGCCGATGTCCCAGACAGTTGCAAGTACGACGCAGTGAATGAGTGTCTGGACCTGCTGGACCTGAATCCGATCGCTGACCAGATCATCCGTGGCAGTTCGGTGGAGCAGATGACGCGCCTGACGATCGGTGTGGAGTTGGCTGCTCAACCCAGTGTGTTGTTCCTGGACGAACCGACGAGTGGATTGGACGCTCGGTCGGCCAAGTTGATCATGGATGGTGTTCGGAAGGTGGCGAATACCGGTCGCACTATCGTTTGTACGATTCACCAGCCTTCGGCCGAAGTTTTCAGTGTGTTCGACAGTCTTTTATTGCTGAAACGTGGTGGTGAGACGGTGTTTGCGGGTGAATTGTGGGACAACGCGAGTGAGATGATCACGTACTTCGAGTCGATTTCCGGTGTTCCGAAACTAAGGGAGACCTACAACCCCGCAGCTTGGATGTTGGAAGTGATCGGGGCTGGAGTGGGCAATGACAATGGCGATAGGACGGATTTCGTTGCAACTTTCAAGTCCAGTGTCCTCTTCGATCGACTACAGTTCAATTTGGACCAAGAAGGAGTTTCCTTGCCATCCAAGACACAGCCTCCTCTCACTTACGACGACAAACGCGCTGCAACGGAGTTAACCCAGATGAAATTTCTGCTCAAGCGTTTCTGGAACATCTACTGGCGTACCCCTTCCTTCAACATGACACGCTTTGCCATTTCATTCGGCTTGGGACTCCTATTCGGTGCGACGTACGCTGGAGCGGAGTATAATTCATACTCTGGGATCAATTCCGGCATGGGTATGCTGTACCTCACGATTGCCTTTACTGGAGTTGTGGCCTTCAACGGGATGATACCGGTAGCTGCTGTAGAACGATCGGTATTCTATCGGGAACGAGCAGCGCAGACGTACAATGCCTTCTGGTATTTTTTCGCGTCGAGTGTGATGGAGATTCCGTTCGTGGCCCTCTCTGCCTTATTATACATGGTCTGCTTCTACCCGATGGTTGGATTCACAAGTGCAAATGGCTTCCTCATGTGCTTCATCGCCATTTCACTCGGGATGCTACTGCACTCTTACCTCGCCGAATTGCTGATCTTCCTACTGCCGAACGAAGAGGTTGCGTCGGTTGTAGGCGTACTGGTGTTCGTACTCTCCTTTCTGTTCGCGGGTTTCAGTCCGCCGGCTTCGGAGCTACCGGATGCCTCCAAGTGGGTCTATCACTCGGTCCCCTTGTCTTACTGCCTTTCAGCGCTGTCCGCAGGGGTGTTCGGTGACTGTTCTGGTGGAGACGGAATGGGATGCAAGCAGATGACCGACACACCACCATCGCTGCCTGCTGACATCACAGTGAAGGCTTACTTGGACCAGAATTTCTCGATGAAGCACAGTGAGATTTGGCAGAACTGCGGGATTGTGATTGGGTTTGCCATTGTCTTCCGCATCTTGGCTCTGATAGCCATGCGCTTCTGCAACTACCAGAGGAAGTAGAAACATTTTACTTTCATTTTAAATGACAGATTCTTTTTTGATGTACATTACAGTATTAAATTCACTGTCGAATGGTAATACTATTGTAGGTTCTACTCGAAACTGCATTGGGCGATTGGTTGAATCGCCGGAGCCAAATCGCCGGGCAATCACCAAACCTATATTAATAACAGGACTGGTGCACCGCCGGCGGGCGTGCAGTTGCTGTCTGCGTGCGGAACTGCTAGGCGCTGCTTTCAGCTGTGCTGTTGATTGAGTGGCGATTTGACCAATCACCCATGATCTTCATTTTTAGCTGGGATTGACAATACTTCAGTTGTAAAAAGAGAGTTGCGTTGAAAATGTTACTATTTTTGAATTATTGCGATAGTAATAGATTTGTAACCCTACCATCAACAGCACGGAGGTGTTCATATCATGGAACGTCTTTTGTCGTTATTGTATTTTTTTGAGCAATTCTGGTGTGCAATTCTGGATCAGACGATATTTTCGAAATGACCGACTCATTGGAAAAAATGTCCCTGAATGATCCATAAGACAATGTATTGACAACGTTGTTTGCGGATCAATGTTCGTAATGCACCGGATTTGAAATCGTTGCGTCGCTTTACCGGTGCAATGGCTTTCCAACTTCGCGAGAATTCTATTGGTGCTCAGTGCTGTTTACCAGGCGAAATTATGAGTCCCATCATATCGATGGGTAATCGCAGCGGATTACCAGGCAAAAAAAAGCGTCGAGCAATCTGTACCGTAATCTTCATCTCGCGAGCTTTTAGCGAGCTCATTATTCAATTGGAGCCTTACTGGCAACACAAACTACGACGGGCAACAGCCACTCAGACGCATTTCAACGATGACAATTGCAGACGGAGGTGGTACGCGAATCGCTTCTAGAATCGGATATGACGATGGCAAAACGTTGATGGCTCGAGGTCCATTGGCTCTGCATGAACACGTAGCTTACAGGTTGGAGACGTCACTGGGCAAAGCTCTTCCTCAGATGGAGGTGCGATTCCAGGATGTATCCATCTCGGCCGACATCGTGGTGAAGGACGCGAGTGACTTGGAAGTTCAGCTGCCTACACTCCCGAACGAGATGATGAAGACGATTCACGGTCTGGTGGCCAAGAAGCACACTGTGACGAAACGCATCCTGAGAGGAGTGAGTGGCGTACTGAAGCCTGGTACCATCACTCTTGTACTGGGTCAGCCTGGGTCGGGCAAGTCGTCGTTGATGAAGCTGTTGAGTGGACGATTCCCGAAAGACAAGAACGTCTCGTTCGAAGGGGAAGTGACGTACAACGGCACTCCAGCGGGGGTTTTGCACAAGCGACTGCCGCAACTCGTGTCGTACGTGCCTCAACGCGACAAACACTACCCGGAATTGACAGTGAAGGAGACGCTGGAGTTTGCTCATGCTGCGTGTGGTGGAGAACTATCGGAACGAGCTGCGAGTCACTTGGTGAATGGAACTCCAGACGAGAATGCAGAGGCTCTGAAGGCTGCCCAAGCTTTAACCAAGTTCCACCCAGACGTGGTTATTCAGCAACTCGGACTGGAGAACTGCCAGAACACTATCGTTGGAGACGCCATGCTGCGTGGAGTGTCTGGTGGAGAGCGGAAGCGCGTGACGACTGGTGAAATGGCGTTCGGTGACAAGTACATGATGCTCATGGACGAGATCAGTACAGGTTTGGACAGCGCTGCAACCTTCGACACCATCACGACGCAGCGGAGTCTGGCTAAAAAGTTCCGTAAGACGGTGGTCATTTCCCTTCTGCAGCCGTCGCCTGAGGTTTTCGGGCTCTTCGACGACGTGATGATCCTGAACGCTGGTCACCTCATGTATCACGGACCATGCGAAGAAGCGTTGAGTTACTTTGAGGCTCTGGGGTTCAAGTGTCCTCCGTCTCGTGATGTGGCCGACTTCTTACTGGATCTTGGAACCAACAAACAGTACCAATACGAAGTGAAACAAGAAGGAGGGAGTGCGATTCCTCGTACTCCGAGTGACTTCGCAGACGTGTTTCGAAGCTCGTCGATCTACGCTCAGACAGTGCAGGAGTTGTCGAGTCCGGTGAATCCGAGTCTTGTGGAAGATATGACGACTCATATGACGAATCAGCCGGAGTTCTCTCAAAGCTTCTGGGGCAGCACTTCACTGCTCATGAAACGCGAAATTACCGTCACAAGACGAGAAATGTCGGCTATGATGGGACGTATGATTATGAGTATTGTCATAGCACTGCTCTGCGCAAGCGTCTACTACCAATTCAACACTAGCGACGCTCAGTTGGCCATGGGAATTATCTTTGAATCGGTCTTGAACTTATCGTTAGGCCAGGCTGCTCAGATCCCGACTGTCATGGCTACACGTGAGGTTTTCTACAAGCAAAGAGGTGCCAATTTCTTCCGGACAGCGTCATATGTGCTTTCAAGCTCCGTGGTTCAACTACCTGCTATAGCAGTGGAAACGCTGGTGTTTAGTGCCATTGTGTACTGGATGTGTGGTTTTTTGGGCACGTTCTGGCACTTTTTCATCTTCTTCGTGATGCTGTACCTGATCAATGTCGCTCTATCCGCTTTCTTCTTCTTTCTGGCGTCGGCGTCGCCCAATTTGAACGTGGCCAACCCGCTTTCCAGCGTTTCGATCGTGTTTTTCGTCATGTTCGCGGGTTACACGATCACGAAAGACCAAATTCCGAACTATTTGATCTGGATGTACTGGATTAATCCGACGTCATGGTGTCTTCGCGCTCTGGGGATTAACCAGTACATCAATTCGCACTTCGACCGGTGCGTGTACAACGGTATCGACTACTGCGAGAAATACGGCAAGACGATGGGAGAATACTCGCTTGGTACGTATGAAGTCCCATCCGAAAAGTTCTGGCTCTGGTACGGGATGGTCTTCATGATTGCAATCTACTTCGTCTTCCTCTTTCTTTCGTGCCTTGCGCTGGAATTCTACCGCTACGAGAGCCCCTACAACGTCGTTTTAGACGTTGATAATTCGTCGACAGCTACCGACAGCTACGTTTCTACACAGACACCACGAAGTTCCCCATCAGTAGATGATGTTTCACTGCCGGTTAAAGCCATAAATGAGCGGGATATCACTCCAGTGACGGTGGCGTTCAAGGACTTGTGGTATACCGTACCAGACCCGACGGACAAGAAGGAGACCATCGACTTGTTGAAGGGAATCAGTGGTTACGCTTTGCCTGGAACGATCACAGCTCTCATGGGATCCTCTGGTGCTGGAAAGACGACGTTGATGGATGTGATCGCTGGACGGAAGACTGGAGGACAGATCAAAGGAGACATCCTGCTCAATGGACATCCCGCCACAGACCTGGCCATCCGACGTTGCACTGGGTACTGTGAGCAGATGGACATCCACTCGGAGTCGTCCACGATCCGCGAAGCCTTGACCTTCAGTGCTTTCCTCCGACAGGGAGCCGATGTCCCAGACAGTTGCAAGTACGACGCAGTGAATGAGTGTCTGGACCTGCTGGACCTGAATCCGATCGCTGACCAGATCATCCGTGGCAGTTCGGTGGAGCAGATGACGCGCCTGACGATCGGTGTGGAGTTGGCTGCTCAGCCCAGTGTGTTGTTCCTGGACGAACCGACAAGTGGATTGGACGCTCGGTCGGCCAAGTTGATCATGGACGGCGTTCGGAAGGTGGCGAATACAGGTCGCACCATCGTTTGTACGATCCACCAGCCTTCGGCCGAGGTCTTCAGTGTCTTCGACAGTCTTTTGCTGCTAAAACGCGGTGGTGAGACGGTATTCGCGGGTGAATTGGGTGACAACGCGAGTGAGATGATCACGTACTTCGAGTCGATTGAAGGTGTAGCCAAGTTGAAACCTGCTTACAACCCTGCCACGTGGATGCTGGAAGTGATCGGAGCAGGAGTGGGCAATACTACAGCATCTAAGACGGATTTCGTGGAGATTTTCAAGGGAAGTAAAGTTTTCAAGCGTCTGGAGGCCAATCTGAACCAAGAGGGAATTTCTCGACCATCACCGTCAGTTCCGGCACTGAAATTCGCTGACAAACGTGCAGCATCAGAACTGACTCAGATGAAGTTCCTGTTGAAGCGCTTCTGCGACCTCTACTGGCGAACAGCTTCGTTCAACGTCACTCGCTATGCCATTTCACTGGGCTTAGGGATCCTGTTCGGCATTTCTTACGCTGGAGCAGAGTATAAATCGTACTCTGGGGTGAATTCCGGGATGGGAATGGTCTACTTGACGGTGGGCTTCGTTGGTCTCGTGTCTTTCAACGGGTTAATTCCCGTTGTAGCTGAAGAACGTGCTGTTTTCTACCGGGAACGCGCATCTCAAACGTACAATGCCTTCTGGTACTTCGTAGGTCTGAGCGTCATGGAGATCCCGTACGCCTTCGCCGCTGTGTTGCTCTTTCTCATTCCGTTCTTCCCGTTGGTCGGGTTCTCTGGTTTCAGCGCTTTCTTCACTTGTTGGCTGGTGTTATCTCTACACGTTCTGCAACAAGCGTACATGGCTGAATTCCTCGTCTTCCTGTTACCAAACCTTGAAGTGGCGGAGATCGTAGGCGTCTTAGTGACGTTGATCTGCTACTTGTTCTCGGGATTTAGTCCTCCAGCTTCGACTCTACCTTCAGCGACTGTGTGGCTATACGACATCACCCCAATGACCTACAGTCTGTCGGCCTTCTCTGCTGTAGTGTTTGGAGCTTGCAGCAATGACGGAGACTTGGGCTGTATTGAAATGACCAACACTCCACCATCACTACCGGATGGAATCACGGTGCAAGAATACTTGGCGAAGAACTTCTTGATGAAACACAGCGAGATATGGAGCAACTTCGGGATCCTCGTCGGGCTTGTACTGCTCTTCTGCGTGTTCACACTGTTGGCGATGCGCTTCGTCAACTACCAGAAGAGATAGCGTTTCATGTGATCTGCAACATAATAACCTAAAAGATACTTGTCAATCTCGCGGTGTAATTAGCTTTAGCCACATTTCCAAGGCCGTGTTATCGAATTTTCGGTAGTCCTGCGACCAGGTAACTACACCGCATATCGTAGAGCAAGCTATGCTTCCAACGGATTTCTATAACGTAACTCCATTTCTCATTAGACGTAAAAAAGTCTTGTACTTGTAATAGGAATCAGCAGGCTGCCCATACCAGGCAGAGGAAAACGGGCTGCACAGAACTTGCACTGCTGATCCTCCGTAAACTGTAGTTCATGCACCTGTAGGCCCTGCTCATTTAGTCACGTCAAATACAAGAAAGATACATGTTTCACGTTTATTGACTCGTTACTAGTTACGGCAGCGAGTGGATCGATAAACGTTAGGCCTCATTGCAGTTCGTCAGTTCACTTGGAGTGTCTGGAATTCATGTATTCTGTAGGCGTCAATCATGCCGACGTGATGATGGCACAAGAGCCCCGCAGCTTTACAACTCGAAAGAGCTGCTTAGTTGCGAAGACGCTTCTGCTGGTTCGGGTTCGGGCACTGCGGGATGTTCACGTGCGGGTTCATGTCCGTGCCAAAAAGATCGAAGTGCGTCTCGTAGTTCGCACCCGTGTAGCTCACAGTCGTGTCGTACATCATGAACCAGTACGACTGGCCCTTGCCGACCGACCACTGCACGTAGTCGTTCAGGTACTGCTGCATGCCCTCGTACGACGGCTGGTTGCCCTGGTAGCTGTCACCAGCGTACGGCCAACCGGTCTCCGTAAGGTGGAGCTTGTTGGGGCCGAACTTGGACACCATCTGATCCCATTGAGCCTGCAGCTTCTGCACCGACGGCTGCGAGCCCTGCGTGAAGAACGGGTAGATGTTGACACCAATGTTGTCACAAGCGTTCGCCAGCTTCCATGCGTCGTTGCAACTCAGCCACTCGTTGATACGCTGCACCGAACCGACCGCGTGTTACCGACGCAGCCACGCACGCGGTTGATGTAACCAACCAGTTGGTCGGCCGAGTGCTTGCCGAAGCCACCATTCTGCAGGTCTTCGTTGCCGACATACACGGCCTCAACAGCCCATGGGTTGCGGGCGTAGCCATCGCAGACCGCCTGGATCTCCTGGTCGATACGGTTCGGGTCGCCCAGCTGCACTCCCACGGCGACGCGGATGCCGGCCGCGGCGGCCATGTCGACGGCGTTGACACCGGCGAGGTTCGCCTCGAAGGTGCGGATGCTTGAAAAGTGCTGAGCCACCTGCTTCATGTCGTTCTGGAGCACGTCCCAGTTGACGTTACGATGGTGCGAAGGAGCGTAGCAAACACCCGTGTTCAGACGAGCGGCGTCGGCGGTGGCGGCCATAACGGCGGAAACAGCAAAAGCAGTCGCGAACTTCATCACTGCTTAAGTAGCTGCAGAAAGCTTAAAGAGGTTGTGAGGTGTGCTTGACAAGGAAGATTGAGGAATGAGCATTAGCGCCGATACCGGTGATTTCCAACACTCAAAATCCGAGTCAGATGTGTAGTACGCGACAATGGTTCGTAGATATCTGTATGATGTCGGATCGTTTCGAGGAGGATCCAGCCGCATCCTCGGATCTGCTTGAAGCATGACGACGCACTATCTGTGCGGACAGCGAAAACGTTGTTGAGATTGCACTTCGCCGTCTCCTATACTGGGTCCCTACCTCGAAGCACGCAGCTTTCACGCGCACACCGCGTGCCAAGTGAGGACAACAGTGGAAGACGCGTGGATGCTGCAATACGATTGGCGGTCTACCTTGGATACACTATTCTGATTGGACGAGAACTTCAATTTGCTGATCTCAAGATGTGCACAAATCGTTCCCGTTACATCAATCGTTCCCGTTTCACAAGGCGTTCCCGTTACATCAAGCGTTCCCGTTTCACAAAGGTCTACAAGGGGAGCTTAAGGAGAGCAAGGGTAGATTAGTGAATGCGGGCTAACTCAATAAACTCACTTTTGGATTTACTTCCTCCTACTCACTTCACTATCAAGCCTCGTTCGCTATACTCTCAATTGGTTATGAGCCCAAGCTACGCCGACAACATCGACAAGCTCGTGGAAGACAACTACTTCCACTGGGAGTTCAACATGCGGATGAAGCTCGCTCGGAAGGGACTGCTACCGCAGATCATCAAGCCCGAGTTCGACCAAGTGAGTGATCGCTCCACGGCGGAATGGAAGACCAACGATCTGAAGGCACTTGGTGTTATCGCTGGAGACGTGAGTCTCACGTACCAGAGTCTACGTCCGTGGAGCACTGACTGCCGCTGAGGCGTGGACGATGCTCGAGGAGCACTTCAACAAGAAGACGCTCAAGAACCGGCTTCTCGTCACCAAGAAGTTGAACAACTTCAAGATGGAGCCAGGACCAAGTTCGCTTCCCACGTCGATCAGTTCAAGGAGATCGTCCTCCAGATGGAGACGATCGGTGAGACTCTGGATGAGACTCGCCAGCTCGTGTTGCTCCTTGGCAGTCTGACGGACGAGTACAAGATGATATGTACTGTCCTCGAGAATACGCCAAACGTGTCGCTGGCCTACGCGATTCAAGCTCTCTCTGGTGTTCAAGCTTCCGGATGAATCGTCATCGGCTCAAGGGAAGGCTTTCGCTACGAAGAAGAAGGACTTCGGGGCAAGCGTCGCTTCAACGGCAAGTGCTTCTACCGCAGAAGCAAGGGCACCGAGAGTTCGAGTGCCGCAAGAAGAAAGCCGACCAAGAACGAGGGCAAGCTGCGCAAGAGGAAGCGTCCGACGACTTCTCGTTCATGGCTACGAGTGCGATGACCAAGAGTGAATGGCTCGTCGACTCTGGTGCAAGTTCGCACATGACCAGCGTCCGGGACAAGTTTGTGTCCATGAAGGAGCTGAAGACGCCAGTCCGCATCACGATCGCGGATGGCTCGAAAATCCACGCAGTTGCAAAGGGCACCGTCGGGTTGAAGCTGATGGACGGGAAGTCTGTCAAGCTGTCGGATGTCCTGTACATCCCAGAAGTTGAAGGAAGCCTCATCTCGGTGTCGAAGCTGGCCGAGAAAGGAGTCGTCGCCCAGTTCAGCAAGGACAAGTGTACCTTTCGCTACGGGGACGCTACTGTGATGGAAGCTAAGCGCTGTGGAAATGTCTACAAGCTGAAGACAGTGGGGACGAGGTGTGTCATGCTGCAACGACCACTCGTAAGGAGCCATGGGCTGTTGTGCACGCCCGACTCGGCCACATCCCGTTCAAGCGTTATGAGAAACTACTTACCATGGCAGAAGGAGTGCCTCGCATTACGGGTGGAGTCCTGGGGACGACGTATGCGCTGGCTGCTGCATGGGCAAGATGAAAGCTGACGACTATCCAAGGCATCCGGAGAAGGTCGTCAAGAGTACAGGTGTGCTTGAACTGGTGCATACGGACGTGATGGGTCCGATGCAGACGAGGACACCTGGTGGTTGCACGTACGTTGTGACATTCATTGACGACTACTCACGTCACGTGACCGTCCACTTCATGAAAGCGAAGTCGGAGGTGCTGTCCAAGTTCAAAATCTACAAGGCAGCGATGGAGAACGCTACGGGCAAGAGTATCAAGCGTCTGCGTTCGGACAATGGTGGTGAATACACCGGTCGCCAGTTCAAGGCGTTCCTCAACCAGCATGGCATCAAGCATGAGAAGACGGTGCCATACACGCCTCAGCAGAACGGTCTGGCTGAGCGCATGAACCGGAGCCTCGTGGAGATGGCTCGTTGTCTGCTCTACCATGAGAGCGTCAACAAGAAGTGGTGGGCCGAGGCGGTCAACACTGCTGCGTGGATCATCAATCGGATCCCCAACTCGGTGACTGTGAAGACACCGTTCGAGATTGTGCACAAATCGAAGCCACAGCTCAGGAACGTCAAGGTGTTTGGTGCTCTTGGCTACGCTCACATCCCCGACGAGAAGCGTCGCAAGTTGGATGCCAAAGCGTTCAAATGTCGTTTTCTTGGATACGAGGATGGTGTGAAGGGCTACCGAGTCCTCAATGTGTCAACGGGTAAGGTGCAAATCGTTCGCACTGTGAAGTTCATCGAAACGATCAATCCCCAGCACCTCATGGTACAGGATGAAGATGAACCAGCAACCAACGTGCCTGTCATGAGTGGACAACCGTCAGGGTTCAATGGAGATTGTTCCGGTCGTTGTTGAAGGTGCTGACGTCATTCCACTTCAACGTGACGTGAACAGTCAAATCATCCCTTACGAGTCCACCCATCCCATGATTACTCGTTCGCGTACTCGTAACATCGACGAAATTGACGATCCTGAAGAGGCTGGCGCAACCAAGAAGCAGATTATCCTGCCGTCAACCACGGGGACCAAGCGTCAGAAGATGACACAAGAAAGGGTTAAACCAAGTGGCGAACTGCTCGCACTTGAAGGTGGCCAAGCTATGGCTGCATCGGAGGAAGTCCCCAAGACGTATACAGAGGCGACGTCAGGCGAGGACAGCGATGAATGGAAGAAGGCAATTGCAAGTGAATTGGAGTCACTTACTGCAAACAAGACATGGAAGCTGGTACCAAGACTGGCTCACCAGCGCCCGATCGGATGTCGGTGGGTGTTCGCGTTGAAGCGCAACGAGAAAGGAGAAGTGACCCGGCACAAGGCTCGTCTCGTCGCCAAGGGGTACTCTCAGCGTCACGGGATTGACTATGAAGAGACGTACGCGCCAGTGGCATACCTGAACTCGATCCGTGCTGTGCTGGCTAAGTGCTGTGCTGAAGGATTTGAGATCGAGCAATGCGACGTGGATACGGCGTTCCTGTATGGAAAGCTCGACGAAGAAATTTACATGGAATTGCCTGAAGGTCTGCGTGAGCTCCTGACGATGGCCGATGCTAAAAGTGAAGAAGACGTCGTCTGCCTACTCCTGCAAAGTTTGGCATATGGCCTGAAGCAAGCATCTCGTGTTTGGAACGAGACGATCGATGGTCACTTAAAAGACATGGGTTTCAAGGCGGCTGATGCTGATCCCTGTGTATACACCCGAGGTGATGGTGACGATGAATGTATCGTGTGTCTTTACGTCGACGACATGCTGATTGCTTCAAAGGACAAGGGTGTCATCGCGTCAGTGAAGGCTGGAATCGCGGACAAATTCCGGATCAAGGACCTCGGACGCGCTCGATTTATTCTCGGGATTGAGATCGACTACGATATGGACAATAAAACATTGGCCATCTCTCAACGCGCATATACAGAGTCGATCATCAAGAAATTCGGTCAAGAAAACGCGAAGCCAAGCCTGATGCCACTGGATCCAAGTCTTCACTTGACCAAGGACGACGGCACGCAGACAGAGGAGTACAAGGCTAAGGTGAAGTCAAGGCCCTACCGATCGCTCATCGGTAGCCTCATGTATCTGACATGCGGAACACGACCTGACATTGCGGTTGCTGTTGCCAAGTTGAGTCGCTTCCTGGAAAACCCAGGTGAGGCGCATTGGAATGCGGGAATCAAGGTGGTGCGCTACCTGCTGAAGACCAAGGAAGTGGGTATCATGTACGATGGCCTACTGGGAACTGAGATGACGGCTTACTCGGATGCTGACTGGGCCGGTAACCGTGACGACAGACGCTCAGTGAGCGGAATGATGCTCATGATGTGTGGTGCTCCGGTGGTGTGGCGCTCGACGTTCCAGAAGACGGTCGCACTGAGTTCTACTGAGGCAGAGTACATGGCTCTGAGTGAGTGCATCAAAGAAGTAGTGTGGCTGCGTCGACTACTCAAGGACATTGGTGCAAAGCAAGTGGACCCTACGGTGATCTACGAGGAAAACCAGGGTGCCATGGCTTTGGCGAAGAATGTCGGTTATCAAGCTCGCACCAAGCACATCGACATTCGCTACCATTTCATCCGAGAGAAGATTGCCAGTGGCGAGGTTGAGCTGACCTACCAGGAGTCTAAGAACCAACTAGCGGACTACTTGACCAAGGGCCTCTCTTCCAAGACGTTGCGCTACTTGATGGAACGCAGCAACGTCATTCCCAAGTTCGAGACGTCGAATTGAGTGGGGGTGTTGAGATTGCACTTCGCCGTCTCCTACACTGGGTCCCTACCTCGAAGCACGCAGCTTTCACGCGCACAACGCGTGCCAAGTGAGGACAACAGTGGAAGACGCGTGGATGCTGCAATACGATTGGCGGTCTACCTTGGATACACTATTCTGATTGGACGAGAACTTCAATTTGCTGATCTCAAGATGTGCACAAATCGTTCCCGTTACATCAATCGTTCCCGTTACATCAAGCGTTCCCGTTTCACAAGGCGTTCCCGTTACATCAAGCGTTCCCGTTTCACAAAGGTCTACAAGGGGAGCTTAAGGAGAGCAAGGGTAGATTAGTGAATGCGGGCTAACTCAATAAACTCACTTTTGGATTTACTTCCTCCTACTCACTTCACTATCAAGCCTCGTTCGCTATACTCTCAATTAACGTCTACAGAGATTGTGCGCCGTCAGGAAACGCTATGGTAAGCTATGGACTCCATAGTGGAGTACGTACATGTGTTACGTGCACGGTGTGATTCAGACTGGGGTAGTGGTGGAACAACCTAACATAATCCAAAATCTAGCTAGAAATCGTAGATTTCAGCCAAGAACGATTGAATGGCCATTCACACTCGACTCGCACCGGAAGGTATCTACGGCACACGGATAACACCTTACTCAAGCTTAACTTTCGTTGCTTTGCGTGGAACGGACAATTTTTCGTGTCGGTGCTCTATGCTCCGCTACGCGAGCGGCAGAATCAATCGATTGTAGAATTGTGTTCTGATAGCCAGGATATCCCCACCGAAGTCCCAAGCTTACTTCAAAGAGCTGAGCCCGTGACGTGACGAAAAAGTTAACCCACGTCTGGATCTTGACGACGTGCCAGCCGTCCTTGGTCACTAAAGCTTGGAGACGCAGATACCATGTTCTCACTCATGACCAAGGATTGGTTAGACGCCCAACGCATATTCTTCTGGCTGCTTTTATCCGGAGAGTTCTACAGTACACTAGCTGAATAGGGTTCTGCGCAACGGAATCGATGTCACCGACAGGTCGTTTCAATTCGGAACACTGGTAAAGGCTTGTAATGAAAAAGCAGTCTTTCTCGATCGTGAGAAACCATTTTCCAAAAGCCTCGATAGCATGACAAAATGTCTCTGTTGGAGGCGGGAACAAGCAGATCCAGTCGTTTCCATCCCGTTCGCTGCACGCAGAGCACGCCACTTGCGCATTGTACTGCCGATTCTGTAGGGCGGTAGGTAACAATTGTGCTGGGGTTACGCCCATAACGTTTCCTAGTGTCATGTGTTTCTAACGATTCTTGTTTCTCATTCATATTATTAGCTAAATGTGGGATTCGGGTGCTCGCAAGCGATCGCCGCTCGTGCTGGTTGGGAAGAATTTCAGCTGAATCATTGAAAACATGGAAACTAATATGTACGTAGTCTGCTTTAAAAGAGTAAGTATTGATCTACAGTCTGTGAAAGCTTGCAGGTCAGGTGGCCGCTGCAACGCTATCCTTCAAAAATCGTACAGTAACTTGTTGTCGCGAACGAATTTCGTAAACCAAGTCTGGAGACAAGACTGGTGCACGAAATCTCGTCGAGGAGACGCAACCACTCTTCCCAGCATCGCCATGGAATGGCGCGAATGGATTTGTCCTGCGCCACGTTGGCGTGCGAGGCAATAATACCAACCTTTTGGTTATTTCTAATAATTTACATTGGGGCAAACTAACGGAAATTCCCGATTAATACCCTCTACCCGAATAGTGCCCTCCGAGGGTAACCCGATAGTAACCTTCAACACAAGTGACCAGCTATTTTGTTGCAGCGCCAGCCATTCACTAGCACTGTCTACAGGTGTGCGTCTGTCCTATACCAGCAACGCTCATTCAGCAAAATGCCATCAAGAATTCCCATGACATTGGCATCTACAAGACGTTCAAGAACCTACTCTACATGGAGATCATTGCGTGGAAGGAGAGCGACAAGGTCGAGCACACTCGCTTCGGCAACCCGCGTATGCCGTCGGTAGCTGTAGTTTGTGAGTGGGTAAGAAAGGCATGGCAAGATACTACTGTCATCAACTCCGTCGCTGCTGCTGGCTTTACAGACAGCTAGTAGCTGTCACAGCTACCTGGACTGGCATATTGCGAAGCACGACGTCTACGGTGAGCGATTCCGTACAAGCTGGGAAGCCGCTGACGAAGATCACGAGGACCCCGAGAACGTACTTAGTAGGAAACTTTAATCTGGACGAGCTGCACGACGCTCTTGATGATACTGACCTGATCGACGAGTAATCTTTCGGCAATACAGAGTAACCTTTCGGCAATACAGAGTAACCTTTTGGATTTTGGGAGGGTACTATTATTGTAAATAGTGCCCGGGGTATTAATCGGGAATTTCCGTTATTGGTACTGAATTATTGTTTCCTGGGGCCTGTGTTGTGTTTGGAGATTGCATGTGCTGAAGTGACCCCGCCGCCATCACTACCGGATGGAATCACGGTGCAAGAATAAGTACTTACCTGGCTCTAAGTTAACTGTGCGGGCGTGATTTATGCCGCGTAATGAGTAACACCAAGGAGGAGTATATTCTTGAATGAGTACTTCTCGAGAATTTCTACCTTATCTCTTCTGGTAATTTAGGAATCGCATAGCGAACAGTGTGAAGATTCCGAACACGACAACGAAGACGAGGAGGAGTCCCGTGTTCTTCCAGATCTCGCTGTGTTTCATCAAGAAGTTGATCTCGAGATATTCCTTAACTGTGAGGTTCTCAGGTAGTGCTGGAGGGGCATTCCTCATAACGGTGCATCCAAAGTCTCCATCGTTGTTGCAGGAGCCAAAGATCACTGCAGAAAACGCGGCCACGCTGTACTTCATGGGGGTAATGTCATACAGCCACACTGTAGCTGAGGGAAGAGCAGACGCTGGTGGACTGAAACCCGAGAACAAATAGCCAAGCAAGTTCAACAACACACCGACGATCTCCGCGACTTCGAGGTTCGGCAAGAGGAAGACTAGAAGCTCCGCCATAAACGCTTGATGTAGAACTTGTAGTACCAAGACGAGCCAAGAGATGACGAAGGGACCAACACCGGAGAAGCCAGCCATAGGGAAGAACGGGATCAAGAAGAGGAGAACTGCCACGACAGCGTACGGGATCTCCATCACGCTAAGTCCGAAGAAATACCAGAAGGCATTGTACGTCTGAGCCGCTCTCTCTCGGTAGAAAACAGCACGTTCCTCAGCAGCGACAGGAATTAAACCATTGAAGGATATGAGGCCGATGAAGGACGCGACCATGTAAAGCATTCCCATACCGGAGTTCACACCAGTGTAAGTCTCATACTCAGCGCCGATGTAAGTGATACCGTATCCAATGCCCATTCCAAAGGAGATACCGAAACGTGTCAAGTTGAAGGAAGGAGTTCGCCAATAGAGATCGCAGAAGCGCTTCAACAGGAACTTCATCTGAGTCAACTCTGATGCTGCACGTTTGTCAGCGAATTTCAGTGCCGGAACTGACGGTGACGGTCGAGAAACTCCCTCTTGGTTCAGATTGGCTTCCAGACGCTTGAATACTTTACTTCCCTTGAAAATCTCCACAAAATCCGTCTTAGATGCTGAAGTATTGCCCACTCCAGCTCCGATCACTTCAAGCATCCACGTGGCAGGGTTGTAAGCAGGTTTCAACTTGGCTACACCTTCAATCGACTCGAAGTACGTGATCATCTCACTTGCGTTGTCACCCAATTCACCCGCGAATACCGTCTCACCACCACGCTTCAGCAATAAAAGACTGTCGAACACACTGAAGACCTCGGCCGAAGGCTGATGGATCGTACAAACGATAGTGCGACCGGTATTCGCCACCTTCCGAACACCGTCCATGATCAACTTGGCCGATCGGGCGTCCAATCCACTCGTCGGTTCGTCCAGGAACAACACACTGGGCTGAGCAGCCAACTCCACACCGATCGTCAGGCGCTTCATCTGCTCCACCGAACTGCCACGGATGATCTGATCAGCGATCGGATGCAGGTCCAGCAGGTCCAGACACTCATTCACTGCGTCGTACTTGCAACTGTCCGGGACATCGGCTCCCTGTCGGAGGAAAGCACTGAAAGTCAAGGCCTCACGGATTGTGGACGACTCCGAGTGGATGTCCATCTGCTCACAGTACCCAGTGCAACGTCGGATGGCCAGGTCCGTGGCGGGATGTCCATTGAGCAGGATCTCTCCTCGGATCTGTCCCCCAGTCTTCCGTCCAGCGATCACATCCATCAACGTCGTCTTTCCAGCACCAGAGGATCCCATGAGAGCTGTGATGGTCCCAGGTAGAGCGTAACCACTGATCCCCTTCAGTAAATCGATGGTCTTCTTCTTGTCCGTCGGGTCCGGTACGGTATACCACAAGTCCTTGAATGCCACCGTCACTGGAGAAACACGCTTCTCTCTAGATGGATTAACAGAGATCACCGATTCCTCCTGTTTGCCAGAAGCTCTAGGTGTTTTGGTGAGTGTGTAGGAATCCGAGGCTCTTTCATCGCTCTCAATGTCCAGACTGACGTTCTCCGGTCGTTCGAAACGGTGATACTCGAGTGCAAGACACGAAAGGAAGAGGAAAAACACATATGTAGCTGCCATGAATACCATCCCGTACCAAAGCCAGAACTTCTCAGATGGAACTTCGTACGTACTGAGAGAGTATTCTCCCATTTTCATCCCATACTTCGCGCAGTAGTCCAACCCGTCGTATACACATGTGTCGAAGCGAGAATGACTGTATTGACTCACTGCAAGAGCACGTATCCCCCACGCAATGGGGTTCCCCCAGTACAACCAGATGAGATAATCTGGAATTTGGTCCTTGGTGATGGTATATCCAGCAAATACACACACATAGAGCACGGCCACGCTGGAAATGGGATTCGCCATGTTGATATTGGGAGACGCAACAGCCAAAAAGAAGAAAAAGGCTCCGAGTGCAAGGTTTGTCAGGCACAAAACCACCAAAAACAGCAAAAAACTCCAGAAACTACTCACGAATCCACACATCCAGTACACAATTGTGCCGAAAATCACCGATTCCAGTATGATCGGAGGCGCTTGATTCACATAATACGCCAGCACGAAAGACGCCGTTCGGAAGAAATTGGCACCTCGTTGCTTGTAGAAAACCTCGCGTGTAGCCATGATCGTTGGAATTTGGGCGGCTTGACCGATAGAAAGGTTCAACACGGCCTCAAACATAATACCCATGGCCACTTGAGCATCCGTCATATCGAATTGGTAGTAAACACTGGAACACAACAATGCAATGATAGTGTTCATGATCAACCGACCAATAAGAGCGGTTGTTTCTCTCTTCGTGACGGTCAATTGACGCTTCATAAGCAACCCAGTACTGCCCCAGAAGCTTTGAGAGAACTCCGGCTGATTCGTCATATGAGTCGTCATATCTTCCACAAGACTTGGATTCACTGGACTCGACAACTCCTGCACTGTCTGAGTGTAGATCGACGAGCATCGAAACACGTCTGCGAAGTCACTCGGAGCACGAGGAATCGCACTCCCTCCCTCTTGTTTCACTTCGTATTGGTACTGTTTGTTGGTTCCAAGATCCAGTAAGAAGTCGGCCACATCACGAGACGGAGGACACTTGAACCCCAGAGCCTCAAAGTAACTCAACGCTTCTTCGCATGGTCCGTGATACATGAGGTGACCAGCGTTCAGGATCATCACGTCGTCGAAGAGCCCGAAAACCTCAGGCGACGGCTGTAGAAGGGAAATGACCACCGTCTTACGGAACGTTTTAGCCAGACTCCGCTGCGTCGTGATGATGTCGAAGGTTGCAGCGCTGTCCAAACCTGTACTGATCTCGTCCATGAGCATCATGTACTTGTCACCGAACGCCATTTCACCAGTCGTCACACGTTTCCGCTCTCCACCAGACACTCCGCGCAGCATGGCGTCTCCAACGATAGTGTTCTGGCAGTTCTCCAGTCCGAGTTGCTGAATAACCACGTCTGGGTGGAACTTGGTTAAAGCTTGGGCAGCCTTCAGAGCCTCTGCATTCTCGTCTGGAGTTCCATTCACCAAGTGACTCGCAACTCGTTCCGACAGTTCTCCACCACACGCAGCATGAGCAAACTCCAGCGTTTCCTTCACTGTCAATTCCGGGTAGTGTTTGTCGCGTTGAGGCACGTACGACACGAGTTGCGGCAGTCGCTTGTGCAAACCCCCCGCTGGAGTGCCGTTGTACGTCACTTCCCCTTCGAACGAGACGTTCTTGTCTTTCGGGAATCGTCCACTCAACAGCTTCATCAACGACGACTTGCCCGACCCAGGCTGACCCAGTACAAGAGTGATGGTACCAGGCTTCAGTACGCCACTCACTCCTCTCAGGATGCGTTTCGTCACCGTGTGCTTCTTGGCCACCGTCTTCATCATCTCGTTCGGGAGTGTAGGCAGCTGAACTTCCAAGTCACTCGCGTCCTTCACCACGATGTCGGCCGAGATGGATACATCCTGGAATCGCACCTCCATCTGAGGAAGAGCTTTGCCCAGTGACGTCTCCAACCGGGAAGCTACGTGCTCATGCAGGGCCAATGGACCTCGAGCCATCAACGTTTTGCCATCGTCATATCCGATCACCGGAACGGTTGGCTCACCACTACCGAAAGTAGTCATTGGGATGGAATCGTGAAGAACTCAACGTGTTTGTTGTTGAGAGTAGTGTGTGTGGTGCTGCAAATTGAAGAATGATATCGAGGATGTGTGTACATTAGGATACGTAGGAGATTGTTGGACAGCATTTGGACTGGTAATCGATTTACGATACTTCGTGAGAGCTGATAATCACCAATAGGTTACGGTGATTGGTCGCATGATGCAACTCGAGTGTAGAGACATTTTGAAGCACTGAAGGTGAGTGTGGGTCTCAAGACATAGTAGGAAATGTTTGCAAGTGTCCTAGCGAGCTGGCAATCACTAGGAAGTGCTCCAAGTTGCTATCTAACTGCAAGAAAGGTTTAAGTTGCGTAATGACGGAAGGGCGTCATTATGCAACATTAAAGCAACATGATGCTTTTCTACAACATGATTCAACCTAGAGCAGTGCCATTCTAGATCACCGGTAGTGGTGGATGTACCGGTATGTACTGATGAAAGACCGGTATTAATGGAAAAGACCGGTATTTATGGATGTTAGCCGAAGGTTACGCGTCGAGACATACTGACTCACGTGACAATTTGCTGCTCCAGGGTCTAGTATGCCGTGTTGCTGTTGTCCAAACTGGAAGGAAACCTGTACTAAATATCATGAATATAGATAGCCACAATTTTCTTACGAACTCATGTAACGTTGCTGAGCCAGGCTTGCAGATGTAAACTACACCGCATTCAATGGTGTTTCCTTCAGTAGGCTGTCCATGCCAGTCGAGAAATCATTGCAGTGTCCGTCCGTACCTATACAGAACTGTGTTCCGATAGCCAGGATATCCCCCCCCCCCCCCCCAAGCTTACTGAGCCCGTGACGTGACGAAAAAGTTAACCCACGTCTGGATCTTGACAAAGTGCCAGTCGTCCTTGGTCACTAAAGCTTGGAGACGCAGATACCATGTTCTCACTCATGATCTGGTCTGGCCAAGGATAAATTAGACGCCCAACGCATATTCTTATGGCTGTTTTTATCCGGAGTTCTACAGTAAACTAGTTGAACAGTATAGAACTTGCACTGTTGAACATTATGTGTGCCTCGTGAAGATTTTCGTTTCTGTTGGCGATACGTGACACACGTTCTGGTCGTGGAACCCGATCATATGCGACCACAAAATAATTGTTACAGTACCTACAATACCGCTCTACGGAATCAGCAGTAGAATGCGCTCGTGAGCGAGTACATTACCGGTATTTCTGCACGCAGCTAACAGAGACACTTTGTCGTGCTATCGAGGCTTTTGGAAAATGGCTTCCCACGACTGCTTTTTCATTACAAGCCTTTACCAGCGTTCCGAATTGAAACGACAGTGACAAGCTATACCGTCGAGCAGAACACTGTTCAACTAGTTTACTGTAGAACTCGCCGGATAAAAGCAGCCATAAGAATATGCGTTGGGCGTCTAATTTAGGTATCCTTGGCTAGACCAGATCATGAGTGAGAACATGGTATCTGCGTCTCCAAGCTTTAGTGACCAAGGACGACTGGCACTTTGTCAAGATCCAGACGTGGGTTAACTTTTTCGTCACGTCACGGGCTCAGCTCTTTGAAGTAAGCTGGGGACTTCGGTGGGGATATCCTGTATCGGAACACAATTCTACAATCGATTGATTCTGCCACTCGCTTAGCGGAGCATAGAGCACCGACCCCGCTGCAATGCAAACATGCCGCAGAATACCAACACGAAAAATTGTGAGCTGTTGTCCGTTCCACGCGAAGCAACGAACGTCAAGGTGCTATCCGTGTGCCGTAGATACCTTCCGGCACCTTGAGCGAACTTCGAAGTACTGTGCTAAAAAAGTTGAAATGGAATCGTCATTTGATCGTTATCGGGTGGATAAAGATCGATTCATAGTTACATTGGTAGATTTGGATCCTTTTTTGGTTGTTCCACCATAGCTCACACATCAGTCTGAATTACACCGGTGCTCCATGTACTGCACTGTGGAGTCCATAGATTACCTTGGGACGGCGCACAATCTCTGCGGACACCAAAAGCAGATCCGGAGATGCGGCTGGATCCTCCTCCATACGATCCGACACCGTACAGATGACCACGAACCATTGTCGCGTACCATCCGAGTGTTGCCAACGTCCTCAGATTACATGTACAGTAACCAGGCGTACCAGTCTGGTACTACCAGACGCGACCAATTTCGATGCCGTCTCTTTCTCACCGGTATCGGCGCTAAAGTTCATTCATTCCCCAATCTTCCTTGTCAAGCGCAAGGACCTCCTCACAACCTCTTTAAGCTTTCTGCAGCTACTTAAGCAGTGATGAAGTTCGCGACTGCTCTTGCTGTTTCCGCCGTTGTGGCCGCCACCGCCGACGCCGCTCGTCTGAACACGGGTGTTTGCTACGCTCCTTGGCACCACCCTAACGTCAACTGGGACGTGCTCCAGAATAGTGTTGTTAATTACCGTGGTATTGGGGGGGTTCACACCGGCAAATTTCCAGTAGATTACAAGAAAGTCCATTTCTCCAAATTTACTGAAATCGGCGAGTTGCATTCCAACCGGTTAATCTTCAGCTGCCTCAGAGAACACAGACAAAATGGCGGGGGCCAGCGTATCCCCAGCAGATCTGGTCGCGATTCGTTGGTTTATTGAACGCGGCGAAGATAATGGAGAGAGTAGCAGTGAAGAGAGCGACGGTGATTACAGCTACGACATCGCCCCGCTACTCCCTTACGCTACGAGTGGCTCTGACCTTGCTCCACGCTCGCCATGGCCTTCTTGCATTCTCCCCTACTGCAAACTGAAGAAATTCCGAGTAGCTGATCTCCCTACTCGGAAAAAGTACCACTCTTCTGCAAATTCGGTCAAACGAGACACGAAAAATACTTGTAAGTCGCCTACTGGAAATTTGCCGGTGTGAACCCCCCCATTACCTCCTAATAACTACCACGTGGGAATTTGGCAGGTATTACTGAACGGTAATAGGCCCAGGTGTATTGTAATATTTGCATTTGGGTCGACAATTATCACATTCCGATGTGAACTTCAACGATGTCGTAAGCTAATATTCTTGCCACACCACTATTACACAAAAGGTAATCCCACTACTACCGTGGTATGGAGAGGTAATACCGGCGAAGTGGTATTCCCACGGTATTGATTTCATCCAATACTACTCCAGAACGACATGAGGCAGGTGGCTCAGCACTTTTCGCCGGTGTCAACGCCGTCGACATGGCCGCCGCGGCCGGCATCCGTGTCGCCGTGGGCGTGCAGCTGGGCGACCCGAACCGTATCGACCAGGAGATCCAGGCGGTCTGCGACGGCTACGCCCGTAACCCATGGGCTGTTGAGGCCGTGTATGTCGGCAACGAAGACCTGCAGAATGGTGGCTTCGGCAAGCACTCGGCCGACCAACTGGTTGGTTACATCAACCGCGTGCGTGGCTGCGTCGGTAACACGCCGGTCGGTTCGGTGCAGCGTATCAACGAGTGGCTGAGTTGCAACGACGCATGGAAGCTGGCGAACGCTTGTGACAACATTGGTGTCAACATCTACCCGTTCTTCACGCAGGGCTCGCAGCCGTCGGTCCAAAAGCTGCAGGCTCAATGGGATCAGATGGTGTCCAAGTTCGGCCCCAACAAGCTCCACCTAACGGAGACCGGTTGGCCGTACGCCGGTGACAGCTACCAGGGCAACCAGCCGTCGTACGAGGGCATGCAGCAGTACCTGAACGACTACGTGCAGTGGTCGGTCGGCAAGGGCCAGTCGTGATGTACGACACGACTGTGAGCTACACGGGTGCGAACTACGAGACGCACTTCGGTCTTTTCGGCACGGACATGAACCCGCACGTGAACATCCCGCAGTGCCCAAACCCGAACCAGCAGAAGCGTCTTCGCAACTAAGCAGCTCTTTCGAGTTGTAAAGCTGCGGGACTCTTGTGCCCATCACGTCGGCATAATTGACGCCTACAGAATACATGAATTCCAGACACTCCAAGTGAACTGACGAACTGCAATGAGGTCTAACGTTTATCGATCCACTCGCTGCCGTAACTAGTAACGAGTCAATAAACGTGAAAACGTGAGTATCTTTCTTGTATTTGACGCGACTATATCGGAGTCATAACTGACATGTGTACCTGTATACGTAGTCTGCTTTTAAAGAGTATCTATCTACAGTTTGTGAAAGCTTGCAGGTCAGGTGGGAATTGTTCCGCAGCGATGCCATCCTTCAAGAATCGTACAGTAACTTGTTCCCGCTAACGAATTTCGTAAAGCAAGTCTGGAGACAAGACTGAGATCTCGTCGAGGAGACGCAACCACTCTTCCCAGCATCGCTCCATGGCATGGCGCGAATGGATTTGTCCTGCGCCACGTTGGCGTGCGCACTCGTCTTCATCTTGCGGAGCTGCAAGCGAGCGGACCACATCTGACTATCGAGACGCAACTTGATCAGACTTTCCCCAGCACGCAAGTTCATACCATGCCGTGTAAAACGCCCTCGTTGGCAAATGCCAATACAATTGACACACGCGCTGGACGTCCGGGTATTGCCTTTCATTCCTCTGGTCGAACCAAAAGGACCGGCAGCAAGAAATCTATTCCCTTCATCACATACCGCAATCGATTCCACAGGTTATTATATATTCACATTATCAAATACCTTTACCATAATATCCCTGTATAATATAATAACATGTAGTCACAAAGGAGATCACTATATGCATCACTTCCACTGTCCGAAGCTATCTGACCTTAATGCACGCACTGATCAGGTGGCCAGACTTCCGGATTCCTGCTGCATTAGGGCTGCATTGTGTACATTTCGTCATTTTAGGACACGAACAATGGAGATCTGGACGCCCTGGGAGACCTCTCACCATGCGCGGGAGTTCCTGGCTCCTCCAATACTAGAAACTAACCAACAAGACAATCCAAATCCTCTTCCAGAAGTACTAGAAGATGAATTTCAAGGCCTTACAGGCACGTGGATCGGTCCTTTAACTTGCGTTCGAGTGGTTCGTCGCTCAAAGCCGGATATGTCGGCGCTTCCCCATGTTTGGGAAGCGATTGAGGCCTTTTTGGACTGTTCACCGAGCTGCACGTTGACACAAGCTGCAGCTTTTGGATCGATGCGGCTTTTACGTGGTATTTCGGCTCGATCAGCTGGGATGGCTGCACTAGATCCGTTCTACAAGCAAGCACAATTTTCAGGAGCTATGCAACACGCAGCAGCAAGAGGAGACTTGGAAATGATCCAGTGGTTGCTGAATTTCCAACCTGGTGGATTGGTGACAAGAGCAGTGGAACAGGCTGCGAGGAATGGACAATTGCAGGTGCTTCAGTGGCTGAAAGAACACCATGATCACGTCTTCTGGGGAGCTAATGAGCTCCGATATGCAGTGGAAGGGAACCATGTGGAGGTTGCACGATGGTTGCAGGAACAAACTCGCCCGCCGTCGAAGCTAAGAGCCATGAACTTAGCAGCAGCCAACGGGAACTTGGAGCTGGTTCAATGGCTCTTTGAAGTGAGAAACGAAGCGTCTTCTTCTGCTGCTGCAAAAGCTGCTAAAGGTGGGTTTCTGGATATGATCAAGTGGATGGACAAGCATTCGCTCTGCAAGCATCAAGGAGTTCCAGTGGAAGATGCTGCAGCGGGTGGACACTTGAAAGTTGTGAAATGGCTACATAAGTCTGGAGTTGGTATTGCTACACCTCGTGCTATGAACACAGCAGCAGCTAATGGACACCTTGAGGTGGTGAAATGGCTACATCGAAAAGGCAAAGACTATGCTTGCACTCATGTAGCAATGGACGACGCAGCCATGAATGGCCATTTAGAGGTCGTGAAATGGCTACATTCTCATCGGCACGAAGGTTGTACGACGGACGCAATGGATGGTGCCGCCAGGAACGGACATCTAGGCATTGTACAGTGGCTACACGCTAATAGGAAGGAAGGATGCACGACTCGAGCAATGGACGATGCTGCAGCCAAGGGCCATTTACACACTGTGATGTGGTTGAACAAATACCGAGCGAAAACTGACCACGTTAGTAGCTCTGCCAGTGTGATAAGTGGCAGTAGCAGTGGCTCACGATCAGGTATTAGAAGAGGAGGAGGGTGTACTACCAATGCTATGGATGGCGCTGCTCATAGTAACTACTTAGATGTGGTCAAGTTCTTACATCGTAATCGAGAAGAAGGATGCACCGAGAGAGCTATGGATGGAGCTGCGGCTTCCGGTCACTTGACAATGCTGAAATGGCTACATGAGCATCGTAGCGAGGGCTGTACCGCGGCTGCGATGGATGATGCTGCAGCTAACGGGCACTTCGAGACGGTGAAATGGCTACATGACAACAGAATTGAAGGATGTACGGTTCGAGCGATGGATGGAGCTGCAGCAGGAGGTCATCTACGTATTGTGAAATGGCTACATTCCAATCGCACGGAAGGATGCACTGAAGCTGCGATGGATGGAGCTGCTGCTCATGGGAAGCTTGATACACTGAAATGGCTTCACAAGAATCGCTCAGAAGGTTGTACAACTGCTGCTATGGACAGAGCTGCAGGTGGTGGCCACTTCGAAGTGTTGTTGTTTCTGCACACTAAAAGATCTGAAGGCTGCACTATGGACGCAGCAGTGAACGCGAGTCGTAACGAGCACGTGGAGATTCTTCAGTGGTTTTTCCGCTTTTATCCCCGTATGATCCACCGCGAGAAGGTCATTGTCTTCGCTAAGCGGTACAACTACTACCTCATGGACTGGCTGCATCGCAACTACCAGGCTTCGGGAGAACGAACGGTGCTGGCAGAAATCAACTCGTCGTTCTACCTTACGCCACCAGAGTCTGAAGAATTGACCACATAATTCGTACAGCAAATATCTCGAGACTAGAAATCAATATAAGCTCGGCTAAAATGCGTTCATTCTATAGGAGAGCGAATCGCGACGAAGCTCGAGCCATTACTCTTCCTGTTGTCTCTTGTATCCTGACTGGGGGAGTGGAGTACAACGGAAAGCGAAGCTTGATCATTGATGGAGACGATCTGGCCTTGAGACGGGGCCTTGCGCGGATAAATGAACGTCAAAATTAGTTGAATGGAGCCGAGAAGAGTGCCTGAAGCGTTGGGAATCAAGATGAAAATGTCGTCGACCAAAATCGCGTATACGACCCAGCAGAAACTGTTGATAACGTTGATAACGCCCATTGTGAACGGCATTGAAGACGACGTCTTGGTTCGGATCACCAGGCGAATTGTAGCCATCGGAGACGCGTACAGTCCGACAGACGAGATAATGACGAGAACTCCCAATGTTGTACCCGTAGCCGATCGGGTCTGACCTGTCCAGCCTAACAGCGCGATGAGGCCATAAATCGTCTCCAAGAGCATGATAATTCCTGAAATGAGGAAGACCTTCATGACGTCCCGTTTGTGAGCTGTCCACTTGTAGAAGAAGAAGGCGAGGATACCTCCAGAGATGACACCAAGTGCTGCAGTGAGAAACAGCGGGATGATGTTGTCCACTGCGTAGCTGTACCAACAAAGCAAGTAGCAATTCGCGTACAGCAACACACAGGGTAGCACGGACATGTCGCCTGTGCTTTTCATCTTCCGCATCCGTTGGAAATCTGGTAACAGCGAGATTCGCATCATGATAGTCGTGACGATAGTGACGATCTTGAAAATTAAAATGGCTGTATCGTTTCCACTCATGGTGCTTGTCTAAAGAAAGTTAATGTGAGGGATGGATGGTAAAATACCAATTGAAATGTGCCACAGCTTTGGCAGTTCTTCTTTTCACAAGCCGAGACTTGGCATGCGTCTTGGGGCCTCACTATTTCTCTTTTCGATCGATCAGCGTAGTGCTTCGTTCAGCATGATTGGTCGCACTTTGCACCATTTATGACGAATACGCTCGACGTGTTGATTTCGCTGGGACATTGCTAGAGGTTCGTCTCCTTTCACCTTTCGGTCATGGCTTGTACTTAGAACAGTAAGGCGAACTCGATCTTCCTCTTCATCGATTGTAGGTTTTCTCGGGTAGATGAATGTCAACATCAATTGTACAGATCCCATCACGAACCAGGGTGTGAACACCATCAGGCTGTTTTAAATTGCAATTGTCTGGCAAAACATTCAATAGTATTGAGAGATTGTAAATTGTGCAACATTCAAGACAATAGTATTGTTTTACTGTAGTCTGTTGCCTGGAGTTGTGTCATGCCACGATTTTTCATCAACTTTACACGGAGAACGTATGGCTATAAACTCCAGGCCCTTGTCGTCTGCATTCTGTTCTCTTGGAAGCACCACGACATCGATCGTCTTTAGCTCTTCACTAGACGTCGACACGAGCTGTTCGCTAGGTCCTTTGGCTCTGTAGATGTACGTGACTGTCATCTGAATGAGACTCAACGTCACGCCGATGATATTCGGGATCAGGAGGAAGTTATTGTGAATGAGACCGCCATAAACGCCCCAGCAAAAGCTGTTCAAAACATTCACTAGCCCCATCGTAAACGGCATCGACGTCGCCTTTTTGGTCTTAACAACTCGAATAATTGTGGCCATTGGTGACGCATACATGAGTGTAGTGAACGCGATCATGATGAAGCCCAACGTAATCTCCGTCGAATGTTTTGACTGCCCTGTGACGCCGCAGAGCGCGAGGAAATCGTAGATTGTGACTACAATTAGAGCGGCCAAAGCGATCTGGAAGATCCGTAACACTTCACTCCGATCTGTAGCCCAGAGGTAGAACGAGTATGCCATGAAGAGCCCTACAGCGACACCGAGCATTGAAGTGGCGAATAACGGCAGGTAGTTCTTGATAGCGTACGCGTAGTACAATGAGCCATAGGAATTGCCGAAGATCATGACACACGGCCACACGGACATATCTGCGGTGTTGCGATTCTTCCTCCATCGATTCCAGTCCGGGAACAGTGACACTCGCATTAAGAGCGTAGTGATGAGAGTCAGGATCTTAAACACAGTCACAGCTGTAGCCATTGTTGTCGAAGGATGCAAGAATGAAAATGACTAGAGCGTGTACGGGTTTAGATCATATCTTTGTAGATGTGGTCATCATGCGAGTTATTCTGTCAGATCGTGATGAACAGGTCTTCATGCGGTATGTTGCTCAGCGGTATGATGAACAACTATGCAACCACAGCCCAACGATGACTGCGTCGTTTAAACAAAACGTCCGTTTCAAATTACACCTGTGGCTTAAAACCATCGCAATTTGGTGATAGTAGAGCAACGAAACCGTGAACACAGCACCGTTTCCCACTTTCTTGATCGCTCGACTGTACTACAATAGAGAGGTCTCTCTGGTCTTCAGTCGACATCGACACAATCTGAGCTCTTCCCTTCTCCGAGTACATGTACGTGAGAACCATTTGCGTCGTCCCCAGTATGATCCCGCCAATGTTTGGTGCTAGAATGAACATGTTGCCAACCACAGAATCCATCCAAGACTGTTCATAACGTTCACAACGCCCATAGTGAACGGCATTGATGACGCAGTTTTAGTCTGCAGCACCTGTACGATCGTAGCCATCGGCGACCCGTACAACAAAATCGTCGTTCCAATGGTGATGAAGCCCAACGTTGTACTCACTGACGAGTGACTCTGCTGAGTTTTCCCAGTCATTGCAAGACTTTCATACACAGTGACTAGTGTACACAAAAGCGCAGCCAGAGCGATGATCTTGGCGGTTTCTCTCTTGTGAACATCCCAAACGTAAAAGAGAGTAGTGAGAATTCCTCCCACTACAACTCCGAGGACAGAAGTCACGAACAGTGGCACGATGTCGTGGATCTCGTACGAGTAGAGCGACAGGGTGAAGCAGTTGGTAAAGAGCATGACGGGCGGCACCACCGACATGTCTCCTGTGTTTCTCTGCTTCCCCATTCGCACAAAATCCGGCACCAAGGAGAAGCGCATCAGGACTGTCGTGATGATAGTGAAGACCTCGACGACTATGAGACCAGAGCTCATCTTGAGACGTAGCAACTTCGGGAGTAAAAAGGAAACGTATCGCCCGACATGTACCGAATCGATTGCGAGAAATGTCATCGATGACCACTTGTGTCGAATAATCTTGCTCGACTGTAGAAATATATTTTGTTTAACATTTGTGTGGCTCTCCAGTGCTTTTCTGGCTGTGATACGGAGAACTCAGTGCAACGAAGCTTGGACGTTTCTCGCCAGTAGATACCATGTCTTCTTTATCTTTAGGGGAGAGTACCACAACAGATAGATCTCCTTCATTTGCAGCATTCCCAGTCCGTACAAGTGGTTTAGGTCGGTAGATAAACGTTAGAATCAACTGGATACATCCCAGGATAAACCCCGCGATATTTGGTCCCAGAATGAACAAGTTGCCGATCAGAGCTCCGTACGTACCTTAGCAGAAACTGTTGAACACATTGACAACCCCCATAGTAAACGGCATTGAAGACGCCTTCTTGGTTTGAACCACCCTGGCGATTGTAGCCATCGGAGACACGTACAGCCCCATCGTCGTCCCAATGGTAATAAAACCCAGCGTTGTGCCAACTGCCTCGTCCGATTGCCCCGTGTTCCCAGTGAGAGCAAGAACGCTATAAATTGTCACGAGTAAACACACAACGAATGATCCGATGAAAGAATTGACAACGAAGCGTTTGTCTACTGCCCACCGGTAGAAGAAGTAGTTGAAGAAGACACCTGTGACGATTCCCAATATTGATACTGCAAACAGTGGAAGGATATTATCGATAGTGTTGAGATTGCACTTCGCCGTCTCCTATACTGGGTCCCTACCTCGAAGCACGCAGCTTTCACGCGCACAACGCGTGCCAAGTGAGGACAACAGTGGAAGACGCGTGGATGCTGCAATACGATTGGCGGTCTACCTTGGATACACTATTCTGATTGGACGAGAACTTCAATTTGCTGATCTCAAGATGTGCACAAATCGTTCCCGTTACATCAATCGTTCCCGTTACATCAAGCGTTCCCGTTTCACAAGGCGTTCCCGTTACATCAAGCGTTCCCGTTTCACAAAGGTCTACAAGGGGAGCTCAAGGAGAGCAAGGGTAGATTAGTGAATGCGGGCTAACTCAATAAACTCACTTTTGGATTTACTTCCTCCTACTCACTTCACTATCAAGCCTCGTTCGCTATACTCTCAATTGGTTATGAGCCCAAGCTACGCCGACAACATCGACAAGCTCGTGGAAGACAACTACTTCCACTGGGAGTTCAACATGCGGATGAAGCTCGCTCGGAAGGGACTGCTACCGCAGATCATCAAGCCCGAGTTCGACCAAGTGAGTGATCGCTCCACGGCGGAATGGAAGACCAACGATCTGAAGGCACTTGGTGTTATCGCTGGAGACGTGAGTCTCACGTACCAAGTCTACGTCCGTGGAGCACTGACTGCCGCTGAGGCGTGGACGATGCTCGAGGAGCACTTCAACAAGAAGACGCTCAAGAACCGGCTTCTCGTCACCAAGAAGTTGAGCAACTTTAAGATGGAGCCCGGGACCAAGTTCGCTTCCCACGTCGATCAGTTCAAGGAGATCGTCCTCCAGATGGAGACGATCGGTGAGACTCTGGATGAGACTCGCCAGCTCGTGTTGCTCCTTGGCAGTCTGACGGACGAGTACAAGATGATATGTACTGTCCTCGAGAATACGCCAAACGTGTCGCTGGCCTACGCGATTCAAGCTCTCTCTGGTGTTCAAGCTTCGGATGAATCGTCATCGGCTCAAGAGAAGGCTTTCGCTACGAAGAAGAAGGACTTCGGGGGCAAGCGTCGCTTCAACGGCAAGTGCTTCTACTGCAAGAAGCAAGGGCACCGAGAGTTCGAGTACCGCAAGAAGAAAGCCGACCAAGAACGAGGGCAAGCTGCGCAAAAGGAAGCGTCCAACGACTTCTCGTTCATGGCTACGAGTGCGATGACCAAGAGTGAATGGCTCGTCGACTCTGGTGCAAGTTCGCACATGACCAGCGTCCGGGACAAGTTTGTGTCCATGAAGGAGCTGAAGACGCCAGTCCGCATCACGTTCGCGGATGGCTCGAAAATCGACGCAGTTGCAAAGGGCACCGTCGGGTTGAAGCTGATGGACGGGAAGTCTGTCAAGCTGTCGGATGTCCTGTACATCCCAGAAGTTGAAGGAAGCCTCATCTCGGTGTCGAAGCTGGCCGAGAAAGGAGTCGTCGCCCAGTTCAGCAAGGACAAGTGTACCTGTTGTTGCTGGAGCAACACCGTACTGCCGTTGCTGAGATTTGGCTCATCAACAGCACTACGACGCGACTGCTGCGGTAAGTACGGACGGTTAAAGCACATGCAGGGAACATGGACAGTTAGACAAAGGACTGTTACTTAGCAGATCGTGGGCTCTTCAAGGACATACATTGGAAACAAGAGCAGGTAGTGAAAGTTGAGGAACTGCTTAATACATATCACTTCTACATTTCCATCGGAAGCAACAACAAAGAATTCTTTAGCTGGTTTGCTACCAGCATGGAAGAACCTGACGACGCAATGATGCCGGTCTCCACAGGCGAGATGCCCATTGCCGTCTACCCTCCACTTCCGCCGTTCTCTGACCGTGACCTACGACTGACGGAGGAAACTACGACGCGAACGGCAGTACTACAAGGTAGTGAGACGAGGCGTCAGGTGGAAGCCCTGGCCCATCATTCTGCGGCAGCGCACCAACGGAATGCTGAGCAAATCGGTCAGGTGCGGTTGCAGCAAGATCGACTTGCAGCACAAACATCGGAATACCTGCAAGCACAACACGAACGACAAATCTCGCTAGTTGAGCAGCAGGAAGAGATGCGACGTCAAATGGACGAACATCGCAAATATTTAGAGGAACAGTACAAGATATTGAAGGCGGCGGAACAAGCTGTTGGGCTCCAAGGACAGAGACTGGAAAGCTTATCCGAAGCGGTACAACCTCATTTGCAGGCCCGATGGGGAGCCTTCACTCAAGGTGCAGCACCGGCAGCAAGTGATCAGTCACCCGATGTATCTACCGTCACTGTGGCGGCAGGTACGAACTTGCCTGTGCCTCCGATTTACAGAGGCAGCTCTAAGAAAGAAAAGCGGGAGTTTATGGATAGCTACGCTATTTATTCGAGACGCATCAAGGCCTTAAATCAAGGGTCTCAAGCCAAATTCTTTGTGATGCCACTCAGTGCTTGTATTGAACAAGGCACGATGGTACGAATTTGCGGTTTTGAGCTATTCAAAGACGAGAAGGACGTTACTGAGACTGAGTGGAGGGACTATTTTTTATCTGCACGCGTCCCTGATAACACCGCGTACAAAACTCTGGATCGTGAAGTGAAGTCTCTCTGTGTTGACACAGAATTACAGAATGCGGAGTCACGCATTTCACGTCTCATGGCCGAGTTCTATGACATCATAGATAGACTGAACATGGAAGACGTTGTGCACACCGAGCCAAAGAAAGTCGTTGGCTATTTGGTGGACGCGTTGCGTCCACACTCATTTAAGGCTGCTGTAAGGGATCAACTGAGCCGACAAATTCACAAAACTACGAAGTCGAACCTTGCGTCATTTTTGAAATGGCTTCGAGGTGAATTGGAAGATTTCATGCGGTTTGAAGCTCATATATCGTCTCATCAACCAGCGAAAGGAAATGGCAAGCCAACACAACAGCAAGACCAGGCTAAACGCAATACCGGGGGACCGCAAGGTGGAGGTAAAACCAATATGGCCCCTGAGCAGCAGAATAAGAGCATCAGTAAGCCGAAGTCGAAAAATTCTGGAGATCGACCTCCGAAAAAGTGCTTCAAGTGCGGTGACCAAACTCATGGCGTCTTTCAGTGCCCTGATGTTGCAGGACCAGCAGAAGCAAAGACGATTTATGAATCAACTACTGGTAAAAAGGTTCTGAAACCTGTTTTCGCTCTGGCAAAACCGAAGGATGCCATGTCAAGGCCGTCAACAACGATTCCGTGTGCTGTCATGGACACATTGGAAACAGAAATTACCCCTGACAGTGCAGCAGACGTGTCAATGGTGACAACAAATCTGCTGAAACAGCTAATAGCAAAGGGTGCCTGGATTAAACACCAAGAAATAGTGGGAAAAGCTGAGGTCACAGGGGTTGGAGAAAAACCTGTGCAGGTCAAGAATAAAGTCCAGCTCGATCTGAAGTTTTCGACTCCGGGTGGGCCTTTAGTGCTTCGCAATGTGATCTGTTGGGTAACAGAGTCAAAGCTACCGCCTGGTGTCGGTGATTTATTGCTGTCTCGTTGGATTATGGAGCGTCTAGGATATAGCCCGGAAAAACTACTTGCTGCAGCACAACAAGTTCGCAATGAATGGGATATGAGTGACGTAGATGACGGTCCGACCGGTGGCATCGCAACGATTCTCGCCTATTCAGGGGCAGGTCAGACACCAATGACCACTGAAGAAGAGCGTGTACTAGAAGAAGACGAGGATCGAGCTTGTTTTCCTGACTTGACTACAGGGATTGATGTCGAACGTGAGGAAATAAGAACAATTCTTCTGGATAAAGTGGATGAAGCTCGGAAACTAGGTGCGACGGCGGAATTTTGCGAGGAGTTGGATAATATACTGATGAAATTCATAGACGTATTTCGTATCGTCATCGGCCGTGATCCACCGGTGGACATGCCACCAATGGAAGTGACACTGAAGCCGGGGGCAGTACCGGTTCGGTGCAAAGCTCGCCGATACTCCCCCGTACACAGAGCATTTTTAAAGAAGCACGTCCAAGCTCTGATCAATGCCGGTCTGTGCTATCGCAATCCTCGCAGTAAGTGGTGCTCACCGCCACACGTTGTGAACAAACCCGAAGCTGGAGCACATCGCATGACAGTCGATGTCCGTGGCCCGAAGGCCTGGGTGGAGTCGGTTGTTTGGCCAATGCCTATACTAGAGGCTGTCTTTGAGCAACTTCGCGGATCATCACGCTATTTCTCGTTGGATTTTTTCAAAGGATTTTGGCAGTTTGCAATGGCAGCTCTTTGCCAAGAGATTTATTCAATTCTGGCAGAAGAAGGGGTCATTACGCCCACAAGAGTGCTGATGGGAGGAACAAACAGCGTGGCATACGTACAGTGGACTGTCCAGCAAATGTTTGATGAGTTATTCAACAACGGATTAATGATTTGGATTGACGACTTGTTGGGTTACACGGATAGTGATGGAGGATTACTAGAGCTGCTTAAGAAGGTGCTGGCTATTTGTCAAACTAAGGGACTCAAACTGAACCCGAAAAAATGCAACTTCTATCTCCGAGAAGCGCTTTGGTGTGGTCGAGTAGTGTCGGGCAGTGGTGTTCGTCACGATCCAGCCCGGATCAGCGCTCTTTCGAACCTACCTCCCCCAACGACAGGACAGGAACTGCAGCAATTTGTTTGTGCCCTGAACTGGATGCGATCCTCGCTTCCTGCGTTCAACAAATTAATTAGTCCACTGGTGAAAACCATGGAGAGGGTCTACGAACGTGCAGGTGGCCGAAAGAAAACCCAAGTACGAACGATTAAACTAAGTGATGTTGGATGGGGTGAGAACGAGGTTACATGTTTGGAGCATTGCAAACAGGCATTACAGAATGCACTTCAACTAGCCCACCCCGACCCTGAGAAGCTTCTCTCAGTTTTCACTGAGGCTAGTGATGAACATTGGGGGGCAGCAATCACTCAGATACCCAGAGACCAAGCTGTCCGACCTCTTAGTGAGCAAGAACATCAACCTTTGATGATGTTGAGCGGTTCATTCTCAGGAGCGGCGAAGCGGTGGGCCATTGTTGAGAAAGAGGCCTACGCAATTGTTGAAACGTGTCGACGAGCAGATTTTCTCCTGCATCGGCAGGATGGCTTTGCTTTATTCACTGATCACCGGAACCTGCGGTTCATCTTTGATCCTCACAGTGTTTCCAACTCGGTACCCAAGTATACGGCGGACAAACTCCACCGTTGGTCACTTTTGCTCATGGGTTATAAGTATGAGATTTACGACATTGCTGGCGACGACAACGTATGGGCGGATCTGCTATCGCGTTGGGGGTCGTCATTTCGGGCTGTTTGTGCAATTCGCCAAGTTCCATTGCCACTATCCCCACAATTGGAAGACAACTTTGTCTGGCCAACCATGAAAGGCATCTTGGAAGTACAAAATGGGGTAACGCCACCTAAAGACGTCACGCGGTCTACTGAGGACTTGATGTTGCGAGACAAAGACGGTCGTATCTGGATTCCGGATGAGGCTACTGGTATACAAATGCGAATTTGTGTCGTGGGGCATTTCGGTATCGCTGGTCATCGCGGCATGAAGGTAACCCTGCAGAAAATTAAAGAGAAGTTTGTGTGGACAAATATGGCGAAAGATGTGGAATTTTTTGTTCAACGCTGCCTACACTGCGCTAGCACTCTTGGTGGACCTCCACAGCCACGACCACTGGGTGAGGCGATGCACGCCGAGAAACCAAACGAGTTAATCCACTGGGATTACCTTTTCATGGAAAAGAGTGACACGAACCTGGAGTACGTGTTGGTGATTAAGGACGACGCGTCAAAGTTTGTGTGGCTAATACCGAGTATGGCAGCAGACGCAGACACTACCTTTGCAGCTTTGCTCGATTGGTTCGCTTCATTTGGCGTGTGTCGTTCCTGGGTCAGTGACCAGGGAACGCATTTTAAGAATGCTGTGATCCAAGCCATGCAACATACCCTAGGAGCGCACCACCACTTCACGACTGCCAGGTGCCCTTGGGCAAACGGTACCGTGGAAGTCGTGATGCGGGAAACTTTGAGGTGCTGCCGCGCACTTCTTTCTGAGTGGCGACTGCAACCTCCTGAATGGCCTAGAGTTATTAAAATCGTTCAGTTGGTGTTAAACAACACACCATCACCTTCGCTTGGCGGTGTCGCCCCTGTGACAGCAATGACCGGGCTTCCTGCAATGAGCCCCAGTGACCATCTTGCGATTCCAGGGCCTGTTGAAATGGCTACACTTTCAGATATACAAACTGCACAACGTGCCAATGTTGTGAGACTACAACAAGCGTTAGAAATGATGCACAAACGTACGGCAACGATCAATTCGGCTGTACGTGCGGCCGGACGAAAGGACCACGACAAGAAGCAAGGTACTAAGATGGCTCAGTTTGACATTGGTGATTTCGTCCTGTATGCCGATGTGTGGAACCATACTCGCAGCAAGCTGCAAGTGAACTGGTGCGGGCCAGCTCAAGTGGTGGCGACTGTGTCAAATTGGATTTTTGAAATTCGTAATCTAGTAACCGGACAACAGAAAGAAGTGCACGCTAGCCGACTCAAATTCTACTCGGACAGCTCACTCGATGTCAGTGAGGATTTGCTGCTTCACATTGCCCACAACAGCGAAGGTCACGTTGTGGACTCACTGTTAGCGGCTCGATACAACCGTATGGAAAAAAGACACGAACTCAAAGTTCACTGGCGTGGACTGGATTCTATCGAGGATTCCTGGGAGCCAGCAGCGACGCTGATGCAGGATGTTCCAGCGGCAGTGAAACGATTTGTTCGTGCGAATTCAAACCTTGTGGCGGTAAAAGCCCTGCGTAAAGCACTACAACTCGACTAGTTGGTTTTGACACGCGGCCAACTTCAACGCTAAATGATAGCGTTTGCATCTATATTGAAGACGTGGTCTTTGGGGGGAAGTGTTGTTGCTGGAGCAACACCGTACTGCCGTTGCTGAGATTTGGCTCATCAACAGCACTACGACGCGACTGCTGCGGTAAGTACGGACGGTTAAAGCACATGCAGGGAACATGGACAGTTAGACAAAGGACTGTTACTTAGCAGATCGTGGGCTCTTCAAGGACATACATTGGAAACAAGAGCAGGTAGTGAAAGTTGAGGAACTGCTTAATACATATCACTTCTACATTTCCATCGGAAGCAACAACAGTACCTTTCGCTACGGGGACGCTACTGTGATGGAAGCTTAGCGCTGTGGAAATGTCTACAAGCTGAAGACAGTGGGGGACGAGGTGTGTCATGCTGCAACGACCACTCGTAAGGAGCCATGGGCTGTTGTGCACGCCCGACTCGGCCACATCCCGTTCAAGCGTTATGAGAAACTACTTACCATGGCAGAAGGAGTGCCTCGCATTACGGGAGGAGTCCCTGGGGACGACGTATGCGCTGGCTGCTGCATGGGCAAGATGAAAGCTGACGACTATCCAAGGCATCCGGAGAAGGTCGTCAAGAGTACAGGTGTGCTTGAACTGGTGCATACGGACGTGATGGGTCCGATACAGACGAGGACACCTGGTGGTTGCACGTACGTTGTGACATTCATTGACGACTACTCACGTCACGTGACCGTCCACTTCATGAAAGCGAAGTCGGAGGTGCTGTCCAAGTTCAAAATCTACAAGGCAGCGATGGAGAACGCTACGGGCAAGAGTATCAAGCGTCTGCGTTCGGACAATGGTGGTGAATACACCGGTCGCCAGTTCAAGGCGTTCCTCAACCAGCATGGCATCAAGCATGAGAAGACGGTGCCATACACGCCTCAGCAGAACGGTCTGGCTGAGCGCATGAACCGGAGCCTTGTGGAGATGGCTCGTTGTCTGCTCTACCATGAGAGCGTCAACAAGAAGTGGTGGGCCGAGGCGGTCAACACTGCTGCGTGGATCATCAATCGGATCCCCAACTCGGTGACTGTGAAGACACCGTTCGAGATTGTGCACAAATCGAAGCCACAGCTCAGGAACGTCAAGGTGTTTGGTGCTCTTGGCTACGCTCACATCCCCGACGAGAAGCGTCGCAAGTTGGATGCCAAAGCGTTCAAATGTCGTTTCCTTGGATACGAGGATGGTGTGAAGGGCTACCGAGTCCTCAATGTGTCAACGGGTAAGGTGCAAATCGTTCGCACTGTGAAGTTCATCGAAACGACCAATCCCCAGCACCTCATGGTACAGGATGAAGATGAACCAGCAACCAACGTGCCTGTCATGAGTCAATGGAGATTGTTCCGGTCGTTGTTGAAGGTGCTGACGTCATTCCACTTCAACGTGACGTGAACAGTCAAATCATCCCTTACGAGTCCACCCATCCCATGATTACTCGTTCGCGTACTCGTAACATCGACGAAATTGACGATCCTGAAGAGGCTGGCGCAACCAAGAAGCAGATTATCCTGCCGTCAACCACGGGGACCAAGCGTCAGAAGATGACACAAGAAAGGGTTAAACCAAGTGGCGAACTGCTCGCACTTGAAGGTGGCCAAGCTATGGCTGCATCGGAGGAAGTCCCCAAGACGTATACAGAGGCGACGTCAGGCAAGGACAGCGATGAATGGAAGAAGGCAATTGCAAGTGAATTGGAGTCACTTACTGCAAACAAGACATGGAAGCTGGTACCAAGACCGGCTCACCAGCGCCCGATCGGATGTCGGTGGGTGTTCGCGTTGAAGCGCAACGAGAAAGGAGAAGTGACCCGGCACAAGGCTCGTCTCGTCGCCAAGGGGTACTCTCAGCGTCACGGGATTGACTATGAAGAGACGTACGCGCCAGTGGCATACCTGAATTCGATCCGTGCTGTGCTGGCTAAGTGCTGTGCTGAAGGATTTGAGATCGAGCAATGCGACGTGGATACGGCGTTCCTGTATGGAAAGCTCGACGAAGAGATTTACATGGAATTGCCTGAAGGTCTGCGTGAGCTCCTGACGATGGCCGATGCTGAAGGTAAAGAAGACGTCGTCTGCCTACTCCTGCAAAGTTTGTATGGCCTGAAGCAAGCATCTCGTGTTTGGAACGAGACGATCGATGGTCACTTAAAAGACATGGGTTTCAAGGCGGCTGATGCTGATCCCTGTGTATACACCCGAGGTGATGGTGACGATGAATGTATCGTGTGTCTTTACGTCGACGACATGCTGATTGCTACAAAGGACAAGGGTGTCATCGCGTCAGTGAAGGCTGGCATCGCGGACAAATTCCGGATCAAGGACCTCGGACGCGCTCGATTTATTCTCGGGATTGAGATCGACTACGATATGGACAATAAAACATTGGCCATCTCTCAACGCGCATATACAGAGTCGATCATCAAGAAATTCGGTCAAGAAAACGCGAAGCCAAGCCTGATGCCACTGGATCCAAGTCTTCACTTGACCAAGGACGACGGCACGCAGACAGAGGAGTACAAGGCCAAGATGAAGTCAAGGCCCTACCGATCGCTCATCGGTAGCCTCATGTATCTGACATGCGGAACACGACCTGACATTGCGGTTGCTGTTGCCAAGTTGAGTCGCTTCCTGGAAAACCCAGGTGAGGCGCATTGGAATGCGGGAGTCAAGGTGGTGCGCTACCTGCTGAAGACCAAGGAAGTGGGTATCATGTACGATGGCCTACTGGGAACTGAGATGACGGCTTACTCGGATGCTGACTGGGCCGGTAACCGTGACGACAGACGCTCAGTGAGCGGAATGATGCTCATGATGTGTGGTGCTCCGGTGGTGTGGCGTTCGACGTTCCAGAAGACGGTCGCACTGAGTTCTACTGAGGCAGAGTACATGGCTCTGAGTGAGTGCATCAAAGAAGTAGTATGGCTGCGTCGACTACTCAAGGACATTGGTGCAAAGCAAGTGGACCCTACGGTGATCTACGAGGACAACCAGGGTGCCATGGCTTTGGCGAAGAATGTCGGTTATCAAGCTCGCACCAAGCACATCGACATTCGCTACCATTTCATCCGAGAGAAGATTGCCAGTGGCGAGGTTGAGCTGACCTACCAGGAGTCTAAGAACCAACTAGCGGACTACTTGACCAAGGGCCTCTCTTCCAAGACGTTGCGCTACTTGATGGAACGCAGCAACGTCATTCCCAAGTTCGAGACGTCGAATTGAGTGGGGGTGTTGAGATTGCACTTCGCCGTCTCCTATACTGGGTCCCTACCTCGAAGCACGCAGCTTTCACGCGCACAACGCGTGCCAAGATAGGACAACAGTGGAAGACGCGTGGATGCTGCAATACGATTGGCGGTCTACCTTGGATACACTATTCTGATTGGACGAGAACTTCAATTTGCTGATCTCAAGATGTGCACAAATCGTTCCCGTTACATCAATCGTTCCCGTTACATCAAGCGTTCCCGTTTCACAAGGCGTTCCCGTTACATCAAGCGTTCCCGTTTCACAAAGGTCTACAAGGGGAGCTCAAGGAGAGCAAGGGTAGATTAGTGAATGCGGGCTAACTCAATAAACTCACTTTTGGATTTACTTCCTCCTACTCACTTCACTATCAAGCCTCGTTCGCTATACTCTCAATTGATAGCAAGTGCATAGAACATGACAGCGTAGCAATTCGTGAAGAGTAAAAGACACGGCATCACGGACATTTCGCCAGTGCTGTGGTTCTTGTACATCCGTCGAAAGTCTGGAAGTAGCGAGACTCGCAGCGCCACAGTCGTAGCAAGCGTCAGCCCCTTAAAGATATTGACTGCGAGATCTTGGGAGTTCATGGATCTTGAATATTATCTGCGGGGTTAGCGGAGAATCTGGATGTGAACCGACTGCTGGTTCACGTGTTCGATCGGAAATTTGGACCAACGATCAACGATCCTTGAAACTTTCAGGCCTCGTTATTCATGAGGAAAAGCACAGTTGGAGGCAGAAAAGAGTGGACACTCGCAGCATTCGTTTGTTATTATCAAACGCCTACACTACGTAACGAACACTTCCTCGCTCACGGATGTGTGAAAACATAACATATTTCGTTTAATTACTTAGAAATCACTCTTACTGTCTCCCGCTTGTCCTCATTTCTCTCCATGACTCTCTGGAAGGAGAACGTAACGCAACGAAGTTTGGACTCTTCCGTCCATCCGAGCTCAATCTCCTCTCCTTGTCTCCATCTTGAATAGGCGACAGAACCACAATGGACAGCGCAGGTTCATCCGTGAATCCTTCCACTTGAGGCTTCGGTGCTGCTCTCGGGTAAATAAACGTGAGACTCAACTGGATGATACCAAGTGTAAAGCCAGCAATATTTGGGGCCAAAATGAAGGCATTCCCCACTAACGCAGCGTAAAAGCCCCAACAGAAGCTGTTAAAAACCACCACAATTCCCATAGTAAAGGGCATCGACGACGCTGTCTTGGTCCGAATAACATTCACAATTGTAGCCATAGGAGACGCGTACATCACGACGGTAGTAGCGACAGTTATAAAACCCATGGTCGTCCCAACTTCATGCCGTGTTTGACCCGTTTTACCAGCCAGAGCGAGGGATCCGTATATCGTCACTACCACACAAACTACCAAAGATCCGATGAAGATCCTCATCGTAGCACGTTTGTAGTCTGTCCAGCGGTAGAAGTAGTACGCCAGGATACCTCCAACCACCACGCCAAGTACGGAAGTGGCGAACAACGGGAGCATATCGTCGATGGCGTACGCGTAGTACAGCAAAGCGTAGCAGTTGGTGTAGAGTAGAACGCATGGCATGACGGACATGTCGCCAGTGTTGCGGTTCTTCCTCCACCGATTGAAGTCGGGCATGAGCGATATACGCAACATGATGGTGGTGATGATGGTTAACACTTTAGCGACGATCACAGCCGTCTCGTGGCTGCTCATAGTGAAGACTTCGCTCTTTGGAGGAGAATTGGGAAGTGACGGAATGCGCACCGAGCGACGTTCGAGGAGGATGTGCAGTTGGTCATCTAATCCTCAACGATGACTGAAAAAAAGACCGGCGTTTCGCAGGGTGTTCGTGCCACAAGAAGACGAGAGCAACCGCTGCAGGCCAGTCGATCCCTGAGTACGGACGGATGTTATCAGGTTCATGGCTGCTACGTTGTGACTGTCACTTGTGTCAACTATGATGGCGTTGGCCCTCGAGAACGACAAGACGTTAAGAGTCATCTACAGTATTTCGTTAACTTGCAGAGCTATTGATGGTCAGTAGATCCATTTAGCGATTCACTCGGCTTTGGCAGTAAGAAATATTCACAATGGCAGCACATGACGCCATTCAAAGCCGTCAGCTTCTCTTTTATATAGGCTGGTGACTTTCCCAGCCTGAGCGATTTGGGCTCTCTTCTTCTTCTTCTTCTTCCTCCTCCTCCACTTCGTAGTAACGCAGACCTCTTGCCGTCGTTGGTTTCGAGAGAGCGGACTGAGACCGCATTGGCAATCGAAGTGATCAACTGGTCTTCTCGAGACGGTGACGATAGTGTTGTAGCGAGAGAGAAGGACAGCGAACAGGAAGTGGGGGAAACGCATGATTGGTGTTGAAAAATGAGGTTCTTTTGGTGTTGGAGACTCGAGTGCCGCGGTGGAAAACGACGAGTGAGTCTGAAGGTTGGGAGTGAAGTGCTTTCAAAGAAGCTAAATGCCACGCGTATTGAATAACGCATGTCAGGATAGTGCTGTAAGCTACTGCTACTACTGTAGACTACTGCCAGTAGAATGTGGAGTATTGTACCAAATGCTGCGACGACGGCAGACAACGACCTGCGCATTGCCCGAAGAAAGCAGCGCAGCCGCAGCCACTAGCAAAATGTACGCAAAACACATTCTTGAACTTGCTTGAGCTTAGGACTTGAAATGGATACGTTGGCCCTTGGCTGCAGATTGAATGTTCGTAGCTCACATTTTCACCAACGTCACAGATTAGTGAAGAACATGGCCTGAACATCGAATTTGGATTCCTCGTACGTACATCATCATGGAGCGATTTTTTTTTTGTAGTGAAATGAATGCGTGGTATAATTTATCTTAGCGTTCATCACACTAGTGTCGGGTGTCATTCGACAATTGACGGTTTGGAGAGCGGATGGCTACAAAGCCACTGTCCTTGCGATCGGAGCTGCTCTTCCGTCCTTCTTGCGTGTTGAATACAATTGAAATCGAAGCTTCCTGTTCATAATCTGTCATAACTCCATCGTGGTCGATCATAACAAGGTCGATCTGCGCCTTGGATGTCGGGTAGATAACATACAGCACCAATTGTATCACTGTCAGGACGCAGCCAAAAGCATTCGGGAGTAGCACCCAAACGTCCACGATGATAATAGCGTAGATCACCCAGCACACACTATTGAAAAAGTTGGCTAAACAGAGTGTGAAGGGCATTGAAGCCGTCGATTTTGTCCGCACAACCCTCCGAATTGTTGTCAACGGTGACCCATACAACCCAATGGACGTTCCGATAGAAATGGCGCCCATAGCCGTAGCCAGCGAAGACTTGGACTGTTTTGTGACACCCTCAACGCCTAAAACTCCATACAAACAAACCAAAACGATCACAGCAATAGCTAAAGCGCAGATTCTGTGTACTGATCGTTTGTCGTCCGTGTAGCGGTAGAAGACGGCGATGAATCCCCCGCAGGTGACGAGACCCATGATCGCAGTGACGAAAAGCGGGAAAATGTTGTCCGACAGGTAACCGTACCATACCAGTACAACGCAATTGGTAAAAAGCATAACAACAGGTAGAATCTGCACTTCGCCAGTGGTTTTAGCGTTGTACACGCGCTGGAAGTCGGGCCAAGGCGCGAACCGCACGAAAATGGACGAAATGACAGTCAGAACTTGAAACGTGGCCTCCAGAGCTCCCATGGGCAGATTTAAACGTGGATTTGAGCTTGGTATATCTTGACAGGGAAGCTTTGGGGGAGGGCGCGCTAAAGTAGAAGTGCCGCCCCCGCAGTTCAGACGGATGGAAGCTTCTAGAAGCTTCCACAGCCGTCCTACATCTGCATATATATTAATTACTATGCTAATACATTCACTAGTACTAACCGCCCATTGCAATAAAATAATAATATCACCCAATCAGATACACTCACCCTCCTTCTGGCGTTTGGCGTCCATTCCCAAAAAAGACTTGAGTTGAGCCGGCGTCGCCTGGCTCGATCGAACAGGGTTCGCTTGACTCTGTATATCTTCGCCTGCGGGCCTGGCTGTACGGAAGTCGAGTAGGCTCTGGTAGAAAGAATCCCCATGGCGACGCGCGCGCGCTCCTCGTCTTCTTCTTCTGCTGTGGCGTCGTCCACGCGGGCGACGTCCGATGAACACTCCACTCTGATGGCCGGCCTCCGGGCAACGGCTGGGCTCCGGGTCACCAAGTCTCGGCTGGCTCGAGCAACGGCAGCTGCGTTGTCTACACCTGCACCTGTACCTGCACCTGCACCTGCACCTGCACCTGCACCTGTGTCACCGGTCGTGCCGCTCGCTGGTTCGCCCGTGGTCTCCCCTGTGGTTTCTCCGGTTGTCTCGCCGGTTGCTTCTCCTGCTGCTTCGTTGGCTGCGTCTCCTGCAGCTTCCGTGTGTTCAGTGGCTTCGTCGGTCGATCGCTTGAGGGAACTTCAGTTCGACGGTCTGATGGGCATCTCAGATTCCGGTGACGACGGCGCCGCTGAGTCCGATGTCCCGACGGTTGCGTCCCCGACTGAGTCCACGTCTGGGCTTTTTGACGACGGTGACGACGTCGAGGCTTCCGGAGGTTCTGCGGTAAAACGTCGTCGGTTGCGTCGTGGTGGCACGGTTCCACTGAAACATCCAGCGCTTCCGGCCGCCCTAATGGTGCATCCGTATACCAAGCAACGGAATCATTACGACCCGAAAGCGCCATGGGACTACAGCAAGAAGGTTAACATCAAAAGATTGCTGGACTGTCATGGGAATCCACCCCATCGCTGTTATCTCGTTCAGTGGCAAGGCCGACCACTCCAGTTGAGTTGGGTGTGGCGTGAGGAACTCGTTGATGTTGTTCCAGATTCAGTGGACCGGATTGACGCATGGAAGGCTTCTGGCTCAAGAGAACCCGTCATGAGCTATTTTGACAACCGTGATACTGCTTCCGACGATGACTGCTGTTTCATTGATGCCATTCGAGCTGCCCTGTATCATCTTGGATGCCCCGACCTCGTGACACTGGAGATGTGGGAGGCTTTTGAGAAGACTCGTCCCTCCGATATCCAGTATGGCGTAACGCGCGAGGACGTCACGGAGTTCTTCAAGTATCTTCAACGCAAAAGTGTTCCTCTCGACTGCGATGAGCTCCAGCGAAACTTGCTCGACGGTTCATACACCAAAGCTGCTCAGTTGGACAAGTTCGTCAGAGGCTTGGGATCTGGTACATACTTGGCAAGTGTTGGTGAAGATGACCTCGGCCACTGCTTCGTGGTTATTGTTGAAGGTCCGAATGATGACATCAAGATTCTTGGATGGTACGACGAAAAGAGAAACCCTCCTGTTGACGCTGGCTTACTCCGCAATTATTTGTGGGTAAATCGCGTTCGATGGTTGTGTCGGGTCATCCTGAAACCGGTATACGTCTGCCGTGGTAAGCGCAAGTCGAGATCGCAGAAGAAGAGGGAGAAGCGCGAAAGGTTGCAGTTGCAATCTTCGTAGGGGATGTAACTTGGGAATACATGTAGGCGTTAAGCCCCCCTAGAGTATCTTGATCCTCAACGTCGTCGGCGCTTCTTTCTCCTGGATAATTCGAAGTCTGCGATAAGGTCTGGCACTTGTGACAGGTTTTCAATCGGTTCCCATGTGGGCTTCTCCTCACCCACCCACTCCACAAGGAATTGCGTTTGATGTTTGTGCTTGCGCTTCCCAAGAAGTCGCTGCACCAGTTGGCCAACAGTACCGTCCGCCAGGACGACATCATGGGGACGTGAAAGCCGTGAGGAGGCAGTGTATGGCTTCAGCGACCCAGTATTGAAAACTGGATGTAGCTTGTTCCCCGCTTCGATGTTAAGCTCATACGCGTGATTGTGAATCTTCTTCACGACGGAGTATGGACCCATCCACTTCGGCCCAAGCTTAGACGAGTTCGGAAGTCCAGTGTGTTTCGGATCCAAGTGTTTCGTGCTCAAATACACTCGATCGCCCACTTCAAACGTCTGCTCGCTTCGGTTTCTGTCGTAGACATCTCTCATGCGCTCTTGGGCTTCTGCTAGCGCTTCACGGCATCGGAGAAGGATGGCTGCCTGATTCTCATGAAACTCAGTTCCCCTTCGACTCTTGGGTACGCCTTGAAGTTGCTCTTCGGCGAGTTGCAGCGGATTTAGAGGCACATACCCCAAGTCAGCTTCGAAAGGAGCTAACCTGATGCTGGAGTTCACTGTTGAGTTTATAGCGAATTCTGCATTGGCTAAGTGAACATCCCAGTCATCCTGAAGCGGTCCCACGAAACAACGAAGGTATTCTTCAAGTGTGCGGTTCATCCGTTCGGTTTGACCGTCTCCTTGAGCTCGATGTGCTACGGTCATGCTCAGCGTGGTTCCGATGGACTTGAAGACATGCTGCCAGAATGCAGCAACAAACTTCCGATCGCGATCAGACACGATGTTGGTAGGCATACCGTGAAGTTTCCAGATGTGGTCGATGAATAACCGAGCGACCCTTCTGCGGTCACTGTCTTCGTCGTTGGTACGAAATGGCAACGCTTCGTCAGACGATCAACAACTACCCAAATGGAGTCCACATTGTTCTTCGTCCTTGGCAAGTCTGTGATGAAGTCCATGGATATCGATCGCCACCGTTCATCAGGGATCTTCAGAGGTTCTAGCAAACCAGGAGGTTTTGTGAGTCGGGGTTTGTTCCGCCGACATGGTTCACAGTCCGCGACAAACTTCTGAATCGATTTGAACATCTTGGACCAGTACCAGCGCTTCGCGAGAGTCAAGTACGTGCGTTCCGCACCTGGATGACCACTGTAATTGGTGTCATGACACTCGCGGATGATTGTCTGTCGCAACTTCACATCGTTGGGAATGACAATCCGCGGCACGTCGTCCGAAGGAGTTTGGTACCAAAGCAAGTCGTTTGCTTCCGAATAACAGCGGTACATCTTCTGTCTGTGGTTCTTCGGCAACACCTTCGCTTGCATGTTCCGTCGCTTGATTGCAGCGAATATCTCTTGGACTTCTCTGTCTTTCGAGTATGCTTTCTTGATCTTGGTCACCAACTCTGTGTCTGTGGTTACCTCGCTGACTGCCATGCTGAACGAAGTATCGTCGAAGCTAGTCACGCTCAAGTCATGGAAGAACTTGGTCTCCGGCTGTAAGTCGGGTCGTCGACTGAGTGCGTCCGCAATACCGTTCTTCGCCCCCGGAAGATACGAGAACGTTGGCTGGTATTCTGCGAGGATGTCGTACCACCGAGCTAACCGACGATTCGCCATCTTCTGTGTAAACAAACCTTCCAGACTTTTGTGGTCCGTCTCGACAATGGGTGGCTTGTCCAAACAGTAGATCCGGAAAGCTGCAAGTGCGTGGACTATCGCTAAGAGCTCCTGCTGTTGCGTCGGGTAGTTCAGCTCCGCTGACTTCATCTTCCTGCTGGTGTAAGCGATCGGTTTCTCCTCACCACCAACGACTTGGAAGAGAACTCCTCCAACAGCAAACTTGCTGGCGTCAGTGCGAAGATGCATGGGCAAGGTGAAGTCTGGCAGGTGCAATACGGGTGGGTTGCACAGCCGGCGCTTCAGTTCCTTGAAGTTCTTCAACTGCTCTTCGCTGAAGTGAATCTTCGCATTGCGCTTGGTTTTCTTTTTGAGAAGGTTAAACATACTTGCAGTCAACGCAGCGAAATCTGGACAGAAGCGCTGAACGTACCCCGTCAAGCCAAGGAAGCTGTGTAGTTCCTCTTGTGTTCGTGGGGCAGGCCAGTCCTTGATCGTCTGCACTTTGTCAGGGTCCATTCGCACACCTTCTCTCCCGACGAAGTCTCCAAGACATGGAATCTCCTCTGCGCAGAAGACGCACTTCGAGAGTTTCACGTAAAGCTTGTTGTCACGCAAGATGTCCAGTGTCTTACGGAGTGCTTTCAAGTGATCTTCTATCTTCGTTGACTTCGTGAAGATATAAATGTCGTCGTAGAACGACTTCGTGTTCTCCAATCCACGAAACAATTTCGATGTCAGCCGATGCATCGTCGCCGGCGCGTTGCAGACCCCCATTGGAAGGACAAGGTATTCCCAGAGGCCATTTGGCGCCAGAAAGGCTGTAAATTTGATGTCTTCTTCGCGCATTCGCACTTGATAATACGCGGACATCAAATCCATCGTCGAAAACCAGTACCCTCCGGCCATGGCATCCAGTATGTCTTCTTTCCTCGTCATTGGTATACTCTGCCGTATCGTATTGGAGTTCAAATACCGATAATCATGTACGATCCGCCATCCAACTGGTTTCCGGACGCAGAATGTTGGTGCGGCGTGTGGACTGATACTTGGTCGGATAAGTTTCTTCTTCACCATGTCTTCAACCCAGAGCACGATCTCACGTTGTTGCTCAGGCGACTGCCGCCACTGTTGCCGATACATCGCAAGGTTGGGATCTTTCACGTCGATCCTGTGCTCGATTTCACGTTTCTCTGGAAGACCTTCGGGGAGTTCAGGTCGAAACACCGTGTCCTTGTACTTCATCAGCAAGTCAAAGGCAGGGTTCGCCCGAAAACTTTGCCAGTCTGTCTCCAGATAACGTTGGGCTTTAGCACTTCCGACATTGTCGGGCTGGTCGCGCCGCTCCAAGGATCGGGCGACGTTTTTGATCGTTTCGTTTGACAGAACCAACATGAAGTCTGGTTCATCAATCGACTTGGTCTTGATTCTCAGGAACTTCCGCAGTTTCTTTCTCGTGATGAACTTGGTCTGTACACCAGTGTCATCTGTGATACCCATCGTGAACATCTTCTCCACGACGGACTCTCTTCCCTTGGTATCACTGCCCCCAGGAGCAGTACCATTGCGTCCCGACGACTTCCTCTCGTCTTCGCTTGCTGAACCCTTGCCAGCGGACGCGTCTTCTAGTTGCTCGCAAGCAACTCGTGGGGTCTCACTCTGCTCTGAGTCGTGAACGGGGTTGACCCTGGACCTCACATCCGTTTCCAGCGCGGCACCTCGACAGGAATCGGGTCTTTTCGCCGATAGGCCTTTCGCCCCGACAGATCTCCGAAGCCCGGAGGCAATCACCGGTCCGCCTTCCTCGATTGGTCCACAGGTTTCACCCGCTCGTTCCCAGCGCAAAGTTTTCTCTCTTGTTCCTTCGACTCGTCGACGTCTCCAGTCGATCTGTGGTTGCATGTCCTCGAAGAATGGTATCCCAAGAATGCAGTCGAATTCTTCAGGTATCGCGTAGACAACCGCGACGCACTCATACGCATCTTCTAATCCAGAGACCACGATACGGAGAGGTAGCACTTCTAGCTGGGCCTCCACAATCTGGTTGTCTCCTAGCTTGACTCGAATGTTCTTGTTGCTGAACTTCGTTGTCTTTAGCTGGTGTTCTTCTACCCACCTCTTCGACACGTAGATCGTGGTTGCACCACAGTCTAGAAGCATCTTCGATGTTTCCTTCATCTTGCCAGCCGCACTGATATCACCGCTGATGGAGAACAGTGGACGGGACTTGTAGACTAGAGGGTTTTCACTCAGAACATTAAGACTGATATTATCAAACTTAACTGCTCCAGTTGCTTTCTCCTCCACGACAGGACCCTCTTTCACTGACGTGGCTTCTCGTTTCCCTGCTTCCCTTGCTCCTTCTTCCACGCGAAGCAGTTGGCCTTGATATGACCAGGCTTGTTGCAGAAGTGGCAGGTACGAGTCTCCTTGCTCTTGGAGTTCGACTTCGGTTTGAATCGTCCCTTTCCTCGGAAAGATTTTCCCTTAGACGTTTTCTTGTTGTCTTGGGCTTGTTCATCAGAGGTCTTATTCTTTTCATGACGAACCTTGCGCTCACTTGCGTCCTCCGCAAAGTGGGTTACTTCAAACTTGACAGCTAAGTCCATGGCGTCACTCAGCGTCTCAGGATTCTCGAGCTTCACGTAGCTCCGCGTGCGAGGCTTGAGACCGTTTGCGTAGAACAGAACTTGGTCAAGCACGCTCATGCCTTCGACTCGGAAGATGAGGGCTGAGTACTCGCCGTTGTAGGTCTCGATATCCGCTGTCTGCTTCAGACGCTGGAGCTTCTCTCGTAGCACTGACTGGTAGTTCGACGCCTCGAAGTGTTGGAGCACATGCTCACGGAAAATCCCCACGTGTGCTCTTCCACTCGCGTCGTCGAAGCCCAGTGCAGGAACCATCCCGAAGCTGGCTTCTCCATCGCCGACCCGGCGATTCCTGGTAGTCGCGGGTTCGCGTCGTCTATCACGATCCCGTTAATGCGGCAGGCGTTCTCTATCTGGAACAGCCATTCGCGCACGTCTTCCCCCCTTTTGCCGGTGAACTTTGGCAGGTTGCTGGGCACTCGCGTGCGTTCCGCCATCGCTTGGTTGAGCCGGTCAACCTCGGCTTGAAGTTGTGCGTTCGTCGGCATGGGTTCTTCGTTTTCAGGTTGCTGGGACCAACAAGTGCTACCAGTATATCTTGACAGGGAAGCTTTGGGGGAGGGCGCGCTAAAGTAGAAGTGCCGCCCCCGCAGTTCAGACGGATGGAAGCTTCTAGAAGCTTCCACAGCCGTCCTACATCTGCATATATATTAATTACTATGCTAATACATTCACTAGTACTAACCGCCCATTGCAATAAAATAATAATATCACCCAATCAGATACACTTGGTGTCTTTGCAAGAGACTGCTAGATGGGTAATGACTGCATATTGGCGATGGGAACGCTCTGTTTCAGTCGCTGTGCAACATCACCTCCGTCAAGCAGCACCGCGCAATCTTTCGCGTTGTGGCGCGTAAGTTGCGTCCATAGAGACGCCTTTTCAACCAATGAAATTATAGATCATGCCCGATCCAACTGTGATGATGAACACCGTGTATTACCGTAAAACCACTGCAATCAAATGAAATTCGAGTAGTTTCTACGAAGAAAAAGTAGATATGGTAAATCAAATTCGGCTTACGAGTTGTGCTTCCTGATTCATTTCTATTCGAAAAGAGGCATTGTAGTTGCCGATCAATAGATTCCTGTTGTGCTCGTCACGCCCAAAACATCGCCACAAGAAGGAAGGTTACAGACTTCCTGTCTTCTGTCTGACATGACGTGTCAAAATTGAGCAGGATGTTGCCACAGATACCCGTACCAGACCAGCTCACAAACATCAAGAGATACTTTCCCCGTAACTTATTCGGTAGCAGTTGCCTTTTGCAACTCAACTCAGTCAAGTTGTAATAAGAACTGTCCGTTGGTGGTGCTGTTTTCCTAGTCAAGTTGCGGAGGATAGACCCGTTGCAAGCAAGTTGACGCTACAACTCTTCTTTTCGCCAGTATTTCAGTAAAATGTCCAGATAGATACCTACCCTGTTGCTATCCTCGAGCACGATGAGTTGGCATTGTTAGAAGCAGGGAAAATCTGGGAATGAGATTCTTTGTTTACCTATGCATTCTATCTTGGTGCATCTGCCTTGCACTTCGTCCACGGTGGTATCGCGCTTGCCTTGCGTCATAACTCAGGGAACGAGTCGAGTTCCGACACTTCCCCGCGACGCGTTGTCCTGAGTGAGTAAGATGAGTCCGATGGCCGAAAAGTGTTCCTGAAATCTTGTCCGTCCTAAAGCCTTGGTGAATCCATCTGCTAACATGTTCGCGGTGGGGCAATAGTGCAGCACTATTTCTCTCGCACGGGCTGCATCCTTGATCGAGTGGTAAATGACGTCAATGCTCTTTTGAGCATTGGATCCCTTTTCATTCGTGATGCGCGCGATTGTTGAAGTGTTGTCAATCATCATTGGGACTTCCGTGAATACAACGCCAGTTAGTTCCTTCACAAAAAGAACTACCCAGCGCAAGTCCTCGAGACCGGAGTCGGCAGCAATGAACTCAGCGACCGTTGATGATTTCGCAGTGTGTCGCTGTCGTTTGCATTCCCAATGCACGGCGCAGTTTCGAGCCTGCAGAAGCGCGCCGGACACTGATTTTCTGTCCTCGAGGTTGTTCGCCCAGTCGGCGTCTGTGTACAGCCGAAGTGGAGGTGCCGCCAAATCCCGCTTGAATCGTAACGCGGTTGCGCGAGTTGCCGATACGTACCGAAGAATTCTTTTCACAGCGTTCCAATGGATGATGCTTGGGTTACTTGCATGAGCCGATACTTGATTTACGGCGTAGGAGATGTCAGGTCTCGTGATTCTGCTCAAGTATAGTAGGGCACCCACAGCCTGACGGTACGGCATGTGTACCGCCAGTTCATCGTTTTCTGCAGCTTTGTACAGGATGGTGCCTTGATCCATCGGTGTTTTTGTAGGCCGACACTCCTCCATCGCGAACCGATGACACATTTCCGTCGCGTACTGTTCTTGATCGATTGTCATTTCTCCACGTTCGATGTCGCGATGAATGCGCATGCCAAGGAACCACGACAGTTCCCCAAGATCCTTGATGTCGTATTTGTTGTGAAGGGAGGTCATCAACTCCTCCATGTCCTTGGTGTTCTCATACCCGATGAGAATATCATCTACGTAAACAAGCACAATGTCGGCATTTGTGTAAACGCACGGGTCTGCGATAGTCGGTACGAAACCAGTCGCCTTTAAGAAGGCGTCGAGCTCTGCGTTCCACTCCCTTCCAGCTTGCTTCAGCCCGTAAAGGGCTTTGCCAAGTAGCCAGACTTGACCGGGTTCACCTTCTTCAAAGCCTTTCGGCTGCCTCACGTAGATCGTTTCACTTAGTCCAGCTTTGACGTACGCTGTCGGCACGTCTCCTTGCCGCACACGCCATCCCCTATGGTTGCACTCGGCCAGGAAAACACGAATAGATGTTAGTTTAACCACTGGAGCGTAGGTATCGACATAGTCAACCAGGTAAATTTGGCCACAGCCTTGCGCGCAGACACGGGCTCGTTCTCGTGCAATGGAGCCGTCTGCATGGCGCTTGAGGCGAAAGTTTATCATGGATCCGATGACATGGGCATTGGCCGGGGGAGTCACCAAGGTGAATGTCTCATTGGCACGTAGCGCCTCGATCTCGTCCTTTATTGCATTTTTCCATAGATTCCAATGGGCCGATTGCTTGGCCTCCTCAACAGTAAGCGGTTCTTCAATAACTTCACCCAGGACGAGAAACGCGGCACCGATGTTGCGTTGTGCGATGCGCAATGAACGTCTACGGCTTGTTAAGTTGGGCTCAGGGGGTCTGGTGTTTTCAGCATCGCCAGGACTTCCCCGCATCGGGGCGCGTGTCTCGTTTTCATCACAGGCTAACTCAGAAACTGGTGCTCTTGGTCGTGAGTGTGAACTGGTTTCGTCACGATGGATTGCCTCAAGTGTCTGAAAAGGGTTGATCTGAGAGGCGGGCGTCGGAGCATGAGCTTGTAGACCGAGGAACGTAACGTCACAACTGTGAATTACACGAGCACCACCTTCACGAACGTAAATGTAGTATCCCTTGCGCTCGTGGTCGTGACCTACAAAGATTCCGCGCTGACCCTTTGGACGAAATTTGAACTTGGTGCTGCGTTGACTTGGCTTTAGTAGGACAACGACGGACTCACCGAATGCGTGGAGATCACCGAAGTCAGGTTGAGATCCAAAATACTTGGCGTATGGTGTTGCTGTTGCGTCACTCTTGGACAGGACGCGGTTCCGCATGAATGCAGCTGCTCGAATCGCGTACTCCCAAAGATTATGGGGGACATTTGCCTGGAGAAGGAGGCAGCGGGCGACATCAGCAAGAGTCCGATTCGTACGCTCTGCTACGCCGTTTTGATAATGCACGTCTGGTTCCGAATATTGGCGCTCAATCCCAGCATCAGAGCACCGTGTATCAAAAGCCGCACTGGAAAATTCGCCACCATTGTCGGTGCGGAGGACTTTGACTCGACCGTCACCTGTGCGATTTTTGATGATGCTGAGGTAGTCTTGGATGAATTTTTCTGCTTCACTCTTTTCCTTCAAGAAATAGAGGTGGGTGAACCCCCTCCATTTGATAGCCATGTAGTAGCGGTGACCGTGTATGCTTCGCTGGAACGGTCCAGCCAAATCTGCATGGCAGATTGTGTCTCGTTCTTCTTGCGAACGCTGACTTGATCGCGGTGCTGCCCGACTGTGCGCTTTCCCCATGGCGCATATTTCGCAAGGGAACATCGGCAGCTTCTTGGGGCCGTCGATGCGCATGTTGCGCACCTGATGGCTGCGTTCGAGATCAAGGATGGCTTGGTAGTTGAGGTGCCCCAATCGTCGGTGCCAATCTTCCAGCGAGTTCTTGGCAATGGCTGGTCCAGCAGCGTTCACGGTGGCAGCAAATCCGGACTGTAGGTGAGGAACAGCATACACGCCATGCCGAAGATGACCACGAAATATGGGTTTCCCATACACGACACATTCAGTATCAGTAAAATCACACTTGTACCCTTCCTTGGTGAGTTCGGAGACGGAAAGCAGGGGTTGCGATAACGTCGGCACGTGTACTACGTCTTGTAGCTCACAATCTTCTCCAACTCGCAGTTTGCCAGCTTCGTTTCCAACCACAGATCGTCCGTCAGCGAAGTTGACATGATGCTCATCACATGGCTCCACTTCCGTTAAAGCTGTGCGATCTCCCGTCATGTGATACGATGCTCCTGAGTCGATAATTGCTGCTGAAGCAGCTATACCAGGGTCGTACGTTTTGTTCTCGGTGTCCGTGGACACCCCGCCTCTTCAGTGCTCATCTGACGGCGACGCAACAGCGGCAGCCATTTCACTCACTGATCGTCCGGTTTCTCCTCGCTGCTGTTGGGCAACAAATCGGTCGTGATAATTCGTCGTATGGCCACGCTGGTTGCACGTCCTACATAACGCATTGCTGAAGTCCCATCGCTGTCTCTTGGAGTCGCTGGAGATGCCAGCATTAGCTGAGCCGTTGCGAGGTCCAGTGGATGCGTCGTAGTGCCGCTTCTTCATGCGACCATCGTTACCGGCCAGACGACTAAGTAGGTTGATGGCTGTCTCGAACTCTTCAGTAGCGTCGTCAGCATCCACGTTGACTTGAGCGAGAAGAGTGTCACGGTAGCGGGGGTAAGCCAAGTTCACAAATGTGCTCAGCGCTTGCTGCTCAGTATAGTTACTCACGCGCCCTTGATTTAAGCCAGTGGCGATTTGCGATAGCCGATGGGCATACTCGTCGTACGACTCCTGGGGTAACTTGGCAGCGTTCGCTAGCAAGATGGATAGGCGCTGTACGGAAAGACGACTTCGGAACTTGAGGAGGAATGCTCGACCCAATTCACGCAACGAGTTCTTGGGAAGCGTGGTGCGGTTTCGCATGCGCCAGGTCGCCGCTGTCCCGACAAGGCGCGACGTCAGCACACTACACTTGAGCGGTTCGGACCATGTGCATCCGTTCAAGTTATCAGCGTCCTCGATTTGAGCTTGAAGCCGCTCGAACCATTCGTGTGCACCCGCGTCGAAGTAGCCATCACGAATTTCGCCTGTAAATGGCTCGATCGTGATAAGCTTCAGGTTGACCTTGGAATGCGTTTGAGGGGCCGCATGCGAAGATTGCGCCTCTTCCCCGTACTCTACGTCTTCCCCGTCTCCGTGGGGTGCCGGCTCGGGTTCTCGGTCGACCTCATCTTCGTCGTGAGAGCTGTGGGAGGACATCTCGATGCTCTAGAGACAAGAGGCTGTTAACCTGTTAGAAGCAGGGAAAATCTGGGAATGAGATTCTTTGTTTACCTATTCATTCTATCTTGGTGCATCTGCCTTGCACTTCGTCCACGGTGGTATCGCGCTTGCCTTGCGTCATAACTCAGGGAACGAGTCGAGTTCCGACAGGCATGAGTCAATCGATCATGTGCGCACAATCATTTGGCTTTGGATCATTATGACCAAAGTCCCCGCCTCAGTTCAAAGAAGAGCAAACGGATCGCTTCACCATTTCCGAATTAACCTCCGAGAGCTAAAGATCCCGTCAAATGCGTTCCCACAACACTGCAGTCTTGGTTTTCAAGATATTAACGATCGTCACGACCGTCATGATGCGTTTCTCTCTTTTACCGGATTTCAATCGGTGGCGCAAAGTTCGTAGCACTGGGGACATGTCCGTGATGCCCAGCATCCTGATCTTCACCAATTGTTACGCGGTAGAGTTCTACGCCTACGCTATCGGCGACTACGTACCGCTCTTCTGTACATCTATGCTGGGGGTCATCATGGGAGCAATTTTCTCGTGCTTTTTCTACCGATGGACCGACAACAAAAGGGGAGTTATGAGGGTGTTTGCCTTCTCGATATTTGTATGCTGCGCCATCGCAATCTACAGCATCTTAGCGTTGTCAGGTAGAACGGGACAATCGCGACATTCAGTCAGAACTACGTTGGGCTTCATTACCATTGCAACAACCATTGGCATGTACGCGTCTCCGATGGCTACAATTGTAAAAGTGATCCGAACGAAGACTGCGACGTCGATGCCTCTCACGATGGGGATAGTGAATGTTCTGAACAGTATTTGCTGGACTATTTACGCTGCGTTGGTCAACAACATGTTCATCATGGCCCCCAATATTGCAGGAGTTGTGCTGGGTACAATGCAGATGATCGTGACGTACATCTACAGACCTGTGAACGAAGATACTTCTGTTGAGAACCAGATATCCGTGACCACCGTGAATGTATCTGATCACCATCAGAATCTACGTGTAGATTTGAGTAAAAGCTCAAATTACAACGAGCTACGGTCTCCTTGTACTACATGACAAGTTTGAAACTACATGTAGCAACTAGCAAAAGCAATTTTGATGATTTCGAAACTTTTCATACATCAATTCATTACCTCGCAGCGTCTCGCTACGGCAATACATTTCCTGCCAACAGTTGGCATCAAAACCAGACTACGCTGTGTGCCATATCCCGAGACTGTGCAGCCATTCCATCATATAGAAGTCGTCTCTGTCAGCGGCTGCGATCACACGGTTTCGATCAAACTTGTCTGGATAATGAGCGTGCAGCCACTGCAAAATCTCCAAGTGTCCCGAACGTGTCGCATTCTCCGCTGCACGCCACGTGCAGCCCTCGTTTCGGTTGGCGAATAGGAACAAAATCACCTCAAAATGGCCCCCGCCAGCGGCCTCATCCATCGCACGAGTTGTACAGCCTTCAATACGATTCTCATGCAGCCAACGAACCGTTTCCAACGACCCTCCAGCCGCTGCATTGTCCACTGCATCAGTCGTGCAGCCTTCCAGTCGGTTAACCTGTAGCCATTTGATCGTCTCTAAGTGGCCTCCAGCAGCGGCACGATCCATTGCTTGGACTGTGCAGCCTTCTTCACGATGAGACTGTAGCCATTTCACCACCTCCAGATGTCCATTAGCGGCCGCGTTATCCATGGCATTGGAAGTGCAGCCATCTTTCCGCTGAGTATGTAGCCATCTCACAACCTGCAAGTGTCCACCAGCAGCGGCTTCGTCCATTGCGATCGTGCCACATCCTTCTCGTCTTTTAAAGTGAAGCCATCGTAAAATAGCCAAATGATCGTTGCCTGCCGCTACGTTCATCGCCTCCTGCGTGCAACCTTCCGACCTGTTCTCGTGTAGCCATTGTACGATCTTCAAATGGCCATTAGCAGCCGCTCCATCCATTGCTCGAACTGTGCAGCCTTCATGTCGGTGTTTGTGGAGCCATAGAAGCACCTGCATGTGGCCATTACGAGCCGCTCCGTCCATTGCTTCACGCGTACAGGCCTTCCACGACTCCAGGAACCGATTTTGATGTAGCCATTTCACCATTTCCAAGTGTCCGTTGGTCGCCGCCTTGTCCATCGCTGCCGTGGTCCAGAGAGCGAATTTCCCGTCGAATTTCTTGCCATGGAGCCACTTGCACACCTGGAGTTGTCCATTCTCCGCTGCTATTGTCGTCGTTCTGGTTGTAACCAGTGTCGGTTGTCGTCTTGCCAACTTCTTCACAGCTTCCAAGTGTCCATTAGCTGCAGCTTCGTTCAACGTGCTCTCTCTGAGCACTGAATGGCCCTTGATCATGTACTTAAACACATCCAAATGGCCATGAGCTGCTGCCTCCCCCGCGCCATAACCTGACCATTGACCTCTCTCCTTGTGTAGCCATTTCACAAGCTGCAAGTTCCCGTTCTTTGCTGCTAATTCAATAGCATTCATACCTACAAAAGGTGGAGCTGTATGTGCGTGTAGCCACTTGACAACTGCTACATGGTTAAACTGAGCAGCTACTCGCATTTCATTGGCGCCCCAGAAGACCTTCGGGTGGTGGTCATAGAGCCACTGAAGCACCTGCACATGACCAGCTCGTGCTGCTTTCACCACTGCATCTGTGACTCTTCCTTGAGGGTAATAGACGTCACACAGCCACTTAATCACTCGTAGATCCCCTCTAGCCGCGGCATTAGCTGTGCCACGCGCAAAAGCCCATTGACGATAGAGTAAATCGTCCACCGCAGCTTGAGGCTGGTTAAATCTCTCCAAAGCACATTGAGAGGACCAAATTCGTTCTAGTAAATGCAATTTAGCTCTTTTAACAACACGGGAGCAGGCAGTAGGGATGGAAAAGTGTGGAGAATAGTCCAGATAGGACGAAATGCTGGCTAAAACGTGAGGAAGTGCTGCAACGCTGGGAGATGAGCTGCGCACAGCTGTTAGCACACAGACCAATGGCTGCAGACACCGACTGGGGCGGGCAGGAGGCTGCTTGGCCGCTGGAACAGCCTGTACGAGTCGTCTCTCGAGTGCCCAACACGCCGTCATAATGTGACTTGTGTGCTTGGAGGAGAATTGTCGACTGAGCTATGGGACGGTTGCTTTCACTTCAACTGAGTATTGGATTTCTTTTGGACATAAACCGTGGATTTGAGTACAGTGGGATCTTTCATATCACCGGATGTTTGACGCTATCAGGGATTGGTGGAAAAGATAGATGAAAAGTAACGATTGGGTGAAAATGATCTAGGTACAGGGGACGACACAAACACTCGCTTGATCTAATGCTCAACGCCGATTCCCCTGGCGTCATCGCTTTGCACGTTGGTCGAGTGGCTGCGAGTAGCTTGTAGGTCGGCGTCGGCAGCTGGACTGGATGCCGTAGGGAGCTTGGCAATCTTTGAGAGAATAATGGTCGCAGAGGTTTGGTGCTATGGATTTTCAAGTAGAAACGATGGGAGACGAATATGATCAGTGATCTAGAAACGATCAGGGTGATGTACGTGATCCCGCTACTGTGGTTGTCTCTGCCCGGTTGGTACGATTTAAAGACTCTTACATTTTACGAGCTACCGGAACTGGGGAGAACAACCAATGCAGTCGCCAAGACACAGCTAAGAGCCAAACTGGTCCGGAAATGTTTGTCGGAGCCACCTTGCGACCTCTAAATGGCCGTTCGAAATGGCATCCGTCATTGCAGTACGAGAGCACCCCACCGTGTAGTGAGAATGTAACCATTGGACCAGTTCCAAACGCCCTGCGGCCGCTGCTTCATCCATCGCATTTGTGCTACAGCCTTCACTTCTGTTGTAGTGTAGCCATTTCACAATATCTACGTAGCCATTCTTTGCCGCAGAATCCATCGCATAAGTTGTGCACCCTTCAGAGCGATTCACATGTAGCCATTCCACAATGTTCAAGTGTCCCGAAGCAGCGGCATGATCCATTGCATCCGTGTTGCAGCCCTCTTTGCGGTTCTCATGCAGAAACTTCACCACTTCTAGGTGGCCATTGCTAGCTGCATAGTTCATCGCTTGCATCGTGCACCATGCGTGCTCTTCATGTAGCCATTTGATCATCTCCAAGTGTCCATTGGATGCGGCTTGGTCCATGCGGAGATCCTTCGTCACCACACTATCTGGGTAGTTATCCCTCATCCACTTGACTGCGTCTACATATCCATAATTCACAGCTCGCATCACACCTTCGTACGTCAATTGATCTCCTCGCTCACTATGTAGCCATTGCATCATGTCGATATCTCCATGTCGAGCAGCTTCATCAATCAGGAACATGTCGTCAGGCGGAGGAGCCGTGTATTTATGCAGGAACTTTGCCACCTCCAAGTGGTTATTGGCCACGGCAAAGTACATTTCATCTCCACCCCAATACACGTAATCATGGTGGTTAAATAACCATTGCAAGATCTTCAGATGACCATTCTTGGCCGCTGCAGCGACGGCATTCGTCGTTACTTGGCCTTCCGGGAATCTTCGAATTAACCACTGAACCACCTCAACATGCCCCAGTTGCATTGCCTCAGCCACACTAAGCTGGAAATCTCTTTCTAGTTCTGCTTTGACTGCATCTTCCCCATTGGTATTGATCCGAGCAGCGATTCGGTCGAGAAGTCGCACAGATCCGAATCTACAGGCGTCCGGAAAGGTCCAAGTGGCGGTCGAATCCAGATACGCATCGAGAGTCAGGACAACATGCTGTAGTGCTGCAATTGACGGGTTGGCATGACAAACTACAGATACGCCTGTGAACACTGACGAGAGGTTCGGGTCGAAGGAGGACGTCATGTTTCGGTCTCAGATGGATAATGGTGGAAATGGGTAAGCAGGCATGTGCTTTGAATATGATTGGTGGAACCAGGTATGCATTCCACCAATCAGATACAGTACAGCAGTTGAAGTGACTCTGACTCCAAAAAGTGACGAACCAAATGTATCCATGTTCCAAGGTTGTGGTCATACTTGACGCACAAACAACCTCCTACATGTAGGTCTAGCAAGCAGACAAGTCCTTCCTCGCATTCCTCCATCAAATCTACCACTTGGCACGAAGTTCGTTGGGGAAAGCAGTGACAAAGTCCAGCCACTTCTCCACGTTCGGGTACTTCTTTAGGATGTCCTTGCCCACCACCTTGACGCGCTCGAACACTGCTGTGTCGTCCTTCGACGGGGACGAACCGTTCACGAACGTAGAACCAGCAAGACGCTTCTCCAGCACGTCCAGAGCCACCGAGCCCGTGGCTGAGATAAGCGAGGCTGATCCAGTGGCCGAAGTGGCAGGAGCAGCCTGCTCGTCCGGCTTCATGGCCGGGAAAAGCAGCACCTCCTTGATGTTGAAGCGGTTGGACAGGAACATGGTCAGGCGGTCGACACCGCAGCCCCAACCAGCAGTAGGCGGAAGACCGTACTCCATAGCCGTGCAGAAGGACTCGTCGTGAGGCTGAGCCTCGTCGTCACCAGCAGCAGCCTGCTCCATCTGCTCAATGAAACGTTCACGTTGCACCTTGGGGTTGTTCAGCTCCGTGTAGGCATTGCAAATCTCAGCACCGGCCAGGAACAGCTCGAAACGCTCCGTAAGAGCGGGCTTCTCGCGGTGGTACTTGGCCAGCGGCGAGTTGTACACGGGCTGGTCCATGATAAAGAACGGCTTGGTCCAGTACGCCTTGTTGTCCTCGATGAAGTGACCCACCAGCTTGTCAAGCAGACGAGCGATGGAGCGAGGTGCAGCGCATTCCAGCTCGTACTTGGTCACCAGCTCCTCCAAGATCGCCACGCACTTCTCCGGCTCATCGATGGGAATCTTCACACCGGTAGCCTCTTCAACGGCAGACACCATGCTGACACGCTTGAACGGAGGGGTGAAGTCGATCGTGACGGGCTCCTCACCGGGCTCCTTCTGAATGGTGATCGTGTATCCGCCCGTGATCTCCTTGATCATCTCGGAGAACAGCTTCTCCGTCATTGTCATCAGGTCGTTGTAGTCGGCGTAGGCCATGTAGAACTCGCAACTGGTGAATTCGGGGTTGTGGGTCAGATCGATGCCTTCGTTACGGAACTGACGTCCGATCTCGTATACACGGTCAAGGCCACCAATGATCAGCTGCTTCAGGTACAGCTCGGGGGCCACACGCATGAACAGATTCATGTGCAGGTCATTGTGGTAGGTCACGAAGGGTTTGGCCGTGGCTCCACCCACGATCATGTTCATCATGGGGGTCTCAACTTCCAGGAAGTTCTTCTCATCAAGGAAACGACGAATGAAATTAATGATCTTCGCACGAGTCTGGAAAACACCGCGAGTGTCATCGTTCATGATCAGATCCAAGTACCGTTGGCGGTAACGAGTGTCCTGCTGCAGAGTGAGACCGGCGTGGCCCTTAGGCAGCATGTGCATGCACGGCGAAAGCAGCACAAGCTGCTGCGGGAAGATGGACAGCTCTCCCTTCTTGGACTTACCAGGGTGGCCCTTAACACCCACGATATCTCCACGACGAAGGATATTGTGGATCTTGGCGAAAGCTTCCGCGCTCTCGTACGTGCCGATGTCCGACATGATCTGCAGCTTCTTACCATCTGCACGGAGGTCATAGAAGACCAGCTTGGAGCCTGAAGCGCGCTTGGAGTTCAAGCGACCAGCGACAGACACCACGACGTCCGTCAAGTGGCTACCAGCTTCCACATCACCGTATTTCTCGTGAAATTCCGGCAATGAAGTGGAAACGTGGAACTTATGAGGGTAAGGGTTAACTCCTTGCTTCTCCAGCTCCACCAACATTTTCTCACGGTTAGCGAAGTACGCAGTAGGGTCCAAGTCCTCTTCATCGGCAGTAGCAGCCTTCTTCGGTTTGTTCGCGGCCTCTGCAGCCTTCTTGGCGGCCTTTTCCGCCTTGGCCGCAGCTGCCTTCTCGGCCTTGAGACGGCGCTTCAGCTCGTTCTTACTGATAGGCGCAGCGGGGGCTCCTTCAGTGGCTGTGGCCGGGGGAATGTCGGCGGGAGTGCTCATTATTGTCCAAAGGTTCTCTATGGAGTCGCTTGGGCAGCAGCTGGAGATTTGGCTAATAATAGACTGCGATCCATTGGCTGAGACTTGCTGAGACTTGGAGATGGGTACAATAGCATAAGAGCAAATCGAATGGAAGAGCAGTGAATGTTGATCATTTCAAGATGGCTACATGACTTCAACTCACCACGTGAACTTTTATGCGGCCAAAAGAAATCGTTTTACTGCAACGTAGTAGGAAGATGAATATGAAATGCGAAGTATTGATGTGGGTTTAATGACAATTTAGAGAACGTTTTAAAGAAAAACTTCCATTAAAGCGAATACCATGCTTTCATGTACTACTAGTATTCTTGAAAGCATGGTCGTTACTAAAAGACCTAGACCGAAAGAAAAAAAAATACTACGGACGACGGTAGTAAAACTACCCTTTAGGCTTCACCATCCTCACAGATCGTTTGTTGCGCTCTCCACTACACCATTGATCAGGGCTCTGATGGACGCGATACTTTCGGTGCTTCCCTCGACGCGGGATAGGATCTCCATTGCTGCTGCCCACTCCTTAACTACTTTGGCCTTCTCCAACGACGTCGATAATGCATTATTGTTCTCGTCCTCGAAGATGTCTCCACTGCGTTCCAACGTCTTGCTTTTCTTCTTCTTGGGGGTCTCCTTCAGCTCGAACTCGTTTCTCGTCCTCTTCTGTGGCAAGTCAATCTCAACTGTTTCTTCTCTCATATTTTTCCCAGGTCTAGGAGTCACGTTCGGTTCTAGAAATTGAGCTGCTCGGGGCGTGACATTCACCTTCTTGCCCGTGGGTGAGACCTCGACACTGTCCTTCCAGTAGTTTACTAGCAGTGTCACAAAGTTGGGCTTTGCGAAGTTTTTGCGGTTCGGACGGAGATCAAACAGGACGCAAGCTGAGCGCAAAATAACGGCCTTGCAACCATCCAATTGGTCACGCAGTTCCTCTTCGTCTCCGTCAGGAGGGAACTCTTGAACATATTGAGTCACGTCGCTCGGTTCGTGCATGGGCATTGGGTGGTGCGGCAAATTAGCCATAGATTGCGGCGTTTTAGCCTTCGTTTTGGGTGTGATAGTAGGAGATTTAGCGAGTGGTGGGGCTCCTGGCATTAAATCGCCCTTCCAGTAGGAAATGAGCGTGGAAATGTAGCCACTCTTCTTGTTGTTCTTCTTAGAGAAGCGCAAGTCCAGATTTGTGCAGGCTGCGCGCAGGTCTTTGTGTGTGAAGCCGCTCAGCTGGTCCTTGAACTCGGTTGCGTCCCCATCCAGCGGGTAGTTCGCGACGTAGTCCAGCAGGCGCGTCAATACGGGGTGGTTGTCCATGGTTTCCTTTCGACTGGGTTTCCTTTCCGAATTACCGTCTGGCTCGTAATTAGGTGTAGCAAATGGTCTAAATCAATATGCATTTCAATAGGTTTAATAGTATATCGTTCACTTCCTCTTATAAATAAACGGTATAATTCAGTGTGTGAACATTAGTTTGTAGTTCGAATTATATTTGTAGTTCGAATTATTTGTAGTTCGAATATATGAGAACTATCATAGGGTCCACAGGGCCGTGTCTGTCATCACTCAACCTTCGTGCAACACCGCTACTGCAACTTAGTGCAACTTCTGAGCACCATGTCGGCAACATCGTAGGGTACGTCTGTGTGGTCCACATCTTCGCAACATTCCAATACCGGTATCAGCAAGAAACGCTGCGGTTGCGCTGACGATTTATCGCTGCTGGATAGGCACCGCCAAGTCACAAGACAGGCTTCTCCATCAAGGGCGAGATAGGGGCTACTACGAGCAGCTGGACGTACAGTCCGAGGTGTAGAAGTGAGGCGATCATGGTGATGGCGGTTTTGGCCGGCAAGAAGTTCGGCTGGCTGGCGAGGTGCTGGACATGCTGGACATGCACATCGTGGGCCACGTCATCCACTACAGCTCAAAAGGAGATGATGAAGTGTCTGGCGATCATCGTGGAGTTTGATGTTTGTGTTTTTGACGACTCACGAGATGGCTGGACGCTCGCTCAGCAACGATGAAACGCAAATGGCGTCCGTAAGGTTAGCGAGTGTACCATTGGCAGCATGATCCACCAGTCGTCAGCAGAGGTATTTTACCTGTTCGACACTTACTGATTCTGCGGTGAGGATGTGTTTGTGGACGAACCGCAATTGGATGGTGGTATCTAAGTGGCGGGAGTGATTGGTGCTGGTGTATACCATGTCGCCTGCACGATGGACATTCGGCTGATGAAGATTTTCGCTGCAAGCGCGACGACGCAGGACCAGTTTGCTTGCTAGTGAGTTCTTGGACATGTACGGGGGCACACCGTCGTTAAACTTTAAATCGGGCTGGAAGCGCTGGACACTCTCGCCATCTGCATAGCGGCGACGTTCTTGGTGGCGCTGGTGTTCGGTCTGCTATTACTGGACTGCAGGCATACGAGCTACTAAAGCATCAAGTGTGGTGTGGACATGGAGTTCATCATGTCGTGCTCAACGGTATCGTATCGTTCAATACTGCATTGCTTCCTAGTGAGCGGATCGAGAGTGGTCTACTGCAAACGCATGACACAGGCGTACGACCTGTTGTGATACTTCATGGACTCAGTGCTGTGAGACGTTCGCGAGCTACTTCGTCTTCACGTTCTTGTGGGATTTCATGGATGGCTTTCATGTGCTTCGAAGTTGCACTGGCTGAACTTGGCGTATCATCGTGGGTGTGCATACAGGTCCGTGTTACGACGAATAATGACTACTAACTACTTATCCATATTCAGCGAAGGTGGACACGATGTTGAGCGAGCTCGAGCAAAAAGAGATTGCGTTGTGGCAGTGGTGGAAGACATTGATGAATAAAACATCGCCAGATTGGTGTCGCTCAGTCGGTTTAGCCGTACTTCTTCATGGATTGCGCTTGTAGGTGGTTTCGACCACGCCGCAAGCTCACTGGTAAGCGGGTGTAATGCAATGAATGCAAAACGTGATGTGACGCGAGACACTAGCAGATACGTCTGCTGGGGCTTGTTGACGATGTGATGCTTGGAGCGCCAGTCCACGACTACCATCGAGTGGAGAGTCTCGTGTGCCATGTTCTTCTGTCTGCTCGTCTTCCGGCCGATACATGGCTAACGGGAAGCAGTGGAGCTACGTCTGAAATTTTGGATTTGGGACGCGTCTGGCTTGACATCAGCATTCAAAATATGGAGGATGCCGCCCAACGCGAAGAAGTCCATGTCAAACGCCACAAGACAGGCTTCTCCATCAAGGGCGAGATAGGGGCTACTACGAGCAGCTGGACGTACAGTCCGAGGTGTAGAAGTGAGGCGATCATGGTGATGGCGGTTTTGGCCGGCAAGAAGTTCGGCTGGCTGGCGAGGTGCTGGACATGCTGGACATGCACATCGTGGGCCACGTCATCCACTACAGCTCAAAAGGAGATGATGAAGTGTCTGGCGATCATCGTGGAGTTTGATGTTTGTGTTTTTGACGACTCACGAGATGGCTGGACGCTCGCTCAGCAACGATGAAACGCAAATGGCGTCCGTAAGGTTAGCGAGTGTACCATTGGCAGCATGATCCACCAGTCGTCAGCAGAGGTATTTTACCTGTTCGACACTTACTGATTCTGCGGTGAGGATGTGTTTGTGGACGAACCGCAATTGGATGGTGGTATCTAAGTGGCGGAAGTGATTGGTGCTGGTGTATACCATGTCGCCTGCACGATGGACATTCGGCTGATGAAGATTTTCGCTGCAAGCGCGACGACGCAGGACCAGTTTGCTTGCTAGTGAGTTCTTGGACATGTACGGGGGCACACCGTCGTTAAACTTTAAATCGGGCTGGAAGCGCTGGACACACTCTCGCCATCTGCATAGCGGCGACGTTCTTGGTGGCGCTGGTGTTCGGTCTGCTATTACTGGACTGCAGGCATACGAGCTACTAAAGCATCAAGTGTGGTGTGGACATGGAGTTCATCATGTCGTGCTCAACGGTATCGTATCGTTCAATACTGCATTGCTTCCAGTGAGCGGATCGAGAGTGGTCTACTGCAAACGCATGACACAGGCGTACGACCTGTTGTGATACTTCATGGACTCAGTGCTGTGAGACGTTCGCGAGCTACTTCGTCTTCACGTTCTTGTGGGATTTCATGGATGGCTTTCATGTGCTTCGAAGTTGCACTGGCTGAACTTGGCGTATCATCGTGGGTGTGCATACAGGTCCGTGTTACGACGAATAATGACTACTAACTACTTATCCATATTCAGCGAAGGTGGACACGATGTTGAGCGAGCTCGAGCAAAGAGATTGCGTTGTGGCAGTGGTGGAAGACATTGATGAATAAAACATCGCCAGATTGGTGTCGCTCAGTCGGTTTAGCCGTACTTCTTCATGGATTGCGCTTGTAGGTGGTTTCGACCACGCCGCAAGCTCACTGGTAAGCGGGTGTAATGCAATGAATGCAAAACGTGATGTGACGCGAGACACTAGCAGATACGTCTGCTGGGGCTTGTTGACGATGTGATGCTTGGAGCGCCAGTCCACGACTACCATCGAGTGGAGAGTCTCGCCTTGTACTTTATACACGGTCGAGCCCACTGCGCACACAAACGGAAACTGCTGAGGCTTCACTGTGATTGAACGTGGTGTACCGTCCGAGGCTCTCGGCAACGTGATAGTCATCTTCTGGTACGCCTCAGTGGCGTAAAACACAGGAAAGAGGTAGGGATCGACACCAGGCCGAATTGCAGAGGCATTCAGACGCGAGACGCGGAGCATGGCGTAGTCTGGAGCTCGACTCGGCAGCTGTACAACCGTGTTGGTTACACCGTCTTGCACAAGACGGAAGCTGGTATCCTCTGGGAAGTGCACCGATTCGAGTGTTCCGAGTGTGCCATTTGCGATTCCTTTTGTGATTGCAACATTTTGCGTCACCTGGACGGGCATGCCCTCAATGAGATCAAGATAAGGCGCCATGCGTCCAAATCGATTGTCCGGGAGGCCCATCACGTAGCGCAGATCGCTCTGACTGAGGCCGTTCAGTGCACCCTTGAAGTTAGCAACTATCCTAATAGGAAATGCGTTGTTTGGCAGCATGGACGCGGTCTCGGCTACGAAAGAGTTGTTGATGGCCAAGCGTGTCGTATTCTCCGGCGTGACGAAGACCGCTTCTGGTGTGATTTCGTCTCGGAGCTTCAATTGTGATGCCGGCTCGTGCTGCTGCTGCTGCGGATGGTGAGATGACTTGAGAACCCTGCTGTTGACGAGGTTGATGAATTCGGGCGTCCACTGGCCGAGACGAGCGAGACCACAGCCCGCTCCCCACTCTGGGTCGTTTCTGAAACGCACGGATTCGTCAAGCATGATGACGGTGTTGATCTGCTGCCATAGCTCGAAGCCTTCCACATCGACCGTGGTTGACTTTCGTTTTTCGGCGGGATCCACGTAGATTGGGTCAGCCTTAACCGGAGGCATCTGCAAAAAGTCTCCCACGAGCACGATGTGCACGCCACCGAATGGCACGCCCGGAACCTGCTTGTACTGCCGAAGCGCCTTGTCGAGCTTCAACCATTCAGCTTTGGACATCATTGACACCTCGTCAATGACTAGGAGATCAAGTGGTGCGAAGTGCTTGTTTTGGATCGCGTGTTTCAGCCGCATCATGAAGCTGGCGAGTGTGCACCCTCCAATAAGTGTAGCGGCTTTTCCAGTCAGGGCGGTCTTCTCGACGGCGTCATCGCGATGCCAACTAGTGCTGAATGCATGGATGGCATCGATCACACGGCTCTTCCCGGTGCCACCGGCACCGCCAAGGTACATGAGCAATTGCTCATCGCGAACCCGGGTATCGTTGCTACTATGGGAGTTACCACCACTTCCATCGTTGGCATTGAGACCACAAAGCTCTTGGTGCAGGTAACGCTTAAGCAGCGACGTCGCAATTAGAGCGAATGCGGCATGCTGTCGACGGTTAAGCGTGAATGCTCGGGAGACTTCACCAATTGACGAGTACGCCCGCAGCGGCGACGGGTCGGTGGAAGACTTTGCTGACGACACCCACTCCGTGCTATCCTCGAGGGTGTTCTTTAGGAGCTCAACTACTTCAGTTGGCCGTTCGTTACGGAACGACTCTGACCGCTGCGGCTCAGTCTTTTCTTCGTTGGACGTGTCTTTGACGAATCTTTGGAGCTCATCTATCGCAAAATTGGGCAGCGAACTATGGCTACGCAGGTCCGGTGCCGTTCCAGCCGTGCTGCGTGCCACTGGCGTGAGGAGATGTTGATACCCGCCACTGGACCCCGCGTTGGGGAAAATTGGTAAAGTCAGATCGTGTGAAGACGTATCCTCGCTTCGATCGTCGACATCAATGTTACCATTTCTGCAGGCGTCGAAAAGATGATGGTAGAAAGCATCGGCTCCCGCAGCAGTAGAATTTATCTCGCATGCCGCAGAGTGGTCAAGTGCATCATCGACGTCGTTGCGTGTGCCGGTAACCTCGTCGCCATCGCTATCGGATCCTGCCTGCGTCTCGCCGCTGTTGCATACGTCGCCATAGCATTCTTCTGCTTGCCTTGCTGCTCGGTGGTAGTCGTCCATATTGGCCATCACCTCACGTATAAAGCTCGTACGGGTGGGTTCCCACTGCGCGTACCCCTCGAGCCAGGCATTGTCATCAGCAGGGTCGCCTTTCACAAGGTCTGAAACACGGCGGAACGACTTAAACAGCACAAGTGCGCACTGGCTGCGCTTCACAATGTATTCATGGGGCGTCTCGGAGTCCATGAAGGGCATGCGCATTCCGACCACGACCGGAACGATCTCGTCGATGTGCGTACCAACACAGTGCGAGTCATAGAGAGGGTGATCTGGTTGGAAAAGTGCACATTCTGCAGAAGTCTCAGATCGCTTCCGACGAAAATGCTTCGCTACGTACTCGTACAGATTGCTTGAGCCCAGAGCCGAAGGCCGGAACAAGTAGTCGTCGAGGAACGATGCCGCACGGAACCTGACGCCAGATTCTCCGTGCTCTCGTAATTGGACGAGGTCGCACATTTCCGTCGATTGATCAATGAGCTCACTCAGAACTGCTCGGAGTGGGAGCGTAGCACATGGGGTACTCATGAATGCGCACGATCCTCGGAGCAAGTACAAGGCAGCAAGAGGTCCAGCGATCTCACAACGGTTCGTGATCGCATATAACAGTGATGCTACGCGCTTGCGCCCAGTTGCAGCGCGGTTCGCGGATACAGTCTCTTCATTGCGCGCTTCTCGTAGCTGGCGACGCTGAAATGCAGCGAGGGCGACGGCTGTGATTGAGTCAACGTGTTCCTGCATCTTGGTCACATACTTGGTGGCATAGTAGATTCGCAGCAGGGCAGCCAGCCCACCGACCATGACTTGAACATCATGGTTGCACTTGAACGCCAGCATCATCTCACGGTTGTAGCCGTTGACGAACTCGTATGGTGGTTGTCTTGCGACCGTGACACCGTCACTCGAGCACGACGTGCGTACAGCTCGATCCCGTGGAAACTTGTAGCGGCACTGCCCGGGCGTCGACGCACGGCTCTTCTTAAAGCAGCTTCCAGCATGCGACCACCAGTGAAGATTGAACATGAAGACGAGCACCGACACAATGAACGCAATAACTCGCGGCGCAAACCGGTTATCATCAACTGACGGAGGCATCATCACCAATGCTCTAGTGACACCATCATTGCGAAATGCGTCATCTTCTCGCCGCTCGAGCCGGCGCGGAGACTGATTCAAGCCCCGCAGATACTCTCCATAAACGTCGCTACTACTTGAGTCTGTCCCTTCGAATAGATGGAGATCGCGTTGATAAATGGCCGTCTTCGCTGCTGCCGTTCCTCCCCGACAGCGCGTTTCTAACCGTACGGCCGCTTTCAGCTCATCCGAGGAGTATGGTCGCATCTGTGCCGGCCACGATTTCGGTCGGCTGTCGAGCAAGATGCGCCGGATAACGTGTTGTGAGCTCAATTTGGTTCCGCATCGAGCGCACTGAATCAGCAACGGTTCACCGTGGAGCTGATCGCCCTGCTTGTTCGGGTCCTCGTATGCCTCTGGCGGTATTGAGAGCTGCTGCAGATCGGCGTAGGAGTGCCCGCAGAAGACACACGTCGAATTAGCAATGTTCAACGGCATCGACGTTGACACAACGCTGTCCGTGAACGCCTCGATATCACGATAGTACTGCTCACCATGTGCTGTTACTGCTCGGTCAAATGCTTCACTGTTTGGTGGCGCATTCTCCAGCCATACCAAGAAATGAGCGTGGAGCGTTCCACCGCCTTGAGTTTCGACCATGCCAAAGTAGGCTCGTACCGGCCCAAACAGTCCGTCAAACGGCTTGGCTTTCATGCGCTTCAGAGGCACACCAAGCACGTGCTCAATGAAAGCGTCAATGTTTCGTATGAACAGTCTAGCAGATGCCACGTCGTTCCGCATGGCTGCGCTATGGAGAGTCGACCGTCCTGGTGGCGCAGACAACGGGACATCAAACAGTGTATCGACGGAGGTTACACCACAGTACTGCGCCATGACAAACGAACCCGCTACGTTGGGTGTGAGGGTCACAAAGAGCGCTGGTTGCCCAAACCGTGCCTGGTACGCGAATGCCCGGCGTCGACATTGCGCCCGCTCACCGTTGCTGCCCCACATCAAACTGCCACTAAGCTCAACCGTTCGTAGGAAGGCGGTCGCACTCGAGTCGTGACCTCTGGCGGATGCGGCACAACCTTTTCGCTGAAGTTCTTTTTCTCTTAGTGCTTGGAGCAGTGATTGTCGCTGTACGGTTCAAAAAGCACTGGATTTCGGCGGCACTTGAGTCCTACTTGGGTATACATCTTCTGCACCGACAAGTAGTCGAAGCTCGCTAGAGTGAACAGCTCATCCTCTGCAAATCGCCGCGAGCTGAGCATGCAGTAATGTCGGATGCACGCCTCGAAGGACACCGGAACGCGGCGCTCCTCTCCAGGATGTCCTCTTCCATACGGAAAGAGATGAGGCCACATTCGTGCAAACAGCACGCGATCTTTTTCAGCGAACTTGGTCGAGTGACGTATTAGGAAATGCGGTTCAGGCACGGCCGGCGTCGGGTGCCCAGACACAGCGTGCAGCTCCTGCGTTGTAACTTCGCGATCGTCCGGCACAAAAACCACTCGACGTTCGACTACGTCGGCCTCTTGTGTGGATACATCCACATCTGTCACGTTGCCAACGCGGTCCTGCTCTGCGTCGATGTCGGCGACTTCCGCAGCAGCATTGGCGACCTCAATGATTAAATTTTCGGCGACCGCGTCAACCGAAAGATCAGAACTATTGACAACGGAAATGGATGCGTACAATGGGTTGTGCTCCTTGTAATAAATAAGCAAGTCGTCGACAACTTCGCGTCGAACGCGGTGCATTTCACGCACACGCGCATGTTGTTCCGTAGTGAAGGGTCCAGCAAGCACAACACGATATGTTGACACGCTTCCAACAGGGATTGGTAGAAGTGTCGCCGCTGGACCTGGTGAGGCGTCGAACGCTAGGCAGTGCGATCGGATCGCGCGATGGGCGCCCCCACGCATGACACGCGTCACACAGACAACAGATACAGGCTGTGTGATCAATCGCTCCGGCAGTGTAACGTCCGCGAACTGTATCGGCAGCGTTCCAATTGCAAATCCGTTTTTAATCGCAAATTTCGGTACAATCTGTTTCAACAAACTGTCGTTGCATTCTTCGCAAACTTGAACAAACCCAGCTTCGTGAATCCCTGCTCTCGACAGTAGCATGCTATTCAAGCACGAGTGCAACTGGGAGCAATCGTACTCGGCTATGAGGTGCTGCGGCAAGTCATCATCATTGCTTGCGAGAACAGGACGCATTTTCTCGATGCGATCGCGATCAGTAACATCCACGAGACGGATTGACTTCCACAACACATTACGGTCACAAACCGCACACGCGGTCTCGTCGAGTCCGTCAGCTCCAAGCGCCAGCTGCAGGCGCTGCAGCGTGGCGTTCTTCGCCTCGTCGGACACGGGGTGTAATCTTGGAATTGCGTCATCGTCCAATGCGTGATGGTGTTCAGAGCATTGCCCACCGGTAGAACGGGTTGGTTCTCCAGACAAAAGGCAAGCTGGAACAGTAGTAGCCGCCAACGCTATCCGACGACGGCGATGACCCTCTCGATCGCGACGACGCCTATCATTTCCTGCCGCTACTGTCTCGCGGGCACGTCGACGTTGAGCCGATAAACGATTCAGTTCACGCCTTTCGTCCACAGTAAGAGTCATACCGACGCTGCGTGACTTAGACGACAGTCAATAGTACTATTCAATCTTTCGGACACTATCTCAGACAATCTAGTGTGACATTACGTACCAATGACAACGTCAACCCGTTATACACTAACGATGTCGGCACACCGATGACCATTCAAAGCACTTCAACTTGAGCAATAATGATATCCAGTAAACAAAATTGTCCACCGTTCGACATAAATCGTCATGACACATTCTCAGCTATCGAGACGCAACCCTGTCTGGCGTACTCAACCGCGGTATCACCAACACAACATCAACGTCTTGTGTCTCGCGGGCTCGACGTCCCTGTGCAGACAACCTATTCCGCTCGCGTCTTTTGTCAGCAGTGAGAGTCGTAGTGGCTTTGTATGAAAGATACGGAAGCGAGACGAACTAGTGTGAATCTCGTACAGTGTAGTAAGCACAACGACAACGACCCCAAACACCTCTTAATACACATAAATGTTCATCCAACGTTTGAATTCCAAACAACTTCAACTTGAGTAGCAAAGCACTTCAAATTAAGCAAGTGCGAAACCATGTAAAAACCCAAACGTTAGTCCACCGCCGGACTATCGTAACGCGTATTGACATGTTCCCAACGCTTGGGATGCTATGCAGGTATCTGTAAAACTATAGCCTCAGGCATGGAAGATATAATATCGTCAATGTATCATACAAGAACGGTGAAAATTATTTACTAAGCAGCTTCGTTGCTTCTGTGCATCCACAAAGTAACAAGAAGATTCACCTGTCGAGCTCCCGCTCAATGGTGGCGACAGCAGTAGTGAAGTCAGTTGCCCACCTCCTTTACAAGAAACTGGTCAATAGTAAGCTGGATAACCCGCTTGTTCGTCCCCTGACCAGATCGCTGTCGCTTGCGTTTTCGCCACCTAATGGCACCTCTGCAATTGCGAGAGCCACAGAAGCACTCCTCGACTTGCTGCTAGCCACGAACACAATCATGTTACCACACCTAAAGTGACTGGTACACGGAAAGAAAACCATCTCCACACACCTCATTAGCAACGTACTGGAACTGATAGTCGATTGTCAGCTCCTCACCCGCTCGCACCTTTCGGATCGTGAAGACACCGCATCGCTCGAGACCACGAACGTTCCACTTTTCAAATGAACAGTTAGGATCACATGAGTGGTTTATAAAGCGTGTTCGGCCACCAAAACGGGTGGCGTCAAGGACTTTGTCCGCGCTCAACCGCAGCATGTAGCGATGCTTAGACCCTCGATAAGACTACAGTAATAACCTAGCGTTAGCATTACTAGGTTCGACAACGCAGACTCGCAAGCACCCTACCTGATAGCGATCCATGGCTTCATTGTTGCAAACCACCTCTCCAACGTACTCTCCAACGTACTGACCAGCTTTAATGACTTCCATTGCGATTAAGCCGACACCCTTCCGACCGCAGTCGACCACTGCTGTCGCGACCGATGTTTCGGTTTGTAGTTGGCGATTTGTACACATTAATCCACAAGGGCAACTTTCGACTGCACATTCATAGTGCATCTGGTGACAAGATGACATTAGCACTATTAAGTAACTCGTAGCTGCTGTAGATCAATGCTTACCGCACGATTGCTACAACCGTCGCCACAGCCAAGGCCGGTCTGGTCGTCGACCTCACAGTCACAGACCTGAACATCATACTTTGACGTTGAAGCCATCGTCACCAACACGCTCTTGAAGATCAGCAAATTAAGTGCAAACAACAGCATAGTAAAGACCATTCACACTCACCTGTTGCACTTCTAGCCACTTACCACCGACTGCTACGTTCGCTTCGACGATCCAAACCCCGTGGAACGCTTCTTCAACAGCGCCAGCAGCAATGGCCGACGCATGCACAACATCGACCAGCTCACCCATGGATATATTTTGCCTGTCAGCGTAACACCGCCGTTATGGCTTTTGTCGCTCATTGAAGCTCGGATCCTACAACATGCAGAGCACCGCGTCCCGTACTACCTCATACTTGGTAGATGGAGTTTGTTATCGCTCGCGGGGCCGCAGTAGAAATGCCACACTTGAAGACCGTGATGTACAACGAAAGATGGGATCGGATGTACCGCACACTCGCACAGCCTACATCACAATAGCCGCTCAGTCCATTCTAAAATCTGCGCAACCAACATCCAGTCTCTCTACATCCGACCATTTTTGATCTTCCAATGCCGCCGAAGAAGCAAACCAAGCAGCACCAAGTAGGTGAACCGGCAGTAAGCACTGCCGAAATGTCCGTTCCAGCGCCTACAACCGTTACGAGAATTTATCACCACCAATAATATGGACGATGCAGAAACTCGGGCTTCTGTCCGAGTGCAGGGCCGCGTCCTGTGGATGCGGAATGATCAAGTCAATAGCACTACGCGCTATCTCCGCATCTATCTTGGTGAACAGCGAGCAACCGAGCCGCTGAACGAACAAATAGCTGTAATTTTGTTGCAATTCTTCAATCTCAGCTGATACGTATGCTCTCACCATTTGTTTTCCCCTGCGTTGCAGGTCTTTCAAGACGCGCAGCTGGACGATCCGTTCGAGACCAACAAGTTCCTTCTTACTGTGTCGATCTACGACACTAACGCCGACAATCCGATGCTCCCACGACCAGGAACGATCATCTCCTTTGCACCGACGAAGATGCGTGTCTATCGCGACTGCTGTCAGCTTGACACCAAGCTTCACCTCATCAACGTAATTACGCCACCATGAAGCAACTATTGCATTTGAATGATCGCACATGCCAGTAACCCACTCATTCAAACACTTATTTCACTATGTACACACAATCATTACGCTACGTACCATCCCTGATACGTCTGTGCCGTGGCCAAAACCACTTTCAAGCGTCCTACCTGACGAAAAACAACTTAGCCATAATCGTTCACATCTTTCTCCATAATAATTTTCATACAGATTCGAACTACAAACCCGGAGCCTTTGGTCCGGTACGCAATGAGAACTATCATAGGGGGGTGCACAGGGGCCGTGTCTGTCATCACTCAACCTTCGTGCGACATCGTTATTGCAACATAGTGCAACTTCTGAGCACCTTCAACGTTGTGGGCAGTAACTTAAGTGTGGTCCACACCTTTGCCACTCGCAGAGCGTTTTCATCGCTGCCGGAAGGGCGCCGGCAAGGTGATGCCCATGGGCGTAGTCGCCGGCCACAAGTCATGAAGACAAAAGCTACGAAGTGAACGATCTGGTCATCCGTCGCTTCACGAGCTACTACCAGCAGATGGACGTGAGCTGAGAGGCGTCGACGTTCCGCAACTTGCTCACATATAGCGCGTTCCTACGGCGGTTCTAGTAGAAAAGAAGTTCGACTAGGTGGACAATGTGCTGGACATGCTGGGCAGGATGGTAGAGCTGATGAAACGAATGGAGTACCTGAGGTGTGGACCTCGCTGGACAGGTCAGTGTGATCGTCAAATGATGTCGGATATTCTCGCTTGAGATCGGGGAACCGAATCACCTGGTACAAGGCGCATTCAGGCCCGTATTACGACTCATGATGGCAGTAAACATTCTCATTTGAATTTGATATTAACTACTCCGTTATACACTGCTCACAGCTGCGACGGCGGACACAAACTGGATTGACTTTAGCCAAGGGAGGTTACGTGGTGATAGTGGTGGCAGCCGCATCAGCGGCCATCGATGAATGGAACGCCGCCAGATTGGCGTCGCTCAATTGGTTTAGCCGTACTTCTTCATGGATTGCACTTGGAGGTGGTTTAGACCATGCTGCAAGCTCATTAGTAAGTGGATGTAACGCAATGAATGCAAGACGTGATGTGACGCGGGACACAAGCAGATACGTCTGCTGGGGCTTGTTAACGATGTGGTGCTTGGAGCGCCAATCCATGACAACCATCGAGTTGAGAGTCTCGCCTTGTACTTTGTACACGGTCGAACCCACTGCACACACAAATGGCAACTGCTGGGGCTTGACCGTGATTGCGCGCGGGCTGCCGTCTGGAGCTCTCGGTAGCTGGATGGTCACCTTCCGGTAAGCTTCGGTGGTGTAGAACACTGGGAAGAGGTCTGGATTGACACCGGGTCGAATGGCAGAGGAGCGAGGACGTGGTATGCGGAGCATGGCGTATTTTGGGGCTTGACTCGGCAGTTGTACAACGGTGTCGGTCGCACCGTCCTGCACTAGGCGGAAGCTGGTACCGTCAGGAAAGTGCACAGACTCGAGCGTCCCAAGTGTGCCATTGGCGATTCCTTTTGTTGTGGCAACGTTTTGAGTAACTTGAACGGGCATACCCTCAATAAGGTCAAGATACGGCGCCATGCGCCCAAATCGATTGTCCGAGAGGCCCATTACATAGCGGAGATCGCTCTGGCTAAGGCCATTCAGAGCACCCTTGAAGTTAGCGACAATCCGCACAGGAAACGTGCTGCTGGGTAGCATGGACGCAGTCTCTGTTACGAAGGCATTGTTGATGGCCAATCGGGTGGAATTCTCCGGCGTAACAAAGACCGCTTCGGGTGTGATTTCGTCTCGGAGATCCAATTGCGATGACTGATCGTGCTGTTGCTGCTGGAAATGGTGAGGAGACTTGAGAACCCTGCTATTGACGAGGTCGATGAACTCGGGTGTCCACTGGCCGAGCCGAGCGAGACTACAGCCAGCTCCCCACTCTGGGTCGTTTTTGAAACGCACTGATTTGTCTAGCATGATGACAGTGTTGATCTGCCGCCAGAGATTGAATCCTTCCACATCGACCGTTGTTGGCTTTCGTTTTTCGGCGGGGTCCACGAAGATTGGATCCGCTTTGACTGGTGGCATTTGCAAAAAGTCTCCAACAAGCACCATGTGCACACCGCCGAATGGCACGGTCGGAAGCTGCATGTACTGCCGAAGCGCCTTGTCGAGCTTTAACCACTCAGCTTTGGACATCATGGAGACCTCGTCGATGACGAGGAGGTCAAGTGGCATGAAGTGCTTGTTTCGGACCGCGTGCTTCAGCCGCATCATGAAGCTGGCGAGCGTGCGCCCTCCAATCAGCGTCGCGGCTTTGCCTGTCAGGGCAGTCTTCTCGACGGCATCATCGCGATGCCAACATGCGCTGAATGCATGGATGGCGTCGATTACGCGACTCTTACCGGTGCCACCAGCACCACCAAGGTACATGAGCAGTTGTTCAGCGCGAACACGATCGTTACCTTGGGAGCCACGACCAGTTCCATCGTTGACTTTGATGCCACCAAGCTCTTGATGGAGGTAACGCTGGAGAAGCGACGTTGCAATGCGAGTGAATGCGACGTGTTGCCGATGATTTAGCGTGAACGCTTGGGAGACCTCGGCAATTGACGAGTATGCCCGCAGTGGCGATGGGCTCGAGGAAGACTGCGCTGGTGGTGTCCACTGAGTGCCATCCTTGAGCGCGCTCCTTAGGAGCTCAATAACCTCTGTAGGCCGTTCCTTGCGAAAATTATCCGATCGCTGCGATTCGGTCTCGTTGTTCGACGTGTCGCTGACGAATCTCTGGAGCTCATCGATCGAAAACTCTGGCAGCGAGCTGTTGCTACGCATGTATGGGGCAGTTCCAGCCGTGGTGTGTGCCACAGCCCCGAGTAAGTGCTGAAACCCGATGCTCGGCCCTGCGTTCGGGAAAACTGGCAAACTCGGGTCAATGGAAGATGAATCCTCATGTCGGTCGGTGCTGCCATCGTCCCAGTCGTTGAAGAGATGAAGGTAGAAAGCGTCGGCTCCAGCAGCTTTAGGATTCGCCGTCTCGCAGACCACAGCGTGATCAAGTGCGTTATCCACGTCTTCGTGTGTCCCGGTGATATCGTCGACATCACTACCAAAACCGTCATGTACTTCGGCACCGTCGCCTGGATCACCACGACACTCTTCTGCTTGCCTTGCAGCGCGGTGGTAGTCGTCCATATTAGCCATCATCTCATGTATGAAACCCGAACGCGTGGGTTCCCACAGCGAGTAAGCCTCGATCCAAGTATCGTCGTTTGCCGGGTCACCCGCCACAAGGTCTGCAGTGGTGCGGAACGGCTTAAACAGCACAAGTGCGCACTTGCTTCGCTTCACGATGTACTCGTAGGGAGTTTCGGAGTCTACGAAGGGCATGCGCATTCCGACGACTACAGGAACAACTTCATTGATGTGCGTGCCAACACAGTGTGAGTCGAAGAGAGGGTGATCTGGTTGAAAAAGCGCGCGCTCTGCAGATGCCTCAGATCGCTTCCGACGGAAATGCTTTGCCACGAACTCGTATAGACTGATTGGGTCTAAGGTCGACGGCCGAAACAAATAGTCGTCTAGAAACGATGCCGCTCGAAATCTGACGCCAGATCCACCGTGCTCTCGTAACTGGACAAGGTCGCACATTTCTGACGAGCGATCAACAAGTTCGCCTAGCACCGCTCGTAGTGGAAGCGTGGCACACGGCGTGCTCATGAATGCACATGATCCTCGGAGCAAGTACAAGGCAGCAAGAGGTCCAGCGATCTCACGACGGTTCGTGATCGCGTATAATAGAGATGCTACGCGCTTGCGCCCAATTGCAGCGTGGTTCGACGGCGTCGCTTCTTCATCGCGCGCTTCTCGCAACTGGCGACGCTGGAATGCAGAAAGGGCAACGGCTGTAATTGAGTCGACATGTTCCTGCATCTTGGTAACGTACTTTGTGGCATAGTAGATTCGCAGCAAAGCACCCAGTCCGCCGATCATGACCTGGATGTCGTGGTTGCACTTAAATGCCAACATCATCTCGCGATTGAAGCCGTTGATGAACTCAAATAGTGCTCGCCTCATGAGAGTGACGCCGTCGCTTGAGCACGACGTATGCGGAGCTCGATCCCGTGGAAAACCGTAGCGACAACGACCGGGCAACGATGCACGGCTCCTTTTGAAGCAGCTTCCCGCATGTGACCACCAATGAAGATTGAACATAAAGACGAGCATTGACACCACGAACGCAACAATGCGTGGTGCAAACCGTTTATCGTCAACTGACGGAGGCATCATTACCAATGCTCGAGTGACACCATCATTGCGAAATGCGTCATCTTCTCGTCGCTCTTGTCGACACGGAGATCGGTTCAGGTCCTGCAGATACTCGCCATAGACGTCACTACTGCTTGGATCTGCCTCTTTGAATAAGTGTAGATCGCGGTAATAAATGGCCGCCTTCGCTGCTGTGGTTCCGCCCCGACAGTGCGTCTCTAACTGCACAGCTGATTTCAATTCGTCCGAGGAGTACGGTCGCATCAGTGCCGGCCACAACGCCGGTCGGTTGTCGAGCAAGACGCGTCGAATAACATGTTGCGAGCTCAATTCTGTGCCGCATCCAGCGCACTGAACGAGCTGCGGCTCGCCACGAACTCGATCGCTCTGCCTATTAGGATCCTCATATGCTACGGGGGTATTTGGAGCTGCTGCAGATCAGCGTATGAGTGCCCACAGAAGACACACGACGAATCTGCAACTTTCAACGGCATCGACGTTGCCACAACGCTGTCAGTGAACGCCTCAATATCACGATAGTAGTGGTCGCCGTATAATGTTACCGCTCGGTCAAATGCTTTACTGTTTGGTGGCGCGTTTTCCAGCCATACCAAGAAGTACGCGTGAAGCGTTCCACCGCCTTGGGTTCGACCATGCCAAAGTAGGCTCGCACCGGTCCAAACAGCCCATCGAATGGCTTGGCTTTCATGCGCTTCGGGGCACACCAAGCACGTGCTCAATGAAGGCGTCAATGTTTCGTACGAAGAGTCTAGCAGACGCCATGTCATTGCGCATGGCGGCACTATGGAGAGTCGACCGTTCTGGTGGTGCAGACAACGGGGCATCAAACAGCGTATCAACGGAGGTGATACCACAGTACTGCGCCATCACAAACGAGTCCGCTACATTGGGTGTAAGAGTCACAAAGAGAGCTGGTTGCCCAAATCGCGTTTGATACGCGAACGCCCGGCGTCGACATTGTGCCCGCTCGCCGTCGCTCCCCCACATCGAGCTGCCGCTTAGTTCAACCGTTCGGAGAAAGGCGGTCGCGTTCGAGTCGCTACTTCTTGCCGATGTGGTGCGACCTTGGCGTTGAAGCTCTTTCTCCTTCAGTGCTTGTACCAGCGCCTCCTCCGAAATATTGTTGTACGACTCAAAAAGCTCAGGATTCCGCTGGCACTTGATCCCTACTTGAGTGTACATCTTCTGCACTGACAAGTAGTCGAAGCTTGCAAGGACGAACAGCTCATCTTCTGCAAATTTACGTGAACTCAGCATGCTGTAATACCGGACGCACGCTTCCAGGGACACCGGAACGTGGCGCTTCTCCCCTGGATGGCCTCTTCCGTATGGGAAGAGATGCGGCCACATCCGTGCGAACAGCACATTGTTCTTTTTCGCGAAGTGAGTCGAATGGCGCACTACGAAGTGCGGTTCGGGAGATGCCTGTGTTTCGTGTCCGGCCACCGCAGGTAGGTCCTGAGTAGCGACTTCGCGATCGTCTGCCACAAAGACGACTCGATGTTCGACTACGTTGGTCTCTGCAGTGGACGTATCGGCATCGGTTACACCGCCGACGCGATCCTGCTCCGCGTCAATGTCATCAACTTCGGTGACGGCATCAATAGCCTCAAATATCAAATTCTGAGCAATCGCATCGGCCGTGAAATCAGAGCTGTTCCCAACGGAAATGGATGCGTACAGCGGGTTGTGAAGCTTGTAGAACGCAAGCAAATCATCGACGACTTCGCGACGCACGCGGTGCATTTCACGTACGCGCGCTTGCTGTTCGGTGGTAAATGGCCCAGCAAGCACAACACGATATGTCCCCATAGAACCAAGAGAAATCGGTAGCAGCGTCGCGGCCGGCCCTGGCGAAGCGTCAAACGCTAGGCAGTGTGATCGTATCGCGCGGTGTGCACCGCCGCGCATAACACGGGTCACACAGACGACTGACACTGGCTGAGTAATCAATCGTTCGGGCAACGTGACGTCCATGAATCGTATCGGCAGCGTCCCAATTGCAAATCCATTCTTGATCGCAAACTTCGGCACCGTTTGCTTCAACAAGCTGTTGTTGCACTCTTCACAGACTTGCACGTACCCATCCTCATGTATCCCCCTTCTTGACAATAACATGCCGCTCAGACACGAGTGCAGCTCAGAGCAGTCATACTCGACTATAAGTTCCAGTGGCAAGCCTTCACCATCGCTTACGAGTAGCGAGTGCATGTTGTCAATGCGGTCACGATCGGTAACGTCCACGAGATGAATTGATTTCCACAGCACATTACGGTCACAAACCGCACACACGGTCTCATCGAGTCCATGTGCGCCAAGCGCTAACCGCAGACGCTGCAGTACATTGCTCTTCGCCTCAACCGACACGGGATACAACCTTGGAATTTCGATGTCGCCCCAGGCACAATGGTTCTCAAAGCACCGTCCAATGACTGACTGACTTGTCTGACCACATGCCGGTGTAGATGATGATGAAGTTGGAAGTGTAGTATTCACCGCGCGCTCTGTTCCTGCCGCAGACGCTACTCGACGGCGATGATGACTCTCCCGATCACGACGACGCCTATCATCACTTGCAGCCGGCGTCTCTCGACCACGTCGGCGTCGAGCTGACAACCGATTCCGCTCCCGCCTTTCGTCGGCCGTCAAAGGCATGGAAACGCTCTATGTCTTGAGCGAGAGTAACTGAAGCAGTGCAGACATCAAATCATTGGTGGTAATACTTTGAAACCGACAACACAAACGTGAGCTTACCGTCCGACTACCATAAAGAGCTAATGGCACGTTGTAGTATGACAACAGAAACGATAACCCAACCCACCGTCTGACTATCATTAAGTGCAGTGGCACGGTCCCAGCGAGCGATGCCGTCGAGAGTGCATAATTAACCGGATGATACGATTGGACATGAGCTTCACCCTCCTTCGAATAAGAACTATGTGCATGGTATCAACCGCAAGTTCTACGGCAACGCACGGTGCCCCCTCAGTTCTTCTTATATCAGAGCATATTGATGCAAAACATTACGTGCTGTATCTTCACTGCCTTGGTCAACTCTGACAACCGCTAAGAGTGAATTCTTCATCGAATTCTCCATCGCACGCAAACAGCTTGGCAAAGGTGGAGGCGCTCGCTTTCGATAACCATAACTGTACTGATGAAGTCAATTACCCGGCGTGACGCACCTGGCTTCCAACAGCATAACTACATCCTTAGCATTGCTGTCGTATGCCAGAATCACTCATATTCACCGACATGTTCAACTGCTTACGAGAAACTGGTCAATGGTGAGCTGAACGACTCTCTTTTTTCTTGCTCCGTGCTCAGAGAGCTTCCGCTTGTGTTTCTCCCAACTTATCACGCCTCTGCAATTGCGAGAACCGCACAAACACTCAACGACTAGCTGCTCGCCATCAACAATCACATAAGCACGTTCAAAGTGAACACTACGAACACATACACAAACAACACTCTCCACATCTCACCTCACTTTCGACATGCTGGAACTGATAGTCGAGTGTCAACTCTTCTCCCGCTTGCACGTCACGAATGGCACATAGTCCACATCGCTCGAGGCCACGGACGTTCCACTTCTCAAACGCGCAGTTAGGATCACACGAATGATTTACAAAACGTGTTCGACCCCCAAAGCGAGTGGCGTCAATGACTTTTTGCGCGCTCACACGTAGCATGTAGTGGCGCTTAGAGCTTCGATAAGACTGGAATGTGAACACAGCCTTAGTACCACAGGATGCAAACGCACATTCTGGCAACCACCCTACCTCATAGCGTATCATGGCGTCATGGTTGTTTAGCACCTCTCCTACGTACTCGCCTACGTACTGGCCAGCGTGTATGATCTCCATCGCCAGCAGCCCAACCCCCTTTCGACCACAGTCTACCACTGCGGTCGCGACGAAAGACCCCATTTGCAGCTGCCGGTTTGTGCACAATATTCCGCACGGACAGCTCTCGACTGCGCATTCGTAGCGCATCTACCACAACCATGTCCTTAGCACCCTCACATGCCATGTATCTACTGTCTACGACCACGTACGGCACGATTAATGCAGCCTTCCCCACAACCCTGCCTGGTCTGGTCATCAATTGTACAACCACAGATCTGGATTTCGCCCTTGGAGGTTTATTCAGTACATTAACACACGCAAACCAACTAAAACAATCAGCAACTGGAGTGGGAACGGTACGGCAACGACGTACATTTTCGCTTACCTGTTGCGCTTCAAGCCACTTGCCGCCGACTGCCACATTCGCTTCCACTATCCGAACCGCCTCAAACGCTTCCTCAACCGAACTAGCCATCATACACGACGCATGCACAACACCAGTCGGATCGACCATGGATATTGGCCGGCACCAATTCATCATGGAAAGATCAGCTCATGCAGCACGCACCGCACCCTGTCCCGCATTTCCCACGTCTCGTCTTTCTTGAAGCAACAGGGCGATTCATACATAGTTTTAACCATATCACTAGCGCGACGAGGTCTCAGGAAATGGCGCTTGAACACTACTTCTCAGAACGAAGAACGAGAGCGAACTTCTCCTCGCCCAACTAACGGCGGTATTCATGACCAACAAACTTAACACCACATTTTCCATTTTGCTCGGCAGTCCAACACTCCGCTTCTCATAACGCCAGCATTATCCTGCTATCGATGCCTCCCAAGAAACACGCAAAGCTACAGCAAGTTGATGAGCCGACACCGCCATCCTCCTCAACGTACATGCCTACACCGACAAACGTCTCGCTCCTGGGCAAGTCATCTTCTCCCTTATTGTCTCCACCGCGTCCAGCGCCCAAACATGAGCGCACTGCTACGAAGTCACTGCCTACCGAGTACGTCTCGCCAGTTAAGAAACTCAAAAAATCGATGGAGCAACACAAACGCCGTTTCTTTGACACCATCGAAGGTACCTCCTTGTTTCAAATTTGTTTTTATGTTCTAACATATATGATCTCACCTAGATTTACGCGACTTCATCACGAACAATGACATGGATGACCCTAACACCCGAGCCTCTGTGCGAGTTCAAGGACGAGTCTTATGGATGCGCAACGATCAAGTGAATAATACAACGCGTTACCTCCGCATCTACCTTGGCGAACAGCGAGCGTCCGAGCCGCTGGACGAACAAGTAGCGGTAATTTTGCGTTGCTAGCGGCTCACTACAACCCTTCCCTTCAGCTCATGTACATGCACTCACCATAACGTTTTGCACGCTCTCTAGATCTTTCAAGAGGCACAACAGGATGACCCGTTCGAAGCCAACCAGTACCTGCTTACGGTGTCGCTCTACGACATCAACGCTGACAATCCAATGCTCCCGCAACCAGGAACTATCATCTCGTTCGCACCCACCAAGTTGCGCGTCTACCGCGACTGCTGTCAGCTCGACACCAAGCTTCACCTCATCAACGTAATTACGCCACCATGAAGCAACTATTGCATTTGAATGATCGCACATGCCAGTTACCCACTCATTCAAACACTTATTTCACTATGTACACACAATCATTACGCTACGTACCATCCCTGATACGTCTGTGCCGTGGCCAAAACCACTTTCAAGCGTCCTACCTGACGAAAAACAACTTAGCCATAATCGTTCACATCTTTCTCCATAATAATTTTCATACAGATTCGAACTACAAACCCGGAGCCTTTGGTCCGGTACGCAATGAGAACTATCATAGGGGGGTGCACAGGGGCCGTGTCTGTCATCACTCAACCTTCGTGCGACATCGTTATTGCAACATAGTGCAACTTCTGAGCACCTTCAACGTTGTGGGCAGTAACTTAAGTGTGGTCCACACCTTTGCCACTCGCAGAGCGTTTTCATCGCTGCCGGAAGGGCGCCGGCAAGGTGATGCCCATGGGCGTAGTCGCCGGCCACAAGTCATGAAGACAAAAGCTACGAAGTGAACGATCTGGTCATCCGTCGCTTCACGAGCTACTACCAGCAGATGGACGTGAGCTGAGAGGCGTCGACGTTCCGCAACTTGCTCACATATAGCGCGTTCCTACGGCGGTTCTAGTAGAAAAGAAGTTCGACTAGGTGGACAATGTGCTGGACATGCTGGGCAGGATGGTAGAGCTGATGAAACGAATGGAGTACCTGAGGTGTGGACCTCGCTGGACAGGTCAGTGTGATCGTCAAATGATGTCGGATATTCTCGCTTGAGATCGGGGAACCGAATCACCTGGTACAAGGCGCATTCAGGCCCGTATTACGACTCATGATGGCAGTAAACATTCTCATTTGAATTTGATATTAACTACTCCGTTATACACTGCTCACAGCTGCGACGGCGGACACAAACTGGATTGACTTTAGCCAAGGGAGGTTACGTGGTGATAGTGGTGGCAGCCGCATCAGCGGCCATCGATGAATGGAACGCCGCCAGATTGGCGTCGCTCAATTGGTTTAGCCGTACTTCTTCATGGATTGCACTTGGAGGTGGTTTAGACCATGCTGCAAGCTCATTAGTAAGTGGATGTAACGCAATGAATGCAAGACGTGATGTGACGCGGGACACAAGCAGATACGTCTGCTGGGGCTTGTTAACGATGTGGTGCTTGGAGCGCCAATCCATGACAACCATCGAGTTGAGAGTCTCGCCTTGTACTTTGTACACGGTCGAACCCACTGCACACACAAATGGCAACTGCTGGGCTTGACCGTGATTGCGCGCGGGCTGCCGTCTGGAGCTCTCGGTAGCTGGATGGTCACCTTCCGGTAAGCTTCGGTGGTGTAGAACACTGGGAAGAGGTCTGGATTGACACCGGGTCGAATGGCAGAGGAGCGAGGACGTGGTATGCGGAGCATGGCGTATTTTGGGGCTTGACTCGGCAGTTGTACAACGGTGTCGGTCGCACCGTCCTGCACTAGGCGGAAGCTGGTACCGTCAGGAAAGTGCACAGACTCGAGCGTCCCAAGTGTGCCATTGGCGATTCCTTTTGTTGTGGCAACGTTTTGAGTAACTTGAACGGGCATACCTCAATAAGGTCAAGATACGGCGCCATGCGCCCAAATCGATTGTCCGAGAGGCCCATTACATAGCGGAGATCGCTCTGGCTAAGGCCATTCAGAGCACCCTTGAAGTTAGCGACAATCCGCACAGGAAACGTGCTGCTGGGTAGCATGGACGCAGTCTCGGTTACGAAGGCATTGTTGATGGCCAATCGGGTGGAATTCTCCGGCGTAACAAAGACCGCTTCGGGTGTGATTTCGTCTCGGAGATCCAATTGCGATGACTGATCGTGCTGTTGCTGCTGGAAATGGTGAGGAGACTTGAGAACCCTGCTATTGACGAGGTCGATGAACTCGGGTGTCCACTGGCCGAGCCGAGCGAGACTACAGCCAGCTCCCCACTCTGGGTCGTTTTTGAAACGCACTGATTTGTCTAGCATGATGACAGTGTTGATCTGCCGCCAGAGATTGAATCCTTCCACATCGACCGTTGTTGGCTTTCGTTTTTCGGCGGGGTCCACGAAGATTGGATCCGCTTTGACTGGTGGCATTTGCAAAAAGTCTCCAACAAGCACCATGTGCACACCGCCGAATGGCACGGTCGGAAGCTGCATGTACTGCCGAAGCGCCTTGTCGAGCTTTAACCACTCAGCTTTGGACATCATGGAGACCTCGTCGATGACGAGGAGGTCAAGTGGCATGAAGTGCTTGTTTCGGACCGCGTGCTTCAGCCGCATCATGAAGCTGGCGAGCGTGCGCCCTCCAATCAGCGTCGCGGCTTTGCCTGTCAGGGCAGTCTTCTCGACGGCATCATCGCGATGCCAACATGCGCTGAATGCATGGATGGCGTCGATTACGCGACTCTTACCGGTGCCACCAGCACCACCAAGGTACATGAGCAGTTGTTCAGCGCGAACACGATCGTTACCTTGGGAGCCACGACCAGTTCCATCGTTGACTTTGATGCCACCAAGCTCTTGATGGAGGTAACGCTGGAGAAGCGACGTTGCAATGCGAGTGAATGCGACGTGTTGCCGATGATTTAGCGTGAACGCTTGGGAGACCTCGGCAATTGACGAGTATGCCCGCAGTGGCAGTGTGGTGTAGGCAAATAATAGCTCCCGGGATCACTTCCTTGCTGGCTCATGGAGACTGGAAGGGATCCGTTGATGGTGGTCGAAGTGTTGTCGGGGTGACTTGTGCCTTGGGCTGAAGATTGGAGAATGAGACCTGAAGTGGACCGAGACGGACCAACTTGCAGGCTGGGGGCGGATGTGGTGAAGCGCGAATAAGAAATCCGAGAAAAGGCAACGTCAGGCCCAGAGAGAGTCGGATCAAGCGACAGGGGCCTCTGGCGAAGCAAGATGTCAGTTGATGACCCCAGATTGCGCGAACGATGGCTGACGAATGGATCCAGATCGATGTTCGTCTCGATCTCGCCAGCGATGAATGGATGGTGTCTTGGTCGAGTGAGACTAAGTGATTGGAGAACCCGCCGTACGGTCCCGCGTAGCGGCTCAGGGTCGGAGGAGAAAAGGACGCCTTGCCTGAGGTCGCATGAGAAGGAGATCAAGGCAGCAGAGGGTCGGGACCGGTGCGATCTATGGTGGGCCGGTGACAACATAACCGTGAGATGCTGCCGAGGGGACCTGATGGCAGCGTTGGTCGCATGGGGAGTGGTGATCAAGTACAGGAAGATCAGGACCTGGAATGTCGACGACACCGGCACGCGAGATCAAGTATGAAGGTTGCTGATCGAGATCATTGTTCAAGACGGTGGACCAAGATCGATGACCGAGATGGTTGATCGAGATCGGCTGATCGGCTGATCGCCAGATCGACAGATCGGCTGATCGCGACCAGGGGTTAGGTGAGATCGAGATCGAAGATCGGAGGGGCAGCTGTGTAGCCGGATGTCAGGTAATCGTAGGATAGCAGATGATGATGGGACTAGTAGACATAGGAATAACCATAAACAGAATCGAATTTGCTCTGGACCTCACAAGTGCCTTCATCCAAGACTGGAACCGGGAATTACATTGGCCTACCAGCATCAAGAAGGTAAGGAGAAGAGATCTAGCATAGAGGTTTATTCTGGATAATACATTGGCCAGTTTTACCCTATCTAGTGATCTATCCTTTACGTGCGAACTACGGATCGGAAGGAATTGGCTGCTTGGCCTGACGATCTCGTCGACTCTCAACCCATCAAGACACCCGCTATAGAAAGCGGCAAGCATCGTAAAGGAAGGGACCAGATCCCCAACATTGGACCTTTGGAAGACCTAGATCGAAGATCAGGCGACCGGATCAAGGCTCGAGTATTCGCCTGTGACCCGGATCAACCCCTCCGAGGTAGAGTGAAGCATTCCCACGCTATCTCACCACCCCTGCGTCACCCAAGACATTCTTCTCGTCCCAAGACATCTTCAGAAGTCACCTGGAAGAGCGTAACCCGCCTACCGACGGGTACACAAGGTGAACACTACACGCAGCAAGATCACGGATCATCGGGGGACCCCCTCCGTTAGTCGGTGTCTGGGCGCAAGTGGCGATCGCGATCGGCCTCAACCAGATTTTGGCCAGATCCGCTCCACAACAAATGCCCCATGGAAGAATTTTACAACCAGATCCGCAAGTGGTACGACCCGACTCGACATGCCGGATTGTTTCCCGAGAAGGTGGAGAAGATGTTAAACTAGGACGCTCGCCGGTTTGGAAACCGGTACGAGCCGAGCGTTCTGAGTACTGCATCTATGCATATGTGAACAAGAAATCGAGAGATCAAGATAGGGAGAATTCGGATCTGCGCGGTAATACATGTAAGCTGCATTCGTATACTGCTAAGATCGCGAGTCTTCCCCGGATCGATGAGTTCTCGCGATCTGGTGCGGAAGTGGCCTTGGATCTCAAGGAAGGAGAATCCAGGGGGTACTGGAAATACCACGCACCAGGAAAATGGTTCCGCCAAGCCAAGATCGCAGGCAAGATCAATCATGAAAGATCGATCTTGCTCCTGGACACTGGCGCCGAGGTATCCATCTTGGATACCGCCTTTGCTCGTAAGGTTGGGTGCCACTTTGACACTAGTCAGAGAAAGGAATGTGTCGGGATCGGCGATAATGTGTACACCACCGAGGGAAGAACGAGGATCAAGATCACGCTTGCGGGATACTTGGTATACTTTTTCGATATTTGGATCGGGGATCTATCCGGGCAAGATGCGATCCTGGGTATGGATTTCATGATCCCGGCTGGGGTCCGGATGGATCTTGCGAAGGGATCGATGTGCTTACCTAATGAAGTGGGGATTCCACTTAGTGGTCGCAAGAGATTATACGGGGAGAAGGTAAGATCAGTAAAATTGGAGGAAGATCTACATATCCCAGTTGGGGGATCTGAAGAGATCGCATCGAGAGTGAAATTATCGGCGACAGAGAAATTGTGGGTGACCAGAGGCGACCGATGGGTACCCACCGTGGTAAATGAACCCGGCCGAACTCGGTATTTAGTGATCACGAATTTGAGCGAGAAAATTTTACCATTGGATCACCGATTACATGTTGGAATGGTACTTGATCAAGAAAAAGTGCCTCGATTCCCCGGGTTTGTGTCGGTTGGGTCCCGGCGCTACATGGAGTGGCAGAACCTAGCTCTAGAGGCGACTGTGGACGCAAGACCAGAACCTCAGGAATCCGTAGGGGTCCCCTTACCGTCGGTCGAACGACCGACCTACGTTACGCCGCGATCCATACTCCGCCGAGGTGGGGCAATCAAGACCGATCCTGATCCTGCACCAATATCGACATTGGAACCGCGATCACCGACCGATACGGCCGAAGTCAAGGTCGCATTCATCGATCCCCAACCGGATCCCATGGATACCCCACCGATCACGATCAGTTCCGACAAGGCCCCGAGTGGCGAAGCTGGGGGCGGTGAGACTGAGACGAATGAGAGCTTGCCAGATCAGGCCCCAGATCGGACAGATCGGACATGTGAAGAGGAAATCGAGGTAAAAACAGAAAAACCAGATTTTCAAATCGAGATCCAACATGTATCCGACGCTGACGCCGGCCCCACAGTTGAAAACACCCCGATCCTGACGGCCAAGGACGATAGACTCTGTGATCCATCAACGAACGAACCCGATCCGACATCTCCAGAAGGGATCGAGAACGCCGATCAGACCCACTTACACGAAAGCGGCGATTTTTCGGCCGAAGATCTAGCCGATAATCTCGCAGTAGTACCTGAAATCCAGATCTCCACCACTGAAGAAGTCAGGATTGAAGATCTACAAGTAGGAAATCCGGGATCGGCTACCCCGGAGGAGATCGAGAAACTTCGACATATTATTTGGAAGAAGCGACATCTCCTGATCGGGAAAGGAAACGCACTTCCTCCGGCGGCCAAGGGTGTTATATGCGATATCGACGTAGGTGATGCAAAGCCGATTGCACAACGAGTCCGAAAGGTGGCGCCACAGTTCCGCGAGAAAGTATCGGATCTTATCAAAGGACTCTTAGCTGCCAAGATCATTCGGCCATCGACATCGCCATGGGCATCTCCGATCGTGGTGATCATCAAGAAGAACGGCGTAGACATCCGACTATGTATCGATTATCGGTTGGTGAACGGTCTCACAAGGCTGATGATCTACCCGATGCCCCTGATCAGTGACCTGCTAGAAGATCTTGACAAGGTTCTTTGGTATTGTTCATTAGACATGGCGAGTAGATTCTGGGTCGTATCAATGACCGATCGAGCTCGCGCGATCTCGGCTTTCATCACTCCATTTGGCCTTTTCGAGTGGAATCGCATGCCGTTCGGGCTGAAGAACGCCCCTCAGATCTATCAACGCCTTGTAGACAATGCCCTATATGGATTTTTGAAGATCTCCCAGTCAGGGAATACGGAAGACTCTACAGATGTGTTTGAATCAGGGATCCCGGAAGATTCCGGTCGCCCGTCGGTTCTAGGACGGAGATCATACATCGACGATATCTTGATCACGGCTGGAACATGGGATCAAATGTGCGATCGGGTGGAAGACCTATTGGAGGCCTGTGATAAGTGGAATCTCTCGATCAGTGTGGCGAAGAGCTTCTGGGGCATGGATAAGGTGGAATATCTCGGACACAAAGTGTCGATCGACGGATTGGAGGCAAACCCGAAAGACCTGAAGTCTCTGACGGATCTACCATTCCCTGGATCACTCCGATCCATGCAATCGTTCCTGGGAAGTTTGAATTACTATAGTCGGTTCATCGAGGATTATGCGATCTATGCATCGGTCCTATATGAACTACGTGAGGTGGAGTTCGCAGAACTGAAGAAGCGACCCGATCTACGAAAGATCATGGATAGTACGGACCCGAGCACTCGAGATCCCGTTGCGCTTAAGTCGAATCAGGATGGATCACCAGACACCTCGACTCAAAAAAGGGAAAGTACACCGGATCCCGACTTGGGGGCGATGCCTCCCCCCTGTTCAAGCGAGGTCGAAGCCAATCTGGCCCAAAAAGCTGGCGACGAGAGGTGGGGTAGGGCACACAGGGCGTTTACAGCCTTGAAAACCAAGATCGCGTCGACCCCGATCCTTCGTCACTTCGACATGACGAAGTTACCCGTGGTGATTGTGTATGTTAGTGACTGGGCGATTTCCGCCGCACTAATGCAGGAACACGACCAGATCTACCACCCGGTCGCGTTTGCCAGCCGAACCTTGAAGGCGAACGAGCTAAACTATAATGTTGCCGAAAAGGATGTGTTGGCTCTACTTCGGATCTTGGATCTACACTACACCCTGTTGGTGGGGCGTCGGATCAAGGTCCTAACCAGCTCGCCTGGCTGTTCAAGTCTGCCGGCCTCCAAGGACGTCTGGGACAATGGTCTGCTCTTCTGTCCCCATGGACACTCGAGATCACGAAGTGTATGAAGGGAGAGGATGAGATACTGGGGGCGATCGCAGCTAATATAACGCCTAGATCGGAGATCGACGAAGCCCTGATCGCGATCGCGCCACAGAAGGAACCAAGACGTAAGATCCAGATGCCGATTCCCACCGTAGATCCAGGTGAGGAGCTATGGGTAGTAAGTTTCGACGGTTCGGCACGCGTGAAACGAGGAGGAGGCGCTTTCAGCGCGATCGTGTGGAGTTTGCCGGAGTGGAAAGTGATCAAGGCTAGATCAGACTATGCGGAGAGTCTTACTGTCAATGAAGCGGAATACCGTGGACTCTTGCTAGGTCTTGGCATGATCGCACAGTTAGAACGCCGCCGTTTGGTCGTTTGTGGCGATTCGAATCTGGTGATCCGACAAGTCCGGGGCGAGATCGACTGCAAGGCGCCAGGATTGACGTTACTGAAACAGAAGGTGCTAGATCACTTGCGGAATTGGGGAGATCATGAGCTGGTCCATGTGAAGAGAGACTGGAATGGGAGCGCAGATAGCTTGGCGAGTGCCGCACTGCAGCGAGGAAGCGGGATCGAGGTCCACGATGAGGCAGATCGATGCGATCTGATCACCCTGAATCGACTTAATGAGGTGTTGATCCCTCGAGTTGAAGATCGAACTGTGCAAGTCTCGGCCGTAGCCACGCGTGCAGCCCGAGCGCGACCTGGTGCCGCTGTCCTGCGAGAGAAAATGATCCGGGAGATGCGGGTTGATCGGATCAGGCGAGCCCAGAACGAGGAGGTCTGGATCGCAGGACTAAAGTAGTACCTGGCTGGGCAGATCGCGGATCTTACTCGAGCCGAATCTGGATCTTACGCCAAGATCGCCTCCGAGTACGAGGTAGACGAACAAGATCTGCTATTTTACTGCCCACCAGGGCCGAGATCAAGTGGTGATCGCGATCGCCTGATGAGACTTGTGGTCCCAGAAACGCTACAGCAGGATGTCCTCCACCACTACCATACGACTCTGGAAGGGGGACATCAAGGGATCGGACGCACTTATCAGCGGATCCGAGATCATTTCCACTGGAGGGGATTATATCGGAGCGTGCAGCGATACGTAGGCGAGTGTGTAGACTGTGAGACTGGAAAGGGGAGACCTACGATCCGGGGCGAGTCGCCTGGGAATCTGCAAGCGACATACCCATTCCAGATCATAGCGATGGATCACATACCCTCTCTGCCCAGATCCAACAAAGGCAACACTGAACTACTGATCTGGGTAGATCTGTTCACGGGATATGTGATCGCAAAGGCTAGTTCCTCCCGATCGGCCCAGACCGTCGCGGAATCTTATGAAGAATGCGTGTTCCGCAGATTTGGTGCTAGCGAGATGATCAGGCACGATCGAGAACCGGGCTTCATGTCCGACTTCTTCAGATCGTTCAATAGGATCCTGGGGCAGCGACAACGGGCGACGATGGCCTACCGACCACAGGCCAATGGGACTGCGGAACGGATGGTGCAAACGGCCACTAGGGCGATCAAGATGTATGTTCAAGATCTCGATCAAAAGGACTGGGATGAATACGCGGAGAGATTGACTTTCGCTATTAACACGGCTCACGATCGGGTTCGGGGAGACACTCCTCACTATTTGGTGCACGGATGGGATCCGAGGTCGACGTTGGAAGCGACGATCCCGATCGGGTCAACCAGGCGCCATGACCGTGATCCAAGACGGTGGAGATATCGCGTTCAGAGATACTACCAGCAGTCGAGAGAGCAGGTCAACGCTAAGCTTCGAGAGGCGATTGCAGACCGAGCTGATCGGCACAATGAGGATGTCGATCCGCATCAGATCGAAGCTGGATCACGAGTTTGGCTATACCTAGATCGTGTGAAGGAAGGGTATGCCCGTAAACTCGCCCACCTTTGGCACGGCCCGTTCCGTGTTGCAGAGAAGCTCAATGAATTCACGATCAAGCTGGAGATCGCGGGATCTGATTACCATATCTTCCCGGTGGTCCATGTTTCTAAGCTAAAGCTGGTACGGAATTTCCCGGATCGACCGCGGATCGAGTTGACTGTAGATGAAGCAGATCGGCTCGATTTTGATGAGATCCTCCTTCCGGAGGACAGTTGGGTCCCAGATCTGGATGCCGATGAGTACGAAGTCGAACGGATCTCGGACATGCGAAGTGGGAAACGAACTCGCTACGGCCGGATCTATCGTGAATTCCTGGTGCACTGGGTCGGTTATGATGAGCCAACGTGGGTCGACGAAGCTGACCTTAACTGTGGGGCCATATTGAGCGCGTTCCTACGTGACCACGCTAATCGGAACCGGTTCGGCGTGATGCAGTCGCATGAAGAAGTGTAAGGGAAGTCAGGCGAGGTGACAGGGTTGCCTCGCCGTGATCGAGGAAGCTGATGTGAAGGAGAATCCAGATCAGAGCGAGAGTTTTATATTTGTGTATATGCATGTGCGTAGGGAATTTGACATGGGAAGATGGTGATCCGGGATGTCGAGATGGAGATGAAAGGGGATCACATTCCTAAAATGATAGAGTACGATGGAATGACTGTGGGAATGGAGATTACGAATCACGAGTGGAGATTATGAGAATTACGAATGGAGATGGAAGAATGCAGAACGGCCCTGGATGGGTTTCCGAATCCGAACTCGGGAGAAGCCCCGAGCCTTGCTGCAGGTGATCGAAGTTCGCACGACTTACGGAGAAGCGGCCCCAGCGGGAGGAGGATTGAACTTGCCGATAAGGCGGGGATCCTGGTAGCGGGATGGTTGACCGGGTCTTGCCGATACTGGTTACGCCACGGATCCGCCTCGTCACACTCCTCCAGAGCCTCGATCAGGTTCGCCGGCTCTGGGACGTTCGCGTTGGGATCCACCCGGTTGGCACGCCGAGTGACCACGCCGGGATACCAACGAACCACATCCACCGCCGGAATGGGGAGGTGAAGGAAGAACGGATCCAACAAGATGTCGAGATCGAACCACTGGTCGCGCATTATGGCGGGAAGGAGGCGAGGAACTGGCGCCAAGCAGACCCAGCCCGACTCCGCCTGGCCTTGCGAGCAACGTAATACCGCTGCAGTTCGAGATCCGCATCTTGCATGGCAGAGGTTATCTCGAAGTTATGGGTGGCCTCCCAAAATGCCTGACGGTGCCGTTCCTCCAGGACGCGATAGGTGGCGGCCACGGCTGCGAGGGGTGTTCCCTCCCTCTCGTGCAAATCGAGGTCGAACGTAAGGGGACCCGGGTTCGCGAAGTCGTTCCACGGCTCCAGAGCCAGCAGATCAAGCACGTTCACGCCCGTGATCAACTCGTTGAGGTATTCGGTGCCGGGGGTCGGTGCAGGCCCGGCCTGTATCTGGGAAGGGAACATCCAACCCGAAGGGATCAACAACCGTTTGCCCAGAGAACTGGCAATCAGACCCACGATCGAATACCGCCCGATCACCTGCGGATCCCACGGTACGATGTCAGCGGCCGCGAAGGTACGCTGCCGATCGTACCCTGGAATGAAGGAGGCGACCGGGAATAGGGGTGGTCGGAGCCCGAGGGGCGGGGAACCGCCGGGAGGAGGTGGCGGCGGTGACGGGGAACCCGGAGGTGATCCCGGAGACGGCGGGCCTGATCCATCCGGAGATGGGCTTGAGCCGTCCGGAGACCCCGATCCACGAGTGCCAGAAGGTCCGCCTCTCGGAACCTGACCGGACTCGCGCCGGTGCGTCGAGATAGACCGTTGGCGGCCCATGTGTAGAATCTCGTCCTCCTCGGAGTCCTCCGCCTCGTTGGAACGTTCCGATTCGGCCTCAGAACTAGTTCCATTGCTGGGTTCTGGACTCTCGTCCTCTTCGAACGGCGATGAGAATGGGTGCTGGGGATCGTAGTCGGAGTCTTCCTCTTCCTCATCCGGCGAATCACCCTCGGCGGGGAGCGATCCGGACTGATCCTTCGGTGCTGGGGTCGGATTAGGGGTTGGAGTGTCGGTTTCCTCCCCTCCGGCTTGCCCAGAAGCTTGATCCGCCAACAGATCCAGCGGGCTCGCCGTTGATCCTGCCGGGGTCGGAACCACCGTTGGTGTGACAGGCTGGGTTGATCCGGGAGCTTCGGTAGCTGCAGTTTTTAGATCACGGGGAGCGGAGGAGCTCCGAGCTGGACGCTTGCGTGAGGAAGGAGGAACGGCCGGGGAAGCGGAGGCGCTTCGAGATCTTTTGGTGGTCTGCGAGGACAGATAAACGATCTTGGGTGGCATCGTCCAGGTCGACCTGGATTCGATCACGATCTACCGTGACTCGATTGAGATCTTGCACCGCCCGATCCCGGTCGAGACGGGCCTGATTCAGGTCTGCGACGGCCTGATCCCGCTCGGCAATTGCGGCACGATGCTGGACGGAGAGCTGGTCCCGGTCGTGCTGGATTTTTTCCAGATTTCCCAAGGCGTCTGCCAGATCTTGCTCCAGGCTGGATACGGCGGCGGCATCGGCGGTTGCATCCAAAGGCGGGGCGCGAGAATCCGGTGCGGATACGTCCTCCAAGGCGAGGTGTGCCCGAGCCAGTTCAGCCTGGTGATCCTCTGCCTCGCGTTCCAGGTACGCGACTTCGGCTCGAGCGGCGAGCAACTCCGCTTGGGTCCGCGTCAACTCCAACTTCAACCGAGCCTCCTCTGCCGTAGGGCGAGTCTGATCAGCGGGCATGGCCATGGCCGCTTGTGGACCTTGGGAGGTCCTCTGCCAGCGATCAAGGCTACGCTGAGTGAGGGTCAGGTCATGACGCACGGCGGCGAGCTCCCGTTCGCGATCCTGAAGCTCATCCCGGAGTTCAATCTCCGTCTCCCCGGCTATGCGAAGTTCGGCCAGCCGGAAGTCGAGATCCTCGAGCGCAGAGTCTAGCCGCGCCTGGATCCGGGCCATTCGCTGCTCAGACTCCCGCCGTTCGGCGTCGTGCTGAGCCCGCTGATCCTGCAAGGCGGAGATCGCGTCCCCACCGATAACATCTCCGGTTCCCGACCGCAGACGAGCGATTTCGGCGTTCAGCCGCAAGATCTCCTCCGCCTGGTCGTCCCGGAAGCGCTCCATATCCTCCATGTCGGATCGCAACCGGCGAACGGTGTCGTCCAGGTGGTCCCGATCGCGACTCAAGGTTTCGCGCATCCGTTGGCTTTGGGCCAGTCTCGCTTGCAAGGTGACCAGCTCAGGGTTTACCCCGGGGGTTGAGAAGCGGGAGGCCTTGGATCGGGCGGATCGGATCGAGTGCTCGCTCGAGGGCGTTCTTGGCGTCAGATGGGGCGAGGGAGGCGGATCGGACATCGTGAGGGAGTGGTGGCACTTGAACGACTTGTGTTTCAGGTGGTGAATGTGGAAATAAACCCGAAGTGAGCTGCGGCAGCTCAACTTACGTGCTGGGGGCGGATGTGGTGAAGCGGACGAAAAATTTTCCCGGAGAGGCGATATCAGCCACGAACCCGAATAGAGTCGGAACGAGCAACAGGGGGGACCTGTGATCCCCAGATCTGGGTCGAATCAGACGAAGGTACGATGGGTCCCGCCGGGGAACAGGCAACGGAGACACCGGCGGAGGAGCAACTGGAGCGGTGTTCGTGGGCGATCCGAATCCTGCCGCGGTGTTCGTGGGTGATCCGAATCCTGCCGGAGGAAGTGTAATGGGTCTACCTAGACCTATTAGATGGCGTACACGTGCGCTTACGTGTATGAGGAAGCGTGCAAGTAGATTAGACTTAATTTAAGTATACTTATTTAAATAAGTATAATTAAATCAAATGTAACTAAATTAAACTGCAAAATACCGTAAAATGAGAACTGTTATTGAATTTGGCATAAGCCAATTATGGACCTCCTAAAACTGTTTGTTATCTATTTCTAAAGGGTCTGCCAACCACACGTTGGCAGAAACTCTGCTCAGTGATAGGTTGAAATCCGTTACTTTCTACCAATAATATGCACAAATGCACACGAACCACCCAATAATGTGGTTCGCTCATGTATCCATTGGTGTGTACAGCACACCAAGGTCTGAGGCCCATTTCCAACCTCTAACAGTTATCCTAACTGTTAGAGTTACAAGTGGTACAACCACTTGTACGTGTAACCCCGTTACACCATCCCCCCGTTAAGAACCGACGTATCGGTCTCGATACGTCAATCAACAGAACTTGACAAGACCGTCAAGTTCCCAAGAGAAATCCGAGTTCATTTCGCAATGGACTCGCCAACGCCCACGTCTCCGTCCGCTACTGCGGACGCGCAAGCCTCACCTGCTGCCTCTGCAGCAGGAACAACGACCTCAGCAGTGCTCACTAACACTGCTGCTTCCAGCGGTCCGACAGAGAAGCTCTCTGTCACCAAGTACCATAAGGAGAAGCATGAGAAGAAGAAGAAGTCTTCTTCTCTAGCAGAGATTAAGAATCCTGCTGTCCCTCTCAAAGAACTCTTTGGAGAGGACTACGAAGACATCCTCGACTACGAGGAGGATGTCGAGGAGGGGGAGGTTGATGTCAAGGCTCCCGCTCCCGTGTCTTCGTCCGAAGACACGTCAGACCCACCCGTGGGATCTCGACGACCTCGTCATGAGGCCTCGGACGCTTCAAGCTCGAAGCGTCCGCGCAGTGATGATGAAGCGTCCCCCATGTCGAGGGCGCTCACTGCCCCGCGCACTGATCCGCCAGTGCGCACACCATGGATGCCTACTGAGGCAGAAATCCATGACCGGTTCGGTGCTAGTTCACCACCGAACCCGATACTGTTGTACTCATGCAACAGTATCAACGACGACGACGTCGCCGCTAAGGTTGTCTTTGAGTCCGAGACTCAAAGACGCGACTACTATATCGGGCTCTTCCACGAGCTCCGATACTATGCAGCGAAGAAGACTTCGCGCAAGAGCAAAGTGCCAGAGTGGCAGGCACTTTGTCAGTCGTGGAACGCCTTTGTTGATAACTTCAACAAAGACCCGAAGGCATATCGCGATCGCGTTGCTGCGGCTCGCGATCGCTACTACACTTACACTACACGTGGTAAGTGTGAACGCCTCCATGATCAGTCCATGGAAGCGGGGATCCCATGTGCCGTTCCCTTTGGCACACCCTGTCCGTGTTGCCCACCCTTGGCAACACGCCTCACCGAAAGTGATCTCCTGGGGTACACGGTCGTCCGTGTACCCGATCACATCAAGGAGCTCCGTGGTCGTATTGTGCCACGCGAAGCTCCGAGTGCTGTGGCTGACCGCAGCACTCCTCGTGCAGGGTTTAACCCTGCAAGTTATGGTGGGCTTCGTACGCCCTCACCATTTCCGGAACGTCCTCCATCAGGACGTTCCGCGGCCCCATGTATCTCGATGGGGAGGAAATCCTCTCCAACGAATACGAAAACGAACCCCTTGAGAGTTCGTTCTCTTATGAGCCACGATCCGCTCCACAATCCAGCGGATCGCTCCACGCGCGTCGCGCAACGGCGGCGGAGGGGGTGGGAACACTCCCTCCGCATGGTCAACGCTATGACCATGACGATCGTGCCCTGCACGATCGAGTTGCTGCGCTGGAGCAGACACAGAGCGCTGAGATAGCTGCTCTGAAGCAGGAGGTTCGTGTCCTCCGTGCTGAGATCTGCGAGGCAGCTCAGACTGCCTCGAACCTCTCGTCCGGTCTTGGGACGAGAGTGAACCGGTTGATCGACCGTGTCGACGGTCTCGAGAAGGCCTTCCAGGCCTCTCGCACTCCTCAGTCGGACTACCAGCCCTAGGTAGTCCGTGCCGCACGTACGGCTTCAACCGCCCGACGTAGAAGGTCGGGTGGAGCCTCATGCTGGACGGTATGTCCAGCCGGTACGCGTTACCATGCCGTTCAAGTACTTTGAACGGCCCAATGAATCTTGGAGCAAGCTTGCTTGCTCCAAAGTCAGACACTGCATGTCTAGGTAGGTTTTGTGTAGCTAACAAAACTAATGAACCCTTTTCGAATTCATTTGTGTTGCCTCTACCAACAGTATCAGCGTTCAGCTTCTGTCGATCGACAGAAGCTGCGATAGCATCCTGGACAAACCGTATGACGGCTTGTCTTCGCTGGACAAAGTCTAGCGCACCCGAGCTGAGTCCTTTCAGCTTGTCGCCCTTGTCAGCAGCAGGCCCTGCCTGCTCGCTATCATCTCTCATGTCTTTGCCCGGCACAGACGTCGCGCGCTCGTTCCTGCTCGAACGAGACGTCGCACGCGTCACCGCAGCTGATAGTGTGCTGCTATCAGTTGCATTCTGCGGTTGTTCGGACGCAACCGTAGATCCTCCCCCACTTAAGGAGGAAGCTACCCCGCCGAGCATGCTCGGCAATCGTGGATGCCTCATGGCGTTCACGTAGAACGGTGTATGCCCTGTCGAGGCATGCACCGAGTTGTTGATGGCAAACTCTGCCATCGGCAAGCACTCGCTCCAATGCGGGAACGAGTGAGCGTAGCTCTTCAACGTGTCACCCAATACACGGTTGACACGTTCGGTCTGTCCGTCCGTCTGCGGATGATCCGCAGTCGACATTGATAACTGTGAACCAAGAAGTGTAAACACTTCTTGCCAGAACCGCGCTGTGAAGCGTGGATCACGGTCCGACACAATGTCGAGCGGCATGCCATGGTGTTTGAACACCATGTCAACAAACAGTCGCGCAGTCTGCGCGGCTGTAACAGTAGCCGGGACGGCAGCAAGATGAACCATCTTGCTGAATCGGTCCACAAAGACAACGATGCCCGTCCTCCGCTTGCTGTCAGGCGGAAGACCGAAGACAAAGTCCATGGACATGGACTGCCAACACTCCGACGGAGTCGGTAGTGATTGAAGAGGAGCGTGGGAGAACTGCGCAGGCTTCACGCGTTGACAAACCTCGCAAGCACGTACGTACTTGCGCACCCACTTGTACTGGTGGTGCCAGTAGAAGTCACGCGTGAGAAGAGTGTATGTCTTCTCACGACCCGGATGCCCTGCCGTGGGGGCATCGTGATACTCGAACATGATCCTCAACCGGAGGTCATGATCATTCGGAACGACAATGCGATCCGCATTGTCGTCTACTGCACTGTACAACAGTAGGCCTTCGTGTACACGATAGCGATGTACACGAGCTCGAAGATGAGGGGTTAGCTTCCGGTGCTGCGAGGAACTCCAGCAGCCCCTTCGCGTCTGCATCCCTTGCATACGCGTTCTTCACGTCGTCAATCAACGTTGACGACGGCACACTTGTCCTCACGACGCCAACAGCGTTGGCGTCGACCGTCTCCGCATAGTCAGGTCGACGCGATAGCGCGTCGGCCACTACATTGAGTCTTCCGGGTTTGTACTCCACCCGGAAGTTGTACTCCGCTAAGAAGGACAACCATCTCGCCATACGTTGCGAGATGTGCGGCGACTTAATCGCCGTACGCAATGATGCGTGGTCTGTATAGACCACGAACGGTCTACTCCCAAGTAGATACACTCGGAACTTTGCGAGTGCATACTTCATGGCAAGGAGCTCCTTGTCATGTACGGGATAATTACGCTCAGCTGGCTTCAGCTGACGCGATTGATAATAGACTACACGATCACGCCCTTCGTGATCGTGTTGCATCAATGCACATCCGATTGCAAAGTCGGATGCATCGCACACTACGTGGAATGGACGATCTTGGTCCGCCACGGCCAAGATCGGCGCTTCAGTCAAGCCCTGCTTGACTGCACCGAATGCCTCCTCGCACTCGGTCGTCCAAATCCACTCAGCTTCTTTCTTAAGAAGCTGTGACAACAGGCGAATCTTGCCCGCATAGTTCTCCACGTACTTGCACAAGTACGTGGCAAGCCCAAGGAACTGCCTCAGTTCCTTCACATTGGAATGGCGTGGGCCATTCATTGATCACTCTGACCTTCTCTGGGTCAGGGCGCACGCCGTCTTTCCCCACGAGACACCCCAGCACGGGTATCTCGCTCGCCCCGAAGATACACTTCTTCAGGTTCGCATAGAGCTTATGTTTCCTCATAAGCTCTAGCAGCTTCCGGAGATGCACCTTGTGCATCTCTATGTCCGTCTTCCCGTTCACAGCCCGGCTGTGGACGAACACGTCGTCGAAGTAGCTCGGTGCGAAGTCGCGCACCGAGCGCAATAGATGTGTCACGCATCTATTGAACGTCGCAGGGGCGTTCTTAAGCCCCTGTGGCATGACGAGCCACTCCCAAAGCATACCGCTTGTAGTGCTTACCGCAGTGAGAGGGATGTCCCTCTCACGCATGAGGATCTGATAGAATCCATCACGCAGATCTAGAGCACTGAAGATAGTGCTCAAGGCCATCGAATCGATGATAACATCTTTTCGCAGTATCGGCGTCTGCGCCGGTATCGTCGCATCGTTCAACTTGTTGTACGCATGAACGATGCGCCAGCCGTCCTGTGGTTTCTTAACACAGAACGTTCGAGGAAGACTGCGCTGGTGGTGTCCACTGAGTGCCATCCTTGAGCGCGCTCCTTAGGAGCTCAATAACCTCTGTAGGCCGTTCCTTGCGAAAATTATCCGATCGCTGCGATTCGGTCTCGTTGTTCGACGTGTCGCTGACGAATCTCTGGAGCTCATCGATCGAAAACTCTGGCAGCGAGCTGTTGCTACGCATGTATGGGGCAGTTCCAGCCGTGGTGTGTGCCACAGCCCCGAGTAAGTGCTGAAACCCGATGCTCGGCCCTGCGTTCGGGAAAACTGGCAAACTCGGGTCAATGGAAGATGAATCCTCATGTCGGTCGGTGCTGCCATCGTACCAGTCGTTGAAGAGATGAAGGTAGAAAGCGTCGGCTTCAGCAGCTTTAGGATTCGCCGTCTCGCAGACCACAGCGTGATCAAGTGCGTTATCCACGTCTTCGTGTGTCCCGGTGATATCGTCGACATCACTACCAGAACCGTCATGTACTTCGGCACCGTCGCCTGGATCACCACGACACTCTTCTGCTTGCCTTGCAGCGCGGTGGTAGTCGTCCATATTAGCCATCATCTCATGTATGAAACCCGAACGCGTGGGTTCCCACAGCGAGTAAGCCTCGATCCAAGTATCGTCGTTTGCCGGGTCACCCGCCACAAGGTCTGCAGTGGTGCGGAACGGCTTAAACAGCACAAGTGCGCACTTGCTTCGCTTCACGATGTACTCGTAGGGAGTTTCGGAGTCTACGAAGGGCATGCGCATTCCGACGACTACAGGAACAACTTCATTGATGTGCGTGCCAACACAGTGTGAGTCGAAGAGAGGGTGATCTGGTTGAAAAAGCGCGCGCTCTGCAGATGCCTCAGATCGCTTCCGACGGAAATGCTTTGCCACGAACTCGTATAGACTGATTGGGTCTAAGGTCGACGGCCGAAACAAATAGTCGTCTAGAAACGATGCCGCTCGAAATCTGACACCAGATCCACCGTGCTCTCGTAACTGGACAAGGTCGCACATTTCTGACGAGCGATCAACAAGTTCGCCTAGCACCGCTCGTAGTGGAAGCGTGGCACACGGCGTGCTCATGAATGCACATGATCCTCGGAGCAAGTACAAGGCAGCAAGAGGTCCAGCGATCTCACGACGGTTCGTGATCGCGTATAATAGAGATGCTACGCGCTTGCGCCCAATTGCAGCGTTCGACGGCGTCGCTTCTTCATCGCGCGCTTCTCGCAACTGGCGACGCTGGAATGCAGAAAGGGCAACGGCTGTAATTGAGTCGACATGTTTCTGCATCTTGGTAACGTACTTTGTGGCATAGTAGATTCGCAGCAAAGCACCCAGTCCGCCGATCATGACCTGGATGTCGTGGTTGCACTTAAATGCCAACATCATCTCGCGATTGAAGCCGTTGATGAACTCAAATGGTGCTCGCCTCATGAGAGTGACGCCGTCGCTTGAGCACGACGTATGCGGAGCTCGATCCCGTGGAAAACCGTAGCGACAACGACCGGGCAACGATGCACGGCTCCTTTTGAAGCAGCTTCCCGCATGTGACCACCAATGAAGATTGAACATGAAGACGAGCATTGACACCACGAACGCAACAATGCGTGGTGCAAACCGTTTATCGTCAACTGACGGAGGCATCATTACCAATGCTCGAGTGACACCATCATTGCGAAATGCGTCATCTTCTCGTCGCTCTTGTCGACACGGAGATCGGTTCAGGTCCTGCAGATACTCGCCATAGACGTCACTACTGCTTGGATCTGCCTCTTTGAATAAGTGTAGATCGCGGTAATAAATGGCCGCCTTCGCTGCTGTGGTTCCGCCCCGACAGTGCGTCTCTAACTGCACAGCTGATTTCAATTCGTCCGAGGAGTACGGTCGCATCAGTGCCGGCCACAACGCCGGTCGGTTGTCGAGCAAGACGCGTCGAATAACATGTTGCGAGCTCAATTCTGTGCCGCATCCAGCGCACTGAACGAGCTGCGGCTCGCCACGAACTCGATCGCTCTGCCTATTAGGATCCTCATATGCTACGGGGGGTATTTGGAGCTGCTGCAGATCAGCGTATGAGTGCCCACAGAAGACACACGACGAATCTGCAACTTTCAACGGCATCGACGTTGCCACAACGCTGTCAGTGAACGCCTCAATATCACGATAGTAGTGGTCGCCGTATAATGTTACCGCTCGGTCAAATGCTTTACTGTTTGGTGGCGCGTTTTCCAGCCATACCAAGAAGTGCGCGTGAAGCGTTCCACCGCCTTGGGTTTCGACCATGCCAAAGTAGGCTCGCACCGGTCCAAACAGCCCATCGAATGGCTTGGCTTTCATGCGCTTCGGGGGCACACCAAGCACGTGCTCAATGAAGGCGTCAATGTTTCGTACGAAGAGTCTAGCAGACGCCATGTCATTGCGCATGGCGGCACTATGGAGAGTCGACCGTTCTGGTGGTGCAGACAACGGGGCATCAAACAGCGTATCAACGGAGGTGATACCACAGTACTGCGCCATCACAAACGAGTCCGCTACATTGGGTGTAAGAGTCACAAAGAGAGCTGGTTGCCCAAATCGCGTTTGATACGCGAACGCCCGGCGTCGACATTGTGCCCGCTCGCCGTCGCTCCCCCACATCGAGCTGCCGCTTAGTTCAACCGTTCGGAGAAAGGCGGTCGCGTTCGAGTCGCTACTTCTTGCCGATGTGGTGCGACCTTGGCGTTGAAGCTCTTTCTCCTTCAGTGCTTGTACCAGCGCCTCCTCCGAAATATTGTTGTACGACTCAAAAAGCTCAGGATTCCGCTGGCACTTGATCCCTACTTGAGTGTACATCTTCTGCACTGACAAGTAGTCGAAGCTTGCAAGGACGAACAGCTCATCTTCTGCAAACTTACGTGAACTCAGCATGCTGTAATACCGGACGCACGCTTCCAGGGACACCGGAACGTGGCGCTTCTCCCCTGGATGGCCTCTTCCGTATGGGAAGAGATGCGGCCACATCCGTGCGAACAGCACATTGTTCTTTTTCGCGAAGTGAGTCGAATGGCGCACTAAGAAGTGCGGTTCGGGAGATGCCTGTGTTTCGTGTCCGGCCACCGCAGGTAGGTCCTGAGTAGCGACTTCGCGATCGTCTGCCACAAAGACGACTCGATGTTCGACTACGTTGGTCTCTGCAGTGGACGTATCGGCATCGGTTACACCGCCGACGCGATCCTGCTCCGCGTCAATGTCATCAACTTCGGTGACGGCATCAATAGCCTCAAATATCAAATTCTGAGCAATCGCATCGGCCGTGAAATCAGAGCTGTTCCCAACGGAAATGGATGCGTACAGCGGGTTGTGAAGCTTGTAGAACGCAAGCAAATCATCGACGACTTCGCGACGCACGCGGTGCATTTCACGTACGCAAGCGCTTGCTGTTCGGTGGTAAATGGCCCAGCAAGCACAACACGATATGTCCCCATAGAACCAAGAGAAATCGGTAGCAGCGTCGCGGCCGGCCCTGGCGAAGCGTCAAACGCTAGGCAGTGTGATCGTATCGCGCGGTGTGCACCGCCGCGCATAACACGGGTCACACAGACGACTGACACTGGCTGAGTAATCAATCGCTCGGGCAACGTGACGTCCATGAATCGTATCGGCAGCGTCCCGGGTGAAGCTCATGTCCAATCGTATCATCCGGTTAATTATGCACTCTCGACGGCATCGCTCGCTGGGACCGTGCCACTGCACTTAATGATAGTCAGACGGTGGGTTGGGTTATCGTTTCTGTTGTCATACTACAACGTGCCATTAGCTCTTTATGGTAGTCGGACGGTAAGCTCACGTTTGTGTTGTCGGTTTCAAAGTATTACCACCAATGATTTGATGTCTGCACTGCTTCAGTTACTCTCGCTCAAGACATAGAGCGTTTCCATGCCTTTGACGGCCGACGAAAGGCGGGAGCGGAATCGGTTGTCAGCTCGACGCCGACGTGGTCGAGAGACGCCGGCTGCAAGTGATGATAGGCGTCGTCGTGATCGGGAGAGTCATCATCGCCGTCGAGTAGCGTCTGCGGCAGGAACAGAGCGCGCGGTGAATACTACACTTCCAACTTCATCATCATCTACACCGGCATGTGGTCAGACAAGTCAGTCAGTCATTGGACGGTGCTTTGAGAACCATTGTGCCTGGGGCGACATCGAAATTCCAAGGTTGTATCCCGTGTCGGTTGAGGCGAAGAGCAATGTACTGCAGCGTCTGCGGTTAGCGCTTGGCGCACATGGACTCGATGAGACCGTGTGTGCGGTTTGTGACCGTAATGTGCTGTGGAAATCAATTCATCTCGTGGACGTTACCGATCGTGACCGCATTGACAACATGCACTCGCTACTCGTAAGCGATGGTGAAGGCTTGCCACTGGAACTTATAGTCGAGTATGACTGCTCTGAGCTGCACTCGTGTCTGAGCGGCATGTTATTGTCAAGAAGGGGGATACATGAGGATGGGTACGTGCAAGTCTGTGAAGAGTGCAACAACAGCTTGTTGAAGCAAACGGTGCCGAAGTTTGCGATCAAGAATGGATTTGCAACGTTGTCCTTCGAATAAGAACTATGTGCATGGTATCAACCGCAAGTTCTACGGCAACGCACGGTGCCCCCTCAGTTCTTCTTATATCAGAGCATATTGATGCAAAACATTACGTGCTGTATCTTCACTGCCTTGGTCAACTCTGACAACCGCTAAGAGTGAATTCTTCATCGAATTCTCCATCGCACGCAAACAGCTTGGCAAAGGTGGAGGCGCTCGCTTTCGATAACCATAACTGTACTGATGAAGTCAATTACCCGGCGTGACGCACCTGGCTTCCAACAGCATAACTACATCCTTAGCATTGCTGTCGTATGCCAGAATCACTCATATTCACCGACATGTTCAACTGCTTACGAGAAACTGGTCAATGGTGAGCTGAACGACTCTCTTTTTTCTTGCTCCGTGCTCAGAGAGCTTCCGCTTGTGTTTCTCCCAACTTATCACGCCTCTGCAATTGCGAGAACCGCACAAACACTCAACGACTAGCTGCTCGCCATCAACAATCACATAAGCACGTTCAAAGTGAACACTACGAACACATACACAAACAACACTCTCCACATCTCACCTCACTTTCGACATGCTGGAACTGATAGTCGAGTGTCAACTCTTCTCCCGCTTGCACGTCACGAATGGCAAATAGTCCACATCGCTCGAGGCCACGGACGTTCCACTTCTCAAACGCGCAGTTAGGATCACACGAATGATTTACAAAACGTGTTCGACCCCCAAAGCGAGTGGCGTCAATGACTTTTTGCGCGCTCACACGTAGCATGTAGTGGCGCTTAGAGCTTCGATAAGACTGGAATGTGAACACAGCCTTAGTACCACAGGATGCAAACGCACATTCTGGCAACCACCCTACCTCATAGCGTATCATGGCGTCATGGTTGTTTAGCACCTCTCCTACGTACTCGCCTACGTACTGGCGTGTATGATCTCCATCGCCAGCAGCCCAACCCCCTTTCGACCACAGTCTACCACTGCGGTCGCGACGAAAGACCCCATTTGCAGCTGCCGGTTTGTGCACAATATTCCGCACGGACAGCTCTCGACTGCGCATTCGTAGCGCATCTACCACAACCATGTCCTTAGCACCCTCACATGCCATGTATCTACTGTCTACGACCACGTACGGCACGATTAATGCAGCCTTCCCCACAACCCTGCCTGGTCTGGTCATCAATTGTACAACCACAGATCTGGATTTCGCCCTTGGAGGTTTATTCAGTACATTAACACATGCAAACCAACTAAAACAATCAGCAACTGGAGTGGGAACGGTACGGCAACGACGTACATTTTCGCTTACCTGTTGCGCTTCAAGCCACTTGCCGCCGACTGCCACATTCGCTTCCACTATCCGAACCGCCTCAAACGCTTCCTCAACCGAACTAGCCATCATACACGACGCATGCACAACACCAGTCGGATCGACCATGGATATTGGCCGGCACCAATTCATCATGGAAAGATCAGCTCATGCAGCACGCACCGCACCCTGTCCCGCATTTCCCCACGTCTCGTCTTTCTTGAAGCAACAGGGCGATTCATACATAGTTTTAACCATATCACTAGCGCGACGAGGTCTCAGGGAAATGGCGCTTGAACACTACTTCTCAGAACGAAGAACGAGAGCGAACTTCTCCTCGCCCAACTAACGGCGGTATTCATGACCAACAAACTTAACACCACATTTTCCATTTTGCTCGGCAGTCCAACACTCCGCTTCTCATAACGCCAGCATTATCCTGCTATCGATGCCTCCCAAGAAACACGCAAAGCTACAGCAAGTTGATGAGCCGACACCGCCATCCTCCTCAACGTACATGCCTACACCGACAAACGTCTCGCTCCTGGGCAAGTCATCTTCTCCCTTATTGTCTCCACCGCGTCCAGCGCCCAAACATGAGCGCACTGCTACGAAGTCACTGCCTACCGAGTACGTCTCGCCAGTTAAGAAACTCAAAAAATCGATGGAGCAACACAAACGCCGTTTCTTTGACACCATCGAAGGTACCTCCTTGTTTCAAATTTGTTTTTATGTTCTAACATATATGATCTCACCTAGATTTACGCGACTTCATCACGAACAATGACATGGATGACCCTAACACCCGAGCCTCTGTGCGAGTTCAAGGACGAGTCTTATGGATGCGCAACGATCAAGTGAATAATACAACGCGTTACCTCCGCATCTACCTTGGCGAACAGCGAGCGTCCGAGCCGCTGGACGAACAAGTAGCGGTAATTTTGCGTTGCTAGCGGCTCACTACAACCCTTCCCTTCAGCTCATGTACATGCACTCACCATAACGTTTTGCACGCTCTCTAGATCTTTCAAGAGGCACAACAGGATGACCCGTTCGAAGCCAACCAGTACCTGCTTACAGTGTCGCTCTACGACATCAACGCTGACAATCCAATGCTCCCGCAACCAGGAACTATCATCTCGTTCGCACCCACCAAGTTGCGCGTCTACCGCGACTGCTGTCAGCTCGACACCAAGCTTCACCTCATCAACGTAATTACGCCACCATGAAGCAACTATTGCATTTGAATGATCGCACATGCCAGTAACCCACTCATTCAAACACTTATTTCACTATGTACACACAATCATTACGCTACGTACCATCCCTGATACGTCTGTGCCGTGGCCAAAACCACTTTCAAGCGTCCTACCTGACGAAAAACAACTTAGCCATAATCGTTCACATCTTTCTCCATAATAATTTTCATACAGATTCGAACTACAAACCCGGAGCCTTTGGTCCGGTACGCAATAAATCTGTGTTCTACAAAATAATGGTGACGTCGACGGAGGTGCAGCTGGTTTGTCTGTCGACGACACTGGTGATCACCAGTGCGGAAACGACCATCACTCTTGATGCAAGTGCAAGTTGTAATGACCTACACTCTTCCTTGGCTTTGGTGCCGCCTCTACTGGAGCTCTTGTTCTACCCGAGTTCAGATCCGTTCTACATGAATGAAACCCAAAGATTCCTGAGCTACGTGGAGACGCAGCATGAGGTGTCGCTTGTGTTTGAAGAAAAACTATTGGATAAATTCCCACAGGGGACTCTGGAGTTTGAGCCATTGCGCTGGAAAGCACTACAAGTGGCTTCAGCTGGTCCTGGGGCATTTCTGAGCCAATTGGCGGTACTTACACAGCTCACAACGGAGTTGGCCAAGCATGGGATCAGTGTCTTTCAGATCTCTACGTACCAGTCGGATTATGGTAAGTTTTTCAGCAATTTTTTTGCATTATTATTGATAACTTTTTTTTAAAAATATGTTTTAGTTTTGGTGAAGGTGGAAGACCTGGATGTGGCTATTGGGTGTCTGCAGAGCTTTTGTTGCATTGAGATGGATAATGGAGAAGAATTAAGAACTGTTGAGGATGTGAACGGTTCAGAAAAAGAGGAGACGACAATGGTGCATCACCACCCACTTAGGGTCGGTTCTAACCGCTGGTACTCGTGCCATGCCACGCCACGGGGAGATAGGGGTAGGGTCCTGAGCGGTGCCACCGAGTTGGTTAAAGAATCGTGCCGTGCCACAGTGTCATTTTCCGAGAAGCTTACGTTCGTGATCTTCTTTCCATTGATTCGGGCGGGCTTGGCATGGCGGGCTGACATTCTCGTGTTTGTAGAAATCTATGAAAGCTGCAGTGAAGTTGACAAGATCATTGCGAAATATCTCGGTGGCACGTGGCACGACGCCGTGCCATGGCACTTTGCCGTGCCACCGGTGGCACGAGGATGGTACGAAACCCCTACACCTACCTTCATTTTGGCCAATAAGATATAACGTGGCACGGCGTGGCACGGATGGCACGCGGTTAGAACCGAGCCTTAGTGTACCGGATGTGCATCTGCATCTTGTTCAGCTCAATCGGACATTTGTACGGAGACACATGTACTCGCTCGTGAAGTTGCTGTTTAAGCCGAAAGAACCGGAGAACGACAGTGAAACTCCAAGATTCTTGAGCTACTCGGAAACTGGAGACGATATTTCTGTGGTTACCAGTGATGAATCTTTCTTGATGAAGGCTAGAGAGTTGATGGAACAAGGAGATCAAGGCGTTCTGGTGTCACCAGATTTTTGGAGGCCGGTACAAATTGGTAACACAAAGCTGGGGTTTGCGGAAACTGGAATTGTTGCGGGCCAGACGCGTGTGCTGGTGAATGCTGGCACGACAGTGTTTTACTTGAGCACGTACGCTACAGTAAGTGATGTTTGGTTGGGAGTTGCTTCGTTAAACGTTGATGTTAACCCCTCCAACCCGGAGTGCTGCATAATGCAGCTTAGGCCTTTTTATTAAGCTGCATTATGCACCGTAACGTTGAATTTATCTTGATGTTTGTATGTGAAAAAAAATCACACGAATCGACGCATACTGAAATCAAGATACAAAAATGATGGGCAAATATCTTGCACCGAAAAAGCTCACGATTTGCCAGACATAAACGCTGTCTTTCATTTTTCAAAAATATGCTATTCAGCAGGATAGATATGCTCATGAACAGGTAAATGTTGCAACAGTGGCGCCCGCCAACTATCCGTTTCATTTGAGAACTGAGAAAACGCCTACACCAAGAAAAAAAACGGAGGACACATACAGCTTCGGAAAATAATGAATAGTCTACCTTGCTAGTCACTTTATGTCGTATTATGCAGCGAACTTATGCTGCATTATGCATTGCTCGTATGGTGCATGTGGACCATCAGCAGAAGACAGCAGAACCGACTCCTTGATCAGCTGTTTCTCGACGTAACGCTGTAAAATAGTATATAGGACTTTGTATGAAAAGCAAGTAAACCGGTACCGCAATCAGATGATTACCGCAAACAGGTTTCCACCTGTTTGCGGTAATCATCTGATTGCGGTACCGGTTTACTTGCTTTTTGTATGCCTTCTCATTTTCTAAAAATCGAGTTTGGTTTCTCGATATTCGACTGGTCTCTGGCCAATTGCACATGGTCTTTGTGCAACACTGCACGGTCCTTCTGCAGCATTATGCAGCTTTGCATGGGGCATCTGGATACAATTTGTTCTGCAACATGCAGCGTAAGCGGGAAGTGTCCTGTCCATCGCCGAGCGTGTGCACACTTCCCAAGCCCTTTAAGCGACGTTCTATACAAATTCCTAGTATAACTGTGCTGCATAATGCAGCGTAAGAAGGTCAAAATCAGCCGGGCTGGAGGGGTTAACATGCCGTTCAGGATTTATGCTAATCAAGGAGGACGAATGGGAAGATGCACTACCGATTCTTCGCGACCACTTCAGCCTTATTAGGGGGTGTCAGAATTGCAAAACTTGGTCCGAAAATCCCATGGGATTTCGCGCTAAAATCACATGGGATACCGGCCCGAAATAGCATGTGATTTCAAACGATGGGTTTCAGGGGTCTCAGAATTGAAGAGAATCACGCGTGCAAAAGCAATGTTGTTCGCAAAGGGAAGTTCTTCTGCGTGCGCGCAAGAAGCACACGTCCATGCCGAAGGTCAGCGCGCGCCAGCATCTGACCGTGGAGATCGTAGACCTTCACGCAGTTGCGACGATAAGCTTAGAGATTGTGCTACGCTGTGAAGAGCTGTTTACTGAAGACGATTGACTTGTTGGTCGTTTGACGAATAAATGCTCCGCCATACATGTATTTCCAAACGCGGCCAACTTAGATATCTTAGGTGGGCCACCAACCTTCGTCTTCCCACTGGCACCGTGAAGAGCTTCAAAGAAGGTCTTGTTCCACGATTATCTTGTAGTCGTCAGGCGTGAGATGAACTTTTGTTGCATCATCTGCACTCGCCTTAACAGCACGCTTAACTCTAGTTCTTGCGTTGGTCTTCGTCATGGCTACACGCAAAGAGATAAGGCTTCCACGATGCGGTCCTTCAAGCATGAGAGTACTTACTGTGGTCGTTTGCCGTTGATAACCAGCACCTTGTATCCGCTGGGACTCTCCCAAGAAGGCGTGCCCCCTGTAGAGGATTGCTTGCACACAGACGCGACGTGTGCTTTCTCGCGTTGCGCGACAGATCTTTCCCTTTCAAAATGAAAAGAGCAATTGACGAAGATTTCCTTTTGGCGGATCACTTGTTTGATTTCCTAACTTCAGGCAAATCACCTACCTCTGGAGGTGGGTGATTTGACGAGGCGCTAAATCACATGCTATTTCGGGCCGATATCCCATGTGATTTTGGCGCGAAATCCCATGGGATTTTCGGACCAAGTTTTGCAATTCTGACACCCCCTATTGAGGGTGTTTTTGCGCCGCTTACGACCTGAGTTAGAGAAAACGGCATTTATGACAGGTATTCATTGCTACTAGGCCTATTGAGACAAACGAAGCGATTCAAGAAATTGTTGCTGATCTGCACGAAATACGCATTCTCCAGAATTTGCAGGACGTTGAACCCATCGGTCAGGTTTCTACAGGACGAAATGTCCTGCAAAATCCAAATGGAAAGCAGCACAATCAGAAATAAGCAGGCGCTCACTATTGGTCTGATTCATAAACACTTTCGACAACTTTTGCAGGACAACCGTCCAGTGATTTCTGTATACAGTTTTCTATACAAGTTCATTTTATTATTAGCAACGCGATGACAAGTGTTGACTGGGAGGATCTGACACGGCAAGTCACGGAGATACAGCGGAACACCGTCAGTACTCGATCGCGCGCAGTGTACCAGAACTCGTACTGCAGATTCATCGCGTGGATTGTTCTCTACACGCCGGTACTCATCCCTCAAGCGTTTTCTGAGAGCCTTGGAGACGTGTCAGGCTTCTTCATCAAACAACTCCGAGAACGCATAAAACCTCTGCTGAACAGGGACGAATTAAACCCTCCACTTATCTTTGACAGCCTAGACATCGACATCATTGGCGCTTGGTTATTGACACTTGAGAAGGCGGATGGGACTGCTCTCAGCTACGCAGCACTGAACACACACAGAGCGGGACTTTTTAATTTGTTTCGCGACTACGGTCGAGAAATTCCGGCTGCATTAGAGAAAAAGTTACAAAAGTACTTCAAAGGCTTGAAGCGAGATCGAGCCACCGCTGCTGCTCGTGGAGAAATCCGGGCGAAAACCGGCAAGGACCCACTCTCATTTCAGCTTTACTCCTTTTTGTGTGAGGAATTGTTCAAGCACCCGTCCAAAGACATGATTTTTGCGCGAACATACATGATTATTGCTTGGAATCTAATGTGCAGGTCCGCTAATGCGTTTGGCGTTCGGCACGGTCACATGGAGTGGAGTGGCGATGCTCTTTGTATTTACTTTGCTCACCAAAAGAATGACCAGGAAGGATCCAGACCTCGAGACCCAAGACACATTTACGCCAATCCGTTCGAGCCAACAATTTGCCCGGTTCTTGCTATTGCCATGTTTTGGGCGACTTCTACGTTTGATGGTGGCGACCTGCTATTTCCTGGTTCTAATCAATATGAGCGTTTCCGCAAATTCCTACGGCGATTACTAGAAGGTGGTGAAGCGGCAAAGGAATTACACCGGCGTGGTGTGAACGCGGATGATCTCGGTACCCATTCAATGCGGAAAGGAGCCGCAACGTACTGCGCTTCCGGGTCGACAGCATGTCCATCGTCGACTGCTGTACATTTACGAGCAGGATGGTCACTAGGTGGTGTTCAAAACACATATCTACGCTACGAAGCGGCTGGAGACATGCATGTAGGAAGGACTGTGGCGGGACTTCCTACTGGAAGTCATGGATTTGCTGTTCTCCCACCGCATTTCGCTGAACGAAACGAGCTTATCGAACGTGCTGTTGCGTGCGTTTTTCCTGGGCTTCCCTCTCACTTAGTATACGTTGGAGAATTTTGTTTAGCTTCACTGGTTTATCATGCGCCGTATCTACGAAGGACGTTAACGCCGAAGCACCCGCTATTGGAGACACCATTATTCCAGCATCCATCTCTTGTTGCAAATCTGACCGATAAAGTTTGCGGTGTAGACGATACGAGTTATCGTCTACAGGCAACGGGTGTACCGCCTCATGTTGCTATATTACGTGAAATGAAGTCACTACTGGAAGTAACTCTTAAAACCGTCGAGCATATTGATGCCTCACGAACTGCGACTGTGAAGGATATTATGGGCGAACTGGAGCAACGGGCAATTGGAGCAGGTGTCGTGACATTTGACGGACTCGATAGTGCATTGAAACGATGTCTAGAAGCAGCAGGGGTTTCCACTTTGGTTGAGAAGTTGACGACAAAACCACAACAGAACGATCTCCACACGGATAGCATCTCTTCTACTCCTACATACTTCTGGGGAGGCCGTTTCCGGCGAGTTCCGTCGGACTTCAAACTTCCGGACTGCACGGTTGCAATGCTGTGGGTCCTGTGGCAATGTGGTAACGCCATCAAAAGAATACCTCCTCTGCGGGTGCTTGATGGACGCGATATGCCAAACAGAAATCAACAGAAACGACTTAGTGATGCTCGATACCTAATGCGCAAAGTAGAGGATGAAGCAAAGCGTACCGGGACCTGGCGCTCTCACCAGAGCGTAGAGGAAGCCGTTGAAACCTTCGCTGCGTGTGCGAAGAGCGTCACTGTCCCAGAACTGACGGGAAGAAGCCGTAAACGCCGCCGAGGCCAGCTCACCTGGATTACCGTCGTGGCACTGCAACGCAGAGCTCAACTACATCACTGATGTGATTGGATGAAAACTACTCCATATAACAATAGCATTGGTTAAAATAACACATTCTCCATGTCCTGCAACTGTCCTGCAAATTCCGTCTAACAATCATTTGTTTGCTGAAGCTTTCTCAGCGATTGAGACAGTCATGTAGTATCGACCAGTACAAGATTCCAAAGTTGTGAATGAAACCAAGGCTACAAGAGTATAATGTCGAGGATGCAAGCAAAGTTGTTCAAAGCGACGTCGTATGCCCCGAGTGTGACTGGGTTGCAAGGCATTTTGCCGCCGATACGGCTGTGTTCGCGTAGTCTGTGTATATTTGATCAGATTTTAAGCCTGCAATGCCTCGTAAGCGTTGGCAGTGCTGAGTAATTGCATTTCGAACGGGACCTGGCCGTGTTCTGCTGCTGTGCGCGCATGTGAGAGCGACACATTCCCGTTGTTCGCGAGCTGTAGTGACGCCAAGAAGAGGCGACAGACTTCGAACTGACTTTTCCCGCCCACCAGCGTCTCGAATGGCACCGTCTCCCGTTCCTCTTCATCCTCGTCAGACAGTCTTGCGCGTTTGTTCTTGTCTTTCGTGGTAGTTTTACTGTGTTTGTCCAGGCTCGCAGTCTTCTGTTCCTCCTCCAATCGCCCAATAATCTCTCGACCGTAGTGGTGAATGTCGAACGGAGGATGCGTGTCCTGTTGCTTCAGTAACGGCGTCAATTTCTCCTGCCAGTCGCTCACCTTCTTGCTCAGATCCGTTTCTCGAACGTATTTCTCCGTTCCAGACATAAAGGAAGCCAAGTGTTGCCGACAGACTTCCTCGTACGTAAGAGGCCCATCGGATATACCTGTTGCAGCAGTAGCCGCCTCATACGAACTCATGGGATCATCCGCGTCGTTCCCTTGATCCCAGTCGTTATCAAAGCCATCGTCATAGTCGTTCTCTCCGTTGCTGTCGTCCTGCTCGTTGTCTCCATTACCGTCAGTCCGGAACGCCATGTCAAGTCGAGCTGTTGCTGTAGACAGTGTCAAGGCTTGCATCTGATCGTTTCCGTCCGCTTCCTCCTCCTCCGTAGCCTGCTCACGGAGCAACATGGCTTCAGCGCTCTGTTTCTCTCGGGCTTCACAACGACGCATCATGCTTCTCCACTTGGCTTCACGTTGCCATAGTGCATCGCAGCTTTTAACCAGTAGTGGGGCCTTGCAGAACGTGCGTTTACACGTTTTCTCCAACGGATTCTCATTCATTGTTTCTGTCCAGACCCACGAAGCCCATTGCGACCCCTTTGACCCCATAAAGAATCGATCTTGGAACGCAGGATCGGACAGGCCGTCCTGCTCTGCGTCATCGTCCATTCCTACAGCACCATCCTTGTTACTGAGAGCTGCAGGACCCTTCTTCTTCTTGTACGCGGGTACACGTGGATACGACCTCCCCTTCTTGAATGGTCGAGCCACTGAAGAGCTGGCATCGTACGCGTCTAAAGGTGCCCAGGGATCCTTCTCTCCTTCTGGAAGTCTGGCTGCTCTGGTTACTCTGCGAGACGGTTCTTCCATGGGTATTTCCTCTTGCTGCATCGTTTCTTCTGCGTCATTCATCGGAGCATCTTGCATGGGTTCTCCAGCGTCATAGTCATAGTCTGGTTGATCGCCAAAGCCATTATCTTCTTCATTATCATCATCCGCATCCATATCATCAAAATTCAACGTCGTAGCGGGATTTTCTCCGTCAGCAGCGATCCACATGCCTTTCTGTCTTCCTGGTGTCTCTCCGAACGCCAACGACTCCCCTACAGACTGCTGCGCCGGCTTCAAGTACTTCTTGCTCGCCTCGTCCAGTAATAACACTCCAGTGGCGTGTAAATTGCACGATAACAGCTTGAAAGTCTCTCCGTGGTCGCGTTCATCAGGGACAAGAGATCCCATGAGGGCAATCGACGCTTGGATATTGTTCTTGCTCCTGTGTAAAGCCTTAGCTTCTTTCCTCTTCCTGCGCTTGTCACTCTCCGTCTCTTCTTCTTCTGGTTTCGTCTGTTTTAGCGTAATTTGCGTGGTTTTAGCTTCTTGGAGCTCGTCATAGAGCGGCAATGGGTTGTTAAACACACTGGCACCTTCATCTTCTTCTTCTTCCAGTACTTCTCCTGTTTCTCCACTTGGCTGGCTCTGTTTATCCTCTTGTTTGGATAAATGTGCTAATGTTTGGTACACTAAAGCGTGGAGATACTCCACTTTGCGACTGTAGATGACGCTGGTGCCCTGGATCAATAGAGCCGCTTCTGCGAAGTTCATTACAGCAGCTCCTTCTCCTTCTGCGATACTGGCACCGTCTTCAGGGTCGAATGCGATGTTGAGATTTTCCAATTTATCCATATATTCCTCTAATTCCGTGGCTAAATCGATATTCCAGTTCTTGCTCAGGTCCCTATACAAGAGAATGAACGGATAAGAAGGAGAAGAAGATGATAGGAGAGAAGAACGTACCGGATGGGCTGCAGCAAGTGCTGGAGACGTCCCTCACTCATGACGAAGGAGCTGGTAGGAAATGCCCGCGTATTATTTTTGAATTTTAGATAGATGGTGTGGTAGACATGTAATTGGTGTGACAGACATAAGCTTCCGTAAATAGACCCATGGCGGGTGGTTAAAGGAGTTTTGGCTGGGTGATTTAAAATTGACCCAACATAAATTTCCCAAACGAAATGTCCGGATTTCGGCGACACAAATTCATGGACCACAGCTCCCTTACATGACGGTGCAGAAGCCATGTTTCTTCTCCAACACTGTCATTCGCTGACGCAGAGCATTATTGTCGTTTTGCTGGAGTTCGAGTTTCTCTTGTAGCTCTTTAACCACTTTTTCATACTCAACTGTCTCCACTTCGCGGACATTTTCCGCCTTGATAACAACGCTCTTCGCCTCGCTCAGGATAAAATGCGCCACATAATCTGGTAGTGCCGAAATTGCGTTATCCTCCTCGTCCAGTTCTGGAATCGTCGGGATGAACATAATCTCCGGTGTAGTGAACTTCCCAGCATTCACCAGCGTCACAACCTTCTTGAACTCGTCCCCCTTATCCATCATTGCTCTGAATTGGCGCTTCTTAACATTGTTTATGATGATAGTGAACGGAACCTCATCCAGGTTGATACACGAAATCACCGTCTCAATCGTTGAGAGATCGTCGGCTACCACGCGGCCACTCTCGAGACGCACCATGAAGAAGATCTTGTACGTTCCGGACTGTCTTAGAGCATCGGTGATGGCCTCAGCAGCTTGTTTCATGAGTTTTCGGTCTGCGAGGCCAGGGGTGTCCATGTAAACCTTTCCATCATGCTCATACTTCTGAAAGAAGCTGGTGAGGCCTCCTCCATAAGAGATCCCTGCTTTAAACACCGGCTTCCCGATGAGGCAGTTAATGAGAGTGCTTTTCCCTGTGCCAGGGTTCCCTAGGAACAGATAATTCGTAGGCATCGTTTGAGGTTCTTTGGGGTATGAGCAAGTGTGTTAGGTCATGAAACGATTGATTGATTGATCAACACGCGGCGAGTTACTTGCGCGGAAAAAGCCCCCAGACAACCGACTGACACGTATTGGTGGTTCTGCTTGAACGCTTTTCGACTGTTGCTCAGGTAAGTTGTTCCGTGCATTTACGAGTCCAGTACGAGTCCAGTTGCCCAGCAGTCTCATCAGACTTGGGTGAATCTGAACTGTCAATGAGTCGCAAGGGTGTACGGCCAGTTGTGCTGGAGGAATAAGGCTACATGTAGCTTAGCGCGTTCGCATCCGTTCTCATTTCTAAATCTTCGGTCTTCTCCCCACTCCCTACCTACAAACTATGCGCCCCACTAAGCAGCCCTCGCTCGAGAACATCCTCGACAACTACGTCCGTCTTTACGAAGAGAAGCTCATCATCGACGTGGCCGCCGAACTCTACGCCAACCACAGTCACCAAGGGGGTCTCCGTCTGCATGATCTTCACGAATGCCTGAATGCCGCACCAGAAACGGTCACCGCGCTATTCCACATGTACGACGAGGACAATAGCGGTTCTATCCAGGGTTTGGTAATTTTCCGTAACTATTGCCGATATTGGCAATATCATATTGCCATAATTTATTGCTCCTCAACCCCAATAACATGCAATTTTTTACACAGGTCAATCTTGGCTATAGCCAAATGTCGTTGACATGTGTGGTTGTTTTGGCAATGGATGGTAGCGAGAACTATCGCCAAACGGGTGGTGTGGCCACGTTTGCACACAGGGCACACGGGTTATTACAGTTGCTTGTCATTTCCTAACTGAATTATATTATATCAGTTGATTTGTGTGTTGTATGTATGATGTCGAGGAATTCGGACTATGACTTGTGTGTGTTGGTTGGAGAGGTTGGACGCGGTGGGAGGGTTCTCGAGGTAACCCCTCCCAAATCCAGGCGCATCGACAGCAACCAACTCGTTCAAAAACTCATGAGAAAAGACGACATAGTGTCACATATTCATGTGACCTACTGACTTGGTTGACATTGTCGAAAAAATTGGCAATAACTCAATTATTTATTGGCTTGGATGAAGGCCTCCAATCCGTATGATATTGTATTTTTCCTATCCCTGGTTCTATCGACGCGAAAGAGTTCCTGGGGATCATGCGCTACGTCAACTTCATGGTCGGCTACTGCGACGCGTGCTTCAAGCCTGTGGCACGCGAGGACAAGGCGTTTACCTGTATCCAATGTGAAGACTACTTGCTATGCAGTGGATGCTACTCTACCAGGAGCTACATCCACCATAAACACAGTTCGTTTAAACCCGCAGTTTTCGCGCAGACGATCAACGACGGGTTGCCACCACAAGTTGGTTCACTTCTCCGTCAACAAGTCACTGAGTTCTTTGAAGAGGTCGACGCAGACGGAGACGGAGAGATCACCGTCCATGAGTTTCTAACCCGTGGTGTACAGAACGGATGGAGCCCTGAATCCCTCAATTTCGTTCTGCAGTGTTGTGTCGCTTCCAAAGGAAATGTAGAAGTGATATGTATTGAGCAGTTCGTTAGTTTGCACTAACAGCTCTTGTCCTATGCATGCCCTTGGAGGTGACCGCTCCGGTGGCACAAACCGTCCGTACTTGCTGCACCTGCATAACAGTCCATACTTGATCAGTTGAGCAACCGTCCTTACTTGCTGCAGCTGGTCATCTTCTGTAGAGTGTTGGTGTTGCTGGGCTAGATCCCAGCAACGGCTACACAGTGTAGCACCAGCTACAACACTTCCCCCTCCAAAAGCGCCTTCAATATAAAGCCGTACAGCTCGATGTGAGCTGCGGTTCACGAGTCTGCGTGAAACTAGTCCAGTTGTAGCGCCCTGCGTAGTGCCTTTACAGGTGCCTTGTTGCCGTGGTTGCGAACGAAAGCCTTCACAGCAACGGGAACGTCCTGCAAGAGAGTGTCCGCGGGCTCCCAGGAATCCTCAAGAGTATCGAGACCACGCCAGTGCACCTTGATCTCATGGCGTTTCTCTAGACGATTGTAGCGGGCCTCGAGCAAAGATTCCACGACGTGGCTCTCGCTGTTGTGTGCAATATGCAGTAACAGATCCTCGGTCACGTTGAGGGAAGCATCAGCATAAAATTTGAGCCGGCTAGCGTGCGCCTCTTTCTTCTGACCTGTGATCAAGTTCTCGATCTCAAAGATCCAGTTGGACACAGTCGCCACCACACGTGCTGGCCCGCACCACTTCACGCTGAGCTTGCTGCGTGAGTGCTGCCAGACGTCGGCGTACAAAACAAAGTCTCCCACATCAAACTGGGCCATGGTAGTGCCCCGCTTTTTCGCGTGCCCTTTGCGTCCCGCTGCTCGGACGGCCACGTTGGCCTCTTTGCTGCGTTTGTGCATTGATTGGAGGGCTTGCTGCAGCTGCACGACATGCTCCATTTGCATTGTTTGTATCTCGTCAAGAGTAGTCGTTTTGATGGGTCCAGGTACTGCAATGTGATCACTTGGTCCCATAGCTTTGAGTCCTGTCATGGCGGTCAATGGCGCCACACCTCCCAGTGACGGTGACGCCGAGTTGTTCAGCACCATCTGAACAATCTTTATCACTCTTGGCCATTCGTGTGGTTGCAGCCTCCATTCAGATAAGAGTGCGCGACAGCAGCGCAAAGCTTCCCGGTTCACCACCTCTACGGTGCCATTTGCCCACGGGCACCTAGCGGTGGTGAAATGGTGGTGTGCCCCCATTGCATGTTGAAGAGCTTCGATCACCTTGTTCTTGAAGTGTGTCCCTTGATCACTCACCCATGACCGACACACTCCAAACGCAGCAAACCAGTCGAGCAGAGCACTAAACGTAGTTTCCGCATCAGCTGCCTCGCTAGGCACCAGCCACACGTACTTGGACGCGTCGTCCTTGATCACCAGGACGTACGCCTGGTCCGTGTCGCTCTCCCCCATGTACAGAAAGTCCCAGTGCAGGAGCTCGTTCGGGTGCTCAGCGTGCAACGCTTCCCCAAGTAGACGGGGTTGTGGTGGGCCACCTAGAGTACTGGCGCAGTGCAGGCACCGCTGGACGAAAAACTCCACGTCGCGAGCCATTTCCTTCCAGACGAACTTCTCGCTAATATTTTTCAAGGTCACTGCACTGCCTCTGTGTCCAGCAATACCAAAGTGCCCAACGACACACACTCGCACTTGTAATTGCGTGGCTTCATCCGGAATCCAGATCCGACCCTGCTTGTCCCTCCAGATAGAGACTGCATCTTCACTGTCGAGGGCGAAATCCCGTGGCGGATCGGCTGCACTTTGCGCTGCCACAATCTCCAGCAATGTTGGCCACACAAACGCTTCATCAAGCTGAGGTGACAATGGTAGTGGCACTTGACGGATAGCACAGACAGTCTTGAAGGTAGATCCCCATCTTGATAGAACGTCGGCCCACACATTATCCTCACCCGCAATATCGTGAATGTCGTATTTGTATCCCATCAGTAGTAGGGACCACCGGTGGAGCTTATCCGCGGTGTACTTTGGTACAGAGCTCGACACACTGTGCGGGTCAAAGATATACCGTAGGTTGCGGTGGTCCGTGAATAACGCGAAGCCATCGTGACGGTGCAATAGATAGTCTGCGCGTCTGCACGTCTCCACGATTGCATAAGCTTCTTTCTCGACAATTGCCCACCGCTTCGCTGCACCGGTGAAGGATCCGCTCAACATCATCAGCGGTTGATTCTCTTGCTCGCTAAGCGGCCTGTTAGCGTGCTCACGAGGAATCTGCGTGATGGCGGCGCCCCAATGATCGTCACTCGCGTCGGTGTACACCGAGAGTTGTTTCTCGGGGTCCGGATGCGCTAACAGCAGCGCATGCTGCAATGCTTCCTTGCAACGATCCAAACAGGCAACCTCGTCGTCACCCCACCCCACGTCAGAGAGTTTGATGGACCGGACTTGTTGCTTCTTGCGGCCTCCAGCTCGCTCATACACTCGCTCCATTGTCTTCACGAGAGGGTCAATCAATTTATTGAAAGCGGGCAAAGAAGCCCGCATCCAATTCAGTGCGCAGACGAACTGTTGTAGCTCTTGCCCAGTCGTAGGCGCCGGGAGCTTCGACAATGCATCGATTCTAGCAGGATCGTGGCGAACGCCCTCGCCAGAGACCACTCGTCCACACCACAGGGCCTCTCGCAAATAAAATCTGCACTTCTTCGGGTTCAACTTCAAACCCTTCTCGGCGCAAATGGTGAGGACTCTCTTGAGCAAAGCTAGCAACGCCATGTCGGAGTCTCCATACCCCAGCAAGTCGTCGATCCAAATCATCAGCCCGTTATTGAACACTTCTGCAAACATTTGCTGTACCGTTGACTGCACGTAAGCCACGCTATTGGTCCCTCCCATCAGGACGCGCGTCGGTGTGATCACTCCTTCTTCCGTGAGAATAGAGTAGATTTCCTGGCAAAGTAGAGCCATAGCAAATTGCCAGAACCCTTTGAAGAAATCTAGTGAAAAGTAGCGCGACGAGCCACGCAGTTGCTCAAACGCGGCCTCCAGAATCGGCATCGGCCATACCACGGACTCGACACAGGCATTAGGACCCCGCACATCCACAGTCATGCGATGATCATTAGCCTCTGGTTTGTTCACAACGTGAGGCGGCGAGCACCACCTGCTCTGTGGGTTTCGGTAGCATAGCCCGGCTGCAATCAGTGCGTCAATGTGCTTCTTGAGGAAGGCACGGTGCACCGGTGAGTAGCGACGAGCTTTACACTTGACCGGAACTGCTCCAGGCTTCAGCTTCACCTCCATTGGAGGCATATCGACGGGCGGGTCGCGTCCAATGATGATACGAAAAACATCAATGAGCTGCATCAATATCGTTTCCAATTCTTTCACAAATTCCTCGGACGCACCAAATCTCCGCGCTTCATCCACCTTCTCCAGAAGAATTGCTCTAATTTCTTCTCTCTCGGCGTCGATATCTTTGTCGAAATCAGGGAAGCACGCGCGAGCTTCATCGTCTTCAAGTACACGCTCTTCCTCCGTCACCGCCGGAGACTCGGCTGCTCCTGTATACGCGAGAACACTCGCTACACCACTAGCCGGGCGATACTCTTGACAGGCAGAGGCTTATCACCAACACCAGTGATGGCCGCCCCTCCGTCGATATCCTGCTTGTTGAGCCAGACCCCCTTCGCTGTCAACAGCTTCAGTAATCTTGCAGTCACCATTGACACCTCGGCAGCACTGTCCGGGGTGATTTCCGTCTCAACGTTGTCCATTACAACACACGGAATGCTTGAAGTCGATGTAGCCACTTTAGAATCCGATGCCGTGACGGCTAATACAGGTTTCAGCACCTTTTTCCCAGTTCTTGCCTCGTAGAGCTCCTTTGCTTCGGATGGACTCCCAATGCCAGGACACTGGAACACACCATGCGCCTGGTCACCGCATTTAAAGCACTTCTTCGGAGGACGATCACTGGTCGGTCTTGGCTTGAACTTATTGGCCGCCTTGGGCTGTTGTTGATCGTCACTGCTATTCACCTTGGTAGCACCTTGTGCCCCACCAAATCCTCGTTTCGGCTGAACCTGTGGCTGAGTCGGCTTATTGCCTCCTTTGGCTTGAGTCTGGGTTGAAATGTGGGCCTCGAATCGCATAAACCCCTCCAGTTCACCTCGCAACCACTTCAGGAACGCTGCCAGATCCGACTTCGTGGACTTGTGGCACTGCCGGCTCAATTGATCTTTCACAGCTGCCTTAAAAGGCTGCGGCCTCAATGCGTCCACTAAATACCCGACGACCTTCTTGGGCTCAGTGTGCACAACATCTTCCATGTTGAGTCGGTCAATAATCTCGTAAAACTGAGCCATGAGCCGTGAGAGTCGTGACTCCGCATCTTGCAGCTCAATGTCCATGCAAAGAGCTTTGACTTCTCTATCAAGTGTCTTGTACGCTGTGTTATCTGGTACACGCGCTGACAAAAAGTAGTCTCTCCACTCGGCTTCAGTGACGTCCTTCTCCTCCTTGAAGAGCTCGAAACCGCAAATACGAACCATCGTGCCTTGCTCGATGCAAGCACTGAGCGGCATCACAAAAAACTTCGCCTGCGTTCCTTGGTTCAAGGCCTTGATGCGCCTTGTGTAGATCGCATAGCTGTCCATGAAGTCCCTCTTTTCTTTTTTGGAGCTTCCTCTGTATATTGGCGGGACGGGCAGGTTCGTTCCTGCTGCCACAGTGACAGCAGCAGCTTCCGATGGTCGCTCTGCACTCGACGGCGCAGCACCTTGCGCAAACGCACCCCACCGAGCCTGCAAATGCGGCTGAACGGCCTCAGCAAGGCTCTCAAGCCTTTGTGATTGAAGTCCAACCGCCTCTTCCGCCGCCCTCAGCACCTTATACTGTTCCTCCAGGTAGTGGCGGTGCTCGTCCATTTGACGACGCATCTCCTGCTGCTGCTCTATTAAGGTCGACTGTCGGTCATTTTGCGCTTGCAGGTATGCTGACGTCTGCTCTGCAAGTCGGTCTTGCTGGAGCTGCACCTGGCCAATCTGCTCGGCATTCCTCTGATGCGCTGCAGCTGCATGCTGGGCCAGGGCTTCTACTTGACGCCGCGTCTCACTCCCCTGAATTACTGCCGTTCTTGTAGTCGTCTCCTGCGTCAATCGTAGGTCGTGCTCTGTCAGCGGCGGCAGTGGAGGGTAGACAGCAATGGGCATCCCGTCGGTGGGAACCGGCACCATCGCTTCGTCACGTTCTTCCATGCTGGGCTGCGACTTGTCCAGCTAAAGAATTCTTTGTTGTGTCGCTTCCAAAGGAAATGTAGAAGTGATATGTATTGAGCAGTTCGTTAGTTTGCACTAACAGCTCTTGTCTTATGCATGCCCTTGGAGGTGACCGCTCCGGTGGCACAAACCGTCCGTACTTGCTGCACCTGCATAACAGTCCATACTTGATCAGTTGAGCAACCGTCCTTACTTGCTGCAGCTGGTCATCTTCTGTAGAGTGTTGGTGTTGCTGGGCTAGATCCCAGCAACGGCTACACAGTGTAGCACCAGCTACAACATGCAGTTCGACATTAATGGTGACGGCTGCATTTCCCCTCGTGAAGCACTCTACATGTTCACTGGGATGGGGATGATGCGGGGGTGTGACGAGTGCGGCAAGTTGAGCTTCATCACTGACAATGAAATGCTCTCATGCACTGAATGCACTGCCGACTACGATGTTTGTGTTTCGTGCTGGAATGCCGGTAGATGCTCTCACTCGCATAACCGCTTCGGAACTACCAAGCCGTTCCAATTGAGGGAGTTAGGGCGGTACTACGAAGGTGGACAGATCGTTGTTGATGACTGGCAGCAGTGGGCGGAGTACAAGCCGTTCGTTGGAGACAATATCGGATATGTGGCAACGGTACGGTATCAAGATCAGATATCTCCTAGCGTTTACTGAGTATTGTTGTTGTTATCCAGTCGTCGGCTAAGAACTTCAGCATTGGAAATTCGCCGTCAATGTGGAGTAAGGTTGGCAGTTCGTTGCGTCGAGGAGTTGTCAATGAAGCGGCGGAATGTTTGGGGGAGGAAATCGTGAGCCAAGCGGTTGGGTTCGCAGACGAATCCTTGGGGGGAAACGTTGTGGGTCAGATGGTCGAGTATGGGCTCGATCTCATATCGATGTTTTTCTGCTAGTCAGCCTGCGAGTAATGACAATGTTCACACTGATCCGTTCGACTGAAAGGTGGTGACTCTCCAATAATCGAATTTCCAGGAAATCGTAACTGGTACGAACTTTGTTATGGTCCTGTAAACAGGAATTTGATCAAGGATGCAGTAGGAAGGACATCAAATTGCTTTTATACAGCATCCATTCTTTTTGTTATCTGACGCTACACTTTGTCGCAGGCTACACTGTTTTCCGCCCGTCGACTACTTCGTCACCGGTTGCAAGTTGCTTCATTTGCTCTTCGACTTTTTCTCGGCGTCCGACTTGTGCTCCTTCTTCTTTGACGTGGCGTCCTCCTTCTCAGCCGACTTCGAGTTGTCAGCATCCTCTGCAGACTTCACCTCGTCAGTAGAGGCACCTTCCGATGCGGCTGACTCGTAGTTGAAGCCACCGTAGTAAGGATAGCCATAGCTGTAGTCGTTGTCATAGCCCGGGTGGCTCGGGTAGGCATAGCTGTAGGATGAGTAGTAGTCCGGGTAGTATCCGTAGCCATAGCCGTAGCCAAAGTCGCCGCCATAGCCGTAGCCACCACCGTACGACGAGTAGTAGTCGGGGTAATAGTAGTCGTCCTTCTTGCCGTAACTGTAGTAGCCCTTGCCATAGCTATAGTAGTCGTTGTCGTGGTCGTAGTCGTCGCAGTCTCCGCCGTAGCTCTTATAGCCGTAACTGTAGCCGGCACCATAGTTCTTGTAGTCGTAGTCATCGTGGTCGTGGTCGTATCCATAGCTCTTGTGCTCATAACCATAGACGTCGTGCTTGTAGTCGTCTTTGTCATAGCTGTAGTCGGAGGACTCCGTGGCCTTGGCCTTGTCATCCTTGTCTTCGAGACGGCGACGGTCGTGGTCGTGGTCGTGTCGGTGGTGCCTCTTGTTGTGGTCATGGTCATGGTCGTGCTTGTGTCCGTAGCCGTAAGAGCCGAGTTGACGAGCGCTAGTCGGTTGGAGGGCGGAGACAGCTACCAACAGGCCGAGCACGACAAGGAACTTGGAGGTCTGCATCTTGTCGATGGGGTCACTTGATTCTGCTGAGCAGCGTCGGCTCTGTAGATGGCTCACGTTTTTCAATTCCAGTTCCGTCATAGTCTCTTGCAGGCTGTCGAGAAGATGGACATTTTTTCCCATCATATTCACATCTACGGAGGTCCGAATAAAGCGAACACACGCACGCGCACTCTCACTTTGCATTTCACGTTCTGCTCAACACTCAACTACAAACTGAAGAATCAAGTGACCCCATCGACAAGATGCAGTCCTCCAAGTTCCTTGTCGTGCTCGGCCTGTTGGTAGCTGTCTCCGCCCTCCAACCGACTAGCGCTCGTCAACTCGGCTCTTACGGCTACGGACACAAGCACGACCATGACCATGACCACAACAAGAGGCACCACCGACACGACCACGACCACGACCGTCGCCGTCTCGAAGACAAGGATGACAAGGCCAAGGCCACGGAGTCCTCCGACTACAGCTATGACAAAGACGACTACAAGCACGACGTCTATGGTTATGAGCACAAGAGCTATGGATACGACCACGACCACGATGACTACGACTACAAGAACTATGGTGCCGGCTACAGTTACGGCTATAAGAGCTACGGCGGAGACTGCGACGACTACGACCACGACAACGACTACTATAGCTATGGCAAGGGCTACTACAGTTACGGCAAGAAGGACGACTACTATTACCCCGACTACTACTCGTCGTACGGTGGTGGCTACGGCTATGGCGGCGACTTTGGCTACGGCTATGGCTACGGATACTACCCGGACTACTACTCATCCTACAGCTATGCCTACCCGATCTACCCGGGCTATGACAACGACTACAGCTATGGCTATCCTTACTACGGTGGCTTCAACTACGAGTCAGCCGCATCGGAAGGTGCCTCTACTGACGAGGTGAAGTCTGCAGAGGATGCTGACAACTCGAAGTCGACTGAGAAGGAGGACGCCACGTTAAAGAAGAAGGAGCACAAGTCGGACGCCGAGAAAAAGTCGAAGAGCAAAGGAAGCAACTTGCAACCGGTGACGAAGTAGTCGACGGGCGGAAATCAGTGTAGCCTGCGTAAGATAACAAAAAAGAATGAACGTTGTATAACAAGGAAAACAAATTCTGGAGTTAATCAACTGAATTAAAACGGCCAACGATCGAAGTTGTATTACGCTCCATTAAACTCGCAGTGAACACGCTCACTGACAACAAGTGAATCACGAAATAGATGCTTGTAGGTAATTCTCCCTACGCACGGATAAAAAGCTTCACAACTGGACGGATTGCTTCATCAAGACACGCTCCAATATACCGGAAGAACCCTGGCTTCTTCTCCAATTCTTCCAATCGTAGACGTAGAGCGTCGTTATCTTTTTGCAAGCGTTCTACCTGTGCAGCCAGTTGTTTTACGATCCTTATAAACTCGTCAGGTCCGACATCATTCACAACGTGCGGGCTAATGTCCACAATCGGAGCTTTTAGCTGGATAAAATGCGCCACATGATCTGGTAGTGCTGTAATTGCGTTATCCTCCTCGTCCAGTTCTGGAATCGTCGGGATGAACATAATCTCCGGTGTAGTGTACTTCCCAGCATTCACCAGCGTCACAACCTTCTTGAACTCGTCCCCCTTATCCATCATTGCTCTGAATTGGCGCTTCTTGACGTTGTTTATGATGATAGTGAACGGAACCTCATCCAGGTTGATACACGAAATCACCGTCTCAATCGTTGAGAGATCGTCGGCTACCACGCGGCCATTCTCGAGACGCACCATGAAGAAGATCTTGTACGTTCCGGACTGTCTGAGAGCATCGGTGATGGCCTCAGCAGCTTGTTTCATGAGTTTTCGGTCTGCGAGGCCAGGGGTGTCCATGTAAACCTTTCCATCATGCTCATGCTTCTGAAAGAAGCTGGTGAGGCCTCCTCCATAAGAGATCCCTGCTTGAAACACCGGCTTCCCGATGAGGCAGTTAATGAGCGTACTCTTCCCCGTACCAGGATTCCCGAGGAACAGATAGTTCGTAGGCATGTCGATAAAGATAATGAGGGGGACTTCACCATCTAAGAGCTTTCCGAATAAACCCCTCGCTGAAATTTACTCACGCTTTCCCGTGTTTTTTCAGCGAAAGTTCCGTTCTCTCTGAACAAAAATCCTAACTGGTCATTCTTTCTTTTCAATAGCTATGGTGATGGTAAACCACCTCTTTTTGGGAAACCCTGGGACGGGTAAGAGTACGTTGATCAACTGCCTTGTCGGTCATCCCCATTTCGACTCGGGTTTGAGTTACGGTGGTGGTCGGACCAATGCATTCCAGAAACACCTTCACGATAATGTGCAGTACTTGGACACACCCGGCTTGGCAGATCGCTCCATTCAAGACAAAGCGGCAGATGAGATCACACAAGCGCTGAAACAATCGGGAAAATACAAACTTTTCTTCATCATTCGCCTTGAAAACGGTCGCGTAGTAAACGATGACCTGGCAACGATCGAAGTTGTACTACGTTCCATCGGACTGGATAATATCCCATTCGCAGTCATTGTCAACAATGTGAAGAAACGTCAACATGGGGAAATCATGAAGAAGGAACACGAATATGATCGAGTTGTCACCCTGATCAAGTCCACTCGGTACAAGACGCAGGATATTGTTTTTATCCCGATGATCGACGAACTGGATGAAAAAGACAATGCCGTCACGAATCTTCCTAGTGACGTTGAAAAGTTTATTCGGTCTGGGACTCCAACTGTTGAAATTGATCCTCAGAATGTCCAAGCCATTGAGATTGAAGATTTCCACAAGGTGTCGCAACGACTTCGAGAAATGCAAGAAAATCTGTTGAAGCAGAACGTGCTACTAGAGCGCAAGCTTGAAGAAGTGTCGAAGAAACGAAACTCGATCGATGCTCTTTTGGCACCCACGCAAGATGATGACAATTTGCAGACAGCTGAAGGCGGTTATACCCGAGATTCTACCACGGAAGCAACAATCTCAGTGCTTCCCGAAAGAATTGGCAATCCTCAATGGGGTGAGACATTTCCATTCGTTCCCGAAACAGAGGCTAAGAGGGTGGTGAACACTTCAGGATGCCAAAACTGGATTTGGGCTACCTTCAAAAAGGCAAAGAATTACGTGATGGAAAAGCTCAAGCGTCCGTGGAACAAGCTCAAGAATTGGTGGAAGCCCCAGTAATTCAAGCGATCAAGATCACTCCCAAGGCCCAGACAGCAGTTTAATATCCGCGTACTCTGAATTTTTCCAATCTGGACGGCACCACTCACGGACACGAAGTTATCACCTCAAACACTTTCCCTGCAGCTCAGGGAGAGCCGAACGTCGATCTTTCAGAAAAGGGTAAGAACATCGTGGTGGACATCTCTCTATGAAATCTGTCGGCAGAAAGCACAAAGTAAAAAAAAAATACATTTTGCATGATTTCCACCAAGAACAAACCTAATTCATACGCCCAATACAATTGGGAGCGTTGCAGTCGCAGCGAATCGCTTCATCTTCGATCGGGAACTTGTAGTCGTACGTAACTTCATCTCCCACCGCAATCGCCCGCTTGGCGAAGATTACGATCTTCTTCTCTCCTCCTTCTACCGCCACAATACGCGCAAAAGCCTTGGGGTCGCATGAATGGTTGATAAAGCGCGCCAGGTTACCACAACGTGTGGCGTCGATGATCGTTTTCTCGTCCACTCGGAACATGTAGCAACTGCCGATGCCTTGCTCTTCATACCGTCGCTCACGTTCGTCAGCCACTGTCTGGTTAATCATTTGGCCCTGATACTCCACAATCATCTGGCCTTCACTCACAGATTCCTTCAGGAAGAGACCGTAGCCGTGGATTGACGACTTCCGGACAAGCATTCGTTCGTCAAACGGCCGTCGACGCAGCTCTCGGTATTGCATCGTCACTGGAAGGTGCTCAATATCCATAGCCACACCACCACTGCTCGTACTCCCACTGTTCGGGTTCGTAGTTCCTGGAACCGGTTCGCTAGTCGCCTCCTTGTTAAGCGCTTGACGTCGGGGCATAGTCTTGGCTTTCTTCGGGGCACCAAACAAGCGGTTCCCTTCAAATCCATCAGTCCGTGCACTGCCGGAAGACTGACGTGCGCGCTGTTCAGCACGAACTAACTGATCCATCACCCGTTCAGCGGTTTGGAAAATCTCGACGGATGGTAGCTTCTGTGTGAACTCGTAAGGCTGTTCTTCCTCTTCCTCTTCGAGCATCGCCGAAATGACTTGAGCTGCATTTGAAGCGCTTTGTTCCATGGTATCGTGGCTTCGCTTGCGTGTGTTCGAGCTCCACGTAGCGGCGGCTGAACCGGCTAAAGGGCTTTGTCCCTGGCGTTGTTGTTGCTGTCGGAGTTTCCTCACGATCGTTCGGCGACTGATCGCTGCTGTCGCAGCAAACGGGAGCTCTTCAATATGACGAGAGATCTCAGGAAGTCCAAAGCCAAAGAAATAGTCGCCACTAAGTGCGTACGAGAACCATGAACTGCGCTTCAAAAACGGATTTCGCTCTGTCTCCACCAGATTCTGGTTTCCATTGCGTGGGGTCACAGCGAAGCCTCGCTGCTCTTCGTACAGCGAAACCACACGACTTCGAAGCTCGATCAGCGCGTCTTCAGGTGTGGAAGCAACGATAGGGCGTCCCTGGTCATCTGAAGCCGTGATCTTAAACACAACGCGAGGTCTCCGTCGCTCTTTTTCTTCTGTTTCATCATCCACATCGCCCGTTTCCAGTTTCTTTTGCCGTTTTTCACGCCGCTCTTCGATTTCGCTGCTAGAGATCACACACTCGTACAGACAACGGGTAGCCAACTGCCGCGTACTCCAAAAGATACGAGTGCTGCGGAAACCCAAAGGGTAGAGAGCTGTGCGGGTGTGGAAGCTCCCATTGCCCACGAAAATATGGCCCAAGGAGTGAATCGTCAATGAGCCCACGCGGTAGCACATTGGGCGTGGCTTGATTCCGCGCTTTTGCTCTGCGCGTTTCTTCTTTTTCAAATCGGACACAGTCACGAGAGGTGGATCGCTGAAAAGGCTTCTTCGAGGCTCTGGGCGGGGATTGATCACTGGTAGCACATGCTGCTGTGGTAATAGAGGTGCCACAGCTCCGTTGGGCTTCACATCTTGTTCAGGATCAGTAGTGACTTCACTTTCCTTCTGCTCTTCCAGTTCCGATATGCTCTCTTCTTTGACAGATTCAAGTTCCGTCGTGTTACCACTATCCGGTGTGGCAGGAACGCTGGACTGAGCAGTATCTTCACTGGCTGGGGTCTTTGCCTCCTCATCATCGTCACCTTCCACCTCGCGACCCTCTAGGTCCAAAATCTCACCCACAGCAGCCTCAGTATTGTCCTCAGCCTTAGAGCTTTCATCCTCAGGGGTAAGAGGGATAGGAGGTATTGTCAATGACGCTCCATTCTTGACTTCCAGTTTCCGAGCCACGATGTCAAGATGCGACGCATTGGGGCAACACGTTTCGCCGTTCGGCAGAAAAGCAACACCAGCGTCAACTGCACACGGGAAGTGATAGTGTATAGTACACCGTGCAATCGCACAGCCGATCGTCGCCCCCATCAGTCCACAACCATCGCAACGAATGAGACGGCTACGGTGCTTGGCCTTGTTGCATCTGTGTAGCACACCTGCTGCATCTTCGTACACTTCCATTGACCACAAAGCGCAATTCACGTGCACCCACGTCTCCGACTCGGTGTAAAGCAGTCGTCCGCATGCCGTATTGTCCCCAATCATGAAGCACAAGGCACAAAACCGCGTATCTTCGAAAGCTACAGTCGCTGAAACCTCCGAGGGATCGCTATCGCTCTTCGGCCAACCGTGCAGAGGAGTAGCAGTAGTCATATGAGCCATTCTACGACTTGGAGCGGAGAGAGCAGTTGTCACAGGAGACACAACTGCTTTAGGAGCTTCAGTAGTTTTCTCTTCAAGCGTAGACCTCACAGATTTCGGTGTCTTGGGAGTCGGGACAACATCATCCTTGGTCTTTTCAGGGGCTTTTGTATCATCCTTCGCTTTCTCTGTCGAACTTACACCATCACCGAAGCCAAAGACTGTGAGATCTGACGCTGGTTCGTGCACAAGGTGTCTTTTGCCGACGCGACGCTCATACTGTTCCTTGATGGCTGCAATCTCCGCTTCCAGTTTCAGTCTTGGCTTTGACTCTTCCCCATCAACACTTTCACCCGTTCGCAGACGCTTTAGCAGTTCTTCTCCCAGTTTTCTGCGTTCTGTTTCCTCATCGCTCGATAGTAAGTGAATTACCACTTCAGGAAGCGGTCTCCAGCCATAGAGAAGATGGACGCAAGCCAGCAACGCAGCACAGCTGGCAGCTTCCGACACGATCGTGCATATAGCGCTGGCGTCCTTGCGTGTGTTCAAACCAACCGCTTGCTTGGAATAGAAGCTCTGCGTCTTGCGTTCACATCGTCTCGCTGCTGCACGGGGGCCACGCACATACCTCTTGAATCGCATGTAGCGGTTCGCCTTCCTCAGTAACCACTCAGGTAGAACAACTCCACTTTCATCCAGCTCCTGCTGCTTTGTGAATCGGTACCAGTCGCTCTGGAAATTTAGACTTCGATACGCGAAGTTGCGCAGACACTCCTCCCCCAGACGCAGGACGTAGAGATAAACGGGTGTGTGGTCGGCCAACCGCTTCCAACGCTCCACCTGCTCTAGCTGCATCTGCGTCTCCTTCCAACCAGACTCACACTGCAAGCGTTTCCGCTGAATATCAGCGATAAGCACCTGACAGCGCCAGCCTTCGCCATCGGAAGCTTTTCTACTAAGATGCTCCCGTTCTTGAGGACGGCAGGCAGCACACACGTAGACGGCGTTGGGGTCGCTCACCAGCAGTTGATAGCGCTTGGGGTCGGCTTTCAACAGCGCGTCACAGGGAGGATGCACCCACCGCTCGCAAGCATCGCACTGCATGAGCTCCTCTTGGTCTGCGTCCCACTTGCGTCTACAAAGTGGGCATTTCTCTGCGTCCTTTTTGCTCCTACGAGTCGCTGAAGTCCACGCTTCCGTCAACAATCTGGTACGTTCCTTCAGTGCTTGCACCTCGCGCTCTTTCTTGTTGTAGCAGTGGAGGCATTTGTTCCGCTCGTAGCTGTATGTACGTTCCAACGCCGCTATGTGGTCCTTCTTCGCTTCTTCCGAGTCCAGATGCTCCACTCTTTTATCTCCTTTACAGTTCGTACAAGCCACACAACCACCACAGTAAATCGCTGGAATTGACGTTGTCCCATCACGTTTCTTCAGAGTCGAAGGTAACTTGATGGCAGGCACAAGGCATGACCCATGGTAGCCGCGATCGCAATGCTCACAAAGCAACAGTGGTTCACCATTAGACAGCTCCGCCCCACTCACATTCTCCACAGGATTTGGGTTATTGACGTCCACGTTGCCAGCAGTAGCAGGAACACGGCCAGAGTTACTTTCAGCTCCACAGACAGCTCCTGGCTGGCCACATATCTCGCACATCTTACAGTTCAGACACCGCCAGTACGCACGAAGCTGATCGTTATCTTCCAGTCGGGCAGCACTCATACCAGGGATACAAAATGAGTGGAATCCTTCTCCGCAGTCCACGCAGAAAATGAGCTCGCTTTGCAGTCCCGCACTACCACAAACGGCACACATATCCAACCAGCTATAGGTGTGTGCTGAAGTGCGTGTCTGTACGATCTGGAACAAGCGGATCAGGGATCGCGTGGTGCCGACACGAAGCTTCGTCTGGAACACCAACGCATCAGTCGTAACGACACGCCGGTCGGCAGGAGCTGTAGCTACAGCTAAAGCGGTGCCATTTGCCCGCGCAGAAACAATATCACTGGTAGCCGTCTGGCTTTTCCCTGTTGAATCCGATGCGTTGGTGTTCGTATCTTCAACTGAAGACGCTTCCGATACCAGCCCACTGCTTGATCCATTCAATGCGCCAATTTCTTGTCGTCCGACAGCTTCAGATCCGGCGTCCGAGCCGTTGCCGGTATCAGCTTCCTCCTCGTCCTCCAGCTCGTCGTCATCCTCATTGTCTCCTCCAGTTTCGAGTAGATCGCCATTCGACTGCGCGAGAGCTGAGTTATTGGGCAGTTGACGCTTAGCAGCCACCAGCAAAGCATCATAATGTCGCCCCCCTCGCTGTTTCATACGTGCCTTGGGTGCTGTTTGTCGGATAATCCGTTGCCCTTGGCCGTAGAACCGCCAGGCCTCACGCCAGATTAAAAAGTCCCTCTCCTTCGTGTTGAATGTCACCGCGTTCAAGCACATGAGCTCAAAATCGTCCCGGAAAGCGCGGAAATTGACACGAATATACGTTCCGTCCAGGATCTTGTGCTGCATCGTGCTCAGATCCATCGGTGCCTTGATGATGTCGAAATACGTCGGTGCAATCGCCTCTGTCACGGGTTCTTTAAACAGATCCAGCTTATCCTCGACCCCCAGTCGATGGAGAACATGGAGCATGCGGACTTTACGGCACGTAATACACTCGTAGTTATGCAGCACCTTCGCGTCATATCCAGCTCCGAAGCGTAAGGAGTGAGCAAAGTCTTCTTCTAACTGCTTCGCACTCTTCGCTGCCCCATCATCCTTGCTCTTTCCATTAGACATCACGTCACGCTCTTCAGACGGACTACGACTGCCCCCTGGTGTCTTCAAGCTCGAGATCGATTCAGTGTCAGCTTCAAGAGTATTTGCTTCGCAACTACCAGGCTTCACTTGGTCTTGTGTATCTGTGAGAACATCCAAAGCGAAATCACTTGGTTGGCTGAAGGCGTGGAAGGCTGGATGTGGGTCTGGCTCGCAGCCTGCGTGGATCCAGTGGTGGCAAGTCGAGCAAGTCAACAAATCCACACTGGTGGTCAGTTGTTCGTCGTCCAGCACGAGGTTGCACACGCCACAGAAACGATTTGCTTTGTAGTAAGGGATGCACTTGGTACAGAGCGCCACGGCCTGCAGTGGCAATCTCCACTGCGACCACTGGGGAGTAGAACTTTCCCTTTCGCTGTCCTTCTGCTTGTGACATCCAGCACACGACGTGCAGTCGCTGCATACGAACGGTAATTTCAGATCCGATACGAGAATTCCCCCGTCCTCTGGGTTTACGAGCGAAATTGATGCGTGTGGCGGATCACAACACGAGGAGTGGAAGTGTCGATCGCACTTAGCACACATCACCAGTTCCTCCTGCTCTACTTTTTCAAGTGCTCCATGCGTATCCACATCGTCCTGGTACTCATCTGCACCCAGAAAGCAGTAGCTACACGTGTGATTGTCTTCCTGTTTCCCACCTGGCGTTTTGACTGTGTTGTCGCGAAGTACATCAGTTTCTTGAATGATCGCTTTCTCGAGAAGTTCTTTGGAGTGAAATTCTCCTGGGATGCCTCCACCCACGTCAGATCCACTCAGTTCGAGTATAACGGCCAGTTCACTGAACGAATTATCATCTTCTACGTGATAAACGATATCGGAGCTCTGAAGAAGATCAACCATGACCTCAGGGCCGTCACTGGAGACAATGGTGTGCTTCTTCGAGTCTTTGTCGAATGTCTTTACCACATACGATCCAGACGCCACATCTCGGCATGAAGCAACGACAATCGTTTTGCCCACCATAGCCTCGGAAATCTGTGCGCGTCGGTTGTGAACATCCGAGTGTCCAGGAGTCCGTTTGGCGCCTTTTGCAGGCTTCGCAGGCGGTTTAGATGTCGTCGCTGCCATTTCTCGTCGGAATCGGGTCAACAGCACTTGAAAGAAGCTCTTCAAATGGTCTTGCTCGGTCTGCAGCTCGTGTTGCGCGCGATTCACAGATTTAGAAAGCATGGTGTTCATCTGAGTGTCCTCCACAGGCGGAGTAAAACGCTTCATACTGCGACACAAGTGCTTCGGTACCCAACAGGACACGTACTGCGTAGTTTCCACGTGATCATCGTCGATTGCAAATATCCGCACAAAACGAAAATTTGACCGAGCTCCAGCTTGTTCCTCATGCGTTGGTAGTAGTAGGTTCCGTGCCAGAGCATTCAATTGCAGGACTTGGGCCGGCCACCAGCGGTTCTGCAGCGCAGGCACCTTGACATAAAGCATCGTTTGCGTCCCAATCACCATCGGATAAGCGTAAAGTGGCAGCGACGCCTCAACACCATCGTCGAAGCGGATAGTATGGTGCATTGAAGGATGCTTGGCATGAAAAGCCATCACACGCCCCATAACCCACTGCATATCCCACTGCAAAAATATCCCCACGCTTTTCCCCACAAGCTCGTACATTTTACGCCGTTCTTCGCGTGAGTTTGGTGGGCTCCCGAGACGGGCAGCAGCGTCAGCATCCGAGACTTTAGCGGCTGTGGCGCGCAACAGACGGCCATACACTTGCATCTCAAGCACCATTTGTTTGGAAAAGCGCGGCCCTTTCTTTCTGCTGCGCTTGAGAGCTCGAAGACAAGGTTTGCAATACCACGGGCGGGCAGGAACAGCACTTGCATCGTCAGTGCGGAGAACATCAGCCATCTTGAACTCTCCGAAGCAAATATCGCAGACGATGAGAATTCCACTTTCCTCCACGTTGTCGGTGCCACTTGAAATGAATTTGTCATCTGGGTCCGCAACTATTACAGTCGGATTGGTGTAGCTCCAGCCATTGGTGATCTTCGTCCCGTCAAAGTCGTTCCGTAATCCGGCAGAAGATCTCACCATAGTGATTGGCTTCGGAATGAGCAAAGGTGGACCAGCGTTGTCGTTGGGAGAGGCATGGCTTGGTGTGTGTCCGTCTGTTGGCTGACTCACTGCTACGCTGCCACCAATGGAAAGCGGGATACTTGGTTCAGTTTTGATTTTCTTCGGGCGTTTCGCTGCATCACTCACTCCATCAACTCGGCTGCGCTTATTATTGATTTTTGCACTTGTTACGTCGGCACTGGTCCCAGGAGGTACCGAACGCCTACGCGTATATCCGACCTGCCGGTTGCGGCAAGCTTCGCAGAGCATAACGCCGTCGACAGTCCCGCTTGGACGGTGTAGTCGATCCACTGCACTTCCACTAGCATGGAAAATCGTATCACAACCCACACATCGTTGCGCATTCGAGGCCGCCGCGCGAACATCACTGCATGCTGGGCAGAACCACTCACCTTTAGGGATTTTTAGGAGTGGAGGGTTCAATGTCATAGGGTCAAACTCGTGATCACACCCATCACAAAGCAGGACAGTGACAATCTCTTTCACTGGAGGAGGAGCAGTCTGGGCCGGGACTTGCGGTTTGTTAGCTCCACGACGCTGTGGTATCCCTGCCTTGGTATTTCCCCGGCGGATTCTACCTTGGTTTAGTTCATGTTGTGTAGAGCTACAAGCTGGACAGAACCAATCGCCACTGGGAATTTCGGCTAGCGGCGGATTGAGTTTCGTCATATCGAACTCGCCATCGCACGAATCACAAATCAGCAGCGTCACAGGAATTAATGGCAATTTGATACTGGTTTCAGCTGAAATAGGGACGGGTACACCTGCCTTGTTCGTACAAGAGCTGCAAAACCAATCTCCTTCAGGAACCTTTTCAAGCGGTGGGTTGATAGTGGCCATGTCGAATTCTCCATCGCAGCCATCACAAATTACCACAGTCATCAATGGATCCATTATGAGCGAACGGGCTATTGGCGTACAATGCACGCAACACCAGTCTCCCTCAATCTCCAACGACGCATGCTCCAGCACATGGCCTAAAGTCGTATCTGTAGTCTGCGGGTCACAAAACTCTTCCAAGCAGAAATGCTTCTTGCAAATACAGCACTCCCTCGACCACTGTACGTCGTCTGCGTTGTCCACCAGCGCTGCAACTGTGCGTTTCTCAATAGATCCATCTCTCAGCTGCAGCACCTGCTTGTCACTTTTGAGAAGACACGGTGCACACCACTCTAACGTGGCTGTGGAAGGCGCTCTCCGCCTCTTTTTACCTGTTCCACGGTAGCTTCTCTTCTTCTTCGTTGCTCCCTGTTCTGCTTGATGGTGTTGCACGCAGCGTCGATGGAGTCTGCTGTTGTGGCATTTAAGGCACTTGATTCTTTCCTCCGGCGCAATCTCCACCTGTCTGCAGGTCGTACAAACCTCCACTTCAGAAGAAGCCACTCTCCATTTGTGCTCACCACTCTGTACCATTTCCTCATCGTCGTTTTCAGTATTATCCACCGCATTTTCACCACTTACCGAGCCTTTTCCCGCTTTTTGAGCCCTCCGGACGAACGGGAAGGCCAACGCAGGCACCAAAATGGGCAGTGCATCCTCGTCCAGAGCTTCTTGTTGCTTCGTGGTCAGTTTACCCGTATCTGATAGGCATTTAATGCACGTAAATGACGTCCCAGGCATCGGTTCCCCTTGTTCCTCGCCGTTCTCCAGGTTTAACAGGCACTTTGAGTGGTAAATACCATCGCAGACACCACAACGAGACACCTGAGTACTACCCGTAGCCTTCTTCGTCGTCTGGGCGCTGTTTTCCAACGAAATTTCAGCGCTGGGGGTTGTAGACGATGGGTTTTCAAGGGTAGAGGGGGAGGACAAATTGCCGGCGGTACGAACGCCATTCTGGACGGAATCGACCGCTTCTGCCGCGTTGGGCGCCTCCAACACCTTCTCACACACAAGACACGCGAAATACATATCGTACGAGCCTCCACAGGCGCCTATAAGACGTCGAATCACTCACGCAAGATGGCGCCTCCTGCCGCTACTTTCCACGCTCTGGGGCCAGGAGCTTTGATGTCTTTTTTTGGTCGGAAGGGGTGATACATCCTGATTGGTTAAAAGACGAATGGGTAAAGTATGTGGGCCACATTATAGTATCAAATTTGAGAGAGGTTATTACAGTACATGTAGTTCGAATGCGTCGTGCGCTCTACTCATGCTCGTAGTTAACGCAGACTGCGAATCGCAGTGAACCGAAGCGAAGCTTGCGTTGCAGCAGAATCAGTTGAGTCAACCTCCTCCAGTGTGGTTGAAGCAACTCGGTTTTGATCTTCAACCGTCGTCGCAGGAATAGTCGACATCTTGGATGCAATATTTTATGTCCAAACATTTTCATGACCATACAAAAAAGCATAGACATACAAAGCAATACCAAATACCCTGTGAAATCACGATAAAGTAAAAGCTTCCCGCAACTCCCCGCCAAAGTACGAATGCTGCTTCGCTTACTCATTTTCTGCTTGGTAGAACCAGCTGGTTTCACCTTGCATCTCTTCACGATAGACGTCACTCTGCAACTCGCCCGCTAATAGACGCCACCTTCCAGGCTCCTTCCTCGATGCCCCAGCCTTCTCGACGCCCAATACAGCCAACAGCTCCATTGCTGACATCTATAGCCTTCATTTGCCGCCAGTGGCCGCGCATAGAAGCGCTGGACCACGTCACGCGCGACCTGGACGCGCTGCTGGACAACTCGCAGCTTTGGACGCTGGCCGATGCCTGTAACGCAGGCCATGAGCACCTGGTGGAGCGCATCCTCACGCGTGATACCGTCAAGATCGAGAACATGGACAAGCTGCAACGTCAGGCTCTAGCCACGTCCGCTTTCGCAGCTGCGGCGGCGAACGGCCACGTCGCCGTGCTGCGCCGTCTAGCCGGATTCTTCCCAGGTGCGCGCGTGACCAAAGCAGTGGAAGCTGCAGCCCGCAATGGACAAGTGGACGTGCTGCAGTGGCTGTACGAGCAGAAGCAGACGCTCGATGTGTTCTGGGGAGCGCGCGAGATGCTACTGGCTGTCAAGAACGGCCACTTGGACGCGGCCCAGTGGCTGCATAGACACACCACACCGCCGGAACATCAATTCCTCATGGATGAAGCTGCACGCAACGGCGACCAGACCATGATCCAGTGGCTACACAGTGTTGGAGCCGAGGATGAATGTACGGTGAACGCAGTGGCCAATGCAGCCGAGAACGGCCATCTAGACACCGTCCAATGGCTCACAGAGCACTGCTTCCGGAAGGAATGTCCCTCAATTAGGATGGATCAAGCCGCTGCCAATGGACACTTGGACGTTATTCAGTGGCTGCATCAAACCGACTCGCGCTGCACAACCAACGCTATGAACATGGCTTCTTTCAATGGACATCTCGAGACGGTCAAGTGGCTCCACGAGAACCGAACCGAAGGGTGCGAGCGCGCCGCTATGGATCAGGCAGCCGTGAACGGCCACTTGTCTGTTGTGCAATGGCTACACGCGAACCGGACGGAAGGATGCACCACAATCGCCATGAACGGTGCTGCACGGAGAGGTTTCTTCGACGTGGTCCAGTGGTTGCAAGTCAACCGCAACGAAGGCTGCACTACTAAGGCGATGGACAACTCCGCGATGAATGGACACCTCAAGATTGTCCAGTGGTTGCATCATAACAGAGTCGAAGGCTGCACCACGGCTGCCATGGATCAAGCTGCTGCAAATGGACATCTGGAGACAGTCAAGTGGCTTCACGAACACCGTACGGAGGGATGCACGACCGCTGCAATGGACGACGCCGCACTGAATGGCCACCTAGAGATGGTTAAGTGGCTGCACGAAAACAGAGCAGAGGGGTGCACGACTGCGGCGATGGACAATGCCGCCGCGTTCGGCCACATGAACGTGGTGCAGTGGCTCCACAACAATCGCGAGGAAGGATGCACGACCGATGCCATGGATCGCGCTGCTCGTCAAGGCAAGTTCGACATGGTCAAGTGGCTCCACTTGCATCGCAATGAAGGGTGCAGTCTGTTCGCTATGAACAACGCTGCTGGTGCGGGTCGACTCGATATTTTGCAGTGGCTGCACTCAAACTACGGCATGGGGTGCAACAACCGCGCAATGGAGGCCGCGGCGTTCGGTGGCCACTTTGACATTCTGGACTTCCTTCACCGGGAGGGCCTCGCCCAGTGCACAGCCGACGTTTCCATCAAGGCAGTAGCTGAGGGGCACTTGGAAATTCTCCAGTGGTTATTCCAGCACTATCCGGAACCTATTCCATCAGCACGTTTGCTGCGTATTGCGAAACGGCATGATCTCTATTGTGTTGACTGGCTCGTACGGACCGGCAAAGCAGTAGATTATGAAATGTGGTGAAGGACAGAAAGTCGTGAGTGTGTATTATGAACATGTAAACATGGCAAGAAGAAATGATCACTTTAATGGCGGCGGCGTTCCTCGTACTCACCGCACCGAGTCCGGGAACAGGTCGGCCGTGATCACCCACACGAGAGGACCCAGCGTCACGCCGAACGCGATCACGTACAGCGCGGTGAACACGATGGAGAGCGCAGGAACGTCAACCAGGAACGCCACCGTCATGAGCACAGCCATCACGAACATACCAGCGATACCACACAGGATCATGTTGCGGTTACCGAAACGCTGTGCCAACACACCCGTAAAGAATGCGGGGAAGATGTTGATGAAGTTGATGATGAGGGTGCCGACACGCGGATCCGAAATGCCGGCATCTTTGAAAATCGAACCGGAGTAGTAGAAGACGGCGTTGATCCCCGAGAGCTGCTCAGACCCTGTTCGGCGTCCGGCTTGGTGTTCGACTCCATCCATGACAGAGCGGTGTACACGTGCTCCTCGCCGTACAGACGAGCGATGACCTGCTTGGCCTCCTCACGGCGGTTCTTCATGAGCAACCACGCCGGACTCTCCACACAGAGTGACGGGGCCAACAACAGGAACAGCACGGCCAGGATGACCGGGAAACCGGCCAGGTAGCGCCAGCCAGAACTCGTGTTGGCGAAGAAGAAGGTGATGGCCGGGAACAGGATGCCGATGGTCACGGAGATCTGCAGACCCAGACCCAGGATGTTACGCATGTGCGGCGGCGTCAGCTCGTTCGTGTACGCGCCGAGGGTTCCCGTGGCCGTGCCGGACGCGATGCCGGCGATGAGACGGCCAGCCGAGAAGGCCCAGACGTTCGACACGGACGCCTCCACCACGGCGCCCACGATCATGAAGATGCAGTTGACGAACAGCAGCTTCTTGCGGCCCCACAGGTCGCTGAAGTGGCCGCAGATGAGAGAGCCGATCATGCCGCCCAAGATCCACGCGTTTACGGCGAATGTCCACTCGAGCTTGGAGTGGCCCGGGAACATGATGCACGTGTCGTCGGCCACAGGACGCGCGTTGCACTCGTCCGTGTCGTTGTGTACTGCGACAGGTTGGTCTGCGAGGACGACCAGCCGCTCTGGAAGGGCTGCAGTAGCGCCACCAGGATGCTCGTGTACATGATCATGTTGGGTTTGATCCTGCGAGCCTCAGCCTTTTGTGCGTCGTCGAAGTAGGGGACGTTGTCATGGCCGTTTGGGGTGGTGGCCTCCGAGTACATCGGGTCGGTTTGCGCTTCGGAAGGCATGACGGGGGGGGTCTTGAGTCACTCAGGCAGTACTTGCTTAGGTTTGAGCTTGGGTTGGCGAAATGAAAACTGAGGATGAAGATGAGCGCCAGAGTTTTGTTCTTCTGACCAACGGGTTGCACGTTCCTCGCGACAGATACGCTTACTTGACCTTGGTTGGCATGGATTTACTTGCAGAGACTAGCACCGATAGTTTATTGAAAAGGAATAACTGCACTTGATTCATAGTGCGTGAGTCTTTGCGCGCGACAAGCTCGACTAGTCTTGGTCGGCGCGACGATACCTTGTTGTACACAGTGATGCATACTGAAGTTTCTGTCGACAACCACCACCAAAGTCTGCTTGGGCGTCATTATTCACCAGTGTTGCGCTCCTGCTTCAAGGCCGTAGAGACATGGTTCAAGAGTGGGAGGTTTAGGGCCGTCACTTGGGGCAAGCTTGATTCATTTAAGTCGGGGAGGCTTTGGCGTGTACATGTATGCCGCTGTTGACGACAGCAAATTGTATTCTGCCTTCGCTTCCAAGTGGCTGCTGTAGATAATCCTTCGACCAGCAGCGAACAGTCCGGCACGATTACTTGAGATGTTACGGATAGTACTACGACTTTCAAAAATATTTTAGTCACAACCGAACTGTACAGTGCGGGCGGAAAATATACTAAATTTTAGCCAATACACAGCGTTAGACAATTCTGTTTACACCAATGAAACGAACAGAGCAAAACAAAGCGATTGCCGGTCGATTTACTGAATTTGGCCAACAATTGACAAAGTATAGATTTATGCTGCTTGAATAGGTGGCGATAATTATACGGCCACAGACATCTTTGCGGTCTAGTTGAAGTCTAATTGCCCGCTATCTACGTTCAAAACGCGTGTATAGCCTATTAGAACACACTGTGAACGTTTCAGACAAAGTAAATTAAAATTGATCGAGAAAATATGCTGTGCCTTTCATATAGAACTTGGCTCGGAAATAGTGTCCGTCTCATTTGAATTGAGCTTTCACAGACACCAAGTGAAATTTAGCATGATTTGTAGCGCTGATAATACAAACAGAATCGTAATGAATTCATTGTGGGGTTGCATTACCTGTATTTGAATCGGCAGTTAGCACAAAAGTCGTGTTTGTGAATTTGCGACCTCAAAAGTTCAACGTTAATACAAATGTCCATATAAAAGTAGCTGTAGTAGACGCTGTGGTCTTTCAAAGAAATTGCTACGCCAAAACGTTTGTTAGATGACTAATGTTGGCACCAATGTGTTGACCTAACATTACACAAAGCTGCCCGTGCCTCTGGCTTACAACAATTCGACACAGGTGTCTGTGAAATCTCAATTCAAATGAGACGGACACTATTTCCGAGCCAAGTTCTATATGAAAGGCACAGCATATTTTCTCGATCAATTTTAATTTACTTTGTCTGAAACGTTCACAGTGTGTTCTAATAGGCTATACACGCGTTTTGAACGTAGATAGCGGGCAATTAGACTTCAACTAGACCGCAAAGATGTCTGTGGCCGTATAATTATCGCCACCTATTCAAGCAGCATAAATCTATACTTTGTCGCCAAATTCAGTAAATCGACCGGCAATCGCTTTGTTTTGCTCTGTTCGTTTCATTGGTGTAAACAGAATTGTCTAACGCTGTGTATTAGCTAAAATTTAGCAAAAAACGTGGGTGGCCGTATATTTTCCGCCCGCACTGTATGTGGCAAGTAATATAATACTATGTGCAGTATGATATGTTCTAGTTGAGCACTTGATCTTAGCATACAACAGGATCTGGTCCTACTTGTGTTAATAAGGCATATCTCGAGTTGTGGTGTCTCATTTTACTGAGGAACAGGACAAAGAATTGATGAGCGAGGAGCAAAGAGTTAGCTCACACTTTGTAGTAATGGTACTACCGCTATGATATGCATGTCCTAGAGTATTAAACTAATTATAGTGTTTTGCCTAATTTTACTACAGTACGTGTAGTAGCTTTTAAAGTAGTACAGTACCAGTGTTCACTTGAAGATATTTGTTGGAGTGGTAGTCGTACTGCATGCCAACGAGGAAATGCAACTTGCCTCAGTGCACACAGCACTAGCGCAACGTGAATCAAGTAAATTACCATGCAGCGGCACTATACATCTAGAAGAAAAACGTAACCATGGTACACTTCTGTATGCTTCCTCATGCAAGCAAAAGTTGTTGTTGCGTCTCAACTTAGTCTGCAGTTTTCATTTCGCCAACCCAAGCTCAAACCTAAGCAAGTACTGCCTGAGTGACTCAAGACCCTCCCCGTCATGCCTTCCGAAGCGCAAACCGACCCGATGTACTCGGAGGCCACCACCCCAAACGGCCATGACAACGTCCCCTACTTCGACGACGCACAAAAGGCTGAGGCTCGCAGGATCAAACCCAACATGATCATGTACACGAGCATCCTGGTGGCGCTGCTGCAGCCCTTCCAGAGCGGCTGGTCATCCTCGCAGACCAACCTGTCGCAGTACAACGACACGGACGAGTGCAACGCGCGTCCTGTGGCCGACGACACGTGCATCATGTTCCCGGGCCACTCCAAGCTCGAGTGGACATTCGCCGTAAACGCGTGGATCTTCGGCGGCATGATCGGCTCTCTCATCTGCGGCCACTTCAGCGACCTGTGGGGCCGCAAGAAGCTGCTGTTCGTCAACTGCATCTTCATGATCGTGGGCGCCGTGGTGGAGGCGTCCGTGTCGAACGTCTGGGCCTTCTCGGCTGGCCGTCTCATCGCCGGCATCGCGTCCGGCACGGCCACGGGAACCCTCGGCGCGTACACGAACGAGCTGACGCCGCCGCACATGCGTAACATCCTGGGTCTGGGTCTGCAGATCTCCGTGACCATCGGCATCCTGTTCCCGGCCATCACCTTCTTCTTCGCCAACACGAGTTCTGGCTGGCGCTACCTGGCCGGTTTCCCGGTCATCCTGGCCGTGCTGTTCCTGTTGTTGGCCCCGTCACTCTGTGTGGAGAGTCCGGCGTGGCTGCTCATGAAGAACCGCCGTGAGGAGGCCAAGCAGGTCATCGCTCGTCTGTACGGCGAGGAGCACGTGTACACCGCTCTGTCATGGATGGAGTCAAACGCCAAGCCGGACGCCGAACAGGGTCTGATCCAGAACACGGCCGAGAAGGAGTCGCTGTTCTCTCCCAAGTACCGTCTTCAGCTAGCTGCTGCTATTCTGCTGTCTTGCTCGCAGCAGCTCTCGGGGATCAACGCCGTCTTCTACTACTCCGGTTCGATTTTCAAAGATGCCGGCATTTCGGATCCGCGTGTCGGCACCCTCATCATCAACTTCATCAACATCTTCCCCGCATTCTTTACGGGTGTGTTGGCACAGCGTTTCGGTAACCGCAACATGATCCTGTGTGGTATCGCTGGTATGTTCGTGATGGCTGTGCTCATGACGGTGGCGTTCCTGGTTGACGTTCCTGCGCTCTCCATCGTGTTCACCGCGCTGTACGTGATCGCGTTCGGCGTGACGCTGGGTCCTCTCGTGTGGGTGATCACGGCCGATCTGTTCCCGGACTCGGTGCGTGCCACGGCCACGTCCATCGGTATCGGCGCCAACTGGCTGTGCAATCTCATCGTCGGTGTGGCTTACCCGTACATCGCCGATGCTCTCGATGACTACAGTTACCTCCCGTTCATTGTGCTTCTTGCCATCTTCTTCCTTCTGTCGTTGAAGTTGGTTCCGGAGACGTCGAACAAGTCTGCCGATGAAGTGTTGCGTGAGTACGAGGAACGTCGCCGTCAATAATTGGTGAAGTTGTTGCCCAATTCATGAGACTACTCGATCGGAAGATAGAAGGCGTTGCGTGGTTTCGATGCTGCTACTTCGTTTAGGTCTCAACAAAATGTTTTTCATGAATGCTGTATTTCATTCATCTATGGTTTACTTATAGAGGATGGCGCTTCTACTGTTATGCTTTCACTTCAAGTATCGATATGAGCCTTTGGATTGTGCATTCGATTGTACAACCTCGGCTTGAGGAGATTTCGGTCGTGCAAGGTGCTTTCTTTTGTTCAGTATTGAAGTCGACAAACAGCAGCAGCGCCTGTTTTTCGCTCGTGCTTCAAGGGCTCACTAACATGCAAAGTGGTACATGTATGTGTGCCGCTTCATTCAGTGAGATCGAGTGTCCTCCCCGTCATCCAAAACTGAATGGTGGCCGATGCTTAAATAATATTAATACTTAATACGCTACTATTAATGATATATCAACTCAAAGTCACATCTTCTGTTTACTATGTTTTTGACATGTATATTTTAAAATGATCATAACTATTACTAATTTCATAATTGTAGTACCGTAAATGCCATGCAAAATACTATATTTAGTACGCGTTTGAAGAGACTATGTAGTTGATTTGAACAACAATTTACATCGATTAGCTAGTCGAGCTATTTATTGGCGGCTGCGGTAACGCTCCTCGTACTCGCGTTGCACTTCCTCCGCGGACTTGTTCGACGTCTCCGGAACCAACTTCAGCGACAGAAGGAAGAAGATGGCAAGAAGCACCACGAACGGAAGATAACTGTAGTCATCGAGACCGTCGGCGATGTACGGGTAAGCCACGCCGACGATGAGGTTGCACAGCCAGTTGGCGCCGATACCGATGGACGTGGCCGTGGCACGCACCGAATCCGGGAACAGGTCGGCCGTGATCACCCACACGAGAGGACCCAGCGTCACGCCGAACGCGATCACGTACAGCGCGGTGAACACGATGGAGAGCGCTGGTACGTCGACAAGGAACGCCACCGTCATGAGTACAGCCATCACGAACATACCGGCTTCACCGCACAGGATCATGTTGCGGTTACCGAAACGCTGTGCCAACACACCCGTGAAGAAGGCCGGCCAGATGTTGATGAAGTTGATGATGAGCGTGCCAACACGCGGGTCCGAAATGCCGGCGTCTTTGAAGATCGAACTCGAGTAGTAGAAGACGGCGTTGATACCGGACAACTGCTGTGCGCAGGACAGCAGGATGGCGGCGGCCAGTTGCAGACGGTACTTCGGCGCGAACAGAGAGTCTTGCTTGGCAGACTCCTGCAGCAGACCCTGCTCCGGGTCTGGCTTGCTGGAGGATTCGAGCCACGATAGAGCAGTGTATACGTTCTCCTCGCCGTACAGACGCGCTAGCACCTGCTTGGCTTCTTCACGACGGTTTTTCATGAGTAGCCACGCCGGACTCTCCACACAGAGTGACGGGGCCAACAACAGGAACAGCACGGCCAGGATGACCGGGAAACCGGCCAGGTAGCGCCAGCCAGAACTCGTGTTGGCGAAGAAGAAGGTGATGGCCGGGAACAGGATGCCGATGGTCACGGAGATCTGCAGACCCAGACCCAGGATGTTACGCATGTGCGGCGGCGTCAGCTCGTTCGTGTACGCGCCGAGGGTTCCCGTGGCCGTGCCGGACGCGATGCCGGCGATGAGACGGCCAGCCGAGAAGGCCCAGACGTTCGACACGGACGCCTCCACCACGGCGCCCACGATCATGAAGATGCAGTTGACGAACAGCAGCTTCTTGCGGCCCCACAGGTCGCTGAAGTGGCCGCAAATGAGAGAGCCGATCATGCCGCCGAAGATCCACGCGTTCACGGCGAATGTCCACTTGAGCTTGGAGTGGCCCGGGAACATGAGGCACGTGTCGTCGGCCACCGGACGCGCGTTGCACTCGTCCGTGTCGTTGTACTGCGACAGGTTGGTCTGCGAGGATGACCAGCCGCTCTGGAAGGGCTGCAGCAGCGCCACCAGGATGCTCGTGTACATGATCATGTTGGGTTTGATCTGGCGGGAGGCGGCCTTCTGCGCGTCGTCGAACACGGGGATGTTGTCGGCTGCTTTGGGCGTAGTTGCCTCGGAGTATACCGGGTCGGTCTGTGCTTCAGACGGCATGGTGTGTAGCTGGTCTCGGGTGTGTTGTAGTTTGTTGGTTGTTGTTGGAGGGCTTGTGGCTGTTTTGCACCGACTTGCTCTCGCTTCTGTACGTTGAACTGCACTTGGTTTGTCCAAATTGGAAATGAACTTCAGGACGTATGTCGAGTTTGGTTGGGTGGTGATAGGCGAGGCGTGGTTGGACTTCGTATCGTGGCGGTTGGCATAATGTGTACATACTGCGGTGCGGTGTACCTCGTACACGCAGCAGTGCAAACAAGTCGTGCACTTGATTTCTGACGCTCGATCTATGCAGCACTGGTGAGACTGGAGGTGGTTGGATCAGCCGCTTCAATAAAGAGACCACAATGAGCTGTCAGCCAGCGTGATTCCCCCTAACTCGCATTCTGATGACTTTTGTTTGTGTTCAAGCTACAACTTACTGAGGGATGTGTGCAAATTTCAGCTTCAGATGTAACGCAATGCCGAGGTGCGGGTGCTGTATTGGAGCCTCATATAGAGATCTTCACTGCAGCAGCTTCAACACTCGCATAAATGAACCATGTGAGCATGCAGAAAAGGACAAGTACTCATAACCATTGGTAATTCTTCGCAGCCTTGGCATTTCCGGTGGCACATGATGGGCAAATTGTTTATACTTCAGATCTGAGCATCGAGCAAACACAAGACGGATCCAAGCCATGAACGTTGGTGGCACTCAGCTTTTGGTGGAGCCCTTGGTAGGTCTTTTTCATTTGCTACCTACGTGCATCACCTCGGTTTGCCAAAGTTCTCATTTAATATCGCAACGACATAGGGGCTCGGTGTAGATGCACGGCACTTGTCACGTGGTCTACCGACTTATTCGCGTCCATTGAATTCGTATAGTCCGGAAGAAAACGGCTTAGTCGAGAGAATGAATGGCGTGGTGCTTTCTCGTGTTCGATGTTTATTGACAGCGGCCAATATGCCGTGGCTACTTTGGGCTCATAACCTGTGAAGTAAGCAGGCAGATAGGAGCGAGCAACCGCAGTAGCGGAGAAGACCAAAACACACTTGTTTTCCACGGAGAAACTTTGGGATTGACAGATCATTTCTGCATCAGCCGGTGGCACGCCCTGCAAAATGGCTTCGCGAGCAGCATTATCTCGAGCCTCCAAATCTACAATACCATCACTGGTGGTTTATGCGAAATGTCCAGCAGTGATGGTATTGTAGACCTGCCAAATCTGCCAGGTGTACTACAAGTGGTACCTCAATGCGACGCGAATGCTGCTCGAACTTCAACCACTGCATTATGTCGGCAATATATGAATCCTGTGGTGCTTGCTCGAGATACAGTGACTTGAAACAACGATGTCTTTCTTCATATTTTCGGAGCTTCGTTAAGAGTTTGCGATAAGTTAATTGTAGCGATATGATATCAACTATTTGGGGGGTAAATTCAACAGCAAACTCAATGCGCTAACATGTAGTGACGTACACGTACGTACTGTAAAGAGGGTTGGTTGCTGGTCCAGCTTACATTGCTGGTCCAGCTTACACAGTGGCACCACACCATGCAGAAAAACTCCCACACTGCGTTTCCTTGCCAAGTTGAAGCGACTTAGGCCCCGTCCTCCATCGCATGAATCCAGTAGCCCTTGGTGCGATGATAGAATATGCTCCAGGTAGTCGGTTGTGCGTTTTGTTCATACCCGTAGTTTGGACATGCAGGTAGGGTATCGTTTAGTTATACCATTATAGCTCGTGGTTTTAGCAACATTGACATTGCTGCGGCCTCGGAAGCTATACGCGATATTATCCAGGGGCTCTTCTGGATTCACGCGGCGGTCAGAATCCCCTCTTCAACTTGCTTCAACTTTACATGGACACGCAGTGCGAGGAGCGTTTCTGCATGGTGTGGAGTGAAGTCCCACGTTGTTTCGCTGGACGACAGCGCTGCACCTGATCGGAATATTGAAAGTAAATGCTTCAGCAGTCAGTGTGCTACATAAGATACTCGCACCCCAAGAGAACGGAGTTCTGCGGGAGCCTGCAGCGTACCGTATAACCGGTGTCAATTCCGACGCCTGATATTTTCCGATTGCTCATAAAACTGCGGCATAAAATGGACCTCCCCGGCCGCTAAAAGCACGCAATACACAGCCATTCGTTCAACGACAATGGGGCGGGTCAAGCTACGTGAAGACGGAGGCCGCAAGCCACGGCAGCACAAGAATATCACGCCAACCTACCAGTTTCGTCTGGATGTCCTGTGTCCCGTACCCGGGAATATAGTGTGTGAACCAGCGTCGGGCGCGCACTATGTCCCGGGGCCTTGTCCAACGTCGCCTACTGTCCGTGTCAGAGGTCCAGTTTGGAGGTACCTCCCTGCCCCGTCTACTATCATACCATCGCGAGAGGACGGATGTCAGGCCTAGTCTCAATGCTCTTCTACTCCGGTGAGGTGTCATCCCTACAAGTGCTGGTCCAGACCGCCCAGAAATCTAGTCAGTCGTGTATCTACCAAGTTAAGAACAACCCAAGAACAAGAAGAAAGAAGTTTGCATTTTACGTATTCCTTAAGCTCCCCGCCCAGACCTACTTGCCAACAGTCCGCAACTACTCGACCCTTAACCGGATATACGACAAGTGGTGGAGAAGCAGGGTACTTGTCCACTGGAGAAAGGTCTGCTAAGTGAGCGCCGTCGAAGGAATACGCCTGCTACCGAGGACACTGAAGAAGAGTACTACCTACGAGGAGTGGGAGAGCGCGTCACTGCTAGTTCGACAGGGGTCAACTAGGGAGGTGCTCGGCGACTACACTCAGGACGAGACCAAGACCTTTCCGGAAGTACCTTCAAAGCAAGCGGACTAGCTCCAAGTGAAGACAGTCTCCATCTCCATCTACATCTACTCTAACCACAGGCGTGTATCGGATCTGGGAGTGGATCACCTGGGCGGGAGTGCTACAAGTCCCTGAACACAAGTCTACCGAAGGAGAAGAAGAACCTGAGATCGAGATGTCCTCGTTCGGTCCACACGGCGGACTCGACGAAGACGACGGCAGTCCTATGTCAAGTGGGAGTAGACGCGCTGAAGACCCATCTACTGCGTGGTTTGGTACTGGAAGAGAGCAGTCGACAGCCACCTCAGTCCCCGTCGACTCGAGTGGAAGCACTGGATGGTCTGCTCCTGCATGGTTGAGTGGGGGGAGTACTCTCCTCGCTGGACGACCTGACTTGACTTCGGTTGGAGGACTTACCTCCGTCCAGTCTATCGTCCGTAGAGCTGCCTTAGGTTCGAACCGACCTGAACCGCCCCGACCGAGACTAGTACGAAGCATCTCTGAACCTCGGACCGGAGGCCTGAGACCCGACGAGAGTAGCTCCCCAGCTACTGTGAGACCTACCTTCGCATCGAACCAACCAGAGACTGGATTTGCTGCGGTTCCGAGTGTCCCTCCTGGGACGGTCCCGCGTTACGAGCCTGAAGTAGACCCTCTACAGGTCAAACCTGGCTACCACCGGCACCTACGACTACTATGAATCCTGAACTGATGACGACTCAGCTGCCTGCGCGATCCCGCTACTCCTTGGCGATTGACCCTCCTCAGCATCCTACGACCGCCTCTGTTCAGGCTAGTGCTGTTCCTGCTACGGTGATTCAACCGCCCCTTGCTCCTACAAGCTACTCTATGGATGTTGGAGGTAACCTAGGTGTGGTCACGAACCCGACCGGAGTACTCCCTACTGGATAGGGTAGTCAGCTGCCTGCGACTCAACCAAGCGTGAATGTCGGATGGCCGGGGAGCCAGCCACCTACTCTTGCCCCTGTAGTGACACCTGCGGCTAGTGTCCCTCAGTCTAACCGGTCGGCTATCGCGAGTTACCAGAATGTCACTATCGGAGCTACCCCTGGTGTACCTGGGACTGGACTGAACAGCCCCTTTATCCAGCCTGTGGGATGGTCTACTGTGGCGGGCTTCTCGTACGGGAATCCAACACCCGTCGCCCAGACAACTACTCCTGTGCAACCTCCGATGACTGGTTCGTACCCACAAGTGACTCCGGGGGTCCAAGTTACCACTGCGACTACTGGGCTTCCGCCGCCTCGCCCTGTGTACCCGAGTCAACCACCGTCTACTGCCTACTCGATGTATCCTGTGACTTCGAATCCGTCTACTCAACGACCTTCGCTGCCCGTCCCCCTGACATCTACTCCTAGTGTACCGATGACTTCGTCGATGGGTCAGCCTCCTGTCGTTGGTATGGGTTCTTACCCCAACCAACTCCCTCCCGTCTACTCTCAGACGGCGAGTCAAGTGGCTAGACCTCGACCCGTCGGGATGCCTTCGAACATCAAGAACGCTATCCGGATGATCCAACCCTTCTACTCGGACAGTGCTTCGGTCGACAAGGCTCGAACTTTTTGGAACGACTTTGAGAGGGCTACTGAGGGACTCGACGGTTCGCTTCGTTTGAGTGCTTTCAGGGAGTGTCTGAAGGGTAAGACTGGTGAAGAGTGGTGGACGTACTCGCAGATCAATGACTTCGATACACTTCGTACCCGATTCCACAACCAGTTCATCTGTCAGACTCCTCTGCAGATGATCGAGCGACTGAAGAAGACGAAGCGCTCTCGTGGGATGTCTGCTGAAGTGTGGGGTGACTTGATCTCGAGTCTGTGTGATGCTGCACAGTACTTCGACCCTGAGATGAGGTACCAGTACTTCCTGTCTGGACTACGGAACAAGCAGTGGAGGAACACTCTGGACACCTCTCTGGTGAACTCGATTCCTCAGGCAGTGGCTGTGCTGCTGTACAAGAATCAGCACTTGCCTGTGGAGGATGACAAGGATTTCGCCGACGAGCCGCCTAAGAAGTCAGCCGACGACGACATGATGAAGCAGATGCTCGCTATGATGCAGCAGACTCAGAACTTGCTGGTTCAGCAACAGACTCAAGCGTCACCGACTACCCCTCCAGTAGCCGCCGTCCAGTACCAGTTGGCTCCGAACACGACGCAAGGAGTGTATGCGGTACAGCCTCAAGCGTCTATTTCCGCTTTGCCAGCTACTCCTATGAGAGGTATCCGTCAGGGGCCAGACCTGTATACCCAAGAGGGACACATAGTGTGTGGTCGCTGTCACACCCTAGGGTGTAGTCGTCTGAACTGTCGCCGGAACAACTCAGTCTGTACGAACTGTCAGACAGCGGGTCACATCAACGTCGAGTGCGAGCAACCTCGAATCTACCAGCGTCCTCAACAGTCTAACCAGCCGCCGTCGACTAACTACAACTCGAACGCCCGTTCGAACGACCAGTACCGTCGCGGTCCCCGGTCGTGTTTCTTGTGTGGAGGAGATGGTCATGTCGTTGCGAACTGTCCTACGCGTGAGATGCTCAGTCAACTAGCTCAGAAGTCGAACTCTGGGACGTCGACTGCTAACGCTGGTCGACAATGAAGGGGGCTGGAGGAAGGGAAGGAAGGAGTCGTGCCTTCCTCCTGCCAGCTAGACGACTTGACGAGCGACTCTGAACGTCGTACATCTACTAAATGTACGGCCTCGGTGGCCTCTGCGGGAACTGTGAAGAGTGAACTGACGGAAATTGAAGTGAATGAGACTGTGAACGAGACTGTGAATGATGTGGATGAAAAGTGTGATGATGAAAATAAGTGTACGGTGACAGCTTATGTGGGAGACCTGATGAAAGACCCGTACTTTGAACTACACCAGGATGAACGTCCGACTAGAGGGAGTACTGGGAGGTCCGATCCTAGTTATAGGAGATCTCCCCTTCGGAAACCTAAAGTGGTTAAATGTGACTGGACGACAAAAGCGAACGGAACTACGAGAGTGAACGAGAATGAAAATGGAAGTGACCGCCTGGGTTTTGATGACAGTATTTTCGAGCCTAATGTGGATGTGATTGATGAAATGAGCGAGAGTGAGGATGAAGAAACAAACAGTGTCGAGGGAGAAGTAGCTCCTATGGAGGAGCAGCCGGATGAAACAAGTGAGTCGACGAAAACCCCTACGAGAATTGAAGAGTCGACGATAACCCCTACGAGAAATGAAGAGCGGACGACAACCCCGACGAGAGATAGTGAGTCGACCACTACCGAAGCCAACCCTGAAGTGGCTTCCGATGAACCAGATGAAGAACTAGATGATGATGAGAATACGTCGCCTACCACCGATGGGACTGGTGGGGAGGTGAGTACTACTACTGACGCTTTGGAAGTGTCTCCTGATGAGAGCGGGTGTATATTACCGGACAGAACTGCGGATGTGACGTCTACCACCGATGGAACTGGTGGGGGTGAGGCGAGCATCAACGAAGCTACTCAAGAGGAGACGAAGGAACATGAGAGAGTATTTTCTGCTGGAGAATTGGATGAGCTGACTGAAGGACTGGACTTGGGCGTGGAGACTGAGAGAGAAGAATATGACAAGGAACTAGAGGAGCGACTCTTTCCTTTAGATGAAGTGGAACTTAAAAAGCGAGTCAAGGAGAATTCGGCGCAACTGGGCGAGATGTCACTCGAGGACTTGAGCACTGTGTTGGGAATTGAGAAAGAAGTGTTGGCACGCACCCGTGAGTCGTCACCGGGTGTACTCTCATCCCCTGAGTACTGGCTGGACTGGTACCGGAAAACCTTGGCCACAACTGGTGCGGCCAAGCGTGCCAACCGGGACTTCAGCGACCTGGGTAAGTCGACGACGAGTAGTCGTACTGAACACAGGGTGGTAGATGAAGACTCCGACGAACGAGACGTTGGGGGTGGGACGACGTCTACTCCAAATATAGACGATGGTGGAGTAGCCTATGAGTTACCCCCTACCTCGTCTACGGAAGAGGAGGTGATCGCAAACGTGGCAGTGGACTTGAATGAAGCTACCTCCTCGAGTGTCGTTAACTCTGTGTCGGTTTCGGCGCGCCGAAGTCGACATCTGGATCCGAAGTGGCGTGCGTTGATCCACCGGACGGTCTACTACCTAGTCAAGGAAGAAGAAAAAGCGAATGCCGTATGTGTAGACTGTGGATCGTTACTACTACCCGACTACGTCCTACCTGAGGTCGACTTCGAAGGTACTGACCTCGACGAGCGAGCGTTGGCTAAAGTGGCTCCCTACTACAGAGTAATGAGTGGACCCGTGATGAAGCATATCCTGAAGACGATAGTGAAGAAGTACCATGGGGACGGTCCTCTCATCAGGGCCAAACTACAGGAACGTGAAGGACGTTGTGAAGTGTGTCAACTGGCTGCTCTCCCCTCTGTGAAGATTCGCTCCCCTAAGCGAGTACGGTTCGACGGTACCTCTCTAACTAGTGAGGTTGCCGAAGAACTCGGACCCGTCTACTCTAGGGAGTGCTCGGACAGCGTGTACGATTACGCATACGTGGTAGCCGAACCCGTACCTCCCGAGCCGCCGCCTGAGACAGGCCGGCCTAAGCCCGGGCTGGTCGAGGTTGACGATTCTCATGAAGCAGATGAGGAGTGTGTGGTTCCGGAAGGGAAGAGGGTGATCGGATCCGTCAGTGGAGTGGAAGCCGTCTCGGCTGGGTACGTCGACTGTGTACCCGTCGACATACTGATCGACTCCGGGGCAGTAGTCAGCTTGATTGATCGGAAGGTACTACGACGTATCGGCCGAGCTGACACCCCGTTGAGACCCTACTCTGGAAACTTGAACGGTGTATCAGGCCACTCCCTGAAAATCAGTGGCATCGTCGACTTACCCCTGAGACTTGGGTCAGTGGAAGTGACTCGACCGTTCGTAGTGGTTGAGCGGATGCATATGGATGTAATACTCGGGACCGACTCACTCAAGATGTTCAGAGCTGTGATTGATCTAGACTCGAACACGGTTACCCTGAAAGACACGAACGAAGTGTTTTCGCTTGGTTCCCCGCGCGTGGAAGAAGTGTACTCCGCCCGCATCAGTTCGACCGTCAGGCTCTGTCCTGGTGGTCAGGCGCTAGTAGCCTCTGAAGTGAGTGGACGAGCCCGCGATGGAGACACCGTGCTCGTTGAGGGAGTACCGGGACTTGATGGTACCGTTCGGGTGGCGCGGACACTTTGCACTGTGAACCATGGGAAGTTGCTTGTCGAAGTGTGCAATGCGTCTACGGAAGAACTTATTATCAAGAAGGGGACGCATCTAGCCGCGGCGACTGTAGTGCCCGACTCTGCGTTTAGGAGTAAGTCGACGTCGAGTCCTTCGACTAACCCCTCGGCTACTCCGTCCGAACGGCGACTCTCAACTGAACTAGACTGGGTGCACTCTGTAGTGAGTAGTACTACTGTGACCGATGAACCGACTCGTCATTCCATGCCAGGACTCGACAAGGAGTTGCGAGAGGAGTTCACGGTAGACTTCTCCGGCTCGAAGTTGAACCCTGAGCAAAAGGAACTGTTCCGACGGACTCTGGAGTCGTTCGGCGACTTGTTCGTGGAGACCTCTATGAAGCCGGGACGAACCCACTTGTTGGAGTTCGAGATCGATACGGGGGACCATCCACCCATCAAGCAGAGATCTTACAGAGTGTCCAAGGCCGAAGGCGACGTTATGGAGGCTGAAGTGCAACAGTACCTTGACTTGGGGTTGATTCAACCATCGACTAGCCCCTGGGCTAGTCCAGTGCTGATGATCCGGAAACCGGACGGAGGTATCCGATTCTGCATCGACTACCGTCGACTCAATGCGGTGACCATCAAGGACTGCTACCCGATGCCGCTCATCGACGACATCTTGGATGTGCTCGGGAACGCCAAACTATTCTCTACTATGGATATTGCTTCAGGCTACTGGAATGTACCCATGGCCAGAGGAAGTGTGGGGAAGACGGCGTTCACTTGCAAGTTTGGACTGTACGAGTGGTTGGTGATGCCCTTCGGACTGTGTAACGCAGTACCTGCCTTTGAGAGACTTATGGAGAGTGTACTGGTCGACTTGAAGTGGCGTACCTGTCTGGTCTACTTGGATGACTGTGTGGTATTCAGTGAAGACTTCCCTACCCACCTAGTTCGCCTGAGGCAAGTACTCGAACGGTTCAGGACTGCCGGGTTCAAGCTCAAGATGAAGAAGTGCAAGTGGGGTCGAGACCAAGTGGCTTTCTTGGGTCACATCGTCACCCCCTCGGGTATACTTCCCAATCCTGAGAAGGTGAAGGCGGTCATGACGGTCGAACGACCGACCGACCTCCGAGGAGTACGTGCCTTTCTGGGGTTGACCAGCTACTTCCGTAGGTATATCCCAGGGTATGCCGCCATCTCGGCCCCGATCGAGAAGTTGAAGATGAAGGGTGCACCTTTCATATGGAGCCCTGACTGCGAGTCCGCGTTCGTACAGTTGAAGCGCAAGCTGGTTGAACCACCTATTCTAGTCTACCCCGACTTCGGCAAGAGGTTCAAACTGTTCGTCGACTCATCTAAATTGGCGGTAGGAGCTTGCCTCATGCAGGAAGTGGCTGGACGGGATAGGGTAGTAGCCTACGCAAGTAAGCTGCTAGTTGGTTCTGAAAAGAACTGGATCAACAAACAAGATGGTACTTCGGAGATCGAGTGCTGGGGTATCGTGTGGGCGACTCGAAAGTTTCGGTGCTATCTCGACCGAAGCGAGTTTGACCTTTACACGGATCACAAAGCACTGTTGTGGGTGTTCAACGACACCAACCGGACGAGTAATGCCAAGCTGGCCCGGTGGGCGATGGAGTTGTCGCAACTAAGTTTCAAGGTATACCATCGACCTGGTACCTCGATGGGGCATGTAGATGGTCTGTCGAGGTTACACGCATCCACTGTCAGTGCGGTTACTATGACGGATCTACTCAACGAAGCGAACGATGGAGAGGTGGAGCCAGTCCAGGTCGGGGAGTCGACGACTCTTCGGAGAGAAAACCCCGGGACAGTTCCAGTTACCGAAGCAGTCGAGACTGGTGTTCGAGTCGAGGTCGGGGGGCACTCTCCGGCCGGAGCTTCGGGTGAACCTACTCTGGCCGAGGGAGTAGATGACGGGCAGATGGTCGGAGGGAGTGGTCGAATCCAGGTCGGGGAGAGGCCGACTGAGGCGACTACTAGGAGAGTTGGTCGACGAAGACCTACTCCACCTGACAACGACCAACTACTTGTGTCTCCCGTCGACGTGTTCGGACTAGACCAGGCTCGCTTCTTAGAGGAACAGAAGAGGACCCCTTGGATCCTCGCTATGATCGCCTTCCTGGAGAGTGGAGCTCTGGCTCTAGATGCTCCACTTAGGGCCAAGGTGCTGTCGCTCGCCCCCAACTACACTGTGAAGAACGGAGTACTCATGAGGAAAGTACACCTGAAGGCTCGAGCTGGACCAGCTAGTTCGTTGGAAGTACCGGTGATACCCATCCAGTACATCTCGACCGTCCTACATCACTGCCATGCTGACGTCTTCTCCGCCCATGTGGGTGTGACTAAAACAATGGACCGTGTGCGCAAACATGCCTACTGGCATGGATGGAAGAAGGATGTAGCCGAGTACGTCCGAGAGTGTACTGTGTGTGGGAGTGGTAAGGGTTACCGACCATGGAGGAACGGTCTCATGCAGAAGATGCCGATCCAAGAGTTGTCTGGACCCTTCTCATTACTGGTAGTGGATGCCGTCGGCCCACTGGTGACTACCCCTCGAGGGAACAAGTTCATCTTGGTGTTCGCCGACTACTTCACCCGATGGGTAGAAGCTTTCGCGGTCGAACGACTAGACTCAGTGACTTTCGTGGAGACTATGGTGGATGAAGTGATCTCTCGGCATGGAGTGCCTGAGAAGCTACTGAGCGACCAGGGATCGAATTTCATCTCTGAACTCGCTCGTTCCCTGTATGAAACTCTTGGTATCAAGAAGTTGTTCGGAGCTGCCTACCACCCCCAAACACAGGGACTGGTAGAACGCTTCAATGGCACACTACTGGGTATGCTGAGGATGTACGTGAGTGAGTCTCAGGATGACTGGGACCGGTACCTACCCCGGGTACTCTTTGCCTACCGGACGTCGTACCACGAAGCTCTCGGCGACTCACCCTTCTTCAGTCTGTATGGACGTGATCCAGTACTACCCCTTGATCTAGCCTTCCTGAATACGACTGCTCAGTGGAAGAGCAATGAAGTAGCTGCTTATCGGCGTCGACTATACCTGTCTCTCAGAGACACCCGTCGACTGGTGGAGCGTCAACTACTGAAGGCTCAAGGTCGACATGAGGATCGACTACAGGGTCAGAGGTCCGTCAAGTTCTCCGAAGGAGATGCTGTCTGGGTGTACCAGTACTTCCGAGCAAGACGAGGAGAGAAGACCTCCCGGAAATTGGCGTTCTCGTGGCATGGACCTTACCGAGTGGTCGGAACTGTGGGCGAGAATGCCTATAGGATTGCTATCCCCTCTCACCCCAACCGAGTGGTAACCATCAACGTGAACCGACTGAAACCTTTCCAGGGCCGATGGAGTCGACCCTACCCTACCGAGATCCCACCTGGCGTTGATATGAACCCCGGAGAAGATGACGATGGTCCACTTGTTGAAGAAGATCTACCTAGGACTAGTTACGTGGAACGACTAGTGATCGGCTCAGAGGAGACGGCTTTCACGGGTGGTGCTCTTCCTGTCGTCGACATACTAGCTCGAAGACGGAAGGCCGGAGAGCTGCAGTATCTGGTTCTACTAGCTACTTACGAGACTAGATGGTGCCCGTCTACTTCGCTGAAACCGACGTTCGATGTGCTTATCACTGCTTTTGAGAACACTCGTCGCAAGGAGCAAGGGCTCCCGGAGTTGCGACGGAGTGCTCGACTCGCCGACGCGAACGCTGCTATCGACGAGGACGAGCTACTTTTCTAGAGGATGGATGGTCGGACTGGCTGTGGGGCTAATGCCCTGCTGACCTCTGTCCCACCGAGTACTCTAAGGAGTACTTATCCTCTTTTGTTTTGCATATTACATTTCCTGAATATCCTGAGCCGATCGGAGGTTGACTGTCACCTACCCTACGAGACGAAGAACTGCCTGCCTGGACGATGACTCCGATCGATGAGCCTTTACGACTACATATTTTCCTGACCCCGTGACTATCTAGCTTTGTGACTAGCCGGCGATGTGATGAACCGAACCCGATGGATCCTGCGAGAACGATGGCAAGATGCTGGAGATGACCACTGGAAGTACTTGAATCTGCCTTAGATGAACTGACCCTGATGCCCCTTTGTGAAGACGATGACCTGAGAACGATGACGAGATGCAAGAGAGGTTTACTGTAACTACCCTGCTAGGACGATGACGAGACACGAGAGTTGACTACTGGAAGTGCTATGGGTCCACCTTCGAGGTGTGACCCTACCTACGCGATTGAAGTGGAGTTTGACTATGACGTATGGCTTGATGATTATTGTGACGATGAGGAGTGGAGTATGTTGAAGAGACGTAGACCCTACCGACGGACATGGATTTTGACTATGACGTGTGACTTGATGGCTACTGTGACTACGAGAAGTGAAGTATGCTGAAAAGGAGTAGACCCGACCGAGGGGAATGCACTTCGACTATTACGTGTGACTCTATGACTACTATGACGACGAGATATGATGCGATCGATGAAGCTGAATACCGACTATGACAGACTACTATCGTGACGAAAAGTGGAGTATGTTGGTGAGAGGTCGACTCGACTGAAAAGCGGTACTGAACGTGACATTATGAAGTTAGACTTGGGAGCTACTCAAAATAGCTAACTAGGTCGATGCTACTTGATACTCGAACGGCCTACTCACTTGGTCCACCGACTAAGACGACGTTGGGGCGGCTACCTCATCCGGGTCGTCCTCCTCCTCTTCTTCATCCTCGCTGGGCTGATCCGAGTCGTCGTCCGATCCACTGCTGACGGTAGCCGCGATCTCGGCCGAGTAAGAGCCGTCTGGACGCATGATCGGAATCCAACCCGCCGTCTTCATCTCCTTCGGTGTCACTGGAGGTACGAACCTTGGTCGGTACAACCCCTGCTTGAGCCGGGTGTCGACACCGTCAGCCAGCTGCTCGATCCTCTTGTTATCCAGCAACTTGGCCCAGACCCCCTTAGTAGTGTCGCCCGACCACCACGCGTGCCAGGGATATAGCTTCTTGACGATGTCTAACCGGACCAAAGCCAATGCCTCGTCGGTCAGCCGACGGTCTACTTCCTTTTCCGGGTCAAGAGCCTCCGTGTAGACGAGTAACTCTGTGATGTTCCTGAACCCACCTTGGTCGAGCTGGAAGGGCTTCAGTGCGTTCTGGACCCGAGCTGTGTACTCCGACCGATCTTGAACGTAGAGCACTCCCAGGTTCTGGATGGTCGGACCGACATAAGACTTGGCCGACGGTGAGTTCCTGTTGGGCTGGCCCCCGAACCACATCAGGAGTCGATCCCCGTCCGCTTTCTCGAAACGCTTGAGGAAGTCGTAGTACCCTCACGTCTCGATGCACAAACTTAGAAACCGAAGGCGCTCAGCGCAAGCGGCTTGTCGGCCTTGCCGTCGGGAATTTCGCTGGTAATTCACCCTCAACGGCACATTAAGCTGCCAGTCGAAGAAGTGGCTACGATAACCCATCCAGAACCGCCAGTGAGCCGCATGCAGGTTTGGGTAATCCTCCGGGTCGTACCAGACCTTCGAACCGGTCCAGGGGTACGCTAACTCGTACGGCGGCTTGTGCATGTTGGCGGCCTTGCGATAGATTGCCTCGACATCCCGGACGACCTCAACAGCTGTATTGTCGGCGAGTGGATGAGGGTTGAAATCTGTCTCCCCCTGAGCACTTGGTCGAAGCTTTCCCAACTCCAGAAGCGCAGTACCCACAGTTGAATTCTTTGGTGACTTGGTCGTCTTGGGCGTCGTCAGGTCTACCACCAACCCCGGAGTAGGTGCTGTGGACGTCGCCGGAGTAGACTGGGTCTTCTTTGCCTTTCCAGACTTCTTCGCAGTATCAGCCTGAGGAGTACTACCTGGAGTCGACAGATGCGGAGTGGCCTTGAACTTCTTCCTCGGTGGCTCCGAACTGATCTCTGGTTCAACCAAGTTTTGCGTGTTCGAGAAACGGGAGTGCACGTATGCGTTTGGAGCCTCCTGTTGGAGGGACGGCTTGGGCAGTAAGTGGACGGGAGCTGTGAAGGCCAGGTCGACGTCGGGATCGTCGTCCAAGAGTGCTTCGGCCAGTTGGTCCAGAACGTATAATCCACTTGAGTCACGGTTGACTGAAAGCTTCTCGCGCATCTCACCCCAGAATTTGCGCTGCGCTTGCTTCTCGAGACGCTCGTCCAACTTCGACTCGTGCGTCGACACAAGCGCGGTGATCTGCGCCACGAGATCGGAGGACAGGCCGGGTTGGTCCGGGGGCGACGCAGCTGGAGGAGGATCGGCGGCGGGAGACGGAGTTCGGGAGGGATGACTGCGACCCATGGGTGTGGCGGTGCTCGGCTTGTGTGGTCCGCGGTGATTTGGGGAATGAGCTTCTTTACCCAGCGAGCAGAGCGGCGACAGGGAGGGGCCCATCTACGAGGGACCAGGTACATCGGGACGAGGCCTGTGTGTTTCTTCTAAAAGTCCTGGAATTCCGCCCAGTCTACTCTGCGGCTAATCCCTATACCCTGCAACCACCTACCTCTTTTCCGTCCTGATCAGCCGAGTTACTTCTCAACTGCCGGCCCGTCGATTATCCTGCTACTACCTGCGGCTACTCTGTTCCGACCGACCGAGTTACTTGCCGACCGTCTACCTTACGAACTCTCTCTTCGCCGAGCCTACTCCTAGAAGACACCTACGTCCCCGCCGTGGTTGCCCTGCTGACGAAGTTGGCGCGACTACCCTGCCGATGGATCCGTCATCTACTACGAGGCATGCGGCTACAACTATCCCGTATCCTGCTTCGATAACCCCTGCGACTCCCTACCCTGATGCCTCTCCGACTACTTCAACTTCAAGATCGACTACGACCTCTCGTCCTGCTACTACTTCGTCTACTGCGACTCGTGCTGCTTTTACTCTACTGGACGCCGACTACATCAAATTGACTGACGAAGAGCTCCGCGTGGTCAAGTGCCTCCGGGACATGGAGCGCGACCGCGTTGTGCGAGGACGCACAACGTTAGGTCGGGGAGTTTGTCCCGTACCCGGGAATATAGTGTGTGAACCAGCGTCGGGCGCGCACTATGTCCCGGGGCCTTGTCCAACGTCGCCTACTGTCCGTGTCAGAGGTCCAGTTTGGAGGTACCTCCCTGCCCCGTCTACTATCATACCATCGCGAGAGGACGGATGTCAGGCCTAGTCTCAATGCTCTTCTACTCCGGTGAGGTGTCATCCCTACAAGTGCTGGTCCAGACCGCCCAGAAATCTAGTCAGTCGTGTATCTACCAAGTTAAGAACAACCCAAGAACAAGAAGAAAGAAGTTTGCATTTTACGTATTCCTTAAGCTCCCCGCCCAGACCTACTTGCCAACAGTCCGCAACTACTCGACCCTTAACCGGATATACGACACCTGCACTACTGATAGCCACGGCATGACTTAGACGCTCGAGCGTTTCTTTCCTGCCTTCGAGGGGAAACAGCGTGTCAACAGACGAAAAAGCATCAGCTACTGGAAAAAGTGCGAGGCGAAAACCGCAAAGGCCGACGGAAGCAGCTCTACCTGCCGCCTGAGAAGGCTTCGAGCGCCTGCGAGAAGCGCCTAGTGGCGTGGATCAACGACTACCGCGACAAAGCCCTGGAAATAGCGGAGGATGCTGGGCTCTCTCGTGCGGTATTTGCGGCAGGTTGGGATTGGAGGAGGAGCTTTTTGGCGCGCTGTAAGATGAGATTTCGTGTTAAGACTCGGCAGGGACAGAAGACACCTGAAGATAGATTAAAGGCCGTGCAAGATTTTAACGCGACGATGCATGCAGAAATGGAGAAGTTGATCGACGAAGACGCTGCATCAGAGAACGACATCATCGATTAGATTCTGTGCTAAATATAGGTTCAGCTAGTCATAATTCGTTTGCAATTCTTACCTGTGACATGTGAACACCAGTATACCCGTCGGAATTGACACCGGTTATACGGTATTTGCGACGACTGTAATCCGCGCGTTCTCTGCAGTACTGTACCAGACGATGGAGGTGACTGTATAGCACTCGTACAGTCTATGCTTGAGATCCTACCACTCGTCTCACGGATCAACCATTATCGTGCAGTTTGACCCAGCTTGCATCATGAACACATCACCGTAGCTACGCAGAGGCACACGTTGAAGTGACCAGCACAATCGTTTAAGTAACGCGCGGCACCATAATCTCAACGATTGTGCTGGAGCGAGACAAGCGACTTAAATCAAGATCAGGGGATCCCCAGACAAGACCTTCACTGACTTGTGGCTCCAGTACTCCCACTAAGCTCGACGTACGTCCTCAACCTCATTTCCAATTTGGACAAACCAAGTGCAGTTCAACGTACAGAAGCGAGAGCGAGTCGGTGCAAAACAGCCACAAGCCCTCCAACAACAACCAACAAACTACAACACACCAGAGACCAACTACACACCATGCCGTCTGAAGCACAGACCGACCCGGTATACTCCGAGGCAACTACGCCCAAAGCAGCCGACAACATCCCCGTGTTCGACGACGCGCAGAAGGCCGCCTCCCGCCAGATCAAACCCAACATGATCATGTACACGAGCATCCTGGTGGCGCTGCTGCAGCCCTTCCAGAGCGGCTGGTCATCCTCGCAGACCAACCTGTCGCAGTACAACGACACGGACGAGTGCAACGCGCGTCCGGTGGCCGACGACACGTGCCTCATGTTCCCGGGCCACTCCAAGCTCGAGTGGACATTCGCCGTGAACGCGTGGATCTTCGGCGGCATGATCGGCTCTCTCATTTGCGGCCACTTCAGCGACCTGTGGGGCCGCAAGAAGCTGCTGTTCGTCAACTGCATCTTCATGATCGTGGGCGCCGTGGTGGAGGCGTCCGTGTCGAACGTCTGGGCCTTCTCGGCTGGCCGTCTCATCGCCGGCATCGCGTCCGGCACGGCCACGGGAACCCTCGGCGCGTACACGAACGAGCTGACGCCGCCGCACATGCGTAACATCCTGGGTCTGGGTCTGCAGATCTCCGTGACCATCGGCATCCTGTTCCCGGCCATCACCTTCTTCTTCGCCAACACGAGTTCTGGCTGGCGCTACCTGGCCGGTTTCCCGGTCATCCTGGCCGTGCTGTTCCTGTTGTTGGCCCCGTCACTCTGTGTGGAGAGTCCGGCGTGGTTGCTCATGAAGAACCGTCGTGAAGAAGCCAAGCAGGTGCTAGCGCGTCTGTACGGCGAGGAGAACGTATACACTGCTCTATCGTGGCTCGAATCCTCCAGCAAGCCAGACCCGGAGCAGGGTCTGCTGCAGGAGTCTGCCAAGCAAGACTCTCTGTTCGCGCCGAAGTACCGTCTGCAACTGGCCGCCGCCATCCTGCTGTCCTGCGCACAGCAGTTGTCCGGTATCAACGCCGTCTTCTACTACTCGAGTTCGATCTTCAAAGACGCCGGCATTTCGGACCCGCGTGTTGGCACGCTCATCATCAACTTCATCAACATCTGGCCGGCCTTCTTCACGGGTGTGTTGGCACAGCGTTTCGGTAACCGCAACATGATCCTGTGCGGTGAAGCCGGTATGTTCGTGATGGCTGTACTCATGACGGTGGCGTTCCTTGTCGACGTACCAGCGCTCTCCATCGTGTTCACCGCGCTGTACGTGATCGCGTTCGGCGTGACGCTGGGTCCTCTCGTGTGGGTGATCACGGCCGACCTGTTCCCGGATTCGGTGCGTGCCACGGCCACGTCCATCGGTATCGGCGCCAACTGGCTGTGCAACCTCATCGTCGGCGTGGCTTACCCGTACATCGCCGACGGTCTCGATGACTACAGTTATCTTCCGTTCGTGGTGCTTCTTGCCATCTTCTTCCTTCTGTCGCTGAAGTTGGTTCCGGAGACGTCGAACAAGTCCGCGAAGGAGGTGCAACGCGAGTACGAGGAGCGTTACCGCAGCCGCCAATAAGTAGCTCAACTGGCCTTTAGCTAATCGATGTAAATCATGCTGTTTAAACTACACCTGGGTTGTTAGGTATACTCCCTCGTTGGATGCCTTTCGTGTCGGATTCAACAGTAATTCAGTACCATAGAAGCCATCTTCGATACCACCCAGTGGCATTTCCCACAAGATACAAGTCAAGTTAGCTGTCCATATAACTACTAGTAGTATGGAAACGAAGGGATAGAACTTGGTATTATCATCACTGTCAATCGCTCACAAATAATACAAACAATACGAAAAAGACGTTCATTTCGAGGTAGACCTCCGTTCATGCTAAAGGTTGCTTGCTTTGAGATCACTAACCGACTGGAACAGTTGGATGAGGTAAATTGAATTCCTTAAAAGAGCCCTAATGACCAAATCCGGCCTGGACGACAGACTGACTGAAGCAGTTTCGTAGTGGCCATACCGGCGGTGAACGTCGTTTAGTCCTTGTTGACCATCTTTCTCGCCTTTTCGATCATTCTCTGGTATTCAGCTGCCTCCTTCAGCGCTTTCTTCACATTCGAAGGGTATGTCATCTTCTTAACGGCCGTGACGGGGTTGAGCTTCTTTAGGGTATCTCCTAAGCCTCTCTCTTCATCATCGTCATCAAGGTCGTCTTCATCGAAGTCGTCATCCACCCGACGAAGCAGCCGTCCACTCTCCGCGAGGGTTGAGTCGACGAGAGCAGGCATGGCTCCGTTCTCGATCGCAGCCTTAGACTCTTTGACAGAAGAAATTGCTGTGCATGTGATGTTCGCGCCTGTAAAAGAGGAGGGGTAAGTTGACCCAAACCAAACTCCCCACCTGACGATGTCTTAGGTGCCGCGTGTTCTCCAGGGAGGGGAACGTGCGTATCACTATGGTGACAGGGTACGGTTACCTTCCAATGACTTCAAGGATTTCTCGGGGCACGGTATCTGCCGATTCGGCAGTGCCGAAGCGTCGCTCCGACCCCTCCAGGTCCAAATGCCTAACGGCCCAGCCAGAACTACCACAAAAGAGGAGGGGGGGGAGGGGGTTGTGTTGAATGTTACCAATTAGAAGGGGAACTATTCGTGTTGAATGTTTATCAGTTGCCAACTAAGTTAGCAACCGGACCTCTCAAAAAGCTAGCGGCTACTGACTTCGGAGGGTAGCAGTGTTATTCGGTGGTGCGGAGACAGGGTGAGGCATGGAGGCAACCATTTTCGTCAGCACAGAGCACTTGCCTTCGAAGCGAGAATAGTCGTGGGTGAGCTGTAACGAAACGATGGAATCGGGAGGCAAGCGGAAAGTGATGAAGACACCTTTAAAAACGAGATCGCTCGCTCGCGGTAGAAACGTAGTATAGCCCGAAAATGGCTGCTGAAAGTCGAGTAAACTTGGTAGATTGCATTCCGCGCTTCCAAAGGCGGGCGATTTTCAAAGTGGTGCTTGTTGCGGGCTGTCCAAACGCAGTGGAGTGTGACGCTGCGAAAAATCGTCCAGAGAATCTTGAATTCAGGCGCATAAGATAGCTGTGAGCGCGGCCAGGTGGGTCTAGCGGAACACAAGCTATTTTCCAAGTAATTGCCGGTAAGAAAAGCCTCCAGTCGTCGGCAACAATGCCCCATAGCACGGCGACACGAGCACAATCGAAAAACAAGTGCTTCTCAGTTTCCACAGAGTTGCAGTCAGGGTACCCGCACTGCAAGACATTCTCCGACGTATGTTGGAGAAACCAAAACCGAGAGCGTGTTGGCAAAAGCTTCCAACACACGCGGAATTGTAGATCAGCGTAGACAGGAAGGACCACCTGACGAAGGTCTTTGAGCGCCACGAGGGTATCCACCAAATTCTCACGAGTAAATCCAGCAAATTGGTAAACAAGGGGGTGGTTACGCAGCTCCAGCGTATCATCCTTGAAGATCCGGCGGATATTGCGCTTGGTTAGAGAGGGAAAAGCACTGAGCACACCGTTTTGAAACACCCCAAACGGCGGAGCAAAAGCATGAACCAGCCCTTGTAATAAACCATCAGGACAACTTGGCCTACCAGTGCGGTTAAGTCGTCGTAGAGTCGGACAAGTTGCCGGATACGAGTGCGTAGGTTGAAAGTCGGGAGAGTCAAAACGAAACGAGCAAAAATTGGGTAACCATGGGCCACGCTCCCCGTGAAAAATATCCATATAATAGCGACAACCAGAAGCCTCAGCAAAAGCTATACGAAAGTCTCGCATCGGGCCGGCCCGTACCATCAAGGAGCACCATTTGTCTGGGTTAATCTGGATCTGGAGAATGTTACCAATAAGAATTACCCTCTCTGATAATGGTCGCGCGATGACGATCATCGTTAGCAGCGTCAGCACTACGTCAACAACCGTACAGTACATGTGCACTGTTTGTCCCGTCCCAGTATGTACATGCGTACCCCGTCCCGTAGTCATCTCGATGTACCCGTCCGGGACGAATACGGGACTCGTCAATCGCACAGAGATCAGCAGAATTGATGATCTTCCCCAGTATTTTCAAATCATTAGAGAGAACGGAAATTCTAAAAGTATTGATCCACCTACCCATTGTCAATGGAATTAGTGCAAACGCGTAAAACACACACACACATACATTTCGACGCTTAGCTTACACGAATTTAAGCGAGATGTTGTCACATACCCACTTCCGTATGTCCGTCCATGAGTTTGTTCATCGTACGAGTTCATTGAATGTGATGGGACAACACCATCTCAAGCTGATCAACCTACAAAAGAAGAGGGACATGGGGGAAAAAAGACTTGATAAGCAACAGTTAGTATAAAGCACAAACTCACCAAAACTCGTCTCATTCTACAATTTGCGCACTCCTGCAAGCAACTAACTATCCAAGCTTCCCCGGACAAATACTCAAGGATTGACCATGCGTCTCACTTACATTCTGGCGATTATGGTTGTGGCCACTTTCCATGCCAGCGCCACAGCAATTTCTTCTGTCAAAGAGTCTAAGGCTGCGATCGAGAACGGAGCCATGCCTGCTCTCGTCGACTCAACCCTCGCGGAGAGTGGACGGCTGCTTCGTCGGGTGGATGACGACTTCGATGAAGACGACCTTGATGACGATGATGAAGAGAGAGGCTTAGGAGATACCCTAAAGAAGCTCAACCCCGTCACGGCCGTTAAGAAGATGACATACCCTTCGAATGTGAAGAAAGCGCTGAAGGAGGCAGCTGAATATTAGAGAATGATCGAAAAGGCGAGAAAGATGGTCAACAAGGACTAAACGACGTTCACCGCCGGTATGGCCACTACGAAACTGCTTCAGTCAGTCTGTCGTCCAGGCCGGATTTGGTCATTAGGGCTCTTTTAAGGAATTCAATTTACCTCATCCAACTGTTCCAGTCGGTTAGTGATCTCAAAGCAAGCAACCTTTAGCATGAACGGAGGTCTACCTCGAAATGAACGTCTTTTTCGTATTGTTTGTATTATTTGTGAGCGATTGACAGTGATGATAATACCAAGTTCTATCCCTTCGTTTCCATACTACTAGTAGTTATATGGACAGCTAACTTGACCTGTTCTACATGTCCGAATACACTGACTCTCTTCAAGCTACGAAATAATCCGTTGCGGCAGGCAAATCTGATCATGACGCGGAGTACTCGTAAATTACGAGTCGTAATACATTGGATGGAATCGTCTCTGGTATTGAAAACGGAAGTTCCGATTCGGGACATGCAAACATCACATCGTCGTGGCATTAAACAGGAGTAGCAGGTGAATCTAGAACACAAGCATCAGTATCAGGAACCATTCTTGTGCTCAAGAGCAAGTCTTGCCGTCGTTCCGCCATCCGTAATTCCACCGAGAATTGTTTCAAATCTGGAGCAAGGCTGGTATCTATCCAAAGAGAACTTTATCGCGCATTTCCGTGTGCAGGATCCCCCTGGCATCCTCGAAATCCTCGCCTTCACTCAACGATTGTTTTAACGTTCTTTTAGTCACATAAAGTTACTCCAGTAAAAGAGAAAGTTTCACGGTGACAAAATCTACGTCTTCTGTTTTGCCAAACATGTTTGGATAACACTCTCGTCGCGGTGCCATTCAAGTTGCGCAGTCAATCCATCAATTGAACTGAATTGCTGTCCGCATCCTCGCACGGGACAGGCTAAATCGACGTCCTATTCCAGCGACGGCAAGGGAACCTGGTTCAGGACCACCATTTTCAGAGCCTCGCTCTTGAGCGTGAAGCCAGGAAGTACATCATCGCCATCAAGATCTCTCCACTCGCTGCTGTCCGAACATTGCAGCTGATTGTGTTTGTTGAGGTAGTACTCGTACATCTTCAGACGCGGGTCGATTAACCAGCCCAACTCCACGCCATGTTGGAAGTATTCGTTGCGCATCTTAGGATCGAGTGCACGGTATTGAAATTCTGGACCATAAAGCTTGTCGACCTCCACGACAAATCTGGGTACAAAGGCCTCGCCTCGATACGTCCACGTTGATTCAGCCGACAAGTCTTTGTGGGTAGTAAGAGGTGGGTACGCGATGTCCGGCATTCAAACGTCAGTGCCGGAAATGAATTTTCCTCGCGTAGTCATTATTGCACAGCATTTTCCAGGATAGTCTGCCCAATTCCCGAGTCGTCGAATGATTTCAGTCACCGCTTTCGCGGTTCCGAACACCTTCGTTCGATGGGGGATGAAGCAGCCTTCATCGATGAAAAACATTCGCTGCTCACTGAGAACGGGATTAATCAGTGGGCTAGACTTCTCCACATGGTTAACCTTGACGCGACACAAAGTCTCCTTCGTCCGTAAGTCACGTCCGTTCAGGATGAAACAGAAAAAAAGGAAAAATGAGCTGTGTCTTCTACTCAAGCACAATTCTTAATGATTTTTCAGAGAATTGCCATGTTCTTGAGAAAAGAGAGGACAATTCTCCGATTGATGTTTTAATATCCGTTTAACATATTTTTGATCTCAGTCGACAAACATTTAATATCTTGGTCCCCGCAGAAGGGAGAGGTAGGAGTCGAACCGGAACATACAGTATCGTGCACTCGCCCGAAAATTGTCAAACCACATAACATGACGACGAATCCTGCCTTGCTAGTAGAACAACAATCGGATTTCTCGAATTTGCGCCAAAAGCACATAAGCTGCGCGTGACATGGACGTAGCTTGCGTGTGTATGCGTACCTATGGTGATTGTGGATCTATTGATCACCGTCATTTTGGAATTTGCGCCAAAAGCTCCAAGAGCAACGCCCATGAGAGTCTCCTTCGCCGTCCTCATTGCTGTTGCGGCAGTTATTACCAGCATGGCCTTGGGTCGGCTTCAAAACCAGCCCAGTACAACGTGGAGAATGCGAACCGTGGTCCTCGGTTCCTGAGAGAGAGACTAGAAAACGAGAACGGCGGCTTGACTGATGAAACTCTGGGGAACCATGCAGCAGCATTTTTACGATTGAAATTAGACCGCATCCAAGGAGAATATGGGACGGAGGTCGTATCTACAACTTGGAGATCAAACAATCATTGGGTTTTGTCAGAAAATAGCAATCCGGCAACGCAATGAACACAAAAACAAAGTTGAATATATAGTTTATGTTTACCCTCAACTCTGCAGTTTTCACAAGGTTTTCACGGAGTCAAGACCTCAAGAATTACAGATTCTGCTTTGCTAGATACCTCTGTCTAGCACTTTCAGCCCCATGCCATTGAGCATGTGCAATAAATTTACTGCGCGTGTTGAATTGGTGCCCACATTCTCGCTCTGGACAGGTAAAATCAACCTCCTCTTCCGATGACGACCCGGAGTCCTGACTCAACACCATATCCAAATCAATGCTCTCGAGCTTAAAACCTGGAAGTATATCTCCACCATCAAGGTCTCTCCACTCACTGTTGCCAGAACACTGTACTTGATTGTCGTTATCGAGATAATACTCATACATCTTGTGACAGTCAGGACGTGGATCAATTAACCAACCCAACTGTACGCCATTTTCGAAGAACTCGGTGCGCATTTTGCGATCGAGAGTACTGAGTCGAGAACCAGGACCAGAAAGCTTGTCGACTTCAACGGCAAAAGTGGGGGTGTAACGCTCGCCTCGATACATCCACACGGACTCAGTCGAACAATCTCTATGTAGGTCGCGTGGCGTGTACGCGACGTCCGGCATTCGAATGTCAGTACCGGAAATGAAAGTTCCTCGCGAAGCTGTTGTTCTGCCTCGTTCTCCTGACAACTTGGACCAATTACCCACTTGCCAAATGATTTCATTCACCACTATCGCGTTGCCGTACACATTCATTCGGTATGGGATGAAGCGACCTTCGTCGATGAAAAATGCTAATTGATCTCCAAAAACGGGGTTTACCAATGGACCAAATTCCACAACGTAATTATTCAACTGCTCCAGCTCGACTCCTGGATAATCCTTGACACGACACAACGTCGTCTTCGTCTGCAAGTCGTGTACAAGGCGTGAAAACACGTCTTGGTATGATGTTTTCTGCATTGTGATACCAAGTAGAAAAATCGAATACTGCTTTTTTTTTCAAAAGAAATCCACATCAGAAAATTACGGACACTTCCTGTCAAAGGCTCTTGACATAGGCACGAAATCTCGTAAAAACGTCTTCGATTGATAGAATCTTGCTCAATATGTTTCTGGAACTAGTTGAACACGCTCGTTATGCCTCCATCAAACCGAGAATATTACGTCTATGTCGTCATAAGTACATGGAAGGATGTAAAATATTTTAAGTATTCATAGAACAGTTCTCGAAATTTGGAAGGAAACTACATTACGAATGCTTAAAGTATCTAGATACTTTTCTTTTGCATGTCAGCGTAGTATCGGCGGTGATCCGGGTCGACAGCAATCGCGCGGTCGTACAGGTCAATGCTCTGCTTTTTCGAATCCTCCACATCCATTGAACCAAGACGAGAGTGTAAATCCGCAAGAGTTATAATGACCCACTTGGCTTCTGACTCCATCTCCAACAACTCGTCCAGCCACTGGACTTGGCTCTTCAAGAAACCAGTCGCATCTTCAATGGAAGATTCGACCAGCTCCACCATGGACGTCACCAGCCAACGGTAGTAGAACCAGGCACTCTGGTCGTCCGGTTCAGTAAATACAGCTTGCTGAACTAGGCCAATCTCGTCGAACAACACGTCAGCCGTCAATGGATCCGGCAAAGAAATAGTGCGGTGATGCAGCGCCGAGTAGTTGGAGAAGTTTTGCTCGATTTTCTGCGTCGTGAAGGATAATTGGTCCTCTTCCGACATACCAGCGAGCTTGCACACATGTCGACGGTAATTCCAGCAGTGGAAATTGCGTTCATCTAGCAGAACGTCATGTAAAAGTAAGTAAAACCAAATAACCAGGTTATTAAGTTCAAAATGAATCTTACCTAGATCCAGCAGCTTGTTACACAGACCGATCTCCTTCTTGAGGTCTCCTAGGCCGCGGTCAATGATCCATTGCCGCTGGAACCAAGCTGAATATGACTTGGGGTTGCGTTGCAGAGCATCCTAAACGGGGGGAAATAATGGTTAAAACAAATGAGTAAAATCCAAAATGTTGCTGAAATTCGTACCAGGGTCAGTTTCAGCTCCGTTTGGGCCAGTTCCTGCTGCTCCGTCTCAGGGTCTTCAGCCTTCTCCACTAGTGCATCAATAACTTGGCGACGATAGCTCCAGACCACGTGGAACTCGGGATTTAACAGCAGCAAATGGCTCGTAAGTGGAAGCACCGACGGCTCGTAGAACTTCTGGCGCTTCATCTCCAGCACTTTGCCCGCCACCTCGTGGTACATGCGGACCTTGGAGAGTTCCTCCTGGCGCTGCTCATCCGTCTTCTGCTGCTCCTTCTCGCGCTCCACGCTCTTCACCCGGCCGTGCATGGTATCTATATGAAATGTGTGTTTTTACTTGTTGGTTTTATTTTTAATTGTGTTTTATGATTTGTGTGTGTTTATTAAAAATTCACTGTATAACCGAATGGACAGATTCGGACTCTAGCTACATACAGATCGCTCAGTCATTGTTGAACAAGCTTGCATCCTTCCTTCAATTGAAGGCTGCTGCCAGCAGTGTTGCTTCTTTACTGGGTAGTATAGTGGCTACGAAGACATCTTCGGCGACAAGTCTCCCAATGATGGCTATCCGCAACGTACATATCCCAATAGGTGGCATCGCAAATTTTCCAACCGACTAAAGGTGGAGTGACTCCATCACACAGAAGTTGCAAGCAGCATTCCTTGTATGGGTCTTTTTACAGTGCATGGGATATTTGTTGCTGCTCATCGCTCGACAAGTATACCTTACAAGCATTGAGATACTGTAGATTGTGACCATCGTCATTCCTGATGCTGCATCGTTCGGTTCAAATCGTCTGCGATACATCTTTTTCTATCGACTTTCGCAGTTTCTCCAGTTATTTCGACAGGTTTTTCCTTTTCAACCAATCCAAAGTTTTCATTTAACACATTTCCACTAATCCGCGTTATCCGCAAATAATAAATAAAAAAAAATCCACAACACGGCCGTTGCGTACTACATCAGTTGCAGATTCTCCCCAACGCGATTCCTCGCCCATGAGCTCCAGCTGCACCCTCGTGGCAGATCGCACAGACGACGCTGTGCAAATGCTTTTAGGCTTCATTGCGTTGTCTTCTCTGTACGCGAAATGGCACTTCGAACGACCACGAAGACCCGCTAAGGTCTGGTTCATGGACGCTATGAAGCAGGGCACGTCGGCTGCTATGATCCACGTCATGAACATCCTGTACGCCATTGGTCTCGTCGATTTCTCCGACACTCCTAGTGATGAGGACCAGGTATGAAAATAGTTGGTATTATTTACTTTTTTAGTTTATTAACTACTATTTTTTTTATTGTCTGGTAGTGTGCGTTCTACTTCATGAACGTAGTGATCGACACTACACTCGGCGTGTACATTGCGTATTTATTATTGCAACTCTTCACTATGATTGCAGTAAGTGGATAATTAATTATTGTTGTTATTTTTTGCAGTTGATGACGGATATTTGATGTGTTTTAACAGATTCGGCAGCAGTGGACGAGTCTCCGGTCTCACGGGTACTATGGTTCCCCGCCGTCTTGGAGAGTATGGTGGATGCAGTTGCTGCAGTGGTGCACTGTCTTGATCATCATGAAGTTCTTTGTGGGGGTAGTGCTCTACGCATTCTCCTCTCCACTTGGTTGGGTGGGTTCGCTGCTGTTCTACCCAGTGCACAACCACCCCAAGATCGAGCTGTTGATCGTCATGATCGGCTGTCCATTGGTTATGAACATGGTGCAGTTCTGGATCCAAGACAGCTTCCTCATGGACCACGAACAGCAGAATTGTGAGGAGTTGCCGCTTCTGGACACTTCAGTGGATGGCTCCACCCCCGTGCAGAAGCCGCGCGGGATGTCAAACGTCTCCAGTGCTGCTGACATGTACGAGATTTTGTAGTTGCGTTGTGCGTTTACATGAAGTGGCCACTTGAACTCGGAATTAACGGTCTTGTTGTGTTGCTTTGGTGTTTTGAGCAGGCGGACTCATCCCGGGGATGTCATTGTGCGGACCGGGTGAGGAGAACGGTGATATCGTAGCACAGAAAAATGTCCGTTGGATAATTCTTCATGTATAACCACTTTGCCAGATTCCGGAAGCTCTTCCAGGTGTGCAGGATCTTAATGGCTGCCATCAGCTCACATGTCAAAGTAACGTACATGTACCGTATTATCATAGCGGTCTTCAACCTGTTGTGTACGTTCATCTCCAGGAGAAATTTGAATCGGTTCTCGTTTATTAGCCTGAACACTTCGGTCGGTGCCGTCCATTTGTGGAGGTAAGAGCAGCGATAACACTCAGTTTATGGTGTGCCTCGTAATTTCAACTGGTATGTTATTCGACTGGATATTTGCTCCGTGACCAAGCAGCCGGCGTCTTGCCTCGCGAGCACCTCGGAGCGGATCTAATTATCCCAATCTTCCATCCGAAGGACTGTGGCTTTCATCCAGAGGGAAGCGTCTCATTCGCCTTGGTACAAGTAAGAATGGGATGATTCGATTGTATTTGAGTCTCTGTGAAGTGGCAAATGAGGCAACAAATGCATTGCGACAAGGAAGACAAACGAATTTGAAGGTCCGTGGAGTATTAGTGCCGAGTTCTAGTGAAGAATTGAACCGATGGCTGTTTTTGTCGAAGGGGTTAATTGAGAATCTTCGTGAGCTCGCCAAGTCTGCGAGTTGAAAACGACCTAATGAGCCGTGACGATCACGAGATGGAATGACGTCAGTGGCATATTTCGTCCGTGCTGTCGACTCACTGATGTTGCCCTAAAAAGTAAAAATGTAGGCACATTTGGACGGAACGGGCAAGGGAAACATTTCCATTTATTCAGGTATGTCCTTGGAAATACAAGTTCGATGGCAGTAAGGCGGAAGCTTTTCTAAAATTTGATGAAGGCAACAGAATTGGAACAGACCTAGTGGGATATTTAACGCGAATGCTTCTATGGCATTTTTGCGACTGACAGCACCACTTCGGCTAGTATCAGGAACGAGTTTCTTTCCCAAATTAAGGCGAGGTGATTGGGTCGATGTGCTCTATTCTACTACGACGGTGAACCTCATCCGTTGAAGGAGCTTGGATGCCCTCAAGCCACAACTGCGATGTCTTGTGAATACGATCTCATACTTGGCTCACGGCTAGAAAAAGCTTAACCCTATTGTCCAGCAACGCGTTCGAGAATCTTGCACAGTGATTGAGCCAGTTGGACACTGCTTCTTATCATGTCCAGCGCTAGAAAAGATGTGGCTATCGCTTTGGGCTCCATGAAGCTCAGTGGAATTCTTTGGTGGGTTCATACTGCAATTGCTTTCCATGCAACGTGGAGACTCCGAAATGATATACACTTTCGTGAAGCACAAGTTGAGAGACCGCACTTGCTGTCTTTGATCCAGAAAGATGTCAACAAGATTCGCACTGTCCGGCCCAAGACTGAGTTGATTACAACAGCGTAGATCTCTTCCGATCAACCCCAGCAAGCTTATCACAAATGAAGCAGACTCAAGTGTGTAGTGAGCATAAATTCAGCGCAGATATCTCGACTGGCATATTCTGGAAAGGAGATACGAGTATTGGTTGTCTTGAGGAAAATGTACGAGTGAAAATCGTTTCGTTGGAACTGATGAACAGCGGCTATCACCTACTTCAGCTCTTACAACCCCCACTATTACTCGCTGTGAAACAGGCTGAATGCTTTCCTCTATTCAAAGACCATTCTACGAAGAATTTGACAGAAGAAGATATGACTATTGACTGATAGATAGACACCACTTCAACCAATGCTGTCATTTCCCATTTAGATATAATGTCAACCCATTGGGACTTCCTTTATCCTTGGTATGCTACGTTACACCATGTCCTCCATGATAACAGCCACAGGGCGTCTAACCGTGGGATGTACGTACGTTTCGAGTGGATGTTTGGTATTTCAGAGTACCCACGCCAGCAGATTTATTTAATGCTTCGTCTGGAAAAAGAAAATGCGGAAAACGTGAACAAACTCAAGCAGATTCGAGAGGCGATTGAGATATCACAATGCTTGCAGAGGTAAATCAAGAAGTGTTCATGGACCAATTCTCGAACCTGATGCAGACAACAGTGAAACGTAAACTTCGGAATTTTCCACAATTGATTGTGTCCGTCTTTGGAGCTACTACACGTCAGCAAGCTACTTGGAGCAGGTTACTTGAATGGTCAGACCCCTCGCCTCAATTCCAAGAAGCGATACAGACGTTGAAGGCCATGAGGCAGGAAGAAACAGACAAGGAAACGACTTGTAAACGTCCCAGTATGACATGGAAATGCAACAGTGAATATGACTGTATCGAAGCGATTCTGAGTTTCGACAAAAGTGACGGAGTTCAAATCGACCTGCGAAGATTATTTACTACTGGGGCTTCTATCATCAATCAACTCAGTCTTGGGGCGGACAGTGCGAATCTTGTTGACATCTTTCTGGATCAAAGGCAGCAAGTGCCGATGAGTATATACGTTCGTGTTATAATAGTGGATTTAGCGACACCATTTTGTCGAGATCTGTGTGCGGGATTGGTATCGACACCGATAGACCATCTCGACATTTCTCTTCACGGAAATACAACTAACGATGGAGAGGCCACGATCAATGCTGGTGTGCTGTTGAACCGAGTTTACCGATGGTCCCGTGTGGTGAGTGAAACGCGAATTACTTGCCATACACTATCTTTAAGTGTTGTTGCTGCGATCTGTTCGACTATAGCTGTGCAAGTCACCACTACACCAATTTTCATCATCATGGAATTCGAGAGCAGTAAGGCATTGCCGTGGCCGTGGATGGTCTATGCTATTGGTTGTTCCCCTTCGACTGAAATGGGCTTTGATATTCAAGATTGTGAATTGGCGAAGGCGGATATCGTGACCATTGCAAACGTTTTGAGGTACAATTTGTCGTCTGGAAGAGAAATCAGGAAGTGAATTTGACTAATTACAGGGCTGAACTATGGAACTAAGGATGGACTTGCCTAGTGTCATCAGTTGCCTGAGTTCTGACTCGACCCAGTGCCACGCAGCACCGACACTTCCCCGCGAGTCAGGACTGGGGAACCAACTGCACCAGCCCAATTTCAGCCCGATGTCTTTCGAATGTAACTCGTCCAAGGGCTTTCGTAAATCCATCAGCTAGCATGCTGTCAGTCGGGCAGTAGACAAGCTCTACGTCTTGTTCACGGACAGCATCCTTGATCGAGTGGAACATGACGTCGATTGTTTTCTGCGCATTTGAAGTCTTGTCATTCTTGATCCTCTTGATGGTTGAAATGTTGTCGATCATCATAGGGACTCGGGTCAACGTGGTGCCTGCGAGTTCCTTCATGAGTAGCACCGTCCAGCGAAGGTCTTCCAGTCCTGTGTCTGCTGCAATATACTCTGCGGTAGTTGACGACTTTGCTACGGGTCGTTGTCGTTTGCACTCCCAGTGAACGCTGTTACCATGGGCTTGAAGAAGTACACCGGTGACCGATTTTCTCCCTTCTGTTTCATTTGCCCAGTCAGCGTCGGTGTATAGTCGAAGTGGCGGCGCGTTTTCATCGCGGGTGAATCGAAGTCCAGTCGATTTAGTCGACGCGACATAACGTAATATCCTTTTGACAGCATGCCAGTGGTTCACACTCGGTTTGCTGGCCTGTGCCGCAACTTGGTTCACGGCGAACGCAATGTCCGGGCGAGTCACTCGACTGAGATACAACAAAGCGCCGACAGCTTGCCTGTACGGCATGTGTTCGGCTAGTTCCTCATCCGGTTGGGCCTTGTAGAGTATCAAGCCTTGGTCCATAGGTGTGCGCGCTGTTCGGCAATTTTCCACGGCAAATCGGCGATACATTTCCTTCGCATACTGCTTCTGGTCAATGATAATTTCGCCAGATCTGAGATCACGCTTCACGCGCATTCCTAAGAACCAGGAAAGGTCTCCCAAATCCTTGATGTTGTACTTATCTTGGAGCGATTTCATCAGTGCTGTCATGTCGGCTTCGTGCTCGTACCCGATGAGTAGATCGTCGACATACACGAGGATTATCAGGATCTTGTCTGGGTGTGTGTAAACGCAGGGATCAGCTCGAGTTGGTGAGAAGCCTAACAGCTTTAGAAAAGAGTCCAATTCTGCATTCCACTCCCGACCCGCTTGCTTTAAGCCATAAAGAGCTTTTGCAAGGAGCCAGACTTGACCCGGTTCACCCTCCTCAAAGCCTTTCGGTTGCCGAACATAGATCACTTCCCGGAGGCAGGCTTTCACGTAGGCTGTGGGTACGTCGCCCTGCCTAATCTTTAGTCCTCGATGGTTGCATTCTGCAATGAATACCCGAATAGAGATTAGTTTCACCACTGGTGCATACGTGTCAATATAATCAACCAGATAAACCTGTCCACAGCCTTGCGCGCAAACACGGGCCCGAAGTCTTTCAATCAAGCCGTTTGCACCGCGCTTTAGGCGAAAATTGATCATTGTTCCGATCACATGCGCATCAGCAGGGGGAGTCACGACTGTGAACGTCCCATTTGCACGGAGCGCTTCGATCTCTTCTTTTATGGCTTCTTTCCACTGTGGCCATTGTGGTGAATTCCTTGCCTCTTGTAGTGTTAACGGTTCCTGCATGACTTCACCAAGCACCAAGAACGCGGTGCCGATGTTTCGGTTTGCGATGCGTTCCGATCTTCGGCGCCTTGCCATTTCTGAGCCTGCACTTGCTTTTTCGACTGCGGCATTCGGAGCATCGCCAATGACACTTCCCCGCATCGCATCGCGAGATTGCGTGGTTGGTGCTGAAGGTTGGGCAGGGGTCAGCGGTGCAGAAGCCATCGTATACGAGTCAGCGAAAGAGATTGGCTGGAGTGGGTCGACCGTCGACGCTGGCGTCGGTGCGCGCACAGACAACCCCAAGAACGTGACGTTGCAACTGTGAACGACTCGTGCTCCACCCTCGCGTATGTATACGAAGTAACCCTGCGCTCATGATCATGGCCTATGAATATTCCTCGTTGGCCCTTTGGTTTAAACTTGTAGGCAGTACTGCGTTGCGTAGGGGGTAGCATGACCACAACGTTTTCACCAAACGCGTGTAACTCGGCGAGATCTGGTTGGGAACCATGGAAACGGGCATATGGAGTGTCTGACGGGAAGCTACGTGAGATCACCCGATTTCTCATGTAAGCTGCCGCTCGTATCGCGTATTCCCACAAAGAGTGCGGGACGTTGGCTTGCAAAAGAAGACATCGCGCCATATCGCCAAGGGTGCGATTTGTGCGCTCGGCAACACCATTCTGGTAATGTGTGTGCGGTTCTGAGTAGTGACGGTCGATTCCAGCGTCAGCGCAGGTTTTCCCGAAGTCGGAGTTGACAAATTCGCCTCCTCCATCGCTGCGCAGAGTACACACTCGCGGAGTACCGCCACGATTCTTAAGTAACTTCAGATAGTCACGAAAGGCGGCCGATGCGTCGCTTTTCTCTTTGAGAAAGAAAACGTGCGTGTATCCAAGCCACTTGGCAGCCATGTAGTAGCGATTCTTGTGGAAGCTGCGTTGGAATGGACCTGCCAGGTCGATATGACACACTTAATCCTTCTCAGCTTGGGGACGGTGGCTGACCTTGGGAGCAGCTCGGATGTGGGCCTTTCCCATCGCGCATATTTCGCACGGAAACATGGGTAGTTGACGGAGCCGTCGATACGCATTCCCGACACTTTTCCACTGGAGGCAAGGTCAAGAACAGCCTGGTAGTGCAAGTGCCCGAGGCGGCGATGCCAATCTTCCAGAGAATTCTTGGAGGCTCGTTGTTCCGCCGGCGGAGTGTTTGCGACAAGAGCATTCCCCGCTGCTGGTACAGGATATACACCATGCCGAAGACGGCCACGCAGGATCGGTTTGCCGTAGACTACGCATTCGGTGGGCGTAAAATCACACTTGTAGCCCGCAGCAGTGAGAGCAGAGACAGATAGTAGGGGCTGAGCAAGCGTTGGCACATACACGACCTTGCTCAGTGTAGGGCTTTTACCACTGCTATCTATGACAAGATCGCCCCACTCCTGTCCGACTACACGACGTCCGTCCGCAAAATCCACAAGGTGATCGTCGCAGGGTGATAGATTGAGAAGAGTGTGGCGTGCACCCGTCATGTGGAATGAAGCGCCGGAGTCAATCATGGGGGAATGAGGGCCGATGCCCGGGTCAAACGGTTTTATCTCGGTGTCCGCTGACACCCCGCATCCTCATTGGTCGGTCTCGTTGTCGGATGATGGAGCCGCTTCCCCGCGAGCAGCAAACCCAGCTCGCTGCTGTTCCAGGACATGACGATCGTGATACTTCGTGGTGTGTCCAAGTTTACCACACGTCTTGCACTTGGCATTGCTGAAGTCGTACCTGGCGCGACGAGGCCTGTCCGTTGAGGCTGTAGAAGCAGCGGCATGACCGGTACGAGACTTCTTGCCCTCACCTTTGCTGTCACCAGTGTCATGGACAGAATCAAAGGCACGTTTGCGCATTCGCCCATCAGACTTGGCGATGCGCGTGATGAGTAGTACAGCTTTGTCGAGTTCCGCAGAAGCATCGAGAGCCTCTAAATCAAGTTGAGCTAGCATCGTGTCCCGATGATAAGGATACGCCCAGTTGACGAACGTGCTGAGCGCTTGCTGCTCGGTGTAGTCATTGATTCGTCCTTGATTAAGACCAGCGGCAACCTGAGAGAGTCGGTGGGCGTACTCGAAGTACGTTTCTAGCGGAAGCTTCTTCATCTGCGCGAGTTGGATGGCTTGTTGCTGAATGGGGAGTCGACAGCGGAATTGGTCGACAAGTACAGCACCCAAGTCACGAAGCGACGACGTGGGCAGCGTTGCTCTGTGGCGCGTGTACCATGTCGAAGCAGTGCCAGCGAGACGTGAGGAAATGACACTGCATTTGACAGGCTCACTCCACTTGTATCCGCTGAGCGTCTCCGCGTCGCTGACTTGCACCTTGAAACGCTGAAACCAGTCGTAGGCGCCCGCGTCAATGTAGCCGTCCTTGACCTCACCACCAAACGGTTCAATGGTGATTAGCTTAAGGTTAATCGGGGGTTTGGGACCCGACGTGGTGGTGGGTTGGATCGGGATGTCACGGGCAGCGGCGACCGGGGCATCAGGCTCGCGCTCAATCTCAGCATGAGGGGAGGGAGAGCGGCTTCTGGCGGCCATGACGGAACGGTAGAGTGATGAACGGCTGTTAACCTGTCGTCTGGAAGAGAAATCAGGAAGTGAATTTGACTAATTACAGGGCTGAACTATGGAACTAAGGATGGACTTGCCTAGTGTCATCAGTTGCCTGAGTTCTGACTCGACCCAGTGCCACGCAGCACTGACACAATTATCCTCTTCCGAAGGGATTGGAACAGCAATTACCACCTGCAACTTACGATGCAACTGAATTTGGTTATGTGGATATTACGGAAGGAACAGCAGTATGGCTCATCGATCTTGAAGAAGACTCAAGGTTTGTAGTGCAAATTGCTGCCCGCTGTCGGGCCTGGTTTAAGAAAGATTATGTGGAAGTTATCGTACCAGGTACCGGTCTTTGTCGAAGTAGAATTGGAGATGGCGTATACGAAGTTTCTCGCGATTCCGAGGAGCAAAACGTACAACGGACACTTTCACTTCGGTCTCTTTCTATGGTCTTGACGTTCCAAGCATCGGTTTCTTTGGTCATGAGTTTCTTAAAGTTGATCGGGCAGAATCTGCAATCATTACGCCTGACAGCGGAAGCGTACGACACGATGCTTGATCTGAGTGTTTTGTCTGCAGTATGCCCAAATCTTGGATCCCTCGAAACCTGTGAGTTTGACGTGGTGGTCTCGGAACACAACGAGTTCCTGTGTCGGTGGCCAATCCGGACGATAAAACTCCAAAGTGTCATTGAGTTTTCAGGCCTGACTTTATGCCTGCAGAGCCCGAAATTACGGATGGCGCGCGAGCTCGAGAATATTAGTATACCATTTTACAGAGTCTCCGATAAAAGTCTGCTGAGGGATCTTAAGGCGCACGATGGCGATTATCTCTTTGTTACGAAGGAGAAGTTCCCGGTCCAGTCGAAAGCCGCACTGATTAGTGTCGTCAATGCTAAGGCGCTCCACCAACTGCACACTGAGGCGTTAGAGCTCATTTGTGTTTTCGCTTCAACTCCAGCCCAACGAACAGTGAACGTTCCAGACCTATCGGAGTTTTATGATGATGATGACTATTGAGTCAAAGTTACAAAAGGTTTACCGTTTTGAAAGTTTCAAAAAGATAATCAATAGAATTATGACTCTGTGCTTTCCTATTTGAAAAACAACAGCGTAGATCTCTTCCGATCAACCCCAGCAAGCTTATCACAAATGAAGCAGACTCAAGTGAGGTAAAGAGCACATATAGTGAGCATAAATTCAGCGCAGATATCTCGACAGGCACATTCTAGAAAGGATACGATTATTTACCACCACTTTGGTGGTCGTAACGATTCACATGTACGGCTTGATAGGGATCAACAGAATGTGACTCGATTGAAACATGGTTTTTAGAGAAGTATTCGATTTTCTATATCAATCATTTAAGGCGGATTTCTTGACCAGAATGAATGACCCTGACGAGATTGAGCACTTAAGGGTTGACTCAAAAGTGATAGGTTTTGCCACGATAATTTGTTTTCTCGTCGTCATTTTCTAACTTTCGCTGATGACGACTGAGTGAAATTTCCTCAATCAGCCTTACGCACTTATGCTATTCCAGGGAAGCCCATAAATGCGGGAAATGGGATGCAGGTGAAATTCAAGTGGCGGTTTAGAAACCCGATGTGCTATCAACATTTACTGCTTCGTCTACAAGAAGAGAGAAAATGTGAAACAACTGAAACTGATCCGAGAAGCAATTGAATTGTTCAACTTGAAATTCTCTCAGAAGCAGGTGTGTTGCAGACCACAGATATACAAGGAAGACACGTACTGAGCAGCGCAAAGGCCACTCGGAGGAGGTTCTTGTGTATTATTGCTTTTCTTCAACTGAGCTCCAACTTACAAGCTCGGCTTCTTTCCTACCTCCTTTCTCACATTGCAGTCCCAGTCCTTTTCTCATATTCCAACCTAAGTATCCAACCGTGACAACCAGTAATTACAACTGCCCCACCTGCTGGTGACACGCTGGAACTTATTGCAATCCAAAATTCTTTCGAGAGATCAGACCCATACTCTCTCTGTGTTGCTCGAATTTCACACGAGGCAACGGTTTCGTAAACGCGTCAGCGACGTTATCAACACCCGCAATCCGATTAACAGTGATCTGCTTTAATTCCACACGTTCTCGGACAAAATGATGACGCACATCAATGTGTTTCGTCCTGCAGTGAAACTCGGGGTTGTTCGCCAACTTACGAGCGCTTTCATTGTCCACAAAGATCTCTGAAGGTTGGTTTTGCTTCATTTTCAGCTCCTTCAACATTTGCCGGAGGTGGACAACTTCTTGAACTAGCAGGCTTAACGCCATATACTCTGCTTCCGTAGTGTTTAAGGCAATAGTACGTTCTGTCTGACTTGACCAAGAAATCGTACTGCCACACAGTTGAGTAAGATATCCAGCGATAGACTTCCGATCATCAAATCTATTCGCGAAGTCAGCATCTGCGAAGGCTTTGAGGTTGTCATCCACATCACTTTCACTCCATTCAGCACCTCCTAGCACTAATCCCCATTCCATTGTCTCTTTGATATAGCGCAGAGCACGTTTAGCCACACGCCAGTGCAAAATACCAGGGTTGTTCAAGAATTGACTGCATTCCCGTACCACGTACGCCAAATCCGGACGAGTTCCAAGCATCAGATACATTAAACTACCGATCACAGAACGATACGGCTTGTCCTCCATCAATTGGTTTTCTTCACGAGTCGTCGGGCACATTACTTTTGACAACTTCAACTCTGGACTACACGGAACCTTACATCCATTGCAATTTTCCATGTCAAAGCGGCGTAGCACCTTCTCAGCGTACTGCCGTTGACTTATGAAAACTGTTCTCTCACTCCGATTGCGTGTAATTTCCCAACCAAGGATGTAGTGTATTGGTCCAAGATCTTTCATCTCAAAACTGCGGTGAAGTGTTGCTTTCATCTGCTTCATGATGCCTTTGTTAGGCGCGAACAATATTAAATCATCCACGTAGATAGAAATGAACACTAGCCATCCATCTATCACTTTCACAGCAACGCATGCTTCACAATTCATCAGCGTGTATCCTTCACGTTCCAGATGATCTTTCAGGAGTCGAAACCATACTCTAGGAGCTTGCTTTAAGCCGTAAAGACTTTTTAGTAGAAGACAGACAAAGTCCTCTTTTCCTTCTTCAACGTACCCCTCGGGTTGCTCCATGAATACTTCTACGTCAATGTCACCATTCAAGAAAGCTGTGGTCACGTCCATTTGGTCTATCTCATAGTCCCAAATGGCTGCAAGAGTCAACAACATTCGCAATGTTTCCAAGCGCACCACAGGTGAGTACACCTCGAAATAGTCAACTCCATAAATCTGCAGGAATCCTTTTATGACCAGCCTAGCTTTGAATCTCTCGATCTCATCATTAGCAAGATACTTGACACGAAAAACCCATCGATTACTGAGCACTTTCATGCCTTTCTTCCGACGAACTAACTTCCACGTGCCATTCTTCATCAGAGCATTGTACTCAGCATCAGCAGCTTTTCGCCATTCTTCAGCATATTCGTCATTCATTGCTTCTTGATATGACGTTGGTTCTACCAAGACACTGGAAGACAAACAGCAAAAGTCCTCCCACCAGTCTAGTGCCTTCTCCTTTGCTATTTCCAACTGCATTTCATCACGCAATTTTTCCCACTTTGAGCCACATCTTTTCTCCTTCACTGAATCACGATAAGCAAGATGAATGGTATCTCCCAACCACTTAGGAGGCTTCGACACTCTGCCGCTCCTCGTCTTCACGGGATGATACTCTCTACAGCCAGTCTTTTGTGCCCTATTGCATGGTGCAACTTTGTTACTTGAGGCTGTTATGCGCTCTTTCTCCAAGTCACTTCCAGCACTGGCACTGGTGCTCTTCAAGCCACCAGACTTCGACCGACTACTCTCCTCATTCACCTCATTATCATCATCTTGCTCTGCAGCCGGTGTCATACACCGCCCACTGCCATTTCGTGTTGCAGCCGGTGTCACACACCGCCCACTGCTATCATCTTGCTCTACAGCCGGTGTCATACACCGCCCACTGCGCTCCTTCTTCTTGGCTCGTTTTCTCTTTTTCGCAGTTGGAGTCTGCTCTGCATCACTGTCATCACTGCTACTTTCTCGACTTCGCTTTTTACGACAAACAGCCCCACCAAAGCGATGCCGATGTAATTCAGGATCAGCCCCACCAGTTCTGCACTCCGTCACATCACCATTTTCATTCTCATGTGCATCTTTTAGTAGTGACGGAATATGGTTCATCTCATCTGCATCAACATTTAGATAGTGAGATGTCGATGCACTTGTGGATCGTGCCCTGTCAGATCCCAGCAGAATGCGACCAGGCCTATCTTCGTAGAAGACAAGCGTGTGACTGTAGAATGCTTTGTTCGTCTTACTATCTAGCAGTCGATATCCTCTTTGTTCCCGTGAATATCCCACGAAAACAGCTTCTCTGGCTCTGGCATTCAGCTTCTTACGTTCAACTTTATCAATGTATGCCAAGACTGCGCATCCAAATGTCCTAAGTCTTGTATAGGCAGGCGTCTCACGAAACCACACTGCATACGGCACTTCCATCGATCTTGTTGTGTTCGGAACCATGTTCACACAATATGCCGCTGTATTAGCAGCTTCGGCCCACAACTCCTCAGGTAATTCAAAATGAACCAACAAACATCTCATTCGCTCCGAAACCGTACGAATCATACGCTCTGCAACTCCGTTTTGCTCCGGAGTATGCTTCACCGTGAGAGAACACTCCATTCCATAGTTCCTCTTACATGTATCTCCAAGAGCTGTCAACTCACGGGCATTATCATATCGAAGTTTCTTCATCCGCACTTTTAATTGCGTCTTCACATGTTCATAATATAGTGTGAACTTCTCACAAACTTCAGAGCGGTTTTTCATGAGAAATAGTGTTGTGTATCGGCTTACTTCATCCACAAACACGATGAAATAGCGACTTCCAGAGTATGACTCAACTGAATATGGACCCCAGACGTCCGTGTGCACATATTCACCGACAAGCCAGTCACGTTTCGGAGGACCGACAGAATGGAAAGACTTTCTTACCATTTTTCCTTTTATACAGGAGTCACAAGAAAATGAACCATCAACTCTTAGGTCCATGTCTGGAATTGGCCAGTCTCCATGCCGAAAAAAAGCGTTGAAAACATTCCTTCCCGGATGTCCAAGTCTTGTATGCCATCGTTTAATCTCTTCACTTTCGTTAGCCGCAACTAACATGACAGCATCTTCTGGAGTCTCCAACTTCACTTGATAAAGACTCGTCTCATCCACATGCGCGTAAGCACTGCCACGTTGAAATTTTAGTTCAGCAAATTCGTATTCATCAAAATGGACTTTCAGCTTTTCCTCAAGCGATAACGTAGGATCATTTTGCCGCCGTACTGAAAACAGACTGCACTGAAGTTCAGGTACATATTGTACTCCCCGTAGCACGACAGTGCGTCGTCCGTTAGTAGTCTGAATTTCCTTTTTCACCGTGCCAACTCCAACAACATTTAGCCAGTTTTCACCTCCAACTCGCACCAACGCACTCATTTCTGTGAAAGACACGAAGTCAATCTTCTGGTTTGTCATATGACAAGTAGCACCAGAATCCAAATACCAACGACCATGCGCTAGCTTTTGGATGCGAGAGGGTTGTTTCACCAGCGCCGAAATGATATAGGCATCTTCTTCACTATCCTCGGCAGCATAGTTACTATATTTCCTTTTTCCGGACTTCTTTCCTTCTGCATTCCCACTAGTCTTTGTCTGCTTGGGAGCTGGCTCACTGCTCTCACTTGGTGGACGTTTACCCAAGTACGGACAATCACGAACTTGATGTCCTTGTTCTTCACAGTGAAAACATGATCCACGACCACGCCCTTGACTTCCTCCTCTTCCTGCACCTCGACCACCTCGGCCACCTCTTCCGCGACCGCGTCCTTGATTTCCACCATCACGGCCACCACGACCTCCGCGACCTCGACCGCGACCACGACCTCGGCCTCGACCTCGGCCCGATCTGCCACCATACAGCGCCTGTTCTTCCGACTTTCCATCCAACTTCCGCCCTTGTCGTCGATCGTATGCCATCTCGAGCGCATGTTCCAGTTGTTCATAATTGGGAGGCTCGTTAACTTTTGTAGGCACATGACTTGCCAGAAACGTCTCAACCACATTATCGTAAGACTCAGGTAGTGTACTGATCAGAATTGCGGGCATTAAGTATTCATCTAGGGGCACGCCAAGCAACGCAATCCGATCCAAAATTCGACGAACTTCTCCCAAGTGATCAGCAACGTTTCCATTTTCTTCAAGGCGAAGTGATCTCAGCTTCGTAACCTCCGATGCGTACTTAATATACGTCTTGCCAACGTAGCGCTGTTTCATTCTCTCCACTACACGAAATGGCGATGGTTCAAATTTCACAGTCTTCATTATCTTATCCGTCATTCCGTCGTAAAGCATTTCCTTGGCACGAGCAGTCTCCTTCTCCCAGGTATCATGTTCATTCTGCTTCGCCTCCTCTGGTTCGTCAATCTCCTTCGTGCAGTATTTCCACAGGTTCTTACGCTCCAACTTGAGCTTCATCCTCTCGAGCCACACTTCAAAATTCTCGCCATCGAAAGGTGGGTGGGCGGCCTTCTTCTCCTCTGCTTTCTCTTGTTTCTTGTCCTCACTCATGGTCTGTATATCTGAAGGTCTAGCAGCACGAGTTTGGGCTCATAACCGCTTGTAATTCTCTCAGAAGCAGGTGTGTTGCAGACCACAGATATACAAGGAAGACACGTACTGAGCAGCGCAAAGGCCACTCGGAGGAGGTTCTTGTGTATTATTGCTTTTCTTCAACTGAGCTCCAACTTACAAGCTCGGCTTCTTTCCTACCTCCTTTCTCACATTGCAGTCCCAGTCCTTTTCTCATATTCCAACCTAAGTATCCAACCGTGACAACCAGTAATTACAACTGTTCACATTACTTTCGGTAGTGAACAACGAAGCATTTACAGAGCTCATGTCGCTTCTCTTACCAAGAACGGAGCAAAGTAGTCGAAGATATTATCCAGAATGGAGTGTATACAGTACGTCTGTGGAACTGTTGCAGACCAGAAAGCTCACGCCCTGAACAAACCAAACCAAACCAAACCTTCTTCTTAATGAACCAAACCAGGGTAACGGAACGAACCGGTACGAATGCGTTTTATGGCTCATTAGGAGTTTCAGAAAAAAACTCCAAACCAAAGAGACAGATTTGTGCAAACCACTCCACAGGTTCAAACCAGAAGAGGATGTAAGGCTCTGACGAGAATGGAGACAACAAGCTCAGCTTGCAGCGCGCTGGTGGTCTCTCACGACCGTCAAGGCCTAGAAACTATCGTGAATCCCGGTTGTATTGAGCGCCGCCAGCAGGTATTAGTCCGGGAGGACATCGTTGTCAATGGAGCCGGAGTCGTAGAGCAGCTGGGCATGCCTTACAAAATTCGCAAGTACGAACGGATGAGAAGCTTCTTGAAGTTGCTCAGTACGCTCACGATCACGCAATTCATACGGCTGCGGACACAGAGAAGCGCTTGGGGTCTCGTATAGGCAAGTACTTTGAAGATGTCCAAGTCCATTTGGAAGCGACAAACAAGATCCAAATCGATAGCCAAGCTGCTGAAACAAATGCACGTCTTGTTGGTGTCGTTCAAGATGTTCATGACCGCGTCGACACAAGTATGAAGACATCATTTGAGAAGTTTGCTATAGAGCTAGGTCAAAAGGTCAACACTACTTTGACGGCGATGGAGGGCGCGATAAATGAACACAAGAAAACACATGCTTCCGAATGTGAGCTGCGCCTCGGTGCAGCACTTAAATCGTCTCACGACGCTTTCGAGGCTGCTACGGACCTGCAAGCGGAGTGGATTGAGAGAAGACTAAACGCCAAGCTGAAGAAGGCAGTAGAGGCAGAAAGTAAAAAGCTTCAACTCGCTCAGCAATCGCATTTGATCAAGCAAGAAAAACATTTACAGGGACAAGCTGCTAAACTGGCAAAATCACACGCCAGCAGTGTTGAGGAGCGCCTACAACAAAGAATCAATAGCGCGATGGATGCCGCTCGCCTACAGACCCTCAGCAAGCTTGATGAACGCTTCGGTGACATGTCGAGTACATTGGAGTGTGACAAAGTGGCACTGAAACGAGAACTTCTTGATGATATTCACAGCAACAGAGTTAAACTTGAGGCAAAGATTCAATCGCAGCTCAGTGATTTTCAGGCCGCGTCTTCCAGAAGAAACTGCAAATTGCAGCATCAAATGGCTCAGCTAATTGCAGCTGCCGATCGCTTGAACACTCGCCTTTCGAGTATAGAAAATCAAGATGCACAAGAAATCAGTTTGCCTTGCAATAACACAGATGATCTTACTATCGAAGTATTGGATCCAAAAACCAGTGGACTGACTTCTCCGGCTACATCACCTATGGTAGACAACCATGTACCGAAAAGCGCTTCATCGTTGCAAGACGATCTACATCCAGTTACTTCATCATCCGCGGTAGACAACCAGGTATCGGAAAGTGATCCATCCTCGCAGGACGATCAGCATTTGTCAGAAGGACAGGTTGAGCTCCTACTCTGTGAAAATTCGGATAGCGGTGACACTGCCATACTAACGGCACTTAATCAGATCAACTTGGGAATACAGGCTCTTCTTCGAAAGCCACGGTCACCAACGATCCCATCACCAATCAAACACAGCACGGATAATAAAGCCTCACCGATTCCAAGCCGGATCGTCAAACAACGATCGGGTATCCCACGAAATACCGCTGTACCAATCCAACGAGCTGCTGGACTTCTAACTACAGCTAGAGAAGCAGCGATGAAACAAATCCAAGTGCGAGCTTCGAAACGTGAAAAAGAATTACGGAAACGCAAACACTGAAGCAAGAAAGACTCGATAAGGGAGTATAAGCTGCAAACGCAACTTGTGCTTGGAAGCTTGAGGTTCGTGGTCAGCTCTAACATTGCAGTTGACATACATAATTTGATGTACGTGGTGGTTCAGAAAAAATAAAGAACACCAAATGCATTTTATTCATCTTGGCAATCCTCATCTAGTTCACTGTCAAATAAACAAGACGCTACCTCGCGTTCCCATCGTGCAGCAAATGGTATGTTGACTTGACATGAAGACAGGGGGACTAACACGTTTACCGGAACTGCCTGCTCCAACTCTGAATCTGTTAGCCGGGGGCAATTTACCACGTCGACAAACTTTCGATTCCGATTCAAAAAGGAGCACATATCGATATTGTGCTTCGCAATACTAGTGCGATGGCTGGTAACAAGCATACCACTTATGCCGAAATCCCTCTCGATCTGTGCTGAAGATGCTGGAATTGCGTAGATGACCCGTGCTGCGATAGGTAATAGTCGATAGTTGTTTTCATCATGTTGGCGCTTCCAAAAGTGCAAATTGATTCGGTTTTGGCCGTCGTCGTAAGCAGCCTACTGGGATCGGAGAACCACCTTCGAGCTCTTCATCAATGCGTGCTTCGTGAACGTTACGCTGCTCCACGTGTTCGGCCTCTTCTTCAGCAAATTCCATAAGTTCCTCAGAAAATACTTGAGCAGGCTGGAAGGAAGGGAACTCGATAAATGATGATAGAGACTCGAAACCGGGCGGCAACTGCTGCGGTATCTCGCAATTAGAGGGCGTACCGTACACTTCTGCTGGAGCTGGAAGTTTGAGAGCTACTTGTCGATATGGTCAACATTAACGCTCGCAACCGCCTCAGTACGGCATCCTTCACACTAGCAACATTTCGACTAACAGCGCCTTCATCCATTCGCAGGTGGGGCTGCTCCGGGTCGATGATCAACTGTTCGTTGCAAAGGCGGACGATCTTTGCTAGGTTGACGTCTTGATTTTTTAGGGACGGTGCAGTAGCATCTGAACTTCCGATGAAAGACGACTCACGAATCCATGCGTTATCCGTGTAGCGAGCGAAGAAATTTTTATGGAACAACTTAGCAAGTAGTGCTTCGTGTCGATTTCACGAGTCTTGTAAAGGTCTCGGACTTGGTAAAAAAGTGGGGCTTCTGTTGAGGCTCGCATTTTGTCTTTGAGAGGTTGAGTTTCATCCAGGATAGTTTTTGCGCAGTCGAAAGATCGACAAAAGGACATCAACTTGGTTTGTGTCCTCCTTTTGACTCTTGACATTTAATGCCATGATAGGGTTCAGAAGCCCATACAGCTGAAGCAGGCTCAACTTGTCGTCAGCAATTGGAAGTGGCTCTGGTGTTGATTTTCGCTCCCGAATAGCTTTGTCAATACGTTCCTGGAACCAATCTTCGAGTTGGTCCCATTTTTCGAGCAATCGCCGGACAACTTTAGCGAAGCTCATGAATCGGTGCTCTTTGTGTTCGATTAATTGGGTTGTAGCACCAGCGTTTGCCATCTCACAAAGTTCTGAGAAGAGACTCCCCATTGAGGCGTTGGAGCGAACGGCGTATGTTGTACTTTTGATGCGAGTAACCAATTCGGTGGCTGGTAAGTTCTTAGAGGTCTTTCGCTGAGGGGTGATACCAAACGCGTTTTTTGTAGCAGCGTTCGTAAGGTGGGGTATGCACCATTCCCATTGGAGACCGATTCCCTTCGTCATCATCCACTTAACATCAGGGCCAGCGTCACTAGTGGAGCCGTAAAAATCTTTCGTGGATAGCCCAAAATCTTTTAGTAGCTCTGTAATCCAGCGCTTAAATGATTCACGGCTTCCGGCGCTTCTTTCCCCATACATCGGTTCATAGTGGCGAGTACCAAGAAGGATCGACTGGAATTCCCAGTTGTTGTCGACAAAATACACCCTCAGACCAAGATATTTGGTCGCCCTCTGTGTCTTGGAAGACCAAAAATCACACACCATTGAGAATGACGCCACGTTGTTAATTCTGCTGCATTGTAGATGGGATTGAATAGCCTGTCGTGTGCTTGAATAAAGCTCAGCAATAGCTCGCGTTACTGTGTCGTTATTGAGAGTCGCTCGGAACTCGTCTGCAACCACCAAGTCTGCGAGCAATTCCGATTCTTCGTATTCTCCGAACCGAAACGGGAGATTGTTGTTCACCACACGCAGCGTCTCGAGCAGCAATGTCATTCTTCTGCTATCAGCTCCATCAGCAATAGCACATCGTATGCGTTCTAGCTCCTTAGCTCGGTTACGTTTCCTGGTGTTCTCGGCTGTGATTTTACTGGCTGTCAACATGTGCTTGTCGTTAAGATGCTTGGTAGCTTTAGACGTATTACCAAACAGTTGAATTATCTTGTTATCACGACGACATTCGAGGCTTCCTTGGCATATCCAGCAAATGTATTCCTTGCCTTCAAGCGTGGAAGTAACGCGTACCCCCCAGTCTAGAATTATTGATCGTTCACCACGGCGTCTTGGTAGTACCTTAAACCCCTCTGGCGGCACATAGTTTCGTATTGCTTGGGTAACGTGCATCGGCACAGATACTGACGAACTTGAACTAGCAACAATGCTGCCATGGACAGATGGTGGAAGGTCGGGCGCAGGTGTATGCTGGTTCATGCCAGACATTGCCGTCTCCACGAGTGCTGTGAGTGGCCCCGACCCTACTGTCTGTACAATAACCTGGTTGCTGGGTACTACCCACAGGACCGATGTCAGCATCTTCTTCTCGAGAGCGTTGACCTGTTCTTGTGAACGGTGAAGGCGGAGTAGACGCTGAATTGTTGTTTTGAGGTTGATACAGAAGATGTTGGGCCTACAACGCGATAGTAGAAACTGTTGTAGGGGCTTGAGTTGGGGGGCACTGCAAAATGTAGTGTGAGCTGAGATCAGAGCCGAGTGCTCTGGAAAGATCTTTGAGTCGTTTCGCGTTTCATATCTTCGATAAGAACAGTAGCCAATAGGTGCTCTCGTTGTTACAACTTAAAGCCGTAACTCCAAACCTGAAACTCCAAACCTCCGTTCAGGTTTGAAGTCAGGATGGGTTTCATAGCCAAACCACGAAACCTACTTGTTTTGGTTCAGAACAACGGGGAAGTAACGTTCAAACCAAATTTCAGCGCTTTCCTCGGTTTGGTTTGTTCAAGGTGTGAGAAAGCTACCTGGAGTAGACAGCTGGAGTTTTCAGACCCTAATATCAATATGCGCTGCAGAAGTTGAAGATGCTGGGATATGAAGATGAAGCTACGACACACATGTTCAAACTTATGTATTGGAACTGCAAGTGTGAACTGGCAAAAGCGACGGGATTGAAACAGATCTACAAAGGTTGTTTAATGCTGGTTCTTATATGATAGTGCAACTCACTCAGACGCCGGACCGCTCGAGCCTGGTAGATATTTGGTCAAACCACAGGCAGCAAGTACTGATGAATGCGAACGTTTCCATTTCTATATGGGATTTAACGTCGGCTGGATTGGTATATACACCCATAAAATCTCTAAAGATTGAACTAGAAGATACAACCAGCAACGAACAAGCCACGATCAATGCTGGAGTTCTATTGAACCCAGCCTACAAATGGTCTCAAGTGATTAGTGATGATCTTGAGATTACATGCAGTGAAGTCTCCCAAAGCGTGTTTGCTGTGATTTGTTCGGTTATATCCGCGGGATTTACCACAACTCCAATCGAGATCGATTTCAATTCTGTGCGCGCTGAGTCGTGGCGATGGTTAGTGTATGCTATAAGCCGTTCACCTTCTATCGACATTTCGCTAAGAATTTGGGATGCGCATTTGACAAAACCCGATTTATCACGAATTGCAGGTGTGTTGCGGTGTAATTATCCTCGTTGAGAGGTTGCTTCTACAGCTTTGTAGACATTGCCGAAGGAACAACAGTGTGGGGCTTGGATCTGGAAAGTTCACTATTTATTGTGCCGAATTTGGCCCGCTGTCGGGCCTGGTTCAAGAAGCCGATGACGTTGAAGAGGTCATTCCAGATGTCGGTCGTTGTCGATGTCGAATTGGTGATGGCGTCGCGATATCAAGGAGCAAACCTCGCTGGGGTTAAGCGCACTTCGAGCTTTGTATGCGTTCTTTACATCAATCGAATCCATTTCGTTGGTGATGAGCTTGCTGGAGTTGATCGGTGGTCATTTGCGTTTATTATCACAGAGGATACCTCGGGACAACAGTGACCGTACTCTTGACCTGAGTGTTTTGTCTGCTGTATGTCCAAATCTTGAATCTCTCACGAGTTGCAATCTCGATGTGGTTGTCTCGATTCATAACGAGGCTCTGCGTTTGTGGCCAGTCAAGGTGTTAACTATTATTACAGACAGTCACAAGTTGACAGACATCCCAGTGTGTTTGCGGAACTTCAGTCTACGGATGGCGCGTGAGCTTGAGAAGCTCACAATAAAATTTTATAAACAAGAATTCGACGAGAGACTTTTGGGCTAGGCGAAATCACCTGACTATGCCTCGTAAAAAATGTGAGGACATTTTAAATGTCTGATCTTTTACATAGCGTACTAAGGAAGCCTTATCGACCTAGAACCACCGTTTGTAGCCACTTCGGACCTCGTACGTGCATGTTTCTTCGCCCGTAAGATAATTTTTCCGCTCGTATTTTACGTACAGCTCACCGGAGGGTTGATGTTCGTAGTAAATCCCCCCAAAGTTGATCTTTACAGTTTTGCCATCAGGTTCGTCGGCCTCTTTCCGCACTTGTTGGTTGAAACAGTCCTCATGAGGCAACACGCCCAGCATCTTCACTGTGTGACAGCCACTGATGACGCAACCTGGTTGCGTATACGTCTCCAACTTGACAACTGCTGAGAGTTTAGGGGGACGATCGGCCACTTGCATGACGAGCTGTGCGTCCGTCGAAATGTTCACAGGCTCCACAGTGTAGCCATATTTCACATGGTTCACACAGCCTACAGACCCGTTGGCACAGCGCTCGGCTGCGTGTGGGTCTAGGACCCACTGGAAAGAAGACTTTTGAGTCATTTGGCGCAGGTTAGAGCCTCTGCAGACAGCGACAAGCGACGATAGGAAGAGCAGGAGCACCAACATTGATTCCTCGACTGATCAAAAGAAAAAGAAACAATTTTGTCAAACTAAATTTGACAAAATCGTTTCTTGTTTGTATTTAATTTTTAACAAAGCTGATTGGCTGTGTGAATCGTAATATTGCAATACAGGAGGGGGCTGACAGAAAAAATGACCCCCCGTAAAATCTGATTCAGTGATTATCACAGGTAATAAATAAAAACGCCCCCTCCGTCTTTTACTATAGTAATATCCGCTTTAGGTTAAGTGATGGCTCGTGGACGCAGAGGACGCAACGGAGTGAACAGTGGCAACGGCAGTGCCCGGGCCACACCCTACGAAGGTGCACGCGAAGGGCGCAACCGTCGTCGTGGAGGTGGAGAGCCTAAGGGACGCGGAAAGGGCGGACGTGGTGGTCGTCGTGGCAATGACAAGCCTAAGGCCAAGACTGCGGAGGAACTGGACGCTGAGATGGACAGTTACTGGGGGAAATCGGAGGAGCATGCGGCGAAGAAGCTGGACAGTGACATGGATGACTACTGGAAGACGAAGGACGAAAAACGTAAGGGAATTTATATTAGGGTGGATAATGGTTGACATTTTGGATTTACAAAGTTTTTTTTTATTATTATTATTTTTTACAGCCAAGGAAGAGGACAAGGAGGACGGTGACAAGAAGGAGGAGGACAAGACCGAGGACAAGAAGGAAGAAGCTGCTGCTGAAGAACCTGTAGCTGCCACTGAGGAACCTGCCAAGGAATAGACAGGAGAAGACAGATACCAGGATCTCCTCTTTACTTTCGTGCTGTAAATGCTCGAGAGTGGAGTGTTAAGTGACTGGTTCACGCAACGCTCTGGAGGCTGAGAATTACCACGCGACACAACGATATCTGTATGAAACTTTGGTCGAGTCTTCAATACTTGCATTGCCTATGGGAACATTATTCTCTTCAGCCGAAGACCTCCTGCAGCTTGCCGATGGCAGCTAGCACTAACCAGAGTACACCCACGATCACTGACAACATGGACGAGAAGATAGATATGCGGAAAGCCAACAGCTCCGAACGTTCGCCAAGTCGACCTGTAGCTTCGCCGTACGCTGCGGCAAATAGACCCATGGTCGCAATGGACGTCGCACAGAACGAGCCCAAATACGTGCACGACTTGACTGTGTCGTGCAGACCGACGGCAGGCAGTACACCGAGGATACCGCCAGGACCTGCGATGCCGTGCACAATTCCCACCAACAGCGCAGTACACTAGAAAACAGGCAAACAGCAAGGTTAGATGGGGATGAAAAGCAGTGGCAACCAGTCTATTGCCCTTACCTTCTGGGTCTGCGCGTTCTGAAAGTCAATTGTATGTAGTTTAAAGCCGCAGCACATGGGTCCTGTATCACGCTTCGTGCCGTCGATATCAGGGTCCGTTTCTTCACTAGACGGGCTACGGTCTGACAGTAGCTCCTCCAGAGCTACGACGCTCTCACACGGACTGTTGTCCAGTGAAATCGTATCGACACTAGTTGAATGTGGTCGTTGCTGTCTTGGAGACACCTGTGAGTTCAAACTCACGTCCACCATCACTGCGTCCTCAAGAGCATCCTCAGCCTTGGATTTCTTGGAAATTTTCAATACTTCAAGTTTTCTGCGTCGTGCACTAGGTGAAAGATCCTCGTCGTCACTAAACTTGACTACCACTTCATCACTTGACTTGGCCGCTCCTTCTTTCAGTAGTGTACGACTGGGACTCGCAACCGAGTCCGTCTCCGTCTCCGTTTCAGTCTCGTCTTCCACTTCATCTTCACTTTCACTCTCCTGTACACCTGTCCCGTTCTTGTCACTTTCATTCTTTCTCTTCCTACGTGAAGCTCCTCTTCTTCTGCTCTGTCGAGACTTCTTCACGCCTTCGTGCACACCGTAAACTCCCAACGCGATCATGAAAACTCCCACCAAGACATCAGTGACCACGTTCAGCACTGAAAAGTCGAGTTTCCCGTCCAATGAAATAAAGATAACTGCCATAACAATTAACCCAATACTATGGCCACATCCCCAACGGATGCCAAGTGCAAAGGAACGCCAGGAAGAACCAGCAGACAGAGTTGCCAATGCGCTGAGGTGATCCGGACCCGTTAGAACGTGAATTAAACCGAACAACATGCCCGTAAGAGCCAACTGCAAAGCAGAAGCTTGTGCCAACGCAGTGGCATCCTCAGTCGAGGCAGTAGCGACCTCCACACTCAGCCAGCGATGAGACGTGGCAACGTCCATAACAACGAAGTCGAAATGAAGGTGTCAAGTATACATCAGCTAAATAAAACTATCTGATTGGTTGAAAAATTATCTTTACGTCTTAAGAGCCAGTCAACAATGCATCTGATGCTATTTATACCCTTGGATGGTTAGATGCAAATTTAGACACAAGCATGGAAGTTGCCTTTTAGGCTAAGGTCACTTTGGCACTTGGCAGCGTTTAGATAAAAAGTTTAGGCAAAAAGTTTGCAGTGATGATGTTAGTGGGGCAATTCGTCGCTCGGCAGTTGTGTATGGGGCTGGGTTACATTTATCCGTTGTACGCGTCGGTCGAGGCACTACGTACTCGTCGTGAACAGGAGCTTTTGCAATGGATTACCTTCTGGTGAGTTGAGTTCACCTATCTATGATACTTTTTTGGTAAACTTCTTCCGTATTCAGATTGTTTTCATTGACGATGTGCTATTTCTCACCGAAATACCAGGGCTGTGAACGCGCTCTTCTGGGTCGTGGAGACTGTAGGCGACACGATCGTTTCCTGGGTTCCGTTCTACCTGGAGGCTAAAATTGTAGCACTAGCGTGGCTCGTGCTACCTTCTTATCGAGGTGCACTACTGTTGCATCAGAAATGGTTGGCTCCAGCTTTTCAACAACATGAACAGGTCATCGATTTTACTATCGCCGACTTTAAACGTCGAGCTGGGGAGAAAATGGTGCAGGTGTGTAAGGACACAGCGGTGATCGCTCTGCGGAACAGCTCGGATGTTGTTGCACAGAGTCAGCAATATGTTGCGGCTCAACTGGTGCAACAAGCTCTGGGCAAGTTGACTTCACCTTCTTCTACTGAAGTTGCACCAAGTGAAGGTATGCGTCTTCCTTCACTCCTTTCGGCCGTGGCTACTACTGTAGTAAAGAATTCCCCGACTGCAGAGTCGAAACGAGAAGTTCACAAAGCTCAAGCGAAGGAAGCAACAGACGTGAAGAAGGAGGCAAAAAGAGAAGAAAAGTCGACAATCTCTTCTTCAAGTAGAAGTGAAAAGGCGAAACAAGTGCTAGATCACTTCAAGAAGCTCATGGTGAAAGGGTTTCAACTGAAGTATCATCCATCAACTGGAGTTGTCAAGAACCGCGCGTTGCTGCTTGAATCCGCGAACTGTCGCTACGTGAGCTTTACCAGCGCCAGAGATTCCGGTTCTGTCGACAGCAAGAAGAAAGCAGCTCGTCTGTTGCTCCACAACCTTCGACGTGTATCTGCATCGGCAGCGGATGAGTGTGCAATGTTTGCGAAGATGGTTGAGCAGGAAGAAGTCGACGCTGAATTCGCTTTCATTGTGGACAATGGGAAGGCGGTGATGCTGTTTCAAGCGGAATCACAGAAGAACCGGGACTTGCTTGTCGCGGGGCTTCGACTCCTGATCAACGAACACAAGAAACGCGATACAACTGCTCTCAACAAGTTGTGTTCAGCTGTAGAACGCGTCATGATGAAGGAATCCCTTAGACAACTGCATGCAAACATTGAACGACCGTCGCGAAAGTAAACGCAGAGAATATGTCCATCTCCTTCCAAAAAACTACCGCAATAACAAAACAATGGCGAAACTCTAAGAACTGTTTGCAAAACTTGCCTGAATAAATAATGTCTCTATCTGTCTCCTATTGTCTGCCAAATCACAGTTGGCATCTTCTCTCGGAACCGAGCGGTGGGTGTACGCTGGCAAGAATACTCTGCGCTAGAATTGTCTTCATCTGGCGTCGGATCCTCTGTATCTGTGCCCCGAACGCTTTCATCTCGAATTTTTCCTTCTATGATCTCCTTTCGCTTTCGGAAGATTTTACGTCTCATCTTGAGGATCTTGGGCGTGATCTCGTGCAATTCAATGTCGATTTCTAGCTGGTTTACCGGGTGCGTCCCGTAATAATCCAACCGGAACGGTGTCATTATTCTGGATGCGTTGTTGTTAGTCTGCAGCCACGAAGCTACTCGTCTCGAGACGATAATCTGACCTCCAAAGCCAACATCGCCAATCTCACGACCAATGTACTCCGAAGCTCCGATGTAAAGAGCTTTGCCAGTCACACGGTGCGTTTGCTTGATCAAATTACCCTCCTCCCCCACATTTGTATCGTGAATACCCATTCGCACTCGAATTCCTCGGAAAAGTAGCTGCGGCTTAAGACCAAGCGCAACTTCCGTCTTCACAGACGGCACAAGACCTTCCAGTTCGGATGGCCACTTCACGTGAAGTAACTCGATCTGGACTTCGAGACAGTAGTTCACAGCGTCTGGAATCCGATGAAAAGCCAATTGGAACGCGTCTCCGGCCGTCGTGATCTCGTATCCATTATACTTAGGTAGTAAAGACCGTAGCAAGTCGTCGTGAAGGTCCTGTGCTGTATCAATAACAGATTCCGGTGCCTGTGCCCACAATGCACTGGATCCTTCAATATCTGTGTTCACAAATACCGGCTTATCCGGTGGGGCAGTTGCTTCGTACGTAGCGTAAGAGTCGTGTCTTCTGTTGGCTCGTAGATTCGCCCATTCAGGGGAATTCTTTACGTGAGTGGGGATAATTGGAGACAGCATCCGGATACAACACTGTTGACTCCCGCCCATAACTAGCGCCTGTGCTGCGCCAAACAAATAGTAAAGCATCGTCACAATTCCGACCAAGTAGTCTGGAATCGCGTCAACTTGGTCCTGGGGCATACATAACAATCCCACTTGTAAAAAACAGTAGGGAAGTGTGAAAATGGCGCACACGATCATCAATAACTTAAGTCTTCGATACAATGGTGACGCCATGACAACTCCGTGAATATGTTCGTGTTTCCTTCCTGAAAATCTCAGTACCACCAGTGCTCCTGTGGCGTAAAATACGGAGAAGATAAGTCCTCCAAGTTCCACAAAACTTAGGTATTTGTACGTGCGGTTGTAGCCATCATGAACAATGACAATAGCCAGACCTGCGCCGAGAAATAACCCCACAATAACCCATCCTCTCCACACGTATTTAACTATTGTAGCCTTCTCGTTCTCCTCGCCTCGGTCTAACGTCCTCATGGCCAACTTGAATAATTCTCTTGACAGTAAAAAAATCCAATAGGCACTTAAAATGAAGAAGAGATTTTCCGCAAGTAATAAACCCGTCAAAGCCGTACTTAACGGGACATCGTCTTGCGTCAACTTGGTAATATATGCAGCTTCTCCGCCGTCTCCTTTGCTGTCATTATGCAGCAATGAACTCACTGCGACCTCCGCTTGCGTGTCGTCCGAACCGGAGCCTGATTGGTCATTAACCTGGTCAATAACCCTTTTGATGGCGTGGATTAAATACGCGTAGAACACACCGCCTGCTACGGCATGTAGAGTACTACAGAAGAGGAACATGGCGATGACGAAGCGCACAGTAGAACGGAACATGTCTCCGCCCAGTTTGCGCATGTGGTAGGCGGCTAGCATCGTCATACTACAGGAAAAGAAGAGCGTGAGGCAGTACGTGTACATCCAGGCCATATTGACCGAGGAATTGCGCACCCACACACCCTCCGCCGTCGTCATGGCGAGGTGCCAAGTAGTGCTGTCGTGGCGTTGATGCTTGGTGGACAGCCGGCAATGCCAAGAATGACGGCCTGGAGCAGTGCTTGGAAAAAAAGTATTATTATAAATAATAATAGTATTTTTCTATCAAAATAAATATTATTGTTCTTTGTAACTGACCAGTATTAATCTTCTCCCATGAATTTATTGGCAAGTTTTGCATTCTTAATTCAAGTAAAACCCCGAACAACTTGAAAAATGACTTAATACTGAGTTCAAGTATATTTCATTGCTCTCCTACCGTCCAGTCATCCAGAACACTTCGCTGTGGAGCTCTGTATTCCGCACAACAGCCCCTCTACCCCTGTAGTTCACTTTTCAACTCGACTTGTAACTCCGACCCTCTGTCCTCCCTCTTCTACTGTGCGCGATGACCAAGAACTCCGACATCTGCCGCGTTCTCTACGCTTCCTTACCTGACAACTACTTCAAGTGCAAGTACTGCGGTACTGTGCGTCGCCAACAACCCTCAAGTGGCTACGGTAACCTCATTAGCCACTTGAGGGACAAGCACCCCGACTATGAGGCCGACTACGTCGCGCATACAAGCTCGCTGACCGCCAACCTACACTCTTTCGGCTTTGTCAGCGACAAGATTGCCAACATCTATCACTGGATGGAGTGGGTGGTCGACCGCAACTTGCCGCTGTCTGAGGTGGACCACCCTCTAACCCGTTCAATGTCTCGTCTAAAGCCCATCTCCTCCAAGACGCTAAAAAAGTACCTGAGTGTGGCAACCGTGGCAGTGGAAAAAGCTATTGCGGCAAACATCCCACCGGAATTCGGTATCATGTTCGATGGCTGGCAGTGTTTGTCGGAGCACTATGTGGCGCTCATCGCTATATATTGGCGTAATAACGAGGTGCACTACGATCTACTTGCGTTAGCCCCGCTTGACGAGGCGGACCAATCAGCGGAGTCCCATTGCTCCTTCCTTCGGAATATTTTTCCGATTTTCGGCCAATCAGAGGAGAGGTTAAAATTTCTAGTGGGCGACAACTGTGCAACCAATCAGCGCATGGCTACACTTCTCGGTGTCCCGTTGGTGGGGTGTGCGTCCCATAGTTTCAATCTGGCGTCCAATCAGTTTTTGACTGAACACGAGGAGCTTGTGACGGCAGTGGCCACGCTGATGACGGCACTCCGGACTGTTAAGAATCGCGCGGAGCTCCGTCGCCATACGCCACTTGCTCCTCTTCGCGCCAACGCTACGCGCTGGAGCTCGACCTTTACGATGCTGGAACGGTATGTGCGAATCAGAGACGCTATCAAGCGCGTCGATGCCGTCTACGATCTAATCCCGAAGCCCGCTATGCATCGACGTATTGTCGCGCTTTATGAGACGCTAAAAACCTTTAACAGCGTCTGTAAGAAGCTCCAGGACGAGGCCCTTACCATGGCCTCTGTGCGCGTTCTTTTCGACAAGATTGCAGAAATGTATCCCGTTACGGCTGTGTATTTGTCGCCGGACGCCAACATTGTCCACTCGCCTGCTTTCGAGAGTGCCGCGGTTAAGGTACTTATGTTGCGGAACAAAATTTGAGTTGCTCGAATTAATTATATTTTGCTCTTCATCCATATAGGTTGCCGGAAATCGCGAAGGGGAATTAACAGAGGAGGAGCTACAAGCTCTGGAGCCGCTTAAATCTACGGCTGCATCAGCAGATGCTGCCCCTAACGACAGTCGCGTTGGGGCCAGAACCAGAGCGCATCTCGGCGGCGAGGACTTTGCGACATCGCTGCTGCAGTCTGACAGCATCCCTGTCACTTCGACTCCACAGTACAGCCCTTTGGTGAAGGCCATACCGCCGACGAGCAATCGGTTCGAGAGGCTCTTCTCGCAGTGCAAGCTGGTGATGACGCCTCAACGTTCATCGCTCCTTCCGGTGAATTTTGAGATGATCGAGTTTCTTCGGGTGAATCGGAAGTACTGGAATGCCAGCACGCTCATGGATGCGAGCGTTGAGGGCGAAGAAGAGTAACCTTTACTCAGTAAACGGACACTCAGTGAGTACAATACATTAGTTATTGCTCATTACTTTATTATTGCCTTCTTCGTGGAACAAGTATTTACTATTGCTCTACAGAACAGGCCGATCATTACTTTATTGTAATGTCCGAGCACTGGCCTGGAGACGCTGCGGCTGGATTCTGCACCGTAGAATATGACAAAGTGCAGGTTATTACTTGTTAAAAGTCGATACAAATAAGATGCTATCTATAGTAACGAACTCTGAAGGAGTGATATATAGAGAATTATAATATGATGGAGGATTGAGACGGGTAGAACATTGGGTTGCAAGAAAAACCGGATTTTTACGACAAAACTGTCAAGTGTGGATGCCAGCAAAACTCGCCAGGCAGACTGCCAACACGTAGAATGATCCACACGTTTGCCTGCACAGTTGGAGTTACATGAAGCTCTTCTTCCCTGTTGTCTTCAGACTTCAATTAGTCAATTGGGCAAAATCGACTGTTGGATTATGAGGAGGTACCGGACCGACTATGACACGCTTCCACGCATCGTTTTTGTTGCGGGGAACTTGGGCGCAGCTTGAAGGAAGTAGGGTAGAAGAGAGAAAAAGAAGAAGTAAGATTAATGTTTAAGAAAGTAGATAGCTACTCACTAGAAAATAGTATGCGGCATTCAGAAACGTACTGATGTCACAGACATTTTAGTACATTATTTGTTAGAGTCAAAAGTACCGTGTCTCTTCATTATTAGTTTATAGAAGACACGGTGTAGAGGTGGTCCCTGTGAACGAGCCCTAACCTCAACAGCCTCCCTGGATCGACATCAGGGAACATCATTGGATAATAAAATATACGTGTTTTGATTGGTCTGCTAAAACCCTGTTAAAAGTGTTCAGTCAATCCACAAAATGGCTACACGAAATCAAGTATTTTTCGTTTTTGAAGCTCCTAGAGGCCCTACGGCCAAACGGAGACCGGATTTGGACTCTACTCGCCAGGGCAGTTTTCTGGCGAGGCAGAGTCCAAATCGTCATTTGGCCACCTGTGCAGCAGGTGGCAGAATAGAAAGTGAGCCAAATGTTCAAAACGAATTAGTTTTGACAGTCATAAATTATGAGGGTACAATTGTTGAAGTTATATAATACATGTGGTTGTCTTATCTGCACGTGCGTGGCAACGTAGGCTACTACATCTACAGAGGCCAAGCGTTTAAGAAACGCATGTTAAAAAGGTGCCATCAGGTCTCCACGTGCTCTCTGCAGTTAGGCAAAGGCTACTTGCTATGTTATGAAAGACTGTAGAGCTCATTTTCAATTCATCTCACTCCGAAGCATCACAGCCCTTCCTCAGCGTGCTCAGCCCTTCCTCAGCGTGCACAGCCCTTCCTCAGCGTGCACAGCGTTTCCAAGTCAAGTACATAAGCTCCTGGGGCCAGTCCAGCGTCTCCTGCGTCTGAAGAACTACGCCAGCGTAAGGGGAAGAGAGCCATTCGACCCTGTGCAGCATTTCCAGAGCTCGGCACTTCGTACAACCTACTGTACCGTACTGGTGACCGTGGTGACCGTGCAGATTGGTCTGGGGCTCAGTTATTAAACGCCAGCTTCAGAGATCATGCATCGGTCAGCACAGGTTGCCCGTAAGGACTGTAGCAACTATGGAATATATTTCAAAGGCAACTTTTACAAGTTTCAATCCAACTGGTACATCAAGAATGGCTACGGTTACGGAGACAACTACAGGCTCGATTTCGACCTCGGAGCAGGTTTTTCATCTGCTACAAGTCCATCTACATACACCGAGTCAACGACTACGGCATTAACAGTGCCGAATTTCGACGCAGCATTTAATCCCGTCGACCACCGGCCACCTTTGCCAAAAGGGTCCATAACCGAGCGACAGCGTCGACGTAAGAAGTGTCCGTATTAACTGCTTGTTGAGGACGGATTTTGAGGACGCTGTAAATTTGTCGACAAGTAGGTCAATGAAGGTCGCAGAAACGACTTTGTCCAGTTCGTCAGCGGTTGTACTTTTTGATTAAGTTCTAAATATATTTTCATTCTTGTTTCTTCACGTTTTGTTTTGTGTAAAAGTAAATGTAAATTTGGCGGCTGTGTGCCAGGGAAAACTCTTTGAGTATAAAACCTTACCGTAAGTAAATGAGAAAACCTTTTACTGTTAAAGCTCTTAAAGGGAAAAACTCATGTTACTACGTGACTCTTTATAAGTTGTGAAGTAATATATGAATGATGAAATTTATCGTGTATTTTAAAGTAGGCTTAACTGTTAAGTTTAGCAAGAGAGTGCATACCTAACTTGTTTCTTAAGTCTCGAAATTGGTGCTTATCAAGCGCTTTAGTAAAAATGTCTGCTACCATCGCTTTGGTGTTGCAGTATACAATACTAAATTCATGTCGCTCAACCTTCTCTTGTACAAAATGATATCGAATATCAATATGCTTTGATCTCCCATGTAATTCCGGATTATTCGAGATCTTAATACAGCTTTGATTGTCTTCTTGAATCTTGACTGCTTTTGAGGTTAAGAAACCAAGTTCTTTGAGCAGTAGCTTAAGAAAAATTAACTCCTGTATGCAGTGACATAGTGCAATGTATTCTGCTTCTGTTGTCGAGAGCACAACTGTGTGGTGCTTCCTCGAAAGCCAGGAGATTGGGCTTTGGTCTACCATAGTGATGTAGCCACCAACAGAGCGTCTTGTGTCAGGGCAATTGGCATAGTCTGAATCAGTGTACGCCGTGAGGTGGTCTGCAAGGTTTGCTGCATTGACCAACTTTGACCCTCCCAGTAAGAGACCAAGGTCGTCTGTACCTGAGAGATACTTAAGCCCTCTAATCACTGCTTTCCAATGTTCCTGCCCAGGGTTAGCAAGGAATTGGCTGACATCGCGCATGTAGAATGCTAGATCGGGTCTTGTGCCAACCATGAGATACATGACACTACCTACAACTTCACGGTAGGGAATACCTTCCATTTGCTCTTTTTCAAGTTGTGTATTTGGTTGCATTTGAGTTGTAATTTTGGCATTACGGTCTGATGGAGTTGCCACTGGATATGTTACAAGGTTTTTAAAGCGATCTAACACTGTGCGTGCATACTTGCGTTGGTGGATAAATATCGTTCGGGCTTCGCGGTTTCGTTCGATTGACCAGCCGAGAATGTACTTCACCTCCCCTAAATCTGTCATGGAGAATCTTTTGTTCAAGGCAGATTTGATCTGACATACGAGGTTGACAGTTGGTGCAATGATCAGTAAGTCATCAACATAGACTGCTACGTAACATGTCTCGCCTTTGAGTGTTGCCATGAAAACACATCGATCTTTAATCAGTTTGTGGAATCCAAGGCTTTCCAAGAAAGCGGACAAGGTTTGATACCAGATACGAGGTGCCTGTTTAAGACCGTAAAGACTTTTGAGAAGTTTACAAACGAGGCCTTCCTTACCAGGAACTACAAAACCTTCTGGTTGTTTCATATATATTTCCTCGTCAAGGGTTCCGTTGAGAAACGCTGTCTTGACATCCATCTGGTGAATTTCAAAGTCAAGAAGAGCTGCAATCGTTAGTAGCAGGCGTAGGACTTCCATACGGATGACGGGGGCAAATATCTCATCGTAATCAACGCCATATTGCTGTAAGAAGCCTTTAATAACTAACCGAGCTTTAAAGCGATCGATTTCTCCTGAGCCAGTGTATTTAACAACAAAGACCCACCGGTTTTGGAGTACTTTGCGGTTATTGGGAGGAGGTACCAGGATCCACGTCTGGTTGGTCATTAGGGACTGGTATTCCGAGTCAGCAGCTGCGTGCCACTTATTTGCATAAGACGAGCGCATCGCCGCATGGTACGTTTTTGGTTCCGGCACATGACGAATTGCAAGTAGGCTAAGAACAAGACATGTGCGTTCCTCTACTTCCTGGATGTCTTCAAGGGAGTTTAACGCGCCTAGATCGATTTCTTCGTCATACCGTGGGCGTTTTACACTTGTGGTCGACGGTTGTGACGGCGTCTCCGTAACAAAAGAGTATGTCAAGACGCCACGTTCCAGAGCCTCCCCAAGAGAAGGAAGCTGGTTCTAAGCGGAAGTATATGCTGATGGTGGTTCTACAACGGAGTTACCTGAGATTCAGGCTGGGATGGATAGGCTTGTGTTTCCGATGGAACAAATGCTGGAAGTTCGTCAGCAATAATAGGCGCTTCAGTTAGGTGATCCGGTAGCTGGAGCGGTCCCGACGTTACCTCAATATTTTCAATAGTCGGAAAGTCAATCTCATTGAAAACCACATCTCGACTGTAAACGACACCATGGGTTTTGACATCCATGAGTCGATATCCTTTCTTGTGCTCAGGAATTCCGAGATAGATACACAGTTTGGCACGGGGATCAAGTTTGTCCCTGTAGATGTCGTTGATATGGACATACGCAGCACAGCCAAACACTTTCAGATATTGAACAGTCGGCTTTCGATTGTACCACAACTCAAACGGTGTGCAATCCTGTGTGTTAGCGCTTGGTGTCATGTTGAGGAGTGTCGTAACATGTGTAACACATTCTGCCCAGAGTGGTTTGGGGAGCGAGGCATCTAACAGTAGCGCTCGTACACGTTCCATGATTGTGCGCATGCGGCGTTCCGCAACACCATTCTGTTGTGGTGTATAAGCATTGGTAAATTGAGCGTGCGTTCCATACTTAGAAAAATAACGCGTCCCAGTTTCTCGTACTCTTTAGCGTTGTCAGCCTGCAAGGCGTGGATGTCCACATCCGGCGGTGGCAAGAGATATTCAAGAGTATGAACATCACTTCGGAATATATTCAAAGCTTTCATGCGAAAGTCTTTGTAGCATGAAGTAGAGTTCACTACGTGCCTTCATCGGATAGGTAAACATGTAGCGACTGAAGTCGTCAATGAATACGACGAAGTAGCGGCAGCCGCCAAGGCTAGGGACGGGAAGAGGGCCACAAATATCAGAGTGAACTTTATGTAAGGGGCTAGTAGAGCGTTCAACATGTCTATTGGATGGAAAAGGAGCGCGGTGTGACTTCGCGTAAGTACATGCTGTGCAAAAGAAAGAATCTGGTCTAACTACAGCTGGTGCATCCAGTCCATGAAGAGCTTGGTCTTTAGTGAGTGCCTGTAAAACACGGATGTTAGGATGACCAAGACGTTTGTGTAGTAGCATGAGTCGAGTCGGCTTACCTGTGGTAGCCACGTAAGCTTCGGCCTTCGGCAGTGGAGAGGCTTCGAATTGGTAGAGCTTCGATGTCGCGGATTTCATCGCCTTGATCGAGAAGCGGTGGTTTGTTTGGACAGTACACATAGTACGTTTAAAGCCAAAACGGAAGTCATCGTCGACACCGGCAGCGACTGACAGCAGGTTGTACTGCAGTTTCGGCGCAAGGAGGACATCGTGAAGCGTAAGCGTCCGCAGTTGGCCCTTGGAGTCCGTGATCTGGAGCTCTACAGTACCAATAGCTTCGATAGGGACTTGCGATTTTCCACCGACAGTGATGCCTCCGCTTGCAGGTGTTTTAGTCTTGAACCATTCCACATGTTGCGTGACGTGGCTGCTGCAACCTGAGTCAATCGTCCAGCTGAAATCAAAGTCCTGGCTAGGTTGCGCCGTGAGACTGATAGCGGATGCAGCCGTTTGTACATTCGACACAACTGCAATCAGGGTCTCTTTGCGGCGTGACTGATCGTATCCACCTTCATCGCGACGAGAGGATTTGTTGTTGTTGTTGCCGTTGTTGTTGTTTCCGTTGTTGTTTCCGTTGTTGTTGCCGTTGTTGCGATTTCCACCGTAGTTACCGCGGCCACGTCCACCACCACGACCGCCGCGACCATTTTGGTGCCATGATCCACCTCCACGTCCAAATCGCCCTTGGTTATTGTTGTTGTAAGGATGCGACCGGTAGTTGTTGGGACCTCGTAACTCGAAGTTGGCAGGAAGAACAGTGCCTGCCTTGACACATCCATCACGTAAGTCCTTCTGCAGAGCACGGCACTGTCGGATGTTGTGGCGTGGTTTCTGACAGTAGCTGCAGACATCAACGGGGACAGATGCTTGAACTGCCAATGCAGAATCCTGAGAAGGAGCAATGAGGGCCCGTTCAGCCTGAGTCGATAGACTCTCAGGTGTCCCTTTGATGCGGCTGTAACGTTCTTGAGCTTGGATCTCGCGAACCTTGGTCTCAATACTCATCTTGAGTTCATCGTACGGGATATACTTCCGCACACCTTTCCAAACTCGGAGATCATCCTTCCAAGTCTTTGGCATCGAGTGGAACAGGTATAATGACTTCTGTCCATCGGTCAAGGGAGACTCGGTTGCTTCAGACGCGGCTTTCATCGCGTTTTCCAGCTCAAGGAAGAAGCTGGTCAGATCACCGCCTTCTTCGTACTTGATCTCCATAAGGAAATGCTGGATGAAGTAGGGGTCGCCATGAAAGGCCGCACCCTCGTACTTGGTACAGATGGCCTGAAAGATGTCGAAGGCCGTTGTCAGGTTCTTGACAAGACGGATATGAGTATCATCCATCGTCTTCATCAGGAAAGCCTTGGTTTGCGCTTCCATACGACGAAGGTGTCGAGCAGACGGCGGTGTAGGTTTGCGTCGCTTGACTTGTTTACGATCCCGGCTGGCGTCGCGCTCAGCAAACGGGCGAACGATGGGAAGATCAGCGCGCTTGGTTTTCTTTGATGGCGGAGTGTCGTCATCGTCGCTGGGCTGCAGCTCATCCGAGCTTTCCTCGAAGTCGACCTCATCCGAGTCGATTCCAGCCGGAGAACTTGGTTTGGAGGCAGCTTCGTCGCCGTCGGAGTCAGCCAGGTCGTCGTCGGAGTCTTCATCTTCGCCCATTGTAATCCTTCTTGGTGACGAAACCGAGCAGATGCTTGCCATCGAGCGATGCACTGACTCGGGCCTTCCAGACGTCAAAGTTCTTAGCTCCAGAGAGTCGGGGGAAGTCGTCACTTGAGGCTTGCTGAGGGCTCATAACCTGTTGCGGGGAACTTGGGCGCAGCTTGAAGGAAGTAGGGTAGAAGAGAGAAAAAGAAGAAGTAAGATTAATGTTTAAGAAAGTAGATAGCTACTCACTAGAAAATAGTATGCGGCATTCAGAAACGTACTGATGTCACAGACATTTTAGTACATTATTTGTTAGAGTCAAAAGTACCGTGTCTCTTCATTATTAGTTTATAGAAGACACGGTGTAGAGGTGGTCCCTGTGAACGAGCCCTAACCTCAACAGTTTTGACGTAGCGAAAGCTGGTCCAGATGATGGCAAGTTGGCATTGCCAGTTTGATGGTGGGCTGTATGTTGTTGTTCATGACTCACGTGGGTCTTTATTAAGAAGATGACTTGGTTATCTGCTGTTCTACCTGTACTACGAGATATATAGTGCGCTGTGAAATTCTACCTACGTGTGCAGTAGTGATCAAATCTATGTATTCCTGGAGTACTCAACAAAAATACATTGAGTTTAGCCATAAGGTTGAGGTCCCACGTTGAGTATCCGGTGGCAACCGAGCTCCCAGTTAGGCAAACCCCAAAAGTTTACGATCAAATCTTGCTTCTTCGTAGCAAAATGCTGTGTCTCCTTCACACCCTGGAGGTTTCTTGACGGTAATCTTTGTGACCAAGCGGATTCTGTTCGTTTACGCAGAAAAGGTGGAATCAATCTTCCAAGTCTGTTCTCATTTCCCAAGCATCCGCCTACGACACAAGTCATCTACAGATACCTCAACTACCATGGCTCTAACTCTCCTTGCTGCCACTGCCCTTACTGCATTGATCATGGGCAAAAAAAACGGAACGTTGGTCGACCATGACAAAGTGAAGCCATTCTCTCAGCCGATCCCCACCAACAGTTTCGAGGAAGCTGCAGTCAAGTACAAACCGGAACTGTTCATCTCTTTTGGCTGTCATCCGTACCCTGCAGTTCAAGCGAATGGATCTGTGAGTGCTGGTCTCGAAGGAAGCGGTCCAGATGATGGAGAGTGTAAGGGTTCTCGTCTCGGCTCCCAAGTCTACTCACGTTCGGACTGGTACAATGATAAGTGGGCTATCATGTACACGTGGTACTTTCCTAAAGGACGGAGTGGGAGGTCCCAGGACCGTCACTTTTGGGAGACAGCAGTCGTCTGGATCGATGATCCGACGCTCGACAACTCGAAACTTCTTGGTGTGACTCTGAATTACGAAGATTATCGCGTATCCAAGGTGGCGACTAAAGGGCGACACCTGAACGCATCCAAAGTGTTGAAATTCGAGTCGTACGAAGCTGAGAAGTCTCCCAAGCAGAGACTACGATTCACTGAGAAAACAGGAGAAACTCAGAATCTCATCACGTGGGATCAACTCACTGCTAAAGCACGCAAAGGTTTGAGCACCACGAAATTCTACACATCTCCTTTCGAGTCGGTCAAGAGGGAAATGCCTATGAAGGACGACGTTTTCCTCAAGAGACTCAAGGACGCTTGGCCGTTTTCGAACAAGCACGAGGAGTAGTGTCTAGACTACCATTTACTTCCTGTGTGGTATTTTCTTTATCAGGAGGAATAGCAGATAGAAATTGTTGTTGGTAGGGAGATAGTGATGTCGGATTGGAGTCAAGAGGCGAAGCAATTCCAATGCGATTTCCTCGATGTTTTGTCTGTTGTCGTTCGCGGTGGTCGAGTCCAATAGAAGCTCTATCAGATTCTGGCAAACTAGGTGTGTTCGTACCAGAGCCTAGTTCGTTTTTGTCTTGATCGGAAGATGCAGGCTGTTCCAGTAGACCTTGAAGTTCACTTTTATAACTCTCGATGCCCCGAAGAGCAGTAGATTCAGTACAAGGTTCTGCCGGGTGAAGAAGCGGGATTAACCTCGGCTTGCACTGGCTTAGAGAATCTATTTCGTCGCGTACTGTAGTTCTTCTTGAGTCATGATGCACAATACTCTGGTACACTTCAACCATCTCCTTTTCAGTCTCTTTTCGGTTCGCTAATAACGTCTGGCTTCTCTTCAGCTGGGGATGTAGAGACGAACGTGTCATTGTCTTGGATTTTTGTATCTTGACTCGGGATCTCTCCAGGTGAAAGTTCCACTGAGTGTTGAACTGCACAACAGCAACCACAGCAGCTCTTCCCACCCGTTCGAAACGTTTCCTGACGTTCCATACTGGAAGACATCACTTGCATCAGGTTCATCATAGTTGTCATTTTCTTCTCCAGTTCATCGAGACGAGATTCCGATATGGTGATTTTCCTCTCATTGCTCGTATTCATGTCGCTACGTGATCGGTGAATGCGGGAAAATCTATGGAGCTCGAGGTTACGGAGCTCGAGGTACCAAAAAATCATATGTGTTGACCAAAATAAAAATAGTCAACACAAATTTTTATTTTATTGCAAATGAATTAATTACCTCATAGCGGTTATTCTAGTGAATATTCTAGCGGTTATTCAATGAGTAGTGGTTATTCTAAGAGTACTTTGGTGTTTATTATGGATCCATTAGTTAAATGTATGCTGCATCGCATACTCATGAGATGTTTTGCTACTTTTCAGTATTCGGTTACGAAACCCACATGGCCTCCTTTTCAATATTTGGTTATGAAACTCACGTGGCCTGTAAAACAAGGCGTGAAACCTACATTTGCCTTTGAGTTTTGCTCTTTCAAGTGCATTCATTATTTGATTATGGCTTCAACACCAACATCGGCACCACCTCCACCAACAACCTCGAGCTACATCATTCCGCCACCTCCGGAACAAGTATTTGACTCTTATGAAGAGGCAGAGACTGCCCTTCACGAGTGGAATCGGCGCCAAGTTATTGACGTGACAAAGGCCCATAACAAGAAAAACAAGGCAAAAGAAATTCGACAACGTGATTTCCAATGCGACCACTACGGAAAAACCAAGAACACACGTCACTTCCGAGAGGAAGATCGAGTTCGTACACAACGGGGAACAAGCAAAATTGGGTGCAAGATGAAGATTCGTATTGAAGCGGTCGATGCGAACAATGTGACCGGAAGTTGGAAAATAGTCCATCTTAATGGATCCAACATCCACAACCACCCCGCCTCTCGTGACCCGAGCTTTCACCCCGGTCATCGCCGTCGTGACATGGAACGTTTGACGTCGTCAGACTTGTCTCACACAGACTTAGTTGCTGCTCAGACAGCTGTCGGTGTGTCACCTCAAGTGGTTGTTGCTACAATTAGAATTGCTGATCCGGATACAGCAATTATCGCGAAAGATGTGTCGAACAAGAAAAATTCAAGTCGTCGGGAGGCACTGGCTGACGACACACCGACTGAGTTGCTGCTAAAGAAATTGGAAGAGCACAACTTTTTTTTTAAGGTTGATGTAGACAAAGCAACCTCTAGACTCCGGGCTTTGTTTTGGTCACACCCAGGAATCAAGGAATTTTACGCTTGGAATTCTGACGTCATGGTTATGGATTGCACATACAAGACTAATAATTCCGATCTACCACTACTGAACATCATTGCTATGACCAACATGAACACTGTGTTGCCAATTGCCCAATGTTTTTTACCCGGTGAAAAAGAAGAAGATTTCCTCTGGGCTTTACAACAGTTGAAAGAGATGCTTGAATCATACAATATTTCGAAGCCATCAATTATTCTCACCGATCGCGACCAAGCTTGTATGAATGCGCTGGATCAAATGTTTCCTGATGTCCCTGCTCTCGTCTGTCGGTGGCATATGGACCGAAATGTTCTTGCCAAAACCCGGACAGTTCTTGGCCAACTTGAGAATCCGAACCCTGCTCCTGGACAAGACAAGTACGAGAACACTATTGAGACCAGCGAATTTATGAATTTGTTCTACAAGGCTGCTGATTCGTCGAATGAGGAAGAGTTTGTAAAGTGCTGCGCGGAAATTCGGTCGTGTAACTCGGAACTTGCAGACTATCTCGAACTTCACCGGTGGAAATACAAGACAAAAGTTGTGCGCTGCTGGACTTCGCAATATTTGCATTTCGGCTATCGTGACACGTCTCCAGTCGAAGGTACACACTCGTAGTGCAAGAGATGGCTGGAGTCGTCTAAAGGAAATTTGCTGACTGCTTTTGAGAAACTGCTGCCATGGTGGCAAACTTGTATCAAGAACACAAGTTTAGATATCGAGCGAGATGTTGGGAAAATTTCGCACATCTTATAAGACGAGCGGTACTCGGCGGTAGTAATGTTCATCAGCAGATACGCTTTGAACGAAACCGCAAATTTGTGGAAACAGGCTGTGGAAATTGTTACCAAGAAAAGATCGATCGCACCCTGTACTGGTACTTTCCGCCGCACAAATGGAAGACCCTGTGTGCATGAGATCATCGAGATTGTGAAATCTAATCGACAAAAGAAGCTACAGGTTCAAGACTTCCATGCTCACTGGCTGACTCGTCGTGGCATCGCAGAGGACTCGAGAGCAAGAGTGTTAGAACCAGCCCCACTACAATCCAAGAAGTCCAAGAAACGTAAGACAAAATCGCACAAGAAAAATCACGGCAGTTCATGCACGGCCAGAGATGCAACTTTCAGCGAGCGTGTCGACCTTAATCATCCAGCGACCCCACCATCTACACAGCCAACATTTACGGAGCTACTCACGTCTACTAACTCCTTCTTCGAAAATGCCACTGAACCAGTCACTCAACTTCCGCCATTGAGAGTTGCTTTAAACCAAGGCCAAAGCGATGAAGGCAACGAATCAGAGACGTCTTACTTTCCGGATTACCTGCCACCTCGGGCATGGGGGTACGCTAGCCGTGGGCATTTCTAAGAGTTACGGAAGAATTTACAGAAAGAAAGACTTTGCTGTAAAGTTTCGCAAATATATGACATTGCATTACGAATTTGTTCTTTTGTTTGAAGGAAAGCTAAGAATCGCATTGTCTATTTGTGCTTACGCTACTGTTTGTTCAACGTCTCCACTTACAGTAGTCTCCTCTCGTTTATTTGCCATTTCTTTCAGATTGCCAATAGTTGTAGTTAATCTCCGTGAACCAAGGTGGGTAATGTTTAGTTTTTATTGCAAATAAAAGCAAAAAACTACTACAGGTAGCCAGCCTTATAAGCGCACACAGCCGAAGCTTAGCGAATAACTCACACTACAATGGATTATACTCAAATAAGTACAGTCGGCGATGTTGATGCACAGTTCACAGTTCTTCGGCCCCGTGCTCACCTATCCAAAGCAATCCGATAATTCAAAAGTATCGTCAACAGCCCTAATTAGCCTTGCAAGCAACCGAGAAATGATCCTGTGAGTTGTTTACAAAACTGACTGTGATAAAAATACTTCTTCGCGCTACAGTATTATACGTTTTAATGGAGTTCACGTACAACAGCGACATACTAAGCTTCATCTGGTTTGCCCAATTCTCCGAATTAAATATCGTATTAACCCTTTGACAATAACTGTCGGATTTAATTCATTTGCAATAAAATAAAAATTTGAGTTGACTATTTTTATTTTGGTCAACACATATGATTTTTTGGTACCTCGAGCTCCGTAACCTCGAGCTCCATAGATTTTCCCGGTGAATGCCTGTTCTTCGGTAGTTGTTGACATTGTTGCTCAATTTCGCAGTGTCTTCAGTTGGTTTTTCCGAAACATAAGGGTGAAATGCCTGAAGACCGTATTGAATGCTCTCGTCCGGTCTGTTCGCGTCGATTCTATCCACCAAAGCTTCAGCCACTTAAATAGGCAGATCTTCAACTCCTGATAGCCCAGAAGCGCTCTTTTTCCGCAATTTTTCAGTCTCCATTTCCACAATTTCATTCAAGGGGAAAGGGGTCGCTTTCTTCTCGATGCAACTTTTAAACATCTTTGTTAGAACTTGACGACGATCATCAGGATACCGTGCAATGATACGTTGGAATGTTTCTCGGCTTAGAATACACATCTCGACGTATGTAGCTGCTCGGATACTTGCCGTGCGTTTGTAATTCATGAGTAAACTCAATTCACCAAAAACCTGACCTGACCGAAGCAAGACCTGATCTTTCGCAATTGAAACACGTTGAGCGGAATCGATCTCGTAGCTGTTTCTTTGAGGTAGAACACGAGCATCCACGTCCTTCGATGCTGTTTTACGCCATAATCTCGCGGTAGGGATTCGCTTGAGTAATGGTGCGTTACCATGAGGTTGTAAGAAATTGTTGATACTCCTTGTGGTTTTAACCCCTACCAAGCTCTCAAACCCAGGAAAAGCTGCAGTTTTAACGGGATTTTCCGTGGCATTGGCTTTGTAGAGCTCTGTTGCATCAAATAACACACAAACTCCACGGTTAATCATAAACATCTGAGACCGTCCAAAACAAAATGATACTAATGCGCCATTTAGAGTTATCGAGATAATCGTGTTTAAAGTTAGGCCATCGTTTTTCGGATTTAAACGAAGTTTCGAGAAATCAAGCGATTAGTGATTTGAAAATCGTCACTAAACTGAGCTCTCTCATTGTTCTAACAGACCCAACAACAAGATACTAGTCTCCGCGCAAGATGCTCCGTCAACTACCACGTCCGCCTTCGCCCTCTCAAGAGTTTGCTTCTCCGGAAGCGCCACTAACCAGCAGCCCTTCTGGAACAGATGCGCTAACTTCTGTACTCTTCAGCAGCCCTTCAGAGGACTCTCAAGCTGTTCGCATCCAGCTCGCGCAGGACACAGAGCTGGAGCTGTCCACCCAGCGTGAAGACGCCAATGATGCAAGCGGAGAGGAAGATGTCGACGAGCCTGACGACAGTGATGACGAGGACTGGAGTGGCAGCGAGGATATGGAAGCGGATGATGTGGTGACTGGGGAGAGCGTTGGAAGTAAAGCTGAGGAAGAGGACATTAGCATCAATTTGTACGACGTCGATCTTCAGCAGCAAGTTGCAGGCCTGATTAGCGCAGACAAGTGCAAGCGGCGCTGTCTTGAGGGGAAGGCCAAGGAGCTTGGCTGACGTGTTCCCTTGGTCAAATGACCAAGGCCGAGAAGACTACCTGCATTCTAACCCTTATAGGCGTCCTAATGCAGACGGATACTGCATCAAGACGTCGTGGTACTGGTGAGCGCGAGAAGTTCCACTTCTATTTGCCGTTCGTAGGCCATGTTTGCCGTACCGCTTTTGCCCACTGTCTTGGCGTGCAGCCACTTACTGTGCAACGCTACAAGCGCCGCGTCCGTGAAGGGAACATAGCCACAAAGGAGCACGGTAACAAGCTGAACAAGAACGCGTCCACGATCGACGCAGCGTGCGGTGGTTCAAGGAGGTCGCTTCTGAGGTTGGCGAGGTGGTGCCCGTAAGAGTTCGCATGCAGAAGACCAAGGACGGCGTTGTGAACAAATACTACAGTCGAGAAGACTACACCCTTCTACCACCTACCTTTACCTGGGACGTTCTCTACGATGAGATGCACAAGTACGTGGCTAAAGGTCTACGTGTCAATGAGCCCGCCCGTTCAACGTTTAGGAAGCTTTTGTCCATCCACTGCCCTAAGATCAAGATCCGGTCCGCACAGTCAAACGTCTGCGATCTGTGTTCCGTGTACCAGACACGCATGCGCCACGGAGCAACCGCAGAGCAAACTGAAGAGTTGGGTCGACACACAGAGTCTGCACGTCGAATGAGGTAAGTAGCGATAGGTATCATTTTGATTTGCGTTTGGACACTAATATCAATTTGATTTACTATAAACATTAGACGAGAGTACAAGAAGGACAAAGGTGACATCCATAAAGAGGGTGACATCAGCAAGGATTTGGCTGTGATCGTCATGGACTTCTCGCAGAATTTGACGGTTCCGTCGGTCACGTCAACACCATTGCAGTGGTATTTTTGTTCATTGCTTGCTGTGAGCGTCTTTGGCATCTTTTATGAGAATGAAGGGACGCAGACCAACTATGTCTACGACGAGTTTGCCAGTGGGAAAGGCAGCGACCAAATAAACTCGATGCTACAGCACTTCATCCGTACTGTGCTGCTTCCAGCCGGAAAGAAACGACTTATTGTCTACGCGGACAACTGCTCAGGCCAGAACAAGAACAATCATGTTATCAAGTTTTTACTGGCGCAAGTCCACATGGGTGTCTTTGAGCGGGTCGACTACAAATTTTTTGTGAAAGGCCATACAAAAAACTCTTGTGACCGTGGCTTCGGCCACATTAGGAAGCATGTAGCCCGTCAAGACTGCTGGATTTTGGACGACATCGTCTCTGCTGTGAACGGTTCGGCTACAACCAACACTACGGTGCACATTTCGCGTGGAAATAGGTTTTTCAAGAGCTACAAACCACTGGTTGCTGAATTATACAAGACGCTGGTGGGGGTACAGCAGTACCAGATATTTACGGCAGTTCAAGACCAACCTGGAGTTGTATTGTGTCGCAAAGGACCGGACAATGAACCTGTGGTACAAGACCTACGGCGTAAAGTTGACGGACGCCTCACGGAGCCTGAGAAAGTGGCACGGATGTTCACACACTTCTTGGAAGACTTGAGTCCTCCCCCTCGCAATACTGAGAAAATGCTGGAGCTGCATAGCAAAATCGGACCCTACGTCCCTGAAGAGCACCAAGCAAATTGGATCTACGCTGCACCAAGTGATCAGGAGAAAGTAGATGCAAAAACAGCCAAACAAGCTCGTCGAGAGTCCGTGCTGCTATGGCTGCCAGCGCAAAGGCGAACCAGGATCGACGTGGCATGGAGACTGATATTGATGCTCGCCCTACGCCGAAGAAGTCACGCAAGTGAAGATCGTTGTCTCTGTAGCAGGCTCAACCAAAATGATGCTAGTGTTTAAGGTGAAAACAAAATGATACTTATCGAGACCAGTGTCACTATTCTGAAAATCAGCACGTAATTCAAAATTTAACAATGTTCTGATACGAATCTGAAGAAAACAGCATTACCATTGGCTCCGCCGTGTAATTTTACATCTAAGTAGCCAATAAAAAAAATCGTGTTTTTGGTCTTGGACAGGAGATATATTTTTTAACAGGGCACTGCTCGGTTCGTATTTGGTTCCTGGAGCTCTATATGGTCTCAAAATGAAGAGAAGACACCCTTCTTTCGAATGGTACCCTTAAATCGCGATTCGTACTTAGGTTCATTAGTATTATTTTGTTTGACGCAGTCTCATCTCATCTCCAGTCTCTCCTTTCCGAATCACGTAGTCATCAGCGAGATAAACGCGAAATTTCAGGTTTAGGAGAATCTGAACTGCAAAATCCGGGGAACAATTCTCCCAAAATGACACTTTCCCCACCATATCCATATACATGAAGAGCCCTACTTCCAGTCCAAGAGTGTCGGTCAGTTCTCGTTGAAATTGTGCAATATCTCCATCTAGAGATTGATATTCCATCCACATGTGGTTGTAGTACTGCTGCACTCGCTCGGAAGTTCCATTTTTTCCATCGTAGCAAACACCGCTTCCATCTTTTGGTGATTTTTAGTCGTATTGGCGTTGAAATTTGCCACTAACATGGCAACATTACCAAAGACGATAGCAAGAATGACTGAACCAATGAGAATAATAAATGTCGACAAGAGATTTTCCTCCCAGGAGCCAATTAAACCTCCTTGACCTTGGATTAACTGAACTGCGTAGTATACGTCGGCAACGTAGAGTTCTCCCATAGTCTCCAATTCTTCGCGTTCTGCCACAACGTGCCATAAACACGCCATGTAGTGGGAAATGAGAACAGTGAGCCACATCAACTTTGCAATTCCGAGTAAATTCGAGTATCAGACTGCCCGGCATGGTCAATTGCTTGTGTAGAGTACAAATACAAGTCTGTAGTTGCTTCAGTTTCTACTAGTACTTGAGTTTATTTTAACTCGTGATTAATGGTGCAACTAACGTAGTACACAGGTAGTACGTGTACTACATGTAGGGTAGTTCGGATATTTTCGTCAAGCAACATAACCTTTTATTATGTTGCATGATCCAAGCAGTCCTTAAGTGCGATTTTTATCCATTACCCATCTTCCTAGCACGTAGAACTCTCCTTCATTATCCCATTTGCAGCTCAGATGCAGCGGCTCGTGGCTTCTGGACGTCGCTGTGTGCGTAGGTCTCACCTCGCAGCTGCTTTAAGCTCTTCCTGGGTGTCATCTTCGCCATGTGTTCAATTGGGTAGAGTGCGGTTCTACTCCAGTGCCAAACCGTTGCCCTCCCCTTCACGAATGAGTGTGGCCGATCTACTGGAAGTGGCCAAGCAATTCCGGTCCAAGCAGACAAACTACATCCACGACGACCAAACACTGGACGAAGCAGTGAAATGTCTGGCTCAAAATGAGAATTCGGCTACGTTGGTGGTGGTGAACAGACAGGATCAGGTAGTGGGGCTCATTACGAACAGGTTGGCACTACAGAGGGTAGTACGTATGCGTTCTACGGGCAAACGCTCGGACTGGAACATGAAGGTACGGAGGTAGAAGCTAAGGTAGAATCTCGTTCTACCTTGCATCCATTCAAATGCAACGTGTCTATGTGTCTGTGTAGGTGTCGGAGGTGGCGATTCCAGCACGAAAAGTGCTGCATGTGTCGCCTGATGATTCGTTGGAGGATGTGAGTGGTGTGCAGTGGATACAGGTAGAACGGGTAGAATACTGACTGAATTTGTAGTGTAGAGCAGTGATGGCGTTGTCTGGAGTGGGAGAACTACCAGTGCTAAAGGGGAGTAAACTACTGGGCACAGTGTCCTTGACGGACATTGCGTCATTGATCCATCGTCATGATGCACAGCTAAACCCTGATCCTACAAGGTAGAGTGGGTAGTATGGAGATGTTTCAAGTTGAAAAAATGATTCTGACAGCCCCTTTGTTGTATTGTAGTGCGAAGTCGGACTACATCAACTTGATTCTACCGCGCAAGGGACTACCTGCCAATACGTCACTCGACAAGACTGTCATTCAGCAGTACGTGCCTTGGTGGAGTAGGGTTCTACTTGATGCTTGCTCGTGTATCTGACGTGAATCTTTTGACAGTAAAAGCGTGCATCCAAACTACTGGAACTACTACCTGCACTCATTCGCTATGAACATCCCCCACCCGCAGAAGAAGGAGACAGGAGGAGAAGACGCCTTCTTCTTAGGGGTAGTACCACACGGTGAAGATGAAGGTGGTGCAGCAGCTCCAGTACCGGAAGAGCGTCCAATCGACATCGAACCTTCCGTTCCGACTGTAACTTACGGCACACAGGGCCCAGTTGACGTCTTGGCGATGGGGGTTGCGGATGGCGTCGGCTCCTGGTTCGAGAAGGGGGTGAGTGCTCGCCAATACGCGCAGGAGCTCATGGTCGCGGCCCACCAGGCGGTTCAGGTTTCGTACGCCAAGGACCACGACATCGAGCCGTCGGAAGTTCTCCATGCTGCGTGGTCCACTGTCCTCCAGAAGGAGATTGTCGGTAGTTCAACAGCTTGTGTACTTGCCTTGGACCCAGACCAGGGAGAACTGCACGGTATCAACTTGGGAGACTCAGGATTCCTGATTATCCGTGACAAGACGTCGGATCTCGAGACTGCGCGGTTGCGTGGTACGTTGGACGGCTCGCTCATGCGTAAGATCATCAACCGCGAACAGGATCTCACGCCTGCCGGTCGACGAAAGGGAGCACACGTGACCTACCGTTCTCCTCAGCAGTTGCACTACTTCAACTGTCCGTTCCAGTTGGGTTTTGCCGGCGCTGATCTTGTGAGTGACGTGGTGGAAGACTTGGCCAGTGGAACTCACTCGCCTATGCGTGAAAAACCGCTTTTTGAGACCCCGGAGAATGGTATGAGACTGCGAGTCCCGGTACTTGAAGGTGACCTGATCATTCTAGCCACTGACGGACTCTTCGACAACGTGGACGAAGAAGTTTTGCTGGAGATCGTACGAGCTGAACCTGATCTGGAAAAAATGACCCGTAAGCTGGTACAGAAGGCCTACGACTTGTCGCTGGACCGTACACGTGACTCCCCCTTCGCTCGTCTTGCCAAGGAGAACGACTTGATGTGGGGTGGGGGAATGCCCGACGATATCACGATCATCGCAGCACGAGTCACTAAGCACAAGACTAAGGAAGAGAAGATAGCTGAGGCTCAAGCCGAAGCTCAAGCTAGCTAGTAGGACACAAACATTTGCAAACGACACGTGTGCACAACAGTTAGAAAAAAAATAAGCAGAAACACGACGGGACTTACGCGAGACGCCGTGTGCTCTGTGTTGCAATAATGAGTTAGGGATTCAGCAGACAAAAGCCATTCACGTCACGATTGGCGACCCCGAAGCCACATTCTCCCCTACGTCACCTAGTGCAGCATCTTCTTCCTCCTTGCTCTCTTCGTCATCTCCGTCATTGTCATCACTGGCAGACTGCTGCTTCTCTTCACTCTCTTCAGCACGTTTTGGCGCCTCATTGTCCGATTCGTCATCATCTCCTTGCTCTTCCTCTGAAATGACAACAATCTCGTCATCATTGCTCTCTCCAGTTTTGTCCTCATCCCCTCCTTCTGTATCATCTTCATAGCCGCCAGTCTCATCGCCACTATCGCTATCGTCATCCAGTTCCACGGGAGCCGCAGCCGATGAGCCTCTCATATAGAGGTCCCTCACTCGAATGGCATCTCTCATTAACGACAGCACCGAGTCCTGAGCACAAGCGTCAACCAAAATAGCGTCACGAGCGTCTTCATGGCCGTAGAACAGCTCCTCCCCGTACTTCTCCAGGGCTGTGAGACACAATTTACTGCGAGCCGAATCGTCCAACTGCTGCAGCAATTCCCTGGCTTCTCTCTGGTTCTGAGCTCGAGCAATGGCTCTGGCTGTCTCCTGCTCTTCGTCATCATCTTCTTCTTCTTCCTGGAACTCCTGAAACTCTTGAACTTCTTCTTCTTCTTCGTCGCTATCGACGTCCACAATGTCGATCTCGTTATTCTGAGACGTAGGAGGTTCACTATCCTCTTCTTCTTCTTCTTTTTGCTCTTGTTCCATATTTAGGCCTTCTTCCTGGACTATTTCTAGGTCTCCATTGTCCATATTTAGGTCTCCATTGTCCATATTTAGGTCTCCATTGTCCATATTTAGGTCTCCGTTATCCATATTTAGGCCTTCAACCTGTTCCTTTTCTAGGCCCAAAGCCAATTCCGCGTCCAGATCTTCTTCCTGCTGCGGAAACTCCTCATTATCGTCCACATCCGGCAGCTCCTCGTCCAGTAGTTTGCTCTTCTTGGCCAGGGGTGACACCAACACGTCATCCAGCGTCGTTTCGCTGTCTTTTAGGTCCTCCACACTATCTTTCTCGAACGCTTCAGTAGCCGAGCGTTTACTACCTCCAGGGGACGAACCAGACGCGGAAAAGTCGCCATTATGATTATCAACATCTCCAGCTACCGCTTGAACCACTTCCGAGGCGCTGGAAGGCTCTGCCATGGGAGATATGAGCACGCGAAGACAGGGGAAACTTTGCAGCCGTTTTGCTATTCTTTTTGATCTGGCAGTAGAATACGAAATCGTATTTAATTGGAAAAGTGAAACAGATGCAACATGATTGGAGGAAAAATAGAACCTTCACGAGTCGTTCTACCCTGTGTTCTACCTGAGAATTCAATACAGGCTGCGATTTTGTCGATTCTGAAGTAAGGTAAAAAATCAAATATGGGCCGAGATAAAAGATGCTCGAATTACTCGGCATCTACTTATGCGTTGACAAAAAGTGAGACAGTTTCTGAAACTTCGCAAACCAGAGATTTTTTCTCGATTTTTTGTAGTAGCAGACCAATGAAATTAAGCACATGCTCGTGGAGAAGAAAAAAATCGACTTAATCAGTTTACGGCCGAATTTAGTCTTGCTTTCAGTATTGAAAGCGCTGAGTGAGTGTCATTTTTGTGACCATTTGAGGTTTGGGTTATTCCACCTTCACCTTTTATATTTCTACTTGTGATCAAGTTTCGACGGAAATTAACTTACGGAGGTCCAGTGGCAGGCCAACAATTGAAGCCCCTGCCGAAGAAGACGACAAAGCGTAAACGAGTCGCAGTTGGGGGGAGGCTGTTTACCCATGAAGTGCTCCAGGAACTTGCTGAGGCTGGCAGCAAAAAACCAAGTCGTCTAAGAAAGCTGTTACTACAACTGCAGGTAAAGGTGTAGAAGAGTACATGTAGCGCATATCACTTGTTCAGCTGTATTCTAAACAACAAAATGTTAGTCGAGTGTCTGGCACAGTGAGGTTGAATAGATGCTTTACTTACCAAATCAGTGCGGAGAATTAACGGGACTTGAACCCGCGACAACCCTGCTCCCATAATGTGCCCTCAATAAGCTCGCCGCCAACCATGTAGGCGACTGATCTGTCATCGCCCGCCAAATTTACAAATTTAATTCTTGAAGGTATTCGTATTTAGTGTGTTTTAGCCAATAAAGTACTTGCTCTGTGAAAAACTTCACGTGATTGGCAGTTAAAATACGGCCTTAAAATGGTTGATGGCCCTAAATTGATGATTTACCTTAGTTTGAGCTACGAACCACCACTGCAACTCGGTTGTGTCCAGTTAGGGTGGCATCATTTCGTAGAACGTCTCCCTGTAAACATCGATAAAAACTCCACCATTCGGTCCATCCAGTAGAATATTAACTACTACTGTAGTAGACCATTATTCCCAATGCCATCAGTGAGCGTCAATAGTATTTTCCTACCACTTTGATATGAAAAGTTACCCATTTTTCAGTCGGAGAGGAGGAAATCGTGAACGGATGCCATTCGAGAAGTGAAATGTCCGACGAATTGATCAGCCTTATATTCAAAGCCCCCCCCTCGGTATTTTTCGTAAAAGGAAAACCGAAACAAACACTCAGATCTCAACAATCGTTTTTAGGTTCTATTCTACGAACGCGACTACATGTACGACCTCACTTGATACTACCTTTTTTAGAACGGCCAGGCGTCTTTGAGTCTCTCGTTGAAGACACCATCAATCAACGGCATGGGGGTCTTGGCCTTAATCAATCCCTTAGAGAACTCAGCGTGGCTCAGAGCGATTCCAGCAGCATCCGTAAGCTGATCAAACGTCACAAGATCTTGGAATTCGCCGTCCAACTCCGTTAATCGCAGCTTGGGGTTGTTAATTGCGAATCCATGGAACGAATCGAGCTTCAAACTCGAACCACTGAGGTACTTCGGGTCGATGTTCGTCTCCTTCTTGAGCTGCAGTCCGTAATTAAGACTCACCCCGACGATCGTCGAGTTGGAAGCCGCAGGGTCGTCAATCCAGACGACCACACTCTCCCAGAAATGACGACTAACAGAGCCTTTAGGTAGATACCAAGCGTACATGATGGCGTACTTCCCCTTGTACCAGTCGGAGCGGGCGTAGATTTGAGACCCGAGACTGGAGCCCTGACATTCTCCATCATCCGGACCTGTGGGTTTCAGTCCAGCACTCACTACCCCATCAGCTTGAACAGCAGGGTAGGGGTGACATCCGTAGGAAATGTGGAGTTGGGGTTTAAACTTGACAGCAGCTTTCTGTGGAGTAGTAGTGGGGGTAGGCTGGGGGAATGGGTGGATAGCTGTGTGGTCGGCGTACTTGACATCAGCGGAAGCGACGACAGTGAAAGACGCAACTACAGCGACGAGAAATGCTCGGAAGTTCATCGTAGAGAGATGTGAGGTGGAGACAGAGGATTGAGGAATGAACAGGTTTCAAAGAGCTCCTTTAGAAGTCGTTCGAGAAGAAATGGTGAGCCAGTTCCACTGATGGAAGTGATGCTAGGATACAAGATTTGATCTGATCAAGCAGCGAATACTAGTGCCTAGTACTAGTACGTGTTGGTACAGTTAGGAATTCGAAGCGAAAGTTGAAGACCGTCAGGTGGTGCGAGTTACGCCATTTGGTAAGATACTGAGAGGTTCGAGATTGAATAGACTGTGGGTTTAGACACGGGAATCTGTCACGGGGAGATCTAGGGGACGATTTGAACAGGTCTCAAGACGAATCTAATCCGGTACTGGTCACTGCACACGTCCGTATACATTTTTGCATTCTTCTCCTTTCGTGAATGGCTGGCTGCAAAGCTGGCTCTGTCATGAAACCTGACAGTGGACATGTACGTACCGGTATGTGTTTGCGCTTTTCAACATTCTCGCTCCTAAGCTGTTCCTCACTGAGGAACAGCTAGGAGCGAGAATGTGAGTGACATCGGTGCCGAAAACAGTCTTTAAGAGTCAAAGAGAGCATTACCCGCCCTACGTCATTTTGGTACTGGTAAATCGACAGTCTGTCATGGCACTGCTTGCCAATACCAATATTGGTAGAGTTGGTGTCGTCGGGGATATACTAGTAATGCTGAGTGACGATGCGCCTCAGTTTGCTAGTCTCGAGGGTGATGCAGGTTACTTTTGTCGAGCCATCATGGTGCTCGAATGGGGATCCTGTGGTGATTATTTCATCCTGTACGTGAGCTTCGAAGTACAAAGCAGCTGCGAGGCATCAACCAGCAGTGTACATGTACATGTACAACAGCAAACAAACATACCGTCGCGTCGAACAAAACAGGAATATGCAACGTTGTCGCCTCATACCCGAAGGTTGGCGTCGTAGAATCCAATAAAGGCCTCAGCTACCCCTTTCGATCTCAATGCGTCTTCAAACCTGTCCAGTAACCAGCCAAAATTCCTTTTGTGGTTGTGAAACCATCACCACGTTTACTTCCGGTAGTCCAACAGCACCGACTCTCGATTCATTTTACTAATGTCAAGCTCTTCATGCAGAATCTGGAATGACAAGAAAAAAAAAACGATTTTTCTACAGTGGTAAGACGAAGGATCTTTCAAAAGAACTTAAGGGGATCCTGGGAGTTTCCGTGACATTTGCTAAAATGGCCACAAGTCCTCGAGTTTCTTCTCGAACACTCCGTCCTTCAAAGGCATTCCCCTCTTTGTCCTCCTGATGAACGCGTTGGTGAAATCGGCATTGCTCAGGGCTTCACGTGCCTCAACAGTCAGTTGATCCCACGTAATGAGGTCCTGTGTCTCCCCCGTATGTGTTGTGAACCGGAGCTTCGGTCGAGGACGCGTGAATCCTCGAAAGGATTCAAGTTTCACTCTCGACTCATCAAGGAATTGAGGACCAACTGGTGCCTCCGCGTCGAGCCGCCTACCATTCAACGATATTCCGAGAATCGTCGAGTTTGTGAGCGAAGGATCATCGATCCAGACGACTGCCGTCATCCAAAAGTGACGCTGCTGATGATTCCTAGGTCTCCCCTTCGGCAAGTACCAAGTGTACATGATCGCCCATGTATCCATGTACCAGTCCGAACGCGAATACACTTGAGAGCCGAGATCGGAACCTCCACATTCCCCGTCTATGGGTCCAATTCCTTTAAGACCAGCGCTTACAGATCCATCGGCTTGCACTGCAGGATACGGGTGGCAGCCATAGGAGACGAGGAGCTGGCCGTGCCTGAACCGCATTTCCTAATACGTCACTCGACCAAGTTCGCGTGCTGTTTGCACGAATGTGGCCTCATCTCTTTCCGTATGGAAGAGGACATCCTGGAGAGGAGCGCCGCGTTCCGGTATCCTTCGAGGCGTGCATCCGACATTACTGCATGCTCAGCTCGCGGCGATTTGCAGAGGATGAGCTGTTCACTCTAGCGAGCTTCGACTACTTGTCGGTGCAGAAGATGTATACCCAAGTAGGACTCAAGTGCCGCCGAAATCCAGTGCGTTTTGAACCGTACAGCGACATCTCGGAGGAATCACTGCTCCAAGCACTAAGAGAAAAAGAACTTCAGCGAAAAGGTTGTGCCGCATCCGCCAGAGGTCACGACTCGAGTGCGACCGCCTTCCTACGAACGGTTGAGCTTAGTGGCAGTTTGATGTGGGGCAGCAACGGTGAGCGGGCGCAATGTCGACGCCGGGCATTCGCGTACCAGGCACGGTTTGGGCAACCAGCGCTCTTTGTGACCCTCACACCCAACGTAGCGGATTCGTTTGTCATGGCGCAGTACTGTGGTGTAACCTCCGTCGATACACTGTTTGATGCCCCGTTGTCTGCGCCACCAGGACGGTCGACTCTCCATAGCGCAGCCATGCGGAACGACGTGGCATCTGCTAGACTGTTCATACGAAACATTGACGCTTTCATTGAGCACGTGCTTGGTGTGCCTCTGAAGCGCATGAAAGCCAAGCCGTTTGACGGACTGTTTGGGCCGGTACGAGCCTACTTTGGCATGGTCGAAACTCAAGGCGGTGGAACGCTCCACGCTCATTTCTTGGTATGGCTGGAGAATGCGCCACCAAACAGTGAAGCATTTGACCGAGCAGTAACAGCACATGGTGAGCAGTACTATCGTGATATCGAGGCGTTCACGGACAGCGTTGTGTCAACGTCGATGCCGTTGAACATTGCTAATTCGACGTGTGTCTTCTGCGGGCACTCCTACGCCGATCTGCAGCAGCTCTCAATACCGCCAGAGGCATACGCGGACCCGAACAAGCAGGGCGATCAGCTCCACGGTGAACCGTTGCTGATTCAGTGCGCTGGATGCGGAACCAAATTGAGCTCACAACACGTTATCCGGCGCATCTTGCTCGACAGCCGACCGAAATCGTGGCCGGCACAGATGCGACCATACTCCTCGGATGAGCTGAAAGCGGCCGTACAGTTAGAAACGCGCTGTCGGGGAGGAACGGCAGCAGCGAAGACGGCCATTTATCAACGCGATCTCCATCTATTCGAAGGGACAGACTCAAGTAGTAGCGACGTTTATGGAGAGTATCTGCGGGGCTTGAATCAGTCTCCGCGCCGGCTCGAGCGGCGAGAAGATAACGCATTTCGCAATGATGGTGTCACTAGAGCATTGGTGATGATGCCTCCGTCAGTTGATGATAACCGGTTTGCGCCGCGAGTTATTGCGTTCATTGTGTCGGTGCTCGTCTTCATGTTCAATCTTCACTGGTGGTCGCATGCTGGAAGCTGCTTTAAGAAGAGCCGTGCGTCGACGCCCGGGCAGTGCCGCTACAAGTTTCCACGGGATCGAGCTGTACGCACGTCGTGCTCGAGTGACGGTGTCACGGTCGCAAGACAACCACCATACGAGTTCGTCAACAGCTACAACCGTGAGATGATGCTGGCGTTCAAGTGCAACCATGATGCTCAAGTCATGGTCGGTGGGCTGGCTGCCCTGCTGCGAATCTACTATGCCACCAAGTATGTGACCAAGATGCAGGAACACGTTGACTCAATCACAGCCGTCGCCCTCGCTGCATTTCAGCGTCGCCAGCTACGAGAAGCGCGCAATGAAGAGACTGTATCCGCGAACCGCGCTGCAACTGGGCGCAAGCGCGTAGCATCACTGTTATATGCGATCACGAACCGTTGTGAGATCGCTGGACCTCTTGCTGCCTTGTACTTGCTCCGAGGATCGTGCGCATTCATGAGTACCCCATGTGCTACGCTCCCACTCCGAGCAGTGCTGAGTGAGCTCATTGATCAATCGACGGAAATGTGCGACCTCGTCCAATTACGAGAGAGCACGAGAGAATCTGGCGTCAGGTTCCGTGCGGCATCGTTCCTCGACGACTACTTGTTCCGGCCTTCGGCTCTGGGCTCAAGCAATCTGTACGAGTACGTAGCGAAGCATTTTCGTCGGAAGCGATCTGAGACTTCTGCAGAATGTGCACTTTTCCAACCAGATCACCCTCTCTATGACTCGCACTGTGTTGGTACGCACATCGACGAGATCGTTCCGGTCGTGGTCGGAATGCGCATGCCCTTCATGGACTCCGAGACGCCCCATGAATACATTGTGAAGCGCAGCCAGTGCGCACTTGTGCTGTTTAAGTCGTTCCGCCGTGTTTCAGACCTTGTGAAAGGCGACCCTGCTGATGACAATGCCTGGCTCGAGGGGTACGCGCAGTGGGAACCCACCCGTACGAGCTTTATACGTGAGGTGATGGCCAATATGGACGACTACCACCGAGCAGCAAGGCAAGCAGAAGAATGCTATGGCGACGTATGCAACAGCGGCGAGACGCAGGCAGGATCCGATAGCGATGGCGACGAGGTTACCGGCACGCGCAACGACGTCGATGATGCACTTGACCACTCTGCGGCATGCGAGATAAATTCTACTGCTGCGGGAGCCGATGCTTTCTACCATCATCTTTTCGACGCCTGTAGAAATGGTAACATTGATGTCGACGATCGAAGCGAGGATACGTCTTCACACAATCTGACTTTACCAATTTTCCCCAACGCGGGGTCCAGTGGCGGGTATCAACATCTCCTCACGCCAGTGGCACGCAGCACGGCTGGAACGGCACCGGACCTGCGTAGCCATAGTTCGCCGCCCAATTTTGCGATAGATGAGCTCCAAAGATTCGTCAAAGACACGTCCAACGAAGAAAAGACTGAGCCGCAGCGGTCAGAGTCGTTCCGTAACGAACGGCCAACTGAAGTAGTTGAGCTCCTAAAGAACACCCTCGAGGATAGCACGGAGTGGGTGTCGCCAGCAAAGTCTTCCACCGACCCGTCGCCGCTGCGGGCGTACTCGTCAATTGGTGAAGTCTCCCGAGCATTCACGCTTAACCGTCGACAGCATGCCGCATTCGCCCTAATTGCGACGTCGCTGCTTAAGCGTTACCTGCACCAAGAGCTTTGTGGTCTCAATGCCAACGATGGAAGTGGTGGTAACTCCCATAGTAGCAACGATAGCCGGGTTCGCGATGAGCAATTGCTCATGTACCTTGGCGGTGCCGGTGGCACCGGGAAGAGCCGTGTGATCGATGCCATCCATGCATTCAGCACTAGTTGGCATCGCGATGACGCCGTCGAGAAGACCGCCCTGACTGGAAAAGCCGCTACACTTATTGGAGGGTGCACACTCGCCAGCTTCATGATGCGGCTGAAACACGCGATCCAAAACAAGCACTTCGCACCACTTGATCTCCTAGTCATTGACGAGGTGTCAATGATGTCCAAAGCTGAATGGTTGAAGCTCGACAAGGCGCTTCGGCAGTACAAGCAGGTTCCGGGTGTGCCATTCGGTGGCGTGCACATCGTGCTCGTGGGAGACTTTTTGCAGATGCCTCCGGTTAAGGCTGACCCAATCTACGTGGATCCCGCCGAAAAACGAAAGTCAACCACGGTCGATGTGGAAGGCTTCGAGCTATGGCAGCAGATCAACACCGTCATCATGCTTGACGAATCCGTGCGTTTCAGAAACGACCCAGAGTGGGGAGCGGGCTGTGGTCTCGCTCGTCTCGGCCAGTGGACGCCCGAATTCATCAACCTCGTCAACAGCAGGGTTCTCAAGTCATCTCACCATCCGCAGCAGCAGCAGCACGAGCCGGCATCACAATTGAAGCTCCGAGACGAAATCACACCAGAAGCGGTCTTCGTCACGCCGGAGAATACGACACGCTTGGCCATCAACAACTCTTTCGTAGCCGAGACCGCGTCCATGCTGCCAAACAACGCATTTCCTATTAGGATAGTTGCTAACTTCAAGGGTGCGCTGAACGGCCTCAGTCAGAGCGATCTGCGCTACGTGATGGGCCTCCCGGACAATCGATTTGGACGCATGGCGCCTTATCTTGATCTCATTGAGGGCATGCCCGTCCAGGTGACGCAAAATGTTGCAATCACAAAAGGAATCGCAAATGGCACACTCGGAACACTCGAATCGGTGCACTTCCCAGAGGATACCAGCTTCCGTCTTGTGCAAGACGGTGTAACCAACACGGTTGTACAGCTGCCGAATCGAGCTCCAGACTACGCCATGCTCCGCGTCTCGCGTCTGAATGCCTCTGCAATTCGGCCTGGTGTCGATCCCTACCTCTTTCCTGTGTTTTACGCCGTTGCCGAGAGCCTCGGACGGTACACCACGTTCAATCACAGTGAAGCCTCAGCAGTTTCCGTTTGTGTGCGCAGTGGGCTCGACCGTGTATAAAGTACAAGGCGAGACTCTCCACTCGATGGTAGTCGTGGACTGGCGCTCCAAGCATCACATCGTCAACAAGCCCCAGCAGACGTATCTGCTAGTGTCTCGCGTCACATCACGTTTTGCATTCATTGCATTACACCCGCTTACCAGTGAGCTTGCGGCGTGGTCGAAACCACCTACAAGCGCAATCCATGAAGAAGTACGGCTAAACCGACTGAGCGACACCAATCTGGCGATGTTTTATTCATCAATGTCTTCCACCACTGCCACAACGCAATCTCTTTTTGCTCGAGCTCGCTCAACATCGTGTCCACCTTCGCTGAATATGGATAAGTAGTTAGTAGTCATTATTCGTCGTAACACGGACCTGTATGCACACCCACGATGATACGCCGAGTTCAGCCAGTGCAACTTCGAAGCACATGAAAGCCATCCATATAATCCCACAAGAACGTGAAGACGAAGTAGCTCGCGAACGTCTCACAGCACTGAGTCCATGAAGTATCACAACAGGTCGTACGCCTGTGTCATGCGTTTGCAGTAGACCACTCTCGATCCGCTCACTAGGAAGCAATGCAGTGTTGAACGATACGATACCGTTGAGCACGACATGATGAACTCCATGTCCACACCACACTTGATGCTTTAGTAGCTCGTATGCCTGCAGTCCAGTAATAGCAGACCGAACACCAGCGCCACCAAGAACGTCGCCGCTATGCAGATGGCGAGAGTGTGTCCAGCGCTTCCAGCCCGATTTAAAGTTTAACGACGGTGTGCCCCCGTACATGTCCAAGAACTCACTAGCAAGCAAACTGGTCCTGCGTCGTCGCGCTTGCAGCGAAAATCTTCATCAGCCGAATGTCCATCGTGCAGGCGACATGGTATACACCAGCACCAATCACTTCCGCCACTTAGATACCACCATACAATTGCGGTTCGTCCACAAACACATCCTCACCGCAGAATCAGTAAGTGTCGAACAGGTAAAATACCTCTACTGACGACTGGTGGATCATGCTGCCAATGGTACACTCGCTAACCTTACGGACGCAATTTGCGTTTCATCGTTGCTGAGCGAGCGTCCAGCCATCTCGTGAGTCGTCAAAAACACAAACATCAAACTCCACGATGATCGCCAGACACTTCATCATCTCCTTTTGAGCTGTAGTGGATGACGTGGCCCACGATGTGCATGTCCAGCATGTCCAGCACCTCGCCAGCCAGCCGAACTTCTTGCCGGCCAAAACCGCCATCACCATGATCGCCTCACTTCTACACCTCGGACTGTACGTCCAGCTGCTCGTAGTAGCCCCTATCTCGCCCTTGATGGAGAAGCCTGTGTTGTGGCGTTTACGTCCATGGCTGTCGACTTGGCGGTGCCCATCCAGCAGCGATAAATCGTCAGCGCAACCGCAGCGTTTCTTGCTGATACCGGTATTGGAATGTTGCGAAGATGTGGACCACACAGACGTACCCTACGATGTTGCCGACATGGTGCTCAGAAGTTGCACTAAGTTGCGGTAGCGGTGTTGCACGAAGGTTGAGTGATGACAGACACGGCCCTGTGGACCCCCCTATGATAGTTCTCATATTATTGGCTTGCGGGCTGGAAAGCCCGGGTCTCGCAGTTCTTTAGTTTTGTTTGTACTAGCGCTAGCAGTCCTTGTGGATCTGCCATTCGACTGGAGGAACTGCCGCGTGTATGAACGGCGGCATTTTCTGTAACAAGTACAACCAATGACCTGGCATCAATTATTGACTATGAACGCAGTGACCAGGACGTCTACGTCTACGGACTGAGTTAACGCTCGTATCTCGTGGAAGGACTGGGCCACTTTGCACCTGCGAGTGTCATCAGTTGATGGAATTGTATCGGAGAGTGGAGACACAGTGGAGAAACGCTCGACGTTCTCGAACTGGGACCACAACTGTGGTGTCGTGGCCAGTCGATTCCTTGTATGGCTGAAGACTTCTGCAAAAGCAAGTTTTCTAGTGACAGATCTTAGCTTTACGACAAGCTGGATCTGCTGTACCTGACGGCAAGCAAAGATCTAACGCCTGTGCTGACGCATTAGCACATAACGGCAAAAAGCCTTCGTACTTGCTCCGATCTACCTTTGGTGATATCTTCCGACCGTATGCGGATTCCAATCCTTGCAGTAATTTACCCGCAGCGATGCGGATACTGATGCGCTCGTTTACTTTGCTGAATCGGAGGATGATGCTGGATTTGGTGATGAGGAACCCGAGACGCTGCTCTACGACTCGGATTTGATGTTCTACCTTATTGTGCTCTCGGAAATGTGGGAGTCCCCTACTCCATACAAGGCGACGTTGATGAACAGGTACGAGAACTCCACCATGGCATCGGACAACTACTTGTCGCTGCCATACTATTGTTTGTACACTGGAAGCCGGGAACGTCCCTATTGCTCTGCCTCTGGTGGATGAACGTGAATGAGTGGCGAGCGGATGCTCGTGAACTTTGATGACAGGCCACTGCACGACATTCACTGCACCAACGAACAGTGGCGGTGCTACGTGCGGTGTGTAAATTCCGATATCCTACACAAAAGAAAAACGGCGTGTTGGAGAACGTGGATACTAACTGTATGGACGACCTGAAGCCGGGGAGTTTTTTTGCACGAGCGACCTCTACGGTAAAGCTCGAGTGGAGAAGAATGTATTAAACAGAGTTGATCTTAAAATGTAGCCCCTCTTATCAAGCAATGAATAATGCAGCAAGAAACGAGTCAACACGTGACAAGTTTTAAAAGAAAGAAGCATGTTACAAGCCTAACGTACGTCCTAGTGTGATTGCAAACCTGTCTGTCCTCGACCGTAATGAGCACTTGCAATTCTTCAGAAGAGCCCTGGATACTCACGCATGGCCTCGCACATGATAGCACCAAGGATAACGATACCTACAACCACCAACAAGATGACTTCACTCAGTGACCATGGCACGCCGCCAGAGTAATGTAGCTCCTCTAGGGTAGCCGTTGCTTCCTGCTCCTCATTGGTACCCATCTGAACAGTCTCGAGATTCAAGTTGTCCAAGCCCTTGGTGGTCGACAGGTGGGCAAACCATTTCGCTGCTGGCCGAGAAATCTAGGGAAGCTCAGGCGTCGTATAATGGACACCAACGTGAGGCTTGAAAGACCCCCATTCGTTGTTATCCACAAAAGATCACGCGGTGTATCTGATGATCGGAATCTCTTCCTCCACAACAGCTTTATACAATTGTGGTGAAGCGGACGAGAATTTTTCCCGGAGAGGCAATATCAGCCACGAACCCGAATAGAGTCGGGACGAGCGACAGGGGGGACCTGTGATCCCCAGATCTGGGTCGAATCAGACGAAGGCACGATGGGTCCCGCCGGGGAACAGGCAACAGAGACACCGGCGGGGGAGCAAGTGGAGCGGTGTTCGTGGGTGATCCGAATCCTGCCGGAGGAAGAATGGGGGAATCAAGGATGTTCTTGCGCGATCAACGATGACGGGGTCCCAAGTGAACGCGATCGGCTTACCCCGGCGCCTCGAGGCCTCTAGCAGCATGACCCTATATCCCCGGGCGGCAACGAAGCAGGATCACGCAGGATCACTGCGTGATCTTCTCCCGTTTAGGTACGAGATCAGGTCCGGATCAAGCTCAGCCCCAGGCGCGACGCAGACTCTTCTGGTGGCCTGATCCGGATTCTTTGAAGGATTACCAAGCGGGATCAGGCCGCGATCAAGCCCCAATTAAGTGCGAGATCAAGCTTCGGTTAAGTGCGAGATCAAGCTTCGGTTAAGTGCGAGATCAAGCTTCGGTTAAGTGCGAGATCAAGCTTCGGTTAAGTGCGAGATCAAGCTTCGGTTAAGTACGAGATCAAGCTTCGGTTAAGTACGGAATCGGCCCACGATCAGGGTTAGGGGAACCAAGCTAGGGATCAGCTATGTAGCCAGTGTCATGTGATCGTAGGATAGTAAATCAGGATGGGATTAGTAGGCATAGGAATAACCATAAACAGACTCGAATTTGCCCTGAACCACTCAAGTGTCTTCGCTACGCCTGGAACCGGGAACTACATTGGCCCTACAAGCGTCAGGAAGGTAAGGATACGTGACCTAGTATAGCGGTTAAGTCTGGATAATATATTGGCCAGCTTTGCCCTATCTAGTGAACTATCCTTTAAGTGCATACATCGGATCGGAAGGAATTGGTTGTTTAGCCTAAGGATCCCGTCGAATCTCGCCCCCTCAAGACCCCCGCTATCGGAAGCGGAAAACAACGAAAGGAAGGGACTGAATCCCGAACATTGGACTATTGGAAGACCTGGATCAAGAACCAGGCACCCGGATCAAGGCTCGAGAACTCGCCTACGACCGGGATCAAGTACCCCGAGGTGGAGTGAAGAACTTCCACGCCGCCTCAAACCCCTGCGTCACCCAAGACCTTCTTCTCGTCCCAAGACATCTTCAGAAGTTACCTGGAAGAGCGTAACCCGCCTACCGACGGGTACACAAGGTGAACACTACACGCAACAAGATCACGGATCATCGGGGAACCCTCCGTTAGTCGGTGTCTGGGCGCAAGTGGCGATCGCGATCGGCCTCAACCAGATTTTGGCCAGATCCGCTCCACCACAATGGTGCGCGTGCCCGGATCTTCTGGTGACTTCGGATATCACCGTGAGTCCCAAGAAGATGTCAAGATTAAAGAAGAACAAGGGGAAGAAGTGCCTACGAAGGTTGGATCGGCGGAGGCACCGATGAAAACAGAAAGATCCACAGATCAGCAGAGTTCTGGGAGGATCTCTACTGACAGGCACGAGGCAGACCTGGATCGCAATCCAGATCTCGAAGAAAAACCTCGAATTCCTCCCTAGGCCCCGTTGAGGGCCATTGCGGATCTCGACGAGAATCGAGATCCGCACACGAGCGATAAGGAATCAGCAAAGCTGAAACCTAATCTGCTCACCAAGTCCACTGTTGCCTCAAGATCGACCAAAAAAAAGAAGATCAAGAGCACCCGAACGAAATTGAAAGCTCCAGACTCAGAGCCAGAAGATGTGATCAACCCAGGATCAACGATCACCAGGGATGCGATCGAGCAGGCCTACTACAGGAAGAGGCTAAGCGAGACCTTGCTTAACGATCCCGTTCTCACGATCATACAAGTCCGCCAGATCGGTAACCTCACCGGCCCAGTGTCGAAGCCCCGGACTAGCTCGGACCGCCTGAACGCGGTGAAGATCCTACTTGATCTGCTCCAAGAAGCTGGTTTGGTGGCTGGAGAGTTCGACCCGAACTCTCTATTTGACTTGGAGCTGCAAGCGATTCAATCTGCGACCCAGGATCTATTCGATTCCCTTAAGATCTTGGTCGGCGAGCGCCCACTGACGCCCGACCCAGGCTATCAGACTGGGTCGTCATGCTACGCGTCAGCGACCTCGGAACCAGACTCAGATAGCCCGAGAAGGCTGCAACGCATGTCGTTAGGGCCCTCCGGCGCCAAGGTCCTGAAATCGCGTATGAAGAAACAGGATACACGATCGGTGGCTGCGAAGCTGGAGGTCAAGATGCCCGATCAGCAAGAAAATCGCCGGATCCGGACGGACCAGACCGCGCCGACGACTAACTCCACTGGATCGAGCAACAAGTTGGACGACTACTTTCAAATGGCGATGGATCGTTTCTTGAAAGAACGGAATCTCGCGACACCCCGATCGCCGATCAAAGGGGAGTTAGATGTTGAAATGGAGTCCGTCACGGCCTCGGATCCGGATGCATGGGAATACGATCCGGACGATCTGGGCATACCAAGTTCCGGGGGACAGATGTCGAGCCGAGCCACGATCGCATCCGCGGCGATCGGTCAAGGAGGATCGTCGATGATCCAGCGGGTCCGGATCTCAGCGATCTCGGATCTGAAAGATAAGAAAAAGGTAAAGATCTGGACGAAGATCGCGCTCGGGCCTGGATCAGTAAAGTCAAGTCGGCGTTCCAACGCGATCAGGCTACGGAAGAAGAGAAATGCCTCACGTTTGCAGATCTGATGGTGGGACCGGCAAAGAACTGGTACAGGCAGCTCAGTCGAACGACGAAAACCAAGTGGGCGGATCTGTTGGACAGTTTCCAGACCCAATATTGTGGGTTGGGTATGTCGGTCGCGTGGCAATACTATCACGCTCGTAAGCGATCGGAAGAAACCCCTCTCGATTATCTCTACCGGCTCAACGTGGCGGCTTTACGTGCTAGACTGAAGATCAAGGACGGGAGCCCTAAGGCCCGCCGAGAACATGTGGACCACTACATAGAGACATTGGGAGATCCGGAGTTAGCTGATCGGCTGACCCTACTCCGACTGAGTGACGTCGAGGAGCTGGAGGAGGTACTCCGTGCCCGGGAACGGGCGAAAAGCAGGCAGCGTAAATCTGCGTTCGGATCGAAGTACAGACAAAAGGCTCCGGCCAGTGCCCGGCACCCGAGCGGTGGTACGGGCGATCCAAACTCAAGATCCGAGCTCAGAATCAGAAGAAATATCCGGATCGGATGGATCCGATTCTGAAGGCGATCTCCGGAGGATATATCTTGCCGCGTCAGAAGACAAGCCGATCGGTGCTGGGGGCGCTCCCCACCAACAGGATCAGTTGCGATCACACACGAACGTGCAGGACCGAGGCCGGACCACGGATCGCAGACAACCAGATCACGATAGAGGTCGCTGTTCGCATTGTGGGTCGCGGAAGCACACGGATCTGGACTGCTGGAGACGTCTAACCTGTGACAAGTGCGGAAAGAGGGGCCACCCAACGGATCGCTGTCTATATACATGCCGTGGTTGTGGGGAGATCCATGAAGCTGGAGAATGCCCCATGGAAGAATTCTACAACCAGATCCGCAAGTGGTACGATCCGACCCGACATGCCGGACTGTTTCCCGAGAAGGTGGAAAAGATGTTAAACTAGGACGCTCGCCGGTTTGGAAACCGGTACGAGCCGAGCGTTCTGAGTACTGCATCTATGCATTTGTGAACAAGAAATCGAGAGATCAAGATAGGGAGAATTCGGATCTGCGCGGTAATACATGTAAGTTGCATTCGTATACTGCTAAGATCGCGAGTCTTCCCCGGATCGATGAGTTCTCGCGATCTGGTGCGGAAGTGGCCTTGGATCTCAAGGAAGGAGAATCCAGGGGTTACTGGAAATACCACGCACCAGGAAAATGGTTCCGCCAAGCCAAGATCTCAGGCAAGATTAATCATGAAAGAGCGATCTTGCTCCTGGACACTGGCGCCGAGGTATCCATCTTGGATACCACCTTTGCTCGTAAGGTTGGGTGCCACCTTGACACTAGTCAGAGACAGGAGTGTGTTGGGATCGGTGATAATGTGTACACCACCGAGGGAAGAACGAGGATCAAGATCACGCTTGCAGGATACCTGGTCTACTTTTTCGATATTTGGATCGGGGATCTATCCGGGCAAGATGCGATCCTGGGTATGGATTTCATGATCCCGGCTGGGGTCCGGATGGATCTTGCGAAGGGATCGATGTGCTTACCTAATGAAGTGGGGATCCCACTTAGTGGTCGCAAGAGATTATACGGGGAGAAGGTAAGATCGGTAAAATTGGAAGAAGATCTACATATCCCAGTTGGGGCATCCGAAGAGGCCGCATCGAGAGTGAAATTATCGGCGACGGAGAAATTGTGGGTGAACAGAGGCGACCAATGGGTACCCACCGTGGTAAATGGACCCGGCCGAACTCGGTACTTAGTGATCACGAATTTGAGCGAGAAGATTTTACGACTGGATCACAGATTACATGTCGGGATGGTACTTGATCAAGAAAAAGTTCCTCGCTACCCCGGGTTTGTGTCGGTCGGGTCCCGGCGTTACATAGAGTGGCAGAATCTAGCTCTAGAAGCGACAGTGGACGCAAGACCGGAACCTCAGGAAACCGTAGAGATCCCCTTACCGTCGGTCGAACGGCCGACCTACGTTACGCCGCGATCTATACTCCGTCGAGGTGGGGCAATCAAGACCGATCCTGATCCTGCACCAATATCGACATTGGAACCGCGATCACCGACCGATACGGCCGAAGTCAAGGTCGCATTCATCGATCCCCAACCGGATCCCATGGATACCCCACTGATCACGATCAGTTCCGACAAGGCCCCGAGTGGCGAAGCTGGGGCGGTGAGACTGAGACGAATGGTGAGACTGAGACGAATGAGAGCTTGCCAGATCAGGCCCCAGGTCGGACAGATCGGACATGTGAAGAGGAAATCGAGGTAAAAACAGAAAAACCAGATTTTCAAATCGAGATCCAACATGTATCCGACGCCGACGCCGTCCCCATGGTTAAAGACACCCCGATCTTGACAGCCAAGGACGATAGGCTGCGTGATCAATCAACGGATGAACCGGATCCGACATCTCCTGAAGGGATCGAGAACGCTGATCAGACCCACTTACACGAAAGTGGCGATTTTTCGGCCGAAGATCTAGCCGATAATCTCGCAGTAGTACCGGAGATCCAGATTTCCACCACTGAAGAAGTCAGCATCGAAGATCTGCAAGTAGGAAATCCGGGATCGGCTACCCCGGAGGAGATCGAGAAACTTCGACAGATTATTTGGAAGAAGCGACATCTCCTGATCGGAAAGGGAAACGCACTTCCTCCAGCGGCCAAGGGTGTTATATGCGATATCGACGTGGGTGATGCAAAGCCGATCGCACAACGAGTCCGAAAGGTGGCGCCACAGTTCCGCGAGAAAGTATCGGATCTCATCAAAGGACTCCTAGCTGCCAAGATCATCCGGCCATCGACCTCGCCATGGGCATCGCCGATCGTGGTGATCATCAAGAAGAACGGTGTAGACATCCGACTATGTATCGATTATCGGCTGGTGAACGGTCTCACGAGGCTGATGATCTACCCAATGCCTCTGATCAATGACCTGTTAGAAGATCTTGACAAAGTTCTGTGGTACTGTTCATTAGACATGGCGAGTGGATTCTGGGTCGTATCAATGACCGATCGAGCTCGCGCGATCTCAGCTTTCATCACCCCGTTCGGCCTCTTCGAGTGGAATCGCATGCCGTTCGGGCTGAAGAACGCCCCTCAGATCTATCAACGTCTTGTGGACAACGCCCTATATGGATTTTTGAAGATCTCCCAGTCAGGGAATACGAAAGACTCTACAGATGTGTTTGAATCAGGGTCCCGGAAGATCCTGGTCGCCCGTCGGTTCTAGGACGGAGATCTTACATCGACGATATCTTGATCACGGCTGGAACATGGGATCAAATGTGCGATCGGGTGGAAGACCTATTGGAGGCCTGTGATAAGTGGAATCTCTCGATCAGTGTGGCGAAGAGCTTCTGGGGCATGGATAAGGTGGAATATCTCGGACACAAAGTGTCGATCGACGGATTGAGGCAAACCCGAAAGACCTGAAGTCTCTGACGGATCTGCCATTCCTGGGTCGCTCCGATCCATGCAATCGTTCCTGGGAAGTTTGAATTACTATAGTCGGTTCATCGAGGATTATGCGATCTATGCATCGGTCCTATATGAACTACGTGAAGTGGAGTTCGCAGAACTGAAGAAGCGACCAGATCTTCGGAAGATCATGGATAGTACGGACCCGATCAATCGAGATCCCGTTGCGCTTAAGTCGAATCAGGATGGATCACCCGACACCTTGACTCAAAAGGGGAATAGTACGCCGGATCTTAACTTGGGGGCGACGCCTCCCCCCTGTTCAAGCAAGGTCGGAGCCAATCTGGCCCAAAGAGCTGGCGACGAAAGGTGGGGTAGGGCACACAGGGCGTTTACAGCCTTGAAAACCAAGATCGCGTCGACCCCGATCCTTCGTCACTTCGACATGACAAAGTTACCCGTGGTGATCGTGTATGCCAGTGACTGGGCGATTTCCGCCGCACTAATGCAGGAAAACGACCAGATCTACCACCCGGTCGCGTTTGCCAGCCGAACCTTGAAGACGAACGAGTTAAACTATAATGTTGCCGAAAAGGAGGTGTTAGCTCTACTTCGGATCCTGGATCTACACTAAACCCTGTTGGTGGGACGTCGGATCAAGGTCCTAACCAGACACTCCACGCTTGCCTGGCTGTTCAAGGCTGCCGGCCTTCAAGGGCGTCTGGGACAATGGTCTGCTCTCCTGTCCCCATGGACACTCGAGATCACGAAGTGTACGAAGGGAGAGGATGAGATACTGGGGGCGATCGCAGCTAATATAACGCCTAGATCGGAGATCGACGAAGCCCTGATCGCGATCGCGCCACAGAAGGAACCAAGGCGTAAGATCCAGATGCCGATTCCCACCGTAGATCCAGGCGAGGAGCTATGGGTAGTAAGTTTCGACGGTTCGGCACGCGTGAAACGAGGAGGAGGCGCTTTCAGCGCGATCGTGTGGAGTTTGCCGGAGTGGAAAGTGATCAAAGCTAGATCAGACTATGCGGAGAGTCTTACTGTCAATGAAGCGGAATACCGTGGGCTCTTGCTAGGTCTTGGCATGATCGCACAGTTAGAACGCCGCCGTTTGGTCATTTGTGGCGATTCGAACCTAGTGATCCGACAAGTCCGGGGCGAGATCGACTGCAAGGCGCCAGGATTGACGTTACTGAAACAGAAGGTGCTAGATCACTTGCGGAATTGGGGAGATCATGAGCTAGTCCATGTGAAGAGAGACTGGAATGGGAGCGCAGACAGCTTGGCGAGTGCCGCGCTGCAGCGAGGAAGCGGGATCGAGGTCCACGATGAAGCAGATCGGTGTGATCTGGTCACCCTAAATCGGCTTGATGAGGTGTTGATCCCTCGAGTTGAAGATCGAACGGTGCAAGTGTCGGCTGTAGCCACGGGTGCAGCCCGAGCGCGACCCGATGCCGCTGTCCTGCGAGAGGAACTGATCCGGGAGATGCGAGTGGATCGGATCAGGCGAGCCCAGGACGAGGAGGTCTGGATCGCCGGACTAAAGAAGTACCTGGCTGGGCAGATCGCGGATCTTACTCGAGCCGAGTCTGGATCTTACGCCAAGATCGCTTCCGAGTACGAGGTAGATGAACAGGATCTGTTGTTTTATTGCCCACCAGGGCCGAGATCAAGAGGTGATCGCGACCGCCTGATGAGACTCGTGGTTCCAGAAACGCTACAGCAGGATGTCCTCCACCACTACCATACGACTCTGGAAGGGGGACATCAAGGGATCGGACGCACTTATCAGCGGATCCGAGATCATTTCCACTGGAGGGGATTATATCGGAGTGTGCAGCGATACGTAGGCGAGTGTGTAGACTGTGAGGCCGGAAAGGGGAGACCCACGATCCGGGGCGAGTCACCTGGGAATCTGCAAGCTACATACCCATTCCAGATCATAGCGATGGATCACATACCCTCTCTGCCCAGATCCAACAAAGGCAATACTGAACTGCTGATCTGGGTGGATCTGTTCACGGGATATGTGATCGCAAAGGCTAGTTCCTCCCGATCGGCTCAGACCGTCGCGGAATCTTATGAAGAATGCGTGTTCCGCAGATTTGGCGCTAGCGAGATGATCAGGCACGATCGAGAGCCGGGCTTCATGTCCGACTTCTTCAGATCGTTTAATAGGATCCTGGGGCAGCGACAACGGGCGACGATGGCCTACCGACCACAGGCCAATGGGACTGCGGAACGGATGGTGCAAACGGCCACTAGGGCAATCAAGATGTATGTTCAAGATCTCGATCAAAAGGACTGGGATGAATATGCGGAGAGATTGACTTTCGCCATTAACACGGCTCACGATCGGGTCCGGGGAAATACCCTCACTATTTGGTACACGGATGGGATCCAAGATCGACGTTGGAAGCAACGATCCCGATCGGGTCGACCAGACGCCACGATCGCGATCCAAGACGGTGGAGATATCGCGTTCAGAGATACTACCAGCAGTCGAGAGAACAGGTCAACGCTAAGCTGCGAGAGGCGATCGCGGACCGAGCTGATCGGCACAATGAGGATGTCGATCCGCATCAGATCGAAGCTGGATCACGAGTTTGGCTATACCTAGATCGTGTGAAGGAAGGGTATGCCCGTAAACTCGCCCACCTTTGGCATGGCCCGTTCCGTGTTGCAGAGAAGCTCAATGAATTCACGATCAAGCTGGAGATCGCGGGCTCTGATTACCATATCTTTCCGGTGGTTCATGTTTCTAAGCTAAAGCTGGTACGGAATTTCCCAGATCGACCGCGGATCGAGTTGACGGTAGATGAAGCAGACCGGCTCGATTTCGATGAGATCCTCCTTCCGGAGGACAGTTGGGTTCCAGATCTGGATGCCGATGAGTACGAAGTCGAACGGATCTCGGACATGCGAAGTGGGAAACGAACTCGCTACGGCCGGATCTATCGTGAGTTCCTGGTGCACTGGGTCGGTTATGATGAGCCAACGTGGGTCGACGAAGCTGATCTTAACTGTGGGGCCATATTGAGCGCGTTCCTACGTGACCACGCTAATCGGAACCGGTTCGGCGTGATGCAGTCGCAAGAAGAAGTGTAAGGGAAGCCAGGCGAGGTGACAGGGTTACCTCGCCGGGATCGAAGAAGCTGATGTGGAGGAGAATCCAGATCAAAGCGAGAGTTTTATATTTGTGTATATGCATGTGCGTAGGGAATTTGACGGTGGAAGATGGTGATCCGGGATGTCGAGATGGAGATGAAAGGGGATCACATTCCTAAAATGATAGAGTACGATGGAATGACTGTGAGAATGGAGATTACGGATTACGAGTGGAGATTATGAGAATTACGAATGGAGATGGAAGAATGTAGACCGGCCCTGGAAGGGGTTCCGAATCCGAACTCGGGGAGAAGCCCCGAGCCTTGCTGCAAGTGATCGAAGTTCGCACGACTTACGGAGAAGCGGCCCCAGCGGGAGGAGGATTGAACTTGCCGATAAGTCGGGGAATCCTGGTAGCGGGATGGTTGACCGGGTCTTGCCGATACTGGTTACGCCACGGATCCGCCTCGTCACACTCCTCCAGAGCCTCGATCAGGTTCGCCGGCTCTGGGACGTTCGCGTTGGGATCCGCCAGGTTGGCACGCCGAGAGACCACGCCGGGATACCAACGAACCACATGCACCGACGGAATGGGGAGGTGAAGGAAGAACGGATCCAGCAGGATGTCGAGATCGAACCACTGATTGCGCATTATGGCGGGGAAGGAGGCGAGGAATTGGCGCCAAGCAGACCCAGCCCGACTCCGCCGGGCCTTGCGAGCAACGTAATACCGCTGCAGTTCAAGATCCGCATCCTGCATGGCAGAGGTGATCTCGAAGTTGTGGGTGGCCTCCCAAAATGCTTGACGGTGCCGTTCCTCCAGAACGCGATAGGTGGCGGCCACGGCCGCGAGGGGTGTTCCCTCCCTCTCATGCAGATCGAGGTCGAACGTAAGGGGACCCGGGTTCGTGAAGTCGTTCCACGGCTCCAGAGCCAGCAGATCAAGCACGTTCACGCCCGTGATCAACTCGTGGAGGTATTCGGTGCGGGGGGTCGGTGCAGGCCCAGCCTGTATCTGGGAAGGGAACAGCCAACCCGAAGGGATCAACAACCGTTTGCCCAGAGAACTGGCGATCAGACCCACGATCGAATACTGCCCGATCACCTGCGGATCCCACGGCACGATGTCAGCGGCCGCGAAGGTACGCTGCCGATCGTACCCTGGAATGAAAGAGGCGACCGGGAACAGGGGTGGTCGGAGCCCGGGGGGCGAGGAACCGCCGGAAGGAGGTGGCGGCGGTGACGGGGAACCCGGAGGTGATCCTGGAGACGGCGGACCTGATCCATCTGGAGATGGGCCTGAGCCGTCCGGAGACCCCGATCCACGGGTGCCAGAAGGTCCGGATCTCGGAACCTGACCGGACTCGCGCCGGTGCGTCGAGATAGACCGTTGGCGGCCCATGTGTAGAGTCTCGTCCTCCTCGGAGTCCTCCGCCTCGTTGGAACGTTCCGATTCGGCTTCAGAACTAGTTCCATTGCTGGGTTCTGGGCTTCCGTCCTCTTCGGACGGCGATGAGAATGGGTGCTGGGGATCGTAGTCGGAGTCTTCCTCGTCCTCATCCGGCGAATCACCCTCGGCGGGAAGCGATCCGGACTGATCCGTAGGCGCTGGGGTCGGATCAGGGGCTGGAGTGTCGGTTTCCTCCCCTCCGGCTTGCCCAGAAGCTTGATCCGCCAACAGATCCAGCGGACTCGCCGTTGATCCTGCCGGGGTCGGGACCACCGTGGGTGTGACAGGCTGGGTTGACCCGGGAGCTTCGGTAGCTGCAGGTTTTAGATCACGGGGAGCTGAGGTGCTCCGAGCCGGACGCTTGCGTGAGGAAGGAGGAACGGCCGGGAAGCGGAGGCGCTTCGAGATCTTTGGTGGCACGAGCCGCCCGTCGATCCGCGATCCACGAGGACAACCGAGCAGAGGAATCCTCGGCGTGGTGCAGCTGTTGCTCGGCTTCGGCATAATCAGCGTCCAGCTCTTGGTGAGCCTGTCGAAGCTCCGCGTTCTGTCGCTGGAGTTGGTCGAGTTCCTGTGTCGCCGCATCCCGGGCGGAACGAGCCACGTCAAGGTCTGCGAGGGCAGACAAACGATCTTGGGTGGCATCGTCCAGGTCGACCTGGATTCGATCACGGTCTACCGTTACTCGATTGAGATCTTGCATTGCCTGATCCCGGTCGAGGCGGGCCTGATCCAGGTCTGCGACGGCCTGATCCCGCTCGGCAATGGCGGCACGATGCTGGACGGAGAGCTGGTCCCGGTTGTGCTGGATTATTTCCAGATTTCCCAAGGCGTCTGCCAGATCTTGCTCCAGGCTGGATACGGCGGCGGCATCGGCGGTTGCACCCAGAGGCGGAGCGCGAGAATCCGGGGCGGATACGTCCTCCAAGGCGAGGTGTGCCCGAGCCAGTTCAACCTGGTGATCCTCTGCCTCGCGTTCCAGATACGCGACTTCGGCTCGAGCGGCGAGCAACTCCGCTTGGGTCCGCGTCAACTCCAACCTCAACCGAGCTTCCTCTGCCGTCGGGCGAGTCTGATCAGCAGGCATGGCCATAGCCGCTTGTGGACCTTGGGAGGAATCGTTCCTCTGCCAGCGATCAAGGCTACGCTGAGTGAGGGTCAGGTCATGACGCACGGCGGCGAGCTCCCGTTCGCGATCCTGAAGCTCATCCCGGAGTTCAATCTCCGTCTCCCCGGCTATGCGAAGTTCGGCCAGCCGGAAGTCGAGATCCTCGAGCGCAGAGTCTAGCCGCGCCTGAATCCGGGCCAGTCGCTGCTCAGACTCCCGTCGTTCGGCGTCGTGCTGGGCCCGTTGATCCTGCAAGGCGGCGATCGCGTCCCCACCGATAGCATCTCCGGTTCCCGATCGCAGATGAGCGATTTCGGCGTTCAGCCGCAAAATCTCCTCAGCTTGGTCGTCCCGGAAGCGCTCCATATCCTCCATGTCGGATCGCAACCGGCGAACGGTGTCGTCCAGGTGGTCCCGATCGCGACTCAAGGTTTCGCGCATCCGTTGGCTGTGGGCCAGCCTCGCTTGCAAGGTGACCAGCTCAGGGTTTACCCCGGGGGTTGAGAAGCGGGAGGCCGTGGATCGGGCGGATCGGATCGAGTGCTCGCTCGAGGGCGTTCTCGGCGTCAGAGGGGGCGAGGAAGGCGGATCGGACATTGCGAGGGAGTGGTGGCACTTGAATGACTTGTGTTCCAGGTGGTGAATGTGGAAATAAACCCGAAGTGAGCTGCGGCAGCTCAACTTACGTGCTGGGGGCGGATGTGGTGAAGCGGACGAGAATTTTTCCCGGAGAGGCAATATCAGCCACGAACCCGAATAGAGTCGGGACGAGCGACAGGGGGGACCTGTGATCCCCAGATCTGGGTCGAATCAGACGAAGGCACGATGGGTCCCGCCGGGGAACAGGCAACAGAGACACCGGCGGGGGAGCAAGTGGAGCGGTGTTCGTGGGTGATCCGAATCCTGCCGGAGGAAGAATGGGGGAATCAAGGATGTTCTTGCGCGATCAACGATGACGGGGTCCCAAGTGAACGCGATCGGCTTACCCCGGCGCCTCGAGGCCTCTAGCAGCATGACCCTATATCCCCGGGCGGCAACGAAGCAGGATCACGCAGGATCACTGCGTGATCTTCTCCCGTTTAGGTACGAGATCAGGTCCGGATCAAGCTCAGCCCCAGGCGCGACGCAGACTCTTCTGGTGGCCTGATCCGGATTCTTTGAAGGATTACCAAGCGGGATCAGGCCGCGATCGAGCCCCAATTAAGTGCGAGATCAAGCTTCGGTTAAGTGCGAGATCAAGCTTCGGTTAAGTACGAGATCAAGCTTCGGTTAAGTACGGAATCGGCCCACGATCAGGGTTAGGGGAACCAAGCTAGGGATCAGCTATGTAGCCAGTGTCATGTGATCGTAGGATAGTAAATCAGGATGGGATTAGTAGGCATAGGAATAACCATAAACAGACTCGAATTTGCCCTGAACCACTCAAGTGTCTTCGCTACGCCTGGAACCGGGAACTACATTGGCCCTACAAGCGTCAGGAAGGTAAGGATACGTGACCTAGTATAGCGGTTAAGTCTGGATAATATATTGGCCAGCTTTGCCCTATCTAGTGAACTATCCTTTAAGTGCATACATCGGATCGGAAGGAATTGGTTGTTTAGCCTAAGGATCCCGTCGAATCTCGCCCCCTCAAGACCCCCGCTATCGGAAGCGGAAAACAACGAAAGGAAGGGACTGAATCCCGAACATTGGACTATTGGAAGACCTGGATCAAGAACCAGGCACCCGGATCAAGGCTCGAGAACTCGCCTACGACCGGGATCAAGTACCCCGAGGTGGAGTGAAGAACTTCCACGCCGCCTCAAACCCCTGCGTCACCCAAGACCTTCTTCTCGTCCCAAGACATCTTCAGAAGTTACCTGGAAGAGCGTAACCCGCCTACCGACGGGTACACAAGGTGAACACTACACGCAACAAGATCACGGATCATCGGGGGACCCCCTCCGTTAGTCGGTGTCTGGGCGCAAGTGGCGATCGCGATCGGCCTCAACCAGATTTTGGCCAGATCCGCTCCACCACACAATTGTTCCACGTACGCCTAGAAGCACCAGAGCTAACCACTGTAACAAAGTTGAAATACGACTGGGTACCTCTGCCAGAATGAAACTGGAGACTGGAGAGAGAAATGCAGCCACTGAGCTCTGATTTCAGAGCTATGAAAATGACAAATTCAAACTCCTCAACAACTTTCTGTTGAACACATTCTCGATCTTCACCTTCAGCCGACAGTGCATCGAACCACTTGACCATATCCTCGAGTCGAGGCTCGGTATTGGCAAAAAGGCGACCTGGTACTCTTCGCATTTAGTTGCGCCACAACATTTACCAGCCCCAGCCTCCCCAGCCACCAAGGTCGCAGCAACCACCCCATCCGTATCCACCCCAAAGACCTCCCCATCCCCAGAACTCCTTTTTGTTGTTTCCGTCGATACGCTCAAGTATGTTCATCTCCTTCTCTGCAGCTTCACGCCAAACAAGCCCGCTACAAAGCCCATAACATAAACGCTCTAGGTGACATACATTTTTGCATAGTATATGCAATCGAATTATTCTATGCCTTCATATCGAAATATGATATGACTCCGACGGTTGCTTGAATGTTTCATGACGGTTGTACGATCACAAACGTCCGGCAGGCCGCTAAGCGACAGTTCTTACGAACTGCGAATATTCGAACTACAAACAAAGTACGTATTGCACTCCGCCCCTGTAGTTTAAGCTATCCGGATCACCCCAACTTTGGTAAATCCAATCTTCACTTTCAGCCTAGTCAAGAAAGCCCTTCGGAAGCACTGCTCCAGGTATATTTTCAGCGAACAGTATCGTCATGACTTGCGCTCTTCCTCTCTTAGAAATTTTATTGTGATTTTATACAAGTGCTTGTACGGCTACTTCAAGTACATGTATGCCCTTGCAATCGGACAGCTTTTAATAAGTACATGTATATGGATTTTTTTGCCAAGTCGCCGAAATAATCAATGTTCACCATAATTGTGGCAAGCAGTGGGTTTCTCACACTCTTCAAACAGCCCAAGTCAACTCAACTCGCCCAAGGGATCCGACTACAAACGCCCACCGGTAATGGAGAAGTACAAGGAGTCAAATTCGACAAGAAAACTGAATACGCAGCCCAGCGTGCCCCCCCCCCCCCCGATGTTATGGGCTGGTGGCAAACAATTCTTGTGAGCATTGATGGCGCAATGGGAATCGCCCGCAGATCCCACTGGGAACTATGCGCGAGCCGACGAGCGAGCTGCTGAACACACGATATGATCGTCCCCATTCAACAAACTCACTTCCTTTTTGTGTTGCTGCAGGCGATGATTCAGCTACAGCGATTCAGTGTAATCTGCACGATAATACGTTTTCAACCTCTAACGCCGAAGAAGATTTACACATTAGTTTTCTTCTCCTTTGGGTTTCTATCACTTTCTTTTGACCGAAAAATGGCTGACACAATCGTATTGTACATGTACGGGTACATGTATGGGGTCGAGTGCCAGATCTGAACACGATGGGAGCTGCACTAAATTACTCGATCAAACTGTATGTCTGGTACTTCCCCAAGACTTACTGAAATGCTGTCGCGTATGACAGGGTTGAAGGTTTATCTGCTGAATATATCTAGTTATCCTGAAAATGTTTGCAGGGATGACGTGCAGCACGCCATCCTTGCATGTGCAAAGTCAAATCCAGATGCATTCCACGTTCATGAAGCCTACATGTTCGTTTCCAACTGGCTCGTATACATTCATGATCTGCTCGTCAGCCTCGATTCTAAAAGAGAAGCTCATTTCTCAATCACCCACCTAGCACACAAACACAAGCCATTTGCACGCCAGGTCAGAATGAATCTACGCGATTTAGTTGTCTTCGCCCTCGGGATATGTTTAGTTGTCTCCGCCCTCGGTGTGCAAGCTGATGTGACTTACATCGACCACGACAAAGTTCAGCCTTTCGCTCAGCTGGAACCCACGACGGACTCGGAGAAGGCAGCGGTCAAGTACAAACCCCAGCTTCTCGTGTCCTATGGCTGCCATCCGTATCCTGCTGTACAAGCTGATGGATCCGTGAATGCTGGTCTTGCAGGAAGAGGACCAATTGACGGGGAATGTGGAGGCTCTGCTCTCGGCTCTCAAGTATATTCACGATCGGACTGGTACAAGGAAAAGTGGGCGATCATGTACAGTTGGTACCTGCCCAAGGGGAAGCCTGGGAAACACCAGAGACGCCACCATTGGGAGACGGCAATCGTCTGGATTGACGATCCTTCACTCGCTAACTCGACGATTCTTGGGGTATCCATGAACTACGGGTTTCTCCTCGAATCGAAGGTTCCAGTTGATGCTCAGTTCCTGGACGGTTCGAGCGTAAAACTTGAGTCGTATAAAGGGTTTTGGAAACCCCGACCGAAGCTCCAGGCCACATCTCTAACCGGAGAGACGCAGGACCTCATTACGTGGGAGCAACTTCCAGTTGAAGCTCGCGAGGCTCTGAGCAATGCCGAATTCAACACTGCACTCTTACCGAAGACAAAAAGGGATATGCCTTTGAAAGACGGGGTCTTCGAGAAGAGGCTCGAGGATACATGGCCATTTTAGATGCCAAGTCTTCTAAAGTTGTTAGAGATCCTTTGTTTAGCATTTTCCCTGGTTGTGATCCTCCTGGCCGTGGCATTCTCAGGTTCCGGAGCAAGACAACCTCCATTCCCCAGCCATGGATCCATATGCTAACAAATAACAAATGCACCACCGACTCTGACTGAGCGGAACAAGGAATTCAAGGAGCAGTTGTGCAACTTTTATGGATGTTATCGCGAAAGAATATTGAATGTGTACGCTTTAGAAGGGAAAAGGAAAAGTGATTTACTATCAGTGCCGTACAGTCTCGCTGCGCAGAATTAACCCACGCGAGGTACCTTATCCACTACCGCTTACGACGTAACTTTAACACTCCTTCCCTGCGCAGTGAGGCTCTATCACTCACCAGTTAACTTGATCTTCTCTCGTAGTTGAAGTACTCGTTCTCCTGGAAGAGCCTTCGTCAGCAAGTCCGCTAACATATCGGCAGTTCCGACGTACGTGGGCAGAACGACACCTCGCTCAGCGTAATCTCGCAAGAATTTGACCTTGATATCCACGTGCTTGGCCCTCCCCGAGCTTGCCTCGTTGGTGATCTGTTTCAGCGCTGCCTGGTTATCCATCATCATCTCGATTGGCAGCTTTACCTTTAAGCCAATCTCTCCGAACAGCTCGCGTAAACCCAACACATTTTGGCCGCCAACAGATGCTGCGACAAACTCCGCTTCTGCAGTTGACAGCACGACAGCGGTTTGCTTCCTGCACTCCCAATCTATCGTCATTCCATTTACTTGGACTATGACGCCGCTGACAGATTTGCGATCTTGCACGTCTCCAGCAAAGTCTGCATCAGACCAGCAACACAAACGGACAATTTCTTTCGCGCCATCTTGCACATCATCCGTCAGGCGCAACTTCAAACCACGCGTTCCACTCAAATACCGTGCGATTCGCTTCGCTAGCTTCCAGTCTTGAGCAGTGGGGCGTGAGTCTTTCGACTCGCGCGGTGAACAGCAAACGAAATGTCAGGAGTCTTGTGCCACGTGCGATCCACAGGAGACTCCCAACCAAGGCCTGAAAGTCCTTCACCGTCGGTTCTTTGCCATCGGGAGCCGACTTAATGAGCAGTAACTTCCCATCGTCGTCAAAGGGTGGATCGCCCGCTGCGATGAGCAGTCGAACGCTGTTGGCATTTTCCTAAGCCATGCGCGATCAGCGTTTCCGTGATGGCATGCTCTTGGTCAATCGTATATCCACGCTCATCGTCGTAGCTGATCCTCATCCCGAGAACATCGATGCTGGTCCCAAGTCCTTGAGTTCCAGGATTGCCATATCAGCAAAATGAGTCGACGCGCGGCGCCGAAGTAGCGGTGACCAGCAAATCGTCAACGTATGTCCCCACAACAGTTATTCCACCAACGTCAGTCTTCACATAGACGCACGAATCGGACAAACATTGCCTGAATCCGACCTGAACAAGCGTTTTGTGCAGTAACTTACGCCACAGCCTTCCAACTTGCTTAAGCCCATAAAGGCTTCTTCCGAGCAACAAGCCGAGTTCACTAACGTCTTTGACACCCAAAGCTGCTAGCTCGGCTGCCGTAAACTCCATTCCGTCGGGAATGTACAGGCGAATTTCTAAGCCTTCTTCCGTCGATGCCTTCACGAACGCATTCGGCACATCACCGTGCCTCGCTGGCACGCGCCAGATTCTTGCAGGGTGCAAGCACAGCTTTCACTTGGCAGTTCCATCACCGCAGCAAATGTGAACAAGTAGTCAATACCGAACACTTGCTCATTTCCGCATGCTACGAGTCGAGCTTTGTAGCGCTGGATTTTGCCATTGCCATCCCGTTTCTTCTTATATACCCATTTCGAGTGTAGTCGAGCGGTACCCGGAGACACCTTCACAACTTTCCAAGTGTCGTTCGCTTCCAGAGAAGCAATTTCTTCCCGCTCCGCGGCCCGCCATTTCTCACTTTCCGCGCAACGTCTGGCAGCAGCAAAATTTGCTGGCTCCTTATCATCCGCATGAGTATCTTCCACATGTACAGCGCTTGAGACCAGTGCTCCTTCCGACCCTCCGTCGTCATCTCCATCAGCTTCACGGCGTCGAACAGATTTCTTCCTCACGCGCTGTGACCGACGTGGCTTGGTCTCTCCTTTAAATTTCCAGTTTCAGGCGCATTCTTCTCCACGTCTTCCGTGACATTGCTCGCGCCAGGACTCGTTCTACCGTTGGCCATTTCTGCAAGTTCTTCAAGAATTAGTTGCTGTGAAATGCGGTCGCTGTCAGCCTGTTTCAACGTCTCGATGTCGCTTTACATGGCGGGTCACCACAACCTTGTTGCTCTCCGGTAAGTATACTCGATACCCCTTTGTTTCGTCGCTTTTTCCGATCACAACTCCACGCTGAGAACGCTTTTGCAGATTCTTCTTGCTGGTGTCAACGAATACAGCGCAAGCAGAATCAAAAACCACAATGTCTTGCAAACTTGGCGCACGTCGAGAGCACCTCCAGCGGCGACATTCGGTCATCGTTTGCACGGGTGGGACTGCGGTTCAATACCATAGACCGCATATTCTGCCGCATCTCCCCAAAATGTCAGTGGCAACTCGGAAGCAAACAGCATGCAGCGCACGATGTTCATCACCGTTCGGTGCATCCTCTACTTTACCGTTGGCAGCTTGGGTCCTTGCCTCGCTCTTCTGACGGGCCACTCCTGATTGCTTGCAAAACTCGTCCACGTTGTTGTATTCTGCACCTCCGTCAGTACGTAGGACACGAACCTTGCACCCAAATTGCTTCTCGAACCAGGTCAGAAATTGTTCGAAGTATTTGGCGGCCTGATCCTTCGTCTTCGCCAAGAACACGCGGCAGTAATTGGACTTATGGTCCACGAAGTTCACAAGTATCGATTTCCGTCGGTCTCAGGGGCGTAACAGGGCCTTTCAAGTCACTGCAAATCACCGCCCCACGATCAACTGGAGCATGCTCCCAGTGTCTTTCGTCGGCTGTTGGGCACGCGTCTGCTTGCCTTCAGCACATACACGACAGTTGACCCGCTTGTGGCTAGTAATCTCAATCCCAGAGGCTGGGTCTTTCGCGATCCGCTCGATTGTATCAAATGCAAGATGTCCAAACCTCTCGTGAAAGCCGACCAAAGTATCCTTCTGAACAATTCGAGAGGTGAGATGGCGGTCTTCCTCCACCACGGCGCTCATCACAACTTCTTTCATCTGTTGCACAGAGCGCTGTCGACCACATTGCACTCTTGCTACCAGTACGTTGCTCTTGATATCCGCGTAGAACACCACTCGTGTAGGGTTGCCCTTCAATACTGCCACACAGCCATTGTGATCAGCCACCTTGCAGCCCATTTTCAGCAACAAGCAGTACGACATCAGGTTCTGGCTGGCTAGCTTAGGTGCATAGTAGACGTTCCTCAGTGTGATCTCGGCCTGGACGCCGTCCACCATCGCTTTAAGCACAGCGCTGTTCCCTTCAGCGTCACCTCAAGCTTTATTGCCATCGGGCTGAAAACTCTCCTCCGCGTCGTGGCATTCCGTGACGTCCTGAGCATCGTCTTGTCGTTCACCATATGACGACTTGCACCACTGTCAATATCCAGTCGTCAGTCCCGAGGCCCATGTTCCTGAACATTCAAAGACCATTTGATCTTACTCTCGTCACCACCATCGTTCTTGTGCTCTTTTTCAGGACAATCGCGCCGGATGTGGCCGACATTGCCACACTTGTAGCATTTCCTGCCAGTTGTGACGGTGCTGACTGTGTCCTTCCCGATCCCTTTGAACGTCTTGTCCTCGTCCTTCAGTGCTTGAGCCCACGCCACAAGCTCACTTGCCTGTTGCATTGGGTCTGGCCTCGTAGGGTCGTACTTCGCCATCATAGCGATCTTCAAATCCGGGTCAGCGTACTTCACCACGTTTTCCAGCACCAAACTCGGCGACGCGTTGGTAGCCCCATTAGCGCATTCAGGTAAAGGAAGTGGTCATTCCATGTACGCGAGCTCTCCTTCCGGGCTGAAAACATCCTCATCGCCTGCTGATTGGAGATGTTCACACGGAACGCCGCATTCATTTGTTCCATCACAAACCAAAGATTTGGCTGGGTAGCCCCACCACCGCTGCACATGTTGATGGAAGTACTTTTCAGCTTTGCCTCGCAGATGCTCTGCGAACTTATTGACCTTCGCCCGTTCCGTCCAGCGATAGCGGTAGGCGATCTCGGCCATCTCAACCTGCTCAATGAACAGTAATGCCCACTGTTCAAAGCCAGATCTAGACCTTTGTAGACCTCGTTACCGTCGAATGCGCGTAGCGCAACCAGCCTCTCGCAGGGGGACGCGTGGTTCAGCTGCCATGACAGGCTCAGCATGTTGTTGCTGTGGCTGCTGCTGCGCGTGTGCTTGGACCGGGGCGGGCGGTACGCTTGGTACTGTGGAACCCCGCGGTCACTTCGTGGTCAAGATAGCCAGCACGCGCCCATCCTCCAGGAGTCTGGACCCCCAGGCCCACATGTCCACCTCCAAGCTCGTCAACGTGCATTTGCCGCATCCCGAGGCTCCCGCCCTCCTCAATCGCTTGACGGAAGACGCTTCGCCTCAGCGGTTGGTCAGGAGACACCGGCGCTCCCCGAGGCGTGACCGCCTTCTCCAGCATGTTCACCTTGGTGGTCAGCTGCCTCAGCAGCACCATCATATCCTCCATTCCGGGAGCGGCTTTTCCTTCATCAGGCGAGCTACCCCTTTCGTGGGCAGCAGGATCACCGCCACCAGTACCTGGCGCAACCTCTTTCGCAGGTAGCGGAGGTGTCTGTCGTGGCGAGACTTCGCCAGCGTCCTTGGAACTCATAACCTATTGAATGTGTACGCTTTAGAAGGGAAAAGGAAAAGTGATTTACTATCAGTGCCGTACAGTCTCGCTGCGCAGAATTAACCCACGCGAGGTACCTTATCCACTACCGCTTACGACGTAACTTCCAACAAAGAAGTCCTGGGTGCGATGTATGCTACTCGACGTTGCTTTCCCAGAGTCACTTGTGATCGCCTCACATTTGTTTCGCCGCAGCAACAAATATTTGTCATTGGTGATGATGCAAATATCAGACTTGCGTGGTGTCGTATCGAAATATTGCTGAACTACCACTTGAAAAGAAATGAATAAGGAAAACAATTTGCTGCACTTCCACGATTCCTCGACTGGTACACACGAATACCACGTCGATCCTCTTATCTGCTCATAGCTCAAATCAACTCTCAAAAGCGAACCTGCAGTCGGTTCTCCCACTTACGCGACGATCTTGGGGCCGATCACAGGCACGTAGCTGAGCACCGACACAGTGATGCCCTTGAGTTCCGCACGTAGACGACGACGCGTGAACCACTTGCGACTTGGTGTAGTCAGCGGCACCAGCAATTGTGACCTTCAAGACGGTAAAGTCCTTAGTCTTCCAGGCGACATCCACAGTTCTTCTTCAGAGCGAACTGCATCCTAAACGGCTACATTAGCGCAACATCACAAGCGAAAACACGTTTTATATTGTTATGATTGGTCGAATAAATTTTGTTTTTAAATTACCATTTGATGTTGCTGGTAGACGACAGGAGCAACATTCATCCGAATTTATAAAATTATATAAAACATAACGTATAGCAGTTATTTCAGACAGCCCACCAGACTAAAAAGCCAAAACGAATTTCAAAGGGATAAGAAAATAGAGGAATAGCAGCTATCGGAAATAAAATTTCCGAGAACAAGTCCTTTTTCCGTGGATGGGGCTGCTAGTGAGGGATATCTCGAGGCATTAGAGTGGGGGCTTGAACACGGTGGGGTGTGTACAACCGCAGCGATGGATGCAGCCGCCAGCAGTGGGCATCTACAAGTTGTGCGATGGCTACATCGACATTGCACAGACGGTTGCACAAAACGAGCGCATGGTCATTTGGAGGTAGTCCGTTGGCTACACTACAACCGCATGGAAGGATGTAGCATCAAGGCAATGGATGGGCAGCGCATTGCGGTCATCTTCATGTAGTGAAATGGCTACACAGACACCGGGCTGAAGGTTGCACTACTGCCGCCATGAACGAAGCTGCCAGACGAAATCATCTCGATGTGGTGCAGTGGCTACATGATCATCGTTCAGAAGGCTGTTCACAAGAAGCAGATGGAGCCGCTAGCAACGGAAATGTGGCACTGATTCAATGGCTGACCGCTCATTACTCTGAACACTGCAGCCTTTCACACTCAGTTCTGGAGAATGCAGCCGCAAACGGCCATTTAGACGCACTACAGTGGTTGTACAAGCAACAGAATGGAAGCAGTATCACCGAGTGGATCGCCTCTGGGGCAGTGGATCGTGCTGCCAGTAGCGGGCGTCTTGACGTTGTAAAGTGGCTTCACAAGCGTCACCCTAAGCCTGGAAACTGCACCACAGTAGCTTTGGACGGCGCAGCCTCGAATGGACATTTGGAAGTTGTAAAATGGCTACATGTGAACCGTAGTGAAGGTGGCACATACCGAGCAATGGATGGAGCAGCAGCTGGAGGACACTTAGAGGTGATAATGTTCTTGTACTCGAATCGCTCCGACGGATGCACCTCTGACGCTGCAGTGAACGCTGCTGTGAATGATCACGTGGAGGTCGTTCAATGGCTTCTATAACACTATCCACAGCAGGCCAGACACGAAAAAGTTCGCAAGTTCGCAGCGAGATACAATTTTTCGCTACTCGATCAGTCCGACGGCGTCGGCGTATACTAGAGCTTTTCAGATTATAAGCATGCAATACGATGCTGTATTAGATGAAGGCTATACTCGTGGTAGTTTCATCCTATGTAGGTTGTCTACGCGGAGGTCTTCTCGCCAAGGAACGGGTAGTCCGTGTATCCCGTCTCGTACGGCACATCAAGCGGCAGGTACACCGTCTGCCAGTTGACCGGATTTAACTCGGCGTTCGAACGGATGCGCTCCACAAGGTCGGGGTTCGAAATGAAGTCGCGCGCAAGAGCCACAAGGTCGGTTGTTCCATCCTCGACCACCTTACGAGCTTCAGCACCGTCATAGCCGGAGGCGCTGATCATGACGCCGTCATACATTTTGCGGTAAATCGTGGTGACTCCACCCTCTGGTGCATCAGGTGCTGGCTGCTGCCCGCGTGGCTCGACCATGTGAACGTAAGCCAGGTCGTAGTCGTTGAGCTTCTTCACGACATAGTCAAAGATCTTACGAGGGTTCGAGTCGGTGCACCCGAACGCCGTGCCGAACGGAGAAAGACGAATTCCCACCTTGCTCGAGTCTACGGAAGACAGAACAGCCTCGAGGGCCTCGAACATGATGCGTGCGCGGTTCTCCGGACTGCCACCGTACTTGTCCGTGCGCAGGTTTGTCCCATTCAACAGGAACTGCTCCAGCAGGTACCCGTTCGCAGCGTGGAGCTCCACACCATCAAAGCCCGCCTCCAGAGCGTTCTCGGCCGCACGCTTGTAGTCGTCTATGATACCAGGGATTTCACTGATCTCAAGAGCGCGGGGGTTCTCATAAGGCAAGCGGCCTTTGGCGGTCGAGATGTGACCCTGCACCCCCTCCATGTTTGTCGCACTCGCCGATACAGGTTGGGCTTCATTCGGGAGGTTCAAGTGGTGGCTAACTCTTCCGGTATGCCACAACTGGTTGAAAATGACACCACCTTTGTCATGCACGGCCGTCGTGACGTTTTTCCAGCCTTCGATTTGCTCCGGCGTGAAAAGACCTGGGGCTCCGTAGTAACCACGAGCGTAGGCACTGATGTTGGTGGCCTCAGTAATCAGCAATCCACCGTCGGTTGCTCGCTGCTTGTAAAATTTTGCCACTGCCGGACCAGGCACTCCGTCGTCACCCATGCGTTGACGAGTCATGGGGGCCATGACTACGCGGTGCTTCAGTTGAGTCGGAGCTTTCTTGCCGCCCAGTTTCACTGCAGAAAAGAGGCTGGAGGCCATGGTGAGTATTGGTCCGGAGTTGTTGGTTGTTGACTTGGTCACTTCGAGGTGTTTTCAAGAATGAAGCATGCCTTGCAATCGCATGAGTTGAAACTCTTTGTCGCAAGTATTAGTCATGCAGTTAGAACGACACCTTAAATAATCCCGTTACCACACACACCGATGACGCAATCTAAAGGTTGGCACATCCCAAGACAACCTACAGCGAACGCGTTTTCATACAGGAATTGTGGTCAACATCCGTGTTGTAAACATTTTCATTTACGTTTCTAAATCCTGGGTGCAGGGTAGTGCTGCCCCAACCAATCTACTATGTTAGCTGTTACCTCTTGCAGCAGCGTCTACAGCTGTATATCGGCTGCAGCCCTCATTACGCTGTGAATGTAAGAACAACACGACCTCGAAATGTTTGTGGACTGCAGCATCAATGGTGCAGCCTTCCGATCGCTGTCGATGTAACCACTGAACGATGTCAAAATGTCCGTTGTAGGCGGCACCATCCATCGCATTGTCAGTGCATCCTTCCGATCGATGGCGATGGAGCCGTTTCACTACCTCTAGATGGCCGGGCTGAGCTGAGGTACAGCCCTCGGTGCGGTTAATGTGCAACCACTGAACAACGTGGAGGTGGCCATTGCTGGCTGCCCGATCCATTGCCATCGTTGTGCATCCGTCGGAGCGGTGATCATGAAGCCACTTAACTAGAGATGGCCATTTGCAGCAGCACCGTCCATCGCAGCGGTAGTACACCCGACCATAACGTTCTCATGAAGCCATTGGACCACTTCCAAGTGCCCATTACGAGCTGCTGCGTTCATGACACTCGGAGAGCAGCCTTCAGTTCGGTTCGCATATAGCCATTGTACAATCTCTAAATGACCCTCAGCTGCAGCGGTCGTCATGGCTGCTCGTGTGCATGTTGGTACTCTGCTTCCCCTTAACCCCAAGCCTATTTTGACCCCCCGGCAAGTCTTTAACATGTTGTATAATACTACATGTTAAGGACAGTCTAATCTTGATTTTTGTATTACCTGTGATAAGTACGAGTGTAAAGTCTGTACTGCGGGAAGGCAACCTGATTGCTTGCACATCGTGCGCAGCGCTATGTACCAGCGAAGTTGTCATATACACCTTCTCCAGTCTCGCAGGTGGGCGTATGTTGTATATACTGCGACTGGTTTGGGCCTTTTTATTTGAAGTTGACACAGAGCAAACATTTTTGCCTAGCTATGCCATGCTTCAGTTCCAGAGGGATTGAACATCATGCTGCAAGCAATCTTTTCTTTGCGATTGTAATCATCAGTGTTCCTACTTGTCTTGTTCGCTACCATCGTCCTAACGCTTCTTACGACTCCTCCTCGCCCACCTCCTCCTCTTCCGCTTCCTCCTGCTCGTCTTTTTTCGCTTCTTCTTCTCCCTCCTGCTCGTCCTCTTTCTCTTCTTCATCTCCCTCCTGCGGCTCCTCCTTCTCTTCTTCCTGCCCCCTGTCCTCAGCATCTTGGTGGCCACGCGGCCACCAAGATCCGGAGTCTTGTCACAAATCAGTGAATCTATCTGTGTCTTGGCCTTAGCACTTTTCTGGCTTTTCTTGTTACAATATTCACCTACCCGCGTGCATTTCACGGTTTTTAACATGTTGTATTATACAACATGTTAAGAATAAGCCAATTCTGGTGTGGACCACTAATGTAGTCATATACAACGGTTGAGAGCGGGGGGGGTTAACGTCTCTCTATCTCTTAGGCGCTTTCTCTTTCTTCTTTCAGGGGAAGACTCCATTGATATTCCCACGCTGTGGAGGACTGGAGAACATCTAAGTGTCCATTGCTGGCTGCTGCATCCATTGCTGTGGAAAATCGGGGATAGCCGTACGCATCTGGTCTGCAGATCGGGCAGGTCAACGTCCGCATTGTTTGAAAACGCCGAGTATAGCCACATTACAACATCCAGATGACCACGTTCGGCTGCCATGTTATCTCCGTAGTCAGAGCGTGAACATATTGAGCGACTTCCTCGTGGCCATTCATAGAAGCTAAGAACATTGATCGAAAAGCACCTCGTCTAAGATCTCGTTCCAACAGCCAAATGACGATGGGAAAAAACCCACACGCAGAAGCACCTTGAACCCCTTCGTCGACATTTTCCAGGATATCGTGTTCAACCAGCCACTTAACGATATCGAAGTGGTTGCTCATGGATGCATTACGAAATGCGTCTCCGACGTGCTCTACGAACCCGTGATCGAACAACCACTGAGCCATGTGAAGATGGCCCGTTCTGGCAGCATCATTAATTGTAGGTGGTGGTAGGTCCGGCATATCCTGATAGAGACTCTAGCCAGTCAAAACAAGCTTCAACTTGATCTGCGTCACCGAATAGTTCTTCTCCGTGAATCCTAGCCTGGCGCCTTCGTCCATAGCAGGTTTATACGATCGTGCCCAATGCTTCTCTTAAAGTCGAAAGTGTCAAATGGTTTTCTCCTGCTCTGCGATCATATAAATGTCGACCGGTGTGAGAGCTCAGTGCCAAATGACAATTGACCTAACCGGTGGAGATGCTCTAATAAGGCCTTGGTGCCTTGGTGCCATCCTATCACTCCGCAATCTGCCACGATGGAAACACCCCATTCCAGCACGGAGTTCAGTTATGATCGGCATCAAGGGCCACGCGCCGAGTCCGGTGAATGGTTTGAAGGAGCTGCGTACAGTCGAAGCAAGGCAACCTTCTGTAGATGGATGAGGGCGTTCAAGCGTGGATGGTCATACAAGTAGCGGCGACGGGAACAAATGTGGGTGGAAAGACTCGCAGCGTACGCGTTGTGATCGTATCGTAGCATAGGTAGGACACCAGTACGATAGATGTCTCCTAAAGTTTTTATAGATCCTAGAACTAATATATTAGTTTAAACATACATATTTCCTAAAGTTAATAGTACCACAAACAGCAACCACGTACACTCGACCCTGTGGCTCTGCAACTTCGTCGCAGCTTTAACTGCTCTGCGTCTCCAGCTACGTTGCCTGTAATTCACTGACGCCAAGCGAGACTTACGGCTGTCCCAGTCAAAGTGTCTTGAAATAATCTCCATTTGATCACTTTTGACGAGCATCCTTACCAGTAGCAATGCTTTCACGTCGTCTTCAAAGCAGTGATAGTGTTGCATCACCCGCAGCGTCTCCACAGCCTTACATTGGCGTCTCCACTCCGAGAAGTGTTGCAAGTGGAGTGTCTCTCAAAAATGATACTTCAATTCCTCGTCTAACACTGGAGTGGCGTTCCCTGCAGCTAGAAGTCCCAGTACAAAATGCTCAGACTAAGGAATCCGAGCAGAAAATCATTCTCGAATCGATGAGTGGCATAGCTCGACCTGGAGAACTTTTGGTAGTCATGGGACCTTCAGGTGCTGGTAAAAGCTCGTTACTGGACTGCATTTCCGGTCGCAATAACGCCATCAAAGGAAAAGTGACTGTGAACGGCTCGCCGTGGACTAAAAAGCTCAAGCGCTTTGCTGCGTACGTGATGCAGGAGGATTTATTCCACGCCACACTGACTGTCAAGGAACATTTGGTACTGCAGGCGAAGCTGAGGATGAGTGGCTCCTGTACTCCTGAGCAGTATTTTGGAAGAGTGGATACATTACTGGAAGAGTTCGGACTCTCAAAGAGCAAGGACACGTTGATTGGGGGCTGGATGCAGCGTGGGATTTCCGGTGGCGAGAGGAAGAGACTGGCGTTAGCGACGGAGTTTTTGACCAACCCGTCGGTGCTCTTTGTCGACGAACCAACGTCCGGACTGGATAGTTTCATGGCCAAGTCGGTAGTACAGCAGCTCAGGAGATTGGCAGTGAACGAAGGACGCACTGTAGTGGCCACAATTCATCAGCCGTCGTCCGAAGTGTTTGCTCTCTTTGATAGACTGGAACTGCTGGCGGACGGAGCTTCAATTTACCAGGGAAAAGCAGATGCGGTGGTGGATTACTTTGCAACTCGCGGCTTCGAGTGTCCGAATTTTATGAACCCGGCAGACTATTTCATGGAGAAGATCGTTGTCGTTGATGGCGATACAGACCACGCAGGAGTGGAGCGGGTGCAGATGCTGAAAGAAGCTTGGAAAGCGCATGCAGCGCAACAGAATACTAGAGTCGAGGTTGTGAACCCGCAAGATGTCTTCGGTTCTGGAGCAAGTGGTGATATCGTCTCCACTTCTCGTTCGGACGAGGATAAAATGGATTTTGAAGACTCGAGAGCGTCATTATGGGGTCAAATTCACGTCTTGGCAACTCGTAATGCCTTGAGACTACTGCGTGACAAGACAGCGTTGAGACTTCAGAGCGTGCAAACTCTCGTGACCACACTTCTAGTCGGTATTATCTTCTTCCAACTTGAACTGGACCAACAAGGTGTATCGAACTTCTCCGGAGCCTTCTTCTACATCGTAACGGAGCAGGTCTACGGTGCATCCATGCCAGCAATCATGTCTGTTCCTATGGAACTGCCGATCGTGTACCGCGAGTACGACATCGGTCTGTACTCTGTGGCGTCCTGGTACACAGCCAAGAACTTGTGTGAGCTTCCCCAGCAAGTTATTCTCCCCATTATCAGCTTGTTGCCGCTGTATTTCCTGGTTGGGATTGGCCACGACTTGAGCATGTACATCCAGATGCAACTCGTGCTCATTCTCCTCCACAGCGCGTGTGTAGCCTTCGGGTACTGCATTTCCTGTGTATGTCGTCGCATCGACATTGCGCCACTTGCAGGCAACATCGTGCTCATGCCTCTGCTGTTGCTGGGAGGTCTCTTTATCGACCCTAGTGACGTGCCTGCCGTTCTACGCTGGGTGCAATACATTACGCCTTTCCGGTACGGTTACTACGGGCTCATGCGTGTGTTCTGGCGACGAGTGGAAGACATTTCGTGCGATACTGGTGTGACTTGCGCCGCTACGACAGGCCTCCAAGTACTGGAGAACAAGGGCATCTCCAACAGATCTGTCGTATCGGATTTATTGCTGCTGCTTGCATTGAGCGTCGCTTTCCGACTAATTGGCTACATCGCTTTAGCTATTAACGTTGGGAAGAGAAAATGATTTTTTAATCGAAATTAATTTTAAGTCTGAAACGGTCCATCTAAATTGGTTCCAGATGGAATTTATTTAGAACACGACTTGACGTTATGTTGTTGTCCGGTGGTCTGGCTTATTCCCACTTTTCCCTCGTCCTGATCAAGCTCAGACTCTGCAACAATGGTGCGACTAACTCCAGTGCTTTCACTTGCATCGCTTGTCGCTCCTGTTGCTAGCCACGAGGCGTATGCCAGGAAACTCCCAAACGGCGAGAATGTGACTGGAGTCAAAGCGATTGGGCACACTGATCCCAATGGCGGAGGGATTCGGAACGCCTTTGGCAGAGCTTTCTACGACGCAGGCCACGCATGGACTAGGGAACTTTGTATGAGTGATTCCGATCGTGACGGCCAAACGAATGGCGAAGAGCTGGGTGATCCGTGCTGCGAATGGACCGAGGAGTCTGCGAAAGCCCCTCTGTGGACTAGCGGCGTCTCAAACCCTGGAGACGATGCCAGTACGTCGAATAAAGCCAAGTGGCCAGCTTACGAGTGCTCAAGTGTTTCAAGCAGCTCCAAGGCAGAGAGTGCAAGTGCTTCCGGGACGGACAGCGACTCTGGCAGCTCGACTTCAACGGCACCGAGTGTTGTCCCTGCTGCTTCCGTGTCTGTTGCTCTCGCGTTCATATTAGCGCTCGTGGTTTAAGTCCAAACTTTATTTGACGTCAACGCGCATTGAAAGCAAATGTTCTGTCGTTACAATTCTAACAGTAAAATGGAATATCGCGTTGTGATTGGCTGTTCATGTTGAGGTGCTGACACAATTTTACGTGCTGTACACTATTTTCGATGGCCACGCTTTTGACTAATCATCATGATTTGTATCCTGTGTATCATCCAATAGGGACCATTTCCCGAAGAGCTCAAGTAGTCATGGGTCGATTCCGCTTCGCTCTGCTTTCTCTGTCGCTGCCGTTCCTCTCTCCATGCAATGGCTGCTCCGACTTCCTATTGTCCACTTCAAACCCTACACATAGTGTCGTTAGTGGTCGTACTATGGATTTCGAAGCGGATCTGGACTCTGCACTGGAAGTGATTCCAAGAAACACCCAATTCCAGGAATTACCCGCTGCTGGATGTCCTCACTGTCCGGATTTTGAATGGCAGAACAAATTGGGCTTCGTGGCCGCCAATGTGTACGGGGTCAATGTAGCAGTTGATGGTCTTAACGAGGAAGGATTGTCTGCTGCTTGGCTGTATTTGGAGGCGTCGCAGTACCCCACACCTGAACTTGGAGTAGACAACTTCAATTCCAGCAAACCCATCGTCACTTCCATTTGTTCCTATATTTTAGGCAACTTTGCCACAGTGAACGAGGTGAAAGCGGGTCTCGAAGACGTGCAACTAGCTGGTATCAACGGCCAAGTGGCTCAACAGGTTCTCCATGTGCCGGCGCCTTCAGACGGGAAAGCTCATTCTGCTCCACTGCACGTGAGTGTCCACGATCGATACGGACACAATTTGGTTATTGAGTTTCTAAATGGGAAAACTATTTTCCATGATAATCCAAATGGAGTGTTGACAAATGATCCTCCACTGACAGAACAGTTGGAGCTACTGAACAAGCATCTGAGTGAAGCTACGGGGACAATCGACACTGGGGATCTACTACCTGCAGGATACGGATCTACTGCGAGATTTGTGAGACTTTCAGTGCTTAACAAGGAAATCAGCAAAGGATACAGCGCACCAAGCGTCCATGCTTCATACGTTGAAGCTACTGAAGAACAACGGATGGTGTCGGATACTTTACACATGTTAAACACGGTGGTTCGTCCTCCGATGGGAGAAGCCACTCAGTGGTCATTTGTCCGCGATCACAAGCGCCGGTTGCTGTACATCCGCTCTACTGCGAACCAACTTTTGCGTCGAGTTAATTTGGACATGATTGATTGGGCTGATCCTCACGCACGCCGACTAATTCCAGTATCGTATGGGATATGGTTCTTGGATTCGACAGTGCCGCTTCTCGATGATCACAACTCAATGCGCACGAAAGATCTTCCGGCTCGTTCGATAGTCGAAGCTGCTCTCTCTCAAACACAAGACCCATCTCTCGCTTTCAGCAAACTAACGGTTAAAGATCGATTCCGAGGGGCGAATGAAGCTACTGACCAGATGCAGTTCCTTGCAGCAACTGCACAAATGCAGCAGGCAGATGAGATGGAAACATATTCTCCTTGGTGGGTCTTCGTGGTGGGTTCGGTTGCCGGTGGTATGCTCACAGCTCTACTCTCGGTAGGGTGGAAGATGATCATCACTGACTGCTTACGACGTCACAATGGCTACAAACCAATTGCTGAGATTTAGCTGTTGACAGTGAGTGACTGTTTGTAGGCATGTGTATTCATGTTGCATTTCTCAATCTGTTCTTCTTGTTCTACCGGTTTACACTACCCATTCACTTCTCGTAGCCCAATTCATCCTCTCTTTCCTCCTCAATAATGTACTCAAGTAGCATAGCAAAAGTGTCATCAGTGAGTTGAAGCTCTGGTAAATCTGCCATGCAGGACGTATCGACTTTCTCTGGATCGCCGCTGTTCAAAATGAACGACGTCGTGATCGTTGGGCCGCACAATGTGTCGTCATCTGGAGTTGTAGCTGCTAAACCACACACGTGAGCTCCGAAGTCAAATTCCACCAACATCTTTTGACTCGTTTCAGGGTCGCTCAAATCTGTCGATTCGTATTGGTATCTTCCAAATTCCCACGGTGTCTGGAAGTCTAAGCCGCCGTTGATAATGAGTAAACTGGAATTCGGAGGCACTGGCGCAGTTTGATCGGAGAATTCATCCACTGCGTACGTGAATCTCTTTCCTAGATCTGACGTATTCGTCCCGTTGAAAGAGAACTGACTGCATGCTGGGTCTTTCTCGCTTGTCAGTAGGTTTGGGTCCAAATTTCCAGAAAGAAGACAGTATTGCGCTAGTTTGGCGGATCCCAAAGAGAAAACCCCATTCATGTAGAACTCTTCCAGCTCTGCTTCAGTTGGTGAAGGTTTGCTCCAGAGTTCAGAGTAGGAAATCAGCAAATACTCGAGCTGAGCTATGGACCCGGTGTTTGCAGTATCCAGCCGAGAACTGAGTGGTAACTCCATTAGTTTAGGAATCTTAGAGCTGCTAAATGCTGCTGGAAGTGCAAATCCCTTTGCTTTTTGTAGAATCAGATCTAACAGCGGACCCAATAACAACTCCAGTTCTTTCTGATCTTTACTGTTGCATCGGCGCATTCGGCCTAGAATTGACGGAACCATCGCCCGAACGGAGGGATCTCGAACTAGTAGCCCCAACAGTGGACGCAAAGCTTGCGATGGAATTTCAATACCCGTAAGAAGCATCAAATCCAACGCACAAAGGTTCTCCGTCTTGTCAATCTCATCGTAGATATCCAGCACAACGTCCAGAATATCTCTATCACTACTGATTTCCAGTGAAAGAGGACACATTTTCTGTTGTTCTGCACACATCTCGAAAAATCTTCTCGTTGGAGCCAATATATTCTGATCCCAGTGTGAGAAGAATAACCGTGTCCTGGGGTCAGATCCCGCTTCCGATACCACACCATCTAGTATGTATCCCTTTACTTGTGCTGGAGCCAAATGCATCACGCGTTCCACCAGATAAGTGCCGTAACTCGTCCCGTACAAATAAGCTTCTCCCACCCCAGGGCTTTCACTGTCATTCTCGAGCCCATCCAGTAGATAAACGATATCTTGAGCTGCAGAAGTCACTGAAAAAGCCTCTGAGTGCCTGTCGAGTTGGTGCAATACATCTTCCACACAATAGGGAAGCTCTTGTAGCAGAATGTCGATTCCACCAGGACTTCCTTCTGTGTTTACTTGAGCTGCCACACACTCCAGGAAGGAACTTCTCCCCGTTCCTCGATGATCCACCGTATACACATCCACAGAACTCTCAGACATAGCATAGATCACCAACATCGATGTTTCCACTACAAAAAAGAAGAAAAAAATAATAATACCATAAACAACAAACGAATTCTTCAACAAAACATTTATGAACTTACTGTCCGCAGAAGATGCGCCCGGTCCTCCAGCCAAGAACCACACACTTTTTCGAGGTTGTACAGTTTCTACTGCCAATTTCCGTTTGATGAAGATCTCAATGGACTTTGAACTGTTGCAGATTCCGGAATGACACATTGGTACCTCCACTGTCGCACACTCAAAGCTGATGTCGTTAAGAGAGGGTTCACTTGATACTTCCGTCAATGTACATGGGAACCATCCATTGATATCCATACAGGAGACAATAGCAGACCCATAAGTGAAAAATAAGAGACAAAGCGTCACAAGTCGCAGCATCATTAGACGATCGAATCTTCTTCAACCTACATGTACACATTTCGGTGGTCGAATATGTAAACTGGTGTGGTCCACTATATAATTTATAATGAAATTGATAATATACAGTATATATTCCAATACTTCTAATGGCTGAAGCTCACCGCCATCTAGACGTTGCGAGTCCCAGTGACGTCTCCGCCCCACAACTGCTTGACAAGTTCGACACAGTAGCCAATGACTATCTAATAGCACAGGGATCGAGAATTCGAGAGCTGGAAAACGCGATACGGGACGAATCCACTGCGAGACCAAGTGTGTGGCTCAGACAAATTCTCAAAAATCAGGACTAGAAAAACGAACTATTTGTACGTAAAGAAGTACGGAAGGGGCTGGTTGATTGGCTACCAAAAGACGAGAGTCGTATCCAAGCCAGAGCTTTAGTAGATCACTTTCGTGATGAGATTATGGAAGGGGAAGGGAACAATGCTCGGACGACACTGAACAATCTATTGCCTCTTTATATGACTGTCCCCGAGTTCTTGCTAAAGTTCGGGAATAAAGTCCCAGGATCGTCACCAGGAGGGAAAAAGAGGGATCCACAACGAAAACTATTAGGAAGTCTGGTTCATGAGATGCGGACGTATCTGGAAGCTCTTCTAATGGCGTACGAGGATGCTGTTGACATGTACGAGGAAGATGTAGACCTGAAAGAGACAACCAAAAGATTAAGAACGCGCTGTACGTGTGTCTGAACATAGGGAACGTTGCTTCCCACAATCGAGGGAAGCTGAGCTATTGCCAACGACTTGGGTTATGTGGAGCTGTGGGCGCTATGGCTGAGACTATTCCAAGCTTATCAAGATATTAAAGCAGCGCAGACAACAAAAAGAGCAGGAAGTGCGAAAATACTCGATGGAAATGGATTCATGTCGAGTGGTAATCAGGTGGAGACATTATCGAAACCACTTCCGTTCCTGAAGAAGGTCGTCACAGAGGTTGTCTTGCGAGGGGAGGACTGCCGAAGCTTGAGGCGAGGAGGCCGAGGCGAGGGAAGTCACTTGAGGGGTAGAATGGAAATTCAGAAGTGATTGATTGATACGAGCTTACACTGTCTTCTCTACCTAGCCTGCATCCAATCATTTGGTGCATCCAATCACCAACACTCTGTACTCGTCCAATCATCCTACTCGTCTAATCATCGGTGGCGTAAACATCTTACCGTAATCATCGCGGGATCGTATTGGATCACCTGCAACAGCCCCTCTCAATGCGAACACGCTTGAACGCCAAGAGCCGTCGTTAAGTCCTTGTGACGAGGTCCGCCGAGTCCCTTGGTCAAGATGTCGGCCAGCATGGTCGTAGTCTCGCAGTACTCGACGATCACTTCACCGCGCTTGATTTCATCACGGATGTGGTGGTACTTGATGTCGATGTGCTTCGCGCGGCCATGGTTCACAGGGTTCGTCGTCATCTTGATGCACGATTGATTGTCTTCGAAAATCTTCAGATCCGGGATGTCTTCGCCTGCAGCGTCGAGGATCTCACACAGAAGCTTGTGCACCCACTTGCCTTCTTCAGACTGAGCGCAATGTACTCGGCTTCACTCGTGGAAAGAGACACACTCGATTGTTTCTTGGATCCCCACGACACAGGTCCGCCAAGAACTTGAAACAGGTAGCCCGAAGTCGACTTGCGGTCACTGTGGTCACCAGCCCAGTCTGCATCCGAATAGCCACGAAAGTCGATTCCCTTGGTCGGCGAAAAACGGAGTCCGTGCGACTTGGTGCCCTGAAGGTAACGGAAGATGCGCTTGACTGCAATCCAGTGCTCGACTTGAGGGTTCTCCATGAAGCGCGAAACGTAACCAACTGCAAAAGCAATGTCTGGGCGAGTCGACGTCATCAAGTGCATGAGAGCACCGACAGCTTTGCGGAACGGCGCATCCAACTTGGTCGAGACGTCACTGGCAACAAGCTTCATGCTGAGGTCGACTGGACTGGCAGCAGGTTTGCAGTTCTGCATGCCAAAGCGCTCCAGGATGTCGTTGATGTAGCGAGCTTGGGACAGCGTGACGCTGCCATCTGCGTTGTCGACCACTTCGATGCCCAGAATGAAGGAACACTTGCCGCTGTCAGTCATCTCGAATCGTGCCTTGAGCTGTTTCTTGACTTCAGCAATGATCGTCGAAGAGCTTCCGGTCACCAAAACATCGTCGACGTACACCAGCATCAGAACGCAGTCACCGTCGACAACCTTGATGTAGAGGCACGGATCGTAGCTCGAAACGCGAAATCCGATGGAGCGCACATACTCGTCGAAGGTCTCATTCCACACTCGAGAAGCTTGCTTGAGACCGTAGATCGCCTTGAGAAGTTCCACGCAGTCGTATCCGTCATCGAGTTCCACGCCTTCTGGAACACTGCAGAACACCTTCTCCTTCATCAAGCCGTACAGGAACGCCGTGACGACATCAAGTTGGTCGAGGGGCCAATTGAAGGACTTGGCCACAGCGATGATCATTCGAAGCGTGACGTACTTGACCACCGGCGAAAACGTCTCGGTGTAGTCGATGCCATACTTCTGCACAAATCCTTTCGCAACGAGTCGAGCCTTGTACTTCTCGATGGACCCGTCGGGTTTACGCTTGATCTTGAACACCCACTTGGTTCCGACTGCGCGTTGGTTGTTCGGTAATTTGGCGCCACGAAACACTCCACGAAGTCGCATCGACTTGAGTTCTGCTCGGATCGCCTTGCGCCAGTGGACTTGGTCTTCGCCGCTCACAGCATCTTGGAACGTCTTCGGCTCGGCGCTGTCACTCGTCTCCACTGCATTCGCATTCGCACTCGCACGCCAGTTTATTGACTGAGTCGAGTCACCATCATCATCGTTTTCAGATTTGGCTTCTTGATGGTCGGAGTCCGGAGCGCTTGCTTCTTCTAATCTAGCACTGCGACGCGGTCGACGAACATGTTCACGATCCTCGGCGTTAGAACGAGCCTTGCGTTTCCCCGCCTGCTTGAATTCACGCGTTCCATGGTCGTTCGAAATCTCGAGGTCGTCAAGGATGTCCGCAGCATCTTCGACATCTTCATCATCATCAACAACATTGGCGTCGTCGAAGGTCGATTCGTCGAAAGTGACATCGCGAGAAATCACTACCTGGCCCGCCTCGATGTCATAAACGCGATACGCCTTCGAACGCTCTTCATAGCCCATGAAAATTCCTTCACGAGCCTTGGGGTCCCACTTGAGTCGCTTCTCCTTCGGCGTCAGGACGTAGGCCTTGCACCCGAAAACGCGCATGTGCTTCACGTTGGGCTTCCTCTTGTACACAATATCAAACGGCGTCTTCCCTGGGACCTTGGGTGACGGCAGTCGATTCTTGATGTAAATTGCCGTCATCGCCGCTTCCGCCCAAAACGTCTTGTCCAAACGTGCGAAGTGAAGCATGCTGCGCCCAATGGTCACAATCGTCCGGTTGGCGCGTTCCGCAGTAGCATTCGTCTGATGCGCATATCGAACCGTCGGCTGGACTTCAATGCCATGATTGTCGTAAAAGGCCTTGAGCGAGTTGGTCGCGAACTCCTTGGCACCGTCATGACGCACGAACTTGACCCTGGCATCGAATTGGCGCTCCACTTTAGCGATGAACTTGCGCAGACAGTCTGCACTCTCCGACTTGGTGCGCAAACAGAATCCCGTCATGCAGCCGCTGGCTTCGTCAGTGATCAGCAGTAGATACTTGCTGTCACCAAGCGACTCTTTCTCCATGGGGCCACAAAGGTCGAAGTGCAGGAACTCAAATGGCTTGTACTTGGGCTTGTCCGGGTTACTGGGAAAGGGTTTTTGGACCATCTTCCCTTGTTGACATCCGCGGCATCCGCTTGAGTTCTTAGACGAGGTCGGCATTTTCGCGCCCGTCACCATGCCGCTCGAAACCATCTTCCGCAGCACGTCGTTCGGAGCATGACCCATCCGCGCATGAAGATCGACACTGTTGATCGAGGCCCTAGTCGTCGAATTGGCAGAACCCTTGGGTACTCGTAGCCAGTAGAGTCCGTCGATCAGGTCCGCGGAAGCAACGATCTTCTTCGACGACTTGCGCACAATGTGCATCTCGGAGCCGTCAAACACCACCTTGAAGTCTCCACCTCGGTTGATCTGAGGCACAGACAGCAGGTTCTTGTTCATACTCGGCACGTAGAGAGCATCTTCAATTCGGACGTCGCGCACACTTCGGTTGGGCAGAATCACTTGTTGTACAACGGTACCAACTCCCAAAATCTTGGCCGTTTGACCGTTGGCAACAGTGAGTTCGCCTTCGTCGCGCAAGTTGATGTCGATGAACTTGGACTTGTCGTTGCAGATGTGGTGGGTTGCACCACTGTCGATCGCCCATGAGCTTTGAAACTTCTTGCCCGACGACACTCCACACGCTGTCGACATGGAGACCGCGAACGCGATGTAGTCGTCATCGTCGTCGCACCACTCAACGTTGCTGGCACCGCGACCACCTCGGCCGCGTCGTGCTCCTCGATTTTCTTCTTTCTGCTTGGTCCAGCACTTGTCGATCAGGTGCCCCAATTTTCCGCAGTAGTCACACCGGCGAGTTTGACGCTCGGCGTTGAAGGCCTTTGCTGCTTCCTCGATTTTCACCGCCGCAGTCTTCTCGCCTTGTCGCTTGATATGCTCATTCGTGAGCACCTTCACCACATCTTGCGTCCGCAGCTCTGCATTGCTCATCTCCATGTTGAGCACGACGTTCTCGTAGCTCTTGGGCAGACTGCGCAGCAAGCAGATCGCCACATCCTCGTCCTCCATCTTGGCGCCGATACTGCTAAGCTTCGCGCTGATGTTGAGGACCTCGTTACAATGGTGAAGGATGTTTCCGCCTTCTGCCATCTCCATGCTGAAGAGCTGACGCTTGAGATAAATGCGTCCAGCCTTCTGCGATCCACCGTAAAGGGTACGCAAGCGCGCCCACGCGACCCAGGCTTCCTCGTAGTCGTCGACAACATGATGGTAGTCCGCATCCATGTGGAGGAGCATCAGACCGAAGGCGACGTTACTCGACTTGACATACTCGTCCTTGGCCCTGGAGTCCGTGAACGTAGGCGTCGTCTCGCGGTTCACCACATTCCACACCGACTTGGTCAGGAACACGCCACGCATGTAACGGTTCCACGTGGCGTAGTTCTCGCCGTTGAACTTGTCGATGGAGATCTTGGTATCTTGGACAGATGACATCGTGCTTGGGCTCATAACCTGAAGAAGGTCGTCACAGAGGTTGTCTTGCGAGGGGAGGACTGCCGAAGCTTGAGGCGAGGAGGCCGAGGCGAGGGAAGTCACTTGAGGGGTAGAATGGAAATTCAGAAGTGATTGATTGATACGAGCTTACACTGTCTTCTCTACCTAGCCTGCATCCAATCATTTGGTGCATCCAATCACCAACACTCTGTACTCGTCCAATCATCCTACTCGTCTAATCATCGGTGGCGTAAACATCTTACCGTAATCATCGCGGGATCGTATTGGATCACCTGCAACTATAGATTGGTTGGTTTTTTACTCGGAAAAAAATATCGGTTGAAAACCGGTTTAAAAACGGTCTTCTATCGGGCGACTGGTTCATTAACCGTTGAGACAAGAGCAAAGAAAGAGCAGCTGCTGAGTTAACCACGGAAAGCATTTGGACAGCAAGTAGTCTCCTGGAGGTGTGCAGTACCCTAATTCAAAGTTTTATGTTTGTGGGTATGTACCAGGTGGACGTGGGCTACAACTTATAGTACTCCGTGTCGAGTGTCAGTGAGAAATGCGTCTTAAAGCGCAAGGCGTTGCTTGCAGAAGGACGTGTGTAAGCGTATGTCAAGAGGAGCCTCGCAAACTCTCAATTCCCATCAAGCGACAATCTACCTGGATGTTTGATCGCAAAGACTTTTCACCTGCGCGAACTACTTACTTGTACGGGCCGGCAACATGAGGCGTGAAGTGAAGCCAAATGCCTCCTGGTTTCCGTCCCATCCTGAAAAATGGAAAATGAACTTGTAGAGACGATGGTGGTGTCTCTAAACTTGCGAGCTTGGCTGCGGAATAGCAACGTTCAAACAGCTGAGCATCTTATCCGTATTGATCAATGGTTCCAGAGATTTAAGTGCACTGGATCCACACACGGAGGCTGCTCAGGACGCCAGCTGAATAAACAACCGAAAAAAACCCAAAAAAACCAGAATAACTAACTTGTTGGATTTAAAAAGGAAATAATTATAAAAAACCATTCCATACCTGCAACCTCACGAAATGGAGACTAAAACAGGAGCTGAATTCGGGATTCCGAGCGGGTTTAACATTATGGATGCGAGTAGGAAAAAACTTAAAATCTGTTGCAGAACTACTGAATGACCTGTTACCCCCGAATCTACTGAAAACCTGTTACTGGAGTCTGAATGCCTGTTGCACCGATTAGGTTCTCAAAGCGCAACAGAAATTCAAGGCTGAAAACCTGTTAGAAGTTGGCACTAAGATGAATATGCAATGATATCTCGTTCTAGGGTACGCTTATAGCGCTCCGATGTTTCTCGCTCGAATAATTCCTTGTACCAGCTCTTCAACTTGATAATAGAGAACATCACCGTGCAGATACGATACACTCCACTCGAAAACACCGTCTTCTTCGGAAAGTCGGCACCCAGCAACTTGCCCCACCCTGTGTTCACGGAATTGAGCATCTCCATCCTCTACATCGAATTCTTCCACGTATGGCCAACGAAGTGGACGCCCTGGTTGCTGTGTAAACAGAGAAATTAGTTTATTGGCACTAAAGAAATCATCTGAGGACGGGTCCTCCCGGTCCAGTGGCCGCCAATTTGTCTCGGCCTTCCAGGAGGCCCTCGCATTGGAATGTGGTGCATTGCTGTCGATAGGTCCAGCTTGTCCAGTAGACTCAAGGACGCAATTACGTGGGCACACACCCATCCAGAGTGCATGTACCTCTTACAGGTACATGTAATTGCCTCTCGGATTGACTCGACCTGCGTAGTTAAAAACAATAAAAACAGATAGGTAAAGATTAGATATCAACTGCTTACTACGTCAAACAAGCACGTACATCTTGAAGTTTATACGTCGGTACCATGGAAAAATTGGGAGATTTATCGCACGTGCTCGGTCGACCGCTACGTTTTGCAAGGACAGAAAGTCAAATGAAGCTGTGTTTATTGGCGATCGTCGTCCAAGCCGACCGGACATTGACAATATGAATCTAAGTAAATAGAAAACAGTGATGAGACCGATATCCACATTGATTTTAAGGAAGATAACGTACTTTTGGCTTCGGTCTGTGGTGACACACGATCCACAAAGGCTGTTAACCTTCACCATCGACTTCATGCTGTTGAACACAATTCTTTCGGGCGCAGTTCGATCTCCTTGAGGAAATACTTCTTGGTGATTCGCTGCCTGAATCAAATAAGCGGTTGCCTTTATGACGCTTTCGGTAGGTAGCGGTCCTACAATAAAAACAATCTTGTTGAATATTTTGATTGAAAACACATATCTTTGAGGCGCTTACCTTCGCAGTAATGACGATACACAGGTTGTGGTCCGCCGTCAGTGTCGTACAACAAAACGCGCGGTAGGACGCTGTTTAACACCGTTTCAGTAGGAGCTTTTTTGAAATCGGAAACAATAACCTTTATCACTCGGTGGTGAGCCTCGATTGGTTGCTGTGTAGGGAGAACCCTGGAATTGAAGATCCATTCACAAACCACCTCTCCCATCTAGGAGTTAAATACATATCCTGGAACCAATCCGCATACGCTTCTTCACCAGCAATTTTCCACGCTCGAATAACTCGTTTAGACAGAGCTCTGAATTGCTGCAATGAGCGCGAAAGGTGCAACATTTTCAAATGCGAGACGATATTCTCCAAGTAGGACTTGTCTGAAAGACGTTGGATGTTCTTCGACTTCTTGGCTGAGCGAAGAAGATGCTCCCAGCAAGTTAGAATCTCTATAGTCGGCCAAACCGCCTCCAGTGCAGACGCAATAGCATCGCTGTGGTCAATACTGCAACTGACGACGAGAACCTCCACATCTAGAAATTCACGAGCACATCTAATTAAAGTGCGAAACATTTTTCTCGGCATGCGTATGTGCACTCGGCCCTTACAAACATGTACAACCACGGTTGAAACTTTTGCACGTATGCAGCTCGAGATCGTTGGACGGATATTCCACCACAGTCTACTAAAGACCACCCACCGAAATGTAGTCGGTAGGTACCGTCTGTAGCCATCACAAGAGAGTCATGTTGTCCTTCAACCGCAGCGGCAACACCACGAAAAAGAGCACGAGATGTCATAATTAAACCAATTGACTGAACAGACAGTCCCGACTCCATACTTGTGTGCTCGAAAGTATCCAAAACAATTAGTTCTTGCATAGCGACACTATCTGAAAGTTCAACGCGGTCAAAGTCCTCTCGTGATCTACACAATCTTGAACTAGCCCAGTTGCGAAGGACATTGAAATTATCGATTTCCCAGCCTCCGGCTTCTTTTAGACGCAGCTTTTTAAGGTACATCTTGCGGTTCTCGAGTTGTTTCGTTTGTGGGATCAGGTCGAGCATTGAAATATCGTTTCGGTACTTGAAAAGAAGCATGTTGCGTACTCTTCCAGCGCCTGTTCCTAGCAGTAAGAGAGTGTCGATTTCGGGTTTTATGACCGAAGAGATACCACGAGATTTTTTTGCAACACGAGCACCTCGATGCCTTCCTTGATGCATGAGCTCAAATCTTGAAGTCGTTGTAGATCCACCCAGACCGAGTGCAAATTTTTGATTTTTGTGTGAACATTTCTTGTGGGACTGGCAGGAATAGACCGTGGCAGATACATATTTTGAAGTATAGCGAGTGTTGTAGGTGTACACGAACTCGTTCAAGTTTTGTCGGGCATTTTCCGCATCTAGAAGTGAATCAAAGCAGCCCAATGATAAAAAGGGTTCATTTTCTTCGGACCTGGCAGAAGGCATTGTTTGGTTCAAACCTTCCTCTGCGAAGTCCATTCCACTAAAAATATCTCCCCCATCGTCGCCTTCTGTGTATTCCGACCCAGACGTGTCCGTACTTAACTGTCGAAGCCTGTTAATTATTCGTCCATCTTCTTCTGCTCCTGGGATCAGTGCAGAGTCGTCTACGTCAGATAAATCTTCTGACGACCATCGCATAGTCGGTGTGTCCCCTCCTTCATCTTCTGAAACTTCTGTAGATGATGGCATTTTGCCGAATGCACTCTAACCTAGAGGCGAGATCTTTCTCGCGACTGTTCAGACTAAATTTGGAGGTTTTATAGCGATCCATCATTTCGCGGCAGTTACAAAAATGACCCTTCGAGCCGATCGGTTATAATTCCTCCAAATAAAATAACTTCAGTGCTTTTTGTAAAGGTCGATGTGACTATGAGAATGCAACTAACCCACGATTTCGTTGGTTTGTTTTGTTTACCCAATAGGTAAACGTGCTATGCTTCGAATAAACTTCAACTGTAGACATTAACAGTTACTATAGACTAGCGAGAGGGCAACACTTGCGTCAATTGAGTCTGACGCTTCAAAACAAAAATATACAACATAAAAATACACACGCATTTACTAAAAACAAAACCACGAAGAGTCCTGTTCTCTACTGCATACTGTAGATTAAGCTGATGTGTTGTCATTCAATAGTAGTGGTCACGATCTCGTGCAGCCAAATGAGGGCAGATTCACCAGGAAAGCACATCTCGTATTTTCGTACATACTCGAAAGTACATGGAGATTAGTATGGTGAACCAAGAACTTATTTTACGACCCGGAACAACTACCCTGACGTGGAGTAAAGACCTTCCATGCTACCTCAACCCCTGTGTGTCCCACAAGACATTCTTCCCGACCTACAAGACTTCTTCAGAAGTCACCTGGAAGAGCGTAACCCGCCTACTGGCGGGTAAACAAGTGAATACTAGACATGGCTAGATCACGTATCATCGGGGACCCTGTGGCTGGGCGCTAGTGGTTATCGAGACCTGCTTCAACCATATTTAGGCCGATCCGTTCCACCACAACAGCGTGGGCCAAGCCAGGGAACAACGTGGTAGGCAGGAAGGGCAACGTAGCTGGGTAGAGTGTAGAGGGACTGCATAGCGGTTGGAGGGAACAACGTGGTAGGACAGGAACGGCACCGTAGCTGGATAGAGTGTAGAGAGACTGCATAGCGGTTGGAGGGAGAAACGAGCCGTGGTCTGCCGCTCGACTCTTAGTCAGAGATTTACGTAGGAGGATCGTGAGTGTGAGACTGTAGAATCCACAGTTACTTGGTCGCCGGAAGATCCACGGGTTGTGCAAGTACGCTGGGTCAGAGAGACAGGTACGCCGCGCACAGCGTCGCACTACGACAAGCGTAGCAGACCCCATAGTGTAGACAGTAGAAAGGTCGTGGACCGCGGGTAAGACGGTGGGGGCCAGGCGTTGCGGAGTGTGGTGGCGCCCAGACCTGGGGTAGCACACCAAGTGCATGTTGCTAGCGGGGGCGTTCTAAAGACCACACGGACAGGTTGCGGATATGGTCCTCACCCGGACGTCTCTACGCCTGCCGACCTGCAGGGACGGATTAGTACCGTACGTCTACCAGGCGAGCGCACACGCCTGGCGGCGGCCAGGCAAGCTGATGTAACGACGAGGACCACTGAGTTGGCTTTTACCTTGTTTCTTCCTTAGGGTGTTGCCCCCCCCCCCCCCCCTCCATTACAAGACACAAAAACCAAATTTTTCAGCACATATAAATGTAACAGATTTTCAGACTTGAAAATCTGTTGCGCTAATCTCCCCTTAAGTGCGCAACAGGCATTCAGACTCCAGTAACAGGTTTTCAGTAGATTGGGGGGTAACAGGTCATTCAGTAGTTCTGCAACAGATATTAAGTAGCAGCCATGCGAGTACTATACGTTCTCTGGATGCGACCGGGCCACAACCTAACATTCAGATTGAGTTGCAGCCATTCAACTGCTCCAGTAACATTGTCGCTTACTATAAGCACTATTTGCTCGAGTGTTCTGATAAAATTCAAGCCAAGTACGAAGCATCTCTCAAGCGCATGAATCTGGTTCCCAAGGCAAGACTTTGTGCAAAGGCTTCATGTAGCGGTGTAAGTTGCCCCGAGTCGCACACTACAAACGAGGCATTGTCTTATAGCCGACACTCGCGTGTCCTGCACCGAAAGACCATTGGAGTGATCAAGTACACGAAAAGAAGTTGTGTCTATTCAACCATGGGGAATACAGAGGTGCTGGCGACGATTTTATAAAAAGATGCTATGTGCTATCGTGCTGAATGCACGAACGAAAACTGTTTTCGATCGCATTCTGTGGCTGAAATTTGCAGTTTTTCGCACCAAAGATTGTCCCTATGGAAAAAGTTGTACGTGGAAACACAACTACACTTCATTCCACAGAGAGTACCATACCACCAAGCGGTTATGGATTGATCGATTCCAAGGAACGAATACTGTTTTTCGAGCGAACTCTCAAGGCACTGACGTGGGATGTAAATTCATTACCAGCGGAATCTCGATTGACGGATTCGAGCTGCACAGTCCCGCGTCTCGTCCAGTACTACGTCAGGTTTATTCAATCTATGTCTTCTGGTGATCAAGACCAGTATGCTCGTATGCTAAAACACATACAGAAAGTACCCAAAGCTCGAATGTGCATGGAGGGGGAACACTGCAATCGACAAATTGACGGCGACGACAATCTGTGCGATGAATCTCACGACATCGCTGAGGCATTGTCGTTTAATCCGTTAGCTATGGTGTTGGCGTGCCCCACTCCCAAAGCCAAACACGATGACTTTATTCATGAAAACGGATTCTGTTTGTTCTACCACGGCGAAGGTGGTGTTTCAAAGAAGTTTCTCAAGGTTAAAGTTTGTTATGCGAGAATCTTGATTCTTGTGACGATGGCAAATGTATGAAGTCTCACTCTATCGTAGAAGCCTGCTGGTTTTACCCGACATTTCGAATCAAGAAATGCCCTCAAGGAGATCTGTGCAAGTGGATGCAGTCATGCCCGCTGTTTCACAGCGAGTACCATGAACAGAGAGACTCCGATAGGAACGACACTGTCGGAACAGATTGTTTATTGAACGCTCGTATTTACAACTGAACGTCCCCCTTCAAGTTGCCTGTTGTTCGGATACAGCTAGTTACGATGTATTGGATGACTCTATGATGTTCGATGCGATTGATCTGGTGGAGGAACAACAAACGCAGCAACAACTGGAAAAAAAAATCAGAAGAGCAAGCGCAGAAATGAATGGCGTCCACCAGCTAAAGGGCGAACTAAGGTTAGTCCTCTAAATGTGCTACTTACTGTAATTAGTATGTAGTGCTCCCGATGATATACCGAGATCGATCGATAACAACGTAAGTGTAGATCTAGTTTGTTTTTGTTTTACATATCCCCGTATTGCAAAAAAACAATGTAAAAATTGGTACAAATAGCGATACACTACCATTTCCCACATGCATCTTGTACATTATAGTATCATGTAGAATACTCCGAAGTGTCTACGTCCTGTCCAGGCGGTAAAGTTGAACCCGCGTATTACGCGATATTATGCGGCGCGTAATATCGTGATGCACTGCAGTTCATGTTAGCGACATGACGTTGTTAAACGGTAAGATTCAATTTTTGGTTAGGCTTAGTTGGCGACTGTATGCTTCCTTGGCTAAAGCCAACGGATTTGTGCCGTTGGACTCCTACCACGATCGATGTTGTTTGCTACAAACAATGTTTGCTACAACTCGCTGGAATTTCAGATTACGTCGCACAGATGGCTTCCTAATGTTAATCAACTCGTTCAAATGGCTTTATGTGCACAGGTTCAGGTTGTGCTAACCTGTTCATTTGCAAACTTACCGGCAACTGCACAAGTTCGAAAGACGCCAGGTCGTCACTATGGACGTCTCTCCCAAGGCCGGTGCCTTTCAACAAGTCTCGACGCCTTCTGCTCCTGATCTGATCCCAAGGTCCCCAGTGTCATCACCTCCCAATGACGAGCCCCGTGGCTGTCTGCAAAAGCTCTTACGTTCCTGGATGGTGACGCGTTGGTCACTCTCCCGTTGTGTCTTCTCCGTGCCAATTCCACTACTCACCACTACGTTCGACGTCAAGAAAGGAGACCTAGTGCTCACTCTACCAGTCGTTCTTCTGCTTGTGGTCATCAACACTATTTTAGCCGGTTCCAGATCTGTTGGCGGATCTGGATCGATCGCTACGTATGGTCTTCTCCTGGTCTTCTTCTTTGCCATCAGAAACAACCTGCGCTGCTGGAAGTCACTGGAATCTCCTTTGAAAGAGCGATTTTCTACCACAAACTCTTCGCCTACACGACCATCGTCCTGTCGTTGCTACACGGCTTGGCGTATGTGTTGGCGAATAATAAGGGTGAAGAAGACGACGAAGATAGCAAAGTGCTTTCAGGAACTGTCATGATGGTGGCTATGGTGTTACTCTACACCATGTCGTTGAGTTTTATCCGGCGTAGATTCTTCGAGCTTTTCATGAAAACCCACTGGATATTATTTCTCGTGATCATTTCTGTTGGCGTCGCTCATGGTGCAAGTCTTGCATTGGTCGGATTCGTTCCGTGGATCGTTGATCTGCTCTTCAGACTGGTGTATCGATCCAGAATGTACAAACACGGCGCGTTTTTCAAGAAGAAAAACGTGAGTTCAGACTTAGTATGCTCTGGAATGGGGGTGATTGCAAGCGACCAAGTATCCGTTGCTACTCTACCTGGAGGCATCACACGTATCAGTTTCCCTCGTGTACGTAAAGATACTGGAGAGGTTTTCACCTTCAGTGCTGGTCAGTACGCGTTCTTGTGTATTCCGAGAATTTCCAAGCTCCAGTGGCATCCGTTCACGATTTCATCGGCTCCTCATGAGGATATTGTCTCTATCTACATCAAAGCGTCTGGAGATTGGACGAACCAACTGTATCAAGTTGCCCAGAACGAAGATTTTGTCTGTGATCTTCTCGTGGATGGACCGTACGGGCGTGTGTCAGTAGATATCGAGAACCGTGAGATTTATTCGCACTTTGCTCTCTTTGCTGGTGGAATTGGAGTAACCCCGATGCGTTCCATAGTCAACTGGCTTCACTATGAACGCTACACGCTTGGTCGTTCAGAGATTAAGCGCGTGGAGTTTGTGTGGTCTGTTCCAAATAACGACGCGATCAAGGCAATGATGAATAATGTTGTTCCGAATGGAGAAGAGTGTGCCGACCCTGTTGGATATTTCCCTCGCGAAATCCTTGGAGGTAACGCCAGCAATGCATTCCATAACACGATTTACGTGACGAACGCTGAACGAGATGTGGACCAGCAGCTCGGAGGTTGCCTCCAGTATGGCTCACGGTTTGAACAAGTTGCAATTCTACGAGCGTTAGGGGAGCAGGCGAAGCAAGACGGGAAGGACCGAGTTGCCGTTCTGGTTTGTGGCCCAAAGGCTATGACACACGCTGTCATTGAAACCAGTTTGTCCCTTTCGAAGGAGATGAAAGTGCAGTTCGACGTACACACGGAGTTCTTCGAATTCTAGTTTAGCATTCATTGAATCTAGTTTTTTCCCCTCTGAGTCCTTTATGAGTTGTAATTTTCGCTTAGTACATCGTATTTAGGCGATCGCTGAAGCCTCACGTAAATGTTGATCACGTCTCGAATGATTGCTGTAGGGCTACACACCAGCACTGCAGCACGTTGCTTACAATTCTTTGCAGCCTTTTACCGAAATGTTTCCATAATATCCTCAATATCCGGGTGAGCGTTGTAATGCCAGTGCTGAAGTTGGCGTTCAATGATCCAGTTTGTAAGGTCGAATTCCGACCTACACTGCTGAAATTTCTGTTTAGGTTTGGAGTTGAGTCTTCCAACTGGAAATTGATGATCACGTCCCACCGGTGCCGAGTGACTAAACGCGAACCCCGACGGTGCGAATCGTTGGCTTTGCAAAGGAAACAGGTATGTAATACCACATTAAGGCACCTGGAGTAGCTCATTGAGCACTCTTACAATTTCATATTCGGAACTCTCTTTTAGCGCTCTGTCTATCAACCCCTCCTACAAAATACGAACCCCACCGTTACTCAGCACTGAACACGGTGAATTGTTATCCCGCAAGCTCATCACAACGGGCAGCGAAGAGAGAGGTGCAACCCCCAACACTTTCGTGGAGAAGATCTCTGGCATTTTCAAGTCGAATCCGACGCTTGTCTCGAAAGTCGAAAAGCTCCAGAAGAACCCCATTGCACTTAAGAACTTGGAGAAAGCAGCTCTGACTGAGAAAAACGCTGGCAAGCTGCGTTCGTGGCCCAAGAACAGAAATAAAAACACCACTAATATGGATAACTTCAAAGCCTTCATTGCGCTCTTCCTGATCGGGACCGGAGGCTACATGCTCTGGAGAAAGGCTAGCTAACCACAAAATAGGAATTCGTTGAGCGCACCAGCAATTCGACAACAACTCTGTGTACGGAATGAAGAATTATGATAGAGCATTGAACATTCAGCAAACCGAGTTAATTGTGTTGTGAAAAAGGAAAACTCCGGAAGCCTCAATGAGGCTGCCACATTGAGCTGTGGTAGTCCCAATCCTCTGCAAAGCAATGATTTAAAAGTACGCAACAGAAAAAAAGCTGCTGACACATATCCGAGTTGGTGTTCTCTCTCAGCTACTGCGCATAATCGAAGGACGCCAAGTCTTCACTATAAATGTTTTTCCCAGTGCCCACAATGCCATCACCCCCACACGTCCTTAACGTCCATTCGAAAATCACAGATAAAATCCTCGTTGACGACGGAATTGAGAGGAATTTTAGTCAGCAACTTCTTGGTCCAATCTTCCAGTGGTTTAATATGAATTGTGACTACTGTAGAATCTCACTTGGAGATGATGAAATCGTGAACGGATGCCATTCCAATAGAGAAATATTTGGAATACAAATGAAAACGTATTGCTCTGGTTGATATTTGAAACTTTCTCCAGTATCAGCCCGAACACGAGGGAATTGGATACGTAAGATATCTCCAGGCAAATGAATCATAACTTGTTCTTGAGAAATAACCCCAGACTTCTTGAAGAGAATAATGTTGGTGAGCCCCCTATAGTATAGTTGATGTCGCTAGAGGAAATTCTTGAATGACCTTCTGCCTTCAGCTTCGGCTTCAACAGAATAATTTTATTCATTAAAACTGTTAACCGTTGGTACAAAAGCCAGTGAATGATCCCATTTCGTGTGACTCGGAAACAGTTATCAATAAGCCAGGACAGGACTAAACGGAACTCTCAAACATTTATAGTTTTTTTTCAAAATCACTTACATCTAAGACGGGTTGATCCTCACGTGCATGGTGATATGACCTCCTTCCGACGACCGAGGGATCCACATCAACAGTGAACCTCCGCCTTTACCTGGTAACCCCAGAAAGCCCGACCTCCAGCGGTCCAAGTACATGGTCTTGTCCTCCAGTTCGGGGAACGTCGCAGACCAAGTGGTGACATCCCCCGCACCAATGTCGATCTTGGCGTATTCATCGCCTCCAGAGTAAACGACGACCGTCACATCCTTGGTATCAACACTCTCGAAAATGAGGCGGACAACGCCATCACCCGCATGGGTATAAGACCCGTAACTTCCCTTAAACGCTTCATCCATTGTCATCAGTCCAAGTGCATCGTACAGTGTTCCATCATCGATTTCACCCACATAAGCTGTAGGTCCACAAATTGGCTGCACGAACTGTGAAGCCATGAACGCGATACCCGTTGGATCGATCGCAGATAACCCAACCAGGCCCATATTGGCCACTTTCAGCATATAGTCATCTTCAGCCACGTTCTTGCCACCATCCGTCTTTCCTGTTTCAATGAGTTGGTCTACGATCACTCCGAACGTTTTTCGGATCAGATCACGGGTCTCATAGGCTGCGGTCACAGTTTTGTTGGCCAAGAGTTCACCCATGCAGTTGTTGGTGACAATGGGGATATCATTCAGCACAATCGAAGACTTGTACACTTTCACTCGGATGTCATTTACTTCGGTGCTCACATTGCGATACTTGAGAACTGCGCGAGTGACTCGATCTGTGAGTCGCTTGAGCTGCCATCCACAACTTGAGTTCTGCGCTACAAGGTCGTCCAGTTCCGCTACTGTCGTGGAGTTGTCACTCATCTCGTTACCAGTTAGTTCATGACATTTGCACCGGTTGAAATGATCTCGTCTCCATTGGTAATTGTTTGCTTGACGATAAACTCCACAACCATGAGAACCTATTGCGAAAAGCGAGCATTCTTGGGGACGGGGATGCCGAAGCATGTGCAAATAGCAATAGGAATATCGAACAGAACCACATCGGCCTGGTACGCAGCAGTTAGCAACTCTGCGGCGGCACCCTCCGGTGCGGTACTTTGACGGTATCGAATGTAGAAAATGAGGCTTTTGATCGCTTCGACAAGGTTCCGGGCACACATGATGGCCCTCTTTGTGATCTTGTACGTTTGCAGAATGGCCCCAAACACACCAGCAGTTGCAGCGTTGAGAGCTACAGCGACGACAGACACGATCTTGTTAAGAACTGCCATGACACAGTCGTCATTTTGGGGGATACACTCCAAGCCACACACAATCGGGTACGACAACGGACATCGCGCTGCACAGTCGTCGCCGTCTTTGCTGTAACCCAAGGGACAGATATTGTTGCTGTCAAAGTCCATAGACTTTCGATAACACGCGGAATCGCTGGACTTGGAAATGGTGGGGCCCACCCAGTTGCGGATTGTCGTTCCGTAGGTTCCATTACCTACACCTGAAGGATCTGTGAGCTCTAGATTCTTCGCCGTCTTCCTTGTCCAGATCGCACCGATCTGATACAATTCATCGGAGGCGCGACCGTAAAACCCACCCAACACAAAACCCTCGGGGGCTACTGCTGTACCAGAGTTAGCTGTCTTGGTTCCACCAGAGATCGATTGGCCAGCCGTAGTCGTGAGATTGAGGTAAAAGACTCGGGTCTGCCTGTCCTTCTTGTCCCAGTGAACCTCCATCGATGTGATGAATTCATCAGCAGCGAGAGTGATAGTCTTCTCTGTTCCACCTCTTCCCCCATGAGTCAAAGTCTGTTCTAGTGGCGCAGTAACTTGGAGTGTTACAGAATCGACGCGCTTTTCAGACCGAAGTGTGACAGAGCTCATCGTTTGGCCAAACTTTAAATCGTTGATGTCTGAGAACGCGTTACCGTGGGGGCCACCGAATAGTTCGCCCAGAGCAATGTCTTCATCTGCGGAAACGGTGACAGTAGATGAGGTCTCGTTCACTGCTGCAATACTGGACCACACTGCTCCGATTAAATCCATCTCACCTCCATACCGACCAAAAAAACCCACGAGTTGGTAGCCCTTTGGTGCAGTCACGGACCCCTTCTCTTTCGTTTGTGAACCACCAGATACCGTGTTACCCTTGCTGGTGCCCAAACTAACGTAGAAGATACGTGTTTTCCCACGCCTTTGACCCCAGTGAACTTCCATCGTTGTGATATACTCCCCGGGTTCGAGCGTCAACGTATTCTCCTTGCCACCTTTCCCACCGTGGGCGAAAACCATCTCTTTTGGAGCCGAAACTTGCACCGTAAGCCCATCGAGGCGTTCGCCCGCTCGAATTGTGACAGAAGCGATGGTCATTCCTGAAGTACATGCCAGTTGATCGGAAAACTGTTCACCGTGAGGTCCGCCAAAGGAATCGCTCAACTGAACAGGCCTCTTGTTCGCCTTAGTCGACACCTCTGACAAACTTCCAGCAATATCTTCAGGTGCGGTAGTACCAGGCGAGTCTTCAACGGTGGTAACAGCAGGGACTGGAGTTGGCGCGGGGGTGACGAGATCAATCGATGCCCAAATCGCACCTAGCATGTCGATCTCCTTGCCGGATTTGCCGAAGAACCCAGCGAGCTGGAAACCTTCAGGAGCGGTGACAGTGCTCTTCTGGTCGGTCATTGAGCCTCCCGCAAGCGAATTACCGGCACTCGTCAGAAAATTTACGTAGAACAAGCGGGTATTACCACCTTGCTTGCCCCAATGGACTTCCATCGACGTGATATATTCTCCTTTCCCAAGCTTCAGGACTTTGCGATCACCTCCAGTTCCACCGTGAGTGAACGTCAGTGTCTTTGGTGCTGAAATGTCCAAACTGACACCGTCAAAACGCTTTCCGGCGTAGATGGAGATCTGGCTGACAGTTTGCCCTGAGTTGACAAAGTTCTTATCTGAGAAATCTCTGCCATGAGGGCCGCCAAAGGCTTCGCTCAGCACGATGGAGTCCTTCACAGTCGCTCGTGTTCCTGCTGTCGTTGACTGCACTGGGCCAGTTCCTCCTGTGGATGCTATTCCTGAACCTGCTGTCGACTCCACTGGGCCCGAACCTGCACTTGAATCTGCCGCTGAGTTTCCTATCGATTCCATTGTGACTGATCCCGCGGTGGAAGCCGTGGATGAACCTGCCATCGACTCCACTGTGCTTGATCCTACAGTTGACGCTGCTGAACCCTTTGTTGTCATGGTTTCAACCACAACATGGCTATCATCGTGCAGCAAGCTGTTTTATTTCAGCCATCACCTCATGGCTCGAACAGCAAGACTCCTCAAGTTTCAGCTGCACCTGGATAGTACATTAACTTGCATTCAACCAGTGTTAGACAGCTTCACGAGTAGATAGCTATTGTTGATATCATCGTCAATTTCATTCTCAATTTTACTTTCTACAACTCAAGTCTCGACTACAACTCAAGCTTCGGCTACAACTCAAGTCTCGACTACAACTCAAGTCTGTACAATTGCGTCTCCACGATACCACGTGACAGTTAATTAACTATTGAAGCGTGAGCAGTTTCAAGAAACTCGACTGTACCAGAGAAGATATCATGCCTCGTGGTCGCAGTCCGAACCCACGACCTCGACAGACTTGTCGAATGAGAGATGAAGATGCGACGGACGGAGTTCCCTCGACAACTTCAAGCTCGACTCAAGATTCTTCGCAATCTACGAATGTTCCAAACGGAGCACAACAGCAGCAGCCAGCTTCTGCTCCTGGAACTGATACTTCCATGCTACGGCAGATGTTTGAATTCTTGGCTACCTCTCAGCAGCAACAGCAGCAGCAGTTTGCGCAACTTATGCAACAGCAGACGTTCTTCCAGCAGCAAATGCTTCAGCAGCAAGCATCCACTCAACGGCAGCAGAAGAAAAAAGGGAACCCTCCTATTTTCAATGGCGACTCGAGTGAGGACTTAGACTTGTGGATATTCAGTACGGAACAATACTATGTCGACAGTCAAGATGACATGACGAGCAATACGTCAGATTTTGTCAATTTGATATTTGGCAATTTGGGTCCAACGGCTCAAACTTGGTACCGAGAATTTAAAACGTCTCTCGGCGACCGACCAGCTACCTGGGTTGTTTTCAAGGAGCAAATTCGACAGCGCTTCCGAGGCTCCGATTTCCAGCATAAATTACTGTCCAAACTGTACAACTTACGCTGGACAGGATCGCAACAGGTCTACACTACCAAGTTCCAGCACCTCCTATCACAACTGGAGGAAGATCTCCCGGAAGGGGTCAAACGTTGGTTTTTTCAGCAGAATTTGAGAGCCGAAACGAGCGCTTTTGTTTCCCAAAATATCCCAGATACTCTGCAAAAGGCAATTGAACTAGCGCAGCGTTTTGAAGATTCGCGTCCTGGTGATAACAAAGCCACCAAAGGTGAAAAGACTAAGGGCCAGAACACTGGAGGACTTCAAGCTGCTTCACAGGAGCAACCAAAATTCAGTCGTGGAAAGGGTACCAGTACTGGAAGTGGTAGCAAGCATTCTGACACACCGTCTAAACAGACGTGCAGATTTTGCCATCACATAGGCCACACTGAGGATGTCTGCCGGAAGAAGAAAGCGGCAGAACGGGTGGCGACCACAAAAAACGCCTAGGCTCGGTGGGTTGGCAACCCACCGGGCCGAAATCGTCAGATAATGGTGACCATACATTGTCTGATAGCCCACATTCTCTGTCATTACACCTTCACTCCACGGGTGAAAAGGGTAGTGCCGAACGAGAAAACATTTATGGTTATTTGGCAAAGAAGGCTCGTGTCAAGAATGCATCTGTGGACGTTTTTATTGACAGTGGAGCATCTTTTAACGCCATCTCTCCGGCGGTTGTGTCTCGACTCGCGTTACCAGTTACCGAGCATGACAAACCACTGAAGATCAAGCTCGGCGCTAAGCGTAGCATCAATGTTCCGCGGCGCACGACAACGATCGTGCTAGATATGGATAATTTCGCGCCTTATTCAACGGAAGTTTTTGTGATGGATGTGCCGGAGCAGAAGCACGTCTTACTTGGTGTACCATGGCTGAAAGATGTGAATCCGGACATTAATTGGGCTACAAGAACGGTCACGTCTCGAGGATCCAGCGCGACACTTCCTTTTTGTCAGTGTGTGCGAAATTCTGCTTGCAGAAATGCTGCTGGAAGCAGACGATCTCTGGCCAAACACGCCCGAACTTCCTATGACGAGACTGTACTGTTTTACTCCCGACACAACTACCTATCCAGCCATGGAGCCACTAAAATCATTACCCGGAAGCAATTTCGGAAGATGAAGCCTTCAGCGGATGAATTTTGTTTCATGGTTCAGCTTGCAGATCAACCTGCGCAAAGTGAAAAAGCGTCACGACAGCTTAGCCAAGACTGGGACAAGTTGAAAGGCTCCCCTGTTGAGTCTGTGGTGTCCAAATACAAAGACACAGTGTTTCGAATGGAGTTACCAAGTCGGCCACCTCAGAGGACGGTTGACATCGAAGCCGAGGTAGAATTAGTCGATGACGTTCCAGTTACGAGGAAACAGTATCGCCTCAGTGATGAGATGAAACGAACTATCCGCGAGTGGACACGTGAAATGCTGGACGCCGGAATCATTCGGCCATCTAAGTCTCCGTACTCTTCTCCTATGTTCTGCGTCAAAAGGCGGTTGGGTGGCGAATTGTTCACGATTTCCGGGCAATTAACAGCAAAATTCGTATTCCTGCCACCCCAATACCTCGAAAAGAGGACATCTTTGATGCTATGGCGAATGGTTATTGGTTTTCCGCTCTCGACCTGCTGTGGGGCTTCTTTCAGGTACGACTTCGCCAATCCGATATTCCCTATACTGCGTTCTCGACGCCTGACGGACAGTTTGAATACTTAGTCACGCCGATGGGACTATCATGCAGCCCAGCAGCCTTCAATCGGATGATGCAGCGAGTCTTCTGCGACCAGAAAGCTTTCTGTCAGGCTTATTTCGACGACCTCTTTGTTTTCACGAAATCGAAGGATATTGCGGACCACCTCGAGGCTTTGGATGCTGTACTTCAACGGTGCCAGGAGCAAGAACTCTACATTAAACTTGCTAAGTGCACATTTTGCTCGCACGAGATACCGTGTCTGGGAGATTACTTTGGGCGCGATGGTATCCGCATGGATCCCGACAAGATTCGTATTATACGCGACTGGCCGACACCAAAGACGAAACGCGAGCTCCAGTCGTTCCTGGGTACTTGTGTGTACGTGCTTAAGTTTTGTAAGAGCTATGCAGAAATATCAGCACCACTCGTCGAGGCCACAAAGGGTAAAACCGCGCAAGAACGAATCAACCTCACGCCCGAGCAACGCAAGTGCTTTGCCAATTTGAAGGCTCAGCTGATATCTCCACCAGTGCTCGCCCATCCAGATTCCAGAAGAGACTTCTACGTGCAGATGGATGCCTCTGACTATGCCGTTGGTGGCTATCTCTACCAGCTTGACAGCGAAGGCAAGGAGAAGGTGATCGCGTACAGTGGAAAAAAGCTCAGCAGCGCTGAGTTAATGTACCCGACGCGAGAGAAAGAATTGCTGGCAGCATTACACGCCATGCGAGTCTGGAGAGTGTACCTTATCGATAAACCGTTCTTCGTGAACACTGATCATCGGACGTTGCAGTCGATTTTGGAACAGAAAACTTGTTCGCAACGCCTTGCTCGCTGGCTAAATGAACTGGGTTTGTACCAACCAAGGTTTCGGTGGATTCCGGGTAACACAAACATCGTCGCGGACGCAATTTCCCGCAACGCTGCCTTTCAGCCTGATGCATCCACGCATTACGTCTCCCTAGCCAGTTTACTCCGTCAACTTACTTCTAATGAGGAGGTGGCTGACAGCAACGAAGTTTATCTACACTACGTACGGAATCGACCCTCAATCCTGGAACAATGTACTCGGCTTTACGCCGAGGATTCGGTTTTCGGGCCGCTGTTTCAGTATCTTCAAACTGCGCAATCCAATACGGATGCACCACCACTGGACATGCACCGGCGCATTCGCGCAAATCTCAATCACTTCTTTCTCGAGGACGGTATTCTCTACTTCCAGCCACGCAGTGATTCACCGAGACGAATTTGCGTGCCTGACGATCGTGACTTGAAGGATATTATTCTCTACGAGCACCATAATGTGGCGTCAAGTGGACACCCAGGCTGTCTCAAGACACTACTAGCGCTCCAAGAGAAGTTCTACTGGTTGCACATGGAAAAAACAGTGAAGCGCTACGTCACTACGTGTGAAATGTGCCAACGAATCAAAGTATCACAGCGGAAACCTGCAGGGTTACTACATCCTTTGGAAATTCCTGACAGACGTTGGAGCCACATTACAATGGACTTTATCACAGGCCTGCCATGTTCACGGCATGGTGGACATGACGCGGTGTGGGTAATAGTGGATCGACTCACTAAACGAGCTCACTTCATTCCAACAACGACAACTTGTACTGCAGAAGAAGCTGCCGGATTGTTTCGTGACCAGTATCAGCGACTTCACGGATTGCCAGATTCGATAACGTCGGACCGTGACAGTAAATTCACATCTCGGTTTTGGACCAATTTGATGAAGTTCCAGAACTCGCAACTTCAGTTAAGCTCGGCATTTCGACCTGCGACGGATGGCCAAACTGAACGGACTAACCACTTTATTGCTGATTACCTACGAGCTTTCGTTTCGCCACACCAAGATGACTGGAGTGACTTGTTGGCGTTAGCCGAATTTGCGTACAATTCGCGGGTTCATTCGAGTACTGGCATGTCCCCATTTGTAGCAGACCTCGGCTACAACCCTCGATCAATCAGCGACCTGGTACTACCGACGCAACGAGGTCACTCTCAGTCTTCGCTTCGCTTTTTGGATAAGCAGCGGGTGATCTTACAACAGTGCCAGGATGAACTCGAAATTACTCAGGCGACTATGAAGTACTTCCATGATCGCAACAGACCGACGTACCGATTCGAACCTGGTGACCAAGTTTTACTGGATACAAGAAATCTCGACCTCCCTCACGTTGGTGTTTTAGGTAAACGGAAGCTTGCCCCCCGGTTTATTGGTCCCTACCCTGTCATTCGAGCTACGACGCCTGACACGTATCAAATCGGTCTTCCTCCTGGAGTCAAAATCCACGACGAATTCCACATCTCATATCTACGCCCGTACCAGTTCGACATGAATTCTCAACGATTGAATGACGTGCCACGTCTTATTACGCGCGACGGACACGACGGATACCAAGTGCAAGCGATTATCAACAAGCGAGTGCGCCAGAATACGCTCTATTACAAGGTGCGCTGGTATGGACGTGATGTTGCTGATTCTTGGGAGCCATCCAGCAATTTGGTCCAAGCACAGGGCCTAATCGACATTTTCGAGCGCTCTCGCACTACTCAGGCTAAACGTCGCTCGAACCGACTCAAACGCACAACGCCTTCCATTCAGCGCTAGCGACAAACGCGCGAAGGCATGCTCCTCTTCAGGGGAAAGATTGTCATGGTTTCAACCACAACATGGCTATCATCGTGCAGCAAGCTGTTTTATTTCAGCCATCACCTCATGGCTCGAACAGCAAGACTCCTCAAGTTTCAGCTGCACCTGGATAGTACATTAACTTGCATTCAACCAGTGTTAGACAGCTTCACGAGTAGATAGCTATTGTTGATATCATCGTCAATTTCATTCTCAATTTTACTTTCTACAACTCAAGTCTCGACTACAACTCAAGTCTGTACAATTGCGTCTCCACGATACCACGTGACATTTGTAGATACATCAGTTGATGTCGATGCTGATGTCATCGCTGAACCCGCCACAGCAGATGCCGCAGAGCTACTACTAGGTTCGACTTCAGTCGACCCAGCTGCAGAGACTGCAGTTGATGCTAAAGAGGTATCGGTCACCTGTTTAGGAGATCGGGCACGAGCAGAAGCAGCAGTTCCAGTGACGGCAGACGCCTCGGAGCCAGAGTCTTTCAACGACCCATCAATAGAGGCTTCAGTTGACGTCGCTGAGGTATCGGTTCGTTTTTTTAGAGCTGGGTCATTAGAATCGGAAGCAGCGGAGGCTTCGGCTGATGTTAAAGTACTATCGGCTCTCTTTTTAGGAACTGCAGCATTATCCAAACCGGAGGAAGCAGACGTGGAGCTTTCAGCGACGACAGAATCCTCGAAGTCAGACCCTTTAACAGAAGCTTCAGTTGATGCTGCGGAGGTATCGACTCTTCCTTTGCGAGTTGAAACTTTGGAATCTGACGACGCAGAAGAATCTGCCGCAGACTCTGAAACTTCACTGTCTGATGTAGTCCCTTTCGTTGAGGCTTTAGTTGAAATACGCAACCAAATCACGCCCAACTTGTCAATCCCAACATTGCCTTGACCGAAAAAGCCGCCAAGCTGGAACCCCTTGGGTGCTTTCATCGTGATCTTACTCTTCGTCTGCGTCCCTCCCGACACTGTATTGCCCGCACTTGTACCGAAGTTGAGGTAAGAGACCCTCGTTCGACCTTTTTTCTCGGCCCGATGCACCTCCATCGACGTGATGTACTCGCCCTTAGCAAGTTTCAGTATCTTCGCTTTCCCACCGCTCCCACCATAAGTAAGTGTGACTGCTGTCGGCCGATTCACTTTCAACGAGACGCCGACACCTTGTTCACCCACTCTAATGGCGATTGCTCCGACGGTTTGCCCTGCTACGACCGAAGCTTGATCCGAGAACTTCGTACCCTGTAAACCACCGAAGCTCTTACTGAATCGTACAGAATCGTCAGCTGATAGCACCCCGTTGACAAGGAGAAGGGATAATAATGCCCAGAATATTGTCTGAATTGCACATGACATGCTCACAGAGATGAGGTTCTCGAAATGACAATCGAAGACTTTTAGAGCACATGGTTTACGACGCGTATGGTACATATTGGGCTAGGGCAGACAGAGGATTACTATAAATCGAAGGTGTTGGTTGTTTCCGTTCCTCCGGACGCGTTGTGTACAATGCACTTCATCAAACGTTCACTCTACCTGCAGCTGGTTCAGTAGAAGAAGTGTCGTCGTATCCTGCGCAAATCTTGGCGTCTTGGAGGTCGTGAACATTATAGTATTGAGTTAGTGACTCGACGTCGAGCTCCTGAGGACGATGAAACAACATCATGACGCAAACACCGGCGCTAGATGCACTATGAAAGCACTGTACGCCCGGAATTCCTGTGCATTTACAATGGAAAAGTCAAATGGCTAACTGCTTTTTGCCTAGATTTTGTGAGGAATACCTCAATTTCCGCAACACCACAACAAAATAGTGATCTCTTTGACTACACGTTCAGCTTTCCATACAAAAAAATGTGACACAGGGCTCGTTGAGATCTAAATATAAACTTCAAAAATGCGCATGAACTAGAGTAAACAATTGCAGTCTCCAACCTAGAGCTGTTGTAAAGCTACGAAACACCTCCCACGCCTTAATTGTGGTTTAAAAGCATTACGGTAAAACGTTTTTCTGGGAGAGAAAGCCCCCTTTATAGGGGTGTATTTAGTGGCCCCACCAGTAACCAGATAACTTTTTTTGCGATCTAATGAAAAACAAGTACTGTACTACCTGAGCTTTATTACGTGCACTGACTGGAGACTCTCGAGCGCCGTGTATGATGACGTGCACTGAGTGGAATTCTCGAGTCAGTCGAGGTAGCCACCCACATTCTTCATGAAGAAGAAAAAGAGAAGACCGTCAGACTGTCTACGGTATAAGATAACGAGGGCCTCCTGGTGGTCCACTGGTGTACGCACCACAACACTTGGCAGGCGTTCGAGTCCCTCCGGGGACTTACTTTCCAGATGATAAGAAATGATTAGCATTCCAAAAGTGCACGGTTCGGTGAACCGGTTAGGCGGCGAAGCGAACCGGATGTTTCCGAAGAAAGGCGAAACTCACGGCATTCGCGAGTTCGCTGGCTGAACAGCAAGTGTTCCAGCGCAAGGAAGGACACATAGTCCTGGACACATACTCCTCGGAGAAAGGAGCCGGGCTCCCGCGAAAATTTTTTAAGACGGACACATAGTCCTGGACACATAGTCCACGGAGAAAGGAGCCGGGCTCCCGCGAAAATGAACCCCCCAGCGTCGGTGTCACGCGCAGACAGCCTGCGTCAGGCTATCGTTCGCCTAGAGTGCCCCCACGAGCTGTCGGACGGCTCGTGGGACGGGCCCATTTACGTCCGCCTACGCGAGCCACGCCACATCATGCCGGATACCGCGTGTGATTTCATCGTGGACGACTCTTCTCGGAGACCTGGCTGGATGTGCGAACTCATCTTCTACCCGAGCGAATTTGACACATGCCCCCCGCGCCCGGCGGGGCTCAACAGATTGGCTGAGACTGACGTGCTTATTCCCTACACGCGCCTGACTCGCCCGGACGAGAACCTACGAGATGAGATTAACGAGCGTCCCCTGTTGATGCTATACCGGTTCGTGCGCTTTCACACGTGCTTCGTAGCCGAGGAGGACAGTGGCCCTCGCCATTAACGATCCCTATCATTCCGTACGGCCAACGGGGCCGTGCTCCAACCTGCAAGTCATTTCGTATGCTTCGTGGAGATACGGCATCGGGCTACAAACAGTCCGGTGTACGTATTGATCCCATGTGATGCCGCATGGCAAGCTCGAGTGGAGAGAGACGAGTTTATGGTCGGCTGGTGTCATGGAGTTCCTATTAACTCCAGACCCAACCAACGTGCGCGACGCTTTCGTTCGCGATGGAAGGAACTAGCTGTGCCGGACATTCCCGATGCAGAGCTACAGAAACTACTCAAGGACACGTTCGTACCAGCAGGATCGGACACTACAGTGGACTTCGGCTCGGAGCCGATCGCTGTGGTGACGGAGTTTGGCCGGGCCATTACCATAACGCCATTGCAGTATGCTAAGCAGTTCTTGGGACCTCCCAAACCCTCGACACGTATGGACATGGACGTCGACAGCGACGAGGAGTCTCCTTCGACGATCTTAGCCACGGGGCTCTCGAAGGGACGGCCTCTTCCTCTGTCGTTTCAGATCATTCAGCTGCGCAACTATCAGGCAACTCCACTGGCGCAACCCCGCCCCGAACCGTCGGACGTTTCGGGGGCGGCGATGTCTGAGAATCCAGCCGAGCCCGCGACGGCGGCAGCGGTTACAACAGCGGCTTTGGATATGCCGATTCCAACGGCACCGCCCGCGGCGGACGCGGTGCTGACGGCGATTTTGGAGCTAACGAAGACTACTCAGCAGATGCTTGCTGCACAAGCGGCGAATCAACAAATTTTGCAGGAGCAATTGCTGCGTCAACGCTCGCCGGCCAAGCCGTCTCAGCCAGCACCTCACACCCCCCAAGGTCGACCTCATCTTCAGGTGCATACCGACAGTGCACACCGACATCACCGACGGCGGAGCCGCAGCCGTAGCCCGGCCTCCAGCCGTCTATCTCGGGAGAGACGATCACGTAGCCGATCACGTGCACGATCACGCGGCCGCAGAACACCATCAGGCCGCCCTCAGCGTGCTGACCACAGCCACACACCGAGGCATGGACGGCCGCCGGACCACGGGCTCCATCCGAACGGGGATCCCTCCTACACCAGGTCTAGTGGATATGACGACGGCCGTAGCCGTGCATCCCCCCGTGACGGAGTTGCCACAGCACATAGCTATTGGGACAGTCCCAGACTCGAGCACGGCCGTAGCCAGAGACAGGAGTCTCCTCGATACTTGGCGCCCTCGTCATCACCTCGACAGGGCCAGTGGAGATATGACGACCGCATCCAGGAGCGGTTCATCGCGCCGACTGAGTTCCAGACAGGAGGATCGGCATTCCGACCATCCGCAGCGGAAGTAAACGTGCATCAGACGGCTCAAGTTGGTCCGAGACCAGCGGGTAGGTACATTGAATCTGAACTAACATCGTTTTGGCGCCTCAATTGGCAAGACCGGGTCTCTACAATCCAGCAAAGGGAAACGAGGCGTGGCCAGTATCGGGTCACGAAAGTGACAGCAAAAATGTTGTTCGCGGTAAACTTTGGAACGCGTCAATTGGATCATTTCCTGCCGCCGGCAGCGGATGCTGGTGGTGGGAGAGCAGTGCAGCACGACCCAGCGACATGGGCTTCGGCAGATACGAGTCCGGTCGAGAGCATCCGTACTATGGAAGATCTACGTGCTACTTTGTACTGTCTTTAAGGGGCAGCTGTTGAATGGTATCCGAGAGCCGTAGCCTCGGTGTTCAACGCGGTCCACACGGACTCTCTCGCTGGATTGTATGATGACGCCCCGGACAGCTTGGTGCATGCTGTGATTAACCTGTATTCGCACGTCTTCACGGTGTTGTTCAACGCCATTAACGATGGTCGGCATGGTTCTCTTCTGGAAAGGGATGCCCGTAGCATCATGGCCCATGATTCCCCGGATATATATTCGCATGGTGCGCCACGTCATTGAACGGGCGCTGATTCGGACTTGGGTTCACAGTGGGACGTCCGCCGCGACTGGATCCCATCTCAATACGCGTCGACAGCGTCGGGAACGGACAACTACATCCCCGGTTCCACCGCACATCCTGCGCTTAATCCCCACGCACAACGGCAAGACGATCTGCCTGCGAAGCCAGACGCAGACTGGCTGCAGTTTTCGTTCCTGCAAGCACCCTCACGAGAAGGTGCAGCTCCCTGAGGAGGTGACGTCGTACGTCACATCCAAATACGGCGCATTGGCCACCGATCACCCGAACCTACAGCACTGACGCCTCGGAGGTGACAGTCAGGGTTTGAAGGCGTCTACATTTTATTCAACATCGACTTTCGACTCTACTTCACCTCGTTGACCATGTTGCCGACCGCTAGCCCTAGCTCGGTCGGTCTTCCCGGTGCCGTGCACCTACACTACCGCGCCCTTGTACGCTGCAACAGCTTCGGAAGTTTGCATTCTTGCGTTCGACGGTGGGTTCCGTAGAGCCCATCGACAAGGAGCGTTCGCATGTTGCGTTTGGACCTCGCCCGGCCTTCCGGCGTGGTGGTTGGCCTGCTCAGTCCGTGGGGACTGCACTAACAACGAAATGGAAGCACGCGGGCTTCTTGCGGGATTACATTGGCTAGCAACAAACCGTCCTAACGGTTTCGTACGCGTCTTCGGTGATTCAGCTTTGATAATTTCTCTGACACTATCGACATATCGGGTCAGCGCTACAAATCTGGCCCCTCTAATTCGGTCTATCCGGGAGACATTTCTCCACACGGGCGTGACAGTAGCGAATGCAGTGCCGCGGAGATTCAATGTTGCTGCGGATGGTCTGTGCAACTGGGTCATGGATTTGGATTTGGATGCTACAACATCGTTCACAGCGGAGTCGACTCAGTAGCCTACCACTGTCGACCCGGCGGACCCAACATCGCGAGGATGTGAATTTGGCGAATTGCCAGGATTAACCGAGTATTATCGGGATCAATGGGGAGCCCGCTGGTCTCTGGTTCTATCGGACTACAACCGGGTGGTACATATAGTACGACACCGGTTTCTTCGTGAACCTCCGTCCCATTCTGACATACAGACGGCGGCGACGTTGCGGTCACCACCTTTGACACGCTCTACGACGGCTCGATCAGAGGCATCTCCTTTTGACACACACGTCAGCAGAGAGTGCGTCATTAACGGGATCACGCGGTGTGTACCGGCGGACATTTTCCGTACCTTCAAGGCCCTAGCCTTAACCAACGGCATTCCGTTTTGCGAGAACACATTGTTCATCAAACCAAACGCAGATCGTTTGGAGATCCCTCACACTGATGTGGAATTCTTGACCGCGGTGGTTAACCTACCGAATGTAGGTATTGCAGGAGCCTTACGTATTCTCAGAGGGCAGACCTCATGGGACCCTCGTCCCAATAAGGCTCTTCGTCCCAAGTTGTACCGAACACACTTGGCAGATTATCCAGGGTTACAGCGTCTCTGTGCAATTGCAGAACACGGGGTCATACCACATTGGCGGACAGACGTGGAACGGATCGGAGTCCGACCACTACCGGCCAATTACCCAAGCGCTGTAAGCGGAGCAGCGATTGTGAATCACCGTCTCTTGAAGGACTATTATCGAGGCCGTTGCCTTCTAGCCAATATCGAGATCCTGGCAGCTGATCCAGGATTTCAAGCGAGCGCCTTTGCGCTAGTCCCGAAGAAAGACATTCCCATAACGGAAGACGGTCGGACCATTCACAATCTAGCGGTCCCCGTAGGGGCATCCGTGAACGAGGCCACAGACACCGAGCTGATACCGGACGCTCGGTGGGAAGCATTCTTCCATATTGCCTTGCGAGTTACAAAACTTCGCCGTTGATACCCAGGTTGTCGCATCTTCGCGCTTGGGGCAGATATTGCGGAGGCATTCCTCCACGTGCCAGTGCACGAACGGCATGCACCCGCATTCGGGGGGCTCCCTTCCCTAATCACAAGTCGGTATCGTATCTGGATCAGCCGTATTCGGGTGGACAGCTTCTCCCGGATTCTTTGCCATAATGGGGAAAGCAGTAAGGCACTACCAGCGGGCAGGCACATCGTATGTGCTCGGATTACCAGAACCCATGTGGATATACCAGTGGGTAGACGACATCGTGCTTATTGAGGTGGACATTGGAGACAGACTCCTGCGCGCGGAGCGCCGTCTTCGAGATGCGGTTAAGTTGGTATTCGGGAATGACGGTTGGCACGAGGGCAAGTTCACCACGTGGTCGGAACAGTTCCATGCAGTCGGCATCGACTGGAATATTCCCGAAGCCACCGCTACTCTTCCACATAGGAAGATTGACAAGGTCAAGCAAACGGTGCAGGACACGCTCAAGCAGCGATTCGTATCACACAAACGATTGATATCTCTCGTGGGGATCCTTCGTCATGTGGTGACATTTATACCGATTGCAATACCCTTCATGCAGCGAATCGTATTCGCGCAGCTGGCCTCCAAGAGAGCAGACAGGTTGGCAGACATATCAAGAGAGACCACTCGACTTAAACGAGCGGCTATCAACGAGTCTACACTCGGCACGTACGACAAGAAGTTCCGATACTGGAGGAACTTCTGCAGTGAGTTCGGATTTCCGGTGTGGATCGACGGCCTCCCTCAAGAACGGCAAGCCCGTATCGTCGGTCTCTACGCAGGACTGTGTGCCCTCGAAGGACACAATTCCCAGGGACGAGGAAACAAGTATCAGACATTTGATGGCAAGATGGCGGCAGTCGCCTTCGCCCACCGTAGCGTTCGGAACGCACGACTCAATTACAAGACTCCGGAATTTGAGCTCATTGCTCAAGGCTATAAGCGCACCCACAGCCAGGTGGAACGGAAGCAGCCAGTCACCACACCCATGCTGCTCGAGATGCATCGGCAGCTTATGGGGCAGCGGACAGACCTGAATGGAGAGGTCACCGATATCCTATGGGGTCGATCCTCCTCAGGTTCTTCTTCTTGGACCGCAGCTCAGAGCTGTGGGGACCAGTGAGCCGTGACTCATCAACCGGCACCGTGCACTGTGTAAAAGCAGAGGATGTAATCATTCGGGACCGCCATGGATCCCAGGTCGGACCGGGATCATCCAGAGGAGTCTCCGTGGATATACATTTCAGATCCCACAAAGGGGACCGAATAAGACAAGGAAGCGTGATACGCCATTATCGATCAGGCCTACCGGAACTGTGCCCGGTTGCAGCCGCAGAAGCTTGTCTTCAAGCAAGACAACGACTGCAAAGTCGAGGAGAACAGACTGGGCCCTACGTGACGTCGATAGGGCAAAGGAAGCTGATCAACAAGTCCGTGGTAGCAAGGACGATCAAAGGAGCCGCGGAAGCATGTGGGGCAGACCCAACCGAATATTCGGCGCACTCACTGCGGATCGGTGGGGCGTGCGCTCTTCTGGCGGCGGGACGCAGCGTGCTGGTCATCAAATTGATGGGACGTTGGTCGAGCTGGTGTTTTTCGGTGTACACAAGACTCAGACCTGGAATGCTTCGAAATGTGGCAGAACACATGATTCGAGCGTCAACTTGGGATTGCCCGGATCTGTCATCCGGGACGCAAGGGGGTTGAGAAGCCAAGCTTCGCTAACTAATCAAGTATTTGCCCCTCTCGCCGTGCGTGAAGACAACTAAGGAAAGTGCACGGTTCGGTGAACCGGTTAGGCGGCGAAGCGAACCGGATGTTTCCGAAGAAAGGCGAAACTCACGGCATTCGCGAGTTCGCTGGCTGAACAGCAAGTGTTCCAGCGCAAGGAAGGACACATAGTCCTGGACACATAGTCCTCGGAGAAAGGAGCCGGGCTCCCGCGAAATTTTTTTTTCTTTCTCCAAAGTGGTTGTGCTCCAAGTGGGGATTAGTATTTTCTCCCAAGTTGGGTTGGGCTTGCCCACAAAACTCAGTTTCCCAGCGGGTTTATAGACTGTTCTCCATGAGGGGTACAATCTACTCGAATTCGGATTAGTTAGGGTTGAGAAGCCAAGCTTCGCTAACTAATCAAGTATTTGCCCCTCTCGCCGTGCGTGAAGACAACTAAGGAAATTCAATATCCCATTCAAGCAATTCACAATCACAATCAAAACCTCAATAGTCAAGCCAAGTAGTAGCAACCAGGAATAACCAGTTAATCAACTTCAATTTCCTTTCCTACGGTATAAGATAACCAATTGTGATCAGCCTCGATGACGATCGTCTGTACTACCGGATTACACGGAATTCCTGCAACGTGATACCTTTTAAGTACCAACGAAGAGCCATTTCGAAGTTTTAACGGCTTAAACACCAACCTCTGGTGTTCAACGGCAACCTTAGTCTGAGTCTACTGTACCTCTTCATTTGCCGGTCTCGAGATAATGGTGTGTAATGTTTGTGAACATGTTTCGCGACTCGCCACCGAAGTGGCTCAACTTCCGCATGCCTCGGAAAAATGGTTCGATGTGCTATGGTACCGCAGCACAATTGTGCTCTTTACGCAAAATCGAGAACTTCAGTGGATCGTCGCGACTGCGAATTCTGTATGCTCTTTGAGTTTTTCCGAAGTGCATCACCTCCCATGGTGGCACATTATTAATTCAGTGAATAAAGTGCCATTTAGGTGTCTTAACTCGTCAAAACACCCAGCAGATCAGTCTGAGTCAAATCTCGCACTCGAGCACTCGACGTTTTCTGCTCCTGCACATCGCAGGTAGTTCTCACCTCTTGCTCCTTACCGTATCGTAGATGAAATTGGCTTTTCAGTCTCCAGATCCTCACTTCTCAACCGTCCAAGTCGTCCGTAGAAGAGCTTCAAGCCATGAACCTCCGAACCTTCTTCCTCGTTGCTATCGCCACACTAGCTGCCGTCAATGCTGACGCGGAAATGATCAGCCACGACCAAGTGCAGCCCTTTACTCAACCGGAACCAACCACCAATTCAGAGAAATCGGCCGTCAAGTACAAGCCTCAGCTCCACATCTCATACGGGTGCCACCCGTACCCTGCAGTTCAGGCGGACGGATCAGTTAGCGCTGGATTGAAGTGGGATGGTGCAGCTAGCGGTCAGTGCAAGGGTTCTGAACTGGGATCGCAAGTGTACTCGCGCTCCGACTGGTACAAGGACAAATGGGCGATCATGTACGCCTGGTACTTCCCTAAGGGGCGACAGTACATCTCCAAGTACCGCTTAGGTCATCGTCACTTCTGGTCGTACGCCGTTGTGTGGTTGGACAGTGACAATCCTGACAACTCGACCATTCTCGGAGTCTCCATATCTGCTGGTGTTGGCTACAACAAGAAAACGCCTCCCAAATCCAAGTACGTTGTTGATGGCACCACTGTGAAGTTCGAATCGTACAACAGCTTCTGGGGTAGCAAATTGGCTGTCGAATTAACGACCAAAGAGGGTGAAACTCAAGATCTCATCACGTGGGAACAACTGACCGATGAAGCTCGTATAGGACTGACGGATGCGGATTTCGACGTCGATTGGTACTATAGGAAGGTCATCATGCCCATGGCTGATGAGGTTTTTACTGACAAACTCGAGAAGAACTACCCGTTTTAATATCAAGTCAAATGTTACCGATGGTGTTTCCTAGCTGAAATCCCAGTAAAATTATTCAACTTTCCTTGGAATATACCGCATTTTCTTGGGTTACCTGGCACAGCATTTCACTTCATAATCGAGACTTATCAACCTCCATGCCGTCTGCTGACCCCTCACCATCAGCCCCACTTCCTTCACTATCGCCGCCAGCATCATCACCACTTTCGCCTTCTTTCAGCTTGTTCAGCAAGGCTGTTTCTCGCTCGATCTCCTTCTCAGCTCTTTCTGCATTTGTTCTTTTGTAATTTATATGCTATGTGTTTTTGAAATAATTAAGAAAATAAATTCTGGCATTCAAAGGCATTTTGCTACATGTAGCTGTTTTTTTTAGTTTTTTCCAGTTTGCTAAATGTAGCTGCTTTTACAATACCTAAGCTAATTGCGAACACGTAGGAAATGATAAAACCATACAGGACTGCCATGAGGTGTGTGTGTAGACGTAGTCGTTGCAAGCGTGGCGCCAGTGCTCATGCAAGACAGCATGCGAGATTTGAGCATGGATGATCTTGCGATCTGTCTATAAAGGCCGCTTTGAGGCTCAAACAGCCTACTGTACTACAGTAGTAAAGCTTACCTACCGGTCCCTATCACAGAAGCCACGGGGTCGCAGCGGCCGTGTACTGGTCTGCGGCTTCCTTTGCCTGCTGCTCGTACTACTACTAAGTACGGTAGTACTGGGGGTATTATGATTGTCAAGATGGTAGTCAAGGCACTGGACGCTGAGAAGGACATCCGTAGCGATTCGGAAGGCGAGGAGGACGAAACCGCCGAGGAGGAGGAGTCCAAGAAGCAGACCGAGACGACCGTAGCCGATGCAGCCAAGTCGCGTCGTCGTCGTGCGCGCACAACCGATTACCGTACCGATAGACATCACCAGGCTGATTATGTGGCTTCTCAACCTCTAAGGCTCTACTGCCTCCACGACCGGTTTTCTCCCTCTTTCTTCTCTACATTGTATATTGTAGAGTCTACAATATGACGTCGTTGGCAACTGTGTAAACATGCCGCTCTTTCACGCCTCCAACCAGAGAACCAATCGACTACGGGGCCTTAGGGGCTTTCACGTGGTTAACTGTGTACCGGTAACTATCGTTTTGTCTTAACGGTTAGTTTGGCGGCATGTTTACACAGTTGCAAACGGACGTCATATTGTAGAGAAGAAAGAGCGAGAAGACCGGTCGTGGAGGCAGTAGAGGTGAGAAGGCACATAATCAGCTCGAAGTATGTTGCTGCATTGATGCCCGGTAGCTGGAACAATTGGATTCTTACATTCACTTCGGAATTTGCTCCAAGATCAACGACCATGCGGGTCTCCTTCGCCATCGTCGTTGCTGTCGCTGCAGTATTTATCAACTCTGGGCTTGCGTCTGCTTCGAATCCAGCCCAGCTGCAACAAGTTATCAGTCGAGCGGGTCTTGCTCGGGTGCAACCCGCAGAGAACTATCGCCAGTGTCAAGGCCTGTCACTCAGGTGACGGGAAGGCTGGGGACCGTTCTGATGGACGTGATCTGCCCTAGTCTAAAGGGGGTTTTGATGCCTGATGGCTTTCCTCCTCTTGCTGTAGGTAACACGCAGCAAGTAAGAACAAATACACTTTTGGATTTACTCCACAACACACACTCGTGCCTTTCCTTACCTTTCCAGTGACAAGAAGAAGACTCACGGCCCAAGGACGACGCTGAGGTTCCTGCACGACACAAGAGCGGCAGAGAACAAGACGACGCTAAAGAGCTGCTAGGTTATGAGCCCAAAGGCTCTACGAGGCTGTGAACGACAACAACTACTACTAGGAAGACATGAGTGCTGGAGTTGGTGGCGGTGGTGGTGCGGCTGCTGGTGCTGGTGCAGCTGCCGCGACACAAGCTATTCGAGGGAGTTCAAAGGCTCCAAGATTCGAAGGGACGTTCGAGCTCTACAGGGTGGAGTTGCAACTCTACCTGGAAGATCGGGAATCGTGGGCAGTTGTGACTGGTGACGAAGTGCGAGACGCTGCGGCCCGTGACCTACGGGCTATCTTCGACAAGAAGAATAGGACGGCCAAGGGAGCGATCCTGCGTGGATTACGCGGGTGCCAAGAAGATGAAGTGAACAAGATATGTGCGATGGCTACAGCGAAAGAAATGTGGGACACCATCGTAGCTGACAAGACCGAGCGAGACTACTCGTACGTGGCGCTGTTGAAGGCGCAGCTGTACAACACGAAGCATGTCAAGGGCCAGACGTTGACAGAGTATCTGGCGACCATGGTGCGGCTACGACAGCAACTAAGTAGCATGGGAACTACTCATGCAGTGGACGACGATGAGATGTTGCGCGTCCTGACTATGGGCGTAATGTTGACGCATCCTGAGATTGTGGAACAGTTCGACCTGCCGGTTCGCCAAGGAACACCATTGACCCTTCAGCAGTTCACCAATGCGCTGAGGTCGAAGGATGAACGACTTCGGATGACAGAAGTGATGAACGGAGGCAGTGGTGCACCACAAGTGGTGATGAGTACAACCTCTGCGCCCAAGGACAAAGAGAAGAAGTTCAAGGGAAGCGGGGGATCTTGGAAGAAGCGTAAGTGCTATCATTGTGGAAAGGCCGGGCACATTCGAGCGCAGTGCTGGCACTACATAAACAAGACAAAGAAGGTGGCGAGCGATGAGCATAAGGAAGAAACTGGGAAGACGGACAAGAAAAAGCAGAAGAAGAACAAGTCGAAGGCTGAGGACAAGCCGGGGGTTCGAGCTAACATGCTGATTCTGAACGAGAATGCGCCGAAGGTCATGCGTAAGTACGCGAGCAGCAGCAGCGGTGACGACGAGGATGACGGTAAATTTCCCATGGTCGGTATGGTGGTTAAGTCGCAGTTGGCGGGCAAGCGAAGCTCGTGGATGCTGGACTGTGGCAGTTCCACGCATGTATGTGTGGACAAGGATATGTACTCAAGTGTAAAGAAGTCCAAAGCCATGTTCAAGGTCTGGACGGGTGAGATCACTAAGGGAGTTCTGTGTGGAGTCGTGAAGCTGAAGGTACCTAATGTGTATGGCGACACGATCGAGATGGAGCTCAAGGATGTGGAGTTCTCGCCTGAAGGAACTGTGAATTTAATTAGCCTGGGTAAAATGGAGAGCGAGGGATGGACCCATCGTTCAGCGCGGCTGGCGTCACTCCACGAAGGTGCTGGCTGGATTCTACCATTGGTCGACTGGAATTTGTAAAGAACGGATCTCACTATTGGCTAGAGACTGAGTTACCTGTTGATATGGTGATGGCGACGCTGGATGCCGACGCTAGCCCACTAATGCTGTGGCACGAGCGACTGGGACACCTTAATGTATCGGCCATCAGGGACATGGTGGACCGAAATGTGGTGGACGGCATGGGCATTCCGAAGGATCTGTTCAACAAGAAGTTCCAGTGCCTAACGTGCATGGCAGCAAAGCGGCGTCGTATGTCGTACAAGAAGAGTGCCAAGGACATGAGAACAAAAGTCAATTATGAGCGCTTGATGTCGGACACCTGCGATATGGGCAAGTACATACCTGGATCTGGAGGAGCCCGATACTTTCAGCTGATTCAGGACGAGGGCTCCAGGTACAAGTGGTGCTACCCGGTGAAGAAGAAGAGTGACGCGAACGCAAATACCATTGCGCTCATAAAGAAATTGACCGCCAAAGGACACAGAATCAAGACATTTTCAAGTGACGGCGGTGGTGAATTTGTGAATGCTGAACTAGAGAAGTTTCTGGAGCAGAATGGGATTGATTTCGTACCGACGCACGCGTACACACCGGAGGAGAATGCTCTGGTGGAAAAGTTGAATGGGGTATTGGCGAACAAAACCAGAACGACAATGCAGGCTGCGAACCTGCCGACGAAGTTGTGGCCGGAGGTGCTACGTTATATTGTGGATATTGACAATATGAGTACGACTAAGGCGTTGAACGGGATGACACCACCAGAGAAACTGCATGGTAAGAAGCCGGACGTGGCGAAGTTACGCGTATGTGGATCAGTCGGGTTCGTGTACGTGTCAATGCCCAAGAGGAAGGACAAGCTGAGCCCCAAGGCAGACCCTGCGTTGCTACTTGGATTCGCGCATTCTGCCCCAGGGTATCGACTGTTGCATCTTCGAACTGGCAGCATTGTGGAGGCGAGAGACGTAAAGTTTCGCGAGGACGTGACAGTGAGCAAGAAGTACTTAGACGCATTATTACTTGGACATCAGAAGAACTACGACTACATACCGTTCGTGCCTCTTCCCGTTGAATTCGTTGCCGAGGAGAGCGTACATGAGCGGAAAGTGCGTTCAGTGGAGTCAAGTATGCCAAGTGACGTCATATCTGCACGGGCTATGCCTGTGGATGAGGACGCGACAGTATCGAGTGACGAGTCGGAAGATGACGAACTGGTGGATGCCAGCGCAGGATTAATTGTTGGTGGACAAGGTGCTGCTGTACAAGGTGCTGTTGGACACGGTGCTGGTGGACAAGCAGTACAACCTCATGGACAACAACATGGAGGACCAGGACAAGTCCCACAGCCCCAGCAGCCACTAAGAAGATCTACTAGAGCGAGAAGGCCGAATGTACGCTTCAGTAATTACCAACTGCTGATGGGTGCTGAGGTCGGTGATCCGACGACGCTGGAGGAAGCAATGGACTCACCTCAATGGAAGGAATGGGAGGAAGCTCTAAGGAAGGAATACGAGTCGTTAGTAAAGAACGGAACATGGAAACTGGTGGACAGACCCAAGGACAATAATGGCCAGTACGTAAAAGTGGTGACTACAGGATGGGTACTGAAGGTAAAGCGCGATGCACGCGGAAATGTACAGCGTTACAAGGCACGACTCGTTGTTCATGGTTACAAGCAACGGTTTGGCTTTGAATACTGGAAGACTTACTCGCCAGTGGTTCGTTGGATGACAATGTTGGTGGTGTTGCTATTGGCTTTGCTGCTCGGATTGGAAGTGGACCAAGGAGATTTTGAAACGGCTTTCCTGAACAGTGACATTGACGAAGCCAAGATTTACTTGAAGCAGCCTGTGGAGTTTGACGACGGGACGGGCAGAGTGTGCTTATTGCTGAAAGGACTGTACGGACTGAAGCAAGCGGCAAGGTTGTGGTATCTGACGCTGCACAAGCACTTGAAGAAGCTGGGCATGAAGCGCAGTGCTTTCGATGTTGGACTATATTACAATTGGATCGACGGCAGACTATTACTAGTGATTGTGTACGTTGATGACGTCCTGTTTGTTGGAGCTCGTAAAGACATTGATCAGATGAAGAAGAACCTGCAAGCGGAGTTTGCACTAAAGGACTTGGGACGTGTACACTACTTGCTGGGAATGGAGGTAAACTATGAGCCGGGCAAGTCACTCTGTATCTCCCAGACGGCGTACATTGACAAGATCTTGAAGAAGTTCCAGATGACGGACGCTAAGACTGTGCGATCTCCTCAACAGCATAACGAGAAAGTGCTACCTATCGAGCGTGACGAGACCAAGATAAACAACAAGGAACTGGAGTACCAGGAACTGATTGGTGCGCTTCAATACTTGGTGACGTGTACTCGACCGGATATCGCTAATGCCGTGCGCAACCTAAGCAGACATGCAAGCAGTTACACTAAGGAAAATTATGCAGCGGCCAAGCGAGTACTTCGGTATCTACGGAATACCAGGACGTATGGATTAATTTATTTGCGTAGTGACGCGGAGCCGCGCAACGGATTCCAAGTGAGTGCATACTGCGACGCCGATCATGCAAACTGTCCGGATACGTCGCGATCTGTGACCGGATATGTGTTGAGGCTGAATGGATTTAGCTTCGGATTTAAGAGCAAAATGCAGGCATCGGTGACCGACGACACCTGCAAGTCGGAGCTGGTGGCGGCCAGCATGTGCGTTGAAGACTTATTGTGGGCGCAGAAGCTGTTGAAGGAGCTGAAGCTGGAACGACAAGCCGGCAAGATGCTGATTGACAATCAAAGCACTATTAAAGTGTGTACAGAGGCTGGTAACTTCGACGGAGTTCGTCGTTACGCGAAAAAGAGCCGCAAGATTGCGGAACTGGTGGACAAAGGCAAAGTGAACGTAGAATACGTGCCGACAGAAGACAATGTGGCCGACATGTTTACGAAGGCTCTGGGACCCCAACGCTTCGAAAAGCTGAGAGAAGGGCTCGGAGTGAGAGATGTGAAGTGCGTGTATGGGCGCCTGGGCGTGGAGAAGAAACGCCAGGAAAATGAGGACGTGGAAGACCGTTCGCACGATGGTAAAGGCGCTGGACGGCGTCCAAGCGTGAAAGTGGCGAAATGCCAAAGAGGTAAAACCGCTGTGATGCGGTGCAAAACATCGGCAGAAGATCGGCATATGTACATGACCGAAGCTGATGGAGATTGGCTTGGTGCTAATCGTGGTAAAACCGCTGCAATGCGGTGCAAAACATTAGCAGAAGATCGGCATGCATGCATTGACCGAAGCTGATGGAGATTGGCTTGGTGCTAATCGTGGTGACACGGTGGCTTAGTTCCGGGGGAGTATCAGTCGAGCGGGTCTTGCTCGGGTGCAACCCGCAGAGAACTATCGCCAGTGTCAAGGCCTGTCACTCAGGTGACGGGAAGGCTGGGGACCGTTCTGATGGACGTGATCTGCCCTAGTCTAAAGGGGGTTTTGATGCCTGATGGCTTTCCTCCTCTTGCTGTAGGTAACACGCAGCAAGTAAGAACAAATACACTTTTGGATTTACTCCACAACACACACTCGTGCCTTTCCTTACCTTTCCAGTGACAAGAAGAAGACTCACGGCCCAAGGACGACGCTGAGGTTCCTGCACGACACAAGAGCGGCAGAGAACAAGACGACGCTAAAGAGCTGCTACAAGTTGTCCCCGTGACGGCCAACAATGTGGAGAATGCCGATGGCGGTGCTCGGTTTCTCAGGAAGGAACCTGATGACGAGAGTGACGACTTGACTAGCGAAGAAAGAGGGCCATTTGGGGACTTGACGAAGAAGGCGAAGCAGTATCTCAAAAACAACCAGGAGAAAAAACTCGCCAAGATGTTCAAGAAAAGCGACGAGCAACTTCTGAGGAAGAAAATACGCCCTACCAAGCTTGAAAATGCTGCCAACCGCCTCGAGAGAGCCGGGTGGCCAGCGGCAAAAGTGGCGCAATTCAGAGCAAAAGAACAGCAGTACTCACGCTACTATTACCATCATAATTGGGGTGTTCCTTTGAGACCCGTTTAAAATGGAGTTTATCTCATACGGTCTATGCGCTTACGTTCTGGCTCCAGGGCCTGATGGATTCACCTCGGCCTTCTACCAAGTAGATCCTGAGGTTTTTGGTGCGATCTTTTTTTGCGTGTTTCATTATCAATTCCGACGAGGCGACACCAACGCTACTCATCGGTAGCACTGTTGTTCAAAAAATGTTGAACCAGGAAACTTTCGTCCCTTTTCTCTTATGCCGGTGGAAACTACTGTAGTAGTAAGATACTATCGAGAGTACTGGTGTCGGTAAATTATCTGACTTTCATGTATCTCTCGATGCGTGCTGCACTTCTCTCTCCTTCGTACATCGCGGAGAAATCCGGTTTCTCAGAGTCTTCGTACCATTTCGGCCACGATTCATAAGGTTCATGACTGGAAATAGTGTAATGTGTGTGGAACAACGGCTTCTTTGGCTCTCCTTGAGCTACTTGCTCCAACTGTTTCCCTCTATTCTTCACTAGGAAATCGCCGAGAAGCTGGAAACTCAAGTCGTCATGCACTCCCCAGCCGAAACCTCGATGTTCGTCGCCATCCCAATCCGAACGGCTGATATTGAGGTTCTTCTCGGCCATTCTCTTCATTTGCTTGACACTCCACACGTTATCGTAGCCATGAGAAGGGAGAAAGACATTCCAAGCGTCCAAATCGATCGAAGATCCAGTGGTGAAGTAAGTTTCGTACCCTTTACTGGAGAAGAGCTGTGGTAGGCCTGAAAGCTTCGTCGTCTTCCTTCCGCCAGTGATTCCACTGTACATTACTGTGATAAGGCACTTGATCAAAGAGTAAACTCTCCAGCGATCGACTCGTGGGAATACTGGACCAAATATTGCGTAAGGCAACTCCACGCTTCGCTCAGCGGTCGAAATTCGGGGTAATCGTCAAGACTGTGCCTTTGAACAAGTTGCTTGGGTCTTCTTCTCCCACTAAATATCGAGAATCTCGATATCTGAAAGATTCCACTCCAATTACGAGAACATTGGGCGGGTTGTCGTTGTCAATACTGACGTTGAACGCCAAATCTCCTTTAAATCCCGTAGTTCGTCGGTACAGTGTGTGATCTCCAAAGAGTTTATGCTCCTCCGAGTTGTCGATAAACTTTTCCACCCAAGACACGAGGTTCGTAAGCTCCGTAGTAAGAGGTGCAGGCTCGAAAGCGTGGAGAAGAAGCTCATTCAGTGTCACGTTCAGTGCAGCGTACGCTACCAACGCTGAACTTGCAGAACGAAGAGCAATGACCAGTAGTGGTAAACCCACAAGTCCCATCATTACAATCGCAACACGTAGAGCTTGACAACGTGTTTTTGGCCCTTCGCTTAAAGCCGAGAGTTTATCAGCGGGTTTCCCGTCTTCTAGAAACACAGCTTCGTATTTCACTTCTTTACCACTCTTTTTCGTGGATAATTTCGCAGTGGAGAGGCTGGTAGCACTAGGGACGATGTAAGTCGGGTTCCAACGAGCCAGATCTGCCCAATTAGACCACGTACGGACCAGTGCGAATAGAGCAGCAATAACCACGAGATATGCTGCCGTCACATAGGCAGTATAGACTCCATCACTTGAAATCGGAGCGTCCTTCAAATGTTCTCTTTCTCTGGACAGTGCTGTCAAAATTTAATGGTCATGGTCCCTCCATACCCATTACCCATCACCATTATTGAGGTAGCTGTCTCACCAGGGTCCTTGGCAATGGTACCTCGCATTTGTATACAGACCTTCAGCTTGCTCTCGTCATTTCGAGATCTCCTCTCAAATTTCCACGTCTAGCATATTTTCCACCACGATGAGCTTTACTGTGCCCAACCGAGATCTTGTGGCCGCCTTGTTCGTCCAACTCGACGACAGTCTGTACGAATGCAAGATTTGCCATGTCACGCGCGCCCAGGCACCCAAGAAGGGTTACACCAACCTCGTCGATCACCTCACAAGATCGCATGAGCACGCTGCTGTCCAGCATGCCTTCGACCAAGTGCAGAGAGCAGGAGTCTTGTCATCGATATTTGTAGATGTCAGCCCTGCTGCGAAAGCTATGCACAACTGGATCGAGTGGATCGTGATGGAGAATAGAGAGCTTTCTTTCTGCGAGCATGATTACGTAAGAAAGAACACCAAGTTGCTCATTCTGTATCTGCGCTTCAATCGTCATCTCTGGAACGAGGTCACCGTAGCTGAAGCTATTCGCCGCAGAGAGGAATCGAGGCGACGTAAGCGTCAGCTTAGACTGGACGAAGTCGAGCGGGGAATCGAGCGGGGAATCGAGCGGGAAGTGTAGTGTAGTTGTGATAGGGAAATCGCCGTTAATGGATAATGGACCATTAGGTGGTACCAAGGGTAAAGTGGTACACCCTCCATATTCCATGATTATTTTCGCACTGAAAGTGGATAAAAGACCAGAAGAAAATCGCATATCTCGGTACACCACTAGCAGCATTTAGTAGAAAAAGCAGCCAGGAGCTGTCATTGTTCTTGCACTTGTACTCGTCACTGGACGCACTTGTACTACACTTGCTCACGTCACTCGACGTTTCTCCAAGCGCATGCACTCACACACGTCACTCGACGTTGCTTCGTGCACTTCAGACATTTTAAATGTCTGATCTTTTACATAGCGTACTAAGGAAGCCTTATATTCGACCTAGAACCACCGTTTGTAGCCACTTCGGACCTCGTACGTGCATGTTTCTTCGCCCGTAAGATAATTTTTCCGCTCGTATTTTACGTACAGCTCACCGGATGGTAGATGTTAGTAGTAAATCCCCCCAAAGTTGATCTTTACAGTTTTGCCATCAGGTTCGTCGGCCTCTTTCCGCAGTTGTTGGTTCACCTTGCACTGCATACGTCACTCGACGTTGCTCTTACACACGCCACACGACGTTGCCTCAAGATCTGCACTTCATCTTGTTCTGCACTCGCCACCCGACGATGCTGCTCGCACTCGCTCACGTCGCACGACGTTGCTTTACCAGGTGCCACAGCTCGTATTCAGGTAACACACTCGTGTTCCGGGTTGTGAAAAATTTGACTTTCAAATAATTCAATTAAAACACACTAAATTATTGATTGTCCTCCATTTCGCCGTGACGAGCTACTTAAATACCGGTACTCTTAACCCTATTGCGATACAGGGGCGCTCACAGCGACCTTTAATACCATTTACAAAACACGGTGAAAAATATCGCTACAAAAGGGCGCTGTGAGCGCCCTTTTGCATAAATTACCAAAAAAAGATATCGTGTTTTGAAACTGCTTCTTTTCCACCAATCAAAATGCTGTGATATAAACGACGGCTTGAGCAAAGATGTTACTTGTTGTCTTGTTGTGTAAAAACCATGCATTCCCATCTTGATCCGTATCCTAACGCTGGAGGACCACATATTTTATCATACAAACTTTCATATACATGCATGAAGTGCTAGCCCATTTATTTTTTAAGATACATGCATTTGTATTTTTCAAGCTGCATGAGGACCAATTTCCTCGATTGGGAAGACAAAGCGCTTGTGCAGCTAGCTGCTGAGTTTGAGCGCCAGGGAATCCGAATTACATGGAGTTATGTAGCGCGCCGTATGGCTCATTCGAAACGAACAGGGCGTGAGCTGCAACTACGTATGGCTAGTCTGAAGCGGACACACGGACGAAGGCTGGCCCAGTTTCCGCGCTGCTTCTTCGGCAGATTCTCCACACCCTCTTCCGGACGCAGACAAACTCTCGCAGATACTCAAGTGGCTCGACCGAATAACCCACTTTTTGTTGGTCCCGAACTACCTAGAAACAACGGCAGCCCTAAATCAAGCACTTCTGTCGATGGCTGTGGTCGTGAATCGAGCGATGGAAGAGGTGTTAGCAGTGCTTATGCAGGATCTAGTCGGGATGGAACGTGCGATATCAGTGGCAGCGACTATGGAGATGTTAGTCAATATGTTGAAAGTTGCGGTGGTCGGGATGAAGCCGGTGGAAAACTATCTGGGCGAGTTCATACTGAAGAGGAAGCTGCATGCGTACTTCAAGCAATGTTTGGAGATGTTAGGCCCAAGGACATCCGCCAAAAGGCTGGCCGGACACAAGAAAATGCTGGAGAAATTCTACCCGCCGGTGTTGCTGTGATGATCAAGACCATTGGCCCTCTTCGACCAAGAGATGTCTTCTTAGATATCGGTGCTGGAATTGGAAATGTGCTGTGTCAAGTGGCGCTGACCACTGACGTTGGTATTTGCGCTGGAATCGAAATGCGGAAAGAGCTCTGTGATCTAGCTACAGAACGGATTGGGCTCCATACAAAAGGCCTTCCAAGTCTGAAGAAGGTTGCACTGAAGTGTATCGATGTACGGGATGCTGCGTTATCGCGAAAATCACCAGCGAGCAAAGCAACTGTGATATTCGCAAACGTCTTCCGCTTCGAAGAGGACGCGAAATTGGTCGTCACGCACGAGCTTGGCGCCATGGAAAAGGCTCGAATTGTTGTTGCCACCTCATTGTTTTGTCCTAGGCACCGAGCTACATGCACACAGCCATTCTGTAAGATTTGGCAATTAGTCCGTCGGTTCGATGCAGCATGTAGCTGGAAATCTGCTTCGCACCCTATGTATATGTACGAACGTAGGACGGAATGAAAACTTTATAAGGCCTTAAAACATCGTGGCGATACTTTTAATGGTCTGTGCTTCTCATATGCCTATTATGCTACCCGAGATACTCGAATACTTGATGTTGCATTGTACCAGCGATGGCAAGGTCTACCAGGTGGACGACGAGGGGATCGAAATACTGTATCACGGAAACGATCGCATGCAAGAAGCTGTTGCTCGTCAACTGCATCTTCATCATCGTGGGCGCCGTGGTGGAGGCGTCCGTGTCGAACGTCTGGGCCTTCTTGGTTGGCCATCTCATCGCCGGCATCGCGTCCGGTACGGCCACGGAAACCCTCGGCGCGTATACGAACGAGCTGACACCGCCGCACATGAGTGCCATCCTGGGTCTGGGTCTGCAGATATCAGTGACCATGGGCATCCTGTTTCCGGCCATCACCTTCTTCTTCGCCAACACGAGTTCTGGCTGGCTGTATCTCATGTTGAATGTGCCAATATCATCCACACACACAAAGCACGTCTTCACTTTACCGGGGGCCATGAGTTGACTGCGTCTTGCGAACGTCTGGTTAGCCACGCGCTTCATGTTCACGTACTTCATAAGATGTTCGAGACTCTGCCGCAGTCCTTAGCCGCCACCCGCTGGGGTGCGTTTCCTTTCAAGTCTGTATACACTTTCTTGCCCTCAGACTTGACTTTGACCTTCTCCACTCGAATACTATCCATTTACTCTGTGTATTCCTGTGTGAGACCGTCCTGGAACTACTCGTCGTCGCTATCGAGGCTAGAGCCGGTGCCGCTGAAGGCCTCGCCTGCGGAGAAGCGCAGTAGCGCGCAGTTAGCCTCGTGTGTGATCTTCTCTGTGCGCGAGATGAGTGCGGCGGGCAGTGGAACTTCTTCCTTTTGGGCTGCTTGGACAACATGATACAATTTATAGTAGATATGCATATGATATGAAACTATACAAATTGTAGTAGAGATGCATATGATATAAACTATACACTTTGTAGTAGATATGCTTATGATGTGAGACATTACATTTTGTAGTAGAGATGCATATGATGGTATTGATTATACAGTTAATAGAAGAGATGCACATGATTTAATACTATACAATTTGCAGTATACTTGCATATCATAGCTACCATTGTCTCGCCAAAATAGAACTCAGTTCACAAGGATGGATACTGGCCGTTCTCCCTCAGCACAGCGCGATCCGGTTCCAAGTACAATACTTCAAAGTGGTGCTGGTCATGGACGTGATAAGCCTCCCAAAGAGCGCACCGATGCTAACGTGGAGACAGGTGCTGTGATGCAACCAGCCGTCCAAGGACTCGTAGTCATTGCTGGACCAGTGGAATTGTTGGATCTCCCCTTTGCCGGCGAACGTCACGGGCACCAACACTCTGAACCTTTAAAGGAATAATCGCGCTTTAAGGCACCATCACAGTCGAAGTGGCGCAACCGGACCACAAATCGTTCCACATCTGCTGGGTCGACCTGCTGCACCCGATCAAGTGTCAGCCGAATATCATCACGGTGGACGTGGCCCTCGCAGTGATCAAGCCTGAGGTTGTGACTAACTTTGAGGCCGATCTGTTCGAGTGTACGTCAGGTATCCCGACGTCTGCGACGGTGACGTCTTGATAATGTTCACCAAGTTGCCCAGAGCGATCAAGTCCGACGTAGCAGTCTGGAAGTTCGCGAGATCAACGTAGTGCAGTGGTAAACCCCTGCAAATTGATGTAGACAACCGTGGCGTGTTGTGTGGAGACCTCACGAGCGTCACTAAGGCCATCTACAAGAGCTTTAAGGACGCCAAGATCAAAACACGCTCGCGCTTTGATTGGACCTCATCACTAACATCGACTTTGCCTTCCACGACTCGGGCAAGTTTGTGACGCAGACCATCAACGGATTGCTCGACCTTTTGGCCAAGGAGCTCAACAAGAAGGGCGCGTATCCCTCGACATCGCACAGAAGCTCATGAAGTTGTTACTGAACAAGGTCATTGACTCGCAGCTCGAGCCTGCGTTTGGGTCGACGTGTTTGTAGAATTCCAATACATTGCCGATTTTGACTGTCCACCCCATGGTCGTCGCCTGGAACGTGTAGCCGAGGAACGAGACGTTCTGTGGGACTAGCGTTGTGTTCTGAATGAGCAACGGATCGCTCACGCTGCTTTAGCACTGCTTCACCGGCTAGATCTACACCATTTTGCACTGCACTACGTTGATCCAAGATATCGAAAAGGGTCAAGACATGCAGAGTCATAATGCATTACTAAGGTTCTAGATCAAAAGTAGCTAAGTGATATACTAACTTACATTTTGCTACTACTACAGATCCAACTGCAAGCAGGAGAACGTATTCGCAACGCTGCTAAAGGAGAAGTTCTCCACAGGGTTATGCTTTGTTCTGTTGGATCAGTGGATTCTTGTTGCTGACCGATGTGCTTTTTTGTCAGACTGTTAATGGCTCGTATGTCAACCGCATCTTGCCTGAGGTGATCCTTAGGGTGAATCCATGAGCTGCCTGATCGACGACTTGAAAGGGGAGTTAGTACGGTGGTGTCGCAGTATGACCACCGGATTATACGGCCCTAAGGGAAGCACCACAGACGAAGTAGTGCAGACGACGAGCTGATACAGGTGAAGATGAAGACTAAAGTATTCAAATGAGTTTATTACATGTTAATTTGGCGAACTACTGATGGTTGGTCAGCAGGTTTCGTGTCTACGACTTCTAGTTGTTGCCTCAACCTTGCTAATGCTGAACTTCGGCAGATATTGCCTTTGCTCGTAAAGAGCCCTTGAGGTAAATAAAATCGATGATAACGCTCCCAACATGTCCGAGTTGTATCAGGACACGTCCAGGGCTTGTGGGCCTTGCGATGAACACCACTGCAGAGACACACACCGTGTGTATGGCAATAGTTGGTAATTTCAGTAGGATAGCGACCTTCCCATCTGCATATAATGCAGCGGCGGCGTTTCCGACTTTTGTCTTCGTATACTTGCTTAGATGTCACCGAGGCACAGGCTATTACAGATGGACTACAATGCCCCTGGTTGGATCGGGAACTTGGTGGTGTATTCCCTGTAGACTGGCCAGGCTCAATGTCGTGCAGTATCCTGCTTCCAAACAGCATCTGACCATCGCTTGCCAACTTCTTTCCAATGACCATTGATGAGTTCGTGTACGAGTTCCGTCATAAAGCCACGGTGGGGGTCACGGGAGATGTCGTTCGGTCTGACAAGACGTCGCGTCAAATATGCATTGGCCGTAGCGACGTCAATCAAGGCCAGCGCCAGCTTCTTGTGCCAGCGCCTGAATGAGTGTCCATCTGCAATAGAAAACCGCCCTCAAATCTGATCCAAGCGGTCTACGCCCTGCATGTTACTATTATAGGCCCGAATGCACGTGGGAGCAGTAAACTCAACGCGTTCGTGGGCTATCATGCGCGTTACGGTAGATACCGAGGAAGCGTCCGCAGTTGAGACCATATTCACGATTATTTCCATCGCACCAAGAGGCTGCTACCATGCGATGCTCTAACGAGACTGCCTGGCGTAAATCTCCGCGGGTACAATTGTCGTGATCTTTGTCAAGGATCGCGTGCCCTGGGAAATTCTTGCTGTTGGTTCGGATTGTTCCCCGTCCGTAAAGGCCTTTAATTCGAAGCTCCTGGAGTAGTTGCACCGACGTGTAGTAGTTGTCCATGTTCAGCACTCGATTTGTTCCAAATAACGGACGGGCAACCTCTAATACATGCTGCCGAATCTTGGCGACTTTTTCCAACTCTTCGCGCAGTAGCTCCGTCTCTTCTGGCAAAACCACTCCTTCAAGTCGCTCCGTAATGTCAGACTTATTGCAGTGCAATCGGTAGTTTAATGCAATCCAGCTTGTAGAACAGCACAACATGTACAGCCTAAAATGATACTTTCCAGTAGGCGTCGTAGGGTTGAAAACGATGAGATGGCGACCTTGACGCGATCTACAAGCGACGCTGGCCTCATCCAAAGTGACGTCACGCCCAACAACCACATACTTGTTACCTGTCACCTTCAGTAGATTCAAGAGCGGGCGGATTCGAGCAGCAGCGTCTTTGTGTAAGTTGGTGGGATTTGCGTTGAAGCTGAGACAACGTCTAAGGAGTTTGAAGCGGTTGAGACTCATTACACCATCTAGAGACGTCGTGCATCCACCAAATATGCGATCTTCTGGTTGTGGTCCCCAATAGTTCGAGTATTCCCCTTTGTCGTTTAAAGCCATGAAAAAGAGAATTCCAATAAACGTCATCAATTCAGGTAGACTGAACGGGCTTGATATCCGGACCCCCTTGATCATTGCGTACTGGTTCGTCTCGTGAAGGACTTGCCTCCAGAAATACAAAGGAATATACGCGAAGAAGCACGAACAGGCCGAGCGCTCAAACATGTACTTGTACTCAGGTCGAATACGCGTCTTGGTAGTGCCATCTGCGTGGGTGTATAAATCCATGGGCTCATCAACATGGTCATCAGGGGTAAACCGCATGTTTCGTACTGCTTCAACATCAGCTAGGTTCGATGTAAGCTGCGCAGGAAATTCGTACTCGTAATACTCGCCGGCTACATCCAGGTCCGCTGCATCACCAACTTCCAGTTCATCAGCCCCAGCCGAATCAGTCAACACGCTCCACTCCGGGTTCTCCAGGTGTGTAACCGAACAATAATTTTCAATGCCAGCTTGAACCAAGCCCACATTGATATGCTCCACAGCGCTTTGAAACTGTGTGTCCAACCACCGAATTTGAAACAGCGACGCAAATCTTCCTTTTGTTGGGCGACGGCAGACTCGACCGACGATAAACGCCGTTCCAATCACTCTGTAACTCTTCGCCTTCATCCACTCTTCTTGTGCAGGCGAGAACGCCACCAATTTGTCAATAAAAATATCCTCCAAAAGCGTCAAAGGGGCCCTGGTAGGTGTTTCTGCAATATACACATGGTTAGAGTAGAAACCTTTCACTAAGCAACCTCACATGTAGTTCGCACCTTGTCTGTGACCAGTACCCGCCGGATTTCCATCAATGCTCTCTGCTTCTTCGGCTGCAACGTCAATGACCACTCGTCTGTTGTGAATTTCGTCACCCGCAGCAGAGAACTGACCGCGTCCTCCACCAACCACAGCTTCGTGCGGTCCGTCACGAGTACTTCCGTCGTCTGCCAACAGTAATCACAGTTGGATTCGTATAGATGTTCCGCTTCCGACACGCGTTCCTACCATTATCCCTGCCCGTACCAGCAGAATTGCGATTGACGCCCTCTACGTCGACGGCATCAACGTCAATGATCTTACCGCTGTCGTCATGTAGACCACCCGTAGCGGGGCTTCGACCTCGGATCCGTATGCCATTGCCGTCTAGCACTGATTCAACGTCAATGACACCACGGCCGTGGATGCGTTCGCCTCTCGTAGCAGCACCACGACCTCGACCTCGTCCTCGTCCTTGGTCACCCCCACCTTCTCGTCCGCGCCCTCGTAAACGAACGTCGTCACGAGCTCGATCGACGTCTGTCGGCAGCAAATGCACGTTAGAATAGCAACTTTAAATACTGCAATACTGCACGCCTACTCACCTTGTGCCTGGCCAGTACCGACCGAACTGCCACCAATGCTTACAGCAACGTCTTGTTCGCTACTCGCAGCAGCAACTTGATCTCGTCTCTGGCTACGTCCACCATATCCCCCTTGATCTTGCTGGTCTTCACGGGTACTGTTGTCGTCTGGCACTAGCACACATAATGTTAGATCAGAACCTTGACGTATTCCGCATTGCATTTTACCTGCATCCGTCGAATCAAAGAACGCTTCTGGCGTTACAAAACGTAGAACTGCTTCTTCCCCGAGGAGAAAGTCCTCTCCTTCCAACCCGCGTGGGTCTCCACCAGGCTTAACGTAGCGATACCGACTCTCGAGTCCTGTCGGTGGCTTCGAAGTCCACCCTTCCCTTCGTAAATGGGCCCAGGCATGCCTAAACTCGATCAACCCGCAGCTTGTGTTTGATGGTGTCTCCGACACAGAAGATCTGGTAACACGCGTTCGCTTGCTTGGATGGGGGGCCTGTGTCGCCTTGGCGCGCTTCCTAGTACCAGACATCTCCCTCCCGCACTTCCTGCGCTTTAGCAATGGGTAGGCAGCAGAGCCGTCCAATTTTTATAAATTGTTAAGGATACACTTTTTACTATCAGTATTACGTTCGGAAAATAAATGGCATTTGATAAAGGAGGTTACTAGATCCTAAAAATGCAGCTGTTGAAGGTATAGAAAATTTAAAATTGATGCACATCATATATGAACTTCATACTCAAGCCAAGATACATGCACCATTGTTGATAAAATCCACTGCATATTTTCTAGAGAGCATAAAAGCAATTATCCCACACAACTGGCGTGGATGTGAAGTAAATCAGCGTTCTTGCACTGCATTGTACGAAGTGTTACAAGCAGTGGCAGTCTGGAAGTACACGTAGCACCAGCCGAAGGCGAATCCAGCCATCGCAACATGTCACCTCTCTACGCACTGTCAACGTCGTCAACGCAAGGTTACTTCGTTGGTCATAAACTGTTGAGGGGCGATAACTTTCAGTAAAGAAAACTATTTGCTCTGTAAGATATGTTTTGGGTACTCTGTACCATACATTGAACCAATCAGCGACGAGTTCGACTAGTCGATCAAAAAAATAAAATTTAAAGCCAATCAGATGGAGCTTAGAGTAGTACAGTGATTTTGTAAAAAGGCGCTCAGAGAGCGTTTTATCGTCTCCTTTTTCTACACATTATAGAAAACGTACGATGGTTGTGCTCTCGTAACCAAGCCGAACTACCGTGATTTTCGAAAAGGGCGCAGTGAGCGACCTTTTAGGAGGCATTAACATGAATTTGTATAGTATAGTTAATCCTTGAGGCGCGCAATAGGGTTAAGCGCATCAATAATGAGCAAGCAGTGGCCTTCTGGGACTGTACGAAAACAACTTCGACGAGACAGCTCTGATGTACATAAAGCACTCGACGCTCCAGCAGTCTCCTCACTTTGCAAATTTCTGCAAGACCCAAACATGCGACTATATTGGACGTGACACCAACTGCGAAATATCTCAGCCCACAAGCCACGCTTTGAAAGCGGTGTAGTTAAAGTTCTCTCCGGAAAGGAGTCTTCTCTCACCTCGGAAGAGATCGTGCGGCTTGAAGTCACCAATGAAAGACATGATAAAGACGAAGACTTCGAACTTTCTTCGCGGAGCGCGTGCTAAGAAAAGTCAGAAGCCCCCACAGTCTCGCTCCCACTGGGCTGGATTCCTTCGACGTCTAACGAAGTCCACCGACAGGCTCCAACTCCAACGCCACCACGACATTCCCGCACACGCCGTCATTTCCTTGGCACACGCCTTCTCGACGTTGCCGCACATGCCGCAGCCCACGCCAATGCTTCAGCCAGGGATAGGAAAAAATAAATTGGTCTTTCCGCCGACAAAAAACTCCTTGCAAATGCCAAACTGTGGTCATGATTTCAGTACCAATACCCAACTGCACTAACTCAAAAATTGCAATTTCCGATTGCGTTGTGAGTCGCAATACAAAACGGCTACCTACATTACGTCGGTACTTACTTGGGGCTGCACAACCTCGCGCGAGGTCGTTGCATGCGAAGCTCTGATAGCCTTAGCAACGCGTCTGGAGTCCCAGAAGTCTCTATTCACCTTCAGAAACATAACAGCCTCAAAAAGGAGTGAGACATCCTGTTCCTGCGGTCCGTCATGACATGCTTAGCAGAGCTGAACAATCGTTCGAGGAGCACCTCGTTGACCTTGTTGTCCCTCTGGAAAAAAGCAAACACTGCGATGTAGTGTGTAGTGTTGTCCTGCCAGCCGTCGAACATGATGGCAAAGTGCTCGGGAAGTATATCGTTGATCACGAGTTCAACGAGCGGCACTAGTTGGTGTATGTATGTCTTGATTGACTTACTACTGACCTGAGAATTTAATTATATGCCAGCTAGTTCACGCGTCAATTGATCGTCCACTTCCGATAATGCCATGTCACGCATGACAACCTTCTAGCCATTTGAATACGACTACTGTAGATCCCGTTCACTTACGTATTCCTCAACTTCAAATCCGAGGTTGTTCTTCTTAGTTTTGAGGGAGGTGCGTGACAGGCTCTGAAATCTTCGCCTTGGCATCGTTGGAGGTGCCTATACAGAGTTATGTAGCCGGGTTTCCACTTATTCGTCGGCTTAGACCCACCCTTGATGCATTTGTAGACCACGGGTTCAGCTGAGCCGGAGATCTCGAAGAAGTACTTGACGACAGGGGGAACGTCTCCGCAACGCAACTTGTTTTTGTTGAGTGCCATAGTGTTGAATGGAGGAAACAGGTCGATGGTTACTGGAAAGACGATGAGCACGGGATGCTGTCAAACAGAGGCGGCGGTGGAAGGATGAGAATGTGGAAATGAGGACTAGAACACGGGTGCACAACTAGGAGACTCTATATCCGATCACTCCTTAAAACGAGCGACGGTTTCCCGTACCGTTTTGTTATTTCCTCGATAAGAACAGCGCTGTTTGCTATCTTGTTTTGTGTGATATTGAAGCCCATACTTGAAGCAACAAAGCATATGAAATTGCTGTATCTTTGTGCAGTGCCCGATTGCATGGGATCCGGAGATTGCAATACAGTATTGCACACACTCTAGATCTTGCCATACAAATCTGGGCCAGCATAAACACTGCTTTCAAAACGACAATGATATAATATCCTAAAAACCCTTGCCAATTTATTTTTTTCCTATCCCTGGCTGCAGCTTCCGGGGACATGAAATCCATCGCTTCTTCCGGGTGTTTCGGGCTACAATGGCTTCAGGTTGTGTTATTTTGCTGTATTTATTTCCATCCCACAGTTGATGTAGGGCTTCTTGACCTGGATTCAGAAAGTTCACTCTTTCCTTCACATCACTACCCTTTTCCTAGTGCATCTCTAGCGGTACTGAACCAAGTAATGGCGTTACCAGATCCTCGTTTCTCGTTTGCATTACCGCTTTCTTTGTAGAAGACGTTATGTTGCGTTGCACGATCAAGAAAAGCAATTGATTTTCTTTCGGAACCCCTAAATGTGCGCCATCAAGAGCTTGGAATCTCGCACTGTCGATTCCCTTTAAAGTCCCCCAACACAAGTCTCGAATACTCTTTTTCCTGGTTCAATAACAGCGCAAAGGAATTATCATCACCATTCATTTTTGAGATGGCATTGACCAAATCTTAGAGATTCATCTCGTGGCGTTCTAGCATTGTCAACGGTAAAAAAAATGGAGTACACCAACGCAAGACGAAATCCCTTCGTCGCTTCCTCTAAGGAATGTTAAGCGTCCGCGTAATGCACAGCGTAATGAGGAAAATACTCAGCCATATCGTCATTTTTGCCAAAATCATGACGGAATTTCTCTTTTCCATTCTGGTAAATGTGAAGCTGTGACTCTACATTTTTTTATGGACTGCCGGTTCCCAGAGCCAGAGCGGCCTTGAAGATATTATTGGTCCAGATGATTTCAGGGTTAAGGCACAGTCGTGGGTGCCAAGGGACGAGGGCAAGCCTGGGAAGGGGTTGCCAACTCCAAAAGATGGAAACGACTTCAAAAGATCCTGACATACTCCGGATGATACACTCCTGATGGCTTGCATGTGAAAATCAAGTGACTATTCGTTAACGCCATGACCAAGGGGTTATATTTCTGGATTATATGCGAGACCCAAACTAGCAGTCGAAGGTTTGAAGTAGAGGTTAACGTTGGACTATCGAGGACTGGCTGTATTTGTACCCAGTATCCTGGTTGAGTCTCGGGCATACTCAAGGCCATATATTTCCGACCGACCAAGACGACCGACGATGATGTGTCCAGAGCCAGCTGGAATTCTTCCGTGTTCTATGGTATTCTACTGAAATGCAAGCCTCTTCCTGATGAGACGCCCCTACATGTACTACATAGTGAAACCAAGTATATTTTTGCATGTTTAGCTAGTGCTAGCTATTATACATTAAAGAAAGTTCACTTTACCACCAAGGTCGCAAGTGCAAAGTCTTGGAAGGTGTTCCCAAGACACACTGTGAGGAGCCGTGGACTAGCCTCGAGAAGAGGGCTTCACGTGTAGCCGAACAAGCGTCAGGCCGCGTCGACAAGCGTCACCGCCGCGTGAATCTCCGCCAGGGTAAGACCAAGTTGGAAAGGTGATCAGGGCGGCGTATCCCGGGCGTGACCCCTTCCATTTCATATTCCAGTTGATATTGTCGTTTTTGCTATAATTTGTAGAACCGGGAGGGAAAAGTGGCGTTTTTCGAATCGATTTGCAGCCAATCTTTCATCACTTTGCATTCCTCCAGCAATGAGCCTGACAACTCCGGTCCGGCGCAGCTTTCCTCGACGGGTATCGCTCCAGGACAACACTCCCAGTCATGAACGAGTGGCACGAGGTTCCACTCCACGCCCTTCGCCGTACCAGAGGCGCCTTCAACAACAGCAAGAGGTGGCTTCCTCGCCGCACCAGAGGCGAAGCCCGCGTCTTGAGCAACAGCGTGAGTCGCTTTCTTCGCATGATCCGTTGATCAAGCTCTCGGTCGATGTACGATTGAAGAACACTGTCAACCAGCGTCTGACATCGGGATTGCGGATGGGCACGCACGCAGTTCAACGCGACACATGGGATGAGGTGAAAACCATGCTTTGGGGTATCATTCAGCGCGAGTTGAAGCCACTAGCTATTCCGACTGGAGAACCGCCAGTCTGGACGGTTGATGAGCATGAACCATCAATTACGATGTTTGAGAAGTACACTTCTTTGAAGATGAACGGCAAGGTGCTGAATCCGTGGACAAGTGCGAACGATCGTAAATATTTGCTGAAACGCAAGGAGGAACCCGCAATTCTCTCAGTCTATAAGTACAGCAACGAGATATCCACCGTTGGCCAGTTTGCAGCCTTTGAAGATCAGTGCATCGGTCCGGCTGCTATCGATCGTGGGGGTGCTGCGACAGAAGAGCTCCACCAACTCATGATCACTACTCTCAAGGAGAAATGGGATGCTACGTTTAGTGCACAAGATATGTCGTGGCGCCTGTGGGCCTCACTCGTTTTGAAGAAACCCAGGCCTCAGCACGAGCGCGAAATCGCCAAGGGCCCGCCACCGAATCTAGTAGCTCTGTCAGGCCTGCGTCAAACTCAAGCGACCAGCACTTACAGCGTGTGCAGCGCAGCGTAAAGATGGCGAAGAAAGTCGTACAGGCCATGCAGACAAAGATCCAGCACTTCGAGCAAACCGTTCAAGTGCTGCAGACTGCCATCATTTCCATGAATCAAATGCTGGAGAATCATTTGGATGTTATTGAGGCCATGGGCGAGGACGTGGTTATACAACCAGATAGTGCGGAGGTCTCGTCCGTGCTAGCCTCCATTCCAAATCAGGAGGACATCGACCATGAATGACTCTTACTCTTAAGTAGCACCAAACTCAAATTCCAAACAAACACGCATTTCCAACACTAAATTAGTCATCGTCACTCGAGCACGCATCGTCATCATCAGGATCTCCGCGCTCGGAGAATTCCAGCAAATCGTCCACGCCGAATTGCCCAGCTCGCAGTGTACTCACGTACTCATCCCCCAGGGCCGAGGTCGGGTCAAACTCACCGGTCACACTCCACCCACAGTGCTCAAAAATATTCGTCATGTCGAAATCGTGGAACTGCTGGAGTACATTGGCAATGAGTACAGCTTGGCTTTGCTTGGACCCTTCAACGTACTGCCGCTTGAATGCTTTCTTGATCAAGCCAAAGAGATACTCGATCGGGTTGTAAAATGGACAGTATGCCGGAAGAAAAATGGGAATGATCACCAGTGACCGCAGATAGTAGACGATGTCGGGGTGACAATGGATCTTGGCACCATCCAGGATCCACACGGAGCCGCTTCCTGGGTATTGGTGCACAGTCTTCCCCGAATGCGCATGTACACGGCAGCACTCAATGAACATAGATCGGTCAAAGGTCCCGTCAGTGTGAAATGTTTCCACGAGCCCATCCACAGATATGAAGCACAGCAACGAAACCCGAGCTTTCCTATTAAACTCTCCACGAAACGCGAGCTTCGTTCCTTTCAAACAGTAACCTCGCGAGCGCAGCATGCCCCTGTTGTCAAAACTGACTTCGTCGAGGAACTGAATGTTCATTTGACACCACTTAATCGTGCTCAGCTCGAGCGTGAAGCGCACAATATCGTTGATCTTAATGTTCATCGCACGTCGCTCGAGAACCTTCCACGTGAGTCCATGCTGCCGTAAGGCCCTCCATACCGTTGAGATCGAAATAAAGCGTGTGAACTGGTGTTCAAACGCAGCCTTAGCTTCATCGAGAAATGCAACCGGGTGCTTCGCGTAGAAGTCTAGCAACCACTCCCTCTGCTCTGCTGTGAGTTGGCTGGTGCGCTTTGTAGCGCGGCGTTCGTAGTCGTTGTCAGCCTCGAAACGTTGGATCCAGTTCGAGATGGTGTTGATATGCTTGTGGTAGATCGTTGCCAGCCGGCTTTTCGACAAGCCCAGGTAGAAGTATCCATACAGTGCGTGCATGATGGTGCTTCTTGATGCGTGGCGCCCATTGACCGCCTGCTGAATGCTTGACATCGCTGTCGCTTGCCGGTCTGAATGGGCGAGCGATTGGAGCTTCTGACTGGCTAAAAATGTCACGAATCGATTCGAAATCGATTCGCCAAAACGATTCGATTCAGGCTATTCTCACGAATTCGAATGAAACTGACAATACTTTCGGGTATTATTTTATATTATAACTGCATTTTGGGAGGTTAGTGGTAGTCACCCCTAAAATTGATTGATTTGACTGCTTTGTGTGTTTGGACTGTATTGGTTGTGTGTGTGTGTTGAAATACTACATAGCATTTTGAACATATATATTGGATTCTATTCTTCCGAAGGTTTCTAGTGAATCTATCGGAAGTGGTGCGCTGTTTAAAGAGCCCCGAAACTGTGCCAGTGTTCCGGATTTTGCTCTAGTCGTACTGGCATTTGGAGTGCCCACCGCTCGAGGGCCGAAAAGAATAAGAAGCGGTTGTATATTTTGGTTTAACTCTCTTGTATATTTGGTTAACTGTTGGAGGGGAAGTACTTTGCCCATAAGTGCTTACCCACTTTCGGACTAATTAACCACCGTTTGGGAAGTGTTTATTTGGTTACCACTCTCCCTTAGGATCTAGTTCTACAATCTTTTGGAGATAACACTTTCGGTGCAGACTCCTCGCGTTCGAAGACAAACGACACCTACGGGGTTGTCACAAGGTCACACGCCAAGCCAATTTCCGGATACCCATTTGGACACCGGAAGGTGGTGCTGACTCAATCCAGCCGGACACCTTACTACTAACTCTCTTTTGGAGTTTTTAGTGTTTGGTTGCCCTTTGCTGGACGACACACTATACGCAACCCCCTGGGCGGTCAAAAGTGTTCACCCACTTAGCCACATAAACAACGAGATCACCACCTTCATGACGGCTCGGGGGTGAACTACCAATGTTGCAATCCGTCCTCCTTCTCCGTGCCCTGGTTCAGGAAGTGACCACCTTTACCGTACACGAGATTCACGCAACGTGAAGACTCCGAAATGATATACACTTTCGTGAAACGAGAGTTGAGAAACCAAGCACACAAGGGGTGCTAGGTTCCTTCCGCAGACATTGTCAATTCATATACTCTCATGCGGAAAAGATTAGTGTTGGTGAGGCCGTAGTCGTCGAAGTCCTTCGACAACTTGGTTTCGAACCCCCGACAGCTGAAGTTTTACCCCCTCCTGAACATCGAATTTGGATTTCTCGTGCGTAATGGTCAAGTGATTTCCAGTTTTGATAGCTTAAGTCTTTGTTAGCAAAACGAGAAGTCTGATAACTGTTAATCAACTAATTTCTTCTTTTTCTTCGTACACAAGGAATTTGTACAGTACACACTCCATCCGAACATCCCTATAGCCCAAGCGGTTAGCAATGATCTTACTTAACGCCTTAAATCCGGTTTGCCACATGGGGTTCTTGAATTGAACCAGATTGGGCTGCAATTACCAGCTGTTACGAACGTTTTCGTCCATTTTCGTGTCCATGTTGTGCCCGAACGGAGATTGTTCAGTTTCTAAGCTTGATCCTGGAGTAACGGAGTTGTAATTGGTCCTAATCCTTTTACAAACAACCCCGGAGCGACAGGCAAAGAACCAGCACGCCCTCCAAACAAGTATTCTCCAGCATGACCATGTGCACGAGAGAGAAGCTTGCTAAATTTAGTAGAACCTTACACCGGACGGAGTCAAGACGTCACCGTCTGCACAGTAAGGTCACGCGTCATCAAAGTCTTCCACCATTGCTACGGACTGAGAGAAAAAGAAAAATGAACTTGCAGCATATCTCCACTCTATTCGATTGTTTTCGAAAATGTACATTTCTTTGAAAGGAGAAAGCAAACTTATTTTATCAATTTGAAAGGAAGCACAATAAAATAAAAAGCATAAAAACGTAATCGTTTGAGTCCAGCAGCATCTGCAAGTGCTGATCCAGTGCAATTTGCTGTCCAGAATCGGCTCCATGACGTCAAATAGGTTGACCTGAACGGGATCGTTGAAACCAGCAGGGAGATCAGCTCCGGGTGGAAGTCCCTAAACGTCGAGCACTGTCGTTCACGATGCCGGTAAATGGCGTTATTAATTCGATGTCCAGTTCTCTCACTCTTTTATCTATCACAGAAATTCTTTACTGGAGTAAAAACCTTCGCACTTTTCTGCGGCGGGTCCCACACGAGAAGCAACCAGTAAATCTATGGATTTCTTCATTAATTTAGTTGACAACACCATCCGCTCATACTTAGAAGTGTGTTGAGTTTTAATCGCACAAAACCATGTCAGGCGAAGGAAGATACTTGACTGCATCGTCAAGGTATTCAGGGGTAATGTCACTCGCCCAAAGCTGTTGTTTTTCTTGAACAACCTGGCCTTCACGTATTGCATCGCCGTTTTCGCCAAGTCCCTGTGGCGATGGCCTGGCGACAGCAGGCATCTGCTGACAGCTTACAAATCCCGCAGCCAAAAGCGTTGCGATGAGCGGAGCCCATCGGCAACTACACAAGTCCACAGACGGTAGGCCAGATCGCACGCAAGCTCAGCTGGCAAGGCTGACTTGCATGCATGGCAGCAACAAGAGCAACAAGAGCAACCGCAAGGGTGCTGCTCCCTGGACGGCCAAGGCGGCCGGCGAGAGCGCCCAAAGGCTAGCATTAGAATCGATCACTTTGCAATTTACTTTGCACTACCAAAGCAACCAATACACGTTGCATTTGCAGGGAGTTCCAGCTCCCAAACTGGCAGCAAGTCACAAAGTTAACTTTAGTTGTCATTCGTGCAAGAACGATGAGAAGTCGCAGCGGAAGATCGATTCAAGGCAATCCAAGGATGCAAGTCGACCAAGCCGCTGAAGCAACCCACCCCGGCGCAAGAACGACCAGGATGGACACCGACGTTACTACGGTGATCCCCGTTACTTCGTCTGCGCTGATGCCACCGTACGTGACCGACGTCTCTCACCAGGCCCTACTGAAATGGAAGAGAGAACGTCAGGAGTATAAAGACGCCGTCGAGGCTCGCTGCGCCACGACGGGCGAAGACAGGACGAAGGCGTTGAGAAGCGTCAAAAATTCGTTCAATCGGCAACTACTGGAGACGCTTTGCAAGTTCGAGTGGAACCCGACGGTCGAGGATGTGACGGAAGCTCGTATCGTTGCGGAGCTCGACAAAATTGTGAGCAACGTGATGAATGACGCCATCATCGACGTCGACTCGATCTTCAAGGCCGAGTTGAAGATGGATATGCGAGAGCGCGATGTGAAAGCACGGGTGATCAAGTACTTCATGAAATGCGATGAGGTGATAATGCAGGATGGGTTAGCTGGTACTTTTTCGACCTGGAAAAGTGCAAGATACTTAAACGTCACCTTGAGCCCGCGGCACTGATTGACACGCACCATCGCCTCGTCGACCCGTCTAGCAAAACGGACGAGACTAAACTGTACAGCCTCGTCAAGGAGAAAGCGTTTGAACAGGAAAAGGTTTTCAACCTACTATCCAAACACAATCGTCAGCAACCACGACGCGCTGATGGCGGTACAAGGACATGAGGAACAGTGAAAATCCTCCGAAGCCGGGCAACAACCGGGTTTCGCTGCCGAAAAGCACAATGGGGTGGAATCGAACTGCTTGGAGGTGAAACCAAGCGCAATGAAGAAATCCCAGCCACCAGCTGAGAGCAAGCCAATAACAGGTTGTTTTCACTGTGGCATAGATCACTGGTTGAGCCAGTGTCCTGGCCTCGATGAAGCCGTTTCTTACTTGTCCGGCCAAGAAGGGTCAATTAGCAGGGAGGCGCTACTTGCTGAGAGAAAAAGCAAGAAAGGGGCCAATGGCAATGGACCGAATCGTTACCGAGCCAAGCGCCTAGAAACGGCAACTATCCCAGTCAGTGACCATCGTACAACGGCTCTGCTCAACGACACGGTTGAGGTGCCATGTTGTGCTGATAGTGGTTGCGATTTGAACATCATCTCCCGGAAACACGTTGAACTGCTCCAAGCACAGGACTCAATCGTCGAACTAATTGAGCTATATGAGCCTGTGCAATCGGGAGGCACAACACTGACTTTTACTCACGCGATCGACGTGAGACTTACGATTAACACCGCTGCAGGTCCCGTGAGATGTCAAGATCCCAAGAGATGTTTGATCGTAGATTTCGATGAGAACGAGCTGCTTGTGGGCAAGATTTTGCTCGTCGAGATGGGGATTGACATTGAGCAACAATCGTGTCAGGAACCGGACGATGATGACTCTTTCGATGGACCGGATGGTATGCCACCATGCAAGCCGAATGAAGTTGAGATTGTACATAATGTGGTTGACGCTCTCGTGCACGATGCTATCGACCGCGGTATGGTTGACGACTATATCACGACACGACTCTACGAGGTTCTCCACAAGTACAGCGGCTGGCGACTTGAGTAGGGCGATGATCCGCCTGCGAGGGTACAGCCACTCACGATTCGGTTGAAGCAGAATGCTACACCGTACCAATGCAAGGTGCAGCAATACAGCCCAGGCAAATCCGCTTTCCTCGAAGCATTCAACAAGCGCCTAGTGGAGCTAGGCTGGGTATTCGAGAATCGTGAGAGTCGATGATGCTGCCCGGCGTTGCCATTCCGCAAGCCAAGCACCAACGAGTTCAGGCAGACTATTGACTACAAACCGATCAATGCGATGACGGAGCCTATCGCTGGTGTGATGCCAAGCTTGGAGATTGCTCTCGAGCATTGCAAGGGTATGATGTACTACGCGATGTTTGATTTCCTGAAGGGATTCTGGTAGCTTCCACTCCACAAGAGCAGCCAAGAATTAATGTCATACATGACGGACAAGGGCGTTTTCACGCCAACTCGAGTGCCACAAGGTAGCAGTGATGCGGCTCTACACTTTCAATCAACTGTGGAAATGGTTCTAGGGAACCTTGTCAACAAGTGTGTGATCGTGTGGATAGATGACTTGCTGGTATTCGCCAACTAGCAAGAAGGGCTGGTAGATGCAATCGAGACTGTTTTGAAAAAACTCGATGAACACGGCCTCATTCTCAGTCCCAAAAAGAGCACTGTATTTCTCACGGAAGTTTCAACAAACATGGTATCGGCCACGACCCTGAGCGAATCCGTGCACTACGGGAAATACCGACTCCGACAACTGCGGCGGAACTCCAGCAGTTCTTATGCGCCAGCAACTGGATGCGTGCTGGGCTGGTAGACTATGCTCGAGTCGCACGGCCATTACAGGAGCGGCTCGATTCTGCACTGGCGGGTACACGAAAGACGAAGAGAGCTGCTGCGGGTATCCAGATCTAGTTGACGACCAAAGAACAACATGCTTTTGAAGCAATGAAGGAACTCCTGAGCAATGTGGCTACATTAGCATACCCGGACCACGGCAAGCAGTTGTGTCTGCTCTCGGACGCCTCTGACAGAGGATGGGGACGTTTGCCTCGCAAGTTCGATAGTGGAAACCCGATGTACCTATCCAGTAGCAGGACCATAAACTCCTGATCTGCATAGGAGGCAACTTCAACGGTCGGCGCTCAATAGGAGTGTAATTGAGAAAGAGTCGTACCCAATTGTGCACGACCATGAACCCCTGATCTGCATGGGAGGCAACTTCAACGGTCGGCGCTCAATAGAAGTGTAATTGAGAAAGAGTCGTATCCAATTGTGCACGACCATGAACCCCTGATCTGCATGGGAGGCAACTTCAACGGTCGGCGCTCAATAGAAGTGTAATTGAGAAAGAGTCGTATCCAATTGTGCACGACCATGAACCCCTGATCTGCATGGGAGGCAACTTCAACGGATCGGTGGTCAATTGGAGTGTAATTGAGAAAGAGTCGTACCCAATTGTGCGCGCGTGTGAAAAACTGGAGTACCTGCTCCTAAAGTCACAAGGATTTCGACTTTACTGCGACCATCGGAACATTATCTTTCTCTTCTCGCCGAGCAAGGAGTTAAAAAAGCACGTTCGTGGCAAATTTCTTCGTTGATCTATGAAGCTGCACGAGTACCGCTACACCATCGAGCATATTGCCGGCGTACACAAGGTGTGGGCAGACCTCATATCGTGATGGGGTGGGAAGCAGCAACCAGCAGCAAGATTTCACTCAGCCAAACGCTTTACTCGATCAAAACGGAAACATGCGGAGAGTGTTGCAACGGCCAAGAATGGCATGACGCCACTTCGTCCACTGGGCCAGGACGGATTCGTGTGGCCCACGACCGACGCGATTGGCAGCATTCAGGCTCTGCATGTAACGCCAAAGGGTGCTGTGCCGCACAATGATGATCTGTGGCGAGTCAATGGTTTGATCTGGATACCAAGTGATGCGACCGAGCTGATTGAAAGACTGCTGATCATCGCTCACTGTGGCCACAACGGACACCGCGGCATGAATGTGACGACGAACCACATCCGCCGGCTGGTGGTCTTAGCAGGATGGTACGTGACTTCTGCGAGAAGTGACTACTCTGCCTGCACGTAAAGGGTGGTGTGGGGATTCCATGACCTTTTAGCGAAGCACACCATATCTACGAGCGCAACCACACCCTGCACTGGGATTTTCTCACACTCGGTGAATCGTTTGGAACGTCGCGTTATGTCCTAATATTGAAAGATGAAGCAACACATTTCGCGGAGCTGGTTGAATGCGACGGGCCTACATCGGAAGTTGCAGCTACTTCTATCCTAGACTGGTACAGTCGATTCGGGCCACCTAGTGTGTGGGTTAGTGATTCAGCATCACACTTCAAGAGCAAGGTTGTGGCTGAATTAGGTCGACGACTGAAGAGTCGTCTCGAGTTTATCGTCGCTTACACCCCGTGGAAGAATGGCTCTGTAGAGCGGGTAAACCGCGACATCACCCAAGTACTGAAGGCATTGACACTGGAGTTCAAAGTGAGCATGCACGACTGGCCGTACCTACTACCACTAGTGCAGTCAAGCATCAATCACTCTCCAGTTGCGTCGTTGGCCAACCGAGCACCTATTGAGCTGATCACCGGACAACCGTGCCCTAATGCTCTCGACTCCATATTCTTGCCGGGAGGGAAGGGACGTGTAGCCACACTGAGCCAGCCGCGACACAGCACGGAGCAGCAACTAGCCAAGCTTCGAGCTGACCTCCAAGAAATGCACAAGCCTGTCAAGGCAGAACGCATGCGCCAAGCTGAACGATACCGGGCACGATACAATTACCATCAGCGTGTGAACTTCTCGGTCGGAGACTACGTGTTGCGCTCACGTGTACGACGAGAAACTTCATGCAAACAAGCTACGCGTGGTGCCGGTCGGTCCATACAAAGTGGTTGGCAGTACTGACTACTACTTTACAGTGGAACACCTGGTCAACGGGACTACAGTGAATGTGCACTCATCTCGCCAAAAGCTCTACGCAGACGACTCACTCAACGTGACCGAAGAACTGCTGGACCATATTGCCTCGCAAGGGACACTGATGTCCGTGGAGGCTATGTTGGAGCACAGAATGAACCCTGGCATGGAAGCCTACGAGATCAAAGTCAAGTGGATGGGTCTCGAGATTATCGCGGACTCCTGGGAGCCGCTGAAGACCATGCATGAAGATGTACCACAACTACTGCTACAATATGCAAAAGAAGCAAACGATGATGATTTTCCTACTCGCTATGACCTCCCCAAGGCAACGCAGGAACTGAGTTACAAGCACTTTCTGGCCAATTGTACATGATGTATGAGAGTTTCGAGATTTTGCAAGCATTTACAAGTCGCGCCGCAATGGGTATCTTGAGTTCGATCCCAGCTACATGTACTAGTCAACTTTCAGACGTTGGATCACAATATCAACAAGTGCATTCAAGTTTCAAGCAACTCTACAATCTGGTTGGCTGATATTCAGATTTCTCGGTTATGATTAGCAAAAAGGTCAAGGAGATAATTGTTGCAAAAATCCGAGAGATCACAACCTGTAACACTTCAACGCGTTGAAGTTGGGGTACCAGTCATGCACAGTATGTAACGAGGCAGTCACAACCGGACGATAACGATCGTGCGCTGAAGGGACGATTTCGACTGCAGATTTAAAGCTTGGGGGGGCAGTGTGCCGATGGCCTGGTGACAGCAGGCATCTGCTGACAGCTTACCAATCCCGTAGCCAAAAGCGTTGCGATGAGCGGAGCCCATCGCCAACTAAACAAGTCCACAGACGGCAGGCCAGATGGCACGCAAGCTCAGCTGGCAACGCTGACTTGCATGCATGGCAGCAACAAGAGCAACAAGAGCAACCGCAAGGGCGCTGCTCCCTGGACGGCCAAGGCGGCCGGCGAGAGCGCCCAAAGGCTAGCATTAGAATCGATCACTTTGCAATTTACTTTACACTACCAAATCAACCAATACACGTTGCATTTGCAGGGAGTTCCAGCTCCCAAACTGGCAGCATGTCACAGTCCCCAAACACTTCTCTATCTTCTTTAGCCAAGTCGTCGCTCTCGTCTTCAAGTCTCTTTCTTAGGAATCGAGCACCGCCGGTATTCACCACATTGTTACCCCTGAGACAGCTTGCTGCAGTTGAACTGGATTTAAAGCAGAAGCAGCGGGTAAATGCTGCAATGACAGCAACTAAAATTGTCGTTGGTCTTGTTGCTTGCTGTGCAAGATATAAAGTGGATGTGAGAAACCAGTGGTTTTGGTCGCTTTGGAACGACTCATTCGAGCTGGTACAGTAATAGGGTGTCATTACTATGCGCCGAGATCATCAATGATGATTTCTGATCATCCGTGATGCCCTTGGTTGTTCGCACTGCTGTTGTATGATACGGAATGGTGAACAGATCCCCCTGAACTCTCCACTGCCGAATCGTACGGGTTAGCGAGGTCAGCAGTACTGGAGAGCGAGAAGAAGAAGATCATGCAACCAGCGCTGAACTTGCAGCATTGAGAGGAATGGTAAAAGCGTGGTAAAGCCGCAAGTAATAAAAACGCCGGGTGGCCAGCAGCAAAAGTGAAGCAATTCAGATCTAAAGCACGGCAGTACTCAAACTGGTATTACAACCCTCATAAGGAAGTTTAGGCCACTTGAAGGTGCCAGATCAAGCGTCGAAAGCGTACCAGGCCATACTGCGTCAGACTTTAATACTATTTGACCCTGAATTCTTCATCGGTGCGATTATGTCTATGCTCTGCGATGCAAGGCGTTCTGAGAGGCATTAGGTTCTCGTCACCAGTTCCGATTTCGATTCTCATCGCCAAGTTAAAAAGGTGTCCGAAAATGACTAATGAGGATGAAACGCGACTTGAATGCTACTTGCATCTCCTGCTCGAATGAGGTCACTTCTGGTGTTTTCTGCGAGCTCAGACTTCTACCATTGAAAATTCTATCGTGTTTGCAGGACATCCCAACAATGATGAAATTACAACCTGCGCGAGCTTCGAACTACTCATCCCCGGGCTCTGCCCGGCATCAATCGTTGGTAGCTGTCTCTTTTCTCTGTGATTGAACGACATTTCTGGGTGATTGGGTTTTTTCCAGTCAGGCGATGTATTCGAACTGGTGGGCGTATCACTTCGATATTCATCGGATTGCTTTCCGAGGATCGCTTCTTTTGATTGCAGTCGAAAAGAGATGCTTTCAAAAACCAAAGCTAAACTAAAATATGTCAAAATTGAAAATAATACGGACGGGCAAAACCGTACAATTCGTATGACGATGGAATACAAGGGTACAGTGACGCGAGTACTTAATTTAGTAAGCTGGATTTCATGACTACAGCGATGGGATGCAGGATAACAAAAGGAAATTGAAGTTGATTAACTGGTTATTCCTGGTTGCTACTACCGGATTACACGGAATTCCTGCAACGTGATGTAAAATATCGAATTACCGACTATCCTTTGTTATGAGATACACTGCCTTAAGGGAAGAATTCTGACATCCATAATTTCCCCTGTTATGAGATACACGTCTTGAGAACCAAGCGTTTGGATGCGAAACAGAAAGAGTGCTCCAGTCATTTACTATTATGAGTCTCATGACTCAAGCCACGAGGTCATCCCCCGTGGGCCGACCGCGCCTCCACGGAGACGGTCGAAAGAAGAAGACCCACACAGTAAATTCGTACTGCTGCCCAGAAAAAAGAGGTGGTCGAGCACTACAAAAAGCGTGGAAAGGTCCGTACTACAATCGAAACATACTTTCCTAACCTCAGTGATAGACATTATCCAGGCAGCAGGGTTCTAGTCTTAAGGTGGGTCCGCCATTTCGGGGCGATTAAGAGGCATTGCGAGCGTCCAAGAGGTGCAACCAAGATGAAGGCACGAGCTCTAGACACATCAACGGTTTTAAGCACAGCAGCTGAGAGTGAGTGGGTTAACGATCTACGGGGATACGGCGTTCCAGTTACGCCACTGATGCTGCGGCTCAAGGCTCTAGCTGTAGTAAGGAAGCAAACGTACCTCTATTTACAGCGTCCTCGTCGTGGATAGCAAGAAGACTGCCATTTTCACAAGTAGTACCGTAAGTGCAGGATATCATGTAGTACATGGAGCGGGCGGCTTGATCTCGTTGCATGCAGGGTGTATCTCATAACTAAGGATAGTCGGTATGGGAATCGTAAAAAGTAAAATGGGAATTGATTTTGGGTCGGGGTCTTTTGAATTTTGAATCGGACACATAAAATAATATTGCTTCAACAGGACACTAATGCATTATTGTCAGACAGTAGCGCGCTCGAGAACTCGCGCACGAAATCTTTTAGCACTCTGCAATGGAACTACATCCCAAAAAGGCAACATCTGGGCAAACCTGCCGTTGTAGTACGGTACATTTGCAGATATTTGTACCAAACTCTTAACTAGGACGAGGAAATGTTTGTACGGTATCTACATGTGGAAGTTAACCAAAAGAGCGAAATGAGACTTCTCCAACAATGACCAGGTGAGCTCAATGCGGCACAAACCTGTTAACAAATGTGCTGAAATCAGGGCGAATTCGACGGACAGCAACTGCGTCTCCTTATCTGCCAATGGTTGGGCAGACTCAAAAAGGCGACGCATCGCATTTACTTTTAGATTTGCCGTGGAAAAGGTAGAGTTATAAAGCGATAGTCTATGGTTGTCAGTTTGATTGTTGATGTTAAAGTATCTGAAGTCACACTCAGGCATGTAGTGCTGATGCTGTAAGGTTTGTGAGTCTATTCATGTAAGAAAACAGCAGAGCAATCCGTGTAATGTTGGTCTATGGATGTTGTTGATTTTCCACTGATCAAACTCAATGTAATCTGTTGCAGATGCATACGACGGTATAGCTACCAGCTGGATGAGGCGCTGTGTTTCCTGCACGGTCGCGTCACTCGACTTTAGGCTGTCTAGATATTCTCGTGTAATTTGCTCGGTCAAGGTGAGCCCACTCAATCTCACTGCGCGTGATAGAGCTACGTAAAGGGTTTGCTTCGGTGTTCCATATTGATGTTACAGCGTAGTGACAACAATTCCATCGTGACACGTCTGGCCCTGGAGCATTTCGGTTGTGTACGAAAATGCGGGGACAACGGCAAATTGATCGACAGTGATCGAGGCTTGGGCCAGTTTGGGATTTTTGTGAGCTGGACACGCGCGTGTAGCGGAAGAAGGCCAATCATACCCACTCCGAACCCAGATACTATAGTATTCTGGCAGCCGAATATCTTGATCAATAGTAGTTGTGGGGGTTGAAGAAGCCGACGAACAAGAACGCCATCCACTGTGTATCGCGTGATAGCCAGATCCGTCGCTGTTGGATGCATTTCCACGATCGTTCCAGTGACCCCGTTGGCTATGACGTCTGCATCAAGGAGCAAAGAATGCTTGCGCGTGGCCATAATAGGTATACTGATGTAAAATACTACTCTGTCCCGGAAATGCTGCACGAAAGTGCTTTTCCTAACTTTGATTCGCTGAAACTCGCTACCAGTGCGTTTAATTGGCAGAAATGAATAGCGCACACCCTGTGGTGTGCGCAGCTCAACGTGAGCCCCAAAATTGACCGCGAAACAGCCAATTTTGTGGCGATCTGGTGTCTTATCTGTTGGTGCGAGAGATGCACATTAAAGATTTCGCCCACCCCACCCCACCCAAGCTCCCCGTCTTCCTGCTGATTCAGGAAGATTTACCGAGTGAACGAGAAGTATTCGTATGAGAGCTATCGGTCGATCCGAAGGTACGATCGCTCTGAAGACGGCATAACATTCAGCTACCCGAAACCCCAACTCATAGGTATTAGGTCTGGAGGTTAGTCCCTTGATCACCGCTTGTGTTTGAAAATCTGCGCGTTTCGTGAGTCTCCCCTTGGCTTCCTGGCCACAAATATTTTTGTTTTCGAAAATTTCCCGATTTCGAGTAATCCACAGTGTACACTGTGTACACGTTGTCCATATATTCCATATTACTTGCAATGCTTCATCATGCCCTGATTTTCCCAATACGGAATAGTTCGTGATGCCTCATCTACGACATTGGGGGAAACCGTTGGTGCTGTAGAAGCCAGATGTGGTATCAGCCTATAATTGAGAGTGGCGAATGAGGCTTGTTGTCGATGTGAGCAGAAGGAAGGAAATCTGAAAGTGAGTTTATTTGAGTTAGTCCGCTTTGTCCTGCTTGTTCCTTCCTACTCCTGTAGCTCTCCTAGCGTCTCCCTCATTTGACTTCATTTAACTATATGCATGTGCAACGGACACACTTGAGTGGGACGGGCACGGGCCGTCGGCCAATCACAGTGTCCTGGGACGGACACACCCGATTGGGACGGACACGGTCCATACTCAAAACCAGTTGGGACGGACACACCCGATTGGGACGGACACGGTCTGTCTCGTCAATGCATGTGATTATCCATGCTAATCACAGCTGTTGATCCGACTTCAACTGTCTCGCCCAATCATATCCACGCAACCCCAGGTGATCCGCCAATCAGGTCGCAGTATTCGCTTCACTTCAACTGCAGCCCCCAGAGGCACGCGCCTCGCACGCGCAGACCGTGAGGCTCGTAGCAGGGGCCCAGCGAATAGACAGCGAAGTGCAACCACAACACCCCCACTCAATTCGATGTCTCGAGGTTGGGGCCAACGTTGCTCCGCATCATCAAGTAGCGTAGCGTCTTCGACGTCAGACCCTTCGTCATGTAGTCGGCGAGCTGGTTCTTGGTGTCGATGTACTCCAGCTCGACTTCGTTGCTCACCACCTTCTCGCGAATGAAGTGGTAGCGAATGTCGATGTGCTTGGTGCGAGCTTGGTAACCGACGTTCTTAGCCAGGGCCATCGCACCTTGGTTGTCCTCGTAGATCACGGTAGCCCCCACTTGTTCAGCACCTATGTCCTTCAGCAGTCGGCGCATCCAGACACACTCCTTCACACAGTCGCTCAGCGCCATGTACTCGGCCTCCGTTGAGCTGAGCGCGACTGTCTTCTGAAACGTAGAGCGCCACACCACGGGAGCACCGCACATCATAAGCATCATGCCGCTCACGGATCGACGGTCATCACGGTTGCCGGCCCAGTCCGCATCCGAGTAGGCGACGAGTTCCGTCCCTAGTAGTCCGTCGTACGTGATGCCCACGTCCTTGGTCATCAGTAGATAGCGAACCACCCGAATCCCGGCGTCCCAGTGCTTCTGTCCAGGATTTTCCAAGAACCGGCTCAACTTGGCAACAGCCACCGCAATGTCTGGTCGAGTCCCGCATGCCAGGTACATCAGACTACCAACTAGCGACCGGTAGGGCTTCGACCTCATCTTGGCCTTGTCAGCTTCGGTCTGCGGTTCGTCGACCTTGGTCAGATGCACACCTGGTTCCAGCGGAGCCGAGCATGGCTTTGCGTTCTCCTGTCCAAACCTCTTGATGATCGACTCAGCGTACGCTTGTTGGCTGATGCGTAGCGTTCTTCCCTCCATGTCGTAGTCGATCTCGATCCCGAGAATGAAACGAGCACGGCCGAGGTCCTTGATCCGGAACTTCTCCGCGATTCCAGCCTTCACCGACGCAATGACAGCCTTCTGCCGCGAGGCAATCAGCATGTCATCCACGTAGAGGCACACAATGCACTCGTCATCACCTTGACCGCGTGTGTAGATGCACGGGTCCGCGTCGGCAGACTTGAATCCCATCCGCTTTAGGTGTGCGTCGATTGTCTCGTTCCAGACACGCGATGCCTGCTTGAGTCCATACAAACTCTGAAGCAGCATGCACACGACGTCGTCTTCACCTTCCGCTTCAGCCAGTGCCAACAGGTCTCGGAGTCCTTGAGGCAGCTCCATGTAGATCTCCTCCTCCGGTTTGCCGTACAGGAACGCAGTATCGACGTCACACTGCTCAATCTCGAATCCTTCAGCGGCGCACTTCGCCAACTTGGCACGGATCGAGTTCAGGTAAGCCACTGGCGCGTATGTCTCCTCGTAGTCCACGCCGTGTCGTTGCGAATACCCCTTGGCTACGAGACGGGCCTTGTGCCGAATGACTTGTCCTTTCTCGTTGCGCTTCAACGCGAATACCCAACGGCAGCCGATCGGCCGCTGGTGTGCTGGTCTCGGTACCAACTTCCACGTCTTGTTGGCGACAAGAGACTTCAACTCGCTCTGCATCGCTCGCTTCCATTCCACTTGGTCCGCACTTGCCATGGCTTCTTCATACGTCCGCGGGACCTCCTCTGTTGCAGCCATCGCTTGGCCACCTTCAATGGCGAGCTGGTCTTCGTGCACCTGAGCTCTGCCTTGGATCCTTGTCTGTCGCTTCGTGCCTGATGTGGACGGCGCCACGACCTGCTTCTTGCGGGATCCTGCCTCTTCAGGATCCGTCGTCTCGTCAATGTGGCGAGCTCGCGACCGGGTAGTCATAGGATGGGTCGATCCGTATGGCACAATCGCATCGTCTACACCCGCGTCACGTTGAAGTTGGATCACGTCACCAGCTTCAGCGACGGTTGGCACGAGGTGCATCGATTCCTCTGGCTGAAGTCCATCGTGGCTAGGCTCCGTAGCTGCGACTTCGTCGTCGTCCAGCTCAGACTTGGGCACCACGTGCTGCAGGCTCGTCGTCTCCATAAACTTGACAGTGCGCACGATTTGCACCTTGCCTGTCGCCACATTGAGAACTCGGTATCCCTTGACACCATTCTCGTAGCCCATGAAACGACACTTGAAGGCCTTAGCATCCAGCTTGCGGCGCTTCTCGTCGGGGATGTGTGCGTAGCCAAGTGCACCAAACACCTTCATGTTCTTGAGCTGCGGCTTGGTCCCGTGCACAATTTCGTAGGGTGTCTTCACGTTGACCGAATTGGGGATCCGGTTGATGATCCACGCCGCCGTGTTGACTGATTCAGCCCACCATTTCTTCTCGATGTCCTCGTGGTAGAGCATGCAGCGCGCCATTTCCACCAGACTTCAATTCATGCGCTCAGCCAGTCCATTCTGCTGAGGCGTGTACGGCACCGTCTTCTCGTGCTTGATGCCGCTGCGGTCGAGGTAGGCCCTGAATTGTTTGCCTGTGTACTCGCCGTCATTGTCCGAACGTAGGCGCTTGATCGTCTTGCCTGTCGCGTTCTCCATTGCTGTCTTGTAGATCTTCAACTTGGACAGCACCTCCGATTTGGCCTTCATGAAGTAGACCGTCACATGGCGTGAGTAGTCGTCAATGAAGGTCACGGCGTACGTGCAGCCACCGGGAGTCTTGGTCTGCATCGGACCCATCACATCCGTATGCACCAAATCCAGTACGCCTGCACTCTTGACGAGCTTCTCCGGGTGTCGGGGATAGTCGTCGGCTCTCATCTTGCCCATGCAGCAGCCTGCGCAGACGTTATCACTAGTGACGCCATCCGTAACACGAGGCACACCTTCTGCCATGGTCAACAGCTGTTCATAGCGCTTGAACGGGATGTGTCCGAGGCGGGCGTGCACAATAGCCCACGGCTCCTTACGAGATGCCGTCGCCGCACGGCACACCTCGTCCCCCATTGTCTTCAACTTGTAGACGTTTCCACCGCGCTTGGCCTCCATGACGGTGGCGTCGCCATAGCGAAAGACGCACTTGTCCTTGCTGAACTGCGCGACGACGTCCTTCTCGGCCAGCTTCGCAACCGAGATGAGGCTTCCATCAACTTCAGGGATGTACAACACATCCGACAGCGTAACAGACGTTCCGTCCATCAGCTTCAACCCGACGGTGCCCTTTGCAACTGCGTCGATCTTCGTACCGTCCGCGATGGTAATGCGGACCGGCGTCTTCAGCTCTATCATGGACACGAACTTGTCTCGGACGCTGGTCATGTGCGAGCTTGCACCGGAGTCCACAAGCCACTCCGTTTTCTCCATCGCACCCGTTGCCGTGAACGCGTAGTCAGAAGCTTGCTCTTGAGCCACTTGTCCACGTCCCGCGTCGGCCTTCTTCTTACGGCACTCCGAACTCCTTGTGGCCAGCCTTCTTACAGTAGAAGCACTTGCCCGCGAATCGGTGCTTGCCGCCGTCCTTCCTCTTCGTTGCGAACGCCTTCTCTTGAGCCGATGACGATTCATCCGAGGCTTCAACACCAGAGAGCGCTTGGATCGCGTACGAGAGTGTCATGTTCGGCGTGTTCTCGAGCACGGTGCTGATCATCCGGTACTCGTCCGTCAAACTGCCGAGTAGGAGCACGAGCTGACGAGTCTCGTCCAGAGGCTCCCCAATCGTCTCCATCTGGAGCACGATCTCCTTGAACCGGTCCACATGCGTTGCGAACCGCGTACCGGGCTCCATCTTGAAGTTGTGCAACTTCTTGGTGACGAGGAGTCGGTTCTTGATCGTGTTCCGGTTGAACTGCTCCTGGAGCATGGTCCACGCGTCCATCGCAGTCATTGCACCACGGATGTAGACTTGGAACGTGAGGCTGACGTCGCCAGCAATCACGCCAAGGGCCTTCAGATCGTCGGTCTTCCATGCGTCCGTGGTGCGGTTGCTCACCGGGTCGAACTCCGCCTTGATGATGTGGGGCAGCAGTCCCTTGCGAGAGAGCTTCATCCGCATGTTGAACTCCCAGTGGAAGTAGTTGTCTTCCACGAGCTTGACGGTGTCCGCGTAGCTTGGGCTCATAACCAATTGAGAGTGGCGAATGAGGCTTGTTGTCGATGTGAGCAGAAGGAAGGAAATCTGAAAGTGAGTTTATTTGAGTTAGTCCGCTTTGTCCTGCTTGTTCCTTCCTACTCCTGTAGCTCTCCTAGCGTCTCCCTCATTTGACTTCATTTAACTATATGCATGTGCAACGGACACACTTGAGTGGGACGGGCACGGGCCGTCGGCCAATCACAGTGTCCTGGGACGGACACACCCGATTGGGACGGACACGGTCCATACTCAAAACCAGTTGGGACGGACACACCCGATTGGGACGGACACGGTCTGTCTCGTCAATGCATGTGATTATCCATGCTAATCACAGCTGTTGATCCGACTTCAACTGTCTCGCCCAATCATATCCACGCAACCCCAGGTGATCCGCCAATCAGGTCGCAGTATTCGCTTCACTTCAACTGCAGCCCCCAGAGGCACGCGCCTCGCACGCGCAGACCGTGAGGCTCGTAGCAGGGGCCCAGCGAATAGACAGCGAAGTGCAACCACAACACCTATTAAGCTCCTCTCGATGAGGATAATGGCCAAGCCATTTAGGGAGCCATTCTTGCCAAACATATTGGGCTCTTGCGCATTCCCATACTATGTGTTCAATTGTTTCTTTGTTCGTGGTACATAACGGATAAGTACATTTCCGATTCTCCGGCCAACCTTCATGGTATAAATTCAATGTCCTGGTACATATTCGGTATATTGTCCGTCTTTGATAATCCGTTAAAACGCAATCGATTTGCCAGATTTGTTCAGGATGTTGATTTTGTGCACCCCTCGCCCAGGCACTACGTTGTGCTCCTAAATCCATCATTTCCAGAACCCTCTTGATCGACACTGTCAAGCTTTTGCGAATCCGTTTAGATCGACTTTTTCGAATGATTTGTCGAAGTTAACTTGATCTGGTTTCGCAGGATGCTGTTCATGGTGTCGGATGTAGCAGAGGCGTTGGTTCAAATGCTAAACCTGTCGTTCGTTGCTCAAATTTCAATTGTTGTGCGTCTTCATCAAATTGTGGATCAGGATCCCGATTTACCACAGACCAAGTCCAACTGTGTGCGTCCTGTTCTAACAAAAAATAGGAGAGTTTGGACGTGTGGCGAGTGTGGCGATTACCGTTCTGTCACTCTGGGCCTGCCATGTATACCAATAATGGGAAATTTCTAGGTCGAATCGGTTCAATAAATGATGTCCATACTTTCTCGGGAACACAGGCAAATATACTCGCACACCATCGCCGTAAAGGCGCATGATGTTTGATGGCGGGATGATCTTGCGATCTGTCTCTTAAAGGGCCCTTTTATAAGACTTATACTGTAAGTAGTACTACGTATTTTAGTTTACCTACCGGGACATTATCGTCCCTATGCAGCGGCCGTGTGGTACTGGGTCTGGTTCGGTTTCCTTTGCCTGCTGCTCGTACTGCACATCTACTGTGTATTCTGATTGTCAAGATGGTAGTCAAGGCACTGGACAATGGCAACGCTGAGAAGGACATCCGTATGGATTTAGAAGGCGAGGAGAACGAGACCGCCGAGGAGGAGGAGTCCAAAAAGCAGACCGAGACGACCGTAGCTGATGCAGCCAAGTCGCGTCGTCGCCGTGCCCCCAGGGCCGAGTAGGTGGCCGTTGTCGATTGGCTCTCGTGATTGCGCCCACAACGACACAGGAGGACGCGGCGTGAAAGAGCGGCATGTTTGCAAACGACGTCATATTGTAGAGAAGAAAGAGGGAGAAGACCGGTCGTGGAGGCAGTAGAGCTTTAGAGGTTGAGAAGCCACATAATCAGTTTGGAGTATGTTGCTGCTTTGATGCCCGGTAGCTGGAACAATTGGATTCTTACACTCACTTCGGAATTTACTCCAAGATCAACGACCATGCGGGTCTCCTTCGTCATCGTAGTTGCTGTCGCCGCAGTATTTATCGACTCTGGGCTTGCATCTGCTTCGAATCCAGCCCAGCTGCAGCAAGTTGTCCCCGTGACGGCCAACAATGTGGAGAATGCCGATGGCGGTGCTCGGTTTCTCAGGAAGGGACCTGATGACGAGAGTGACTAGCGAAGAAAGAGGGGCATTTGGGGACTTGACGAAGAAGGCGAAGCAGTATCTGAACGGGGAGCAAAAACTCGCCAGGATGTTCAAGAAAAGCGACGAGCAACTTTGGAGGAAGAGAATAAGCCCTGACAAGCTTAAAAATGCTGCCAACCGCCTTGAGGAAGCCGGGTGGCCAGCGGCAAAAGTGGCGCAATTCAGAGCGAAAGGACTGCACTACTCACGCTACTATTACTTTCGTTATAGAGCTGTTTAAGGCAATACAAGATTTACGTACTTGCCTAAGGCGGGTGTGCTTTACCTCCAACACAAAATACTGCGGTTCACCATTTAAATGATTGTTTACCTTTACAGTTAATGCAGCCCCAGGAAGGTTGCGAAGCAGCGATTTATACACTTGTAAAATAAATTTTATATAGTAGCACTACGTGTTCATGCGCTACTACTACTACAGTACTATGTTCATTGCCATTTTGATTAATATTAATATATTCCAGAGCATCCGAGTAAAACAATAATCCAAGTAACGTCACCAATATATTTATTGTACTTGATAAGCATCTTTATTGTGACCGTACTCGAGAAAAATCAGCACCCAAATAGAAACATCAATCGGTCTCCTGTTCGTAATACACTGTGCGTGTACTGTTCGGACAACAGGTCCCTTTACTTTAAGGTATTTCAATTTTATGCATAATACTACAGTGCTGCTATTAACTATAGGCGCACTCAAAATTTTTAGCTGCTGCTCCACTGAAAGCTTTTTGAAAAGTGCCGCACCCAAGATAGCACGCCCGACTGATGCAAACGACGTATCTGTGGTAGATTTCTTGGAAAGGGCAACCAATGAAAAAAAAAGCAAAATGGAGATTTATTATGTGTTCTAAACTATAGGCGCACATGCTAATCTCTAAACTATTTGTCGATCGGACCGCCATTTTTGAGAACAACGTGAGCCATTCGAGTCGGCATACCGTCCACGAGGTGCCGTAAGTAGTTTTGCTTGATGCTGTCCCAGCTACGAGTGATCTGAGCCTTTAATTCCTCTTTAGTATCGAACTGCCGCCCGCCTTCATACACAGACCACGCCAACTGCCCCCAAACATTTTCTATTGGGTTCAAATCTGGGCTTTTAGAAGGCCACTTCAGCTTACGGATCCCCAGCGCCTCAATGTGAGCCTTAGTAAATCGTGATTCGTGAATAGATGCGTTGTCTTGCTGAAAAATTGGTCTCGACATGCCATGATTTTCACGAAGGTTATCGAGAAAAGGTGTAAGATAGTTGTCCAGCGTTTTAGTGTAGCATTCAGAGTTTTGTCTCCCCTCCAGAAAAGCGATCTCAGTTTTTCCAAAATAGTTCATGCCCACCCACACCATCACACTTCCTCCCCCACTCGCTCGCTTCGAGAAAAGTTCATGATTGTTCCTGACGTCGTGCCAGTAGTACTGGTAGCCGTCAGGACCGTCCAAGTTAAATTTCTTTTCGTCACTAAAAACAATACGACGCCAAATCCTGGTTTTACTTAAAAATTTTGCAGCAAAAGCTGCTCGGGCAATCTTATGGTGCGGCTTGATGGCCGGCGACGGTTTGCGCTTGATCCACTTGGCCAGTTTAGACGAGTTGAGCAGCTTACGAATTGTACTGGGTTGTAGAACGCCTTCGAGCTCCACCGACACCCGTTTGGAGGATAATTTTTTCACGGTGGCCAGTCGAAACACTCGACGAGCCATGCGTTTTGTACATTTAGCCTTCCTTCCGACCTTTTTTGATGGGTTTTTAGCAGAACGAAACGTCAAAACGTTTCGTACAGCATGCTCACTGCGCTTGAGCTCACGTGCGATCCACCTGTTATTTCTGCCGTCTCGGTGGTGAGCCAAAACGCGACCTTTCTCCTCCTCGGTCAATCTTGGCCCCCTTGGCATTTTGGAGAATCTCCGAAGCCTCGAAATGTGGCGCCAGCAAAACATCTTGCACAGGGAAACTAACCGTACAATTTTCAGCCAATTAAAAACAATGAATTCTGCAAAATTTTGCCTAATCGCTAGTGCGCCTATAGATTGGAACACCCTCAAATCTGTCAATTTCCATCGTTTGCCTGCAACAATTGGAGATCGCGAAAGTAGAATAAGCACGAGTGGGTAGCAGCAGTTGAGCATGTTCTGCGGGATGTGGCGCTTTACAAAACAGTTTCTGTCGAACAGCAGCAGAAAAAAATGAGTGCGCCTATAGTTAATAGCAGCACTGTAAGTACAGTGGAATCTACTACTTAAGTACAATCTACAAGTGCGTCGTACAAACTAAACTAGCACTTGACAGCGAGCAAGCAGTTCTCATCCCATCGTTTCTTGTAGTACGCAGCAATGCGACGTCCATCCTCTCGAAACGCTTCCCATTGAGCGCGCTCCTCCGGTTTCATGAACGGCAAGAGGTCCGTAGTCATGTGGTAGTCCTGTTCGGTATCGTGAACCATCATCGTGTCCGTCACTGCATCATAACGGAGGCGTTCATGACCACGTACAATTGCCATTTTCCGCATGGGATCGTTACTGAAGACAATTCGCTCACCAAAAGGAATTTTACGCTTCAACGAACGTCCGACACCGTTTTGTTGGAATCCTTCTTCTGGTAAGCCGGTAATATCCGCCAAAGTATTGAGGATATCGTACTGTTCAGCTGCATCGTCGATCACGAGCCCCACAGCGTCCCCTAGTCTGCCTTCAGCAATAATGGCGGCTGGTACTCGAGTTACCGATTCTTCGTGCAGGTTGGCGTTGTCAATCTCCGGTGCTTGGCCGTGATCTCCGACAATCACAACGATTGTATCATTCAGAACTCCTTCCTTGTCCATTCGGTCCATGAACTTGCCCAGCTCCATGTCGGTAAAGTATCTGACTTTCATGTATCTCTCGATGCGAGCTGCACTTCTCTCTCCTTCGTACATCGCGGAGAAATCCGGTTTCTCAGAGTCTTCGTACCATTTCGGCCACGATTCATAAGGTTCATGACTGGAAATAGTGTAATGTGTGTGGAACAACGGCTTCTTTGGCTCTCCTTGAGCTACTTGCTCCAACTGTTTCCCTCTATTCTTCACTAGGAAATCGCCTAGAAGCTGGAAACTCAAGTCGTCATGCACGCCCCAGCCGAAACCTCGATGCTCGTCGCCATCCCAATCCGAACGGCTGATATTGAGGTTCTTCTCGGCCATTCTCTTCATTTGCTTGACACTCCACACGTTATCGTAGCCATGAGAAGGGAGAAAGACATTCCAAGCGTCCAAATCGATCGAAGATCCAGTGGTGAAGTAAGTTTCGTACCCTTTACTGGAGAAGAGCTGTGGCAGGCCTGAAAGTTTCGTCGTCTTCCTTCCGCCAGTGATTCCACTGTGTACATTACTGTGATAAGGCACTTGAGCGAAGAGTAAACTCTCAAGTGATCGACTCGTGGGAATACTGGACCAAATATTGCGTAAGGCAACTCCACGCTTCGCCCAGCGGTCGAAATTCGGGGTAATCGTCAAGTCTGTGCCTTTGAACAAGTTGCTCGGGTCTTCTTCTCCCACTAAATATCGAGAATCTCGATATCTGAAAGATTCCACTCCAATTACGAGAACATTGGGCGGGTTGTCGTTGTCAATACTGACGTTGAACGCCAAATCTCCTTTGAATCCCGTAGTTCGTCGGTACAGTGTGTGATCTCCAAAGAGTTTATGCTCCTCCGAGTTGTCGATAAACTTTTCCACCCAAGACACGAGGTTCGTAAGCTCCGTAGTAAGAGGAGCAGGCTCGAAAGCGTGGAGAAGAAGCTCATTCAGTGTCACGTTCAGTGCAGCGTACGCTACCAACGCTGAACTTGCAGAACGAAGAGCAATGACCAGTAGTGGTAAACCCACAAGTCCCATCATTACAATCGCAACACGTAGAGCTTGACAACGTGTTTTTGGTCCTTCGCTTAAAGTCGAGAGTTTATCAGCGGGTTTCCCGTCTTCTAGAGCCACAGCTTCGTATTTCACTCCTTTACCACTCTTTTTCGTGGATAATTTTTGGCTGGTAGCACTAGGGACGATGTGAGTCGGGTTCCAACGAGCCAGATCTGCCCAATTGGACCACGTACGGACCAGTGCGAATAGAGCAGCAATAACCACGAGATATGCTGCCGTCACGTAGGCAGTATAGACTTCATCACTTGAAATCGGAGCATCTTTCAAATGTTCCCTTTCTCGGATTAAAGTGGATAAAAGACCAGAAGAAAATCGCATATCTCGGTACACCACTAGCATCATATCGGCTACAAATGGAGCCATCATGAGTAGAAAAAGCAGCCAGGAGACTGTAAACGTGGCAATGCCAGCTACAATTTCCTTGGAAACGCCGCTATTATCACCCATTCGATCCATTGCGGATTTTTTCATGGTATCAAAAATCCACAACAGCGTCGCGAAGTACGTCGTGCAGATAAAATCCTCCATAAATCCAAGACTCAGTGCTGAAAGCTTGACACCCGTTGTATAGTCCTTGGAGCTCCCGTACATGGACACCAGAGCTTTAAGAGCGAGACAGCGACTAATGGAGAAGTAGAATTGCACGAAGGCGAAGACGAACAACCAGCCGAGCCATGGAGCGGATTTTATGTCCATCTCCTTTAATTGACTAAGGCCGCAGCTCCACTGACGAGGATTCTCATCTGGCTCACTGTGGATGACGAGGTGGTCGGTGTTTAACGTGCGAATCTCTGGAAACCGAAGACGTGGCGAGCGGAGGTCGCTCTTGTGACGAGGGAGCGAGTCCATCTTGGCGTGCGGCCTTGGCGGATAAAATCCGGGAATGACAGTAGAGTGGCCGGCCGATGGCTGCTGGCCTGATTTGCGTGCGCATACAGTCGGCCTACGTACCGACAGGAAGGGCGAGTTGCAGTGGACGTATACAAGCAGACGACATTTTTTCTGTTAGAATGGTCATGGTATTCTTGTTTAGAGGTAGTGTAGGCAGTCTGTAACCCATTTAGTATTCCGAATATTACTATAAAGAGGAACAGAGGGGGGATCACGATGCATATTGTGGGTACCCACAATCGAAACTCCTTTCAAGTTTAAATTCGATCCGTCCCGTGACTGCTCCATGTGTGCTTACAAACGTCCAGTTTGCTACTGGTGCGTCTACTAATCCAGTCAAGACTTGACTCAAGTGTCTGGCAACCTGCGGGGTGCGTGCCATCAGCAGGTATCCAGAATCATGCTGGCCATCCCGTGTAATAGTCACTAAAGATTTTTTGCTACGTCGTTGAGCTGATCGTCAACGTAACAGAGAACTTGAAGTAGACACTACATTGACATTCTTCATGTAGACGACATCAAGAAAAACAGTTACCGGTAACATCTTTGATGTCTACCAAGCAGTCGTGATCAATATTGACTGCAACCTCACGTTGGAATTTATTGAGTTGAACTACATGTATTACAGTGGCTCTGAGCCAGGGCTAAATAGAGTGGGCAAATGTAGAGAGGTACATGTATCGTCGACGTTTCGTCGTTAGCTTTATTATCACGTCGTCCTTCGACTGTCGCCAGAACACTGTCACCCTCTCATGCACTGCACTGAGCTCCTGTCGTATTCCTCTCAGTATGTACACGTAGTCTTGAACAAAATGCCAACATTGATTGGTAGCTGTACGTTTCAGCTTTCCCATAGGTACATGTACAACATCAAACGCTTTGCTACGATGTAACTACCAATGACTGAAGCAAACTTTGCAAAGGTTTCCGAAAAATCTTCTGACGAAGGCGCCTACAGGGTTGCAACGCCGCATCAAAAATGATCTTAACCGAAATCTGTAACCTTTATCAATTGATATTACACGACCATCCCATAGGATTGTTATATTACATTACCTTTCATAATTGGTTCATAATGCTTTGAGTACATGGCTGAACAAATATGTACTGCATTTTTGAGACTAATATTCATACTAAAAACTGATACCGTGCGTTGATATCATGATTCGAAGTGCATGTATAATTTGAGAGCTACAAAAATAGCGGCTAACAAACTGAGTTCCGATCATGTTGAATATAGCTGCTTGCTTAGCCAGCTTGGCTGTTACGCTGTAGCGGCGCTGGCCACAGCATTGCTGGAGAAAGATGGACACAGCGTCCATGCGTGGGAAACTGCTAAGTTTAAGATTACGAAATGATGAGCTCGTGATCGATGTTTTCGTCCCAGTACAAACTTGCGATTAACTTGTTCATGTATTCCATACTATTTGATAAGTCTGCAAGACCCGCAATGTGCCGTCTTCATATATTTAGGAAGAAAATGATCTATTCTTCCGCTGCTGGGTGGGGAGCTATGACGTCAGATGCACAATGAGGTGTGTTATCACGTCACAGGTATTCTCCACACTGCAACTGTTACAACGAGTTTCTGCATCGTACCGGTCCGACACGTAAGAGCATCTAGAAATAAGTTTGCCGAAGGCTGAGATTCCTCGTCAATTATCATGTATGAAAGAATCTATGGATCGTTTATACCATGAGCAAAATAAAATTACAGTTTGATAGAACTGTTAAATCTAATGACCTTTTGCATTCTATCTGAAAAATGGTGACCCAGTCTGACATTCCAGCAACACGCAGTCCCAGCTCCTGCCTCGATCTTCATTAGCTTGGGACCCCCTGTCGCCTCAACCTCGATCTTCATTGTCTCAAAGCTGTCGAGAGGTAGTTTCAGGCGGATTCCATCTAGCTTGGAGCTTGAGTTGTTCCTCTCACGCTGGACTTCCGCGTAATTGCTTGATGCCTTTTGCAGTTGTTGGTGTGCTGTCCAGTCCTCAACAGTGCATATCCAATACTGCACAGAGCCCACCAGATTCTCTTTAGATTCCACTCATAGTCGCTGTTCCACCGCCCTTAACTTTTCTCGAAGCACTTTTTGCAGTCTCCAACTGCCTGGCGGCGCCGCCCTTGCAGAAAGTGCCCCTGATATTGGTCTAGAAGTTCCGATGAAACTATTTTCGAGACAAGGTTTAGCATGAACCGTTTTCTACGAGCGTCTAACTACACAAAATGAGATTTATCTTGGGTTTCTAGAACAGAAATGTAAAAAACGTCAGAGTTCAAGTAAGGATGAGCATATGGGCTGTGTCAAACTCGAAAGATTTGAATGCTACCTAGGGTTTTGAGTCGGTACCGCCTGCCATTCGCTGTTTCTACGTGCCAGTACCATATTGCAAGAGACTACGTAGTGCTCGTACCATAAGAGTGTTTCCAGTCTCCAAAGTAGTCTGTTGAACTCACTACAGGGTACATAGTTTTAAGGTACTGTGCATGTAGTGCGCGAAAGTATGATCAGATCTAAGTGTACCCACCCAGGAAAAATAAATTCCTAAACTTCCGTTCGCACAGATGTCAAATCTCGCCAATTTTGATGAGCCCAAGGAAGATTTGACCTCTGGCTCTTGGTCAGCATACTACTAGTACACAAAAACCAGCATCCATGCACGCGCGCCGCCGAAGGACTGGTTCAGTTTTTGAAGCTCCCCTCAACTGCGCAAGGACTCTCAGGTGACAGCATGCGATTCCTAGTGTTTTTAATCACCTTTGTGGTCTGCTGCAACGCGACATCCGCTAGTGACACTGCCACTGTTTCTCGAATCACGCACCGCAACCTCAAGGGAAGCGAGAACACGATCGAAACTCTTACGTGACGGACGAAGAACGCGCTGTCGGGGCACCCGGTGCAGGTCTCACCAAGTTGAAAAGTGTTTTCCAGAATGTGAAAACCAAGACGGACGTCGTAAACGCTCTCAAGAAAATGCCAACCAAGATAACAGCGAAGGACGCAGAAGTCGCGCGGCAGTTCGTGGCGAATATCAGAAAGAGGACCAAGATCAACAAGAAAGCCATTGCTATTACGCTTCTCGTTTTCCTCCTGATCACAGGAGGTACAGTGGCAGTGGCCAACTACACCCGGAATCACTAGTCGGGTATGTGCAGTAGTGTACTGATGCAGCGTGTTCAGCAGCTAGTCCTAATAAAATCATAATAGTCTGGTGCGCATTTCTATCGGCGAAAAAGTTATGCTTCCGATCACGATATCACACGTCACAACTGCATTCTCCTTTCGTGTGTGATTCTTTTGTCAAAGCAATGCCTCAAATCACCAAACTACTACTAGTAGTACAATGTATTTCCGTTGAATTGTGGGAATTTTTCGGTGTGTTTAGAATTTTTCTTGATGAAGTGCACAAGAACTCAAACCTACCTGGTGGTAGTTTCTACAAAACAATAAGCTAAAGAAGCAATAGCCATACTCCCGAGCTAAACACACCAAGACCCCAATGCTACCGTCTACAGTACGTACTCAGGCTTTGGCTCAGAACGTCAAATGTCATACCTAGACATCGTGAGATCAGGGAATCTAGATTGAGAGGCCAACTACTTACAACTTCGTTCACTATCGATAGGTTGTTTCTAGTGTGCGCACCTTACACGTCTACGTATATTGGTGTGTACGTAGGAATACGTAATGTTAGTGTGTACTAACATTTATCAACATGTAGATTGCACACAAAGCTATAGCCGCCGGAGGCCATTTTGAGCCATGATAAGATGCTGAAGGTAAAATCTATTTTAATCTTTTGAAAGCACCTCATGAGAATCTGTCATTCTGCCATCTCCTGCTTCACAAGATTCGTTTTCCTCAAGACTCCTGCTCTCTCACTATGGTACGGACTAACGCATTCGAGACGTTGATGAGATCAGCGCCGCCTGTAGACCCACTCCGCTTCGACATCAACTCCTACCTGTCCAAGCTGGACGCTAAAAACGGAAAATGTCGTGTGTGCGGTAATAAGGTCCCTTGGAACCGGGATCGAGTCACTTCCCACAAGACATCGAGAAACTGCGTTGGTCAAAGTGATGATGAAGCAAATCTGTTTGGCAGCCTAAAACGAATGAAGGCAAACGCCAAAGTGGCGATGACCGTCGGGACTAAGCGACCAGCAGAGTCTATACCACTTTCGGAACGCCAACATCCCGCAGTCCAAAGAGAGGCACTGCGTCTGCAACCGGCTACAAGCTTTGTGGATAGTGTTACAGTCGGCGAAGCAGCTCGGATTGATGCGGCACTGGCCAATTTGGTGTTTCGGACTGGTATGTCGTTTCGAATTATCGACTCGCAGGCAATGAAAGACTTTGTTCGTGCCTTGCGTCCTGCCTACGCAGATCGAATGCCATCTGCACGTTCGATCGCTGGCAAATATCTTAATTCTGCTCATTCGGAGTTGATGGAGCGTGTCCTCAACGCTGTGAATACAGCGAAGTGGTTCTCTGTCAATGCATCAAACATGCGCGGCGCCTGGGAGATAATCGAGGCGAAGTATCCAACCATCTTTGCCAACGGATGTAGTGCTCATGTTCTCAACCTTCTGATCAAAGAAGTGTGTGGACTCACTGAATTCTCGGACCTACTGAAAGAAAGTGGTCGATTTCGTAAACGACCACTTTGCAGACGAGGTGGAGCACTTCGAGGACTAGAGACCGAGCATATACCTGTAGGTGGTGATCATGAAGACGACGAGAACGACAACACAGTTGAATGTTGGCTATAAAATTAACCAGGTTTTGTGTCCATGTAGACCAACAGTATACCACCAGTGTACCAACGTAGCGTTGATGTGTACTAAATTCTTCCAACATGTAGATTGCTCACACTAGTTGTTTCCTTGTCGCGGCGCGAATCGTACTCGGCCAAGATCCCCTCTGCGGACTTGCCCGACGTCTCTGTCACCAACAAAAAACTTCATGCTCTGTAAGAAGAAATGGCAAGAGCGTCCGAAATGGTAGACAACGTCAACAATGAGTTTGCAGAGCCAGTTGATGCCGATACACAACGACGAAGCTCTGGAACGGATCGAATCGGAAAAGATATCGGCCGTCATGGTCCACACAAGAGACCCCAGAGTCACTCCGACCGTGGTCACAGACAGAGCAGTAAAAACAATGGAAGGCTGACATGAGCACCGACAGTGCTCGGAAAATAAAATATAAAATTGTATTGGATTCTGAACGAAAATTAATCCATCATTGCCGTATCCATGAAAACAATAATAAGTACTGCAATTATTTAAATATTTGGTAGGGTCAGGTGGTTTGGGATGACCCTACCATTCCACTGCACAGGGTTCGAGTCCCACACCTGTACGAGAAGCTGGTGGCTGCCACCGGGACTTTTGTCCTGGCTTAGGGGTACTATCGCAAACAAAAATGAGCCGGCAACGGCAAGACAGTCTACCAGCGGATATGGGTTTTACTTTTTAGAGCTCATGACCTCTTATATTGTAAGAGTTTTCCCGCGTTGCTTGCAGGAGAAGTTTTCCACAGTCCGTGAAGAAGAAGTTGGAGATTGCTCGAGAAGTCGACATGACACTTGTAAGAAGAGTAAATGACCGACATCATAGCACTTTTGAGGATGCTGGTGAGCCAGTTGTTTAAGTTGACCTAGTAAAAAGTAAATATAATTATTACGGGCACAATTGCATATTTTACGGAAAATACTCTTTACCAATAATCAATAATTCCGTCAATACAATTGCACAATAACTATATTATAATTATTTTTTCCGAGCGACATGACAAACGTACCCGCTATTAATAGGCCCCACAATGATGTCACGAGCAACGAATCGGTCGGTCATGACGCCCGTAACGAACGCAGGCCAAATGCTGCTGAAGTCGATGATCAACGTGCCGATTTGGGAGTCGGAGATACTGGAGTCCTTTAAATCCGATCCGGAGTAGTAAATCACGGTTACTGGAAGAAATACCCGGCCTCATGGAAGTACGCTTTAAATAAATTAGAGAAGCTTTAGCTCTTTTAGCTGCAGTGGCCCACATCGACCAGGAAGGATGGAAGTATGTGTTGAGAACTCATTGTAGAGTTCCTCTTGGCCCTGACGGAATGGAAATGTTCGAAGAAGATATCAGCAAGATTCACGGAGACTCTCAATACTGATTTGGTTCAGTTATGCGGTGTGTATCAACTTGATTCAAGTTACTTGAACATCCTTATCTTAAGACCTTGAAGCAGATATCCTCTTTTGACGAGAACCGGAAGAGTGGGAAGCCTGGAGGTGACTTAGACGTTCCGGTGCAAGTGGGGTTTCGTGTGATGAATTTCGATTCCTATGGAGTTTTAAGTGTACCTCTTCAGGATATTCGAGCTGCTGAAAAGGGTAATTCAAGACGAGTGGGAGGAGTACGAACAAAGCACGAAGAAGAAAGACGTGCGTGCTGGGAGCTTGAGATGTACTGTACGTCTTGGACCGATGATTGCAGATCTACATGACATGCATATGACTCTGGAGACTTTGAAGGAGATGGAGATGATGATACACGAGAATGTGAGATTTTCTCAAGTGAACATGCAGACATTTGTGAGTCGTGACCTCACGATGAAAGAAAAGCAACTGATGTATAGTCGGACGATCTACATTCGACACTACACGGCGCGAACATTCTCACGCGTTAAAATGTGGCGATAATGGAGCTGTCCAAGGGAATTCTACGATTGAACCGCTGCAACTTGGAACAGTGCATGGGGTCCGCACGAGGTGGAGTCATTGTGTTCTGGAATTGTGGTAAGCCAGACGACCAGAAAACTCTCCATCTACTCTGACGTGATGCTACACACCGAACAAGACGATGAAAAAGTGCACTTTGGCGGAAATGGTTAGCCTACGCACTGTTTTCGAAACGGGCAGCGGCATTTTCTGCCATTGAGTCAGCAGCTTTGCTAATGATTTCTTCCACGAGTGCTGTCGACATGGAAGCGTTTCGAGCAATATTGGAGTCCGACCGCCCAGAAGAAGAGTTATTCGGTTACCCACGTGGAGAAGTCGATCCGAGAAATGCGGCCGTCAAAGCAGATGCCTCTTTATACTGGGAACTGACGAATAGAGGTATACCTCGCAGAGATTCTCGGGCGTTAACGTATCAGTCTTCACTGTCCCCAGTGAGGACGCTCAGTGACGATTGCATGAGCGAGTGGGTGAATGTTCTGGTTCCAGGTTATGGAAAATGCTTCGTTTGTCGTGAGGATTTGGTGTTTCACGAAGCTGACGCCGCTACTTCGTCTGGTGGGGTGAAAGACCTGAGAATTGGGTTTAACCATTACGAAGAATGTGTTGCTGACGGTTTACCCAAGTTTTCTAGCTATCGTTGGGTCATCTCTGACTCCTGGATATTCCACGCTTAATAAACTATTGACCCTGCAGACGATGAAAGCTCGTGTCTGGGACGTAGAGTATGCGACAGTGAGTTGGTTGCTTTGTCCAGCGGGTTTTCTCCAGTGAGATCACTCTACCAGGATGTAGATCTAAGCCTTAATCCCCACGTAAAGGACAAACGAGAACACAACATGGAACCTGACGAGAGTCGTGCGATCCATTCAGCTGGGATCCACTTAGGGAATGCTACACCCGATGCTTGCGCTCAAGCTGTGGCCTTCTTCCTGGGAATCCGTGATGTCGAGTATCGTGGAGACATTCTACTGAAGAATTTATTATCAACCAAACGTGTACAAGTTCTGGCACTTCCAGACGCTGTACTACGCTTCCTGTCGAGTCTCCCCAACCAAGAGTGGACACTTCTCGGGTGTCAATTTCTTCTTGAAGCTGGAGGTCGCTGGAATGCTGTTGCTGTAGCCTCGTTGCTTGACAAAGTGATGGCCCAAGCGCGAGGAAAGACGCTCATGCAAGCAGAAATCTGTTGGATTCGCTACGTTTCACCTGCTACGCGAGCTTTAGCCAGCAACGCACCAGTTTTGGTCACTACAGGGCTATATGGAGACACTTTGTTCGCTGCAGAGGACTATTTTCTCTACGACGAGACCCACCGGTGCGTCTTCTGCTGGACGGACGAGTGGGAACCGAGTCAGAGCAAGGAGATCTGGCGTTTTGTGCCTGCTAGCCCAAGTTTCACGGACTTTTCCATCCTAAGTGTGTACTCTCAAGAGTATCTTTTTGCTTCGGACATTGCTGGTGCGGAAACTGCAGAAGGTTATGGCGAAAAACTAGTTTTCACTTGGCGCGGAGGAGAATTACCGAGAGATGGAGGGCTGTGGCGGTTGATCCCAGTAGATGGCGCTTTTGCCATCTACAATGTGTCTCAAAACACGTATCTAACGTCCCCTCCAGTGTCAGGCTCAGCACTTCGACGTCCAGTGCTTACGAGTGCTTATCGTCCTTTGGATCACTCGTGGAACAAGTACCACAAGTGGGAGATCAAACCTGCTACCCCATCACTTCTGGAACGAGGTCTAGATGCGTTTTTCAAGAAAGAATACGCTGCTGCAGTCGATTTGTTCACTGAAATCTTGGACTCGGATAGCTCCACTGCAAGTGTCAAAGTCTACTGGTACCGCATGGTGGCGAACTTGCGGCTTCAGAAGAAGGATTCATTTCGTGAAGATGCAGAACAGATAGGGAAACTGGGAGGCTGTCCTAAGTTCTTCTTGGAAGTGACGAAGGAAGTTCTGAGTGACGAGTTGACGGCGAATGAGAGTGCGGACCTGGCGCAACACGTGCGCTACGAGTAAGTTTTGAACTTTTTCCAGGCGTGGGCTGGAGATGATTTTGAGATGAAGTAAGTGGCCAAGACTTGCGTCTTACTGTTGTACTTTGAAATATTCACTAATGTATAGCCATTTTCCTGAGTCAAGAGGTTCGTCATCTACTTTATCAACCAACAGAATTAGCAGGTAATTGATCGACAGTATCGTGAACCACGCCGTGGGTAGAAAAAGCGAATGAAAGTACCGATGCCTACACGTCGAGAAGTCGATGATAAATTTTGGCGGAACCGCCGACCTCGTTATTCTAGTGACAAGGACTTTCAAACTAATTTCAGAAACACTAGAGAAGCTCTAGCTCTTCTGGCTACAGTAGCCAATGTTGATCAGGAAGGGTGGAAATATTTGTGTTGTTGCGAACCCGACGCAGCAGAGATTATTGATGAAGTCGTCCCAGCGCAGTTTATGCTATATTCTACTGAGGCAGGGCTCTCCAAATAAGTAGGGATTAGGGATTGACGGGGCTGGAGGCGTCTCAATCCCTTATTGATGAACGTACCCTTAATTGACAATATTATTGTCAACTTCAACTTATAAGATACTATAAAGATCCGGTAAGAGTCGAGGAGTAAAGCAGTCCTCGAAACCTCTCCCGGTGGGCGTTATACCGTGCCGGGGACCACAGCCACTCTCATGCTGGCATTTCCGATTTTGCGAACCAAGTCCAACACTCTTCTACTCAACTTGTTCACCCTCGTCATCCATGGCTACCTTAGACCCTGGTCTCTCGAACAAGGAGATCTGTTCGTTGATGTATCGAGACCAAACAAGCGGAGGAAGAACCTGCAACGGATGCAACACCTTCATCTTTCAGGACCGAAGTCGCGGCTATCATAACCTCATCTCGCATCTGCGGCGCCACCCAGACTATGAGCGAGTGCTGGAGCGTTGCGTTCGACAACGAATCCCCGTCACTATGGACATGTTTGTCGATAAGGACTCCCGTACTACGCATGGTTGGATGAAACTTGTGGTGCTTAAGGATCTTCCATTTTCGTCAGTCGATGACGACGTGTTTCGAGAAGCGGTTAAGTACAACAAGATCAACTCGAAAACACTTCTCGCGCGAATGAAAAGCTGCGTGGAATTAATGGAACCTGCTATTATAGAAGAGCTCAAAAGTCAGCAATACGTGCTGATATTTGCCCCTTTTCAATAATTGCGTAAGTGCCAAATATTGAGATGGCCGCTCCCTCCCTTATTGCCCCCCTACAATAATACCCCTTTTTCAATAACAATACATTTTTGGAGACCCCTGCAGTAGTACTGAGGACAGTCTACACGGGGCGACCAAGAGTGTGTGGAGACTCTAAAAACTGATCTCATTGAACTTTGTGGCGTGTACCAGCGTGAACACCCTCCCAGAGCTTATCTACGGACGTTAAAGCAAATTTCTTCCTTCGACGAAAATCGGAAGGCTGGATGTAGGATGTTCCAGTGCAAGTAGGTTTCCGATGTATTGGTTTCGGAGTTATCTGAAAGCTTTTCAGGACGTTCGAGCTGCTGAGAAGATAATTCGAGCGTTTGAAGAAGAAAGATGTGTGCTGTGGTAACATGCACACATCTTTCTTCTTCAAACGCTCGCATGAGATGCACCATCAAGGCCCGATGCTATGAAAGAAGAAGCCGTTAAAGCATAGACACTAAAGGAAATAAATCGTTGCGGAAGTGGCTTGCGTACTCTCTCTTTTCGAACGAGCATCGGAGGTTTCAGCTGTTGAATCGGTTGCACTTCTATCGATTACCAGCATGAGTGTTGCCGATATGGAAGCGTTTCAAGCAATACGATCGACCAGAAGAAGAGCTGTTCGATTGTCCTCGTGGAGAAGTTGAACCGAGAGACGCGACTGTGAAAGCTGGTGCCTCTTTATACTTGAAATTGACGAATAGAGGCCAGCCTCGCAGAGATTCTCGGACGTTAACGTGGCTGTCTTCTCTGTCTCCAGTGCGGATGTTCAGTGACGATGGAACTAGCGAATGTGTGGATGCTTTGGTTTCAGGTTATGGGAAATGTTTTTTTTCGTCGTGAGGATTTGTTGTTTCATGACACTGACATTGGTGCTCCTACATGTACATCTGGTGAGGTGAAAGGCATGAGAATTACTATGATGAGTTTGGTTCACCCAAGTTTCTAGCCATCGCTAGAGTATTTGACTCTGGATATTGCTTAAGTTGAGTTCAGTGCCAACGCAGCAATTACAAGTTGTTCTAATCTGGAGGAGTTTATCACTCATCGGAGGAAAATTTGTCCAAGTTCGCCTCAATTTTTGTGAATTCCGCGCACAGAACGAACTGGATCCGGCAAACCTGTTCAAGGGCTGGAACGCGTTCCAGAACTCCCATTCGACTCGAGCATCGATGGCGTTGGCGTGCCTGAACTTCTCGACATGTTAAAGAATCAACCGATCGCTGGAATATCTCGATGTCGTGGAATCATTTGAGGATTTTCTTGATTTGGAAGAGTTCCGATCGTACCATCTTAAGCCAATTGATCGGCCTGCAAAGCTGCCAACAGAAGTGAAGACTTCCTTCCTGAGCATATTCTCATACGAAGAAGATCTGATCAAGAAGAAGAGAGAGGAGAATGGCTGGGGTGAATCATGCGGTGAGACCGCTCGTGCATCTGAATCAACATGCTTTGTCCACAATCTTTTCATTTGCTGCTCCTCCTGTTCTCCGGGAGTTTTACCTGAGTGACCCACCTCGAGACGATTATAATCGACTGTCCATTGAACCCAGAGCCACTGCTCACCCGCACAATAAGTGTGCCAAGTTGAAATGAGAACTGAAACAAGAGGACGAAGAACTCAGCGATGAATCAAAACTAAAAAGCAGATGGAGAACGTGGTGAGGATGAAGAAGACAAATACTCGCAGCTGAACGAATGCTACCGGTGCTATGGCGCACAGTCGATGCAGATAAGGTCATCTGCTATCAAGTAAGCCGGTGGGGGCGCATCATTCTCCAAAAAAGATTAACCTAAAAACGATCAATGTTACTGCTTTTTTCTAAACTCGTGCTGCACTTCTTACTTTTTCCTTTGAGTATAGTAGCCTTTGTCTTTGGTAGTGTACATGTAATGTCTCCAATGTCGCCACTTCTTTTGACAATCTTCCTTCTGACTTGCAGCAATTTACACCGCTTGAGACCGAGAAACAAAACGTGAGAGCTCCGAGTGTCAATGTGCGTTTCTGTCTGGGCCACCAAATTGGTTAGATGGGCAGTCGGTCCGGTTCGTCTCCGCCGTGGTATGGTGGATCACGCAAGTTAAACCTTCCGAAGGACAGGAGGAGCAGCGAATGCAAAGATCGTGGACAAAACATACTGATTCTAATGCACGAGTAGTCTCGTGGCATGATTTGCCCTGGTTAGTCTTCTGTTTCGTTTCTTGTTGATCAATTTGTTTTCGTTTGAGAATACACTCAGAAAAGCACTCTTGATTTCTGTTGGCAGCTTGAAAGACAAAGAAAAAACCACCTTGACAGTGAGATATTCCAGTGACCTGTTGACCGCCAACATATCCAGAAGTGCTCTTAATCCGCCGTGAGCTACAGGACGATTGTAACCAGCCTCAAGAACAAGAACTGAAGGTGCGTCGTCGGTACGATAGACACGCAATTGACGCACACATTACGCGAGCGCCGAGCCCGGGTCACTCAGATGGTTAGCAAAAGCAATGATATTGTCCCGCTCGGGGAATTCTGGAACGGATTCATTCATTGCGCGGAATTCAACGAAGTTGAAGCGAATATCTACCAAATCTCCACCTATCAGTGATAACTTCTCCAGATTGGGACAAAATCTTGTCACTGCGTTGGTGAAGTGTATCTCTGTCGGTCTACCATAACGAGAATTGCATCACCATGGGGATGGCAGCAAGAGCAATTGAAGAGGTTAAAACTGCAGCACCAGACGAATTACCGTCGCCCATGGAGATATCCACATCACTGTCTTCACCTCCATCCGGACTGTTCTTGCTTGCTTCTGCGTCGGCTTCAGCTTCAGCCTTCGCTTCGGCTTGAGCTCGAATAGCTTCACAGTCGAGTTTCACCCATCGAGAGCTATCCGAAGTCTTGGATTTAACTCCAGGGTGCGAGACACCGGTAGTCCACTGCGGCTCATCGTCTTCTTTCCATATGCAGCAGGGATCGCCCAGCTCCTGGCCGTTGGTTTGTCCGTCCTCGTCCGAGTCGGCCTCACACAGTTCGTTCGTCCACTCTGTACCTGCTTCTTCGAAGGCGATCCCAAAGAGATTTCGACTTGTGTCCTCTCCGATCGTGTCTTCGTGTCCGAGAGCTTTGATACCAGGCACTTTGTCGCCATTGGGGATCCGGGTCACGAACATCGGAACGGCTTGCACAGAAGACAACAACATGCATCCTACCGCAGAAACTACTGAGATTTTCTTCATGGCAGATTCGGAAGTGCGTTTCAAATGAAAGAACTGGAGCATTGTTCTTCGACAAAGGTAAGACTTCGACGACGAACGGTTCTCGATTTGGAAGACGAAACTCCTTCCACTTACCATACCGATCAAATTTTTAGGACTGATGCAACAAAAAATAACGATTTCAAACTGCTTCACTCAATCCGTCGAAGTAAAAACCGCTCACACTCTTAAAAATCTCATGAGGAACACATATCTCCACTTAATGGTGAACCTCCGAGCCTTCTTTCTTGCAGCCGTAGCCTCACTGGTTGCTGTCAACGCTGAAATCAACACGATCAATCACGACCAAGTACAACCATTCGCTCAGCCTGAGCCAACAACCGACTCGGAGAAATCTGCCGTCAAATACAAACCTCAACTCCACATTTCGTACGGATGTCATCCGTATCCTGCAGTCCAAGCAAACGGATCCATCAGTGGCGGTCTGAAATGGGCGGGTTGGTCTGATGGAGACTGCAAGGGTTCTGGATTGGGCTCTCAGGTGTATTCGCGTTCCGACTGGTACAAGGACAAGTGGGTGATCATGTACGCCTGGTATTTTCCTAAGGGATCTCAATATCAAACGGATTTCGACACTGGTCACCGTCACTACTGGTCATACGCGATTGGCAGTCCAAACCCAGAGAACTCGACTGTTCTCGGTGTGTCCATGTCTGCTCGCTTTGGGCACGGAAAGGAGGCACCACCAAAGTCAAAGTATGTTGTTGGTTGCACTACGGTGAAATTCGACTCTTACACTATTTCAACAGTGACTTATACAGGGTCAAAGTTAAGTCTGTAGCTTTGTAGGTTCTTGGTCGTTCGGAAATTCGAATAGCGCTCCGCAACCGCCTTGAACTTCTCGATTTTCGCCGCTGGCCATCCTGCGTTCTCGAGTCGTGTTATTCCATTGGAAAGGTACGCGCTACTGATCTTTTTCTTGAAGAGCTGCTCGTCGGTTTTCTTGAACAACTTGGCGAGCTTTTGCTCTCCGTTCATGTACTGCTTCGCCTTAGTAGCAATGTCCAACAGCCCTGCTCTCTCTTCGCTCTCAGCTTCGAGTCTCTTCCTCAATAATCGACCCCTGTTGGCCTCATTCTGGACGTAATGAGTTTCTGCCTCCTCTAATTTGGCAGGACTCGAAACCAAAGCTGCTGATTCAACTCCATTGCTCACGAAAAGAGCAAACGCAGCCACTAGAACAGTAATAAAGACTCGCATTTCTTGATCTTGGCTCTGTGGCGCAAAGAGAAAAGTGAGAAACTCTCACTGGGAGAATACATTTTGGCGATCGGAGCAGATCCACAAAAATTATCACAATACTAGAGAAAGACGACAGCCGAAACTGGATCATTTCCTTAGTTGTCTTCACGCACGGCGAGAGGGGCAAATACTTGATTAGTTAGCGAAGCTTGGCTTCTCAACCTAACTAATCCGAATTCGAGTAGATTGTACCCCTCATTGAGAACAGTCTATAAACCCGCTGGGAAACTGAGTTTTGTGGGCAAGCCCAACCCAACTTGGGAGAAAATACTAATCCCCACTTGGAACACAACCACTTTGGAGAAAGAAAAAAAAATTTTCGCGGGAGCCCGGCTCCTTTCTCCGTGGACTATGTGTCCAGGACTATGTGTCCTTCCTTGCGCTGGAACACTTGTTGTTCAGCCAGCGAAATCGCGAATGCCGTGAGTTTCGCCTTTCCTCGGAAACATCCGGTTCGCTTCTCCGCCTAACCGGTTCACCGAACCGTGCACTTTCCTTAGTTGTCTTCACGCACGGCGAGAGGGGCAAATACTTGATTAGTTAGCGAAGCTTGGCTTCTCAACCCCCCTTGCGTCCCGGATGACAGATCCGGGCAATCCCAAGTAGACGCTCGAATCATGTGTTTTGCCACGTCTCGTAACATTCCAGGTCTGAGTCTTGTGTACACCGAAAAACACCAGCTCGACCAACGTCCCATCAATTTGATGACCAGCTCACTGCGTCCCGCAGCCAGAAGAGCGCACGCCCCACCGATCCGCAGTGAGTGCGCCGAATATTCGGTTGGGTCTGCCCCACATGCTTCTGCGGCTTTGATCGTCCTTGCTACTAGGGACTTGTTGATCATCCTCCTTTGCCCTATCGACGTCAAGTAGGGCCCAGTCTGTTCTCCTCGACTTTGCAGTCGTTGTCTTGCTTGAAGACAGGCTTCTGCGGCTGCAACCGGGCACAGTTCCGGTAGACCTGATCGATAATGGCGTATTACGCTTCCTTGTCTTGTTCGGTCCCCTTTGTGGGATCTGAAATGTATATCCACGGAGACTCCTCTGGACGAACCCGGTCCGACCTGGGATCCATGGCGGTCCCGAATGATTACATCCTCTGCTTTTACACAGTGCACGGTGCCGGTTGATGAGTCACGGCTCACTGGTCCCCACAGCTCCGAGCTGCGATCCAAGAAGAAGAACCCGAGGAGGATCGACCCCCATAGGATATCGGTGACCTCTCCATTCAGGTCTGTCCGCTGCCCCATAAGCTGCCGATGCATCTCGAGCAGCATGGGTGTGGTGACTGGCTGCTTCCGTTCCACCTGGCTGTGGGTGCGCTTATAGCCTTGAGCAATGAGCTCAAATTCCGGAGTCTTGTAATTGAGTCGTGCGTTTCGAACGCTACGGTGGGCGAAGGCGACTGCCGCCATCTTGCCATCAAATGTCTGATACTTGTTTCCTCGTCCCTGGGCATTGTGTCCTTCGAGGGCACACAGTCCTGCGTAGAGACCGACGATACGGGCTTGCCGTTCTTGAGGGAGGTCGTCGATCCACACCGGAAATCCGAACTCACTGCAGAAGTTCCTCCAGTATCGGAACTTCTTGTCGTACGTGCCGAGTGTAGACTCGTTGATAGCCGCTCGCTTAAGTCGAGTTGTCTCTCTTGATATGTCTGCCAACCTGTCTGCAGGTCAGGACAGTCAGAGATGTTAGTCGGGTTGTGAACGTCACACGTCCTCGCTTCGGCCGACCGGGCCAGTATTCGGTTCACAGTGATAATGCACTTGCGAGCTGCTTGGACCAATGCCAATGAGCGCAAATGTTGCTGCGCTGTAGAGTCCCGACTGAACATTGTTCGGAGAAGTCTGATCTCCCATGCATTGCGCACATACAAACGGAGTAGGCTCCACGACTTCTCGGACGGTGCCGCCACCTTCCATCGTTTCATGAGATCCAGAAGTATCCGTGACAAGTCAGCTTCGGTTACTTGTGACCCGCAATGCACCCGGTGCACTCGCTTCGGGGTAAGACCGAATACGAACACAGTCGCTGTGTCATGTAGAATTACCCATCCGTCCGATTCAGGGGGTTCGGTGCCGAACATCGTCAGAGGAACCCCTGCAAACTCGTTCTGGAACACCAGATTGTTCCACCAGAGCAGATCGAGCCTCAGAGACGTCGTCATAGGAGTTCCGCTCCTACCTGCTCTCTTGGAGGCTAGCTGCGCGAATACGATTCGCTGCATGAAGGGTTTTGCAATCGGTAGGAATGTCACCACATGTCGGAGGATCCCCACGAGAGATTCCAATCGTTTGTGTGATACGAAATGCTGCTTGAGTGTGTCCTGCACCGTTTGCTTTACCTTGTCAATCTTCCTATGTGGAAGAGTAGCGGTGGCTTCGGGAATATTCCAGTCGATGCCGACTGCATGGAACTGTTCCGACCACGTGGTAAACTTGCCCTCGTGCCAACCATCGTTCCCGAAAACCAACTTAACCGCGTCTCGAAGACGGCGCTCCGCGCGCAGGAGTCTGTCTCCAATATCCACCTCAATAAGCACGATGTCGTCTACCCACTGGTATATCCACATGGGTTCTGGTAATCCGAGCACATACGATGTGCCTGCCCGCTGGTAGTGCCTTACAGCTTTCCCCATTATGGCAAAGAATCCGGGAGAAGCTGTCCACCCGAATACGGCTGATCCAGATACGATACCGACGTGTGATTGGGGAAGGGTGCCCCCGAATGCGGGTGCATGCCGTTCGTGCACTGGCACGTGGAGGAAAGCCTCCGCAATATCTGCCCCAAGCGCGAAGATGCGACAACCTGGGTATCGACGGCGAAGTTCTGTAACTCGCAGGGCAATATGGAAGTACGCTTCCCACCGAGCGTCCGGTGTCAGCTCGGTGTCGGTTGCCTCGTTCACGGATGCCCCTACGGGGGCCGCTAGATTGTGAATTGTCCGCCCGTCTTCCGTTATGGGAATGTCTTTCTTCGGGACTAGCGCAAAGGCGCTCGCTTGAAATCCTGGATCAGCTGCCAGGATCTCTATGTTGGCAAGAAGGCAACGGCCTCGGTAGTAGTCCTTCAAGAGACGGTGATTCACAATCGCTGCTCCGCTTACAGCGCTTGGGTAATTGGCCGGTAGTGGGCGGACTCCGATCCGTTCCACGTCTGTCCGCCAATGTGGTATGACCCCGTGTTCTGCAATTGCACAGAGACGCTGTAACCCTGGATAATCTGCCAAGTGTGTTCTGTACAACTTGGGACGAAGAGCCTTATTAGGACGAGGGTCCCTTGAGGTCTGCCCTCTGAGAATACGTAAGGCTCCTGCAATACCTACATTCGGTAGGCTAACCACTGCGGTCAAGAATTCCACGTCCGTGTGAGGGATCTCCAAACGATCTGCGTTTGGTTTGATGAACAATGTGTTCTCGCAAAACGGAATGCCGTTGGTTAAGGCTAGGGCCTTGAAGGTACGGAAGATGTCCGCCGGCACACACCGCGTGATCCCGTTAATGACGCACTCCTGCTGACGTCTGTGTCAAAGGAGATGCCTCTGATCGAGCCGTCGTAGAGCGTGTCAAAGGTGGTGACCGCAACGTCGCCGCCATCTGTATGTCAGAATGGGACGGAGGTCCACGAAGAAATCGGTGTCGTACTATATGTACCACCCGGTTGTAGTCCGATAGAACCAGAGACCAGCGGGCTACCCATTGATCCCGATAATATTCGGTGAATCCTGGCAACTCGCCAAATTCACATCCTCGTGATGTTGGGTCCGCCGGGTCGACCGTGGTAGGCCACTGAGTCGACTCCGCTGTGAACGATGTTGTAGCGTCCAAATCCAAATCCATGACCCAATTGCACAGACCGTCTGCAGCAACATTGAATCTCCGCGGCACTGCATTCGCTACTGTCACGCCCGTGTGGAGGAATGTCTCCCGGATTGACCGAATTAGAGGCCAGATTTGGAGCGCTGACCCGATATGTCGATAATGTCAGGGAAATTATCAAAGCTGAATCACCGAAGACGCGTACGAAACCGTTAGGACGGTTTGTTGCTAGCCAATGCAATCCAGCAAGTAGTCCGCGTGCTTCCATTTCGTTGTTAGTGCAGTCCCCACGGACTGAGCAGGCCAACCACCACGCCGGAATGCCGGGCGAGGTCCAAACGCAACATGCGAACGCTCCTTGTCGATGGGCTCTACGGAACCCACCGTCGAACGCAAGAATGCAAACTTCCGAAGCTGTTGCAGCGTACAAGGGCGCGGTAGTGTAGGTGCACGGCACCGGGAAGACCGACCGAGCTAGGGCTAGCGGTCGGCCACATGGTAAACGAGGTGAAGTAGAGTCGAAAGTCGATGTTGAATAAAATGTAGACGCCTTCAAACCCTGACTGTCACCTCCGAGGCGTCAGTGCTGTAGGTTCGGGTGATCGGTGGCCAATGCGCCGTATTTGGATGTGACGTACGATGTCACCTCCTCAGGGAGCTGCACCTTCGCGTGAGGGTGCTTGCAGGAACGAAAACTGCAGCCAGTCTGCGTCTGGCTTCGCAGGCAGATCGCCTTGCCGTTGTGCGTGGGGATTAAGCGCAGGATGTGCGGTGGAACCGGGGATGTAGTTGTCCGTTCCGGACGCTGTCGACGCGTATTGAGACGGGATCCAGTCGCGGCGGAAGTCCCACTGTGAACCCAAGTCCGAATCAGCGCCCGTTCAATGACGTGGCGCACCATGCGGATATAATCCGGGGAATCATGGGCCATGATGCTACGGGCATCCCTTTCCAGAAGAGAACCATGCCGACCGTCGTTTATGGCGTTGAACAACACCGTGAAGACGTGCGAATACAGGTTAATCACAGCATGCACCAAGCTGTCCGGGGCGTCATCATACAATCCAGCGAGAGAGTCCGTGTGGACCGCGTTGAACACCGAGGCTACGGCTCTCGGATACCATTCAACAGCTGCCCCTTGAAGACAGTACAAAGTAGCACGTAGATCTTCCATAGTACGGATGCTCTCGACCGGACTCGTATCTGCCGAAGCCCATGTCGCTGGGTCGTGCTGCACTGCTCTCCCACCACCAGCATCCGCTGCCGGCGGCAGGAAATGATCCAATTGCCGCGTTCCAAAGTTTACCGCGAACAACATTTTTGCTGTCACTTTCGTGACCCGATACTGGCCACGCCTCGTTTCCCTTTGCTGGATTGTAGAGACCCGGTCTTGCCAATTGAGGCGCCAAAACGATGTTAGTTCAGATTCAATGTACCTACCCGCTGGTCTCGGACCAACTTGAGCCGTCTGATGCAGGTTTACTTCCGCTGCGGATGGTCGGAATGCCGATCCTCCTGTCTGGAACTCAGTCGGCGCGATGAACCGATCCTGGCTGCGGTTGTCATATCTCCACTGGCCCTGTCGAGGTGATGACGAGGGCGCTAAGTATCGAGGAGACTCCTGTCTCTGGCTACGGCCATGCTTGAGTCTGGGACTGTCCCAATAGCTATGTGCTGTGGCAACTCCTTCACGGGGGGATGCACGGCTACGGCCGTCGTCATATCCACTAAACCTGGTGTGGGAAGGTTCCTCGTTCAAATGGAGCCCGCGGGTCGACGGCCGTCCATGCCTCGGTGTGTGGCTGTGGTCACGCTGAGGGCGGCCTGATGGTGTTCTGCGGCCGCGTGATCGTGAACGTGATCGGCTACGTGATCGTCTCTCCCGAGATAGACGGCTGGAGACCGGGCTACGGCTACGGCTCCGCCGTCGGTGATGTCGGTGTGCATCGTCGGTGTGCACCCGAAGATGAGGTGGACCTTGAGGAGCGCTGTGAGGTAATGGCCGAGACGGCTCTGCCGGCGAGCGTTGACGCAGCAATTGCTCCTGCAAAATTTGTTGATTCGCCGCTTGTGCAGCAAGCATCTGCTGAGTAGTCTTCGTTAGCTCCAAAATCGCCGTCAGCACCGCGTCCGCCGCGGGCGGTGCCGTTGGAATCGGCATATCCAAAGCCGCTGTTGTAACCGTTGTTGTCGTCGCCGGCACGGCCGGATTCTCAGACATCGCCGCCCCCAAAACGTCCGACGGTTCGGGGCGGGGTTGCGCCAGTGGAGTTGCCTGAAAGTTGCGCAGCTGAATGATCTGAAACGACAGAGGAAGAGGCCGTCCCTTCGAGAGCCCCGTGGCTAAGATCGTCGAAGGAGACTCTTCGTCGCTGTCGACGTCCATGTCCATACGTGTCGAGGGTTTGGGAGGTCCCAAGAACTGCTTAGCATACTGCAATGGCGTTATGGTAATGGCCCGGCCAAACTCCGTCACCACAGCAATCGGCTCCGAGCCAAAGTCCACTGTAGTGTCCGATCCTGCTGGTACGAACGTGTCCTTGAGTAGTTTCTGTAGCTCTGCTTCGGGAATGTCCGGCACCGCTAGTTCCTTCCATCGCGAACGAAAGCGTCGCGCACGTTGGTTGGGTCTGGAGTTAATAGGAACTCCATGACACCAGCCGACCATAAACTCGTCTCTCTCCACTCGAGCTTGCCATGCAGCATCACATGGGATCAATACGTACACCGGACTCTCTGTAGCCCGATGCCGTATCTCCACGAAGCATACGAAACGACTTGCAGGTTGGAGCACGGCCCCGGTGGCCGTACGGAATGATAGGGATCGTGTAGTAAGGTAAAGAACAATCTGTCCGAGGGCGTAGGCGCCCAGCTGCACTTCCACGTAATGGCGAGGGCCACTGTCTTCCTCGGCTACAAAGCACGTGTGAAAGCGCACGAACCGGTATAGCATCAACAGGGGACGCTCGATAATCTCGTCTCGTAGGTTCTCGTCTGGGCGAGTCAGGCGCGTGTAGGGAATAAGCACGTCGGTCTCAGCCAATCTGTTGAGCCCCGCCGGGCGCGGGGGGCATGTGTCGAATTCGCTCGGGTAGAAGATGAGCTCGCACATCCAGCCAGGTCTCCGAGAAGAGTCGTCCACGATGAAGTCGCACGCGGTATCCGGCGTGATACGGCGTGGCTCGCGTAGACGGACATAAATGGGCCCGTCCCATGAGCCGTCCGACAGCTCGTGGGGGCACTCCAGGCGTACGATAGCCTGACGCAGACTGTCTGCGCGCGACACCGACGCTGGGGGGTTCATATTTTCGCGGGAGCCCGGCTCCTTTCTCCGTGGACTATGTGTCCAGGACTATGTGTCCTTCCTTGCGCTGGAACACTTGCTGTTCAGCCAGCGAAATCGCGAATGCCGTGAGTTTCGCCTTTCCTCGGAAACATCCGGTTCGCTTCTCCGCCTAACCGGTTCACCGAACCGTGCACGTCACGCGATACACTTATACATCGTAACAATTCGAGTCGAAAGATGTCCCTCGAACGCATTGATCTCCGAGCTGAGAAAATACCAAAAACACAAAAAAAAAACTGTACAAAACGCCTAAAACCTGCAACAGGTAGCCAGCCGTCCACGTTTTCCTGCGTCAATCCTGGTCTTCGCGTGTGGCTGAGGAGCTCTGGTGCTAGTCGAGCGAACGAGTCGTGGTGCTGGTGCGATGATGCGGGATGGGTCACTGTGGTGCTAATGTCGCGTGAAACAGCTGAGGTGTTGGTCGTGCAATTTGCACGGCAAAGTAGCCGTTGTGCTCGAGCTGTGGTGGTGGTGCCGCGTGAAGAAGCTGTGGAGCTGGACTTTGCCGCCACTCGTGTTTGGCCGTGGTGATAGCGGACAGGGAATGACGAAGATGGTGCTGGCCTCATCATCGCGGCGGTATTGGAGGGTGAACTGTTCAAAAATGTCAAAAGATAATAGTAGGGCCACTTTTGCTAAGCGTTACTTGAAGTATTAGCTCTACCAACTGATCACGCCCCGTAAATTGACTTCAGCTTTTAAAGCTGGAACTTCCTATTTTCAGGATTTCCACTTTGAAAGTTGTTGCGCAGACTTGTGCCCAAGTTCTCTTCGACTGTGTACATTACACATTATTTCAGTATGGGAATTCCCATCTAAGAATCCTCTCATATTTTCCTGTTACTTACCCTTCTGTGAACGAGGAAAGGATGGTGCGTTGTGTTAGAAATATGTACCTTAGGAACCACTGTGGTCTTCGGTAAGTTGTAAAATGAATAAAATGATGACGCTCTGATCGTACTGCGCTGTCTCGACGCGTCAATTGGTCTCCATTCTACGATACCGGTAATACCGTCCTCGAAGAGACTGGAGACCAGTCAAGAGCGGTTGAACACGTCGACCCGCGGTACTAGGTCCAAATGCGCCACCACAACGCCTTGGTGGTTCTGATCGTTCTCAGCGTCGTCGGCTTCGCATACGCTGAGAACACCGCACAGGTCAGAGCAAATGCACCTTCCAACTTTAACACGGCAAAAGATGCCAACGCTCGCCGCAATCTCAAACAAGCTGTTGAAGGAGAAGCAGCGACCGAAGAGAGAGCCTTCCCCAAGTTTAGTTTGAGCTCGATGAAGTCGTGGTTCGGAAAATCTTCCACGGGGGTCTGTTGAAGTTACCATCTCTGCAGTGATGACACTTATCTAAGGGTATTAAATTGTGCAGTTCCATATAGAGAAATCCTATTTAACTGGACTGGTTGGTGGAGAATAACTCCCCTCCAGAACACCAGACTCTCTAATTCATCACTTCTTCTTTTACCATCTTCAGCACACAAGCCCATTCTTCATCTACACTCAAGACTTCCTCTCCAATATTCTATGCATTATTTTATTCGTCTCCATCCTTCGTCTACCTAACAACTCTGCGCAAATCATTACTTCAACAGGTTATGAGCCCAACGCTTCACCTGCGTGGATGAAGAACCGGAGACGCTTGATTCAAGCTCCTCTAAAAAATCGGCACAAGGGTAATTGAGCCCCGCATATGTATACAACGCCGGAAGCCAAATGTATATTATACAAAGAGTTTAAAAAGTGTACTGTTGTTTAATGCCCTGCACCAAGCCGTGAAAGTACTCGCTAGTAAACTTCCTACCGTTGGTAGTAAAGTACCACGAACGCCACAAGCATTCATCTAAATAGCTAGGCACTACAGTTTTTTTCGCTCACTTTTAATTCTAGCCTTGATCTTGGTCCACGCCACCAAAGACCCAGTAGTCAGGGTATTTTGTCCCACGGAAGTACTTCTGCTTTTTCTTTAAACTGGTTTCATCTATTTCGACAGTATGGCCTTCTCCTCCAACCTGTAAAGCCATAACTACTTTTTAGAAAAAGCAAAATTTAATATAGAAAATACTTTTTACCTGCATTTTGCAGCGCAACATCTCAGCAGTGCAGATGTCGTGCGAGTACTGGTACCATTGCCCTGCAGTCTTGCGCGATATCTGCACGTGTTGGGCAGCCTCGGTCACGTGAGTGCCAGCTGCCCAGAAGAACAAAACCTTGATAAGCTTTGACAGTGGTGCGTTTGAGCGAAAGAAGAAGCTCCCTGCGCGCACGCTCTTTTCCAGCCTGTATCCGGCTTTGTTGCAGCGCCAGCGTTTGCCGTCTTGCACCATGGCAACACCACACTTGTGGCAGTCAAGCCTTGGTGCAAGAAGGCCAACGCGCATGGCCCACTCTATGGCCCCCTCTTCAGTAGTGCATGCCAGAACTACGGCGTTGAACGTGTACGCGTCTGCGTCGGTGCTAATGTCGTACTCGCAGGACATCAACAGGGAGAATATTCGGTAGTGAAAGAGCAACGACTAGTGACCACACGTCCAGCACTTACTAAAACTAAGTTCAAAAATTGGTACAGGTTGTATACACTTGTTATACGTATATCCGGTTGTATACATATGCGGGGCTCAATTACCCTTGTGCCAAAAAATCAACGAGGCAAGAGAATCGCCCCGGAGAGGCCGCGTGTCTAGCAAGCCTGACGGCTGCCACGTGTATTCCTGCAAACCCTACACTAAATGTGCCAGCCACTGAGCTGTAGCACTGCATGAGCTGTACTATCACCATGCTGAGGGGCTACGAAGCCTCCGCGCCAGCGTTCGAGCTGTACCGCTGCATGAGTTACAATTTCCGTGCTATTCCGGCTACTGCCGAGGTGTGAGGGCACGATGCCCTATGCGCCAGATCTGACGCTGCTGCGCTGCATTAGCAGAACATCTGCCATGCTCTGTCTTTTATCCAGCAGGCCAAGAGCTCTGGAAAACTAACTGCACTACTGCACGAGCACCACGCAGCCGTGTTATGCCGGCCGTAACGCCGATGTTATAGGAGGCATTCCGTTGTGCTCTACGTACATGTACGTGCCTTTACCTTTTGAACCACGCAGCATCGCTGCAGCACTAGCCAATGGCAGTCTGGCAATATAGTACTACGTATTACTACCAATAAAACGGTATTAATATTTTGCAATGTCGAGCAGTACTGTAGCATTCTATGTACTACAGTAGTACTACTACTATATGTACACTACCAAGTGTAACACTTTCTAATCTGCCTAAGTTTCGTACAACCAAAATATACTGGCTCGATGCCAAGCTATAGCGAACTACCCTGGTAGAACTACGGCTTGTAATTTGTTAAAGCAACATCAAATTCGGCTTTACAGACTTGCGTCTATTATCAAAAGTATGTGCTGAAATGTACGAAACTGGGAGGCATTAGCGCCAAAACCGAGCATTCATACGCCAAACTACATTCAGTCACTGGCATGAATTTCAAACATTTCCAGCTATACAAAACGTAACAACAAAAAGAAGAAAATTCTCAATACTTTCTGAAATACACGACACGCTTCTGTCTACAGAAAGCAAACTATAAGTTTTACTGCACATTGATTTGATAGTTTACAAGTCTTAGCACTTGAGAAGTAAAACATAAATAAAATCTTCTAAACGAGAAACAACTCGATGAGCCTCTAGGGAGAATAATAGCCCCAATGATGAAAGCTGAGCACTAACTGCAAAAATGATGCGTACACTGCTGATGACACTGTGTGGTTATTTGTGCTGTAAAAGCTGTAGCCTTTCTTAAAACTATTTGAACCTATAAACTCTCATAGTTAAAACAGTTTAAAAATGAACCAGTTTCAGGAAACTGGGAGGCAGATGTACTTTGTAAGTCCAGCCAAAGAAACATAACTCAAAAACCGAAAGACAACATGTGAAGAAATACCCACAAAGAGCACAAAACTGGCAGTTTAAAAAATGTAAACACTGCTTACACAAATATCAATACGAACAGATGTATCCTCCGAGCCTACAATACAGCGAACAGGTTTTGATCCTTAAAATTAAAGGTTTTCCTGAATAGCTTTCTCAACACGCGAACAAAAGCGTTAATAACGACGGTGAACAGGTTTTCTCCTCTAAGGTTTTCCTGAATAGCCAAAATATCAATGAAAACAAGAAATTTGCACAACCACGCCAAAACCGGCAAGAAAATGACAAATCTGACAACGAAGTCAAAGAAAAAAGGTCATATTCATGTTCGCATAGGACTGTTAACCCCTCCAGACCGGGAGCCGAAAGGAACATGTAAACTGCATATGCAGCATAATTAGACTTAATGTTTGTATATAAACAAGGTTAGGGAAGATAGGATTCAGGATGTGCAGTTACAAGAGGCTTGCTAATCCCGCATATAAGTTGCATAATGGGCCACGTCTTGCCGTCTAATTTTGCATTATGCTACATATCGCGGATAGTGACAGGTCACACGCCGAACAGAAACATTGTCATCCAGGTCATTGTTTTCTGAATTTTAGACATCAGAACTTCCCATACAAATTTCTATACATAAAGTTGGGGTGTCATCCATACAAATCCTTACAGATGTGCAATCTTCTGGTGCAATCAGTTGAAACTATCAGTCCTTGTGTAAATACGGTGCAAGGAACGCAAGCAATCAACTGAAAACTCTCGGGTGTTGGGTATAGACGCGCGAATATGGTCCAGGCCATTATTCCTAGTTAGTGAAAACAGGCAAGCCATGATGAAGTTCAAGGTTCCCTGTAGTGAGCAGATTAGCCACCAAAGACAACGAAAATAATCACGTTTCCTAGTCAGAGCCTGCATATATGCAGTTTATTGGCAGGTTAATATGCATCCTACGCGCTACGGGCTCGTTCGACGTCTCTTGTTTGAAGCCGGAGTACCAGGTGTGGAAGGTGTTCCTGGAACGTTCGTGGTTCCTCTGCGGCGAACTCGGATGACCTTGCCATTATCCACGGGGATCAATTTCCCATTCATCCACTCCTTGTGCCATATGTCCCAGCAAGTCATGGCAACTCCACGAACATTGCGCCGAGCTCGCATGCAGAGGAAGATCGGTCCCGCTGTGTTGCAGTCGTTACAGAAATACGTCGTCGTGGAGGCGCGTTGATTTTCAGCTCGCAGAACGGAGCAGACCTTGCATGCACGTTGGCGGCGCTTCGCCTGCGTGCCTTCGTTGCGCCATTCATTACTCTGACGTGCCATGTGCTCTGTCTGCTGGTCCCCACCAACAGGAAGTGGCTCATATGTTGGTACTGGTGCGGGCCGCTGTGTGCCGAACGTATTCCCTTCGTACATGTCGGTGGCATGCAGCTGACAGAGCTGCAGATGAAGCTTGATCATATATTTGACGTGCGTCAAAGGACGCGACTCCTTGTTTTTATGGTACGCCTTGTGGATGATGTAGCCATTCACAATGGCCAAGTCGATCAACCCTAGCACCAGGGACTTGTAGTATTTCTTGAATCGGAGCGCGCGTTGCAGGGAGTAGCGCTGCAAGCGCAACTGGTCATGGACATCCACGCCTCCCATGAAGGCGTGGTAGTCCTTTATCACACGTGGGCACGGCACCTCAACCTGTTTGGCACCATCCTGACGCACCACACGGTCGATATCAGAGCTACCACCAGTACACAAGAAATGTACGGGTCTAGAGTCCCACCAGCTAATCGCTTTCATGCACGGAACAAGCTTGGACCGCGCTATTTTGAAAGAACCACGATCGATAGTTTTCGGGCGACTTTTCTTCTTCTCAATCACTTCGTTGCAGTAGCCCAGACGATTTGTCATAATCGTTCCAACGCAATAAAACCCCATTAGCAGCAACTGGATTGCGAGAGCAACAGAAGTGTAGAAGCGGTCTATGACAACGATCCTCATGCCTTGCTTTCTAGCATCCGGTCCAAACACTTCGAGCAAGTTGCGCACAACTGCGGCTGGTCCCGACTTCATATCGGAATTGTGGGCGTCACTAGCATGTTGTTTCTTGCCACAATATACCTCAAAGCTGTCGATATGCATCATAAGAGAAACAAAAGCGGTAAGTATAAATAGCATAATACATCATTAGAAACTATCAAAAATTACCGAATGCAGTACGCTGTAACTGCACTGCACAACATGAACAGCTTCGTGCCCCACTTGTGGGGCTTGTCTTTCATGTAGACACGCATCTTGTTGAACGAAGACCGGCTTGGTAAAACAGCTTCATCAAATGCCAAGTGCGAGGGGCATACATATCTCTGTAAAAATGTTCGTTGTAACACTTCGACAACCTTGCGAATCTTCCACGCGCGGTCTGTGCGTGACCGAGGGTCTTTGTTAGAATTGAAGTGAAGATTCCTAGATATATCCATGAAGCGGTCACGAGCCAGCACAGAGCCAAAGCTGCCACGGGAGATTGCACCGACATCTCGCGTCTTCCAGTGGTTCGACAATTTTTCTCGGTTTGGAGCAATCGTTCGTGCCACCAGCAAGCCGACAAATCGACAAAGCTCATGGGGCATAATAGGTTTCATTGTCTCCATCTCGTGCTGGATGTCCCGACGCGTTTTGCGCGGCAGCTCGGGATTTCGTCGTCGTTTATTCCGGAACCGCTGGTAGGCGCCATCTACACGTTCAGGTAACATCTCACGGTGATACTCGTTGGAGCATGCGGCGATGTGCTGCCATAAAACCACTGGCATCATGTAGAAAAATAGTGCAACCGGAGAGTCGCCATACCGAAGTGCTTCCGCCGATGGGCCAGAGTAACCTTGTCGTAACCCAGGGTAGCTGGTGTTGTTGCTTACCGGTTCGTAAGGAGTCATCAAGTGTTCGTAGATATCAGATTTCTCGACGTCTTCCCAACCCGAGGCAGCCATACTCCTCAAGACATCACCTTTCAGATTTCCAGCAAGCACTTGGTCCTCTCCACCAAAACTCTCCAGAAAATTCTCTCCAAAGCGAACCTCAGCGGCAATTTCATCTGCGGTTTGTTCAGGATCATCTCCAACGTCTTCTGGTAGGTAATTCTCATCCGATGGATCTTCAGACTCGTATTCACCTGTCTCAACATCATCAATTTCAGCTTCATCACCAGAATCAATGGCTCCGTACAGCAAAGCGCTCTCGCAAGCATCGACAGTGTTCAAGCTGTCGTGAGTGTCTGCTAACAGTGCTGTTCCCCTGGCGGTCACCTCGACTTCTTCCACATCGATTTCTACACAGTGAACACAATACAGGTTAGTATTCAGCATTATATGCAGCACAATATTCAGTTTATCATACAGCATAATGCGGTATAGCATACAGTGTGATATGCAGCACAATATTCAGCTTACCATGCTCAGGATCGCTTGGGCTGTACTCAGCTACGAAGTCGTTGTCAGGGATTGCCGTATCATCAGACGCCGTGTCGTCGAATACGGACACCGTGTCCGAGTCTTGAAGATGAGGTGACGTTGGTAGTAGTTGCCGAGGAGTAAGTCGTAATGCCCGAGAAGGTGTCGTCGCCATCGGCCTAGCGGTTCTAACCAGGGAGCGTCGCGCAGGTCTCTTTCCTTGTGAACGGCCATTATGCGTAGTTGTAGGTGCTGCGGTGTCTTGGGAGATAGCGGCTGGTGTCGAGGGAGCTGGCGCCAAAGCTGCTGTGTTCACGATGGCTGGAGAAGACGACGCTGTAGATGCAACAGGGGTACGGGGCGGTCGTGCTTCCGCCCCTTCGACGTCAGCTGGATAGACCTGTCGAACGACCTTGGCAGCAGCAGGGGGCTGGGCGTTACCAGCATCCACGTTCTGGTCCGCACCGGCAGCAAAAACACGAGAACGAGTTCGGAGGACTTCACGCAGCAGTTGAAGTTAGATGCAGCACATAGCAAGTAAACCACAGAATGCGACCTCACAATGCGTACCGTTTGCATAGTATTCCAGTACAGCCTCTTCACCCCGAAAGAAATGAACACCTTCTGTCCCGCTTGCACTTTCACCAGGCCGGACGTAGAAGTAGCGATCGTCCAAACTGCGCCGTGGTGGTGGTTTGCGTGTCCACCCTTCACTTTTCATCTCCTTCCACACTGATTTGAACGACAGGTCTCGTCCTCTGACCTCGGAGTCGCGCAGCACCTTCCCCAACGGTCTTACCATCTTCTCCGCTGTTGACTTGAGCTCCAGCTGCGCAAATTCTAGAATGAGGTAGGATTTCAAAACGCGGGAGGTAGCTGGACGCTGTTAGCCACTCATTCAGCGGGAACGAAAACTTTTTTTTTTTCAAATTTTCGAGAATCACTGGTCTTTGTTCTCATGAAAATAAAAAGACACGTACAGAAACGAAACTTTTTTTTGACTTGGTATTTGTATAGCGCTGTGTCGGGGGAAAGGACAGGCATACAAACTTCAAGTCAAATTTAGCTTAAACTGAATATATTCAGTTTAAGCCTTCAAATCTAAGCTGCATTATGCAGCATCCGGTTTGGAGGGGTTAACATTCGAGTCGTACATATCACTGTAGCTCCAGATGCGATCTAAAAGAACAACCGATAATTTTGAAGCAACATGGAGAGGGACCTCCACCAAAGTGTCCAGGAAGAGGGAGACAGCAGAGACGACATGGGGGAGTTCTCTGAATGTGGGTTTGGACTAGAATACGAGATCCACCGCGGTTAGTGGGGCAGGTATTTGTCCTCTGCTTTTTTAAAATTAATTGTCTGTACAAACAATTCTTTCAGCTTACAGCTGAAAGCTAACAGCACTTTGGGGGTAAATTAGTGTTTTAAACACGTAGTAGTCCTATTTTCAGAAAATAGAAAGTTCCCCGCACAAGGCTCACATGGGACACGAAACGAATTTGTGAATCTGCCAAAAACTTTTGTACCTAACTCGATTAACTAGCTCTTTGAACCCACTAACCTTCGCAGGAAATCACGGTACTTCACTTGTTTAAGTGAAGGCTTGTTTGGATTTTGTTCGGACATGAACTTATATGAAACACTACTGTAGAACGATAGTTGGGGCGCTCAAGTTGAACAAGGGGAAAACGTGCACCTCTTTGGGAAAAGTTAATAGCGGGAGGTGTGGGGCCATTGGCTAGAATGACACCAAGGGAGTACAGTGATGTTTAAATGCACGGAAGGGCCATTTGTCGCCTGCCTATATATGTTTTAAACGCGTAATAATTAATCCCCGCTTATGAAAAAAATAGTACTGTAGCAGCAGCGCTTGGAGCAGTGTTATGGCAGTGCCACACTGTGGCAGAACACAGTAGCGACAGAGGACGGCCGTAACGCAGTTGTAACAGATTTACACGGCGCTGCGCGCCTTGGCTGCAGTTGGTGTGGTACACACCGACTAGCACAAGTCACAGATCTGTGTATGACACATCGTGTTTCCCACACGTCACATATGTAGCCACTTGTTGGCAGTTAGCTCAGAGCCACACATTGCATTTAGACTAGGATTTAGTATGTTAGATACTAAATCCGTTACATTTAGGATTAGGGCAATAAAATCAATAAAAATCAGTTTTGCATTTTACATAATTAGTGTTAGTTCCTTTATTATAGGGACACTGATTGTGTGAGTCCCGTATTTAGTGGACTACTTGGTTCTTGTATAGAACCGAAGGCTAGTGCCTTGCAAGCAGGACTCTACGAGTCAACTAAACTTCCTCTGTGCCGTGCACACCTACGCAGCCCCGCTGCATCTGGTAGCACTTGAAGTCAATCCAACTCCTGAGTTGAAGACTGTTTCTCTGTGAGAATGGAGCCAGAAGCATACGCTCACTTGACTCCGAGTCAGCGGGACACGCTTAACAAGCTTACGTCCTTGCTGGGCCCTGAAGGTATGGCGCACCTTGCGTCTCAAGGGCCGGAGGCCGTCAACGCGCGCCTGGAGGCATTTGCCTCGTACGAGAACGCTCTCGTTGAGCACATTCAGCGGAATGTAAAAGGAGTTAATCCCGCTCCGAGAGCTAAGCCCGTCACGCTCAGCGTGGAGACCTTTCACGGGCACGAAGGAGAGAACCTCCTATTGTGGACCCGAGAGGTCGAAATGGCCATGGGGGCCGCTATGCTCCAGTTGGAAGGCCAACGCGTGGCGTTCGCCATCTCTAAGCTCGAAGGGCGAGCACGAGAATGGGCTTTGACGTCTGGGACGTCGGTGGAAGCGGCCTTCCCTACTTGGGGCGAGCTCAAGGCCAAGCTTACGCAAGTGTTTGCTCCGCCTAACCAGGCGTATCGCGTGCGGTCACGCTTCCTTGCTTGCCGACAGGGCAAGAAGGACCTGGTGGACTATGTCCAAGAGCTGCGCACGCTCATTGCCGGCATGGCTGCCGATCCTCTACCTGAGGTGGTCACCGTGACTATCTTCATGGAAGGTTTGAGAGCTGGCGTGGCCAGGACGGAGGCATTCCGTCAGAATCCTTGCACCTTCGAGGACGCTGTTAGCGTGGCATTGAATGCTGAACACAACTTTAAGTTGTCGAGGGTCGGTGCTAACAGCACAGGGTCCGGGGGACCCGAGCCCATGGACCTCAGCTATGCTGAAGATGAAGTAGCCGAGCTACGAGCTGCGGTGCAGCGTATGAGCACTCGTCGGTGCTACACGTGTGGTAGTCCCACACACCTGAGGCCCAACTGCCCTCTGCGCAAAGAGCGCGCCGGCCAGACTGGTCGCAACCCTGCCGCGGGTCCCGCTTCGGGCTCTGCCCAGGGAAACGACGGCTCCCAGTAGACGCGGGGCGGTCTACTGGGGAAGAACTGAGTTCTGCAGTGCGTGAGAGGCACTGGGGCTCAGCCCCGAAGAGCTCCGTGCTCTTGAACACGGAACGTGTGAGCACGCAGGGCTTGCTGGTCGTCCATGTGGACGTGAAGGGCTTCGAGAAGCCGTGGATCGTGTTGATCGATTCAGGAGCGTCTGGCAACTACGTCAGACGCTCCACCGTTGAGGGTAGTCAGCAATATGCTGAGGCGCTTCGAGCGCGAAGAGGTGACACCGTCACTGTCCGTCTAGCGACGGGCGTCCGTGTCACGGCAGCCAAGGTCCCCATGGACCTACGGCTGAAGTTCCTGGACTTCGACAGCGTAGAACGCTGCTTGGTCTTGGACCTGGATTCGAGGTACGACCTCATCCTTGGTATGGCGTGGCTGGAGCGCCACGAGCCATGGATTGACTGGAGGTCGAAGACCTTAGGTGCTACGCACTTCTCTCCTAGTGGAGCTTTGGCGAGTCATGAACCCACCTCTGCTAGGAAGCAGAAGCGCTATTGGCGCGAGCATCGAGCCGAGTCGGCTATGATGCTGGAGGTCGGTGTGTCCGAGTTGGTGAACAGCACCGAGTGTGAGGACCGCAGTCCTGTTGAGCGCGTAGCGCTGGTTGACAGTGAGTCAACGTGTGGGCAGAGCCCACGTAATCCCTGTGGGGCGGCACGTACTCCGCCGAGCGATACTGGTCGTGGACCTAGTCGATCGCTGAATGTCTCTGACATTGGACCAGCTACGGTCATTGATTGTGCAGCGGCACGTACTCCGCTGAGCGACATCGGTAATCGACCGAGTAGGTCGCTGAGTGTCTCCGACACTGGGCCTGGTGAGGCCGAAACTTGTGCGACGGCACGCACTCCGTCGAGGGGACGTTCGTCGGCTAGGCGACGACGTCGTAAGGCCCTATGGGCAAGACGCTCTGCGTCTGAGTCAGCCGTGACGTCGAGTGCCGACGCACAGGAGGGCTGTGGGCAGCTATACACTCTGGTTGATGGAGTGGACGGCAGTGCCGAAGGCAGCGTCCTGTTGGACGAACTGCCGAGTGTTGACAAGCTCCTTGAGCTAGAAGAGATGTCGTTCGCCGACTTTGGCGATGCCTTGAAGGCTGGCAAACTCGCCGAGGTAGTCATCGTTCGACCTGAAGAGGAGTTAAACTCATCGTCCCTCGTTGACGAGTCCGTCTTGGCCGAAGTCAAGAAGGCGTTGAACGCCAGGAGTGGATCGGAGATCCTCAAGAATCCCTCGGATCCCTTCTACTCCTTGCTGAAGGAGTATGGAGACGTTGTCTCGAAGGAACCACCGAGTGGCCTGCCTCCTGACCGAGGCGTGCGTCATGAGATCGACTTAGTTCCCGGAACTAAATACTGCGTAACCCGGCAGTGGCCTCTTCCCAAAGAGCAATGCGACGTCATTGACGCCTTCTTCCGGCCGAAGCACGCTGCGGGTCTCGTGCGCGAGAGCAAGTCTCCGCACTCTGCACCAACGTTCTGTGTCAGAAAGCCGAATGGCAAGTGGCGTATCGTTCACGCTTTTAACAAGCTCAACGCTGCCAGGATTCCGGCGCAGACGCCGATTCCTAGGAAGGATGTTCTTCAGAACAACATGGTGGGTTGCACCATGTACAGTGCGCTCGACTTAGTCGATGGCTACTATCAGCTACTCATGCGAGCCAGTGATATTCCGCTTCCGGCGGTGAGCACCCCGAGCGGTATGCTCTGGGAGTGGCTCGTCATGCCCCAAGGGCTGTCGAATGCGCCTGCAACGTTCAATCGTCTAGTGACGCAGTTGTTCAGGCCCCTACGGGCATTCGCACAGACGTACTTTGACGACGTGTTCGTCCACAGTCAGGCCGAACACGGCAAGACTGACGTTGAGGTGCACGTGGAACACGTGAGAGCTGTGCTCGAGTGCATGCGCACGAACAAATTGTACGCCAACGCGGACAAGTGCGTCTTTGGCGCGGAAGAAATCCCCTTCCTAGGGTGCTTCATTGGGAAGCATGGCCTTCGTGCTGATCCAGCAAAGGTCAAGGCCATTGTGGACTGGCCGGTTCCCTTGAACCAGAAGGATTTGCGTAAGTGGCTGGGCTTGGCCAACTACTTGCACAAGTACAGCGAGAACTACGCTGAGTTGGCTCGGCCACTGTCGGATCTCCTTAAGAAGGATGCCGAATGGGTATGGCGTGCTGAGCACGAGAGTGCGTTCACTCGTATCAAGGATAGCCTGCTTCAGGCTCCGATACTGGCGTTGCCAGACCCCGATCGTCCGTTCATCGTCGTCTGTGACGCCTCGGACTTTGCCATCGGCAGTGCTTTGCTACAAGCGGACGCCGACGGGCGCGAACGCGTCATTGCGTTTGAGTCTCGGCAGCTCAAGGCTGCTGAGAAGAACTATCCAGTTCATGACAAGGAGCTACTTGCGATGAAGTACGCTCTCGTCAAATTCAGGGTTCACCTGCTCGGCTCCAAGCCGTTTGTGATCTACACGGATCATGCGTCACTACGCACAGCGACGCAGTCGCCTCACCTCTCGCAGAGGATGGCCCGATGGCTCTCCTTCTTTGCGGAGTATAACTTCGAGGTGAAGTACAAGCCTGGCAGGCAGAACGTCCTCGCTGACGCGCTATCCCGCCGCCCGGACTATGAGTTATCTCATGTCACCTCTGTGACGTCGTCCGTGACGGACATGGTTCGAGCGGCGTACGCTCAGGACGACTCTTGTGTCGCGCTGCTTCAAGCTCTAGGGAGCGATGAGTTTAAGGACTCAGAGGTGACTCTGTCACGACGCCTAAAGGCGAGACTCCAGCGCTATAGCCTGGAAGGTGGTCTGCTGTACTACAGCACGGGTCAGGATGACCCACCACGTGTGGTGGTTCCTCACGATGAGGACCTGAAGTATCGTATCCTCTATGAGGCCCACGACACACCCACAAGCGGCCACCTCGGTCGTGAGAAGACCTACGGCTCGGTGAGCTCCATGTACTGGTGGCCAAAGATGTACAAGTGGGTCAGCACATATGTGCACACGTGTGAGACGTGTCAGCGGGTTAAACCCTCACCGCATGCGGCAGCGCCTTTGGCGAGCTTACCTGTACCCTCTGGGTGTTGGCAGTCCATGAGTATGGACTTTGTGTTTGGCCTGCCGAAGGATTCGGCAGGCAACCAGGGCGTTGTGGTCTTTGTTGACCGTCTGAGCAAGATGGCTCACCTAGCGGCGGTGCCGGACTCCGTCGATGGCGCTGGTACAGCGACGATCTTTATCGATCGGGTCTTCCGCCAGCATGGGCTGCCAGAGACCATTGTCTCGGATCGAGACCCCCGTTTCACGGGTCACTTCTGGACGTCCGTCTTTAAAGTGCTTGGCACTCGACTGGATATGTCCACGACGGATCATCCGCAGACCGACGGTCAGACTGAACGCGTCAATCGCGTCCTGGAGGACATCCTCCGCAGCATATGCGCTGAAACGCCGAAGCGTTGGAGCGCTATGCTTCCTCTCGTGGAGTTCTCCATGAACAATGCGGTGCATGCCTCGACAGGCTTCACCCCGTTCTACGTGAACGGACTTGCGCATCCGCGCGTCCCGCTCACTCCGCCACGCGGTGACCTCGGGCTTAGTGGGGGAGAGGCTATGCCGTCGCTCGACGCCGAGCTTGCTGATATCAGCCCTTCTGCTGTGCGTAAACAAGTCGATGACTTCCTCTCGGTGAGATTGAGCGTATTACGCCGTGTGCGTGACGCGATGGCCGAAAGCCAAGACGTTCAGAAGGAACAAGCTGATGCAAAAGGCAGAGGCAATATGTGGGAATTTAAGGTCGGTGACCAAGTTTTATTAAACGCTAAGAACCTACCTACACATGCAGTGTCGAGTGTCTTTAAGACGAAATTGCGTCCGCGCTTCATCGGACCGTTTACGGTCGTGGCCAAGAAGGGCCTGGCATACACGCTTGACTTGCCAAAGCGGATGCGAACACACCCCGTGTTCTACGTCGGCTTGCTTAAGCCATATCGGGACCCCGCGGGGGTGAACGCGGAGGCGCTGGCGCCGACGGCACGCGCCCAGGCTGCGTCATCTGCAGCAGCAACGTCACCTGACCCCGCAGCTCAGCGAGCTGAAGCTCCTGCTGATGCAGGCGAGCGGTCAGGGACTGAGGCCCTTCGAGCCAAGCCACACGGCTCTCAATCTCCTCCATGTCGTGAGCGAGACGGGCATGTGAATGCCAAACGCTCTCCACGTTCCCTTGAAGGGACTGAGTCTGACTCTGGAGAGTACCGATCGAGTGATCGAGTTGGTACCAGGCGCGATGCGACAGATAGCGCTCATCACACTCATCGAGTACTGCGTTCCGCAGCGAATCGGCCTCCTCCGCCGTTGCTCGATGAGCAGGGGACTCCCCACTACCACGTGGAGCGCCTGATGGCGCGGCGTCGCCATCGTAGTCAAAACCAGTATCTGGTGAAGTGGCGTGGGTATCCTCATTCCCAAAACTCGTGGGAGTTCGAAGGGCCACTGAGGCAGGACTGCCCTGACGTCGTGGACGCTTTTGATCGCGAAGATCGGAGGCGCCCGAAGGGCTCGAGGTCGACCACTCGGTCGACACCCGCTTCTCACCACTAGTGTGAGAAGCTGACGGACTAGCAGCCGAGCTCAGGCTCTGGTCCGTGGCTGGCATAGCCAGCGAGTCTCCCTCGGAGACTGGAGGAGCGTCCTGCGAAGCAGGGAGGGTGGTCTGAGAGGCAGGAGCCACTGCCGTTGTGTGGCGAGGAAAGCGGCCAGGCCGCACGCGTACCTTCGCGTACTGAAAGAGTAGACCTCGAGCGAGGCGGACGTCCACCTCGGCGCAGCTCTCCATTAGCCGGTCGAACGACGCGAGCTTCCGTGAAGCCTCGGCCCAGGTGGCCACATGGACCATGTAGTCCCGGGTGGTCTCTCCGGTTTGGAGCAGGAGTGGATAAGTCCTCATCTGAGGCACAGACTCCCGTCGTCGTTGCTTATCTAAGCGTTGCCGATACTCGGCGAGTGTGCACACCTGCGGGGTCAAGAAACGCTCATGGAGCCCCTGCCGCTGCTGAGTCTCAGCCACCGTGCGAGGAGGTCCGCCTATGGTGTAACCATGCAGGTTTGGCTGGGCCATCAATTGTTTCACCTGCTCTGCAGAGTCACGAGGCTCGAAGCCGTAGTCGCGCCGCGACGAAGTCCCTACGATACTCCGAGGAACCGGTCGACGCGTCCCTGGGGGACTGCTCATGGAGGCCTCCTGCGCCTCATCGAGCGGGTTGGAGATCGTCACCTCTACGCCTCCGGGCGGTTCGGGCTCATCGCGAGCAGGAAGTGGTGGCGCGTCGCGCAATGCGTTGAGCACCAGGCTCGAGGGTCCCTCAGGGAACGGATTGGGCTGTCGCAATTGCCGTGGAATGGAATACCGACGCGGATCGCGTGGAGAGCGCTGCTCAGATCGAGTCGTCCGAGGGCTCGCAGGAGCAGGAGACGCAGGGGCATCGCCCGGTACGGACTCCTCGTAGTCCACTTCGATCTCGCCGTCCTCGGCAGGAGAGCGACGCAGGTCGCGCGTCGGCGATGCTGTCGTGTACTCGAACGGCGAGCCACCACTACCACTTGTGGTCGGGCTGCTCTTGAACATCGCTCCGTAGCGAAGGCGGGACGCCGCGAAGTACTCCGAGACGGAGAGCGTGAGAGGAGCCGAGGGCTCAGGCGGGGAAGCGCGGAGGCGCTGAGGCTGTGAAGACAGAACACGGGATGCCCGAGGAGCGGTAGGCTCGCTGGGGCGAATGGGAGAATGTGCTCGTTGAGCCAGCGCGCACGCGCACTCTCGTCGAGAGAGTTCTTTTATCGGAAAGTTGCCGGTGACAGGCCTTGACAAGGCAGTTATGTCTGCAGTTGTAGATACTGCGTATCCACGGTTTGGTGGGGGAGGGTGTAACGGGGTTACACGGCGCTGCGCGCCTTGGCTGCAGTTGGTGTGGTACACACCGACTAGCACAAGTCACAGATCTGTGTATGACACATCGTGTTTCCCACACGTCACATATGTAGCCACTTGTTGGCAGTTAGCTCAGAGCCACACATTGCATTTAGACTAGGATTTAGTATGTTAGATACTAAATCCGTTACATTTAGGATTAGGGCAATAAAATCAATAAAAATCAGTTTTGCATTTTACATAATTAGTGTTAGTTCCTTTATTATAGGGACACTGATTGTGTGAGTCCCGTATTTAGTGGACTACTTGGTTCTTGTATAGAACCGAAGGCTAGTGCCTTGCAAGCAGGACTCTACGAGTCAACTAAACTTCCTCTGTGCCGTGCACACCTACGCAGCCCCGCTGCAGCAGTGATGTTGCCGATGGGGTTTGGAGCACGGTGTTGTGCAGATCGTGGTAGCGCTGGAGGACGATTGTACACTGCTGCTGCACCGGTGTCGCAGTGGTGTTGCTGCAGCATTTGAGACAGTGGTGGCGCAACTCTTTTGGTGGGAGCTGGCTTAAGGAACAAGGGACCTATAACGAACCTGATGAATTTTGAATTGAAAAGTGGTTTTGAAGCTGTTTGGAGGTAGCGTGTTCATGTAAGAACGTAATTACGGAGCGCAAACGCTGGATATAAATGTATTATCGCTGTGCAATCAACGCACAACGAAAACAGAGTGAGCAGGACCTCAAGGCCGCTTCGTCACACAGTTTTGCTGTCCGCACTGGCAGCGTCAGATTCTTGTCGCGATATCGGAACGTCAGTTCCTGCAGGGGTGGAATGGACCACAAGGAGAAGAAGGACGGAAGCGTGAGCATGACCCTAACCAAGCTGGAACCACCCGAGTCGTTGCAATTCTTGACGAGAAGAAAACCAGGGATGACTACGAATTAGCATTTGCAGAATGGAAAAAGCGATGTGAAGTCGAGAAAGAAATGACACGAGTTTCACAGGCAGCACTGGAGAAATCACTTCGCGATACCGCAGAACTTCGTATTATTATCACTGAATTGAAGATGCAGCTATCCTCTCACGCGTCGGCTAGTGGGGCAGATTGATTGAGTAGCAAGGGTAAACGCCATTCATCTAACGCATTGATATCTCTTTTAATATTAATACCTTTAAAATTACTAGTATCCCCAAACTGTGTTGCATCTAGAAGCTAAAAGATCCCATTCGCCAGAGGCCTCGATAGAGGGCTCGCCCGCGGTACAGTTTTAATCAACCAAATAATGATTGACTTCAACGTTGAACCTGTAATTTGGCTAGGTGTTCTCTATTGACTTTTCTTGTCATGACTAACCATCTCCGAAGTTGACAGACCCTGGACGAAGGCACGAGCCAACAGGAACAGTAACGGGATTTGTGCATTCACGATACCAAACATCGAGATGGAGTTACCGATTTCCTTCCAGCTGCCTTCGTTCTTGACCAGAAAGAGGAAATGAAGTGCAAGGACGTCCGACAAGGCCACAACCAACAGGAAATAGCGCGTAGCAGGTAGTCGAGGCTTCTTAACATTTGAGGACGAAGCTGACGGGAGTAGGAGAACCAGGTGGAACGTACATGCCACCAACATGAACGGGATGAGGATCTTGCCAACTAGCAGAGCTCCCATAGTGAAAGGTGCAAATACTGTGACGAAACGGTAAGTGGACGAGATCTCGAAGCTGCTCATACTTGCCACATTGCCAGTACCGAAGAAGGCGATGTTCACTAACAGCAGAAAAACAAACGTGTGGTGAAGTGGGTTCAAATCAAACCGGATACGACGCAGAACGACCACGATGATGGGTGACGTGCGACAGTGGTGCTATGATAAGGACAGGTCCCTGGAACTGGGTACCTATTCTAGGGCGGATCCTCAGTTAGGACCCACTTGGCCTAGCTGACCTACGTTCGGATCCCACAGTTCTAAGTGCGGATCCGGTGGTTCTAAGTGCGGATCCGGTGGTCCTAAGTGCGGATCCGGCGGTCTTAAGTGCGGATCCGGCAGTCCTTAAGTGCGGATCCGGCGGTCCTAAGTGCGGATCCGGAAGTCCTAAGGGCGGATCCGGAAGTCCTAAGTGCGGATCCTTTCAGACCCAAGATCCAGATCCAGGACTCAGGATCCGGGATCCTCAAGATCCAAGATCCCAAGATCCAGATCCAAGATCCTCGGATCCTGAAGCCGGATCCTCAAGATCCAAGATCCCGGGATCCAGATCCAAGACCCAGGATCCGGGATCCTCGAGATCCGAGATCCCAAGATCCGGGATCCGAGACTCAGGATCCGGGATCCTCAAGATCCAAGATCCCAAGATCCAGATCCAAGATCCTCGGATCCGGAGGTCGGATTCTAGGATCCAGGCTCGGATCCTCACGATCCAAGACGTCAACGAGGTGAAGCAGATGCCGGAGAGCCAGCATGACTTAAGATAGAGATTTGCGATGGGAAAGATAGGGTACAGGATGAGAAACTGGATAACCATAAATCAGAGAGTCGAATTTACCTTCTAGCGCGCAAGTGGTTTTCTTCAGGACCTCAGACAAGGGAAGAGGATAGTGTATTGGCCTCCCCTTAGTCTACCTGCAAGTTTCTTCGCACACCTAGCTACAGCTAAGACCGGATCCCCGATTTGGCCGACTTACCTTACGCTAAGTGAAGACCCCGGATCCAACGGTGTTGACTGCTTAACCGTAGGATCCCTCGACCTCTCAACACCCTCAAGACCAACCGCTACAGGAGGCGGCAAGCAAGACAGTAAAGGAAAGGAAAAGGACCCCACACCCATCAAGGCAACCCCGGATCCAAGGATCCACAAGATCTTCGAGTCCAAGACCAAGACCCCCCCAACCAGGACCTGTGTGCAGGAATACCCACGCAAGTCCAACCTCCCAAGTCCCCGCCAAGGACGTTCAAGCCCCCACGCCTGTGTACAGTCTCCCGTTCCTGAGAGAGCAGATACCGCCCACTGACGGGTACACAAGGTGAGCCTCAGCAACCCCACGGTTATCGGAGTACCCCCTCCGTTAGTCAGTGTCTGGGCGCCGTGTGTGAACGTTGGATCCCTGCTCATTCCAGCGGATCCACTACACCACAAACGCACGCTGTACTTCTCGCCATATCGAGGACGAGCCCATTGCTTGAGCCTCCAATAGCAACCAGCTCATGAGAACGCCGGACAGAACCACGTAGAACAGCACTCCGTAAGCGATACTCAGGAGACGCGAAGCACTTCGAGGAGGCGTCTCACATAGCGTTCAACCTTCACTTGTAGTTGGTGATCAGGTCCAACTTCTAGAGTGAGAGGTTGGTTGCTTTGACTCTGTTTCAGCCACACCAGTAGCACCACAATAGGAACAGCAGACAGCAACCAGTTTGCAACTGTCAGTGGGAATGGTGGTTTGCTTCGTTCACCATCCAAATACAGCATTGTCAAATGCAAAGTCACCAAAAAGCGCGTCAAAGGAGACACGCTTAAAATGAACGAACGATTTTTCCAATTTTGCTGCGTAGACGCCATTCCAAGAACTGCACCGGTGAAGAGTAACGTCAACAGACCACCGATGTTTACCACGGTCCTGACCTTGTGCTCGAGACTTGTGCCTCGGTGGAACGCTACTGCTTAGCGTGGAGATAAGGTTGCACCAATGCTTGGAAGCGTGTCTATGGAGGCGTCCAGGGTTTGTGTTGGGCCACGCTCCTCGCGTTATCAATGGTTATCCACATCCCAATGCTGCTGTTCGACGTCTTGGAGTTCGTGTTGTGTGGAGCCATGGGGGTCGTCGTCGCTCTAGTGGTCCTAAATGTTTCGGGTTACTACTGGAATCGGACGGCACAGGGACGCCTGGTTTCACAGATCGTAGGAGGGGTCGGCTTGGTTACGCACGGATGGGGTCTTGGGGATCGGGATGGTCGGTTGCGGAAGATTGCCCCTCGAGGGATCATTGAAGACGCTTTGGACAGCGTTCAAAGGAACGCTTCGGAACGTTAGTGCGCGGAGGAAGACAGCATCCTGCGCCTAAAGAAGCTGTGACTCATACTCGAGTGAAGCCACCGGTAGAAGAAGAGGTTGAGGCCTCCTCCTCGTCGGATGAAGATCATGATGGAGATTTTGGCGCTGGTGTTCCAGCGTGGACTTGCCGTTCCCAGGCACATGGAGACGCCTCGGACGCTGACTTGGGCATGACCGGAACGCTTGCGAGGACTGGCCGACGAGGTCCAACTTGGCGTCCTCCGAGGACGGCAACTTCTAGTCGGGGGGAATGTCCCGTATCCGGGATTGAGAGGGTCGACCATTGCTAATTTTCTTCGAATTATTGGTTTTCTTCGCCTTTTATTACCTTCCAAATCTTGCAAGGAACTGTGTTTTATAAAAGAACAGTGCGAAGGTCTTCAAAGATTAACCTGGGCTTACGAATTCGAGCCATGAGCGAACATCTAAGTCGATGATGTCATGCCACGGATATATTTTTAACTGAGCAGCATAGTGTGAGTGAAGAAATAGCACAACCTCGAAATGGCCCCCTCTTGCTGCACAATCGAGAGCGTAACTTGCACACACCGTTGGCCATCGTGAGTGTAACCATTGCAGCATTCGCAGATCCCCTCTTGCAGCCGCGTAACCCTTTGCCTTCTCTGTGCAACCTTCGGTTCGGTTCAAGTGTAGCCACTACTGTTGGTTAAGATGCAATCGGATGCAATCGGATGCGTGCATCCGAACATGCATCCGGTTCGAATGCAATTGATGCATGCATCCGAATCGCACGCTACTCAAGTAGACCAAAATAAGTGATGTTAAATTAACCAAAATATCCTATCCTTTCGCTTCGATCAAGCCAAAATGCGGTACGGGGATAGAGCCTAAACCGTCCAATCTGTAGCAACTTCGCTGTGGGGATAGACATCTTTCATGAGCAAGCTTAGCGTGTGAGCTACGCAACCAGTTGTCAAAAATCCTTTCCGATTCGTTTCAAGAATCTCCCACGCACTCCTCATAGCAGATACATTGTCGGTCGTGATAGAGACAACTTTACCCCTGCCAATTTCAGCTTCAATCTCGTCGATAACTTCAGTAAACATGTCAGCCATGTAAGCACCAGTCTTGGTATCTGCACCAGTCACACGACAGCTCCATAAGAGCGGGCGAAGTTTTGGAGCTACCACGATAAAGTTTATCAGGCTTTCACGGCGTGGATTTGACCAACCGTCAGATACCAAAGCAACGTAAGATTGCTTCCTCAGGACTCCGATAGCTTCATTCCGTTCAGCTTTATACGTAGCTTCCAAAAGCTCATCTGCCACGGTTTGGCATGATCAGCTCTGGGTAAATGAACGCAAACATCTGACGCATCATGCTCGACGACGCGAAAAGCAACCGCGGTCCTAAAAACGAAACTCGCGACAACCATTTGGCAGCGAAACTTAAAATCTTCGGTGAATTCTTGTGTGTCGTCTATTTCTTGTGGCTCTGGAGGCTCTGCACGAGATCGCTTCTTCTTCTTCTTGGGCTTTTTCTCAGCAGCCAACCGTTCATATCGTTCCTTGAGGTACGCCGGTATACTGGTGCAGCTCCTCACGTGATTAAAAAGCCCACGCGATGGCCGTACTCTTTTCAAAAAAACACCGCAGGGGTAAAGGACTCCCAAATAGGCTCAAATTTGCCTCCCCGAGCACGATGCCGGGGATACTGCCAATGCCAACGGGACAGTCAGTGCTGCTAGCAGCAGGCAAAGCATCTCTTTGGCGCGACCCGAGCGTTGTTTTAGGTGAGACGTATCTGGAAGTTGAAGTAAAATGGCGCGAAATTTAAATGAGCCTCGCTCCGTCCCGCAATAGTAAAATGGCGCGAAATTTAAATGAGCCTCGCTCCGTCCCGCAATATGGTGTAACCAATCAGATCGCAGGATTCGGATGCAATCGGATGCATGCATCCGTACCATCATCAGTAGTAGCCACAAGAGAATATGTAAATGGCCATATTGAGCTGCTTGATCCATCGCAGCAGTCGTACATCCGACCGTCGTGTTGTAGTGGAGCCACTCGACAAGCTCCAAATTTCCACTTTTAACCGCACTAGCCATCACGGTAGCCTCAAAACCTTCTGCTGTCCGCCACTTCCAGTCACTAGGCAAAGTAGTTTGACTCGGTGTGCTCTCCGAGCACATAAGCTTCCAGTGTAGGTACTTCACCACCTCAGAATGCCCATTTTCCGCCGCATGATCCATTGCAGATATCAACTCATTATAGGTAGTGTCATTGTATGGGTCTTCGTAATCTGGTAGATTGGTAAATTACCACTGGACTGGTAGTTTACCAGTCCACCACCTCAAGGTGGCCATTCCTTGCACTGGTCATTATCCAGCTGAAACAACCCTCGCTGCGGTTATTGTGAAGCCACTGGACAACGGTCAGGTGACCTTTCATTGCAGCACCATTCATTGCGGACAGTGTACACTCTGGGATGCTTGCAGTTCTTGCTTGGGTGTCATCTCGTTTTGGATTTTATCGCCAAATGGCAAGAGACGATAAATAGATGAACATGAAAGTGCTGTACCTATGCGTACGGAAGGAGTTCTGAGCGGGGTACCCGGAGCCTACAATTCAACTGTATGACTGGTTGTTTCGCAGCAGACACACACGTATTTCCCAGCAACTGAAGAAAATCTATTACTACGCGGTCACACACTGTCACGCACCTCCCTGTCGGGGTCGGGACATGTGAGTAGATAGAGTCTAGGCTTCTTGAATAATGTAATAAACGTCGATTCTTGTTCTTGTTCACTTGACTAGGGAACTCACGTTGGTACATGTACACTCAGCGACAAATTATTCCGGCCACCCCTACTTTTGGCCGCTACTCAGTCAATTTTTATGGTATCGGGTTGCTGTTTGAGTATGATCTGTCTGATGTACGACAGAGCCCAGGACTTGTGTTAACAACCGCAGTTTTGCGGTTTGAAGCATACCTCACATACAACAAACTAAACAGCACATCCGTCCCAACTTCCGGCCACCTGTCACCATACAAACTTTCATATATATGTATCACAATGATAGCTGCATTTGTGATTTTGTAGACGTGCAAGCTCGTCCAACCGTTGAGAATTCCACAGCGGCGGTGGGGAGCGCGTGGCAGCTTGGTGCTGAGGACATTTTGCAATTTGGCCGTATGGCACCGTGGTTGAGAGACGAAGAGCGTGGGCGCATTCAAGGATTGAGAGAAGGCGGACTATCTATTCGGGCAATTGCGAAAAAAGTTAAGCGTTCTCGTGACGCTATCGAGCGTGCGCTGAGGCCTCATCGTGTTCGTAGTCGCCCTGGCCGTAAGCCAGCCGTGTCCGAGAGACTCGCGCGACGGCTTCTCCGCAAGGCTGCCACAGGGGACAAGACGGCGGTCCAACTGAAGGACGAGTGCCATTGCAAGTGCTCACACCGGACCGTGCAGCGGATCCTTTCTGGCGTAGACTGGCTAGTCTACACCAAAATGGAGAATACTCTGCCTTTAACTGCTGCTCACAAAGCGCACCGTTTGTCTTGGGCCAAGGAAATGGTAGTGACGCCAAGGACACAGTGGGAGAGCATAATCTTTTCGGACGAAAAGAAATTCAATCTAGATGGACCTGATGGAATGCAACACTACTGGCATGACGTGCGTCGTCCCGCACGAACGACGGTCAGACGACAAAATGGAGGGGGTTCGGTGATGATTTGGGGGGCATTTAGCGTCAAAGGTAAGTCCAAGCTTGCGGTGCTTGTTGGACGGCAGGCTTCTGCGCACTACATCAATACTGTGTCAGAGTTTTTGCTGCCTTATGCGCAACTACACTACGGTGTTGACTACATCTACCAACAAGACAATGCAGCCATTCACACCTCCATGGAAACTAGAGACTTCTTCGACGAGCAGGGCATTCGCGTCCTCGATTGGCCTGCACGATCGCCGGATCTAAACCCGATAGAAAACTTGTGGGCACTGATGGCTCGTAAAGTCTATCCCAATGGACTCCAGTATGCATCTGTATCTGAACTAACAGCAGCGATTTTAGTTTTAGATGCTTGGGACTCTATTGAAGTGTCGACACTTGAGAAGCTCATTGCGTCCATGCCGCGACGCTGCATCGAGGTGATCGAGAAGAAAGGAGCGAAAACTCACTACTAATACACAAATGCAGCTATCATTGTGATACATATATATGAAAGTTTGTATGGTGACAGGTGGCCGGAAGTTGGGACGGATGTGCTGTTTAGTTTGTTGTATGTGAGGTATGCTTCAAACCGCAAAACTGCGGTTGTTAACACAAGTCCTGGGCTCTGTTGTACATCAGTCAGATCATACTCAAACAGCAACCCGATACCATAAAAATTGACTGAGTAGCGGCCAAAAGTAGGGGTGGCCGGAATAATTTGTCGCTGAGTGTATACCAATTGATATGGCGTCTCATCATTGGTTGGAAGTCTATGCGACACGCCTTCATCTCCGCTTAAATACGCTCGGAAATTCTCCCTCCCTTCTTCCTTATTCCAGAATCTGCCAACTCAAGGAAGCTGTTCTCTGCGATCGTTGGTACGACGGGCAGCGCGTTCGAGGTGGTCATCGCTAAAGACGCTTCGGTGTCGGCGTTGAAGGATGTGGTGTGGGATAAGATCAAAGGGAAGTTCGAAAATGACGAGAGGTTCAAGGGTGTCATTGCTATGGATCTACAGCTTTTCCTGGCGAAGACGAAGGACGGCGCATGGCTTAACACCTGATGTGATTTTCATGCGAAGTGGAGGCATTCCTAAGCAAGTGAAGACACTACTGGACGTGGAAATGGATTCAGCCGACGAGATTGGGGAAGAGTTTGAAGGTGCTCCGAAGAAGCAGACGATTCACGTGCTTGTAGTAGTGGACCAGGAATGTCTTGAAACCCTCAAAGTCCCGGAATCTGCAACAGAACCGCACCCGAGTCGCAAAAGACGATGGGACAAGCTGAACGTGGTTCTCGATAAGAACAAGAAAGCAAAGAAGTCTGTCGGCTCCACGGGTTTCTCCTACGTGTCGTTCCGGGAGATAAACAACATCATGCCCGCTGCTGAGTATGAACAAAAGTCGAAGTACATCCCTGATGAGAAGCTTGATGCTGTGCTTCAATACTTTCCTATCTTACTTAAAGCTTTTGGAGATATCGTGACTGGTAAAGAAGCAAAACGACATTTCATTGTGCCTGTGCTTGCGAGTGTCTGTGCGCTGTTCAATGGAGATGTTCAAATCTTGGCCGAAGAAACAGTTGAGGGGAAACGTGTTCATGGAGATGGAGACTTTGAGTTTGTGCTTCAGCGCGGGGACAAACGTGTGTGCGTTGTCGAGGCAAAACGAGATGATATTCAGCAGGGCCTTGCTCAAGCTTATGTCGGGAGCGAAGCACTCGCGGATGTTAAAGGATTGACAAAAGTATACAGCATTGTCACGAACTTTGTGGAATGGTATTTTTCGAGAAGTCTCGATGAGAAAATCGAGCGAACATCACCAATAACGATGGTTATCGAGAATTACGTACCTACACGGGACTCAGTGAAGCGTATTGCTGGGATGATTTACTCTATCCTGTCGGACGACAAATAGCTACGTGTGCTACAACCTGGTTGCTGCACCCCATGAGGCGGATTTGGCACGACGATTGTCCGTTTTGATGCGCAACGAACCCGTGCGGACAACGACGTGATTCCGGCGTTTGTAAGCTCCGCAGACCGCCATATCGTCCTCAGCGCAAGGAACGAGATCCAGATTTGGTGAAGCATTGGCAGCTTCGCATTGATGAGCCCCACGTGAAGCTCGGTCGAGAGCGAAAAAAACTTCGCGGTGCGCGTCACGAAGCAACCGCTTCCTTAACTCAACAATGCGCTGGTTGGCATCACCTTCATCACCTTCAACAGCATCACCACAGAAAGGTGGCTGGATCCGCAACTCAATGGAGGAATTCGTCCGCGGATTGAGAAGAATCGTTACCGTCTCAGCTGTCACGTTGGCAATCCGCTGCGGACTTCAAATGTACAATGAGGCGATGCCCGAGCTTCGGGAATGGTTGTTTAACACCAAGGGGGATGCAAAAGTGGATGATATCGTGAAGCGATTGAAAACGATCTATTACTACGCGATCAAGAACTGAAGCACTGTCCAGAAGCAATGGGCGACACTTTTTACCGATGAAAGCACTGACACAGCTGTAGCAGATACGCTTAAGAGCAGCTCTATCAGAAGAGGTTCACTTTCGGCTAGAAATCGCTCAGGATGTAAAAAAAAGGTGGTGTTAGTGATTGATGAAGCAAGGAGCCTTCTTCGTAGCTGTGATGCTGGAGGCCAGAGTCTATTTCGCAAACTGCAGGAAGCTCTCGCTTCCGTACATAAGGATATTGGTGGAGGATGTGGTGTTTTTGCCGTATTCGTGGATACTAACCCCAATATTTCAGACCTGTCACCGCCGTGGGAATCTGATCCGTCTAGCAAAGCTACCCGGGACCTATTGATTTCGTTCCCACCATTCGTGCTTCTTCATACGATGGACGCAAATTGGCATGCGTATTGCAGTGAAGTGATGACGACAAGAAGTTAATTCCAGCACTGGAGGTGAAGCCAATGGAGAAGAGGACGTACCAATGGAAGACCAGATTGCAGTGTACAAGCTCCTTGTGATCCGGAAGAGTAAACGGAAGGCTCAAAATGCGTTGATTCGCATGGGTCGGCCGATGTGGTACAGCAATTTCAGCCGCAACCAAAGCTTACAAAAAAGCAAACGTCTGGAGGAGGCAGTCGATCTGGCTTCCAGACAGCTGATGTTGGGATGGAGTCTCAAGGAAGACAACTACAACGAGAAGACCCTGTTTGGTGTTGCCTCTATGTTCTGCCGACTGGGTGTGCGTAAAATTTCGACGTCTGCATTGGCGTCTCGGGCCGTTGTAAGCTTCATGGCCATCCTGGTGGTGTAGTGACTCCCGTGTGACGTCTTGATTCCGACGCTCCTATGTCAATTACAAAATGGACGGGTACCTCACCACCAACGCATCATTTTTTGAACTTCTTGTCGTCACCACTTCACTGCAATACGCATGCCAATTTGCGTCCATCGTATGAAGAAGCATGAACGGTGGGAACGAAATCAATAGGTCCCGGGTGGCTTTGTTAGACGGAGCGGATTCCCACGGCGGTGACAGGTCTGAAATATTGGAGTTCGTATCCACAAATACGGCGAAAATGCCACCAATATCCTGAAGCGAGGAGCTCCTGTAGTTTGCGTAAAAGATTCTGGCCGCCAAGCATCACAGCTACAAAAGATAGTTTTCAATCCTTCACTTTTGCTTCCCCTGAATGTTGCGATGGTTGTTTTAAATTAAAAAAAATCATCTTGATGTGTGGGTTTCTCGGAACTCGCTGGCCGTTCCATCTTGTGAACTTGATTGGTATCAATCGATCGGTACTGAGCTTACATTTCAGCGAACATCCAACGATAGAGGTCGTGTTCGGAAGAGTTAGTTAGCCTGAAGTTTCAAGTGGAAAAGCCCACTTAAACAGACTTTTGCCTTAGCGGATACGATGGATTTGAAGTGGTACAAGCGTGTTGAGGACAAGAAAGTTGTGATAGAGAGGAAGTCGACGAAGAAGAGGAAGTAGTCATGAAGATCAAATTACAGTGTCCAGGCATGTTGTGAACAGGAGGAGCAAACGGAAAGCCCATAACGCATTGTTTCGCTTGGGTTGTAGTGTACTCCGCCAACATGTTTGCTAGAATTACTACACACTAACTTACTGTTAGTGCTGTTAGCAAACGTGTTACCCTGTTTGTTGTGGACTTCCTATATAACTACAGTACTATAGTAGTATTGCCGATGCGTCGCTGTCTTCAGTAGCTTCGTCTTCCAAGTCTTCAATCACGCTTCTCATGTAGTCCGTAGAGTCTCCAAACACGTTCTGCAGCAGCACAAGAGGTAGGAACCGTAAAGTCTCGTTGCAATTGGAGCCAAGAGCGGGAATTCAGTCACACATTCAACATTCAACAGAACTGTGGGCTCAGGATCAGTAAACGACGGGTGAGCGTCTAACTCCACCAACATGTTAGTAAAATTTACTACACACTAACTAACTGTTTATATACAGGGTCGCCAACTCTACAGTTAGCGTTAGTGCGAACACTAGTTGTCCGATCAGCAAAAGATCCACACGTCTGGAAAAAATAATTGATCTGACAGCCAGAAATCTGAAGCTGGGGTGGAGTATGGAGGAAGTCGATTACGAGGCGGAGACTATGTTTGTTGTCGCTTCGATACTCTGCCGACTCGGCATCCATCCGTACCTGAAGACCAGACTGGTGTCTCGAGTCATCGTAGCTTTGAGGCTACCTTCAGTTGAACTCGCGAAGTTTATCTTACCGCATTTCCAGAAATGATCGAACGAAACTCTGGACACTGGCGGAATTGAAGTAATGAAGGCTTGTACAGTATGTTGACGTTACTAGCGATGGACACTTGTGGGGTAGGGGGTGGTTCATACATCGGCGGCAAGCAGCAGGTATTTTATTTCCACACAATTAAAATGGAGTCGATTTGATTATCTCCATATTTCAGAAGACAAGGAATGCAGGCCGAGTGCGACTGCGGACGAGGAAATGCGAGAGAAAAAATCTCGTTCATATTGATTCAAATGAATCATTGACATGACGAAGTTAGCAAGTTTGCCTAATAGAAATCATCGCAGGATGTTCGAGGAATCATTTATACCAGCAGGTACTAATAGATATGATGCAAGTCTCAAGACAAGGAATCATTTATACCAATAGATATGATGCAAGTCTCAAGACAAAGAAGTAAGGCAACATTTCATATTGTGCTTTCTGCAGTGGAGCTTAAGCTTTTTCTTGGGTGCACTCTTGGAATCACCATCTACGGGGGTAAAATCCAACCACTGGCACGCTCGTGAATATGACGAATCGTCATTTACGATAGATTTGCGCACGAGTATTCAAACGAACCAGATCCTCACTTGGTATCCTATTCTCGTTCCTTTTTTTATGTAAAAAGGATCATCAACGGTGTTTCAGCCACTGCTACATGTAGTAGTCAGGGCCTTTTCGTTTTGATTCCAGTGCTTCTACTTCTTTTGAAAAAGCTGTGAGAGCGTATACTGATGACACCATGTCTTCGACGAGCAACGATCGACGTGAAGAAATTTGTACGTGGGACTCATTTACTTCCTTCCACACACTCGAAGATGGAGAACTAGCAGGTGCAATCTGATGTAAAGGACAGAACAAATCGTTTTTTTTTTACTTCGAAGTGCATTAAAAGAAACTAGAAACTCAATTCAATTGTGTTTACTCACTTTGGTAAACTTTCGACCCATGCGCGAACATCTAAGTCGATGATGTCAATCCACGGATCAAAAATTAAGTGTGCAGCATAATGCGAGTGGAGAAATAGCACAGTCTCGAAATGCACCCCATGTTGCTGAATCGAGAGCGTTACTTGAACACACCGTTGGCCATCGTGAGTATAACCATTGTAACATTCGCAGATCCCCTCTCTCAGCCGCGTACTTCGCTGCCTTCTCCGTACAACCTTCGGTTCGGTTCAAGTGTAGCCACTTGAGGATATCCAAATGTCCATGTTGAGCCGCTTGGTCCATCGCAGCAGTCGTGCATTTGACCATCGTGTTGAAGTGGAGCCACTTGACAAGCTCCAAATTTCCACTTTTAGCCGCACTATCCATCACGGTAGCCTCAAAACCTTCTGCTGTCCGCCACTTCCAGTCACTAGGCAAAGTAGTTTGACTCGGTGTGCTCTCCGAGCACATAAGCTTCCAGTGTAGGTACTCGACCACCTCAAAATGCCCATTTTCCGCCGCACAACCCATTGCAGATATCAAAGTGTTGTTAATCTCGAAATCTGGTAAATTGGTGAATAGCCATTCCACCACCTCAAGATGGCCATTCCTTGCAGCACCGACCATTGTCCCGCCGGAACAACACTCACTGCGGTTATTGTGAAGCCACTGGATAACCGCCAGGTAGCCATTCGTTGCAGCACCACTCATTGCATCAATAGTACACCCTGGAATGCTTGCTGTTCTTGCTTGGGTGTCATCTTGTTTCGTTTCTTGGATTTTATCGCCAATTGAATTTCATGCAAGTATTGGAGCACATCCAAGTGACCACTTTCGGCAGCTACATCCATTATCCGTGTATTAGCGCCACTACCACCTCTACCCCATTCCCGCTCATGGGTAAACAAAGCATCGTCGTCCCCGAACTCTGTGTAAAGCCACTGTACAACGTCGAGACAGCCTTTCTTCGAGGCTTCGAGCATTGCTTGGCTAGATACCATAGTTGTTTTCCACATGTCACGGCTACCGTTAAACTGTCGAAGTCGCTCTTGATCTTGATCTCTCTGTACAGCCCTCGACTTGCTGTCTGGTGGTATACATGCTCGTGACTGGGCTAGAATTAAGTGCCCGTTACTAAGTGACGTTTGATTAATTAATGGGATGGACCGGATCTATCTACAATCAAGAAACGTTTTAATGACCAATCATAAGTCATTAAAAAGTTTAATGACCAATCAAGTCATTGTAAAACTGGACAGGATTGCTTGACCTGTTGGACTGCAACGGGATAACGAACGGTACATGGTTCGAGTCCCGTAAGACTCGTGCCGACACATTTTATGAACATCGCTCAAACAGCAAAACCCTACCGTCTTGGCACTGCTAAAAGTTTAGCATCTCGTTATTGAATCGAATTGACAAGACTGCTAGACACTTGCCTGACGAATAAACAAGAGGTTTATTTTTTTGAACTGGTATATGTAGTACGCTAGTCATGCACACGGTAACCAGCAATGAGTGCTGCAGCGTCATATACGTTACCATACGTTGTTCGAAGTCGACCGCCATTGCGGTAGTCGAGGAGTTCGACTGAACTTGAAACGGGTATTTTATCTTGCAATTTTTTGCTGAAGCTTGACCTCGCCTAATTCCGATCTTTCCATGTCAATATACAGCGATGTGGGGCACAGTCACGTCGTGTTATAGTGAGTTAGCGAGGCCGGCTCGAAATTGGAGCTGGACGGAGCCCCCCCCCCTCCCCTCCGAAGGGCGTGGAGTGGTGGGTTTGCTTGTGCTGCTCGTAGGAAACTACAGAATGACTGACTAAGGTTACGACTCCTGCACTACGTCGCGGGATAAGAATACTTCGTCGTGGGTTTCTTGTCTCTGGCGAGTAGCGTAAGTAGTGTAGAAAGAAGAAGAGATGTTTGTTGTACTCAGTGAAAGGCGAAGTGGTAGATTTAGCAGTTAGAGTTCCTGGCGTGTGCACTGGCAGAACTGTCGGTTCTGGCATATCTGTACTAGTGTATACTATAACTATAGTGGAATCCATAGTTATCTACTTACAGAGGGTGGATCGTAATATTGTATGACAAAGAGCATACTTCAACAGCCTCCCTGCGTCTTTGCATATTATGTGATAAATCACAACACAGAGGTATATCAAGACTGTACAGGTGACTGTTCACAAAAGTTTTGGAGTGAGAAAACGGAGGTTCGCTGATCGAACTTCGCCCCGACAGCTAGCTGTTCAGGTGAAGGGAGACACCTTCGTACGCCATGCTCCGAAATTGCAAGACTGTCAAGGGCAGTGGAGGAGGCAAGCCGTCTCTATCCGGGAAAAGGAAGCCTCCTTCCACTGCAGCCAAGGAGAGGGCCAAGAAGGCAAGAAGGAAAGCGCGGGCAGCTCGGACGGCAGGACCAGCTGAGATCGACGCAGCAGCTGCGCTCCTTAGCGTCTCTGTAGGAGGGTCGAGAGGCGTAGCCGGGGGATCCGAGTGTCGAGAGGATGTTGCCGCTCCATGGGCTGATCGAGAGCACGCACAGGAGCCAGTAATGAGTGATGTCACTAACTCGAGGGAATATAGTGACAATTCTTGTGCCACCAATGTTACTAGTGCTGTCACTGAAACCCAAGATTCCGCCACCAATCGCACACCTAATGTCACAGTGCAGTTTGTGACCGCCAGCCATGAGACTCCTGCAACGAACCAGGAGGCTGGAGCTACAGACCAAGGCACTGCTGTGTTGTCTGAGCTAAACTAGTGGTACATTTATGACCAGAACTATGGTCGCGAGCGGCTCACGGCCAAGTCTGACTTTGTATCGACTAAGCAGACGTGGAACATTGCTCGGATTATCCAGCGAAAACCCTGTCGATCTGGCTTCATGTACCGAGTTCTGTGGTGTCGCAAGAAGAGCGTGGGTGGGCGATACTATCAACGGACATGGGAGCCTGGACGAGTGCTTTTAGAAGACGGGTTCGCGAAGGAGCTAGATCTCGTGGACCGGTGGAAAACCACGGAGATTGGCAGGTTTGACGACTTCTGCAGGAACGACGAATTCGGGAAGTTCACGATTGGTGCTGACATGTCAGGTTTGTGTCTGTTCAATGCGTTCAAGCGTGCTGCAGAGCTAGCAGGGCGTCCCCATTGTGTCACAGAAAGACATTGATGACTTTGTTGTTGACGAGTTGGCTGAACGTGGGCTGAATCTTACAAAAGGGACTTCGTGGAAGGCGTTTTGTATGTTCCTGAAGCGTCTGCGAGATGCTGGTCGAGATTTTCTCTACAAGGCCATGGTCAAGGTGAATTTCAGTATTGCGGGTCGACGTGGAGCTCGCGTATTGGAAGTGATCGTCTTGGAGAATGGCTTGTATCTCGTGGCTGCTTATAACCACGAATTTGTCGGTCACGCGTTTGTGCTCTCTGTTCAAGGTCCTAATCGACTTATATTTGATTTGGAAAGAGGTGAGCTAGTGTCATCAGCAGAAAACTGGATTAACTTCATTTCGTTTGTTCGTCCGTTCATCATCTTCGAGAAGGAATAGGTGAAGGAATTGGTAGGGATTTCCGCGGGTTTGCCTTATCAATAAAGAACTTTCCCAGCAGTTAATTTCTTTGTGCATGGTTTGTTGTATATAAACTCATGTGCCTAGATAATTCGGTACTTGACCAGGGAACCCTCAACGAGGGAAAACCTTAAGCGAACAAAAAGATAAAACCCAAATCTAAAAGGACGCAGGAGGTAGGCACGCTACATGCATTTGTATTATCAGCGTATTTCTATACTGAGTGGCCGAATCCAGCTTTCAGGGATTCTACCCTGAGCTTGGCCCTTAGTTCTCTGAACTGGTGCTTGTCTAAAGCTTTAGTGAAGATGTCAGCTATCATCTCTTTCGTATTGCAGTAGGTGACGTTGAATTCATGCCTCTCTACCTTTTCTTGTACGAAACAGTATCGTACGTGTATATGCTTTGATCGTCCGTGAAGTTCGGGGTTGTAGCAGATTTTGATGCAGCTTTGGTTGTCCTCATATATGATGTTAGCCTGCGTTGTAGCAAAGCCAAGTTCTTTGAGGAGAAGTTTGAGGAAAATCATCTCTTGCATGCAGTGACACAGGGCGATATATTCTGCCTCTGTAGTTGAGAGAACCACAGTGTGGTGCTTGCGGGAGAGCCATGAGATTGGACTGCTTGCGAGCATAGTCACATATCCACCGACGGGGCGTCTCGTGTCGGGGCAGTTAGCATAGTCAGAGTCACTGTAGGCAAGTAGCTGGTCGGCTAGGCTCTCCGAGGTAACGTCGGACGAGCCTCCCAGAAGGAGACCATATTCTTTCGTTCCTGACAGATATTTTAGTCCACGAATGACTGCTTTCCAATGTTCCATGCCTGGATTGGCTAAGAATTGACTGACCTCACGCATGTAGAATGCCATGTCGGGTCGTGTCCCGACCATTAGATACATGACACTGCCTACTGCTTGGCGATACGGAATAGATTTCATCGCATCTTTCTCTTGCTCACTGCTAGGTTGGCTGCTTACGGAGCGTTTGGCGTTCCGTTCTGCTGGTGTTGCAATAGGGTACGGAATGTAGTCGCTGAAGCGGTCGATGACCTTCGTAGCGTACTTGTGTTGGTGGATAAACATCGTTCGGTTCTTACGGTCACGTTGAATGGACCAGCCGAGTAAGTACTTCACCTCCCCTAAATCTGACATGGAAAATCGTTTTTTCAGGGCTGATTTCAGCTCACTGACGAGTGCTGGTGTAGGCGCAATGATCAGTAAGTCGTCAACGTACACTGCAATATAACAAGTGACGTTGTCAACAGTGCGTCGAAAGACACATCGATCTTTAATGAGTTTCAGAAACCGAAGGCTCTCTAAAAAGGCAGACAAGGTTTGGTACCAGACACGGGGTGCTTGTTTTAACCCGTATAAGCTCTTAAGAAGTTTGCACACTAGATGCTCCTTGCCCGGGATTTTGAAACCTTCCGGTTGAGCCATGTAGATCTCTTCTTCCAAATAGCCATTAAGGAATGCTGTTTTGACATCCATTTGGTGGGCTTCAAGGTCGAGAAGAGCTGCAATAGTAAGCAGTAGTCTGAGTACCTCCATCCTGATGACAGGTGAGAAAATCTCATTGTAGACGATGCCAAATTCCTGTAGGAACCCTTTAATCACCAGACGCGCCTTAAAGCGGTCAATTTCGCCAGTGCCGGTATACTTCACTACGAAGACCCATCGGCTACTCAAGATCTTCCTCCTTTTAGGAGGGGTTACCAACACCCAAGTGTTATTGTCCATGAGGGACTTGTATTCCGATTTAGCTGCTGAATGCCACTGGTTAGCGTGGGAAGACTTCATTGCTTCCCGATACGTAGTGGGCTCTGACACATACCGAATAGCTAGTAATGTGTACAGTAAATGCTGACGTTGCTCCTGTTCGTGGATGTCTTCCTCAGAGTTGAGGGTTACGTCACAGGCCTTCTCAGAGTTGAGGCATTTCTCGGTGGCTTCCGCAGTGAGGCGGGGTCGCTTAGGAGCTGAAGTGTGCGGAGGTTCAGAGACCGTCTCCGTTCTAAATGAGTAATGGATGGCTGTTCGATCAATAGCCTCCCTCAAAGAGGGCAGTACCCGTTTGGTGGCTGTACCTGGTACGGTTCCCGTTGGACCTGAAGTGGGTAATGTTGTCGTCACTGGTTATGATTCAGGCTCAGATTCATGCTCTTGTGGTGGCAGCACAGCAGGTGCAGGTGACGCAGGACAGATACAGGTTCAGCAGGTTGCTGCCTGTTGGTGGGTTGGGTGGGCTCTGGTGTAGACGTCAGGCCTGTGAGAGGGGAAAATTCATCCTCTTTAAAAACTACATCACGACTATACACAATGGCATGTGTGTTAATGTCCATCAGTCGATATCCTTTCTTGTGGTCAGGTACACCGAGATACATGCACAAACGGGGTCTGGCGTCGAGTTTGTCTCGGTATTGCTCCGTGATGTGGACTTATCCACTACATCCAAAAACTTTGATGTATTGCATCGATGGGATTCGGTTGTACCAAAGATCGTACGGGGTTCGACCGTCCGTCTTAGAGCTAGGCGTCATGTTGATGAGAGTAGTCACGTGACAGACACACTCGGCCCACAATCTTTTGGAAAGTTTGCCGTCAAGTAGATGGGCTCGGACACGCTCCATGATAGTACGCATGCGGCGTTCTGCAACTCCATTCTGCTGAGGAGTGTACGCGTTGGTGAATTGTGCATGAGTCCCATACTTTTTAAAGATGATTCGACCCAGCTTCTCGTATTCTTTCGCATTATCTGCCTGGAGCCGTTGAATCTCAAAATTTCCTTGAGACTTATTGTCTTCAGAACTGAAAGTGTATTCAATGACAGAGATATCTTGTCTAAAGATGTTCAGGGCTTTCTTCCTGAAGTCTTCGTAGCAGTCGTACAACTCGCTACGGTTCTTAATTGCATAAGTGAACATGAATCGAGAAAAGTCATCGATGAAGATCAAGAAGTAACGACAACCAGTAAGACTGGGCACAACAGATATCTGAATGGACTTTTGACAAAGGTGATGTGGCACGTTAAACAACTCTATTAGAGTAAAACGGGGAGCGGTGTGACTTCACTAACGTGCATGCAACACATAAGAAATCTGGCTTAGACCCTAGAAGTGCCGATTCGTCAAGTCCATCTATGGCTTGGCTCCTAGATAGATCATTCAAGACACGAACGTTAGGATGTCCAAGGCGTTTATGTAAGAGCGGAAAGGAACGTTGCTTACCTGAGGCAATAAGGGCCGTTGGTGATGCCGCTGGCTTGGCTTGGAACTGATACAGGTCCGTGTTATTAGCCATGAGTGCCTTGATCTTGAAGCGCTGGTCGGTTTGCATAGCGCACTGTTTGCGGTCAAAGCTGAAGCGAAAATCATGCTTCACTGCTGCTGGAATTGACAGCAGGCTGAATTGGAGCTGGGGAGCGTACAGGACACCATGAAGGATAAGCTTCTGCATGTTGCCCTTGGAGTCAGAGACTTGCCGTTCGACCCGTCCAATGCCTTCAATAGGGATCTGGTTGTTTCCACCAACCGTGATCGATCCACCACTAGTGGTGATGTCAGTAAACCACTGAGATTCATGAGACACATGGCGAGTGCAGCCAGAGTCGATCGTCCAGGTGGGGTCAGGTTCAACCTTGGCTTGAGCGGTAAGGCTAAACTGGGGATTGACTGTGGTGGCGACAGCAATGAGACCGGTATCACGACGTCCTTTGCGAGACACCTTACGGTTGCCAGATTCACTGTCGTTGTCATCATCGTCGTCATTGTCTGACTCGAGAGGGCGGCCCTTGTAACGCTCTTGGCCACGTTGTTTGCCACCGTTCCCGTGTTTCTTGTTGTTGCCACCGTTGTTGCCCTTGAAGTCTCGGTTGTTATTTCCTTTGTAGCTGCGCCCGTTGATCGAGTTCCGATACGGATGATCGCGCTTCGAGTTACCCTTGAAAGCAAAATTAGCAGGGAGTACCGTTCCAGCCTTTACTCGTCCATCACGCAGGTCTTTTTGGAGACCGCGGCACTGGCGAATGTTGTGGCGTGGGCGATCACAGTACGATATTAGCATTGTCGCGCTCTGGAGCATGCGATGCAGAAGGCCCAGTTGCCACAAGAGCTCGCTCACCCTTGGTTGCAGGAGTCTGAGGGGTACCCTTCGCCAAGGTGTAGCGCTCCTGAGCTTGGAGGTCGCGAACCTTGCCTTCGATACTCTGCTTGAGATCTTCATAAGGGATATACTTCCGTTGGCCCTTCTAAATGCGGAGATCATCCTTCCACGACTTGGGCATCGAATGGAACAGGTAGATAGACTTCTGTTCCTCGGTCATCACCGACTCGGTGGCTTCTGACGCGGCTTTCATCGCGTTCTCGAGTTTTGAGAGAAAGAATTCAGTTAAGTCGGATCCTTCCTCATACTTGATCTCCATCAAGTAGTGTTGGATGAAGTACGGGTCACCATGAAAGGCTGCTCCCTCGTACTTCTGGCAGATATAGTTGAAAATATCGTAGGAAGTTTGAGATTCTTGACCAGCCGCACGTGCATGTTGTCCATCGTCTTCATCAAGAAGGCTTTGGTCTTGGCTTCTTGGCGACGGCGCTCACGCTGGCTAAGAGGCTGAGGCTTCTCTTTCTTCAGGTGCTTACGTGCTCGGCGAGCTTCACGCGAGTTGAACGGTCGGACGGCTGGAAGGTCCTTGCGCTTGATCGATCCATCTGAGCTGGCTTCCGAGTCATCATCAGAGTCCGAGGGTGGTTTAAGCTCGACGTCGCTCTCCTCGTAGTCAACAGCGTCAGAGTCGACTTCAGCGTCCTTGGGGGCCTTGGCTGGAGGATCATCATCGTCGGACATGTCACTAGCGCTCTCTACACTCTCTTCTTCTGACACACCATCGTAGTCGAGCTGCTTCACGTAGCCGAGCAGGTGCTTGCCATCGAGTGCCGCGCACACGCGCGTCTTCCACACGTCAAAGTTTTCGGCACCGATGAGTCGTGGGAAGTCGTCGTTCAAGGCTTGTCTTGGGCTCATAACCTCTGGCGAGTAGCGTAAGTAGTGTAGAAAGAAGAGATGTTTGTTGTACTCAGTGAAAGGCGAAGTGGTAGATTTAGCAGTTAGAGTTCCTGGCGTGTGCACTGGCAGAACTGTTGGTTCTGGCATATCTGTACTAGTAGATACTATAACTATAGTGGAATCCATAGTTATCTACTTACAGAGGGTGGATCGTAATATTGTATGACAAAGAGCATACTTCAACATTGTCGAGGATGGCAGCTTAGGTTTGTGGCATCGCAATCCAAACCTGGAAAACATGTTTTCCCTCGCCTCGCTCAGGAAAACTTCGATTTCCATGTCAATATACAGCGATGTGGGGCACAGTCACGTCGTGTTGTAGTGAGTTAGCGAGGCCGGCTCGAAATTGGAGCTGGACGGAGCCCCACCGGTGCAGCCGGGCTAATACGTGACAATGCGCCGATCGTCATTTTGGTTGCGAGAGACTTCGACGCCAATTCGTTGATCCTCGTGTAGCGCTCGTAGGTACCTGACGACCACCTTCCAAACAGTTTTTTCGTGAGTCGGTCGACTCCTGCCGAAAACATCGCCGTGGCGCCACCGCTTCTCATGGAGTGTGTACCGAATTGAATTGGATCCGCTCCTACTGACGCGGCGGCTGACTTGATCGCATCCGAGAGGCTGCTTGATGGAAGAACCGTGATGGAGTCGACTGAACACAACGCCAGTCCGGTTCCTTCTTGCATCGCATGCCGCTTGAGCTCCCAAGCTGCTAGTACAGGACACAGCCACTTCGAACCTGAGCGATGCAGAGTACGAGAGGTGCGGGTGCCTACTTGATCGGTTTTGCTTCCCCGGAATTTGATTGTTACGGCCACGGCATCTTGAAGGTTTGTTGTTGTAGATCCACAGCCCTTGAAAATATCACGTCTGCAGCTTGGATAATGTACAGTTTCACTTTCTTGCTATCGGCTAGACACTCTGATCGTCGGAGCATAAAGAAAAAGCCCACGACCGCAGCCCCCCAGAGAACGCGGTCGCGGGAATTTCTGAAGTCGAGTTGTTGGCGCATCGCTTTGAGGATTTCCTTGGTGATTGGTTGTTTCTGCTTCGGGGGAGGTGACAACCTTTGCATCCCGCGCAGGGCCATCTCGTGTCCTGCATGGAGACCGACGGAATATCCTCTATCGCGCTTATGATACCACGCAATGTGGCTGAGCGCGGACAGCACGGTGTCGATAGCGAGAGTTTGGCCGGAGGTAGATCCCGAGTACCAGTAGTTGATGGCGTACAAGACGAGTTGGTATGAGTGCTGTTGAACATTTACGGGTAACCATGGCGAGTATCCGCGTTGTGCACACCAAGATGACCATCTTCTCCATGTAGCTTCGTACTTAGGTCTTAAACCTGGGGCCAATGCGTAGGATTGAAGTTGAGCGAGAATGTGGCGTAAATCTTGCGAATTACGGTCGGCACGGGGATCTGAGACCACATAGACGAGAGGTTAGACCAGACTTTTGCGTGATTTGGTGTCCATGCTCGGGATCCTGCGTCGGCCATAGTGTTGATCGCTCCTGGTAGGTGTTTCCAACTGAGTCGGATGACGTATATGGCTTCGGCGAGACCAATTGCTCTGTTAATTTCTTGAGCCATGCAGTTTCGGCTTGAAGCTCGATTAGTCCAAGAGATTGCAGAAGTGTTGTCGGACCATACTTGGACGTAGGTCAATCCTGAGGGTGTCTTCCCTTTCCAGGCAGGTCCAAAACACCAAACAGCAAGAGCCACACAGAGCTGCTCCCTCACGTAAATGTTGAATCCGTCAGGTCCTGCAGCTGCCTGGATTAACTTTTGCTCATGTTCATCGAATTTGACCTGAATAAACTGTCTGTCGGCTGGGTTCAGGACAGTCAAGCCAGAGTTGCTTGCGTCCATGTAAAGATGGACATCGGGAGGTTGATGTTTTGTGAATTGCGAGAGCGGTAGATTCCGGAGTTGTCCTCTTGACAGGATCAGTTCAAACCATTGCAAATCGAGCCGCATCGTCTCGTCCAGCACAATAGTTCCGTTTCGAGGGGCTCTAAGGCTGGTATGATGAAGGTGCTGGTAAAAGGCCTTTGCGGAATTAATGCACAGACACACATGTCGTAGACTCCCGATGACCTGTTGCAGTTCCGTTTTCGTCACTCGGTTTTTGAGTTGCAGCTTTTGTACTCGGTCAAGAGCTTTGAGTATCTTGTCTTGTGGCATTGAGATCGTGCGTTCCACGGTGTCGAAGATTAGTCCAAGGACTTGTAAACGAGTCTCCCAGTTTGAGAATTTTTTGTCGTTGATTGCTGTCGGGCCCAATACCGCTAGCATGGCGATACGAAGAGTTTCGTTTGCTAGCTGAAGTCGACTGCCTCTGTCTGGCTCCACCATTACGTGGTCATCTACCCATTCATATGAGTAGAAGGGGTTGATGTCGGTTGAACTGGAATCCATTGAGGCTGGACATTCGCGGCCAACTAGCCATGAAATTGCACCACCGACAACGCCATAATAGACCGGAGAACTTGTCCATCCAAAGGGGGCAGAAAGGTCGATGATGAGTACGTTATGTTCCGGGATGGTAGCGGCCATCTGTGGGGTATTGTATCAGATGACCTGGCGCTGCTGTCGCCGACGGCGACGACGTGCAGACAGAGACCTACCGACATCTACATGTACACCTGAAGACCACGTCAACATCGGGCTGCATATACAATATGTGCCGCGTCAACAGCGACCTTCATCAACAAGCACCAATGGTTGGTGCTGGGGAGCTGGAGCGTACTGAGGCAAGTAGAACTAGGAGGTAAGCTCGGGGAACTTCTTGCTTTAATAAACTCACTTCGCAACTTACTTTGAAGCGCGCAAACGTCATAAAGAATTCTTTGACGACAAGAACAAGCATCGCAATGCCGGGCATGGTGGATTACGAGTACGACGCAGAAGGTGACGTAAAGATGACCGTACCCCAGCCAATTTTCGAGGTATTTACTGCACCTGAGCTTGCGGTGTGGAGTCAAGCTGCGATCACTGCGTTCATCCGAGAACGTAGGCTGTAACGGGGATGTTACACGAATGTTTCTCGTTGGTGTGTGACACACGTGGATACATTTATGTGGGTACATAATAGTGTGTGACACTCATGACACATTTATGTGGGTACATAAAGGTGTGGCACACACGAGTAGATACGTAGATGGCCTCAGAGCCTCACGTTGCATTTTGATTAGGATTTAGTATGCTAGATACTAAATCCGTTACATTTAGGATTAGGGCAATAAAGTCAATAAAAATCAGCTTGCATTTTACATAGTTAGTGTTAGTCCTTTGTTATAGGGACACTGACTCTGTGAGTCCCGTATTTAGTGGACTACTTGGTTCTTGTATAGAACCGAAGGCTAGTGCCTTGCAGGCAGGACTCTACGAGTCAACTAAACTTCCTCTGTGCCGTGCACACCTACGGAGCCCCGCTGCATCTGGTAGCACTTGTAGTCAATCCAACTCCTGAGTTGAAGACTGTTTCTCTGTGAGAATGGAGCCAGAAGCATACGCTCACTTGACTCCGAGTCAGCGGGACACGCTTAACAAGCTTACGTCCTTGCTGGGCCCGGAAGGTACGGCGCACCTTGCGTCCCAAGGGCCGGAGGCCGTCAACGCGCGCCTCGAGGCATTTGCCTCGTACGAAAACGCTCTCGTCGAGCACCTTCAGCGGAATGTAACAGGGGTTACCCCTGCTCCGAGAGCTAAGCCCGTCACGCTCAGCGTGAAGACCTTCCTCGGGAATGAGGAGAGAACCTTCTTTGTGGACCCGAGAGGTCGAAATGGCCATGGGGCCGCTATGCTCCAGTTGGAGGGGCAACGCGTTGCGTTTGCCATCTCTAAGCTCGAAGGACGAGCACGAGAATGGGCCTTGACGTCTGGGACGTCGGTGGAAGCGGCCTTCCCCACATGGGGCGAGCTAAAGGCCAAGCTCACGCAAGTGTTTGCTCCGCCTAACCAGGCGTATCGCGTGCGGTCACGCTTCCTTGCTTGTCGCCAGGGCAAGAAGGATCTGGTGGACTATGTCCAAGAGCTGCGCACGCTCATTGCTGGCATGGCTGCCGACCCTCTACCTGAGGTGGTCGCCGTGACCGTCTTCATGGAAGGCTTACGAGCTGGCGTGGCCAGGACGGAGACATTCCGTCAGAACCCCACAGCTTCGAAGATGCTGTCAGCGTGGCATTGAATGCTGAACACAACTTTAAGTTGTCGAGGGTCGGTGCTAGCAGCACAGGGTCCGGTGGACCTGAGCCCATGGACCTCAGCTATGCTGAACATGAGGTAGCTGAGCTACGAGCTGCGGTGCAGCGTATGAGCACCCGCCGGTGCTATACATGCGGCAGTCCCTCACACCTGAGGCCCAACTGCCCTCTGCGCAAAGAGCGCGCCGGCCAGAATGGCCGCAACCCTGTCGCGGGTCCCGCTTTGGGCTCTGCCCAGGGAAACGCCGGCTCCCAGTAGACGCGGGGCGGTCTACTGGGGAAGAACTGAGTTCTGCAGTGCGTGAGAGGCACTGGGGCTCAGCCCCGAAGAGCTCCGTGCTCTTGAACACGGAACGTGTGAGCAAGCAGGGCTTGCTGGTCGTCCAGGTGGACGTGAAGGGCTTTGAGAAGCCGTGGATCGTGTTGATCGATTCGGGGGCGTCTGGCAACTACGTCAGACGCTCCACCGTTGAGGGTAGTCAGCAATATGCTGAGGCGCTTCGAGCGCGAAGAGGTGACACAGTCACAGTCCGTCTAGCGACGGGCGTCCGTGTCACGGTGGCCAAGGTCCCCATGGACCTGCGGCTGAAGTTCTTGGACTTCGATAGCGTGGAACGCTGCTTGGTCCTGGACCTGGATTCGAGGTACGACTATCCTGGCATGGCGTGGCTGGAGCGCCACGAGCCATGGATTGATTGGAGGTCGAAGACCTTAGGTGCTACGCACTTCTCTCCTAGTGGAGCTTTGGCGAGTCATGAACCCACCTCTGCTAGGAAGCAGAAGCGCTATTGGCGCGAGCATCGAGCCGAGTCGGCTATGATGCTGGAAGTCGGTGTGTCCGAGTTGGTGGACAGCACCGAGTGCGAGGACCGCAGTCCTGTTGAGCGCGTAGCGCTGGTTGACGGTGAGTCAACGTGTGGGCAAAGCTCACGTAACCCCTGTGGGGCGGCACGTACTCCGCCGAGTGACGCCGGTCATGGACCGTCACTGGATGCCGATGGCATCGGGCCTTACCAGGCCGTGAACTGTGGGGCGGCACGTACTCCGTCGAGTGATACTGGTCGTGAACCAAGTCGATCGCTGAGTGTCTCTGACACTGGACCTGTTACGGTCATTGATTGTGCAGCGGCACGTACTCCGCTGAGCGGCATCGGTCGTCGACCGAGTGGATCGCAGAGTGTCACTGACACTGGGCCTGAAGGGGCCGAAACCTGTGCGGCGGCACGTACTCCGTCTAGTGACGTCGGCGGTAGACCGAGTCAGTCACTGAGTGTCACTGACACTGGGCCGGGCAAGGCCATTACCTGTGCAGCGGCACGTACTCCGTCGAGTGGACGTTCGTCGGCTAGGCGACGACGTCGTAAGGCCCTATGGGCGAGACGCTCTGCGTCTGAGTCGTTCGTGACGTCAAGTGTCAACGCACGGGAGGGCTGTGGGCAGCTATACACTCTGGTCGATGGAATGGACGGCAGTGCCGAAGGCAGCGTCCTGCTGGACGGACTGCCGAGCGTTGACAAGCTCCTTGAGCTAGAGGAGATGTCGTTCGCCGACTTTGGCGATGCCTTGAAGGCTGGCGAACTCGCTGAGGTGGTCATCGTTCGACCTGAAGAGGAGTTAAACTCATCGTCCCTCGTTGACGAGTCCGTCTTGGCCGAGGTCAAGAAGGCGCTGAGCGCCAGGAGTGGATCGGAGATCCTCAAGAATCCCTCGGATCCCTTCTACTCCTTGCTGAAGGAATATGGAGACGTTGTCTCAAAGGAACCACCGAGTGGCCTGCCTCCTGACCGAGGCGTTCGTCACGAGATCGACTTAGTTCCCGGAACTAAATACTGCGTGACCCGGCAGTGGCCTCTTCCTAAAGAGCAATGCGACGTCATTGACGCCTTCTTCCGTGCTAAGCACGCGGCGGGTCTCGTGCGCGAGAGCAAGTCTCCGCACTCCGCGCCAACGTTCTGTGTCAGAAAGCCGAATGGCAAGTGGCGTATCGTTCACGCTTTTAACAAGCTCAACGCTGCCACGATTCCGGCGCAGACGCCGATTCCTAGGAAGGATGTTCTTCAGAACAACATGGTGGGTTGCACCATGTACAGTGCGCTCGACTTAGTCGATGGCTACTATCAGCTGCTCATGCGAGCCAGTGATATTCCGCTTACAGCGGTGAGCACCCCGAGCGGTATGCTCTGGGAGTGGCTCGTCATGCCCCAAGGGCTGTCGAATGCGCCTGCAACGTTCAATCGTCTAGTGACGCAGTTGTTCAGGCCCCTACGGGCATTCGCACAGACGTACTTTGACGATGTGTTCGTCCACAGTCGTGCTGAGCACGGGAAGACTGATGTCGAGGTACACGTGGAACACGTGAGAGCAGTGCTCGAGTGCATGCGCACCAACAAGTTGTACGCCAACACGGACAAGTGCGTCTTTGGCGCGGAAGAAATCCCTTTCCTAGGGTGCTTCATTGGGAAGCATGGCCTTCGTGCTGATCCAGCTAAGGTCAAGGCCATTGTGGACTGGCCGGTTCCCTTGAACCAGAAGGACTTGCGTAAGTGGCTGGGCTTGGCCAACTACTTGCACAAGTACAGCGAGAACTACGCTGAGTTGGCTCGGCCACTGTCGGATCTCCTTAAGAAGGATGCCGAATGGGTATGGCGTGCTGAGCACGAGAGTGCGTTCACTCGTATCAAGGATAGCCTGCTTCAGGCACCGATACTGGCGTTGCCAGACCCCGATCGTCCGTTCATCGTCGTCTGTGACGCCTCGGACTTTGCCATCGGCAGTGCTTTGCTACAAGCGGACGCCGACGGGCGCGAACGCGTCATTGCGTTTGAGTCTCGGCAGCTCAAGGCTGCTGAGAAGAACTATCCAGTTCATGACAAGGAGCTACTTGCGATGAAGTACGCTCTCGTCAAATTCAGGGTTCACCTGCTCGGCTCCAAGCCGTTTGTGATCTACACGGATCATGCGTCACTACGCACAGCGACGCAGTCGCCTCACCTCTCGCAGAGGATGGCCCGATGGCTCTCCTTCTTTGCGAAGTATAACTTCGAGGTGAAGTACAAGCCTGGAAGGCAGAACGTCCTCGCTGACGCGTTATCACGTCGCCCGGACTATGAGTTATCTCATGTCACCTCGGTGACGTCGTCCGTGACGGACATGGTTCGAGCAGCGTACGCTCAGGACGACTCTTGTGTCGCGCTGCTTCAAGCTCTAGGGAGCGATGAGTTTAAGGACTCAAAGGTGACTCTGTCACGACGCCTAAAGGCGAGACTCCAACGCTATAGCCTGGGAGGCGGTCTGCTGTACTACAGCACGGGTCAGGATGACCCACCACGTGTGGTGGTTCCTCACGATGAGGACCTGAAGTATCGTATCCTCTATGAGGCCCACGACACGCCTACAAGCGGCCACCTCGGTCGCGAGAAGACCTACGGCTCGGTGAGCTCCATGTACTGGTGGCCGAAGATGTACAAGTGGGTCAGCACATATGTGCACACGTGCGAGACGTGTCAGCGGGTTAAACCCTCGCCGCATGCGGCAGCGCCTTTGGCGAGCTTGCCTGTACCCTCTGGGTGTTGGCAGTCCATGAGTATGGACTTCGTGTTTGGTCTGCCGAAGGATACGGCAGGCAACACGGGCGTTGTGGTCTTCGTTGACCGTCTGAGCAAGATGGCTCACCTAGCGGCTGTGCCGGACACCGTCGATGGCGCTGGTACAGCGACGATCTTTATCGATCGGGTCTTCCGACAGCATGGGCTGCCAGAGACCATTGTCTCGGATCGAGACCCCCGTTTCACGGGTCACTTCTGGACGTCCGTCTTCAAAGTGCTTGGCACTCGACTGGACATGTCCACGGCGGATCATCCGCAGACCGACGGTCAGACTGAACGCGTGAACCGCGTCCTGGAGGACATCCTCCGCAGCGTATGCGCTGAAACGCCGAAGCGTTGGAGCGCTATGCTCCCTCTCGTTGAGTTCTCAATGAACAACGCGGTGCATGCCTCGACAGGCTTCACCCCGTTCTACGTGAACGGCCTTGCGCATCCGCGCGTCCCGCTCACTCCGCCACGCGGTAGCCTTGGGCTTGGTGGGGGAGAGGCTATGCCGTCGCTCGACTCCGAGCTTGCTGATGTCAGCCCCCTTGCTGTTCGCAAGCAAGTCGATGACTTCCTCTCGATGAGGCTTAGCGTCTTACGCCGTGTGCGTGACGCAATGGCTGAAAGCCAAGATGTTCAAAAGGAACAAGCTGATGCCAAAGGCAGAAGCAACATGTGGGAGTTCAAGGTCGGTGACCACGTTTTATTAAACGCTACGAACCTGCCTACACACGCAGTGTCAGCCGTCTTCAAGACGAAGTTGCGGCCGCGCTTCATTGGACCGTTCACGGTCGTGGCCAAGAAGGGCCTGGCATACACGCTTGACTTGCCAAAGCGTATGCGAACACATCCTGTGTTCTACGTGGGCTTGCTTAAGCCATATCGGGACCCTACTCTTGTGAGTTCTGAGGCGCTGGCGCCGAGTCGGACGAAGGCTGCACGGCAGCAGGTGGCAGAGCCACAGGTGGTTGCATCCGGAACCAACAGGTCTTGTCGATCCGGAGCAACGTGATGCTCGAGGTCATAGACCCGCTGATGCAGCACCAGAGGCGACTCAGACCGGTCCCCGCGACTCTAGGTCTCCTCGAGACCAGTCGCTAAGCGATGGGTCGGATGACCGACGTGGTGGTCGTGCTTCTTCACCGAGCCGACGCGGGTCTGCAAGCAATGCAGCGCGTCTACACTCGCAGCGCGAGAACCCATCGACCGCTCGTCCTCCTCCTGCTCTGCTCGATGAGCAAGGTGAGCTTCACTATCACGTGGATCGCCTGATGGCGCGGCGTCGTCGCCGAGGTCACAACCAGTATCTGGTGAAGTGGCGAGGTTACCTCACTCACAGAACTCGTGGGAGTTTGAGGTGCCACTACGGCAGGATTGCCCCGACGTCGTTGACGCGTATGATCGGGCACACCCGGTGTCAGACCGCCCGGTGGGCGTGCGACGGAGTCGCCGGGTGCCAAGCACCTCCCACTAAGGTGGGAGTCCACAGGGTCGTTGCTGATCTCAGGCTCTGACCCGTAGCTGCAATACTTGCAGCGAGCACGTCGGTGCCGTCGACATGGCATCGAATGCTCAAACTGCAAGTGCAGTAGAGCTACATGCGCCTCGCGCGCGTGTTTCAAGGGTCTATGACCCTTTAACAACACTGGCCTATGGCCCGGAGCTTCGCGATCATGAAGCGAAGATGGTTCGTGATGAACAACCGTCTTAATGACGTTCTGTCTAAGCGACAAGTGGTGATGGAAACGGATTCTATCCGATCACCTGACGCTAGAAGCGTTCAATGGGTATGACTATGGCATGAGGCACTGTGGATGCCAGGGATGCCAATGCATTGGACCCCGCATGCTGCATAGCAGTAGGAGGTAGGTAAGCTCCTCCTGAGCGACAGCTTAGCTGTCTGGTGCTCGTTGTCGTGTCTACGACTGTGCTGAGCACGTGTATTCACAAGACACAGTGTCTGTGACACATAGTGGCGCTTGCGCCTGCTTCAAGGACAACTTGGGCATCAAGCCCTGCACACAGTGCTCATCCGAGGGTCACATTAACTGTGAAGCGAGTGGGCCCCACTGCTGTGTGGTTCGTGGAACCGTTGGTAGCTTGGAAGGCTTGCCCTGTGGATCACTGATCCAGTAGTATCATAGATACGCCACCTGTGGCCTTCTTTCCATGCCCGTAGAGCCCCTTGACTCGAGCCAGTAGGCTCCTATGCTTGGTAAGCATTGGGCCCAAGTGTGTACCAAGTGGCATCGCGTACGGAGGCGTGTAACACGCACGAGAGACAGCGCCGTCCGCGGAAGGCAAGGTGCCGTGGCCATCGGCCGATAACCGCGTCGTGTGTTTACACTTTCCGGATACGGTATCCGGAATCTTGGTGGGGGAGAGTGTAACGGGGATGTTACACGAATGTTTCTCGTTGGTGTGTGACACACGTGGATACATTTATGTGGGTACATAATAGTGTGTGACACTCATGACACATTTATGTGGGTACATAAAGGTGTGGCACACACGAGTAGATACGTAGATGGCCTCAGAGCCTCACGTTGCATTTTGATTAGGATTTAGTATGCTAGATACTAAATCCGTTACATTTAGGATTAGGGCAATAAAGTCAATAAAAATCAGTTTGCATTTTACATAGTTAGTGTTAGTCCTTTGTTATAGGGACACTGACTCTGTGAGTCCCGTATTTAGTGGACTACTTGGTTCTTGTATAGAACCGAAGGCTAGTGCCTTGCAGGCAGGACTCTACGAGTCAACTAAACTTCCTCTGTGCCGTGCACACCTACGGAGCCCCGCTGCATCTGGTAGCACTTGTAGTCAATCCAACTCCTGAGTTGAAGACTGTTTCTCTGTGAGAATGGAGCCAGAAGCATACGCTCACTTGACTCCGAGTCAGCGGGACACGCTTAACAAGCTTACGTCCTTGCTGGGCCCGGAAGGTACGGCGCACCTTGCGTCCCAAGGGCCGGAGGCCGTCAACGCGCGCCTCGAGGCATTTGCCTCGTACGAAAACGCTCTCGTCGAGCACCTTCAGCGGAATGTAACAGGGGTTACCCCTGCTCCGAGAGCTAAGCCCGTCACGCTCAGCGTGAAGACCTTCCTCGGGAATGAGGGAGAGAACCTTCTTTTGTGGACCCGAGAGGTCGAAATGGCCATGGGGGCCGCTATGCTCCAGTTGGAGGGGCAACGCGTTGCGTTTGCCATCTCTAAGCTCGAAGGACGAGCACGAGAATGGGCCTTGACGTCTGGGACGTCGGTGGAAGCGGCCTTCCCCACATGGGGCGAGCTAAAGGCCAAGCTCACGCAAGTGTTTGCTCCGCCTAACCAGGCGTATCGCGTGCGGTCACGCTTCCTTGCTTGTCGCCAGGGCAAGAAGGATCTGGTGGACTATGTCCAAGAGCTGCGCACGCTCATTGCTGGCATGGCTGCCGACCCTCTACCTGAGGTGGTCGCCGTGACCGTCTTCATGGAAGGCTTACGAGCTGGCGTGGCCAGGACGGAGACATTCCGTCAGAACCCCCACAGCTTCGAAGATGCTGTCAGCGTGGCATTGAATGCTGAACACAACTTTAAGTTGTCGAGGGTCGGTGCTAGCAGCACAGGGTCCGGTGGACCTGAGCCCATGGACCTCAGCTATGCTGAACATGAGGTAGCTGAGCTACGAGCTGCGGTGCAGCGTATGAGCACCCGCCGGTGCTATACATGCGGCAGTCCCTCACACCTGAGGCCCAACTGCCCTCTGCGCAAAGAGCGCGCCGGCCAGAATGGCCGCAACCCTGTCGCGGGTCCCGCTTTGGGCTCTGCCCAGGGAAACGCCGGCTCCCAGTAGACGCGGGGCGGTCTACTGGGGAAGAACTGAGTTCTGCAGTGCGTGAGAGGCACTGGGGCTCAGCCCCGAAGAGCTCCGTGCTCTTGAACACGGAACGTGTGAGCAAGCAGGGCTTGCTGGTCGTCCAGGTGGACGTGAAGGGCTTTGAGAAGCCGTGGATCGTGTTGATCGATTCTGGGGCGTCTGGCAACTACGTCAGACGCTCCACCGTTGAGGGTAGTCAGCAATATGCTGAGGCGCTTCGAGCGCGAAGAGGTGACACAGTCACAGTCCGTCTAGCGACGGGCGTCCGTGTCACGGTGGCCAAGGTCCCCATGGACCTGCGGCTGAAGTTCTTGGACTTCGATAGCGTGGAACGCTGCTTGGTCCTGGACCTGGATTCGAGGTACGACCTCATCCTTGGCATGGCGTGGCTGGAGCGCCACGAGCCATGGATTGATTGGAGGTCGAAGACCTTAGGTGCTACGCACTTCTCTCTAGTGGAGCTTTGGCGAGTCATGAACCCACCTCTGCTAGGAAGCAGAAGCGCTATTGGCGCGAGCATCGAGCCGAGTCGGCTATGATGCTGGAAGTCGGTGTGTCCGAGTTGGTGGACAGCACCGAGTGCGAGGACCGCAGTCCTGTTGAGCGCGTAGCGCTGGTTGACGGTGAGTCAACGTGTGGGCAAAGCTCACGTAACCCCTGTGGGGCGGCACGTACTCCGCCGAGTGACGCCGGTCATGGACCGTCACTGGATGCCGATGGCATCGGGCCTTACCAGGCCGTGAACTGTGGGGCGGCACGTACTCCGTCGAGTGATACTGGTCGTGAACCAAGTCGATCGCTGAGTGTCTCTGACACTGGACCTGTTACGGTCATTGATTGTGCAGCGGCACGTACTCCGCTGAGCGGCATCGGTCGTCGACCGAGTGGATCGCAGAGTGTCACTGACACTGGGCCTGAAGTGGCCGATACCTGTGGGGCGGCACGTACTCCGTCTAGTGACGTCGGCGGTAGACCGAGTCAGTCACTGAGTGTCACTGACACTGGGCCGGGCAAGGCCATTACCGCAATGCAGCGGCACGTACTCCGTCGAGTGGACGTTCGTCGGCTAGGCGACGACGTCGTAAGGCCCTATGGGCGAGACGCTCTGCGTCTGAGTCGTTCGTGACGTCAAGTGTCAACGCACGGGAGGGCTGTGGGCAGCTATACACTCTGGTCGATGGAATGGACGGCAGTGCCGAAGGCAGCGTCCTGCTGGACGGACTGCCGAGCGTTGACAAGCTCCTTGAGCTAGAGGAGATGTCGTTCGCCGACTTTGGCGATGCCTTGAAGGCTGGCGAACTCGCTGAGGTGGTCATCGTTCGACCTGAAGAGGAGTTAAACTCATCGTCCCTAGTTGACGAGTCCGTCTTGGCCGAGGTCAAGAAGGCGCTGAGCGCCAGGAGTGGATCGGAGATCCTCAAGAATCCCTCGGATCCCTTCTACTCCTTGCTGAAGGAATATGGAGACGTTGTCTCAAAGGAACCACCGAGTGGCCTGCCTCCTGACCGAGGCGTTCGTCACGAGATCGACTTAGTTCCCGGAACTAAATACTGCGTGACCCGGCAGTGGCCTCTTCCTAAAGAGCAATGCGACGTCATTGACGCCTTCTTCCGTGCTAAGCACGCGGCGGGTCTCGTGCGCGAGAGCAAGTCTCCGCACTCCGCGCCAACGTTCTGTGTCAGAAAGCCGAATGGCAAGTGGCGTATCGTTCACGCTTTTAACAAGCTCAACGCTGCCACGATTCCGGCGCAGACGCCGATTCCTAGGAAGGATGTTCTTCAGAACAACATGGTGGGTTGCACCATGTACAGTGCGCTCGACTTAGTCGATGGCTACTATCAGCTGCTCATGCGAGCCAGTGATATTCCGCTTACAGCGGTGAGCACCCCGAGCGGTATGCTCTGGGAGTGGCTCGTCATGCCCCAAGGGCTGTCGAATGCGCCTGCAACGTTCAATCGTCTAGTGACGCAGTTGTTCAGGCCCCTACGGGCATTCGCACAGACGTACTTTGACGATGTGTTCGTCCACAGTCGTGCTGAGCACGGGAAGACTGATGTCGAGGTACACGTGGAACACGTGAGAGCAGTGCTCGAGTGCATGCGCACCAACAAGTTGTACGCCAACACGGACAAGTGCGTCTTTGGCGCGGAAGAAATCCCTTTCCTAGGGTGCTTCATTGGGAAGCATGGCCTTCGTGCTGATCCAGCTAAGGTCAAGGCCATTGTGGACTGGCCGGTTCCTTGAACCAGAAGGACTTGCGTAAGTGGCTGGGCTTGGCCAACTACTTGCACAAGTACAGCGAGAACTACGCTGAGTTGGCTCGGCCACTGTCGGATCTCCTTAAGAAGGATGCCGAATGGGTATGGCGTGCTGAGCACGAGAGTGCGTTCACTCGTATCAAGGATAGCCTGCTTCAGGCACCGATACTGGCGTTGCCAGACCCCGATCGTCCGTTCATCGTCGTCTGTGACGCCTCGGACTTTGCCATCGGCAGTGCTTTGCTACAAGCGGACGTCGACGGGCGCGAACGCGTCATTGCGTTTGAGTCTCGGCAGCTCAAGGCTGCTGAGAAGAACTATCCAGTTCATGACAAGGAGCTACTTGCGATGAAGTACGCTCTCGTCAAATTCAGGGTTCACCTGCTCGGCTCCAAGCCGTTTGTGATCTACACGGATCATGCGTCACTACGCACAGCGACGCAGTCGCCTCACCTCTCGCAGAGGATGGCCCGATGGCTCTCCTTCTTTGCGAAGTATAACTTCGAGGTGAAGTACAAGCCTGGAAGGCAGAACGTCCTCGCTGACGCGTTATCACGTCGCCCGGACTATGAGTTATCTCATGTCACCTCGGTGACGTCGTCCGTGACGGACATGGTTCGAGCAGCGTACGCTCAGGACGACGCTTGTGTCGCGCTGCTTCAAGCTCTAGGGAGCGATGAGTTTAAGGACTCAAAGGTGACTCTGTCACGACGCCTAAAGGCGAGACTCCAACGCTATAGCCTGGGAGGCGGTCTGCTGTACTACAGCACGGGTCAGGATGACCCACCACGTGTGGTGGTTCCTCACGATGAGGACCTGAAGTATCGTATCCTCTATGAGGCCCACGACACGCCTACAAGCGGCCACCTCGGTCGCGAGAAGACCTACGGCTCGGTGAGCTCCATGTACTGGTGGCCGAAGATGTACAAGTGGGTCAGCACATATGTGCACACGTGCGAGACGTGTCAGCGGGTTAAACCCTCGCCGCATGCGGCAGCGCCTTTGGCGAGCTTGCCTGTACCCTCTGGGTGTTGGCAGTCCATGAGTATGGACTTCGTGTTTGGTCTGCCGAAGGATACGGCAGGCAACACGGGCGTTGTGGTCTTCGTTGACCGTCTGAGCAAGATGGCTCACCTAGCGGCTGTGCCGGACACCGTCGATGGCGCTGGTACAGCGACGATCTTTATCGATCGGGTCTTCCGACAGCATGGGCTGCCAGAGACCATTGTCTCGGATCGAGACCCCCGTTTCACGGGTCACTTCTGGACGTCCGTCTTCAAAGTGCTTGGCACTCGACTGGACATGTCCACGGCGGATCATCCGCAGACCGACGGTCAGACTGAACGCGTGAACCGCGTCCTGGAGGACATCCTCCGCAGCGTATGCGCTGAAACGCCGAAGCGTTGGAGCGCTATCTCCCTCTCGTTGAGTTCTCAATGAACAACGCGGTGCATGCCTCGACAGGCTTCACCCCGTTCTACGTGAACGGCCTTGCGCATCCGCGCGTCCCGCTCACTCCGCCACGCGGTAGCCTTGGGCTTGGTGGGGGAGAGGCTATGCCGTCGCTCGACTCCGAGCTTGCTGATGTCAGCCCCCTTGCTGTTCGCAAGCAAGTCGATGACTTCCTCTCGATGAGGCTTAGCGTCTTACGCCGTGTGCGTGACGCAATGGCTGAAAGCCAAGATGTTCAAAAGGAACAAGCTGATGCCAAAGGCAGAAGCAACATGTGGGAGTTCAAGGTCGGTGACCACGTTTTATTAAACGCTACGAACCTGCCTACACACGCAGTGTCAGCCGTCTTCAAGACGAAGTTGCGGCTGCGCGCTTCATTGGACCGTTCACGGTCGTGGCCAAGAAGGGCCTGGCATACACGCTTGACTTGCCAAAGCGTATGCGAACACATCCTGTGTTCTACGTGGGCTTGCTTAAGCCATATCGGGACCCTACTCTTGTGAGTTCTGAGGCGCTGGCGCCGAGTCGGACGAAGGCTGCACGGCAGCAGGTGGCAGAGCCACAGGTGGTTGCATCCGAACCAACAGGTCTTGTCGATCCGGAGCAACGTGATGCTCGAGGTCATAGACCCGCTGATGCAGCACCAGAGGCGACTCAGACCGGTCCCCGCGACTCTAGGTCTCCTCGAGACCAGTCGCTAAGCGATGGGTCGGATGACCGACGTGGTGGTCGTGCTTCTTCACCGAGCCGACGCGGGTCTGCAAGCAATGCAGCGCGTCTACACTCGCAGCGCGAGAACCCATCGACCGCTCGTCCTCCTCCTGCTCTGCTCGATGAGCAAGGTGAGCTTCACTATCACGTGGATCGCCTGATGGCGCGGCGTCGTCGCCGAGGTCACAACCAGTATCTGGTGAAGTGGCGAGGTTACCCTCACTCACAGAACTCGTGGGAGTTTGAGGTGCCACTACGGCAGGATTGCCCCGACGTCGTTGACGCGTATGATCGGGCACACCCGGTGTCAGACCGCCCGGTGGGCGTGCGACGGAGTCGCCGGGTGCCAAGCACCTCCCACTAAGGTGGGAGTCCACAGGGTCGTTGCTGAGCTCAGGCTCTGACCCGTAGCTGCAATACTTGCAGCGAGCACGTCGGTGCCGTCGACATGGCATCGAATGCTCAAACTGCAAGTGCAGTAGAGCTACATGCGCCTCGCGCGCGTGTTTCAAGGGTCTATGACCCTTTAACAACACTGGCCGATGGCCCGGAGCTTCGCGATCATGAAGCGAAGATGGTTCGTGATGAACAACCGTCTTAATGACGTTCTGTCTAAGCGACAAGTGGTGATGGAAACGGATTCTATCCGATCACCTGACGCTAGAAGCGTTCAATGGGTATGACTATGGCATGAGGCACTGTGGATGCCAGGGATGCCAATGCATTGGACCCCGCATGCTGCATAGCAGTAGGAGGTAGGTAAGCTCCTCCTGAGCGACAGCTTAGCTGTCTGGTGCTCGTTGTCGTGTCTACGACTGTGCTGAGCACGTGTATTCACAAGACACAGTGTCTGTGACACATAGTGGCGCTTGCGCCTGCTTCAAGGACAACTTGGGCATCAAGCCCTGCACACAGTGCTCATCCGAGGGTCACATTAACTGTGAAGCGAGTGGGCCCCACTGCTGTGTGGTTCGTGGAACCGTTGGTAGCTTGGAAGGCTTGCCCTGTGGATCACTGATCCAGTAGTATCATAGATACGCCACCTGTGGCCTTCTTTCCATGCCCGTAGAGCCCCTTGACTCGAGCCAGTAGGCTCCTATGCTTGGTAAGCATTGGGCCCAAGTGTGTACCAAGTGGCATCGCGTACGGAGGCGTGTAACACGCACGAGAGACAGCGCCGTCCGCGGAAGGCAAGGTGCCGTGGCCATCGGCCGATAACCGCGTCGTGTGTTTACACTTTCCGGATACGGTATCCGGAATCTTGGTGGGGGAGAGTGTAACGGGGATGTTACACGAATGTTTCTCGTTGGTGTGTGACACACGTGGATACATTTATGTGGGTACATAATAGTGTGTGACACTCATGACACATTTATGTGGGTACATAAAGGTGTGGCACACACGAGTAGATACGTAGATGGCCTCAGAGCCTCACGTTGCATTTTGATTAGGATTTAGTATGCTAGATACTAAATCCGTTACATTTAGGATTAGGGCAATAAAGTCAATAAAAATCAGTTTGCATTTTACATAGTTAGTGTTAGTCCTTTGTTATAGGGACACTGACTCTGTGAGTCCCGTATTTAGTGGACTACTTGGTTCTTGTATAGAACCGAAGGCTAGTGCCTTGCAGGCAGGACTCTACGAGTCAACTAAACTTCCTCTGTGCCGTGCACACCTACGCAGCCCCGCTGCATAGGCGGTATGAGACCAAGATCGCTGAGAGATGCTCAACCACGGGCGAAGTCCCAGAAACCGTGGCAAGAAGTATCCGGACGTCATTGAAAACCCTGGTGCTCGAGCATGTAGCTCACTATATTCTGAAGAGAGAATTGGAGAGTGTTACCGACGCTATGCTTCTGGCGGAGATGAAGCGTAAGGTTGGTGGAATGGTGAATGACCGAGTTCCTGATGTAGCTCGGCTCTTCACAGAATTGAAGATGGACTTGGAGGAGGTTGATGTTGAGGCGAGAATCGCCAAATACTTCATGAATTTTGACTGTTTGGTTGAAGACAATGGCTTGACAGGCATGTTGGGCCGGGGACCGGCTGTTGGTGAGGCTGGCCGACAGCGAATGAAGATGAGGTGCAAGCTGCTGCTGAAACACGTGACCCCCGAGATCCTGAAGGTTGATTTGACTCGGATGGTGGACCTGACACATCGGCAAGCGAAGACCGATGATCTCGTCGTTCACGACTTGATGATTGAGAGAGCAACTCGCCATCAGCAGTACTATTTGATACAAAGTGAAATGAAGCAGAACACATCTCTGCGTTCAAAGGAAGAAGGTAATGCAGTGAATAAGTTGCATAACCGACCTTCTAAGCAGCTTCCTAAGGCGGGGAGTACCAAGGAAAATGGTTCGGGCGCTGCAAGTACTCGGAAGCCTCCTCGCGATGGGTGTTTGGTATGCAAGGGCCCTCACTGGGTTCGAGATTGCCCAACCGCGACCGCGGAGCAAAAGGCCAATGTGGGGAAGTTAATGAAGGAGAAACGGAATCGCCCGCAGGGCGTCAAGACAGTCACTACTGAAGGTGAACTTGAGTTCCGTAACGCGATTGTGAACGGTGTGATGGAAGTACCGTTCTGCCCGGACACAGGTTCGGACGTTAACATTATAGGTCGGCCGGTGATGGCTGAGTTACGCGACTTGATGCCCGAGCTGCCTACTGTGGCAATTGAACCACCTCTGGAAGTTGTCGCAGCCGGCGGAAACTCGATGTTGTGTCATGAGAAGGTCCTGATAGACATAGAGATTGTGACAGCAGCAGGACCGTTGCATCTAGATGCCATCGAGTGTTTGGTGCTTGACGCACCCGAGGAAGAGCTGTTATTGGGAAAAACGACATTGCAATTAATCGGGGTAGACCTCGATGGGGTGTTTGCCCAATTGGCACAACAACATATCGATACCGCCGATCTTGAGGCAGATGACATACCCAGCGACGACTTGGATGTGCTGGGGGCTGCCGACGGCAGTGAAATTGATGTTATGTTGCAAAGCATGGTTGATGAGGCCATTGATGCCGGATTTGAACCAAACCTGTCAGCCGAACTACGAGACTTGGTGACCAGCTATTTGGACGTTTTTCGAGTGAACCTTGGTCGCGATGAAGCTGCCGATGTTCAGCCTCTTGAGGTGCGTCTACAAGACGACGCACAACCGTACCGTAGTGCTGTCCGGCGATATCCCGAGGCTCAGCGACAGTTCCTTCGGGAATATGTGCGGGAGCTTGAAGAAGCAGGTTTAATTCAGCGCAACACTCAAAGTCCCGGCTCTACCGGTGGCGAAGCGGGGCACAGATGAGTTTCGCATTACCATTGATTACCGACCCGTTAACCGTCTTTCGGTGCCATTGGCGGGTGCATCGCCGAATCTAGCAGTCGTGACGGAGTCCGTACGTGGGTCTTACGGTTTCGGAGCTTTTGATTTTCACAAAGGTTTCTGGCAGATGCCTCTGCATTCGAATAGCAGAGAGATGTTCAGTTTTGTGACAGAGGATGGAGTTTCCACGCCAACTCGCGTACCTCAAGACGCTAGTGATTCGGCAGTACACTTCCAGGCTCAGATGAACGAAGTTCTGAGGGACCTATTGTTCCGGAGTGTACTGGTGTGGATAGATGATGTGCTATTGTTTGCACGCACTGCAAGTGAATATCTCGAGAATCTGACGAACTTTTTCGGTATTCTACGCCAGCGGAAGTTAAAGCTAAACGCTCGCAAGTGCAAACTTTTTGCCAAGCGAGTTAAATGGTGTGGAAAACTGATCGACGGAGAAGGTGTTGAGCATGATCCCGAGCGGTTGGCTGCGTTGCAGCAGATGCCATTACCCCCCACTGGAGCCGCGCTCCAGCATTTTCTGTGTGCTCTCAATTGGCTGAGAGACTCGATGGTGGACTACTCACGCATCACATCGCCTCTGCATGAGAAACTGGAGCATGTGATGCTGTCTCGTGGGCGTAGGAAAGCTCAGCTGAGTGGAGCTATACTGGAATGGAGTGTCGCAGAGACCGAGGCGTTTCGCGAGACGCTCATGATGGTTGAACGCTCGTGCAAATTAGCATTTCCGGACAAAGGTGCGACAGTTTGTTTGTTCTCCGATGCCTCGCTCACCGGGTACGCACTGGTATTGACTCAGGTACTGAACTGGCAGGATGGTGTCCATGTGGAGGAGCAACAACATAAATTGCTGATCTGTCGAGGTGGCCTGTTCAAAGGTGCACAAAAAAACTGGTCGATCGTTGAGAAGGAGGGGTACCCAATTGTGAAAGCGTGTGGAGATCTAGACTACATGCTCGTCCGTGAGAAAGGTTTCCACGTGTACTGTGACCACTCGAACCTGATCCAGATCTTTACGCCTGACCGAGAAGTAAAACAACACATCAAGGGAAAGCTCCAGCGCTGGGCGTTGAAACTAGTGGGTTGCCGGTATGTGATTCATCATATCGCTGGCGAGACCAACCTCTGGGCGGATATAATTTCTCGCTGGGGCCAACCTGCGCATCCCGATGCATCTGAGCCGCTAGCAGTTCGTAGAGTGACTACACGATCTGCCCAGACTCTCCCAGAGCTCCGTCCGTTGCAGAATGACCAGTTCACGTGGCCGACGCGGGCTGAGATCGTTCGCGTACAGCAACAGTATCGCGGAAATGAACCTGACAGTGCTGTCACGGTTAGCGATGGGATCGAAGTGGACGGGAAGCTGTGGTTACCTTCCGAGGCGAAGAATCTTTTGAAGCGTCTGTTTGTGGTGGCGCATTGTGGCACCCAAGGGCATCGAGGTGTGAACGTGATGGTGGAGCTTCTGGATCGCCGTTTCGTGTTATTAAACGCCCGCCAAATGGTCACTCGGTTTGTCAACCAGTGCCTCTTATGCAAGCACGTCAAAGGCGGTCAAGTGATCCAAAGGAACTGGACTGTAGACCGACCAGTGTCTAAACGCAACGAGTGCCTGCATCTCGACTACCTATACCTCGGTGACAGCTACGGTGACACTTTGTACGTGCTGGTCCTCAAGGACGAACTTACCCACTACTGCGAACTTGTACCGGCAGATGTAGCGGACAGTCAGACTGCAGTGGCAGCTATTCTTGATTGGAACAAACGGTTCGGGGCTCCGGTTTCGTGGATGTCTGACAATGGCTCGCATTTTAAGAACGAAGTGATGGAGCTGTTGGCAGAGCGGCTTGGTGCGACTCACCAGTTCGCTCCGGTGTATACGCCGTGGATTAATGGTACCGTCGAGCGAGTGAACCGGGATATTCTTCAAGTCCTGCGTGTTATGCTATTGGAGAGCCGGCTGGACACCCGCAATTGGGTACATCTACTTCCTATCATCCAGGCGAACCTGAACCACACTCCAGTGTTCTCGCTAGGCAACTGTGCCCCGGTAGAGTTATTCACCGGCCTACCTGCAGCATCTTGCCTTGATGTTGTGGCTGCACCTACAGAGAGAGTACTACGAAACCTTCCAATGGAGAAGGCTGAGCTACGAGAGGCTGTCGAGACTCTTCGACAGAGCCTGCACGGAATGCATCGCGTTGTTCGTGACCGCCGTGAGCAGCAACGCGTGGCTGCAATGGCCCGTTCCAAAGGCACCGTGTGCAATTTCAGTGAAGGAGACTACGTGCTGTGGTCCAGGGTGGACAAGCGCCTGCAGGGAAACAAGCTGCTGGTGCGTTGGGTCGGGCCATTCCAGGTTGTCAAAGCTGAAGTTCTACTACGATGCAGACCTCGACGTGACCGCCGAGATCCGTGAGCATGTGTCACTGCAAGGAATTGTTCTAGAAGTCCGAGCCATAGTTGCGCACCGATTCAACACGGCGTCTGGCGAGCTGGAGCTGCTTGTTGCCTGGCGTGGTCTACAAGACGCTGAGAACTCCTGGGAACCCGCCCATTCGATCAAGCGTGACGTTCCGGCGCTGGTGGCCAAGTATGCTGAGGACCACAATGTGGAGGAGCTCCAGAAGAATTTTGGCGGTTCAAGGGTGTCTGGTTGTGGAGTTATGTCCAATCGCAGTGAAAGGGTACAAGTTCAACACGTTGCCGTTGAAGTTGGGTACATACGACGGGACATGGCTACATGTGTTCAGAAACGGTCAAGGGAAATGTGACCCGAAGGTTATCGGAAGGTACCAAGTTTGCGTCTGGTCGTCTTGGGGGCAGTGTGGGGTATTGTATCAGACGACCTGGCGCTGCTGTCGCCGACGGCGACGACGTGCAGACAGAGACCTACCGACATCTACATGTACACCCTAAGACCGCGTCAACATCGGGCTGCATATACAATGTGTGCCGCGTCAACAGCGACCTTCATCAACAAGCACCAATGGTTGGTGCTGGGGAGCTGGAGCGTACTGAGGCAAGTAGAACTAGGAGGTAAGCTCGGGGAACTGCTTGCTTTAATAAACTCACTTCGCAACTTACTTTGAAGCGCGCAAACGTCATACCATCCACCGAACGTGCCCACTGCCCACCATAAGATGTCGGAATGCTCCTTTAACATCACCTTTCATCAGTCGGACTACCGTGCCTTTGTATTTGCGGTGGCACCACTCGATCCTCCGTGCAATGTTTACTACACTTTTGTAGTCAAGCTCGGGAACACCATCATGAGAGGATTGATCATTTGTAGAATGGCCTGATCGAAATTGTCGCGAAGTCGGTGAAACTTTGGTCGCGGAGCAGGGGGCGTATAGTGAACCCTAGTTATACGACTACTGAAAAGGAGTTTTCAGAGCCGTACAACGGTAGGTTGGCGTGTGGTACCTTGCGGTATCCTCGTGGGTTCGTTGGCTTCGGAAATATGACCCTCGCCGCCGGAGTCTGAGAATATGCTGTGAAGAGAAGTAGGGGTTCCCTTGGAGTCTGGTGTGGAATCCTTCCAGGAGCGTTCGGGAGTCGGAATCTCTGGGAACCAAGATGGTTTCCAGGAAGTCGGCGGTCGAAAAGAGGTTAATATACCAGAGAAAGTCTGAAATCGGTGTCTGAATATCACAAATCCAGAACCGAAATACCTGATTTTCAGAGATAAACAACCAATACACAGAGTTCGAAAATATACAAATATATACAGCCGTTCTTATTCTTTCTAGGCCCTTGAACGGTGGGCTAACACTCCAGGTCAACTAGGGACTTACTACCAGACACCTGGTCTGTCTGGTATCCCTTTACGTTCGCGCACCACCCTCTTATATAGAGGGAAAATATAAACCAATACAATCGGCTATATATAACAGTCTACCTTGCACTCTGAAAACGACTGTCTAGTTTCCAGAGCCTGTCCAAACGAGCAATATGAAATGGGCTACCGCTAGAGACAAAACAAACGACCCAACTAGGATATGGAATAGGCGGGTCCTCTCAGGTCTCTACGTTACCTGATCTCCGCCTAAGGGGATTGGATAGGCGAGAGATCACACGGCACCAAACCTTGACGTGGCCTTGCAGGCAGAAATACAACGACTTCTGGGCTACACGGCAAATTGAACTCTGTTTATCGTTTATCTTCCTCATAACTATCATATATCTCTGGTAACTCTCTTCTTCTTGTCGTCTTTTGCGTCCTTTATGCAGTCAGTCTTCATATCTCAGGTACTCTTGGTCTTTGTATACATCTGGTAATTTGACTTGGTCTCAGTATGCAGTCTGTGCAGCCGATCTCGATGGGTTGACAGGTAGAGACGTCCTTACGGGGGATGTGCAGGTCAGTAATCACTTGAATGCGTGACTTGAACTTGGGTTCACTTGGTTTCAGTATGGTCTTGGATCTTCGGTGGTTTCAGAGTCTGGTATCCTGGTTTTCAGAGTCTGATATAACTTGGTTTCCAGAGTCTTAGTCACTCAGAGTTAGAGATACCAGAGTCTTGAGTAAGAAACCAGAGTACGGAGCACTAATGCTTCAACGTACATGAAGATCTTGAGGGTTGCGCGGGTGCGCGGCGTCCGGCGCGCGATACTTGGTCTCTGCGGGTATATATTCTGAATCCTTGAACCATCCATCGTCGCGCTGGACGGTAACGGGATGAGGTCTCTCAGAGATACGTTCTTCTGAGAGACTTTCCGCCAGAACTTAGGCACTCATCGTCGGGGAAAGTCCGGTGACCAGACAGAGTGTAGTTGACCTTCAGAGTTGTGCACACTCTGAAGTACACTTCTGGTCCTTTGGGCCCCTTTACAGTCAGGCGAAGGTTTATCCACAATCTTCCACAAATGTCGCACGGGTGCGGCCGCGTCCCAAAGTCCCTTTCGCTTATAACCCATAGTATAACCAATCACATCGTAACGTAATATCCACCTGTCGCTCGAAAATCGGAATTAACATCATGTCAACCGCCCCTCCTGGTCACGATCCATCAGTGCGGAACTTTCTCCAAGCTGTGTATCATGGCCAGGCCTATCAAACATTCTGATAGACGGTTTTCAGAGCGTAGCGTAGCTGCAACTCTTTGCCAGTTGCCTGGTTTTCAGAGTCTCTGGTGTCCCGTCGCACAATCTGATTCTCTCAGACTCAGAAACTTGAATTTGACTTGCCTAACAGGCGGTCATTTCCAAAACTCCGTCCTTTCGCTCATGACTGAGGAAACGAACACTTCCCTGAGCTCAAAAGCCCCAGCGAGTGGGGTGGCAGGCGACGCCACAGGTACTTGTCCTGCTTCAGCAACTGCCGGTATATCGCAGGGTGGAGATGTTGGTTCAGCCACATCGCCAGGTGGCAGCCCTAGCGCCCCAGCCCATGCATCCAAACCTACCGACTCACAGGTCGATGGTCCGATTGGGGACCTCCCTGGTGATGACATGAACTCGGCCGGTGCTGGTCATCTCTCGCCACCGGTGGCTTCACGTGGGGAATCTCACTCTGAATTCTCTGAGGGAACTCCTGGTGTCTTCTGACCGCGAGCCTTTGGTGCTCCACGGCTTTTATCCACAGAAGAGGTTGATCGGCTGTTTCGTCAGGGTCTGGTGACGTCCACAGGAGACCAAGTCACGGCGTTGGGGGACTCTGATGTTCCCCAGAATTATATTGCTCCCATCGTCAGACCAGAGGGACGTGCCTTTCTGGTGAGTACTCCTGCACGGGCTGAAGATTTCAGAAGAGGGCGTCACATAGCAAACGCGTATGGTGGCCCCTGTGTACTCGTGGGTTACGAGGCACTCACTGATGAAGACTTCCGGGAGCTGGAGCGGGTGATCCCAAGTTTCGATCCTGACGAAGTCGTGTCTCCGTGCGCCCAGACTCCAGACGTGCGTACTCTGGATGCTTTGACGTCGTCTGTGGATGTTCGCCGGGAACTGGGGTCTCTGGTTTCTCACGTCTCCCCCACTCGGCTTGCCGAGAAAGTTTTTCGGACGGCCGGATGCCTAAAACTTATGACTGCTGCTCACCGTCGCCTTCGGGAACGTGTTGGTTCTCAGAACGGTGTCGCCTTGATTGATGCTGCAGCAGCGCGCTCTGAATGCGAAGAAATCAAGCGTGAGTGGGTACTGCACTGTCAATACTGGAAACACGAGCTTAAGTGTGCCCAGCAAGACGCTAGTGTGGTAGAAGAACGCATGACTTCGGAGATTCAGGATCTCAAGGCTCACTACCAGGACCAAGTGGAAGCTCTGAAGTCGGACAAGGCTGCCCTGAAATCCCAAGTCGCTGATCTCCAAGCACAGGTCTCGATTCTGAAGTCGCGTCCTGAAGTCAAACCCACAGATCCATGGGGATTCTCAGAGTTCTTACAAAAGAACTCTGAAATCTCCGTAATTGGGATCGGCTCCATGACCTTCTGGTGTCGTTTCAGGAGAATACTATCGTTCCTGATAACTGGACGACTGTCATCAGTGTGACAGCTTTGGACGCACGGAAGAAGCCTGTTCCTGATTTCAAGAAACGGCTTTCTGAAGAACGAGCTCGTTGGGCTGCTGAGAAGGCTGCGAAGACCACCAGCGTTCTGGATCTTACTCGTCCAAGTGCTGAAACCTCAGAGTCCAAGAGCGAGAGCCCACGGTACCTGTCATATCCACCGAAGCCCCAGACTCTGAAATCATCTCCGAAGCGACCGTTCAAGTGAGACTCCAAGAATTTGCAGCGTCGCCCGTCCGGACACAAGCCCGTTGAAGAGTCGGCGCTTCCGGCGAATGCAGATTCTAAGGTGGCAAAGTCTGAGGTCCACAAGAGGCTCCCTGGTGACGTGGTCTGGAAGGAAGTTCGACCCGACCTCCGCCAAGCCCTGCTATCCGGGATCAAGTATGATAAACCCATGGAGTGGTTAGCGTCGGACAAAGAGGCTCACAGTCTCTTTAGCAGTCCGGCTCTCATTCAGATGTTGGTGAGCCTGGTATTCTCTCGTCGCCTGGATTCTACTCTCTGGGCCAAGTACGTCCCTAAAGTGTATTACCAGATGGCCGACGAGGTGGTGGATCGTCACATCTCAGCTTGTACCGAGCCTGCAGCCTGGGGTGATCTGGATGGACACGTAAATTATCCAGAAAGTGATGTCGAGTCCACCGCCGACAACCCCAAGGACGATCCGGATTACAAGGATTCTGGTGTGATCGAGTCTGGAGACGAAGACGACGACGAGAGCTCTGATGACGTTGCGTCTGACGACAGCGATTCCGTGAGCGACAAGTCCGAAGACAAGAGGTCTCAAGACAAGAAGTCTGGGAGCAAGAAGTCTGGGGACAAGAAGTCCGGGAGCAAGAAGTCTGGAAACAAGAAGTCTGATGACCACCCGCGTCCTGGTTCCAAACGTCCCCGGGACTCTGATGACGACTCAGACTCTGATGATGGACCTATCATCCCCACCAAGAAGTCCAAGCGGAGTATCGCGTCTGTAAAGGCCCATACCAGTCCCAAGTCTCGCCCGAAGTCCACCAGTGGAAGTGGATCAAAGTCCAAAAGTTCTTCTGGGAAAGCGCGTAGTCTGGTGTCCAAGCCCTATAACTCCCTGACGGTCAAGGAGCTCCAGGTGGTGGAAACACCAGACTGTGAGGCATCCTCCTGGTTGTACTATGGTATCAGGGTACAACGAGTGAGCTCTACCAAGACCACCACTGGCCAGACATTGGGTTTCCCAGACTACGAGGTGCACAAACACTCATGTGCCATCCTCAAGAAGCGCTGGGACTCTGAGCGGTACTGTGCAGTCCTCCGCAAGAAGCGCGCCCCTTGGAAAGTCATGTTCGACAACCGATTCTCAGAGTTTTACTTCCACAAGCGGGAGGAACTGGGGCCCATGGTGTTGGCAGACGTGGAAGACATCGTGCGCAGCATGAAGAAGCATGCTCAAGCCTTTTGGGAGCGTACGCATTGGGTGACCATGGATGTTGAGGCTGACGACAAGTCTGCGGAGCTTCACAAGTACCGGTCCATGCGTCGAGCCGCCATGATTCGTCAGCACAACGCCCTCATCCGAAAGGTCCTGGGGCACAAAGATTTCCCAGAGTCGCTGCTTTCAGAGCCTGGCATCTGGGTTGTCCCAGACAAGTCCTGCCCTTGGATCTGGCAAGATCCCAGAGTCGCAGAGCTCGGGGGTCCCAAGTGTCTGAGTCTGGAGACACAACTGGGTGACTTGGACGCTATTGAGCCTGCTCGGATGCAGTGGGCCACGGTGAATGTGGACGAAGAGTGGCTCCAGTACGTCCCCGCTGACATCAAGAAGGATCATATGACACCTACGGAGCGTTCCGAGAACCCGATCTCCCTTCACTACTGATGCTCAGGTGTCCACCATGGTGCCCACGGGAAGGCTGCATTTTTGAGAAGCCAAATAGTTGTCTGCATTTGTGACGTAAACCCCTGGCCTCAGTGTAGCTTCCTAATCCCTTAATCTTTTAATATCATTTCACGTAATCACACCTCTTCTCATCACCTCATTGTTCACAACCTCGTATCCTCCAGTACTTAATTCTCCACAAACTCACTCCCATATTCACACTCACACATCCACACAGTCGTTTTATATAAGCAGTAACATGGTCGATCACATGTCCAAACGCACGAATTTCAGAAATAGGTCTCTGAAAACACGCACTCAGACTACCACACTCTAAAAGTCAATGTCTGAAATCTTTCAGATATCAGACTTCCAGATGTGTTTTCAGAGTTAATAAAATCTGGGGTGATCGTCTCCAGCCTGCATCGCCTGAAAACGGGCTCGTGCTCGTGCACTCTGGTTGAATTCGTAAAGTAATGCTCCACAATTCAACTTCGATAACGGTAACCACTCAGTTTCATCGTAACCTTTCCACTTAATCAGATATTCGCGCAGGCGTCTGGACGTCCTGGTACGCTTGTTCCAGCGGGTATCCAGAATCTTCTCCACTTCATACTCGTCGTTTTCAGTATCAGGTTCCCAACTATCTTCTGGTAACAGGGCGGCGTCAAAATCATCATCTTCTGGAATCTGGAGTTCCACCGTGGGTCGTCTGGGGAACAGAGCCCTTGGCTTCAGACGGCTCACATGCACCCAGGGGTTCACGCGGTAGCCGGTATCTTCAACCTTGAGTCGTACTCTGAAACCGTCCAGCATCTCCTCGATCCTGAAGGGTCCGTGCCACATGTGTGCTAGTTTTCTGCTCAATCCCGTTTGTACCTTAGGGATGTAGAGCCATACGGCGTCGCCTATAGCGAATCCTGACTTCAGACGCTCTGATAACTCGTTCCACTTTCTGGTCTGTTCTTCAGACCGGCCACGCTTTGCCTTCTTCTGGAGATCTTCGGCACATGCCAGAGCATAGCTATAGTCTCGTTGCATCTTCCGTCTCCATTCGTACGCAGTTCGCTCCTGAGTCGTCGATGGCTTGGGTCCAAGCATAGCGGACATCGTCCCGTGAGCATCCCAACCATGTACCAGGTAGAAAGGCGTTTCCAGACGGGTGGCATCGAATGACGTATTCAGGGCAAACATCAGACGTTCGGCGTGATCATCCCAGTCACTTTGATCAGCTTCAGAGATATATGCCTTAATCGCGCGCACCACAGTTTGTACCGATCGCTCCTGCTGACTGTTGGCTTGAGGCCGGTATCCTAGAGTAGCTCGTTGTCTGCTACCCAAAAGTTCTCTGAAACACTTGAACACCTCACTCATAAAGCGAGGATCTTGATCATGACGAATCAGAGAGCTAGCACCAAAGTTTCTGAAAACGCGTTCTTCATAAACCTCTGCTACATCCTGAGCAGTGGTGACACTCATTGGCTTGCACATCACATATCCTGAAAACATATCCTGGAACAGCAAGAGAAATGTGTTTCCACGTGCGGATTTCGGCATGTGGGTCACAAAATCCATAGACACCACTTCAAATGGCCGGCTGGGCTCAATATTTCCAGGGGACGGTCCAGGATTTGGGGGTCGCCCCTTGCCACTGGCGCAGTCTACGCATTCCTTCACAAATCTCTCCACATCGGCATACATACCCAACCAGTAAAACTCCGAACTCAGCTTCTCAAAGGTTCTCCTGATTCCTTGATGTCCACCTTGGTAGTCTTCATGCGCATAGTGTAATAGGTCTGGATACAAGTCTCTGGGAACCACCAGTCTGAGTTCGTCAACATTGTCCCGGGGCCGCTCTCGAGTAGCGCGACTCAGGCGATATAGTACATTTCTAGAATCCAGAACGAAGTCCTCAGCAACTCTGGCAAGCTTCCTGACTCGGGGTCGTGGTAAATCTCCCACGTCACCTTTCAGAAACTTCATGAGTTCAACTAAGTACGGGTCCTGGCTCTGATGCGCCTTGATCCGTCGCCAGCGTTTTGCCTGGAACTCCAAAGGCCCCAAAGGTTCTTGTTCGTCATCATCCTCAAGCAGATTAGCGTCAGGCGGGGCTTGGGCACGGGTTACAGCAATCAATACTCTAACCGATCGAGGTAGGGGTGCGGATTCCGGATCAAAGACATTCTCAGACTCTGGTGACGCATTATGATCGTCAGAGTCTGGTATTTTTGACTCTTGAACTTCCATGTCCGGGGTTGAACAAGGCTTCATCAATTTCTCATGAACTTTGGATACCAATTGCAGGTGCATAAGTTCATCCTCGTCTCGCACCTGCCAAGCTTCCCCAAGGGTCAAAGTCTTCGAGGTCAGGTAATCCGCCGCTTGGTTAAACTCGCGCTTCACATGCACCAACTTCAGAGTCCGAAACTTGGTTTTCAGAGACTCAAATTCGGCCAACCTCCGTTGCAAGTTAGGCTGATTGCAGTTGATTAGTCCCTGAGCCTGTTGTATCGCGATGCGCGAATCTCCCACAACCACCAACTCCTGTATTCCGTGGTCGAGTGCCATCTTCAGACCATAATTCAGGCCACAGTATTCCGAGTCATTCACCGTGACATCCGTCAGGGGAAATCCTCGGGCGTCCAGAACACTCCACCACGGGAGTTCCCAGAGTATACACCCACAGCTTCCCAGACGAGTAGACGTCTTTGCGGCACCATCAAAACTCAGAACATAACCCTGATAATCTGCTTCCAGCATTTCCACACTGATAGGAACTGGCGGCTTGACTCGCCCCTTGACTGGGATCAGATTTTCAGAGACTTCGTCCAGATGCTCTCTGGGGGTGATGCCCGCACCGAGTATAGCTGGGAGTCCATCTTCATCACGCTGAACCCGGTGGATCTCCAAGTTCTACTGCGACAACTTCAGACCCCACTTGATGTTTCTGCCGTCGGTGGAATTCGATGTTAGCAGCCATTTCAGAACAGAGTATCTAGTATAGACCACAATCACCAGACTTGACTCCACCAGAGCTCTGAAGTTTTCCAAAACTCTGAGGATCGCAATCACCTCCTTCTCGGCAATATGATACCTGAGTTCGGCGTCGTTCAGGACACGACCCGTGAACCGGACCGGGTGTATTATTCCCTCATATTCTTGTCCCAAGACTGCTGAAGCAGCCCAAGGGTTCGCATGCGGAATGACAACAAACGGTCTGGTTCGGTCTGGATGTCTGAGTAGTGGGGTAGAGACTATCTTGCGTTTCAGAATCTCGAATGCCTCTTTTGCACGAGTCAGGTCTCGTCCAGCACGAATCTGCTCGTCGGTCAGCTCATAGAGAGTGGCAGCGATCACCGGTAAATCCTCAATAAACTTGTTGTAATAGTTGAGGCTTCCCATGAAACTCTGAACTCCCTTCAACGTAGACGGAAATGGCAGTTCTTCAACTCCTTTGACAATCTTAGGTGTTGCCCTCAGACCCTCGGCACTGATTTCGTGGGATAGGTACGGTATCGACAACTTCCCGAACTCGCTCTTGGGCAAACTCACAGAAATGTTCCAATATCGAAGCCTGAAAAGCAGGGCGTTCAAATCGTCACATAATTGGTCCCAAGTCAGTGCTCCATGTGCGATGTCGTCGATGTATGAACTCCTCCACAGGACTGGGCCCATGCATGTGGGGACGGGAATATTCCTCTGAAAGACGGTCATCTGACTTGTGAGTGTTGGCATCTCTGAAATCGGAGTATGGTTCTCAGAGTCTGAAAGATGTTTTCCAGAGTCCTGAGGCTGGAATTGTAGGAATTCCAGAACCTCCGCATCAACTTCAGCTTCTTCCTCTGGTGACAGTCTCACGAATCCCCACAGGCAATTGTCTAGCATAGCCTGATACACAAGAGGGGCGTTCTTCAGACCAAACGGCATCCTTACCCACTGAAAATGCCCAAACGGGCAAATGAAAGCTGATATCAGTCGTGCGCGCTCCGTCATCCTGATCGCCCAGAAACCGCTAGCCATATCCAGGCTCATGAACCACATGGCAGCCTCAAAACCAATTAGGAGATCGTCAATAAGAGGTAGAGGGTAACGCGACAGTTGAATGAAGCCATTCACAATGCGATAGTCGATGCACATTCGTATGTCAACACCATTCTTCTTGAGAACGATCACAATAGGAGATGCCCACGGGGAGTTAGAGTACTCGATCAAACCAGTTTCCAGGAGTTTCTTTAGAAGCTCGTACACCTTCAGCATGAGATGAGGAGCGACGGATCTCGGACGTTGAGCTACCGGTTTGGCATCTCCCACATCCAGATCACAGACCACGCCCCTTGCCGGTGCGGGTGCTGCATTGCCATCTCCCAGGAATATTTTCCTGTGGTACCTCAGAATATCACGCAGTTTCTTCTCCATTTCTGGGGTCGTCTTTCCTGGTTCTCCAACATCAGCGTTATCGATATCACATTCTGGTGTCAACTCTCCCAGCTCAGGCAACATGACCAGTTGATCGCGTAATTGAGCGAGGAGTTCCGTGCCTTCTCGCATATATACACCCGGCTCCAAGTCCAATTCTTAATTCGAAACATTCATGCACCGCTCGTATTCCACTCGTAATTTTTCCACAGGCGTTCCAGGCATCCCCTGAATGGGGATATCCCAGGATTCATCCATTAAGTCGAAATCATCCGCGGGTAACTCAGGGGTCTGAGAGTCACCTAAGAGACACTCAGGCTTTGAGTCAAGGACATCACCGTCAATAACAACGGACGAGTCACCAGGGTCTGTATGTGGAGTACTGTCAGAGGATGTTTCCAAATCTCTGGTATCTGTACTGATGTCCGCGCTTCCCGTTGATTCACCGTAGCAGCCATCCTCCGTCTGGGTGAATGCATCCAGGGCGAAGCGTACTCGTTTCACGGTCGGCGGTGACTCTGGTTTCACGAACTGCACTCGAGCGTTGTCAAACCTTGGACGTTGCAGTATTTCAGTCGGCCATGGGTAGTCCGGGCGATCTACACACGGGGGCTGCGGCATCAGAGCCTCTAACTCCGCCTCTCTCTTCATACGTTTCTTAGTCTCTGGTGACGGGGTGCTTTCCATAATCAGAACCTCCCAATCACGATAGGCAGCGGAACCTGGACGCACGAAACGTCCATGCTTTGGGAAGAAACCATATTCCACGATCCTCGCGACATCAGAAAGCTCATTGACCCACGTGTTTTTATCAGATATGTTTACCACGCGAACGGCCACAGGCCAAGATCGAGCCGCATAGATCAGCTGGGTAACCCAGCGGTCACCGCGTCCGGCCCACACGACTTCCCTTTGGGGATTCGTTGGCCCGTAGTCAATTCGGACAATAAATTCTTCGCCTGGACTCAGAAGAACAGCCTCACATGGTCTAACCGACCTGTTACGACCAATGTGATCACCAGGTTCCCAATTACACATCATCACCACTACCTCGTCTGGTAACGATACCAGACCTTCACGAGCGCTAATTCTCACTCCGGCGGCAAACATAAAACCCATTCCCAGAAGCACGTCAATTCCTTCACCGATATTCGCGACCCAAACATCCACAATATATACCACTCTTGGCCCAAGTGTCAACTTGATCTCAGCGCTGGCACCGATATATGTTGGAACGCCACCCATCCCCGACACTTTGGTCTGCTTGTGCGACTTGAGTCTGAGTCCGAGCTTACGCGCAAAGTCGTAACTCAGAATATTTATGGTCGCACCAGTGTCCAGAAGAATCTTGGTTCGATGGTCATTCACAGCACCATACACCATCACCACGTCCCTCTTTGAACGGTCAGGATAGTTGTCTTCCCACCAGCCATAACACTCGCCATCCTTCAACCTGAACGACACTGAGTCGTCTGGTGTCGGATCGGTGTCGTCGGCGATCTCAGGTAACTCGTTCCCTGAGTTTCCAGAAGGTATGGTCGATTCTTGGGCAAAAGTAGTCATGCATTGTTGAGTGTTATCGTGAATCTTTCTCAGCTCTGGTCCTACACACACTAGAACACACAACTCTGGGGTATCGCCATGCCCGGCGCGTTTCGGATCCATCCGACGGGCATATTAGTTTGACGGCTTCCCAGAGTCTGCCTCATCACTCAGGAGTTTCTCCCGTAGGTGGTTCGGCATGTCCTTGAGTGCACCTTGTCGAGCGAGTTGCTTGAGTGCTTCCAGAGTTTTCAGATCTTCACAGGGTTTTCCAGGGTGTACTTTTCCACATACTTCACAGGGTGGCACCCGACACATTCGACTCGGGTGTCCCTTCTCCTGACATCGGTCACACGTGACGTCTCTCCAGCAATCTTCCTCTGAGTGTCCTGAGCGTTGACATTTTTCACAGAACTTATTCCAGTAGCCACTATTCTCATGACGCCTCTGGTGGAATCCTTGACCTGACGATCCAGACGGGGACTGGGGCGGCGGACGCCATCCCATGTTATCCATCACTTCACGGGTAGACTCTGAAGTCGCACCTGGAGGTCTGGAATCACCCGTCTGATCTCTGGTATCCTGATTGGATTTCAGAGATTCCTTATGATTTTCTGAGTTTTCAGAGTCATAGTCTTCAGAATCCATATCTCTTGCAACATAAGTCCGATGCACACGCTTGGGCTTGAACTGTCGTCGCGGAATATTGTCAGCCCGGAAATCTCGAGACTTGGCAGGGGTCATTTCTTGGTCACCAGTTCGCCACACATCTTCATCTTGCTGCAACGCATATTCCAAGTCTGAAATTCGTCGAAATCTCTGACCTTGCAGCGACGTTTTCAGGCGTGCATCCTTAAGCTTCGTGATGAAACGCAGTACATGTTTCTCAAGACGGTTGGACGACTTCCGGAAATCGATGTCAGCTTTTCCAGCGGCAGAATTAAGTCGGTAGAAAAATTCAAGCGGAGTCTCAGAGTCTTTCATAGCCATAGTGAAGTATCTCTTAGAATACGATGACCGAGCTTTGCAATAACGTTTCTTGAACTCTGAAGACAGCTCTTTCCAGTCACGGGACACACTTTTGGGAAGTTGGTTAAACCAGTCTCGCGCAGACACAGGGAGCTTCAACTTAAGTTCCTGGATGCGCGTCTTATTCGACCAACCTCCTTGAGAAGCCATATTCGTAAACCGCTCCCACCAGTGGACACGTTCCCTGAGGGTAGCTCTGGGGTCGAATTCCCCAAGGTTGTTCGAGTTCATGAACGGCCTTAGCGTCAGAAGTGTGGTTTCGGCTTGCGCTTGAGTTGCTGCCGTCAAATTCACCACTTCACCTGGCTCTGAGTTCTCCGATGACGAGCTCGCAGAGTCTGAACTTGAATCGTTAGAGTCTCCACCAGAGTCTGGCGCTCTATCATAACGCTTCGCTCTGCGAGACGCTCTTCGATCTCCATTAGGCCGTCTAGCTTCAGTTCTCTGCGGTGGATCTCGCCTCGGAGTAGGCGCACGTCTGGTATCACCCTTGGTCTCTGTCACTGAAGTCGCTTAAATCACCTGGGTGGCCGTAGCAGTAGTAGCGCCACCATTCCTCTCGGCCTTCACTCGCTTCGTCCCCGTGCTTCGTGCAGGGGTGCCTTGCTGGAAGGTTGCAACCTCTCGAGATTCCGTCTTGAGAGCCGGTGAATGTGACATGGGTTCAACCCCAACCCTTCTTGCGTCACTTCTGATTTCCGACCCTGATACTGGATACATAGTTGCAACTTCAGGGTTGCCTGTTTGTAACGCTTGGTTTGAAGTTGCTGAATCAGGGTGACCGACCCTTCGCGCTTCTTGAACTTGGGATAATGTCGCTCGAAGGTTTCTCAACTGACCGGCTTGGAACCGTTGCATGTTCTGAGAACTTTCTTTCTCCCTGTCGCGTTCAGCTCCCATGTCTTTCATTCGCTGCTGTAGAGCTTCCATTTGAGAAATCCAGTCCCGTTTCATCTCGTCAGTCGCACGCGCACGTTCGGCTTCAGTCTCAGCCTCTCTCTGTCGCCAGCGTTCAGCAAACACTGATTCCAGACGTTGGTTTTCAGAGTTCTGGAGCTCCGTTTTCAGAGTTTCCAACTCTGCCGCGCTGCGATTCCTGAGCTTGTTTTCAGATACCAGACTTCTGCGTTCTTCAGCATCGTCGGCGCGCCTCTCAGCCTCCAGCCTCGCGTTTTCCGACTTCAACAAGCGCTCGGTGAGCGTCTGAATTTCGCGCCTTGCCTCCAAGTCACGTTGCTCTCGACGACGATCGCGTTCCATGGACTCCAAGCGTTCTCGGGCCAAGAACTCCATCTGCGCTTGCTCCATCCGGCTTTGCCACTCCTGCTGTTGCCTCATGACGTTCAACTCGATCTGGGCAGGTCCTGATCTCTGAGAATTTCGGGTTTCAGACTTCGTACGACTCGACGCAATGGAACTCAAGCGTCGGGACGGTGGTCTCGGAAGGTCTTCACTCTTCACACTTTGGCGGTGGCTCTGGTGACTTTCGCTTCGGGTGGAGACAGATACAGGCGGAATCTCCGGAGACAATTGTCTGAAATCCCGTGAAGAACTTCTGACAGACACCTGGTTTCCAGACTCCGCGTCCGGCACTTCTGGTCTCTCCTCCGGCATGTCGACATCCTCGAATTCTGGTTTCACTGGTAACAGCGTTCGCGTCACTTGGATCCCCATGCCTTCAGAGACTGTTCCTCCTACATCAGCACCTTGAGCGATTAACGCCAGACTTCCTGTGGGCGGCGGCATATGTGATGCCGCCCCTCGACTCATGGACATCAAGGACGAGTCCGTAGAGCTTCCGCGTGAAGTCTGGAATCCCGACGACTGGTCGTCTGAGGTCCCAATGACACTGGGAATTGGCACATCCGACATCTGAGTCTGAGAGATGCTGTGATCTTCGGACATTGGATTTTCAGACTCTGGTCGCGTGTTATCAGAGCGACTCTCGTAGTGTGGCAGTGAAGACAGCGATGGCGTCGATAAAGCTGACGGTGTCGACGGGATTTGTGGGCGCGGCGGTCTCTGCTGTAAGCGCTTGGACTGCGGCGGCTCGTCACTGCTGGAACCATCAGAACTGTGCGTCACTCGGAGTCCGGTTACCCGGAGTCGCATGATCAGTCGTTGTCCTTGTAGGTCAGCATCTTTGTCAGGTAATACACTGTCTGCTTCGTTCTTGCCAGTTGTGTCTTCTTGCTTCATGCTTTCTGGGAGTCGGCAAACTTGTAACCTGGCGGTCACTGTGGCCCACTCAACCAATTCCACTGCGAGTCGACTCTGAAGTTCGGACGCCACACTGCGTACTTGAGACCCAACGACGGCTGACGCCTGCGTCTGGGGCCAGGTTGAGAGGAGGTTCTGGAATTCGAAACCTGCCTCGTACAACATTGTCTGAAGTACAGCCACACACTCTGGTGCTGTCAACGTGCTCATCGGAATCTCAACATAAGACAGGTCTTGGATCCAACCAAAACTATGACGCCTCGCGTGAAACTCTGAGATCCACATATCCTCAGGGAAAACGGAGGAACATCGCCATTTGATGTAGTCGCCGGTTGCTGCAGCGGCTTTCTGGAAAGCATCAGCACTAGGCTTCGTCGTTGGCCACATATATTCAATGCTAGGCGGGATGACCTTGCCTGTGTCCATATCTCTCCAACGGCGGAACTCACGACGCACATACCTCAGAGCTCGTTCCCCGTCAAGCGAATCAGCCCTCCCAGACTCATCAGACGGTGTCTTCAGAGACTGTTCGGACTTGATCGCCATGTCATCAGACATTGGTGCGTCTTCAGACTTTGGGGACCGTGGAACATGTTCTTCAGAGGGTCCGGGTTCTGGTTTCACTTCATCCACGGACTGGCCGGAAGTTGCCGAATCTGAACACAGATCGATCACTTCCGGGGACTCAACCATATCGGCGCCTCCCTCAGACGCCTCATCACCATCCTCGCGGGCAGTGGTCACCTCGTCACCAGAAGCTTCAACTTCTGACGGGCCTTCAGAACCTTGTTCACCAGGGACAGCAGGTGTCTCTTGAGCTTCTGGTTTCTCAGCAGGCTGGTCTCCAACCGCCGGTTCTGGGACGCTCACATTCTCAGCTGCCTTCTTCTCTCGCGCAGCTTTCCTCTTCTCGCGGGCCGCCTTCTGGATAGCATCCAAGTCTGGTTGCTCTTCAGGCGACAAACCTTGTAGACGCTTGGATTGGCGTGTCGGAATGCTCCGACCACGACCACGGCGTCCTCCTCTCGTAGATCCTGGCGTAGCCATCTTGAATATAGACGCTTGACAGGAAACTTTCTCTTCTTGTACTCTCAAATCCGGTGATATCACGATTCCAAAGATCCGGGCACGCGCACCAGTTGTCGCGAAGTCGGTGAAACTTTGGTCGCGGAGCAGGGGGCGTATAGTGAACCCTAGTTATACGACTACTGAAAAGGAGTTTTCAGAGCCGTACAACGGTAGGTTGGCGTGTGGTACCTTGCGGTATCCTCGTGGGTTCGTTGGCTTCGGAAATATGACCCTCGCCGGAGTCTGAGAATATGCTGTGAAGAGAAGTAGGGGTTCCCTTGGAGTCTGGTGTCGGTATTCAGGGAATCCTTCCAGGAGCGTTCGGGAGTCGGAATCTCTGGGAACCAAGATGGTTTCCAGGAAGTCGGCGGTCGAAAAGAGGTTAATATACCAGAGAAAGTCTGAAATCGGTGTCTGAATATCACAAATCCAGAACCGAAATACCTGATTTTCAGAGATAAACAACCAATACACAGAGTTCGAAAATATACAAATATATACAGCCGTTCTTATTCTTTCTAGGCCCTTGAACGGTGGGCTAACACTCCAGGTCAACTAGGGACTTACTACCAGACACCTGGTCTGTCTGGTATCCCTTTACGTTCGCGCACCACCCTCTTATATAGAGGGAAAATATAAACCAATACAATCGGCTATATATAACAGTCTACCTTGCACTCTGAAAACGACTGTCTAGTTCCCAGAGCCTGTCCAAACGAGCAATATGAAATGGGCTACCGCTAGAGACAAAACAAACGACCCAACTAGGATATGGAATAGGTGGGTCCTTTCAGGTCTCTACGTTACCTGATCTCCACCTAAGGGGATTGAATTTGGTGGAGATCACACGACGTACGTGATGACGCAGTGGCTTGAATACCTCTCAAGCGGACTTGTGCAGTAGCAAGCAAATTGAACTCTGTTTATCGTTTATCTTCCTCATAACTATCATATATCTCTGGTAACTCTCTTCTTCTTGTCGTCTTTTGCGTCCTTTATGCAGTCAGTCTTCATATCTCAGGTACCCTTGGTCTTTGTATACATCTGGTAATTTGACTTGGTCTCAGTATGCAGTCTGTGCAGCCGATCTCGATGGGTTGACAGGTAGAGACGTCCTTACGGGGGATGTGCAGGTCAGTAATCACTTGAATGCGTGACTTGAACTTGGGTTCACTTGGTTTCAGTATGGTCTTGGATCTTCGGTGGTTTCAGGGTCTGGTATCCTGGTTTTCAGAGTCTGATATAACTTGGTTTCCAGAGTCTTAGTCACTCAGAGTTAGAGATACCAGAGTCTTGAGTAAGAAACCAGAGTACGGAGCACTAATGCTTCAACGTACATGAAGATCTTGAGGGTTGCGCGGGTGCGCGGCGTCCGGCGCGCGATACTTGGTCTCTGCGGGTATATATTGTGAATCCTTGAACCATCCATCGCCGCGCTGGACGGTAACGGGATGAGGTCTCTCAGAGATACGTTCTTCTGAGAGACTTTCCGCCAGAACTTAGGCACTCATCGTCGGGGAAAGTCCGGTGACCAGACAGAGTGTAGTTGACCTTCAGAGTTGTGCACACTCTGAAGTACACTTCTGGTCCTTTGGGCCCCTTTACAGTCAGGCGAAGGTTTATCCACAATCTTCCACAGATGTCGCACGGGTGCGGCCGCGTCCCAAAGTCCCTTTCGCTTATAACCCATAGTATAACCAATCACATCGTAACGTAATATCCACCTGTCGCTCGAAAATCGGAATTAACATCATGTCAAAATGACAGGTCATGAATGAGCCGGATTTCTTCGTCCGGGTCACAGTCCTTCTTTTCCACAGCTCCGAGCGGACTAATTTGAATATCTTTCCAGACTTCGAGTACGGCGATATCTAGTACGAGGTATTGGCCGGCGTCTTGACCTGATCGGATTGCCTTGATTACTGCATTCAAGTATTTCGAAGCTGATCGATGATTTCTGACAGAATTTGTTTGATCTGGCGCGGCAGTCTTCCAGGTTGGCTGAATCCCATTTCGAGCCATGTCGTTGAGCAAATATTTGTGCTTGTAGCCGTCAAGGAGTCTCGTCAGGCGCATGGGATCCCTTGCTTTGTTGGGTCGCGGGTCCTGTCCGGTCTGGCCACGGATCAATTCAACGATCTCGGACAGGCTCAAGCTATGTTTGAGAGCCATGGTGGACACCACCCGCTGTTTTTCTCAATTTAATTGATATTTCCCGTTTGCTTGCCGTAATGGCACTGGTACTGGTGGCCGTATACCTAGTTGTGTACAGGTCTCGTTGAGCTTGTTAATTCGGGCTGCGTTATCAATGTCCGACAGTTGTTGCAATGTCTTCCGGACATCTTCCTAAGTAGGACATTTCGCTCTGTCGATAAAGGAGAGGTGATGCTCGACGTTGACCACGCTGGTCGAACGGAGTGTATGTTGCTCGACGTCAGCCGAATTGACTGATCGGAGAGAGGTTTGCTCGACGCCCGTCGAGATGCACGAGCGGAGTGAAGGTTGCTCAACGTTGGCCTGAAAAGGCGAACGGAGGGATAGTTGCTCTACGCCTACTCGAGCGGTAGGACGGAGGGATGGCTGCGCGGCAGCGGCCGAAATGGCCGGGCGGAGTCGTAGATGATTGTTGCAGTCCACATCTGGACTTGGCGGGGCATGTTTGATGTTTTGAGTAGTACGCTTTCAGACGTACACCGTTGGGAACGTGGACTTCCTTGGAAAGATTCGCACTCCAGTACACGACCGCGATTAAACTTGGACCTTAATGTGGCCGACGTGGGGAAATCTAGGAATGCTCGGGAAGTTGTCACCGTGCGCTTGGTTCGTTGGGTCCAATTTCGTGTTCCACTGCCGGTTAGACCATTTCCGTCTGGAACACATCAATTGTCATCGTATTTGGTGTTGACGCCACTTAGTTCTTGAGCTTGTCGGTTAAAGCGGCTGGTAAGAAATGAACTCGGTATGGCGAGAGCAGGTATCAGGATCGCTTGAAGGACAGCCCTTCTTGGACAAATACTTTAGGCACACCTGTTTTCCTTCGTGTCGGGGAATGAATGACGTTGAGCTGTCTCCTTTACGACCCGGATGACTTCGCGATCGCTGCTGCGAGTGTTCACGCGATGAGGTGTCATGTGCTGTTTGTAATGCATCCATTCGATCCCGCTGGGAGGAGAAGAGAATACTTTGAAGCTCAGGATTGAAGGGGTTCATTGCCACAGAGACTTGTCCGCGAGTTAAAGTCAGACTTGTAAGGTCTGCAATAATCGCGTTACGGTAGTCTTCCAGCTGAGAGTCAACCCACAGTATCAGAGTAGGGAGCTGGTCTTGAGGCCAAAGGTTACGTGCTCGAAGCGCGCCAAGGAGTGTATAGGTTGCTGTCGCAAGGTCTCGGGTTGTGGAATCACACATGAACACACAGTATTGCTGAAATCCATTCGCAGCAGCCATAACATCGTCCCACGACGATGGTTCTGGGGCTGGAATAAACTTTGCAGAGATGGAGAAGTCGCTCATGCTGATGAAGTTTTCGCGTTGCCGACGAAGTCGCTTAATTTGTTCAACGGGAGTAAAGTGAAGGATAGAGAGTCCTCGTGATCCAAATTGGAAGTCGTAAGCTCGGGTAGATACACCAGGATATGCCCACAACGTGATCGCCTTGTTGGACACCATTGATTCGACAAAAACAGAAGGTGACTTACCTTTGTGTGCTTCTGCAGTTATGACTTCATGAACCCGACGTTGTTCGAGCGAAGGGTTGAAGGAGAATTTACTCCGCTTGGCCGGTGGTAGTTCTCCATCCAGCCGTCGTGTTAGCGTCGCCGTAGGTAGTGAACTAGCTGGTCGCCTTGAATCGAGGTGGTACGGGAGCAAATAGGGCTTGTGAAGACGAATTAGCTCTCGAATCTCGTGCTCTTGAGAGGATTCATGCTTCATTGGGGTCGGCGTTTGGTTGGTTGATAGCAACGTGGTGTCTGCCGCTGTATGTGGCGCTGTCCTCGTCGGCTGCCGTGATCGAGACGGCTCATTCGCCAACAGCATGTGGGCAACGGACGCTTCATCTGCCGCTACTTCGATATCATCATCGACGACTGTAGGATCAAAGAAGTCGGAAGTGTTGTGGACTGAGCGTTGGTTTGGGTTCCTGTTACCCTGGCCGTTTCGACGAGGTTGGTTATCAGGATTTGAAGACGGTATAATCTCCGAGGTTGGTTGCTGACAGAACGATGGTCCAAAGGCATGTTCGAGTTGGGGTGGTAGAGGAGCATTTCCGTCTACGTAGTAAACGTGGTTAATCACATGCTGGAGCGATACGCGGGTACGTACGCCCGTGAGCGCATCCGTCCACAGCGAAAGGCAATCGTACACTGACGAGACGTGTATGTCGTGGTCACGCAACAGCTGTGCGACGGAAGGTGGGCCTTGTCCAGGATTGGTTGGATTGATGATCGTAGTGAACATTGCTTCGTGCATCCGTTCAAGGGCAGGGTAGTTCCAGTTGCTGACCGGGAACTGCTTGCACCCCATTATCATTGCTATCACTGGGTATACTTCCCCGCAGATAGCATCCAGATTGGCTTGAATAGGACCGTGTGACGTGGATACGATAAGGTCGGAGTTGGAATAGCCCGTTACCTGACCGTATCGGTATTCCCCGTCCACCAGTGCACACACAGCCTTTCGTACCCAGGTTCCGAGCTGGAGCTCGCCTTCATCGCTGAGGTTAATCCTCCGTGTCAGCGCAGTGACACGTGGAAGCTTGAGCGTTTGGGTAGCACCGTTCGAAGCTTCATCAAGTTGAACAGAGACCGTGGCGCCTCGTGAACTCTTCACCTTCACGTAAGTCGGAGTTGATATTGCTCCCTCAACGTCTTCTGGGAAGAGAAGAAGGGAAGCGCCGCGCGGAAGAGTAGCTGGATACATCGTGGTCAGTTGAAGGTGCTCGTAGGAAACTACAGAATGACTGACTAAGGTTACGACTCCTGCACTACGTCGCGGGATAAGAATACTTCGTCGTGAGTTTCTTGTCGAGGATGGCAGCCTAGGTTTGTGGCATCGCAATCCAAACCTGGAAAACATGTTTTCCCTCGCCTCGCTCAGGAAAACTTCGAGAGATTTCGTCTAAGTTGCTGCAGTGTGAATAGCAAATCGAGATTCTGGCTAAATCTTCTTCCAGTTCACCTTCTTTCATTCCACGATCAAGTAGTATCGATAAATCCCTTCCCTGCAGCTTTAATCACCAATCGCTGAAGACCTTCAAGTTGACCATGCTTGTCCAGCAATTGCATCATCTCGACGCTTCCCGATTTTTCCGCTACAGAATGGGCAGGTCGGAGTTTTGGAAGATTATGGGTCCACCACGTCGCTCCGTGATCCATTAACCATTCTGCCATAGTGATGTTGTCACTACAAACTGCTGCTTCTAACGCTCGACTTTGTTGCCATGGACTGGAAGGGAAATGGGTGTAAACCCACTCGACAACTTCAATGCTACGACTTCCCACAGCTTTTTTCAATAAAATTTGCCCCAGTGCACATAAAGACCCGGATCTCGTGCACTTCGGTCATAAAAGACTTGTAGAATCTCTAGAGACCCGGTAGAAGCAGCATTTGTGACCACTTCTATCGTTACCTTAGCTTCAGGGAACTTGGCTACAAGCCATCGAGCCATTTCCACATCGTTATGACGCACTGCCTCCATCATTGACTTTCTGAATTGATATTGTCTGTAGTGAGGATCCGTTCGAAGGTATTTCCGTATTGTCCATGAAGTATCAACAACTTTTTCATTAACATTCGAGTCGTACATATCACTGTAATCCAAAAGAACAACCGATCCGAATTTTGTTGCAACATGGAGAGGGACCTCCACCAAAGTGTCCAGGAAGAGGGAGACAGCAGAGACGACATGAGGGAGTCCTCTGAACGTGGGTTTGGACTGGAATACAACGGCCACCGCGGTTAGTGGGGCAGGTTCCATGGGATTTGTCCAACAATTTTAACCCCTCCAGACCGGGAGCCGAAAGGAACATGTAAACTGCATATGCAGCATAATTAGACTTAATGTTTGTATATAAACAAGGTTAGGGAAGATAGGATTCAGGATGTGCAGTTACAAGAGGCTTGCTAATCCCGCATATAAGTTGCATAATGGACCACGTCTTGCCGTCTAATTTTGCATTATGCTACATATCGCGGATAGTGACAGGTCACACGCCGAACAGAAACATTGTCATCCAGGTCATTGTTTTCTGAATTTTAGACATCATAACTTCCCATACAAATTTCTATACATAAAGTTGGGGTGTCATCCATACAGATCCTTACAGATGTGCAATCTTCTGGTGCAATCAGTTGAAACTATCAGTCCTTGTGTAAATACGGTGCAAGGAACGCAAGCAATCAACTGAAAACTCTCGGGTGTTGGGTATAGACGCGCGAATATGGTCCAGGCCATTATTCCTAGTTAGTGAAAACAGGCAAGCCATGATGAAGTTCAAGGTTCCCTGTAGTGAGCAGATTAGCCACCAAAGACAACGAAAATAATCACGTTTCCTAGTCAGAGCCTGCATATATGCAGTTTATTGGCAGGTTAATATGCATCCTACGCGCTACGGGCTCGTTCGACGTCTCTTGTTTGAAGCCGGAGTACCAGGTGTGGAAGGTGTTCCTGGAACGTTCGTGGTTCCTCTGCGGCGAACTCGGATGACCTTGCCATTATCCACGGGGATCAATTTCCCATTCATCCACTCCTTGTGCCATATGTCCCAGCAAGTCATGGCAACTCCACGAACATTGCGCCGAGCTCGCATGCAGAGGAAGATCGGTCCCGCTGTGTTGCAGTCGTTACAGAAATACGTCGTCGTGGAGGCGCGTTGATTTTCAGCTCGCAGAACGGAGCAGACCTTGCATGCACGTTGGCGGCGCTTCGCCTGCGTGCCTTCGTTGCGCCATTCATTACTCTGACGTGCCATGTGCTCTGTCTGCTGGTCCCCACCAACAGGAAGTGGCTCATATGTTGGTACTGGTGCGGGCCGCTGTGTGCCGAACGTATTCCCTTCGTACATGTCGGTGGCATGCAGCTGACAGAGCTGCAGATGAAGCTTGATCATATATTTGACGTGCGTCAAAGGACGCGACTCCTTGTTTTTATGGTACGCCTTGTGGATGATGTAGCCATTCACAATGGCCAAGTCGATCAACCCTAGCACCAGGGACTTGTAGTATTTCTTGAATCGGAGCGCGCGTTGCAGGGAGTAGCGCTGCAAGCGCAACTGGTCATGGACATCCACGCCTCCCATGAAGGCGTGGTAGTCCTTATCACACGTGGGCACGGCACCTCAACCTGTTTGGCACCATCCTGACGCACCACACGGTCGATATCAGAGCTACCACCAGTACACAAGAAATGTACGGGCCTAGAGTCCCACCAGCTAATCGCTTTCATGCACGGAACAAGCTTGGACCGCGCTATTTTGAAAGAACCACGATCGATAGTTTTCGGGCGACTTTTCTTCTTCTCAATCACTTCGTTGCAGTAGCCCAGACGATTTGTCATAATCGTTCCAACGCAATAAAACCCCATTAGCAGCAACTGGATTGCGAGAGCAACAGAAGTGTAGAAGCGGTCTATGACAACGATCCTCATGCCTTGCTTTCTAGCATCCGGTCCAAACACTTCGAGCAAGTTGCGCACAACTGCGGCTGGTCCCGACTTCATATCGGAATTGTGGGCGTCACTAGCATGTTGTTTCTTGCCACAATATACCTCAAAGCTGTCGATATGCATCATAAGAGAAACAAAAGCGGTAAGTATAAATAGCATAATACATCATTAGAAACAATCAAAAATTACCGAATGCAGTACGCTGTAACTGCACTGCACAACATGAACAGCTTCGTGCCCCACTTGTGGGGCTTGTCTTTCATGTAGACACGCATCTTGTTGAACGAAGACCGGCTTGGTAAAACAGCTTCATCAAATGCCAAGTGCGAGGGGCATACATATCCCTGTAAAAATGTTCGTTGTAACACTTCGACAACCTTGCGAATCTTCCACGCGCGGTCTGTGCGTGACCGAGGGTCTTTGTTAGAATTGAAGTGAAGATTCCTAGATATCTCCATGAAGCGGTCACGAGCCAGCACAGAGCCAAAGCTGCCACGGGAGATTGCACCGACATCTCGCGTCTTCCAGTGGTTCGACAATTTTTCTCGGTTTGGAGCAATCGTTCGTGCCACCAGCAAGCCGACAAATCGACAAAGCTCATGGGGCATAATAGGTTTCATTGTCTCCATCTCGTGCTGGATGTCCCGACGCGTTTTGCGCGGCAGCTCGGGATTTCGTCGTCGTTTATTCCGGAACCGCTGGTAGGCGCCATTTACACGTTCAGGTAACATCTCACGGTGATACTCGCTGGAGCATGCGGCGATGTGCTGCCATAAAACCACTGGCATCATGTAGAAAAATAGTGCAACCGGAGAGTCGCCATACCGAAGTGCTTCCGCCGATGGGCCAGAGTAACCTTGTCGTAACCCAGGGTAGCTGGTGTTGTTGCTTACCGGTTCGTAAGGAGTCATCAAGTGTTCGTAGATATCAGGTTTCTCGACGTCTTCCCAACCCGAGGCAGCCATACTCCTCAAGACATCACCTTTCAGATTTCCAGCAAGCACTTGGTCCTCTCCACCAAAACTCTCCAGAAAATTCTCTCCAAAGCGAACCTCAGCGGCAATTTCATCTGCGGTTTGTTCAGGATCATCTCCAACGTCTTCTGGTAGGTAATTCTCATCCGATGGATCTTCAGACTCGTATTCACCTGTCTCAACATCATCAATTTCAGCTTCATCACCAGAATCAATGGCTCCGTACAGCAAAGCGCTCTCGCAAGCATCGACAGTGTTCAAGCTGTCGTGAGTGTCTGCTAACAGTGCTGTTCCCCTGGCGGTCACCTCGACTTCTTCCACATCGATTTCTACACAGTGAACACAATACAGGTTAGTATTCAGCATTATATGCAGCACAATATTCAGTTTATCATACAGCATAATGCGGTATAGCATACAGTGTGATATGCAGCACAATATTCAGCTTACCATGCTCAGGATCGCTTGGGCTGTACTCAGCTACGAAGTCGTTGTCAGGGATTGCCGTATCATCAGACGCCGTGTCGTCGAATACGGACACCGTGTCCGAGTCTTGCAGATGAGGTGACGTTGGTAGTAGTTGCCGAGGAGTAAGTCGTAATGCCCGAGAAGGTGTCGTCGCCATCGGCCTAGCGGTTCTAACCAGGGAGCGTCGCGCAGGTCTCTTTCCTTGTGAACGGCCATTATGCGTAGTTGTAGGTGCTGCGGTGTCTTGGGAGATAGCGGCTGGTGTCGAGGGAGCTGGCGCCAAAGCTGCTGTGTTCACGATGGCTGGAGAAGACGACGCTGTAGATGCAACAGGGGTACGGGGCGGTCGTGCTTCCGCCCCTTCGACGTCAGCTGGATAGACCTGTCGAACGACCTTGGCAGCAGCAGGGGGCTGGGCGTTACCAGCATCCACGTTCTGGTCCGCACCGGCAGCAAAAGCACGAGAACGAGCTCGGAGGACTTCACGCAGCAGTTGAAGTTAGATGCAGCACATAGCAAGTAAACCACAGAATGCGACCTCACAATGCGTACCGTTTGCATAGTATTCCAGTACAGCCTCTTCACCCCGAAAGAAATGAACACCTTCTGTCCCGCTTGCACTTTCACCAGGCCGGACGTAGAAGTAGCGATCGTCCAAACTGCGCCGTGGTGGTGGTTTGCGTGTCCACCCTTCACTTTTCATCTCCTTCCACACTGATTTGAACGACAGGTCTCGTCCTCTGACCTCGGAGTCGCGCAGCACCTTCCCCAACGGTCTTACCATCTTCTCCGCTGTTGACTTGAGCTCCAGCTGCGCAAATTCTAGAATGAGGTAGGATTTCAAAACGCGGGAGGTAGCTGGACGCTGTTAGCCACTCATTCAGCGGGAACGAAAACTTGTTTTTTTTTCAAATTTTTGAGAATCACTGGTCTTTGTTCTCATGAAAATAAAAAGACACGTACAGAAACGAAACTTTTTTTTGACTTGGTATTTGTATAGCGCTGTGTCGGGGGAAAGGACAGGCATACAAACTTCAAGTCAAATTTAGCTTAAACTGAATATATTCAGTTTAAGCCTTCAAATCTAAGCTGCATTATGCAGCATCCGGTTTGGAGGGGTTAAACCAGCCACCTGTGGAGCATTAAATTCTACTCGCCAGATAGAGCGTCATACACATTCCTCGATGTGGGAGGCTGTTGAAGTTACCATCTCTGCAGTGATGACACTTATCTAAGGGTATTAAATTGTGCAGTTCCATATAGAGAAATCCTATTTAACTGGACTGGTTGGTGGAGAATAACTCCCCTCCAGAACACCAGACTCTCTAATTCATCACTTCTTCTTTTACCATCTTCAGCACACAAGCCCATTCTTCATCTACACTCAAGACTTCCTCTCCAATATTCTATGCATTATTTTATTCGTCTCCATCCTTCGTCTACCTAACAACTCTGCGCAAATCATTACTTCAACAGGGTCAAAGGTAACCCGGAGATTGCGAAGGCCGTCCAGAATCCAAAGTTCAAGGGCGCTTTCTCAGAAGTGCAGAAGCAGGCAGGCTTCTTTGAACGCTTCAAGAACAGCGCTTTTGCGAACAAAGTCACGTCGTTGGTTAAAGGGAGGTCCGGCCAACTCTCGAAGAAGAACGTGGAAACTATCGGAGCGACTGTGTACCGAGGCTCTGGGTCGTGGAAAAGCAAGTTCAGTGGTGCGTGGGTCAAGTACGGAGCAGTCTTCCTACTGGTTGTTGGACTAGTATTTTTGGCTACTGTCGTATATAACGGTGTCCAGCCCAAGTAAGGTCAATTTGGTAGCAGTAATAACGTTAAACACTTCCTCGTTAAAATAATTTGCTTCCGTCAGTTGCCTTCAATGCGATTTTACTCGTCAATTTCTACGTCACTCATATCTGTAACATAATACTGTAGTATTCTCTTTTAACTATTTCCTGCAACACACCTGATAAATTTACCATGGTAACGGCATACCTCACAGAAGCGGGCCCTATTTCCAAGTTGGAAATTCCAACTGTAGAATGCGGACAGTAGACCCGAAAAATAGTAGTTCAAGAGCGATATTGTTTATTCAAATTGCGTCGATTTTGATGCATACTTTCTCTTGCTTTACACAAAGCGCGTTAAATTATTCCTTTAAATTGATCTCTAGATCGCGTAGTCCTACGTACTCCTAGCATGTACTTCGGGAGGAGACAATACGCACACGTATTAGCATTATTGCAAAGAAAAAGACGAACAAGAATCCAATCTCATTGAAATCGCCTGAATCAATTTACTATTACGAGCGAGGAATCCATATTCGATGTTCGGGAGATATAGCTTCAGCAATAGGTAGGTCGAAACCGAGTTGCCGAAGAGTTCAGACGACAACGGCCTTATCAACACTAGCACCACTGATTGACACGCCAGCAAACATTGAAAACCATAATGCCAACTGTAGAGAGAGACTCAGAGCATCTCCATCGGCAGGTCTCAAACAAGGTTTTATCTTAAAAGTAACGCGCTTAACTTCAGTCGGGTCTTAAATTTGGCTCACAATAATGGGGTGGTACGTTGCTTCCACCCAGTTGATCCTACACATGGCGTCCGGATAACCTGGCGCATGTAGATTGTAGCGATAAATACTTGATCCAGAAGTTATGGCAGAAGCGTTCAGTACAGTAGTGCGGCGAAGCAGAAGTGTTCGCTGAACAAAAGTCAAAGCATCAAACATGTGCCTATCACGTTGTCGTGGCTTTTGGGAGAAAGTTGAAGTTTGTGGCACAGCTTGCATCCACGTAAGTACGGAGACAGGTTTGCTTACGAAGGATACATGTATCGTAAAAAGAAGCACATTCGGATTTGTCCTGTGGCGAGATTGCGGTCTACACAGGCTGTGTCTAACATGTAGTGTATGCTGTGACACTAAAATTTCAGTGAAGAGTTGCAATGGGGGGGTTCACACCGGCAAATTTCCAGTAGGCGACTTACATAAACCAGTCTTTTTCGTGTCTCGTTTGACCGAATTTGCAGCTTTTTCCGAGTAGGGAGATCAGCTACTCGGAATTTCTTCAGTTTGCAGTAGGGGAGAATGCAAGAAGGCCATGGCGAGCGTGGAGCAAGGTCAGAGCCACTCGTAGCGTAAGGGAGTAGCGGGGCGATGTCGTAGCTGTAATCACCGTCGCTCTCTTCACTGCTACTCTCTCCATTATCTTCGCCGCGTTCAATAAACCAACGAATCGCGACCAGATCTGCTGGGGATACGCTGGCCCCCGCCATTTTGTCTGTGTTCTCTGAGGCAGCTGAAGATTAACCGGTTGGAAGGCAACTCGCCGATTTCAGTAAATTTGGAGAAATGGACTTTCTTGTAATCTACTGGAAATTTGCCGGTGTGAACCCCCCCAATCCCATTGGCTTTGACTTGATTCCAGTATGATGATTTTATATGAAGAAAAAACAACGATCTCACGAGCTGGCTTATCCTAAGAGGTTTTAACGGAGTGATTGAGACTGAAAATTAGTCTTACCAGTGGAGATGCTCTCAGGCTTTAAGTCGCTTTTTGCGGAAGTTATGCCACTCAGGTGGCAAGACGCTCGCGAAACGCGTTCAACCTTCGCTTTTGCAAAATGTCTGAAAATTTCCTCAGTTATCGAGATAAAAAAATACACAGCATAGGAACGTATACAGTGGATACATACTACTACAGATACCGCTGAGAAATTGGCGGATCGTCAACTTTTCAACTGCGAGAGGGTATAATTTCCGTACAGAAAACGGATTTTCAGAGGTGGCTTGCGTATGTACAGTACCCCTCTTTAAAATGATAAGGTGCGCTTACCACTCCTATCGCTTTGGACGATGTATTTAATGATTGCGTCCGCCAGTTTCTCAGCGGTATCTGTAATACTTTTCATGGCACGGCTCTTTTTAGCTTTGCACGTATGTACAGTGACAGCAATTCGGCACTGCACACATGTATTCGCACGAGACACATGTAACCATGTCTGACCCAATGAGCGGCTCGTTGGGTCAGACATGGTTTACATTGAGCCGGTAGGCTACATGTACCACCACGGAATTCCACCGTGATGCCAGTACCGCTGTAGTGTGTAGCTGGCCCACAATAATGGTGGCATACAACACAACAAAGGATTGCCTGTAGCGCTCGAGCGATCCCGGCAAGTAAAAGATAGAACTATTAACCTCATACACTTTTCTGAAGGCAAATCCTAATAATAACCGCATCAATTCAACGCAACTCAATGAGTTGAACTCATTAAAACTACGGGGATTTTGGAAATGATGGGCCCTCCGGCTCGAACGTGTCCCCACCGAGTCGGTCTGTGACACAAGTAAAACTTGTACGGTAGAGGTAAGTTTCTTTACCGTCATTTTGGAATTTGCACCAAGAACTCCAAGAACAACGATCATGCGAGTCTCCTTCGCCATCCTCGTTGCTGTTGTGGCAGTTTTTACCAGCTCTGGCCTTGCGTCGGCTTCGAATCCAGCCCAGATGCAGCAACGTGCCCCTGCGTCGACTTACAACGTGGAGAAGGTGGACGGTGGCGCTAGGTTCCTGAGAAAGAGCCCTGAAGACGAGAGCGACGACTTGACTAACGAAGAGAGAGGGATGCTGGGGAATACTGGAACAAAGTTCAAGCAGTTCCTGAAAGGGGAGACTAGGCTCGCCAAGTTGTTTGAGAAGTCTGACGAGAAGCTCATGAAGAAGGATCTTGGCCCAAATTTTCTCACTCATGCGGCCAAGCGCCTTGAGAAGGCTGGGTGGCCAGCGGAAAAAGTGCAGCAATTCAAGGCTAAAGGAGAACAGTATTCGTCGTTCTGGTACGCCAATTATAAGGAAGTCGTGGGCCCTTAGAAGTTGTGTGTACTGCATCAGAATACGCGTCAGAAACGAAGGCAGCTGGATAAATGTTGGATCACCCGTATTAAAAACAAAAATACACTTCGAAGCACTTCCCTTTATTGACTCAAGAATGTCTCCCTCGCCAATTTATTGAACAACCGCACTTAAGTATCTAAATGGAAAGAAAAAATCGCAAAATTATTCAAGAAAACCACGAAAAAGGAGATTGGTAGGTGCCACCTTGATAAAGCTGGGAAAAGTAAAGCTAAAGCAAAGCAGTACTCAGATTACTTTTACAGCAATTTCCAGGTTCTTAGAGATGAAGCGTTGAAAACGTTCGTATTCCCATGGTAGCTGAAAAAATTGAGTCCAAAAAAAACAAAAAGACTTCATTGGTTTTTGTTGGTTCACAACTTTGCTTATCAGATCCTTATTCAACTATGCAGAAGTTATGCTCTTAATGACGGCTTCAGGTGGCCAACGGCTTTTGAATTGTTTTGTGAGATTCACGATGCCCTACAACCAAGACTGCCTCAGGTCCGTGCGACGGACATATTCGCGTTGTATCACCACGTATCCCAGATATTTGATCAAGTGCTACCTCACCCAACGGTTGGAGAAATACGAGCCTCCACTCGAGGAATTTTGCCACCGGTGTGTCTGGAAAAGGAACGAGATTCTTTCCTAACTTGAAGCGAGACGATTGGATCGATGTGCTCAATTCTACTACGTCGGTGAATCATCACTCTCTGAAGGAGCTTGGATGCCCTCAAGCTCGGATTCACAAGGCATTATCGGGATATGTATCGCTGCGACGCTGTCTTCTCCCAGTTGTCCATGGTGTAGTACTTCGAATGGTTTTTGGAGGTCTCATACTTGGCTCGAGGTTATATTTCTTGAAAACGCTTAACCCTACTGTCCAGCAATGTGCACAGCGATCGAGACGTTTGAACACTGCTTTTTATCGTGTCCAGCGTTAGAAGAGATGTGGCGATCGCTTTGGGCTCCATGGGGCGATTTTTTCTCAGTGGAATTAGATTGGCGGCTATTGCTATTTCACGAAAACAAGCAACCTTAAGCTGGAATAGGGACAAAGGCACAAGACTCTCCTCGTTCTTTGGCGGGTTCATACTGCAATTGTTTGATCATGCAACGTGGAGGCTCCGAAATGATACACACTTTCGTAAAACGCGAGTAGAGAGACCGAGCACACAAGCGGTGCTAGGTTCCTTCCTCAGACACTGTCAATCCATATACTCTCATGCAGCTGAGATCGGTGGTATGGTTTGGAACCGCCGACTGCTGAAGTTTTACCTCCTCCTGAACATCGAATTGTACGTAATGACGAATTGGTCAAGTGATTTCCAGTTTTTGATATCTTAAGTTTTAGTTAGCAAAACGATAAGCCGATAACTACATGTATTAATCATCTAATTTCTCTCTCTCTCTCTCTTACCCAACTTACTATCCAATTGCAACGATACTTTGAAAGGCCTTAAAGACGCGTGCCTATACGAGTCATTCGCTGGAATTATTCTTCGGAGATCTTACTGGCGGATCAGGAGGCGAAGCTTAATTGTGCGATTCGAGGCGAGTTTCTTCCTGACCTCCCACGACAACGAATAAGGGCCCGCGAAGGTAGACATGATAGTGTGAGCTAGATAAAATTATATACCAAGAACTGCAGTGTAAGCGGAAGAACTGTGAATTCGCCGGTTGAATCCAATTTTCACGTGAATGGAAGTTGTTCGTAGGGTAGTCGAACTTTTGTTGAGAACCATCACTCTAAGTTGAAGTCAAACCATCACTCTGAAACACTTACATTCACTATGTCTCCCAATCCTCATTCTAATTGGCCAAAAACCCTTTCGTGCGTGCCATCTGGTCACCTTCCTCGTCAGTTCGTAAAAAAGAGGAAGCCACAAGTGTCAAGGGAGCAGCTAACGTTTAATAATTCGATGGAGGAGTCCGACGTAACGCAACGCTGGGGGTTCCTGGGCCCGTGGTGCCAGATACTGCAGCACCAAGTGGCCTACATGCCGCTGAGATCCGAGGGGAAGCTCCGAACGGACGAGAATCCGTGGGAGAGCAGAGTCCGGTGGCTGCAGGTGGCTCTACCCAAGCGCAACGACTATATGCGCCCCCAGTTGCAGCACGAAGCCACGTTCCAATTGGAACTGGTGAAATTCCGCGAAGCTCTGGCGGTTTTAGCGGCTGTGAGCAAGATGGACCCTTCCGGGTTGAAACAGTTACTGTTAACTCATGTCCAGCTTAACTGGTGGAAGGAAGGCGAAGAGGATTTCCCCGCGCATCTCCCTGCACGTTTTGTGCTGCAAATGGAGGACCATTCGAAGGTCAACAGTGACATTGCACTTCTATGCGGTGTGGACCAGCGCCAACAACCAAGTCCGGAGTTCCTAGAGACGATGAAGAGGATCGCGGAGGTGGCCGGAATTACGGCTGACAGTCCCGGACTGGACGTGGAAGTCCCTGTTCGAGTGGCTTACGGTGCTGGACAGGCTGATACGATTACAGAGGGATATGAGGACCAACTTCTGAAGGGCTTAACGGGCGTTGCTAGAGGGGAGAAGGCCGTACGTAGAGAGTGGGAGCGGTACCACAAAGGCGAAGGGGACAAAAGCTGTCGAAATGGGTCCATTCGAGTCACGTTCGTGCTGGAGCCAATGGTTGCTGACGTTCAAGAGGTCGAAAATGTTGCAAAGACGGCAGGAACCCTCGAGCGACTGCTGTTCAACAACGTTTGGTTCTCACTGCTCTCCGTGCGAGCTAAGTGCGCACGGGGTGACCAGACGAACTCGCTCATTGCTTTCCGCCAGCTCATGATTGCAGTCTTCGATGGAGCGCGTCGTGGTCCCGAGCTTTCGAACACCAAGTACCGTTCTCTTACGAATTCTACCAATCCGCTTCAACTGGGATCGCTGGTGCTTCATAATGACCTGGCGTTGGACCCTTTAGAGACGGAAGCTCTCTTTTCGGCTTTGGTATTGAACCAGACCACGCAGAAGTTACTGGTGGGGATGGGTCTCTCGGCTCATGAGCAGCAAAATGCTAACAATTGGTGGAAATGGCTAGCTTATGGCTGCTTCTCGAAGCGAGCGAGGACTCATTCGGCTTTGCAAACACTTGAGCTCGCTCATATCGGCAGTCTCAGTACCTCTGACGTCGAGACGTTTTTGGCCATTGTGGACTCGGAACACCCGGAGGAATTGCTGTACGAATGTCCGCGTGGATCGGTTGAAGGCAAAGAAGCGACGTTGAAGGATGGTGCGATGGTCCAATACGATATCGCTGGTAACCCGCAGCCGCGCAGTCTAACATTCACTTCGTGTCGCTTCTTGCTGCACACGTTCGGCGACGATGGGAACAGCGAATGGGTGAACGTTATCGTTCCTGGGTTTGGCTGGTGCCGAGTGCGTCGTAGTGAGATGGTGGTCCAACCAGTGCGAGAAGCGTCAGCCAAGCGTCCCAGTTTGACTTCCCTCACGCTTAAGTTGCACGAGGCGGCGACTTCGACTGGCCTGCCACGTCTTCTAGCTGCCATCGGCTCGTCGCTCCAGAGTTTGTCTATTGAAAACCCTGGGGATACCGTGGACCCAAGTGTGATTATTCGCTGCTGCCCGAACCTTCGCGAGCTGAATCTGAAGCGAGGCTTGGTGGACATTCAGTTCAAGTTTGAATCGAGCCGTGCGCCGACTCAAGCAATTTCTACCCTGCGTATTAGCTGGGGAAACGTCGCAGCTCTCGCTACGACGTTGAGCAACACCAATAATCCACTGGTCATGTGTGTGAGTGAGCTGCGGGTGCGTCTTACGTCCTCGGCTGAAGCAGATGGCGAATACGAGTCGCAGTATATTCGTCAGAGCTTGGAGACACTCGTGGCGATGCTCAATGCGAACAAGTTCCTTTCGTATCTCGAAGTGAGCGTGTCTCCAGAGCACCAGGAGTACCTCGGCAACTTCCGGAGACACCACCACGCAGTGATCGGCCACAAGTTCAGTTTGGATTCCAAGCTTGCGTTCTTGAGTGTTGTACCACGACAGCCGTCCTCATACCCGAACAAGAAGCTTCGCACAGCCTCAGGACCGCGAGCTTTGCTATCGGAAATGGACCAGGAGACTTTTGCGCGGATCTTTGCGTTTGCAGCAGAGCCAGTGACTCGTCGTGTGTGCTTCCACGTGTGTTAAGAGGGATGTAGTAGTGGTAAATGCGGTGCCAATAGGGAGTTTAGCACGAAAAGCACACGGAAACAGAATGCTACCCAGATCTTTGAAACATTACGTCTTTATCGTTAAGGGCAACATTGTAAGGGGTATCGACATTGGCAACTGTAATTTGGAAAAAATGTTGCTGTGAATTTTTTTGCAAAGTTCGAAAAACTATATTATATGAATTATTTAAAAAGATGAAAGAAGAAGATATTCTATTGAAGAAGAACATTACGAAGTGCATCATCCGAAATACCGTTATACAGGCCCTCTAGTTCATTGTATGTGGCTCCTTATGCTCCAAAAGACGCTTCAGGCACATGAGATGATGATACTGCCAAGTTCGACGCGTCAGACGAAGAGAGAGTGATCAACTTTGATGCTTCCAAGTTTAAATCACTATCCAAGTCGATGCCAAACCTCGAGAAGCTGAAGTCGGTGACAGGCCTCCAGAGGCAGAATCCCTCTCCAAAACGATGTCCAAGCTGTCAAAGATGAAGAAGAGTCGACCAGTGAGCCAAGCGAAATTAACGGAGATGCGTAGGTTTGCAAACCAAGACCCTGATCTGATTAAGATTAAGCCACTCGTAGGCACGAACCCGACCGAGGTTGTACAGTCATATCTGAAGAAACACCCGAAAGAAAGACCAAACGTTGTTGAGTGGGGCCGTTCCTGTTTATCGCTCTGTTCTCCGCAGGAATGGTGGTAAAAGAGCTTGCTACATGTAGTTGAGCGCTATTGTCACAACAAGATTTTCAGCTTTAGGGCTACCGACAAATGTTGAAATAAAAGACGTTAAGAAGTAAAACTCAGGAAACACTTTACTGTTTAAACTAATATCGCATTATTTCCTGATTATCTGTATCCACTAATGCGACGCGAAGAATCGTATCGGGCGATATTGGAAATACCAGCACCAGAAATCTACCGCCTCAACATATTGTGTTTTGCGAAGATCAACATATACGAACTATGCTAACCCTGTACATGTACAATAAAACTCGCCATTCTTGCTTTTTTTGTGTTTCACGTGGTAAGTCGTTACTCGTCTCACTACTGACTTCAGGAATATGCGCAAGTTCATGAAATGCCTGCGACGATGAGTATCCGTTTGACAAACCTCGAAGGCTGCAGATCCAGTTAACCGGGACTCAATGATCCAACGATTAACTCGTACCTCGACGCTTTCGATTCCATTGACATTGACGTGAAGTAAAACTATAACTCTCCATTTATCCAAAATGTCACGGAGAAACAGAGGTTAAAACTCCAAATGCCGCAAACCTGCAATTTTTTTCACTACCCACCCGCATGCTAATGTACTTGCCTGCAGTCCCGCAAAGTAAGCTTAGAAGCAGTGTCGGAATGGACTGGAAAACCTTTTCCAAAAGGATTCTCTAAAATTAAAACTGGGGTTTCTAACGTTTGTACTGTTACATGACCTCTTTCCCACCACCCTAGGTGAGACTAACGTTTGTACTGTTGATAGGACAATTGGCATTTTTTAACCATGAGATCTTGATAAAGAAGGCGACGAACTTCTTGACTCAGGAAAATAGCTATACATTAGTAAATACTTCAAAGTTCTTGGTCACGTACTTCATCTCAAAATCATCTCCCGCCCACGCCTCATGGCAAAAGTTCAAAACTATTCGTAGCGAACGTGTAGCGCCAGATCCGCACTCTCATTCGCCGTCAATTATATTTGTCGCGCGAAATTCACTAACTTACTAACTATTTAGCGGATTCTGGTGTTTCTTTGCCTATTGAGTCTCCTCGTTATTCTTATCCAAAATTTGTCCGAGCAATAACTTCCAGAGGTCAAGATCTGTAAAAAAAAACAAAATATCAATTGAGCTTCTTGATCAACTGATTGACTTCGAACTTCGAAACAACGAATATCGTTCATAGACAACGGCCAGTTAGCGAAAGATGCAGCGTAAGACAACCAAGCAGAAGCAATTTCCCTCGATGCGGCTGGAAGCATAGCCGTAAGAAGAACGTGGAGCAACGCACAGACATCCTCGATAGACGCACGTACCAAGGCACAGTAGAACTTCCGATGCTACTGTTGACCACGGTCGAGGAATTCGCCTCCGGCTGTCGAAAAGGTCCGACACGCGTGGTACGGAGTCCGTACTACGGACTCCGTACTACGGAACGTGTTGCTGTCGTTGCATCGATGAACATTTCGTGTACTACGGACTCCGTACTACGGAACGTGTTGCTGTCGTTGCATCGATGAAATTTTCGTGTGCTCGTCAATAAGTCGGCTCGTCTAGTAAAATCCACACAGGGCTATTTTTCATTTTTGAGAATTGAGCCGCTCATGCCGAACGTCCGCGTTGAAGTGGGGCTGCATATCACAATAGCAACTGCGTTGACCACTCTGGCTAGTGGCGTGGTAAGTTGAGACAAGGAGGAAACATTTTGCGTCTGGAAGCCGTTGACAGGGATGCCCAGTAAAGATGCCGTCTCGATGTGCAGGATCGACACCAAAAAGGCCACAAAAAAGGCGAGTGGCAATGAGCGGGTGCGAAGGCGTGGCCTCGGCTCGATCTGGACGCGCTGTCCACACACTGGACAGCTGCGTAGTGGCCGACTTGATGGATGCTTAGCCTCAGACTGCAGGTTTGTGAGCAACGTCAACTCCGAATTTGATCTCATACAGACTCGACAGGACAGGAGATAATATCGTTTCGTTGCTAACTTTCGATGGAGCTCCATCAGAACTCCCGAATCGATCCATCGAACGCGCACTTTCCTCTCGATCGCAAGCCAAACTCTATGCAAAAAGGAGTGGCGGAATTCTATCGAGCGCCGACAGTGTAACAAGGATACTTTTTGCCATCCTTGACAGTTGTACGCTCTATTTTCTCTTCAGAGATCTATTTTATTAACGCTTTCTATTGGCTGAAAATAAATTTATACTCTTTATCAATTGGTCAAAATCGGATCATTCTTATTTTCGACCACCGATGGCTCATCTGCCCGGTCTGAACTCTAGGGAGTCAGCACCGTCCAAAGAGCTCAAAGGCAACAAGTATCCGCCTGCGTCTGTCCAGCTACAAACTATGGCGAAGTACGACACCAATTGCAAACGATAGAGAGCAGTTCCAGCCAGGGACGCACTGTCATTACCGAAAAGAGTCCGTCGCCATCACAAGTCCCAGCATTGCCACCTTGTTTTTATTCTCTTGGGGACACCATGGCGGACAATTCGCAATCCACCGATGATCTCGGTACCAACACACAGACAGCTCGCAATGTGCTCTTGAAGCGCAATCCGCACCTCCGACTCAATGACGCAAGCTCTCCGGCGGGTTTCGGAGGGCTTGGGACGCGTCAATTCCTACAGAAACAGTTGATGACCCCTGGATCGGCCACTTCCGCCTCGTCATTCGAAGAAGGAGCGTCGTACGACGGCTTCTCCGATGCAGGAACCCCTGCATCCGAAGATACTTTTGTGAAAGCGGGGACTTCTGATGTCCAGTATGTGAGCCACACGACCAAGCAACCGACCAAGCGACTATCGTCTCCAAGTCGAGAGTCTCTCGCTCGACGGTTGATGGGAACATCTACTGAGAAGCACGGGATGTTGCCGGACGACGAGAGTGTGAGTAAAGTTAGAGAAGAAGACAACGGGTTACTCAATAACCTGGTGGTTAAAACCGTTCCTTCCATTTCAACGTCCACCACAATGGTCCCGTTGTCGCCTCGATCCACAAAGGTGACACGTCGGATCGTTGCTTCACCACGTACGACACTGCGTCGAGTCGTTATCCGCAAAACGGGGGCAGACGGAAAAGTTCATGAACAAGTGCAGTATGTGGACGCTGATGGACAAGTTGTCCAACAAGGTGGGAATTTTTTCAACGCCGAAACGGAGGACAAGTCGGCCGTTGTTCAGATTTCAACCCCAGCAAAGTCTCTACGACGCGTTGTCGTCCGTCGAACTGGAGCTGATGGACAAATTCATGAAGAAGTACAGTTTTTAGATGCCGATGGGAATGTGGTGGAAAGTAAAAGCTCGACTTCTTCAACGACGAGCTCGGTGACGTCCACTCCAATTCGTTCGACTCTTACACGCCGTACCTTGCGCCGTAGTGGACCTGACGGTAAAGTTTATGAGCAAATCCAGTTCCTCGATGCCGAAGGAAACGTCGTGAAGACTGAAGGTGATGACTTCGACAGTATCCCTAGCTCTTCAACTGTAGTGACTCGTACGGTGACCCCAGGCAAGAAAACCCGACGGGTTATCGTCCGAAGAACTGGAGCTGATGGACAGATGCACGAAGAAGTACAGTACTTGGACACAGACGGCAACGTCGTCTCAACTGAAGGCAGTCAGTCCAGCGGAGGCTTGAAGATTGATACTACCACAACTGAAGGTTCTGAGACACAAAGCACGACGAAAGTCACTCGTCGAGTGATCCGACGTATCTTGGTTCGTAAAGATGGCACGAGAGTGGAGCAGCTAGTGGACACTGACGGAAACGTGATCGAAAGCGACAGTGGAAACCTCGTGAGTGATGGAAGCTTCACCGGTAGCGTTAGTAGCGTCACCAGTGACACTTCAACTGGAAATTCAAGCCGTCGAGTTGTCACGCGTCGTGTAGTTGCCTCACCTGTTCGCCGTAAGGTAGTACACAATACTGGATCTAGTTCCTCTGGAGCGGAATCAGAGGAGGAAATGCAGTATGAAGGTGGGGGGTTAAGCTCCAGTCAACGCTCGGGCCGTCGGATTGTTACTCGTCGAGTGGTGACCCCGCAGCGAGTTGTACGACGCATGGTCACTCGTAAGGGTGTCGCGAGCTCTGATGATGAACTTGATATTGACGCTGATTTCGTCCACAGTGAAGGGAGTGTCAGTGGTGATGAATCCATTGGAGGTTCCAGTCGTGGGGGCTCTAGTCGTGGCTACACTGTGTCGGATCGGATCGTGATTCCTGGTACGACTCGGGTTGTTTCCCGTGATGAAAAGGTGGAAACCACTTCGAACCAGACCGTTATTGTAGCAGAGCCGCAACTAGGACAAGCCCCTACACTGGAGAATGACGCGTTCGAGACCCCAAGGTCGGATGAAGAAAAGGCTCCTGTTCTTACCATTGGCACAGCTGTGATCGAGTCATCAGGTGAGATTCAAACACCTTCCGACAACATTGTCGATGCATCGGAAGATGTCGTTGAGTGTCGATCCATTCCGAACAATGAACAGAAGTCTTCTCCTGAAGATGTCACTGTCGAGTCTGGAGCTCATTTGCCACCCGGTAACACAGTCATTCCGACTGTGGCCGCTGGGGTTGTTGGTGCTGCCATCATCGCAAATGCTTCCAGCCCAGAGGCAGAGTCTATTGAGTCTCGCCCCGTCCAAGCCGAAGGTGACATTTCCGTTCCCGAGACCTCGGCTAAGCCTGTTGAAGTAGACCAGCCGAAGGAAGCTGGAGGAGGTTTCTGGGGCTTCTTTGGGAAGTCTGACGAACCAAAAGACAGCGACAAGAAAGCAGCACCCGTTGATGCTGAAGTTTGTGAGGCTGAGAAGGAGACGAGCGATGTTGATTTCGTGCAGGAGGATGCGTCTTCGCCCCGTGCTCTGCACGGTGCAGATGCTGTTCTTCCTGCTGTAGCCGCTGTTACTGTCTCGGCCAAACCGGACGAGGCTTCCGAGGTGATTGTGCCATCAACCAAGACGGAAGAAGTTGAGGAGACACAGCAGAATGCTCAAATCGAAACAGTTGTGGTTGATTCTGTGTCAAGTTTTGCTCCTGGAGCGTCTACCGCCATCAGCGAGGAGCTACCGGCAGCCCAGAAGAGCGACAACGACAAGATCACAGCTGCTACTCTTGAAGACAAGGCACCTGCCGAAACAGTGCAGCTAGAAACCAGTGAGGCTTCTGAATCCAGCAAAGATCTCCAAACTGCTGCAGTAGTCCGATTTGCCGACGTGGAAGCCGTTGACTCGTCTCACCCTGTGGTGATCACAGCGGAAGAATCGGATGTACCGCACCGTAAGACTGGACGCAGTATTTGGAAGTTCTGGGGTGCCAACACTCCCTCTCCGATCCGCGTTGGCGATAACACCACCAAAGGTGCTGCTGCTGGTCTGGTAGTGACGGAAACCACGCAAACCACCGTCGTGGAGGAAGAGTTCGAGTCTGGACAAATTTACCACGATGCAGTCGCTCTAACTGCTTCTCAGCGGTCCAATGAACCCCAAGAAGCTGCAGTGGTGGCCTCCGTTGCAACTGTCGAGCATTCCGTTGCGATTGAAACTGTTCGGAGGAGCATTTCATCGAGTAATTCACCGACGAACAATGTTCCAGTCGAATCCAGTGGGAAATTCATCCGGGAAAGTGAACGTCGAACGACTGAGCTGATGGATGGCGTCGAACCTGATATTGAAGCGGACGATCACTATATTGCAGTCGCTAGTCCTCGTCATCTTGGCTCTCATAGCGAAGAAGGACGTTATGCTGTCAAGCCTTGCTCTCTTACTTGGAGCAACCTACACTTGAAGAGCAAAGACGACCTTTATCCTGTATTGGAAGGTGTAAGCGGATCGGTTAAGGCTGGGGAGTTCTTGGTTATCACTGGTCCTTCCAAGCATGAGAGTCTTGCGCTGTTATCCTGTCTCGCTGGCTTCGAAGATGCTATGGAAGGGAACGTGACGGTTAACGGCCGCAAGTGGAACGAGAAGATGAACCGCTACGTGGCCTTCGTCATGCGTGAAGATCTGTTCTTCGAGACGCTGACAGTTTACGAGCATCTTCTGTATCAAGCAAAATTACGGATGCGTCGAACTCATACTGATGAAATGCTCTTGGAACGTGTGGAACGGGTGATTGAAGACTTGGAGCTCTCTAACTGTAGGGACAAGGTGATCGGCGGAGGAGTCTCTCTAACTGGAATTACTCCTGGTGAGCGCAAGTTGCTTGCTTTAGCCACGTCATTGCTGACGAATCCATCCATTTTACTAGTGGAAGAACCAACCTATGGCTTGGATACCTTCAGTTCCGAGAAAATCGTGTCGAAGTTGAGGTGGTTGGCTTTCGAGAAAGGGTTAACCGTTGCAGTGACACTGCATCATCCTTCCTCGCATTTCTACGGGTTGTTCGACGTTCTGTATCTGGTGACAAACTCCTGTTGTGTGTACGATGGCAAGGCTTCAGATGCTGTGGCCTATTTCTCAACGATCGGGTACTCTTGTCCGGAGTTTATGAGTCCTATGGATTATTTCCTGCTTCAAATTGGAGGAAATCGTCAAGATGGTGCTGTTGTGGCTCGAATCGAGACACTTCAACGCGAATGGAGCGACAGAAATGCTTCTGTTTACGCTGAGAACGAAGCTCGTGCTGCTGCAGCTAGTGAAGATGCTGTGGTGGACGACTACGACCAGAAAAACCGGTTTTACCACATGAGTTGCTGCGGACAATTGGGCCTTTTGTGGATGCGTCATGTGCGACGGCTGTCACGCTATGGATTCGTGTTCTGGTGGCATCTACTGACTACTCTGTTGATTGGTGTCGTGTTCGGACTGGTTTACCTGCAATTGGACTTGGACAACCAGCACGGCATCCAGAACTTCGCCGGTTCTTTCTTCTACATTATCGTCATCCAATTGCTGTTCACTGCCTACCGGACGTTCGTCTTTATGCCGCGAGAAACAGCAATTGCTCTTCGCGAACGACAGGAGTATCGTGGAAGTTGGTACCATCTTCTCTGCTGGTACTTCACCAAGATCATCGCGGAGCTTCCAGCTCTGATCATTCTCTCTATTGTACTGTTTGTGCCGGTGTTTCTACTCGTTGGGATCGGCCACGGCTTCAAGGTCTACGTGTACATGCAGATCGTGCTAGTTCTAGCTGGATGGAGCGCTATCGGCTTGGGATTCCTGTCTCTTGGAGTTTTCCGTGATGTTACACTTGCTCTTATAATGTACAGTGTGCTGTTGGTGCTCTTTGTGGTTTTTGGTGGTCTGTTTATCAACGTGACAGACATTCCGGACTGGCTGGTGTGGCTGCACTACATCTCTCCGGTAAAATATGCCTACGAAACCATGATGAAGATTTTCTGGAAGCGTGTGGACTCGATTGACTGTGACTGGACGTTGGAAGGCTGTGTAGCGCTCACTGGAGAAGGAGTTCTGAAGTACTACAGCATGGAAAACCGTTCAGCTCTCGGTGATTCCTTGATCCTGTTGGCGATTGGGTTCGCCTTTTTCTTCTTCGCGTTCTGGTTCCTGATGATACTGGCCAACAAACGTATCAGTGGTTTGCAGTGGAGATACGACTGGAGTTTCAAGGGCTCACTGGGTAGCAATCTCCAGCGAATTGCCAACGTTACGACCAGTGAGAAACACGCTGCCACTCGGACCAGTACACAGCGGGTTCTTGAAAAAGACAACTACTACATTCAAGTGGAGACGCCACGTATCGGCGGTGGAGCGTGTGATGCTCCTGCAATTACACTTGGATGGAGCAGTTTATCCCTTAAAACCGAGAAGAAGGAACTTGTACTCAATGATGCGAGTGGATCTGCCAAGTCTGGTGAATTGGTTCTCATCACTGGACCTTCGGATGAATCCAACGTAGCGCTTTTGGAGAGTCTTGGGGGTCTGCAGAAGCGTGTGAAGGGTAAAATGACGTTGAATGGTGTCGTCAGCTCATCACAAAAGGTTTCGGAATGCTCTGCGTACGTCGTTCGTGACGATTTGTTCTACGAGACGTTGACGGTGGAGGAACACTTGAAGTTCCAGGCGGAACTGGTTTTCGCTGGATTCGAGCGTGTGGAGATGGTTCTGGACGAATTGGAGCTGACTGATAAGCGTCACATGCTTATCCGGTACTTGTCACCTGCAGACACCAAGCTACTAGCCGTTGCAACGGCATTACTCACCAACCCGTCGGTGCTGCTAGTCGAAGAGTCCACGTGTGGAATGGACTTCTACGCGTCGGAGTTTGTGGTTCTCAAACTACGTCAACTTGCTCGTGGAGGACGTACTGTGGTTGTGTCAATGGCTCACCCTTCTTCCCACGTCTACGCTCTGTTCGACTCGCTCTACTTGCTCGCAGGTGGAGCTGCTGTCTACCACGGAAAAGTGAGAGAAGCCGTGTCGTACTTTGCGTCCTTGGGCTACCAGTGTCCGCAGTACATGAGGCCAGTGGACTACTTCGTTCGTCAACTGACTGTCCGTGACAAGGAGAGCGAAACCAACTCCGTCATTCTGTTCAAGGAAGCCTGGTCTACTCGCAATTCGGAGTTGTGTATCACGGAAAGTGAAGAACCGGCAGTGGAGAGTGGTGACCGGCATCGTATCGGTTGTTGCAGTCAGTTTTCACTCCTGTTCCGTCGCCACCTCCTGCGTCTGAGTCGTTACCGTGTTGTCTTTGGTTGGCACGCGTTCTGGATGGTTGTTCTTGGAGTGATTTTCGGCTTGATCTTCCTTCAACTGGACCTGGACGAACAGCGAGACATTCAGAACTGGGCCGGTGCTTTCTTCTACCTCATTGTGCTGCAGATGCTGGTGATCGCGTACAGAACTTTCGTGTTCTTGCCGAAAGAAATGGCAGTCGCTGAGCGTGAACACCGATTTGGAGGATACTTCATGGTGTGCTGGTACTTGACTAAGCTCATCGCTGAGCTTCCGGCAATGCTATTGCTTTCTGTTCTGCTGTTCGTTCCAGCGTATCTACTGATCGGAATCGGCCATGGCTTTAAACTGTTCATCTACATGCAGTTCGTGATGTGGTTGGCTGGCTGGAGTGCCGCTGGACTGGTGATGTTGATGCTCGGACTGTTCCGTCGTGTCCGTGTGGCGCTCATCACTTTTGTGCTGTTGTTGCTGCTCTTTGTGGTCTTCGGAGGCCTCTTGATCAACGTGGACGACGTGCCGGACTTCCTCATCTGGCTGCACTACATTTCTCCGGTCAAATACGGGTACGAAGCACTGATGAAGCTCTTCTGGGGTCGTATCTTCTTCCTTCCTTGTGGTGGAAGTAATGGTAGTGGAAGTGGGAGCGTGCCGGACGCTACTGTGGGTGATGGCTATGACTTCGGCACGTCTGGCTCGGGTTCGTATGGTGGTGATGGCTGCATTGCCCACTCTGGAGATGAAGTGCTTTCTCACTACAGTATGGACAACTCCCGCAACGCTCGAAGTGACAGTGTTATTTTGCTGGAACATACGGTGTTGTACTTCTTCATTGGTTATGTCTTCCTTTCGCTGCGTTGGCGTCGGTACAAACGTGAGCAGAGGTCATCGACGCAGAATTAGTTCAAGCAAAATATGTAAATGAATGAATTGCACAGAATGTATTGAATGGGTGTACTACAAAGTGATGGTACTATGCAAACTCCACGTAAAACTTACACGTTAGCTGAAGGCGTTGCCGGTGTCATTGGCTGTTTGTAGTAAACATCAGAGAGAGTTTCAGCCACATCGTTAGTACAACGCTGGTGGAGTTTGTAGATTGTGAAACCCGCCAGAGAAACAACAGAACAGATTGCAAGAACGATAACAGCAACCACACTGCCTGCCATACCCGTCATTTGGATTGTCGAGTCACCTGTAGTTGCAGTTGTAGCAGTCTCGGCCTTCGCTGCTTTCGTTGTTGGCCCCCGTGCATTGAGCATCTTTGTGGCGATCTTCGTAAAACTGCGGGAATTGTCGTCGTTGACAACTGAAATGATGAAGTCTCGCACATAAGAGACACGAGTGTACACGCCTGGCGCTTCTCCGCACTTTTGGGATCCAAAGCTCACGATCCCGACCAACGCTTTGTTTGATAACAACGGGCCTCCACCGTCTCCCGTGCAGGCGTCCTTGCCCTTACCTCCCCAGGCGCACATCATCCCTTTGGTTATACCGGAATCACCAGAACTGTCTTCGTAATATGAACTGCACTTCGTGTTGGAGATGATTTCCAACGAGACTTTCTCGAGAACCGTGTTGTAGTCTTCCGTTTCATTTTTGCCCCACCCCAAAGCAATCGCTGTAGCTCCAACTTCATTGTCGGACCCATTCGCGCTAGCCAAACGCACTACATTGATATCTACTGCCTTGTTAAGTTCGAGGACAGCAACATCGTATTCAAGGGTATCTCCGTCGTAGTCTGGATGGATGGTGTAAAACTTTACAGTCCTTACCACCGACCCCATCGTAGCCTTGATATACGTTATGTCGTCACTTTCGACGCATTGAGCTGCTGTCACTACAAACTGCGATGCAATGAGAGTACCACCGCAGAGTACCGTGCCCTCTATAGTGGTGACATTCAGGTGCACAACGTACGGGTACTTAGTTGCGTTGACCGGTGTTCCGCCGTAAATGCGCTCAATGGAGTTGTATTGTGTGGTCGTCGACAAGTCGCTCGCCCTGATGGATGGAAGACCTTGGACGATGGTGACTGCTATAGCGAAGAGATATACGCCCACACAAGCGAAGTTCATTGCTGGTTCCGAAGTCTCGCGTCTTGAATCGTGCTTATCCACTCTCCGATGGAAAATAGGGAATGATCTTTGGTCTGAGAGCTGTGGTGATCTACTGGCATCACCAACTCGATAATGTGAGTCGTTGAATCACTGGATATCCCGCAACTGTTATCATTATCGTTTGGCGAGCAGGTTACTGGTGAAAGCCGTGGGGCTTGTTGTTGAGAATGATAATTGTGCTTAAATTAAGAATAGTGTACGATAACTAACGAGGGAGGTTTGGACCTCGGAGCTTACTGGCAATCCCCTCTTAAATTTGTAGTCAATCTAGTATATGAATCGAATCATTCAGGTCATGATGTCCAAGGGTGCGTCCGAAGAATGGAGATCCAAAGGAACCGAAGATGGCCGACATTGCCTCGGACACCAGAAAGAGTGGAGGGGCTGTCACAGTGTTGGTGTACATCTTTGAAGTTACGGTTGGCATTACCGCTAGAATTTCTACGGATACCATGGATTAACGTCGAACAACTCATTAAAAATGCTTATTTAATAATAAGCATTTTGTCGGCGTTCTTAAGATTAAATGAAATATGAAGAAATTCTTCTTCTTGATAAACGTATTGTGCTGTAATTACGGCTGTGGCTTGCTGCGCGATGATCTCGACAAAAAGGAGGACTTCAAAGGTTTGGTGGTTCCTCTAGAGTACAATATCCCGCTAATTGTGCCCTACGTGCCATAAACTCGCGGACTTGTTCGACGTAGGCTTAACCAGCGTTTGCAATACCAGTACCATCTCTCCAAGTGCACAAGACGTTGTGTTTAGTTTCCTCCTTATCCGTTGGACTGAAACCAGGAACTTAAGCAGGAATGTGCGGATGTTGAATATGTAAATATATTGAATTACTTTGAAAGAACAGAACATGCATTGGAAGGATGCTACTAAGTGATGTACTATGCAAACTCCACGTAAAACTTACATGTTAGCTGAAGGCGTTGCCGGTGTCATTGGCCGCTTGTAGTAAACATCAGAGAGAGCTTCAGCCACATCGTTAGTACGACTCTGACGGAGCTTGTAGATTGTGAAGCCCGCCAGAGAGACGACAGCACAGAGTGCAAGAACGATAGCAGCAACGGCACCGACTGTCAGTCCTTCCGTTTGGATTGTCGAATCACCTGAATTTGCAGTTGTAACGCTCTCGGTCTTCGTTGCTTTGCTTGCAGCTCCCCCTGTAATGGTCGATTGGGCAGCAATTTCAGTAAAACTGCGAGAATTACCATCGTTGACAACTGAAATGATGAAATCGCGATAAGAGGCCACCCGTGCGTACACGCCTGGCATTTCCCCGCATCCAATACCAAAACTCACGATCCCGACCAGGGCACCGTTCGATAACAACGGACCCCCAGAGTCTCCCGGGCAAGTGTCTTTGCCTTCACCTCCCCAAGCACACATCATCCCTTTGGTAATAACGGAAATGCCTTCATAGGGTGGACTGCAATTCGTGTTGGAGATGATTTTCAATGAGACCTTCTCGAGAGACATGCTGGGTTCTCCATCTTCAGTTACTCCCCACCCCAAAGCAACTGCTGTAGCTCCAACTTTGTTGTCGGATCCATCCGCTTTGGCCAAACGCATTTCTTCAATATCTACCACCTTGTTAAGTTCGAGGACAGCAACATCATTTTCTTTGGTAACCTTATTGTAGTTTCCATGGGCCGTGTAAAACTTTACAGTCCTTACCAGGCCTTGTCCAATTCAGTATTACACGGAATTGGCTGTAGTTGCTGCAGTAGTAATAATCTCAATACAACACGCTGCAATAATAAAAGCGGCCGCAATAACTGCAATATGAATTAACCCCTTGAACCCGGCAGCCTGGACCCTACACGTTAGCGATACTTGCTTAACGTGGACCATACAAGTTAAGCAATTATACACTTGGTTTTTGTATGAGACGTTACAGTTTTCAAGTCAATGGGGGGGTAGGGAATGTATCCTTGCTTTCCCGCTATCGACATAGACGATACCCTAAAAAGGCCATTTCCCATCCAAAGAACAGTGTGCAGATCGACCCAGTATATCGCATATGCAGTTTGGAGATGAATCAGCCGCCACCACCCAGTACTTGCCTCACTTTCAGATTCACCTCCACAGCCGCAAAACCCCACGCTGCAGGACAAAATGGCATTCCAAGCTCGTTGGCGCGAGCTCAAGAAGGCCGGATGGACTTCAAGAAACCGACAGGCCTCTCCGTAGACTTCACGTATACGACCCGGCAAGACCAAGAAGGACACCCGTGGGCTAGACTTCTTTGTCGGAGAGGAAGAACTAATGAAGTATATGGACAAAATCGACATCGGTAAGAATGGCTGATGAATTGGGAGATTCCACTGCATATTCTGATTGTATAGTGTGTACAGCAACGCTCGCAGCAAAGAAGAAGGCGAGGCGCGAAGGGTCTGCGAACGCAGCACGACGTCGAAAAGCTCAGCAGGTCGTGGAGACGAAGCAAACCCCCAAAGAGAACCGTACGTGTGCGTCTTGTTCTGTTAGATACGTTTTCCTTTGCTAATAGAGTATATGGTTGGACAGATTGTGGCTAGAACTTACGCGGTAGCCCCAACCGACCTTTGCAGCACCCAACCTCCACACCACCGCGGTGCACGGTGGCTTCAGACGCCGCCCTTCCGCCAAGGGTCACAGCCAGCACGACCATCATCCAGGGACTTTCTCCACACAACACCACGTTTCCAGGACAAAGCGACCCAGATGACTCCAATGAAAGCTCGCAAGGTACTATTGTGTATGGTTCATGTTATCTCCTTGATCTAATCTTGTATCGGTGATGTTTGTTGTGTATTAGACTCGCCTGTAAGTCGGCGGAACCTCGATCCTGACTTTGAAGACGTCGATGGGAATAGCGATGCATCGGACGCTTCTGCGGTTGACAACGACACCGGAAGCAGCCAAGCGATAGGACCAGAAGAGGAATCAAACGAAGGCTCGCGCGTTGGTGTGCAATTTGACGAAGGTTGGTTTAAAGTGTATATACAAGTTACGCACTTGCCTCTAACCTGTATATACTATTGTAGGCGTTGACGGAGACATCAACCGTGTTGTTGAGAGCGATGACTCAAACCAGTTCGCTGGATTTGAATCAGATGCGGAGAATGACGATGGCGGCGATGACGATTCGTTGACTGAATACTTCGATGCTGAGGACGTGCAACTACCTGTTCCACCTGAGCTGCCATTCGGGGATCGATTGATATCTGCCTTCGGTGGATTGGAGAATATCGCAGCCGGCGCCGTACCAGACACCGTCTTGAAGGAGATGGGGGAGGAAGGCTGGTCGGACTTGGTCACGAAAACACCGTACGACTATCTGATGGAGCCGTATGCGGCTCGCTCGTTACTGCAATGCGAGAAGACTACCCGAATCTCTACGATGGCAATTTCGGCCCAACAGCGAAAGCCTTAGCTGCGGCAGAAACCTTGTCAGGAGCGTTCTTTTACTTTACAGCCCGAGCTGTGGGAAGACATCGCTGAGAGTCGAACGATTACTTCGAGGAGAGCCTCGACGAGCGGGTGGAAGGGCAACATGCCAAACAAGTATCCCGAGAGCAAAAACATCCCAATTTTAAGGCCAAGACACGTGAGCAAATCCGCGACGAGTTGTTGAAGGCGCCTGCCATTGAAGCGAGAGAGATGTGTGTCTTCATGGGCCTGTTGATAGCTCGATCAATCGCTCCGAACAAGGAAAAACTGGCGAACCATTGGCGAAAGACTGAAGAAGGTGCTGTTCCCCGGGGATGCTTTGGACGATTCATGCCGCGCGACCGGTTCATGCACCTGTCTCGGAACCTACACTTCAGCTCAAACAAGGACCCTAAAGCTGCTACGGATCGAGCATGGAAGTTGCGCCCAGTTATAGATGCTGTACAGCATCGGTTCGCTACCGGCTACGTGCCTCCTGCTATCATGGCGTTTGACGAAGCAATGCTCCCGTCACGGTCTACATTCAACCGAATGCGCGTATACATCAAGGATAAGCCCCACAAGTGGGGCACGAAGCTGTTCATGCTGTGCTGTTCGGCGACCGCATACTGTATTCGGTAAGCAGCGGGTGTGTCTGCGGACACACCCGCTTTTTTTTTTTGACACTTAAGTTCTTTTATCATGTATGATACAGACTAACAAATTGTTATCGTGTATGGTACAGCTTTGAAGTTTACTGTGGTAAAAAGGAGAGAGCAGGAAATTTCAGCTCGACAGACCACAAGTCAGGACCGGCAGCTGTAGTTCGCAACTTACAGCAAGTATTCGGCCCTACGGCTCCATCGAACGGTGATATGAGGCTGGTTGTCACTGATCGGTTCTACTCGTCGGTCCCGCTATCCCTACAGCTTCTGACAATGGGTTTCTACTCAATCGGTACAGTCGAACCGATCGCCAAGGACTGAGCACGAAGTTGATACCCAAGAAAAAGAAAGGAGACAAGAAGAATCCACCCAAGATCCCCAAAAATCGTCCAGCGAACATTGAACGGGGAACCTTCGTCGTTGCAGAAGCGCTACATATTCCTGCTATGCGAGTGCTGCGGTGGTGGGATACCCGGTCGGTCCACATGCTCAGCACTGGTGGGAGTGTCAAGCCAGACCGTATTGTCCGTCGCGACAAGCTGACAGGCGAGCAGCAGGAAGTGATGTGCCCGCGCATCGTGAAAGACTACCAGACTTATATGGGCGGTGTCGACGTGCACGATCAATTACGCCTACAACGGTAAGTGCTGATATGTTGTATATACATTTTATCCGCCTAACTAATCTTGTATGTACATGTTATAGGTACTCACTGCAGCTCTGCATCAAGTACAAAAAGTACTACAAGGGTCTCTTTCTTGGTCTCGTAGACCTTGCAATTATCAACTCCTACATCGTCTACAACGCCGCTCGAGCTGCGGCTGGACTACCAAAGATGAGTCACGTCAAGTTCCTAAAGCAGCTCCATCTTGAACTCTGCCAGCTGAGCGATGAAGACTGGGAGGCCCTGCGCAGCAACGAGAGCATCAGGCGACCCCGTCGAAGGAGTCAGCTACTACCAGAAGCACGCGGGCTAGCCATGCGCCAGTACTAAACGATGAATGGCGCCCCGGTAACAACAATCAAGGCCGCAAACGGCGAACAAGAGCCTGCAAAGTGTGCTCGCTTCTCAAAGGCACCAGCAACGTCCGTGGGGGCGACTCGTCCACCTACTGCAGCAAGTGCAAGCTGCGAACCCCTCAAAGAAGCCCATGGCATGGCGAGTGTTCCTCTGTGAGAAGAAGCGCCACACGATCAAGGGCGAGCTGCTGTCCTGTTTCGACATCTGGCACAAGTGCTGGAGTAATGGAACACTGGCACCTGCACCACAGCAAGGTGAAAAGCGGACGATTCGAGCGCGGGCTCCTGCGCAGGCTTCGGCGCGCCGCCAAGATAAAGTCAATGGTGAAGGGATAGTTGAAAGTGATCAACAAGCAACTGATGAGTCCACGGCAGGTGACACGCGCCAGTCGAAGCGGCCCCGGCGTGCACTCGACACGACAGCAACTGATTGAACAGCTGATAGCGTCCTTCCATTTATATTGAGTTTCAGTATAGCAAAATATCACACAATTCTGATCGGCTGCACATGTTTTTGGTGATGCTGTTATGCGCTTCATTTTCACGGCTGTGTTCGTCGGCGCACTGCCTCTACTTCACGCTTGTACTGGTTTTGCTGTATGACATACATGTTAGGTTCGCAAACATGTATTATTTACTGCCGAATGATGCACCATACACGATATCAAGAGACACCAGCCTCGAAGACTAGGTTTATCCCGCGGCTATCCACTATACATGTTACGCTTTCATATAGAGCTTTGTATGAGAACCCTTCCCCGTACATACAAGTTAGAGCATATAGGGCTTAGGCTCACATGGGGTACGTTACTACCCCGGTTTCAAGGGGTTAATGCTCCTGCTCGCTACCAACTGATGCCAATGTCGTTACATCCCACATATTCCTGTTCGCACGAAGAAACATGACGAGTTCAAAATTCGCTGGGAGCATACAAGTGCGTTGGGGGGTGAGCACAAGCTTGCACTGTGAAAAAAAACGCTCACATGCATTTGAAGTCGGCGGCAGTTCCTTCAACAGCAGACTGTAGTTGGCACGACTGGGACGCTTGTTTGGCCCAGCAAGAAGAATCTGCGTCGCGTAGTCATCTTGGCGTTTCTTGCGCTTGTCTCCACACTTCGCCACCTCGAATGCCTTCACCACATCTGCCTCAGCCTTTGAAAGCGTGACACCGTTGATCACTTTGACGGCTGCCGCTTCAAATATAGGAGAGTGGACTATACTAGCGTTCGCGTTAAGCTGGGCACGCATCGTGGGGTACTCGCTAATAACCGAGTCAAAAAGCAGGCGGACATCCGCCAAATCGATATCGTCGCACTGCAGCTTCTTAGTGATGCTCTGGAACTTCTTCATGTGCTCCAGCAGCTCGAGGAGCTTGCGATGTGCTGCTCCAGTTGGCACCAACTCCTCCACAGCTTCGACGGTCCGGATCTGGGGACGGATTCGCACGTAGCGTCTAGCATCTCGAAACTAGAACTCCATCGTGTGATATTCCGTTTGATAGGATGCAGGTCAGTAGTTTTGGCGAGCTCGGCGAAGTTATTCACAAGGGTTAACTTGGACATAAGGGTGTTAACCTGTGCCAGTAATGGTTCATATTCGGTAATGTACCGGTTAACCGCGAGATTAAACCGATGACTTGCACAACCAACCAGAGGAACTCCGATTTTGGTAGCGATGGACTGGTTGGTTGAGCAGTTGTCACCGACAACACAAGCCACCATGGGTAGTGTTTTGTCGTATACATCCAGCACACCATCCAAGAGCTTTATGTGCGAATCAGCATCTTGCGAACCATCTTGAAGTGGAGACACAGCAAGGAGCTGCAGCTTAACTGCACCGTCTGCCTCGAACACGGCGTACACAGCAACGTAGTGCATAGAACCATGGGACCAACCATCGAACATGAGCGCGAAACAGCTGCCCAGCGCCTTCTCGAGCGACTTGCCCACCTTCTTGGCTACATCACGCATAGAGTTAACCCCTCTACTCCCAACGTCGTATCTTACGCCATAGCAAAATCACTATGTCGTAAGTTACGACATACGGCAATTAACAATAGAAAATGGATCGGGCAATACTTTAATCAAGTCTAAATTGGAGCATAAGATGCTAGAGGTGATTTGGACCACCTTCAGAACCAGGACGATCTATCTTGATGATTTGAAAGCGGGAAAGAATCCAGGTGCCGACAGTCACACAAACCATTCATTAGCTCAATGGCGCACATCTGACAAGCCGCAGAACAAAGGAATCCGCTGTCGAGGTGGCACGTGACATTGATTTTGGACATTTCAGGCGTCAACTAAAGCCTGTGGGTTGGTCCTTAACTCGGGAATGGAGCCTGATGGGGGGTTTTGTAGGCCAGGGTGCAGTACAGTATTGTGTAGTGGAATACATACTGTATACGCTCAAAGCAATAAGAGGCCTGCGTGTCAATTGATGAGTGTTAGGAAGTGTCGAGTTGTAACACACACTTCCTTGAATTGGTGTACCTTTTGTTGCCATGACTGCAGTTATGTTCTTGTCTGATCTGAAGTAGTGGCGGTAAGTTACGACATTGAGGACTCAATGTGATCGACAAAGGTGTATATTAGACGACATTGAAAATAAAACCTTTTGAAAATTAATACACCGATCTTCATGTCGTGGCTATGCATCATACAAACTCGAAGTAATGGGCGTATGGTGTACTTATGACGTTCATTAGCGTGTTATGGTGTATATTTCTTGGGAACCAAGGGGTTAAGAAGCACACGTGACGACACTGACCTCCATCTAGACATCGAGCGTGTCAGCTCGTTGTCGACTTCCGACAGCGGCATATTCCGCTCGACGACCCATCTCATCCACTGGAAGCGATGAGACGTCTCTTCAGACACGAACCCAAAATCCCGGAGGGTACTGTCCTTGGAAGACAGCGTTGCTGCGTATAGGTCCTTGAAGCCGTCGTGCTTGTTAGCCAGGTGCCCGATCAAGTTGGAGTATCCAGTGTTGGCGATTTGCTTGCGCTCGGAGCCACAATGCTTACACCGATAGAGGCCATGACCAAGGTTCTCGTAGAAGTAGGCGCAGATGTCTTTGTTCGTCATTGTTTAGACTGAGCGGGAGTTTTTGAGAATGAAAAGGTCACCATGCAAAAGGATTCGTACGTGTTTGCTGTTGGCCAGTGATTTAAGGTAGTTAGGTGGTCAGTATGGAGTATAATGAACGCAAAAGAGCTGGCTTCTCGGGTTAGGACGTCCATCAGTTCAATTGTGTCTTGCCATTGCTATGCAAGCACTTATGTTATATTGTATTGCAATTTTCGAGAAATATCATATTTTATTTTTTGTGAATATCCCAGTAATCCGTTTTTTTTATTTTTAAAAACTGATTTTATCGATAAGTACTGAAATTTTTTATTCAGACCCCTGGTCCTTACCACCGACCCCATCGTAGCCTTGATATACGTTATGTCGTCACTTTCGACGCAGTGAGCTGCTGTCACCACAAACTGCGATGCAATGAGAGTGCCACCACAGAGGACCAGCTCGTCATCAATCGTTATTTCCAGTTGCACAATATACGGGTACTTAGTTGCGTCGACTGGTGTTCCACCGTAAATGCGCTCGACGGAACTGTTTTGTGTGGTGGTCGACAAGTCGCTCGCCCTGATGGATGGAAGACCTTGGGCGATGGTGACTGCTATAGCGAAGAGAAATAGGCCCACACAAGCGAAGTTCATTGCTGGTTCCGAAGTCTCGCGTCTTGAATCGTACTTATCCACTCTCCGATGGAAAATAGGAAATGATCTTTGGCCTGGGAGCTGTGGTGATCTACTGGCACCACCAACTCGATAATGTGAGTCGTTGAATCACTGGATATCCCACAGCTGAGATCGTTTGGCGAGCAGGTTACTGGTGAAAGCCGTTTGGCGTGTTGTTGAGAATCAAATGGTTTGGACCCAAAAGAAGCATGGATACTACTTCCACAATATTGGTGTAAACCTAGATTCGCTTTCTCCTACGGTTCGGGTAAGGTTGACATTGCCGCTGTGTTGAGCTATGTACCCGATACTTATTAACTGACTGCGGAATGAATGATATTAGCCGTAGAAATTCCTGTGCTACCAGGTCCAGTTGGGTTAATAAACGATCGAATGATGAGCTCGACATGGTTACTTAAAAACAAGCATTGTTTTAAAAAAGTAAACTACATGTCAAACCACACGGAAGAAGAAGTTCTACTTCTTTCATCGAGTTGCAGTACACTCTTGAAGGTTTCAGTGCAGTGCTTCTGTGTTGCAGCGTGTTGCGCGATATTATATTTTTTGGATGATATATATTGATATCACTTGGGTCTAACAACTTTTATTAGTCGTCATGTTGGCGTCCAAGTCCAACTGCTGAATGCGTAGATTAATTCCTTTGGAGAACAGAACAGATACTGTATAGAGAGAATACTTCGTAGTAGTGTTGTAGGATGCAGCTCTGTGCGCAAAACTTACACTTTTGCTGATGGGGTAGCCGGCGTCATAGGTTGTTTAAAGTAAACGTCGGCGATAACCTCAGCCTCAGCCACATCGTCATTATGACGCTGGTTGTGCTTGTAGATACCGAAACCTGCTAAAGAGACGACAGCACAGATTGCAAGAACGACAGTTGCAACCACACCACCGCCTGCTACTCCTTCCGTTTGGATGGTCGAGTCGCTTGTCTTCACAGTCGTAGCAGTCTCGACTTTCTTTTCTTCCGTTGCAGATTCCCGTGCATTGAGCGCTTTTGTCGCGATCTCCTTAAAACTGCGGGAACTGCCACTGTGGATAACCGAAAAGATGAAGTCTCGAACATAAGACACACGTGTATACACACCTGGTACTTCCCCACACCCAATACCAAAACTCACGATCCCGACAAGCACATTATTCGAAAATAGTGGACCCCCAGAGTCTCCCTGGCAAGTATCTTTGCCTTCACCTCCCCAAGCACACATCATCCCTTTGGTAATAACGGAAATGCCTTCATAGGGTGGACTGCAATTCGTGTTGGAGATGATTTTCAATGAAACCTTCTCGAGAGACATGCTGGGTTCTCCATCTTCAGTTACTCCCCACCCCAAAGCAACTGCTGTAGCTCCAACTTTGTTGTCGGATCCATCCGCTTTGGCCAAACGCATTCCTTCGATATCTACCACCTTGTTAAGTTCGAGGACAGCAACATCATTTTCTTTGGTAACCTTATTGTAGTTTCCATGGGCCGTGTATGACTTTACAGTCCTTACCACCGACCCCATCGTAGCCTTGATATACGTTATGTCGTCACTTTCGACGCAGTGAGCTGCTGTCACCACAAACTGCGATGCAATGAGAGTACCACCACAAAGGCTCGGCTCGTCATCAATCATTATTTCCAGTTGCACAATATACGGGTACTGGGTAGCGTCGACTGCTGTTCCGCCGTAGATGCGTTCAACTGAGTTGTTTTGTGTGGTGGTCGGCAAATCACTGGTATTGCTAGACGGAATACCCAGAACAGCGACGACCCCTACTGCGTAGAGACACACAGTCACACGAGCGATGGATGTGATGTTCATTGATTAAGTTTTGTACTTGTCCTCGTTGAAAAATAGGAAGTGAGTTATGATACAAGAGCTGGTGGTGCAATAAATAGGAAGTGAATTATGATCCAGGAGCTGACAACTGAGTGTGGATGAATAGTTAGTTCACCAGATATTTCAACTCTTCTGGCAGTTTTTGTTATTTTTGTCATTGTGAATCAACTTGTAAGCTAAGTAGTGTATGGAAACGCATGAACCGCTGCTGGTAAGGGGGGAGTAGGTTTGCCAGGAGAATGATTTATCAGTACCTTCATGCCTGGCATGACTTTGTGTAAATCTAGATTAGGGAAGGTTACCGTTACGCGTGATTTCTCCTACTAGAAGCATTGCCGCTAGCCGTGGAAATTCCAGTTACAATCAAATGGTGAGCGGTTTTAACGTTGATCAACATTTGATTGTGGCTCGTTGGGGTGAGACCAGAAGCTGCTTGAATTGCAGAAACTACTGCTTATTTTAAATTGCAAGTATTCAGAGTACTTGTGCATGAAACTCTGTACGTAAATTTTACACTCTGGTCGATCGACTAGCCGGCGTCGGGGGCTGCTGGTAGTAGACATCGGTAACCATGTCGGCATTACGGCGCTGGCGGTGTTTGTAGACAGTGAAACCCGCCAGAGAGACAACAGTACAGAGTGCTAGGACGATAGCAACTACGACACCTCCTGCTAGTCCATCCGTTTGGATTGTCGAATTGGTTGTTGTTGTTGTTGTTGGTGTCTTGGTTTTCGTTATGTCGATTGCAACTCCCTGCGCACTAGTTAGTGGTGCAGCAATCTTCGTACTGCGGGAACTGCCGCCCTTGATAACCAACTTAATGAAATCTCTCACGTAAGACACACGAATGTACACACCTGACACTTCTCCACAGCCGAGTCCAAAGCTTACAACTCCAACTAGCACGTTTTTCGAGAACAGTGGACCCCCAGAGTCTCCCTGGCACGCGTCTTTGCCCTTACCACCCCAAGCACACATCATCCCTTTAGTAATAACGGAATCACCTGCGTAGGATGGAGAGCAGTCGTTGTTGGAGATGATTTTCACTGGCACTTCCTCTAGAATTGTGCTGGTTTGGCCACTCCCCACCCCCAAACATTTGCTGTAGCTCCAACTTTGTTGTCAGACCCGTCGGCTTTGGCCAACGGAATTCCCTTGATGGTCACCGCTGTTTGAAGCTTGATAACAGCAACATCATTGTCGTGCGTATCGGCGTTGTAGTAGGGGTGGATCGTGTATGAACTCACAGCTCTCACCACCGATCCCAACGTAGCGCGGATAGTCATCTCGGTATCGAATGTATCGACACAATGAGCTGCAGTCACCACAAACTGTGATGCAATGAGAGTACCACCACAGAGAAATGAACCTCCTTCTTTGTTGATATTCAGTTGTGCAATGTACGGGTACTTAGTTGCGTCGACTGGTGTCCACCGTAAATGCGCTCGACGGAACTGTTTTGTGTGGTGGTCGACAAGTCGCTCGCCCTGATGGATGAAAGACCTTGGGTTATGCTGGACGCTATAACGTAGAGAAACGCACCCACACGAGCGAGGTTCATGGTGATCCGAAATCTGGAGTACGCTTTTCAATGGAAACTTAAAAGTGAGATCTACTTAGTGGTCTACCAGCAATTCCAGAGAGTGCGCGGTAAGTTGGTTCATTGCAGGGTTGTGAAAAATAAGATTGTTATTTAATTGAGCCCCAAGACTCGGGTCAATCAATAATTTGTTTATTGCAATTTTGTTTTCAATCATATCATCGAGTTCTGATTGGTAGAAAACCATCTAACCGTAACCTTAACCCAAACCCTTGACTCTCGCTAAAGCTTTGTGAGAACTTTAACTACACCGCTTTCAAAGCGTGGCGCTTTAACTACGATGGCTTGTGGGCTGAGGTATTTCGCAGTTGGTGAGAACTCCTTCGTAATGGCATCAAACAGACACCGCACGTCCAATATAGTCGCATGTTTGGGTCTTGCAGAAAATTGAAAAGTGAGGAGACTGCTGGAGTGTCGAGCGCTACCTCAGAGCTGTCTCGTCGAAGTTGTTTACGTCGTACAGGCCCAGAAGACCACTGCTTGCTCATTATTGATGCGTTAAGAGTACTCATGTAGCTCGTGACTTCACAATAACGTGCAGAACGCGAGCTAAACGAATGGAGGATTATTTGGACGTGATTGAGACCTCGCTCAATCAATAATTTAGTGTGTTTTAATTGAATTATTTGAAAGTCAAATTGTTTTTTTCACAACCCTGGTTCATTGGATATCCCACAACTGGTACCATCTCTGCCTTCCGTATGACTCCTCCTATGGTGGAGGACATTACTAGAGTGTTTCTCAAAATTAGCGTAGATTATTTTGAGGGTCGTATACGGGTCGGGTCGGGACTTTTGCTCGGGTGTTTTTCCAGACCAAAACTACCGACCCGACCGAAACAAGCTATTCGTTCCAAATCGATTCCTGTTAACGTGAATGTGGTACCGATAGCACTGATAGAGTGCTTATGCAAGACCTACATTGTGCAAGCTCGTGAAGCTTAGCTGGTTTCTTCGTCACGCCCCTCGCCCTCATAGTCAAAGGAAAAATCGGGCTCGTCACCTTCACCTTCATCACCGTCGCTGTCGGTGCCGCGATCGTCCTCTCCGTCGCTACCACTGCTGCTGCTGCTGCTATCGGCACTACCACCGTTTTCGTCAACTTCTTCAGCCAAAACAACTTCATCTTCGCTCTCGGAGTCTGAGAGTCCTTCAACCTGAAGTAGATCGATCGGCAGCGGAAGCCCCGATTCGTCCTCAGGTACTGGTGTTGCTTCGTCGTTCGTAGTTTTACGGTTCTTCTTGCCTTTTTTCTTACTCTTGCGCTTTTTTGAATTCTTTGCCGCACCTTTCTTTCTGCGACCAGCAGCAACGTTGGCGATCTTTGCGACGTAATCCTGTGAAATACGTCGGATTGTGGCCACGAATGTGACTATGTTGGGGTGTGGACTAAAGGCGCTGTTTAGCTCACGATGAAATCGCTCTAAGGATTATTTGTTCGCGCCACTGCGGTCGAAGCCGTGCACGTTCCACTCCTCAATGTTGTAGCGTTCTAGCCATGTCGCTTTGAAGTAACCCCAAAAATGAGTCCATTTTGCAAGAGAGTAGTCAATTCCCTTAGATGCGCAACGAGCGCGAATCTCTTTCTTCACCCACTTGATACCTTTGTGGATCGACGATCGTCAGCATATCAATAACACCTCGAGTCATAGATATCTGGATTTCTTCCTCTGGTATGTGTAGGATCTGCTTCATCCGACGACGAAGTGCTTGCTTCCAATGGAAGAGACACCCGATTATCAGCGCGTTTTCGAATTGTTTCTGACAAGCTTTGATCAATTGCTTCTCGAAGTCGCAAATGATTTCACTCGGAGACAACTTCTCCCCAGTGTCTCGGTAAATGAGTTCAAGTATGTCAAAGTACATATCTTCGGTCTTACCAGTGCACAAGACAAAATAGACTGGTACGTTGATTTCAGAGGCCCGGTCGTGAACCATGACTACGACGCATTGCTTGAACCCTCTAGGTACGCAGCGAAAGGTGCCATCTACAAAAATGGTCACGCTGTGGTACATCAAAAGCTGACGAAGCTCCGGGTGGGCTTACCCAACGATTCTTTGAGGCTTGTCTTTGGGGTCTGGACTTGGACGAGAAACGTGGAACTGAAAAAACTTAACTTCTTCCCCTCAACCATTGAAAGCGGTGGAACTTCAATCATACCGAGACGATGTGATCCGTAATGCTTACGACGAGTCCGATAAACCCGGCTGGTTACCTGTTCTTCGGACAATCCTGTGCGAGATACATCATCATCTGGATAGTAGCTATCACTCACCTCTTTCCATATTTCGTGCACAGGTTTTGTGAGATCCAAGATGCTCAATGTATCAACCATTTCCTTCATTTTTCGTGTCACATCCAAAGTATCGCTGGTTTCGTGCTGTACAGAAGCACATGTATGCTCATTGATAACAACCTTTCCGCCTGTAGGATGCACGTCCAGCCGAGCCTTGCATTCAGTTCTGCGGTACACACTGCATCGTAGCGTGATTTTCTTCTTGGAGCTCCAGCCTTTTGTGTATCGATAGCCTCTATAGTGCAGACATGTTTTTCCCTTCCCACGCCCTTTCGACTTCTTGGACTTTCGAGATGAAGATGATACTTCCTGGTGCGAGGAGCTCGATTGACGGGTCATGGACACAAAATACTTGAGCCAGCAAGCTCAGCTTTGGCAACGCCGATACGTTTAACCTAGCTAGACACGTGGCTTTCTTGGCGTTATATCTGGTTGTTGAGGAAGTCGCGAAGGTGGTTTTCTTTTGGTACGACAGGAGTTGCATGTGTTGCCACTAAGAGTCGCCACTAAGAATAGCCGAACCGGATCATGCACTCCTGCACCTGCAGCTGTCAGCACACCAGAAAGATGACCTGCATATTCTGTCGTTTCATCGCTTCAAGGTATCTTCGTCCCGACCAAAAGTCCCGACCCGACCCGAACGACACGATTTGTACCGACCTAAAATCCCGTTCCGACCCAAATACGACCCCCAAAAAAGTCTACCAAAATACCAATAGGGTCGTCCGTCCCGAACAGCAGTACCAGACAACTAACTTAGGACAACAGCTGCCGTCAACTGTGCATGTGTGTGTCCAAGCATCATAGATGACGGAGGTCGTGGAGATGACCGAGGTCAAGTCCGAGTAGACGAGAGATGCCACAGAGGTGACTACTACGGAAACAACCAACGAGGAGATGACCGAGCCTAATAAGTCGTCAGAACTAACTAACCACTAGCACATAAATCTATAGTATGTATTACATACTGAACTAAGAAATGCATTTCAAGTTAGTCGTCTAGCAGGAATACCATTGACATCCGTGACGTGGTCCGTGGTTTGTGTGCTGTGGTATAGCGTCCACGGTTTGTTCCAATTCAGTGCTCGTACTTGAGATTTGCGGGAGCTCGAACACCGAGCCGATATGATCAGCGTATGCTTCATTGCTATCTTTCCATGGCGGCGGCATGGGCGTTTGTTATGACCATACTCTACAAACGTGAGAACGAGGGGGTGGTATGTACATGTACACGACGCTGTATGGTCACTTCGTTCAGACTCAACTATCAACAGCTTCCACGCTTCACGCCGGATCGTCTCTCACAAGTCAAAGCACAGAGCGAGAGTTCATGGTGCAGAGTGCTAGCTGACGGAGTGCCAACTTACATCATTCCGCCCATTCCACCCATAGGAAGAGCAGCCGCGCCAGGCTCCTCCAGGTGGTCAGCCGTCATTATGAGCGACGCCACGCTAGAAGCATCCATAAGAGCCATGCGTACGATCTGGGCCGACTCGGGTCGATTATACCAGTGTCCACCAGGTTCACGTACTCACCGGTCTGGGCGTTGAAGCCGAGCTCAGGCGAGTCATTTTCCAGCAGGTTGCCCACAACGGCGACACCTTCGTGACCGGCGTTCTTGGCGATCTGCGTAGCGGGGGCACGGCAAGCGCGCTCGACGATCTTCACGCCCACCTTCTGGTCCAGGTTGGCGCACGAGTCGTACAGGGTGTTCAAGCTGCGCGATGCCCACAAGAGGGCGGCACCTCCGCCGGGTACGATGCCCTCAGCCATGGCAGCACGGGTGGCGTTCAGGGCGTTCACAATGCGGTCCTTCTTCTCACCAACTTCAACCTCGCTGACACCGCCAACCTTGACCAGCATCTCGGGAGTGGCAGTCTCCAGGCCATGGCCCAGGCCCTCCGAGATGACGGTGGCGCCGGTCAGCACAGCCATATCCTGTAGATTGGCCTTGCGACTGTCTCCGAAGCCGGGGACCTTGACAGCGCACACCTTGACTCTGCCACTGATCTTGTTGGTCACTAGAGCAGCGAGAGCCTCGTTCTCCACGTCCTCAGCAATGATCAGAAGCGGACCGCTGCTGCTTGGCGACTATCTCCAGCATGGGGATGATAGATCGCAGGCTCGAGACCTTCTTCTCCACCAGTAGAATGTACGGGTTCTCCATCTCGCACGACTGGGTCTTGTTGTCCGTCACGAAGTATGTCGACATGAAGCCATGGTCGATCTTCACGCCTCCAGCTCGTTGTACAGCGGTCAAGATCTGTAAAGCCAAGTTGGACTATTTTTTAGGCGGTCCTAAACAATATGTGTCAGACAAGTTTCCGGTCTTTTTTTACTTGAGTTAACTATAGAATGGGTCGAGACCTGATTTACTGTGACCACGCAAGTGGTCACTTTACAACTACTTGGTTTTTGTATGCAGGTTGGAGGGCTCTGGTGTGGCCCCTCTGCTCCCGCAATGCAAATCTGGAACTGCCAAGACGTATACTTGATGTTTGTATGGAGATTTCGGTGACCACACGATGGTGTGACCACTTCGCTGTCACCCACGGATAGTCCATAAAAAATAAGTCGTCACATTTTTGGCTTCGAAAAAATCTGATAACCAGAGAAAATGGATGTCACCATGGAGCAGCGTTGGGGCTTCCTCTCGCCCTGGTGCAACGTCCTGCTCTATCGTATCCACTACCGCGTACTCGAGGAGGACTATACTGACGCTTGGGGCCCACCTTCTCGTGCTCTCCAAGTGATTCTGCCCACACGAACAGGGATCTACGGGGAATCTCATGACGAACAGACTTTCCAGATTGAATTCCAAAATACGAGAGAAGCGCTCGCTTTATTGGCAGCTGTAGCACATGTGGACTTGGATGGATGGAGGTATTTATTATCCACTTATTGTGGATTAAATTCCACAGGTCAGATTGAATCTGCAGAAGAGGATATTCCAGTTCGCTTCGTCCTATTGATGGAGCGGCTGGCGGAGGTGGATTTAGTGCAATTATGCGGAATTACCCAACGTCGCGTTGTCAGTGAAGGATATGTGAATTGTCTGCAGAGAATTAGTGCTTTAAGTGGCAAATTAGATCCGGATCAACCTGGATTTGATGTGGAAATCCCAGTGCGAGTGATTTTTAACTCTTCAAGTCAAGCACCGATCCAGATTTTAGAAAGCATTCAGAATGCTGAAAAACTGATTCGTGAAGAATGGGAGAGCTACAATTGGAGCTTGGAGAATCAACCAGTGGAGAATGGACAATTGAGGTGTTCTTTTCAATTGGAACCGATGATTGGAGACTTTACTGCATTGGGTTGTGCATCAGATTTAGCGGAGATGATGGCTCAATTTGTTGGAGAAAATGTATGGTTCTCTCAATTATCATTGACAGCGTCAATGGAACTGAGGCCAGATCATAGAACAACCCTCATGTCGTTCAGGCAGATGATGGCTGTGATTTTTGACGCTACTCGACGGAGTGAAGAACTGGCGAACACGAGATACTGCACACAGTTAGAAACATTCCGGACGGATAGTCCACTTCAACTGGGCAATGTTGTTCTGGACTGTGATTCCACATTGGGGCCTTCTGAATTCGAGTCAATGTTCTCTGCTATCGTTCTAACTCAGACTACGAAAAAACTGAATATTAAAATGAGCCCAAGAGTGAAGAATCGAACGGATCGTCGACACTGGTGGAAGTGGCTAGCGTATGGTTGCTTCTCGGAAAGAGCTCGGACACATTCAGCGTTGCAGTCCGTTATACTTACTGATATTGACGACATGAGTGTTGAGGACATGGGGCATTTGTCGGCGGTGCTCTCATCTGAACATCCTGAAGAAATGTTATACGGAACAGCTCATGGTGTAAAGATTCAACAAGACATGATGTTGAGGAAGAAAGCTCCAGTACAGTGGTTGCTTACGAACGAAGGACAACCTCGGGTGGGGTGTCCTCCTGTGAAGTTCTCGGGAGCTGTTCCTTACGTACGAACGTTCAGTGATGATGGGAAAAGTGATCTGGTGAATGTACTGATCCCAGGGTTTGGTCGGTGTCTGGTGAATCGCGAAGATTTAGTACCAGGGCAAGACCAACAGCCCAACGGTTGCAGCTGGGGGTTAAAGTCTCTGGCACTTCAATTTGCTGAACATTCACCTCTGAATTGTAGAGGAGGTCTTCCTCGCTTGTTATCGGCTTGTGGATCTTCGCTCCTTTTCCTTACGATCGACGGACCAGGGGGTGAGGTCGATGTAAATGCTATCCTAAAGAGTTGTCCTAACCTACTGGAGCTTTCTCTTCGCAAGGGAGGGATTCGTGTACTGCTCAACTTCAGTGACTTCCACGCACGAAAGAAATCTGTCCCAAAGCTTCGTTTCAAGTGGCAAGACGTTGCTGGTCTCACTACTGACTTGAGGAATATGCGCAACCCGTTCACGAGATGCCTTCGGCGACTGAGTGTCCGATTGATTAACCTCGATAGCTTCGGATCCAGTAAATTGGGACTCAATGATCCAACGATTTACTCATACCTCGACGCCCTTCTACAGATGCTGGCTGTGAACCAAATCCTCGAGTATCTGGAAGTAATTGTACCGTCGGAGTGCCCAAACTACCGAGATTTCTTCAGGATACACCACCTCAGGGCGATCAATCGAGGGCGAAAACTTTCGATGACGATGAAACTAGCGTTTTTGAGCATCGTGGCTACCAAGGTGCAATCTTCAACGCACAAACATGGCAAGGCAATGAAACGTGAAACTTGGTCTCGACCAACCCAGTGTTATCTCGACCGCAGCGTGATTTCGAATATTTTAGGGTTTGCGACGTCCCCTGTGTTCCGTCAAGTCTACTTTCGAGAGAAAATGAACGATGGATAACACTTCAAATTTGCTCCCTGAAGAACTATTTGGGTGTACTAGTGGAGCGGATGGCGTACAAGATGCAACACTGATGGCTAATTCCCCTATTCGATGGAACTTCAATGAGCAGAATGAACCCGTAGTAACTTCGGATGTTATGTGAAGCGGTTCAAGAGTTTTCATCTACAACCAATCAATCGCTCGATCAGACTAGATCTACAGAGTAAAATTGCATTCTTGATTGCACTGTGGACAACCAGCCCCAAATTGAGAAGAGAAAGCCGCGTATGAACTGGGAACGTCGATGCGAATGTGGTGAGTACTATTTTCCAGTTTGCAGCATCGCCGATTTTGCGAAAGGTGTATATGTGGTGTAGTAAAATTGTTGCATTCACTTTGAATGAAATTATCATACGAGTACATGCGTAGAGGTAATAGGTCTCTCGTTGCGTGGCAAGAAGCTCGTACCTATGAGTAGAATTAAGCGTTGCAACAAATGATTTAGAGCAATCAATTCAGGACGCATTCAGAGAAATATTTGATGACTAGGTCCGATTCCATCGATCAACAGCAGATTTAATCTCACAACCTAAATAGCTGAACCCATAAGCTAACAATGGCTACTGGAGTTGACTGGGAGTTTCTCAAGCCTTGGACTCGCGTGCTAAAATGTCATATCGACAACAATCCGTGTCGAGTACACTGTAGACCTTTCGGTCCATGTCAGCTCTATATCGCCGTAACGTTCCCTAGTTCCCGTGCCCAAGAAAAAACTCAAATGATGAAAGAGGGATTAAAACTATTGGCCGCAGTAGCCCGTGTGGACTATAACGCGTGGAAATATCTACTGTTAAGTCACTGTGGGTTAGAACTAGGTGATTGGGAAGAAGACTCAGAGACAGAAATTATTGTCCGCTTCCAGCTGAGAATCCCCAGTAATGCCCAAACGGTCCAGAATCTCGTCCTGATGTGTGGGATTCAGCAGCATAATTATCTTCGTCGAGAATACTCGAAAGCATTGGCCAAAATCGCAGCTATGGACACCAAACTGCATTCAAAGAGATGTGGAATTGAGATTTCAGTTCCAATAGAAGTTCGCCTTATTGGTGAAAGGGGTAAACTAAAGCAGTTGGATGGAGTTTTGAGGCATCGAGAGGCTGGTGATATAATACGCGGGTATTGGGATGAGGGAGCGTTGTCACATTTGGAAGCTGGATTCAGGTGTACCTTCGTGTTGGATTTAGCAATAAACGCCGATCTGTCATACTATGAAGATCGACTTGACTTGGATATGGCGAAGAAGATTGAAGAATTGATTCACGACAAAGTTTGGTTTTCACATTTTTCGCTGCGTCTGGACGTTAGTGAAGAAGTTGGGAAATCTAATGGAGATACACGATTGACAAGGGAAATCGTCGGGCGAGTAGCTACGAGTCTTTTTAATAGCACTCGACGCTTGTACGAATCACCAACGAGTTACTTGGAACGTCACGTGCCAACGACACGACAACAAATCGACAAGCTTTCACTATCAAAGCTCTACGTGACACCCCACTGTCCGAATGAATGGGAAGCGTTGTGTTCTGCAACGACAGTGAGTCAAACTGTGCGAAAACTGGAGCTTTCGTATATGGCATTTGAATCAAAACATTGGTGGAAGTGGTTGGCCTACGGCTTCTTCTCGAAGCAAGCTCGAACGAATTCTTCTCTGGAAGAGCTTACTTTAAAACATATTACACGTATGACCACCCCCGCGATCGACGCATTTTGTGCTGTCTTGTCATCGGAGATCCCCGAAGAACTGCTATTTGGGTGTACAAGTGGAGCGGATGGCGTACAAGATGCAGCACTGATGGCTAATTCCCTTATTCGATGGAACTTCAATGAGCAGAATGAACCTGTGGTAACATCGGATGTTCTGAAAGTTGCTACTCCGATTCGTTTCTTGCGGATTTTGAGTGGGAATGCTGGAAGTGAGTGGGTAAATGCTTTAATCCCTGGTTATGGCCGGTGTCAAGTCCAACGGAAGAACCTTGTATTTAGTGAACCAGTTGGCATTCGTCCTGGGAATAACTTGAAAACTCTCGAGATGTGTTTCTCGTGTAGCGGGGATAACGATTTTAGCGGCCTTCCCTTTTTCTTTGCAGCAATTGGAACTTCCCTGAAGACGTTAACAATTAACACTGGAAGCCTGGACGTTGATGTAAAAATGATTCTAGAAAGGTGCCCAAAGTTGGAGCGGTTGTGCCTCACGAATCGAAGAAATGATGCTGTTACCTTAAAATTTTCTGCCTATCACGCTGCTGGTTCCCCGCTACCAGCTATTACGATCAACTTTAACGATACCCCAGCATTTACTCGTGAGCTGATGGATACCAAAAGTGCTCTTGTGAATTCGTTGCAGCGCCTCACCGTTAGTCAGTATTACGATGAGAAGGATCGAACTTGGTCGGCCAACCCTGAATTCAGGCGAGAGCTGGATGCGATCATAAACGTGCTAGAAAACAGCGAAAGCCTCGAGTATCTCTATGTCAAACTAATAGGCGATTTCTCGAAGTACGTTAAGCTGTTCAGGATGTTTCATCTGAAGCCAATCAAGCGATCAAGGCTAGATCCACAGTGTAAGATTGCATTTCTGAGTGTGCTGTGGAGAACCGAGCTGCCCCTAATGGAAAAAAGGAAGACAAAAAGACTTGAAGGTAGTTGTCTGAATTGGGGGAAACTTGATGCGAATGTGGCGACAAACATTTTCCAGTTTGCGGCAGCGCCGATTTTGCGAAAAGTTTACGTGCAGTCTGAGCCGCGTTTGTGGCGTAAGTACATCAGATGTGAATGATTTTTGGATTCTGATCATTTCGCTCTGCTGTGCCTCATTTTGCTGTGGATCAACTCGGAAGAGAATTCCAGCCTAGCGAAGGCCAAGTTTTACAACAAATGGCATTTCTTTTTTACTGTCCTTGAATCGAAAACGGTTCTGAAATTTATACGCGCCTGTGGCGATGCAAACGATTTTTTTAATGCAACAGAGGGAGACTGTAGCGTGGACGGTATGAGAACCTTATTACAGCAATCCATTTACAATATCTAAAGCAACCTTCAAACTCATTTAGTAAGGACGTAAACATCGTTAACGGATCCATATTCACTTCGCAGCGGTTGAGCACGGCGGCAACGAAATCCAACCCTTTTCATAGCAGGCTTGGTGCCGACTGGTTCTGGTGAATGAACGGCCTGCTGACTATTATCACGCTACGACCTTGAAGATTTCATTTCCGCGAACACGTTTCCCAGCTTCGGGTAGGCTTTATCTTGCACGAGTCTTGTGTTGAGGTTTGGAGCAACCCTGCTTCTGTTGTTTCCATACGATGAATCTCTACTTCGATCACCGGAGTTTTTTTCAAGTGTAGCGATCGCATTGTACTTCGACTTAGTTGGCAGGAATCCACAGCTCGACCTCATTCTTCAGCTTGCATCCAAATATTTAATTCCTCGTATGCCAAAGAGCTTACTATATTCCTTTAACGCCGAAAGAATCAACCCTCGTCGATTTTCGCCAGAGTTGGTTCCTCTATAAACTGATACGCTGGTAATGATGCGGAAAGTTACTTAGTTACGACTTGCGCGAGCAAATACAGTAGTAGATGCAGAAGCTACATGTAATTGCAGCACAAAGCACACGAAACTGCAATGTAGAGCGACAAACCGGTGTCGATCATCAGCTTATACCGGCAAGTGTGAAATCCAACAGTCCAATTTACAGTACATTTAGTTGACACTTTATCGAATACTACGTAAGGCAGATGCATATGTAGGAGATGCATTCTTTCTCCGGAAAAACCCGAAGTGAAAGATGAAGATAAGTTCTCAAGTGTCCTCGATAACACATCTTCATCTCTACTTCGGATTCTTCTGGAAGGAATGCGTCTCCTACATCGTCTAGCCGACAATTGGTGACGTCTTGCACGATATTGACAATAGAAGAAGGACATTTCGCTGAAGAAACAACAAGTCCTTGCTCACACTTCACCCCCTCCCATCGATCCACAGTGTGTGTTCTAATTGAGATCGCGATCTTGTACTCAGTAACCATGGTCCCCAGCTAGCGAAGGCCTGCACTCGCTCCATTCAAGATTTGTGATTGCGGTCTCTGTGGATTTCCAATGTTCTGTACAGCGGGATCTTCACTTACGACAATGACGGAATTCGGCAATAGATGTTTTGTCCGACATCTTGTTCACGTGGTTTTCTTGTTGCCTACAATGTCCACCACCTCAAACCACACAGAGCGCGTCATACTGCCCAAATGGCTGGAATTCTGCCCCGTAAACCCGAAGGAGCACTTGAACCCTTGAGAACGGAAGTCGCAAAAAGACCGCATGCACCAGTACTGATCACTTTGACTTCAGGGGATTCATCACTCCCTTGAGTCGTCCGACCTGTGCAAGTGATTGAGGAACTGCCGACCGCGCCAGATCCGATGCCCGCAGACACCGAAGGTGGCATCAAGCCGACCTCGCTAGTGTCCTTGCCGAAAGCTCCTTGACTCCATCAGAGCCTTGATGCGAGGGTTGCCTTTGGTGGCCACGAGTGTCGTGTGGAAGATGGTAACTGGGGTTTGCTTGAGGGATCTTCACTCGGGATCAACTTCTCAAGCCGAGGTGATAAATTATCTAGTTCATCTTCGCACAAATCTTGGCCACCGAAAGATATACCCAGAGGCAATATCAGTCGGTCCAAATCGTGATTCCAAAGCTCTTTCTTGACATCTCAGGGTAGCCAACGAGGATTGGAACGTCCTTTGCGTCTCTTTCCATCGGGAATCGGGGGGCATCGCCATCTTGAGTATGAACACGTCGATAGGGTATTCGCTTGCTAGATGCGAGGATGGAGACGATAAGTAATGCACAGGGGGAGCAGTAATACTACAATTCACAGGGAGAACATTTCGATGAACATGGTACAAAGTGAGTTAAAAATAAACCTTAGGAAGTTTAGTTAAATTTTTAACGTACGCATCGCGACACAATCTACACTTTACGTAGATACTGTGTAGTCCTGAGTTGGTGGTTCTGCTGCTTCTGTTTGAACAACAATCTCTAAAATAAATTCTCAATACTCTGCAAATCACCCGTATCTTGACATTGTTTGCTAACGCTAGCCCGAATCCTTACGGATGCGGAGGACCCTGTTGTATCCACCATTGTCCTTACAGTTTATTGTGCCGTCTGTCTCGCAATCTGGTAGTCTACAATGGCACTCCGTTGTAGGCATCCAGCCACCATTCACGAAAGTAAACTTGTCGAGCAATTGGGGGTGCCGCAAACTCCAGTATTTGGTACAGAACGTGCTGACCCAGCTGAATGTGACCAGAGTCTGTGTCTACCTCCACAACATTCGAAAAGATGCTGAGAAATGCTACTTTGGACTCCATTGACAGTGGAAGAGACCTGCTGATTGGTTTCAAATGGTGCGCTCTAAAGTCGTCAAAATATCCGAAGTACTCAGTAGGTGCCACCACGTCGAGGAACTCGAGAGTTTCGTTCACTTCCAGCATTCGCAGTAGTTCGACGATACATGACTTGATACGAACCTCATCGAGCTCTTCCCCTGCATTCCGTACACAGTTCAAGCGAATTCGCAGTTGACGTAAAGCTTTCGAGAATAAATTGTTGCTGTCTTGCAAGTCTGTAGCAGCGGCCACTAGATCGGTCCAATCAGTGGTAAATGATGCAGCACAGTCATTCAAATCCTGAAAGTTAAATCGAACGTCAACCACACGCGATCGCAGAGATAATTCTTCCAGTTTTGGGCAGCATTGAAGAATCCGAGCGCAGTCGAATTCGACGCACAAAGAGTCCAGTGTGAGCAATTGTAGCGAGGGTCCGACGGCTTCCAAAAATGTCCAAAAGCCATTCATAACTTGGCCGTCCAACCCCTTTAACTCAATGGAAAGTGACGAGATTCCACCATGATTATCGTGAGAATCTGTAATAGATCCCAACTCATCCCGTCGAAGGAGACACCTTCCATACCCAGGTACGATAGCATTCACCCACTCACTCTGACCATCATCATTGAATGTCTGGACTTGGATGGCTGGCAAGTCAAGCATCAGTTCCTGCACTTCTTCACCGACATGGTGGCAAATACGAGGCTTTGGCTGCAGAACAGCATTACATTCGGTGCATTGATCGCTGGAAAGTCCAAACAATTCGTTTTCCGGGTGCTCCGAGGTCATCACCGCTGTGAAAGCCTCAATGTCAGCAACACATACTACCAATGGAGGTCAGAACGAGCGATTTCAGTGTAGATCTCGCTCGTTTGGAGAACAGTGCGTAAGCTACCCACTTCCAGATCGTCGCTGTTGGAATATTTCCAACGTTAGAATAAACCCAGAGGCTTAAATGGAGCCTCTCTGTCGTCTGACTGGCAACCATCGTGGACAGTAGAGCCTCGAAGGTCCATGAGGGTAGCGACGTATCACAATAAACTGCAACTGTGTCAATTTGGAACAGAGACTGGTTGATTGCAGAGTAATATTGCGTGTTCGAATCTGCTGAGGAACGCCGCGAACTATCAAAGACACTTGTTACCAGTTGACCAACGGATTTTATCGCCAAATGTTCATCGGCTTTTAGCTCGGAGTCGAGCTTCAGAGATAGCGATAGATGCGAGAACCAAACATTATCCGACAGTAACATGTGTACGATCTCGGACATCCCCCGGTTCACAGCGTAATTGTTAAAATTCGCGATCATTGGCTCCAGCACGAAAAAACACTGCAATCGACGAGGTTCCACCACCATGTTCTGCCTGTAGGTTTCCCACTGCGCTTTAATGATTTCCTCTGCTCGTGCAATTTTCACAAGATCATCCACCCAATTTTCGTAAACGGTTGTCTAGCTCGATAGAGCACTCGAATAGGAATCTGAACTTCTTCCTGCTTGTTAATTCTCTGAGAATTACCACCAAGTGTAGCAATTTTCTCTAAATCAGCAAGAAATGCTTCACTTTGATTTTTCCATTGCGAAACACCACAAAACTCCACAAGATCCGACCCAAATGCTTCCTTTCCCGTTTCCTCCACATCCAAAAGTACTAGAAATCGAGCTGGTATTTCTTCTTCATACTTTTGGCCACCCTCTTTGCCCAAATTCACTCCACAATGCCTCGATAGTAAATATTTCCAGGCATTTTGATCCACGTGAGCCACTACAGACAGAAGCGCCAAAGCTTCTCGGACTTGCTTGAATTTTGTGTGAAAAACTTCTTCATCAGAGTAGAATTTCCTCATTGGAAGTGTCACTACAAGCTGCTGCTTCTGGACGCCACGCGGTCCATCTCCATACTGTAAATGGTTGTAGTCGATCCGACGCTTAAGGGCGTCACACCATGGCTGTAGGAAGCTCCAGGTCGCCCTTAACACTTCATCGTCGCGGTTAGTTCGCCATGGGGTTTCGAAGCCCCAGGTCATGTCCATCCCCAATATAGTACTTTTTGAATTGAAGTTTGTACAAAATACTAAGTTTAAGACTACTATGTTTTAGGTTTACTGTCCTGACTGTCTTCCTATTCACAAAATCCTGTTGGTGAAAATGTGGTCAAACTCTTGTGTGGATCTTTGACGTGGCGAGCAGCGTGGACATCGACGAGTGTGTGTTTCTCTGAACTGGTAGTGGCGCTGAACTAGGATCTTGGATCGTCATCAGAAGAAGAAGTTGATTTTTCGAGTTCACAACAAGGATGTGAACTACGAGTGGTGTGGAGATTGATGATGCTGAATGGCAAGAGATAGTAACGAAGCTACTTGAGTTCATACGGCAAGACATAAATGGTGATGACAACCAGCAAATTTTGCAGCGTTGGATTTCGAACATGGGCAACAGACACATCTACGACCACATCGACGTTTTTCAAGTCTGCTACTGCTGAACCAGAGTGCTGTAACAGCAGAGATAGTAGAATCATTACAGGGTTCGACATTACGCTGCAACTGTTTGTACTTTCGGGGCCGGTAAAGTCTTTTCGCTGTGCCATATTCAGCCGCAGTGAAATGAATCTGTTGGTGTGGATTATATCCGAACGCTTTAGCCATGTTTCACGCACCACTCGACTCGATCAACAACTACTAAACAAGGAAATAAGCATCGACGATTCCAGTCGCAAATACTCGGCTGGAGCTGTTGGAGATCGCCGCACAGCTGTGTAACTCGTCAAGTGTCAAAGTGTTCATTTTTGACACTGACGTCGGAATGCCTGATGTCGAGTACATTCTTCGCATTATCGACAGAGTGCTTGAGGCAACGCGTACGTATAGGAGTGAGCCTATTGGTTGTGCACCGACGGGTTGCGAGACCCAGTCGTTGTAGAGGAGAAGTGGAGAAAGTCGAAGCATTGCGTGATCACTAACAAAAAAAAACTTAAAGAGAATGCATGTATCAAGTCCATTTCACAGACTAGGTACTTCAGCTCATTTCATACTAGCTCAAGCGAGCTTCACCACCACCTTGCCCAGGTTCTTACGCGCGTACATGTAATCGATAGCATCCGGGATACTTTCAAGCCCTTCAAACTTGACGGGGTCAATTCCAGGAGCAAGTTTCTTCTCCTCGATCAATTTAAGAAGACGTTCCGTGTGCGGGTGGTAAAGCTCACGGTAGTGGCCCGACACGAATCCACGCAGAGAAGCCGACTTGAAGAGCAGCTTAGGCACAAGTTCACTAGCCGTGAAGGTGTCCTTGGCCCCGTGGTACCCCGAAATGTGTCCGAACGCGATGATCCGGCCCTTCACCGCGATGTTGTCGACCACAGTTCGGAACAAATCACCACCCACAGACTCGAACACGAGGTCCACGCCGTTCGGATACTCCTTCTTCAGTACCTCGTCCACATTCTCCGTGTTGTAGTTGATCACGCGGTCGCACCCAATGGACTTCAAGTGCTCCGCCTTGGCGTCTGAACTGGTGGTGCCGATCACGTGGTTCCCCGCTAACTTCGCAAGTTGCACGACGAACTGACCCGTGCCACCCGCCGCAGCAGTGACCAACACCGTCTCGTTCGACTTCATCTCCCCCGCCTGTTCCAACGCAATGGAAGCGGAACTGCCGCACACGATCAGCGGAAGAGCATCAGGTGTCGGAGCCGGCACTTTCACCACCAGTTTCGTGTCCGTCTCGACGTATTCCGCAAACGCTCCCACCTCTGCAAGACATCAACGACCAAAAACAACAAAAAGATGCACTTTGAGTCTGAATCAAACAGTAAAAGATCTGCTGAATGCCACGTACTTCGGTAGGCGATGGCGTCCCCCACTTTCACGTCGGTGACTCCTTCTCCCACTTCCTGCACGACACCCACAGCGTCCAGTCCACAGCCGAAAGGGGTCGGTTGAGCGCCAGTGTAGACTCCGTTGGTGACGTTGACGTCTGTGGCGTTGATGCCGACAAAGTAGTTTTTGACCACAATATGTCCGGGACTGGCCTTAGGCACTTCCGGTTCTTCCACTAGATGAGTGGCTGCTCGGAAGTCCGTGGACTTGGTGTGTACTTCGAGACGCTTGTAGTTTGGCATTTGGTGGAAAGGGGGGGGGGGAGGGAGGACTCGAACCCCTTATATTAGGTACTTATTTCGAAGCCTGTTCGAAACAGGCGCATTGACGTCTAAGCAAGGTTACTCCTAACTAATTTCCTACGGCTACTCGGTTACCCTTAGTCTATGACCGGTACGCTTGAATTTCTTGGGAATTTTGCCCAATGGGCCACCGTTGATGAGCCCCCAGCCGGTGCCTGGCCGGGTAGAGTACTGCGACCGCGCCAACTCCTTGAGTCTTGTCTCCGTGTTGTTGTGCCTTGATTGGTCCCGATGTCTTAGAGAAGAGCTTGTGAGTGATGGGAAATGAACAGAGAAGGGCAGCGGTGAGAGAGGAGAGCAGAAGTCGAAAAGGGCGACGGAGGCGGCGGTCAGTTCGTGGATCAGCGGATGCTAATCCACTGGGCCACCGGCGAGCCCCCTGCATTTGGTGGAAAGTGTCGGACTTGGATAGTCGACAATGGTTGTGTACCGTAATTTGGGTACAGGTATGTCGCATGCTTACGTCAACGAGTTGCAATAATGGTTGTTACAGCTCGTCATTGACTTGTATCCGCAGCCTCGTAATATTCAAAGCATCTAGAGAAGGAACCAAAAGTACTTCTTAAATTGTGGAAAGCTTAAAGAGCAATTGTTTTTCATGCGGTTTGGAGACATCGGAACGACATTTACTTCCGTCAAACGGTAGCCCAAACGCCAAATATCGGCAACCTGCAAAACTCCTTCAAGAAGCACTACCATATTATCTAACATCACGCGGTTGAACTGGATTGTGATCGATCTACTCTGCTAACCCGAAAAACTGGTTTTGAAGCAACGACGCTGAAAGGGCAAACAACATCTGGATCCGCTGGTTTAGTGTATCAAGTAAGGTACTTGAGGGTTCAGCTGGCTCACACCGTCACATTTAGCTCGTATCCCAATTCATTGTAGTTTTACAAAAAATACTTGTTGATTCTTCGTATTAGGAGATGAACTGCATTCAAAATATTTGCATATTCAGGCGAAAGTTGTCGACAAGTAAGTTCTCTTCAGAGAGGAAGCAGTAACCCCTTATACCGCAACAACTTCCACCAAAAATGTTGTCTCGAAAACATTGCAAAACCCAGCACAAGAACACATCGAATGGTATGAGAAGGAGTTGTAACTAGTTAGCGGGTTTCTCGTCTGTGTGATTCTATCTCAAGATTCTAAAACTCGCAAAAGATTATTTTCCCAGTTGGGCCGAATCACGTCGTGGTTATTCTCCGTGATAGTTGCGTTGTTGGTACTTGATAAAGATGAAAAGCGTAAATTAGGAGCTCACGATATTTTCTTGTAGACTTGCCCCTTGCGAAATTACTCAATACACTTGCTCTCGAACGTGTCAGTACATTCGTCAGACATCAACTGACCCACTTCACGAGCAAGCATCACTGAATTGCCGCATTGTCGTCAACTAGAAACGTAAAATTACATACTATAAAATTTTGAATAATGCCAGCCAAGGACACCTTCACGGCTAGTGAACTTGTGCCTAAGCTGCTCTTCAAGTCGGCTTATCTACGGGGATATAGCTCAGCTCACCACCGCCAATTCTACCATCCACACGTACAGCGTCTTCTGAAGTTGATCGCGGAGAAGAGACTTATTGACCCGAAGGGCTTGAAAGTATCCCGGATGCTATCGATTACATGTACGCGCGCAAGAACCTGGGCAAGGTGGTCGTCAAGACGTAAGGAAGTCGCCATTGAAAGCGATGCATTCATATTGCTCGGAGTGTTATCACTGTTCACTTATCGGCTAGTAGTAATTCGCAGCGTTTTACTTATTGCGGCCGGAGCTGCACGCCTCGTATCCCTCTTCTTTACCTCCTGAAGCACTGTTCTTACCGTATTCAGCCATGTTGTGGTGCGATTTGACTTGCAGCGACAAGAACAAATAGGCAACAAACTGCAAAACAATCGCAATGAGTGCCAGAGCTGCCACGTCGTAGTAGCGGTTGGTGTAGTCCATACCCAGGGTCTTGAGATAAACTTCACCGTAAACAGGTACAGCCGGGTAACCAGGAGCATCGAAAGACAGAAGAATTCCTTCAAGCTCATTGGCCATGAGAATCTCAAACGCGTAGCCGAAGATTGACAAATGCCTCAACCAGCCCACAGAGTCTGGCATCGTCTCCGTATTGAGCAGGAAACCACCAAACAGAAGCATAATCAACAACACCACAGTAGCGGCGAGGTTGGCAGAGCCCACACGTCTCGACAGAACGCCCACCAGGAGGCTAATAGCTCCAGATGCCACGTTAAACAGTACCAAAGTGAGCCAAAACAGCAGGAAGCGATCCACTGAAGCTTGAAGAGCCATGATCCAGTAGAAAATGCACGCGAAGATCGATGCAGGTAGTACTCGAAGTAGTAGCGAGTCCAGTGTCATTTTAGCTAAGAAATAGCTGAAGGCGCCGTAGTACATGGCTCCAGTTTCACGCAGGAAAAGTGGACGTTCTCCAATGAATAAGTCCATGGAACTCATGCTTGCGAAGCCGAAGAAGGTTAAAATGAAGAAGAAAGCGCCCATGCGGTTCTGGAAACCAGCCAGGTTGTCCGACACGTTGTTGAAGATCAGACCTCCAAACAGAGCCAGCGTCAGACTCAGCACCACGTGCTGCACCAACAATGAACGATGGCGGAAAATGTTCTGTGCTGTGCGTTTGAACAGCACGCGGATCTCGAGCATACTGGAGTGAATGGAAGTCGTCAAGCTCTTCGATTCCGGAGTTTCTTCCATCACAAATGGAATCGAATCGGCCTCAAATGCAGGGCTTCCAACTGGCGTCTTAGGAGAAAACTGCTCGTTTTGAGTCTGCACTGGTGGAATCACAGTGACGGCAACCTTCTCCGGAGCTTCACCCTGGCGTTGAATAGCTGAAAAGTTGCTTGTGTCGCTGGCAATGTCGAGGATAAAGTCCGCAACATTGTCGCTTTCTGGGCACTTGAAGCCTAGATCTCCAAAGTGCTGCTTCGAGTCCGTAGGTGAGCCACTGTACAGTAATTGACCCTTTCCAAGTAGCATGATCTTGTCCAGAAGCTGGAATGATCGAGAGCTCGGCTGATGGATACTTAGGACCACAATACGGTTGTGACTAGCCAACTCCTTGATCAGCTTCACAACCGAGTGGGCCGATGAACTGTCGAGTCCGGATGTAGGTTCGTCCAGGATGAGGATCTGAGGTGACGTCACCAATTCCATTCCGATGCTCACGCGACGTCTCTCACCTCCAGAAATGCCTCGCTCGGAGGTACTTCCACCCACTGAACCAATACGAGAGTCAGCGACGTGACTGAGGTTCAATTCTGCGATAACTCGCTGCACCATGGCCATCTTCGCAGAGGTTGTCATGGACAAAGGCAGACGGAGCTGAGCGGAGTACGAAATGCACTCACGCACTGTAAGCGTTGAGTACAAAGTGTCATCTTGTTGAACGTAAGCTGCAATGCGTCGATATCCCTTGGTAATTTTGCTTCCGTCCAGTAAAAGTTCACCCGTAAACTTGGAAGTGCCGTTCTTCATCGCTGCTAGGGCGTTCAGCAACGTCGTTTTACCCGATCCACTGGGTCCTAACAAACCAAGAACTTGTCCACACGATACTGATCCTGAAATCTCATTGAGGATGCACTTTTGCTCGACGGATTTCTTGTCACTGGCGAAGCAGCTAATGTTACGGAACTCCAAAGTATTCACCGAGTGCGACGTAACCTTCAGCAGTTCCGTCTCCAAATCTTCCTTCTCTCCACGACGGGATCCGCCCACACAGCAGCAGAACGAAAAGCAGCCAAGGAGCAAAATCGCAGCGAGAGCAGCACAGGCTACAACTGCCAGACCTTCTCCATCTGTAGATTCGGAATCGTCTGTAGTAGCTGCACTTAACGTTCCACTTGCACTACCAGTGTCACTTTCTCCAGTACGTTCACAAGCGGATGCCTTGCACGTAGCAGACAGAGGCAATGGAGATCCTTCAATGACAATAGAAAGAGTAGAGGCATCTGCGACTTGAATCTTAGCTGGCTTCCCGCTTAGCGATCCTTCGATCAGGGATTTCGTCATCGTCGAACACTCCGAGCCACATTTACAGTTGATCTCGTCACATTCTCCGTTAGCACTGCCCGTGGGGAAGGAACACTGCGTCATGTTACAATCGATAACGTGTTCACTGTTCACCGTCTCCTTGGCCTTGTACACTGCAGCTACACAGTTCGCTTCACCCTGTTCATCCCGTTCACAACTCACATCAAGTGCTCCATCGGGGAACAACACCTGGAGATCACTGGAGAGAGTGCACGTGTACGTTTTACCTAGAGAACTCGAGTCGTACGTGAACCCAGAGACACACGAGTACTCGGAACCTAAAGCAGACGCACACGCGTCGTCCTCGGAACACATGCGGCATCCCAACCCGCTGAAACCATCGAGACACTCACAGTCACCCGTTGCATCAAGTTGTTCATAGTCGGAATCGCATGTGGAAGCGCTAGAAACGACAGAAAGCAGTAGAGCTGCTGCTCCCAATACTAACGACAAATGCATTGCGACCTAGCAACAGAAGTCGGAGAAATGAAGAATGGCCAAGTAGACATGCGTTGCGCACGGAGCGGTTGATGGTAGCGGTACAGTAAACCGTAATATTTCTCGTCGTAGATAGGGCAGAGGAATGCAAGAATGGCTGGGAGATTGGGAAAGAGACTGTATCCGATTTGCTGTACGTCTGGCGCGCAAGACGGTCTTGAAGGTCTTGAAGACCAGGTTTGACAGCCGGAAGTTTACTCTTCCACAGAGTAAGCATGCTACACTCAGCGACAAATTATTCCGGCCACCCCTACTTTTGGCCGCTAAGGGCTCGCCGGTGGCCCAGTGGATTAGCATCCGCTGATCCACGAACTGACCGCCGCCTCCGTCGCCCTTTTCGACTTCTGCTCTCCTCTCTCACCGCTGCCCTTCTCTGTTCATTTCCCATCACTCACAAGCTCTTCTCTAAGACATCGGGACCAATCAAGGCACAACAACACGGAGACAAGACTCAAGGAGTTGGCGCGGTCGCAGTACTCTACCCGGCCAGGCACCGGCTGGGGGCTCATCAACGGTGGCCCATTGGGCAAAATTCCCAAGAAATTCAAGCGTACCGGTCATAGACTAAGGGTAACCGAGTAGCCGTAGGAAATTAGTTAGGAGTAACCTTGCTTAGACGTCAATGCGCCTGTTTCGAACAGGCTTCGAAATAAGTACCTAAGAGCGTCTTTGCCACGGTTATCCGTCGAGTTAAGTTAACTGATAACTTTGAAGCTGATGAATTTCGTCTTTGTTTCGTCAACACTTAACCTGACCAAGTTGCGTCGATAGCACGCAAGTGTTTTCAACTGTGCGTCAAAACGCAATATGAGCAGTGACAGAGAGGACTCCGACTCAAGCTTCCAGGCCGATGGAATTGCAGAGACTCCGGCTGTTGCTTTCGATGAGGGCTTAAGTGCATGTGGCTCACCATGGCTGGCTCAAACATACCACGAGTTTGCGCTGTCCCAGGACGAATTTGACTTGGCTAAAACACCGTCAAGTGCGCATGTTGAAGTAGGATCGACGCTCCAGGTGAACCCTCAAGCTGTTGTCGTGGAGCAGGGCTGTGTAGCGGCGCCGGATACTATATCTCCTCCCAAAACTTCCCGACGAGGCATGGAAACAGGAGCTAGACAGCGCACGAAGAAAGGAAGACCTCCAAAATGCAAGACGAAGGAGCCATTTAACTGGACCGAACCGCGGATCGAAGCTCTGCTAAAGATCCGAAAATACAACACTGCTGCAACACGTTTAGCATAGCTGTGCTCTCGTACAGCAACATTCCCAAACTCGAATCCTCTAGACTGCAGCAACGACACCAGCGCCAAAAAACTTGATTTGCTGCAGAGGATGTTAGCCGGAAATCACTCTTCTCCTGCTGCATTTTCCAGAAGCTTCTCAAAGTCGAGCCGAGTGATAGTGAAAACATTCCTTTTGGGGGCTCTGGAGGTGACTAGAAGTGCTGCGGTGGCTGCTGCTGAAGCCGCAGCGCACACACCTAGTGCGGCAGCCTTCCTGCTGTCCATGGAGGGGGGGGGCTCTTTAACTCGATGACTTTTCACTTAACTACCTCATTGAGGTAGTTAAATGATAACCGTCTGGTGAAGTCGGGTCAGCCAATCACATAGCTCCTGAGTTATTGTGCGACTTAACTTAACTCGACGGATAACCGTGGCAAAGACGCTCTAATATAAGGGGTTCGAGTCCTCCCTTCCCCCCCCTACTTTTGGCCGCTACTCAGTCAATTTTTAGCGTATCGGGTTGTCGTTTGAGTATGATCTGTCTGATGTACGACAGAGCCCAGGACTTGTGTTAACAACCGCAGTTTTGCGGTTTGAAGCATACCTCACATACAACAAACTAAACAGCACATCCGTCCCAACTTCCGGCCACCTGTCACCATACAAAATGTCATATATATGTATCACAATGATAGCTGTATTTGTGTATTAGTAGTGAGTTTTCGCTCCTTTCTTCTCGATCACCTCGATGCAGCGTCGCGTCATGGACTCAATGAGCTTCTCAAGTGCCGACACTTCAATAGTCCCAAGCATCTAAAACCGCTGCTGTTAGTTCCGGCACAGATCCATACTGGCGTCCATTGGGATAAACTTTTCGAGCCATCAGTGCCGACAAGTTTTCTATCGGGCTTAGATCGGGGGATCGTGCAGGCCAATCGAGCCCTGCTCGTCGAAGAAGTCTCTAAATCATTACCGAACCCCCTCCATTCTGTCGTATGACCGTCGTTCGTGCGGGACGACGCACGTCATGCCAGTAGTGTTGCGTTCCATCAGGCCTGAGCGTACGCTCGATAGCGTCACGAGAACGCTTAGCTTTTTTCGCAATTGTCCGAATAGTAGTCCGCCTTCTCTCAATCCGCAAATGCTCCCACGCTCTTCATCTCTCAGCCGCAGTGCCATACCACGGCCAAATTGCAAACTGTCCTCAGCACCAAGCTGCCACGCGCTCCCCACCGGCGGTGGCACCGACGCTGTGGACGGTTGGACGAACAAAATCACAAATGCAGCTATCATTGTGATACATATATATGACATTTTGTATGGTGACAGGTGGCCGGAAGTTGGGACGGATGTGCTGTTTAGTTTGTTGTATGTGAGGTATGCTTCAAACCGCAAAACTGCGGTTGTTAACACAAGTCCTGGGCTCTGTCGTACATCAGACAGATCATACTCAAACGGCAACCCGATACGCTAAAAATTGACTGAGTAGCGGCCAAAAGTAGGGGTGGCCGGAATAATTTGTCGCTGAGTGTACTGTACAGTACATGTACTGTACCTAAATACAGTGCAGAAAAATTATAGAAATATAACTGGAAGAATGAGCTGACTCAATTTAAGTCAGGCGAGAAGATAAATATTTACCACATTGTTTTAAGGTGAAGGGTTCCAGCCAGTTAATGTGACTCGGACCCGATGGAGTGTTACTGACAAGTATACTTCTCTCTCAGAAATGAGACGAGGTGAACAAAAATTGTTGTGTTAGTTGGCATCCTTCGTGCTGGTTGCACATGTATTAACACGTAAAGTGGCAAAGATAAATGTAGGTGCAATTCACTAGGTAATCCTTACATTTGTGAGTGCAAACAATCTCGAGCGTATTTCAGGAAGGAAATTGATTCGATTAATTGGATTTTCTGGTCTAAAATGAATCAATGCTTAGTCAAGTCGAAAGTTTAACGAGAGAATTTTGCTAAACTTTTCGGTAGCGTCCTCAAATTAAAAGAGTTTCCTTCTTTTGTCGACAATAGATCCAGTACGAGCAGTACCAATAATTTGTCGCCGATACCTTCCATTAACCTGTCGGAATGGAACATTGAAATTGTGATTCAATAGAAAACATTGCAATAACACAGACAACCGTTCAAAGGACACTATTATTGAGGCAGGCACATCGCTTGATGTGATGCTCTGAGCTTGAGCATGTGAGCATCGAACTCTTTCTGCATTGCTTCCATTCATTTGTCCTTGAGATCTGAACTCAAAGCCTCCTCAACACTGGATGGATTTCCATGCAATTGGTCCATTGTTTGTGCCATCACGTAGTCGTTCATGCGTACGTTGGGCTTCTTTTTCCTTGATGAGCGTCTTGGAGCTCTTGGTAGTGCTGTTTCAATAGGTGCAGGTGTAGGTGCTGGCGGCTTTTCTTCTTCACTGTCCACATCCTCTTCATTCGCCTCACCATTTACCTCACCATCAGCTCCCACCGAAACAACATCATCCAAGGTTCCAAATGCCTCTGTCGAAGCTCCCACCGAAATTGTATCTGTGCCAGCTGTGCTTTTGCCAAACTTCTTTTGCTTTCTTTGCAACTTGTTATTTGGCTCAGCAACTGCTTTGGCTACGACACTATTCTCTTTATCACGTGTGACCGAAATTGTATCTGTGCCAGCGCATCGAACTCTTTCTGCATTGCTTCCATTCATTTGTCCTTGAGATCTGAACTCAAAGCCTCCTCAACACTGGATGGATTTCCATGCAATTGGTCCATTGTTTGTGCCATCACGTAGTCGTTCATGCGTACGTTGGGCTTCTTTTTCCTTGATGAGCGTCTTGGAGCTCTTGGTAGTGCTGTTTCAATAGGTGCAGGTGTAGGTGCTGGCGGCTTTTCTTCTTCACTGTCCACATCCTCTTCATTCGCCTCACCATTTACCTCACCATCAGCTCCCACCGAAACAACATCATCCAAGGTTCCAAATGCCTCTGTCGAAGCTCCCACCGAAATTGTATCTGTGCCAGCTGTGCTTTTGCCAAACTTCTTTTGCTTTCTTTGCAACTTGTTATTTGGCTCAGCAACTGCTTTGGCTACGACACTATTCTCTTGAATCAAGCAAAAAAAAAAAAAAAAAAAACGCACACAGCGCACGCAGCTAGGTTATGAGCCCAAGGTTGACGAGCTTTGGCAAGTAAGATGACGGATTCTACGAGTGGAGTATCGACAGCTGCAACCTCAGCTGCAACATGTACAGTGATGACAAGTTCAAGTAGTGCTGCAAGCTCGAGCATGGTGTCGACGATGGCTCCAGCTGCTGGAACAGCTCAAACAATGTCTGCTACGGCTACAGGACAACCAGCCACGGCTATTGGACAGACTGTTGCTACTCAGGCTAGGCCCAAACCTTTGGGTACTAGCAAACCACCACTCTTTGATGGGGTTTTTGAAGTCTATCAGATGAGGCTGATGCTTTATCTTGAGCAACGAGATTCATGGAGAATTGTGACTGGAGAAGAAACACGGCCAGTTGAAGAAGGAGAAGCACAAAGAGACTTTGATGCACGAGATCGATTGGCAATGGAGACAATAATCAGAGGACTATCTGATGCTGATGTCCAGAAGGTGTGTGTTTACAGGCGAGCTATAGACATTTGGAATGCTGTGGTCGCAGAGAAGACTCAGCGTGACTTCTCGTATGGAGTGCACTTGAAGCGGGAGATGTATACACACACGTACACACCTGGTAAGAAGATGGCTACATACATTCAGGAGATGACTACAATGAGACAGAAGCTACAATACATGGGCCCACAGTTTGTTATTGACGATGTGGAGATGTCAAGCTTGTTGTTAATGGGAGTGTGCACAGTGCACAGAGAGATCGTGACACAGTTTGATTTCTCGTTCAGACAAGGAAACCCACCTACCCTGCAGCAGGTGAAGAATGCTTTACTTTCGAGAGATGAAATGGAAAAAATGGCGGCTGGTACAGCTAAAGACAAAGGTGAAAATAACTCTGAAGCGGTAATGCAGTCAAGCCATGCTGGTAAGGGACAAGATAACAAGACTGGAGGTGGCAAGAAGCCCGTGGTGCGATGCTTTCACTGCAAGCGGAAGGGTCACAAGCGCAATGAATGCTGGTTCCTGAAGGGAGATTCAAAGAAACCCAAAGGAAATCAGTCCAAAACTCAGAAGAAAGGCGACAAGAAGACGCAAAAGGAGAAGAAAGAAGCCAAGAAGAAGAAGAAAAACGATGACTCTGAAGAAGATTCTTCTGGTGCTATGAATTACATGAGATTTGTCACTGAAGTACAGAAGAAGAGTGATTCAAGTTCGAGCAGTGATTGTAGCACAGAGAGTTTCGTTGGAATGGTACTGAAGCACAGCCGGAGCGTCTCTCAAGTGGATTGGATGCTAGATAATGGCGCAACTACTCATGTTTGCACTGTGAAGGACATGTTCACCAGTTTTCATAAGTCGAAGACGGTGTTCACTGTGTGGAATGGCAACAAGACGAAGGGAGAATTTGCTGGATCAGTGCTGGTACATGCAGTAAATGCGAGAAGTGGTAATGAAACCTCGTTTACTATGGATGGTGTTGAATATTCGCCTCATGGACCCACGAACATTATTTCTCTTGGAGTAATGCAGAAGAACGGATGGGTTTTGACTGTCACTGCACCATCGGAAATGCCTCAGAAGATGTGGCTTGAACGTGACGAACAGAAATTGGAATTCGTGCAACATGGAGTGCATTACTGGCTGAACACTGAAGAATTTGGTGGGTATCAAGCAGCAGTAATTGCGTCTTCAGTAAGTGCGGATGCGAATCCTCTTATGCGTTGGCATGAAAGGTTTGCTCATCTCAATGAGGCAGCTTTGAAGTTCATGATGAGAAACCAGACAGTGAATGGGATGAATATCTCACACGAACATTTGAAGACCAAATTGAATTGCCTGAGCTGCATGGCTGGAAAACAGCGTAGGAAATCGTACAAGAACCCTGGAGATAAGCGAACGAAACACAATTTCGAGCGAATTATGTCAGATGTCTGTGATATTCGCAAGTATGTCTCTGTTAGTGGTTCGACTCGGTATTTCCAGTTGATACTTGACGAAGGCTCACGTCACAAGTGGTGTTACCCGCTAAGTCACAAAAGTGAAGCTGCAGGTAATGTCAAGCAATTGCTGACTGAATTGTTAGCGCAAGGGAAGCGAATTCACCGATTCACGAGTGATGGAGGCGGCGAGTATGTGAATGCAGTACTGAAGAACTTCCTTTTGGAAAAGGGAATTCAGTTCATACCTACGCACGCATATACTCCGGAAGAGAACTGTTTGGTGGAGAAACTGAATGATGTTCTCGTTAACAAGATGAGAGCTGTCATGTATGCGGCAAACTTACCGATGAAGCTCTGGCCCGAAGTCATACAATACGTTGTGGAAGTGGACAATGTGAGTCCCACCAAAGCGTTGGATGGCATGACGCCGGTGGAGAAATTAACTGGTGTGAAGCCGGATGTGAAGCAGTTAAAAGTTTGTGGTTGTGTCGGGTTTGTTCACGTACCGAAAGAGAAGCGGCAGAGTAAATTATCAGCAAAGGCTGAACCTGCTCTATTTCTTGGATATCCACGGTCAAAACACGGATACCGGTTGCTACACTTGAGGACTGGCAAGATGATCGAAGTACGAGACGTACAATTCCGCGAGGACATCACGGTTGATGGTACATATGTGAATGCGCTCCTGGTGGGGCGACAGCACTACTATGCCCAAATACCATTTGTCCCGTTGCCAGTAACTTACGTAGCGGACCGGGTCACACGTGATAAAGCGAATAGTGTCGTAGCCAAAGCAGTTGCTGAGCCAAATAACAAGTTGCAAAGAAAGCAAAGAAGTTTGGCAAAAGCACAGCTGGCACAGATACAATTTCGGTGGGAGCTTCGACAGAGGCATTTGGAACCTTGGATGATGTTGTTTCGGTGGGAGCTGATGGTGAGGTAAATGGTGAGGCGAATGAAGAGGATGTGGACAGTGAAGAAGAAAAGCCGCCAGCACCTACACCTGCACCTATTGAAACAGCACTACCAAGAGCTCCAAGACGCTCATCAAGGAAAAAGAAGCCCAACGTACGCATGAACGACTACGTGATGGCACAAACAATGGACCAATTGCATGGAAATCCATCCAGTGTTGAGGAGGCTTTGAGTTCAGATCTCAAGGACAAATGGATGGAAGCAATGCAGAAAGAGTTCGATGCTCACATGCTCAATGGCACGTGGAAGCTCGTGGAGCGACCGAAGCCGGAAGACGGAATGTTAGTGAATATATTGACCTCAATCTGGATTTTGAGAGTGAAGCGTGATGAGAGAGGTCGTGCTGACCGTCTGAAAGCGCGGCTGGCAGTGCGTGGCTGCAAGCAAAAGAAAGGTGTGGACTATGGCAAAACTTACTCACCGGTGGTTCGAATGGAGACTGTGAGGATGATACTGCTACTTGCTCTTTTACTGTCACTGGACTGCAAGCACGTTGATTTTGTAACAGCGTTTTTGAATTCGGAGCTCATGCGATTCACTATCTACATGGAACAACCGAAGTACTTTGATGATGGGAGTGGCAGAGTTTGTTTGCTGTTGAAAGGAAATTATGGCCTCAAACAGGCATCGCGCTTGTGGTACTATACGCTGCACAAGTACCTGTTACAACTTGGATTCAAGAGATGTGCTTTTGATGTGGGGCTTTATCAGAGACATCGTGGAGGCAAAGTTGTCTACATTACGGTGTACGTTGATGATCTGGTTTTTGCGGGAAAGACAGCAGACATTGATCAATGTATCGACGAATTAGCAGCAAAATTTGCACTCAAAGATCTTGGACGAGTACACCATTTACTTTCTATGGTAGTATTACTGGATCCAGGCAATCATCTCTGTATCTCGCAAACGGCATATATCGATCGGCTGTTAGAACGCTTTGGCATGACTAACGCTAAATCTGTGGGATCACCTCAAGAGCAAAATGAACCGATTACCCCTCTCGAAAGAGATGAAGACAAGATTAATGATCCTAATATCCCGTATCGAGAGCTGGTTGGTGCGTTGAACTACTTGGTGGCGTGCAGTAGGCCGGACCTGGCATGTGCAGTGCGGCAACTGAGTAAGTACATGAGCTCTTACACGATGGACGACTACAAAAGAGCGATGCGTACTTTACGCTATCTGAAGGGCACTAGAACCTACGGATTGGTATACAGGTGTGAAGAACCTACTTTACCGTTACGTGTGGACGCGTACTGTGACGCGGATCACGCGAATGACCCGGACACAAATCGATCGGCCAGTGGGTATATCATACAATTAAATGGAAATGCATTTGTCTACAAGAGCAAGATGCAGACTAAAGTGACTACAGCGACGTGTAGCTCGGAGTTGATATCGGCGGATAGCTGCGTTGAGGACTTACTATGGTCCAGAAAATTGCTAAAGGAGATACGTGGAGAGAAACCACCCACGTCAGTGCTTTACGTGGACAACCAAAGTACACAGACAGTGATCAGTGAAGCTGGCAACTACCAGCGTATGAAGAGTTACGCTAAAAAGAGCAGCAAGATTGCTGAGCTCGTGGAGAAGAAGAAGATTGAAGTTGAATACGTGCCCAGTGCAGACAACGTTGCGGACGTTTTTACAAAGGCTTTGGGACCAAACAAATTCCAGAAGTTTAGGCAGCTATTGAACGTCGAAGACGTCACGCAGGTCAAGAAGAATGCACCATCTTCAGATGTGTGAGGTGGGAGTAGCAGGATGTGGCAGTTCACACAACCTGGAGACTGGGACGAGCTACACAGAGCGAATGTACACGAGCGACAGGGGGTTTGGTAGCCTTGAGCTTTTCCTCCTCGTACTATAGTGAAGTGCTATGAGTACGTTCAATCCACTTTTGATTTTTCCTTCTTCCTCCCAGAACTTCGTGTACGCTAAGTCGACTCCAAGTGAGCAAGCACTTCTTGCTAAAGCGCGTTCACGCACACAGCGCACGCAGCTAGGTTGCACATGTATTAACACGTAAAGTGGCAAAGATAAATGTAGGTGCAATTCACTAGGTAATCCTTACATTTGTGAGTGCAAACAATCTCGAGCGTATTTCAGGAAGGAAATTGATTCGATTAATTGGATTTTCTGGTCTAAAATGAATCAATGCTTAGTCAAGTCGAAAGTTTAACGAGAGAATTTTGCTAAACTTTTCGGTAGCGTCCTCAAATTAAAAGAGTTTCCTTCTTTTGTCGACAATAGATCCAGTACGAGCAGTACCAATAATTTGTCGCCGATACCTTCCATTAACCTGTCGGAATGGAACATTGAAATTGTGATTCAATAGAAAACATTGCAATAACACAGACAACCGTTCAAAGGACACTATTATTGAGGCAGGCACATCGCTTTTTCGAGTTTAACACTGTCTAAGTGTCCATTGCTTCTACGATATTTGTTTCATGACTCATGACTCATGAGTAACGAACATATACTGGTGAAAAAGTGAGGAACTAGACTCCGTATTAGCTTTCGAACCTTCCATATGGCAACGTCATCATCGCCCGCGCTACTCAGAAATACAAATCCTCGTGAACAGTAACTGGGTCTCCGGTAAGCCAAATTGTCGTTATCGATCAGAAACAGCTCCAGTCGAACTTGATGCCACAGGAACACTTGGGTACTGTATCTCCTGAACGAATCATTTCATTCTTCACTCAAATACTATCATCGTACTTCTCAAATGTCATTTTCCAATTACCACCAGGCAGCATGGGTCATTCTCGACTCTTGGCTCTCATTTCCATCGTTGTCTTACTCCATCATGTCCAAGCATACAACATCGGCATCGGCAAGAGCGATATTACCGGCCCGGCAGCTAAAATCGTAATGATGGGCTTTGCTGATTCGACGGAGACAACCGCCGGTATTCTCAATCGTCAATACGCTCGCGCCTTCCTGATTGAAGACCCCGAGACTAACAGCAGAGTGATGTTCGTCCACTGTGACCTCATGGCAGTCATGCAGCTCGTCCACCAAGAAATCCTGGCCCAACTTTCTGCTAAGTATGACGGAATTTACACCGAACAGAACGTCGTTCTTCACGCGTCGCACACGCATGCCGGCCCTGGAGGTACTGCAGGGTATTTCCTGTACGATGTCTCAATTTTTGGCTTCGTAAATGACAATTTCGACAAAATTGTGAGCGGAATCATGAATGCTATCGACGCTGCTCACAACTCGGTCGAGAACGGAACTATCCGTTGGAGCAAGGGTGAAGTCGTGAAAGGAGGCAACAACCGCTCCCCGACGGCTTATGAAGCTAATCCTGAAGCTGAAAAAGCACTTTTCAACGGGAATATCGATACGACCATGCGTGCGCTGCAATTCTTCAACAGTGACGGTAAACTCCGCGGAGTTTTGGCCTTCTACCCTGTCCATCCGACGAGTTTAACGGGCAAGAATCATCTCATCAGTGGAGATAACAAGGGGTACGCTGAATTTCTACTCGAGGAAGAACTGGACGATGTCGTTGTGGGTATTGGCATATCCAACGCAGGTGATGTGAGTCCCAATCGAGTCGATAATGGTGATGAAACATTCCGTGGAGAGGGGAAAACCGTGATTGAATCGACTGAAATCATGGGAAAACGTCAATACGACACGCTCTCAGCACTGATCAAGGGTAAACCGGAGCTCATCAAGGGTTCAATTGTGTCGAATCTCTCGTACGTTGACTTCTCTAAGGTTATTCTGAATGGAGTTAATGTCTCGACTTCAAACTCGTACGCGGACAGAACTTGTCCCGCAGTATTAGGACAAAACTTCGGCGCTGGTACGGAAGATGGTCGTGGTTACAGTGTGTTTACGGAGGGAAACCTGAAAACCAACAAATTATTCAAGACGATCGGTGCAATTATCAAGAAAACTCCGAAATGGGTACAAGATTGCCAACACGTGAACAAGGTGCCTATGTTGGCAGTGGGGCTGATGGAGCCGAAACCTTGGGTCCCGACGATCCTCCCTGTTCAAATTGTGAAAATAGGTCAATTTGGCATTGCTGTGACCAATTTTGAGACTACAACAATGTCCGGACGACGTATTCGAGACACAGTACAGAAGGTACTGGAAGGAGCTGGAGTTACTGAAGTTGAGTTGGCTTCGGTAAGCAACGGATACGCCGGATACATGACCACGAAGGAGGAATATCTTACGCAGAATTACGAAGGAGCTTCCACTCTTTTCGGTCCGAATCAACTGGCTGCAGTACAACAAGAACTGGCACGTGTAGCCAGGGCTCTCCAAATAAGTAGGGATTAGGGATTGACGGGGCTTGAGGCGTCTCAATCCCTTATTGATGAACGTACCCTTAATTGACAATATTATTGTCAACTTCAACTTATAAGATACTATAAAGATCCGGTAAGAGTCGAGGAGTAAAGCAGTCCTCGAAACCTCTCCCGGTGGGCGTTATACCGTGCCGGGGACCACAGCCACTCTCATGCTGGCATTTCCGATTTTGCGAACCAAGTCCAACACTCTTCTACTCAACTTGTTCACCCTCGTCATCCATGGCTACCTTAGACCCTGGTCTCTCGAACAAGGAGATCTGTTCGTTGATGTATCGAGACCAAACAAGCGGAGGAAGAACCTGCAACGGATGCAACACCTTCATCTTTCAGGACCGAAGTCGCGGCTATCATAACCTCATCTCGCATCTGCGGCGCCACCCAGACTATGAGCGAGTGCTGGAGCGTTGCGTTCGACAACGAATCCCCGTCACTATGGACATGTTTGTCGATAAGGACTCCCGTACTACACATGGTTGGATGAAACTTGTGGTGCTTAAGAATCTTCCATTTTCGTCAGTCGATGACGACGTGTTTCGAGAAGCGGTTAAGTACAACAAGATCAACTCGAAAACACTTCTCGCGCGAATGAAAAGCTGCGTGGAATTAATGGAACCTGCTATTATAGAAGAGCTCAAAAGTCAGCAATACGTGCTGATATTTGACGGTTTGACGGACTCTGCCCAGCATTCACTGGCCGTATTTGTGGCTACTAAGACGATGACTCGTTTCTTGGCTCTTTCTACTTTCGTGGACGAAACATCAATGTCAGCTGACGAGCACATTCAGTTCTTGGATATGATTCTGGACCACTACAAATTAGACCTGAGCAATCTAGTGGCGGTTGTGTGTGACAACATGAACACTAACTGTGCTATCTCGAAGCGGACGGGAGTTCCCATGATTGGTTGTGCCTCACACAGATTCAACCTTGCTGTGCAAGATCACATTAAAGCTTCCATGCCTTTAATAAAAAAAATCGCGACGCTTCAGCGCAAACTCAAGACGGTCAAGCGCATAGCCATTTTGAGAAGGAACGGTTGCAAACTCAAGCCTGTTCCGCTCCATGAAATCCGATGGAGTGGGGTGTTCCGACTTCTGCGTCGGTACGAAGAACTCCAGCCGTATCTACATCTTTTCGTCAACGACACGCAAGTCGAACGGGATCTTCCCAAGGACGTACCGGATTCAGACTATCGGCGCAAACCCATTGTCGACTTCTTGCCATCCGCAGAGGAACACGTTCGGATCATGCAGCTCTTGGAGGACCTGAAGATACTAGATTCGACAACGCAGAAGCTACAAACCGACAAAATCTCTTTGAGCCTGGTACGTGATATTTTTGACGAGCTGTTGTTAGAGTTTCCAGAGATGAAGACACGCCTATCAACCGAAGCCACCATTATTCAGTCCAAGGACTTTGAAAGAGCTGTCGTGAAGGTACAAAATAATCAGGATTCTGTCCTAACCACCAAAGAAGCCGCAACGCTGGCTAGACTCATCCGCCCAGAAATTGTAGCAGCACGCGCTGCAAAATCTGCCAGTAAGAAGGCAAAACGGCGCCGTATCCAAGAAGAACCGGAAACCAACTTGGAGACATCAGGCAAAAAACGACGGCGTACAGGAAAAGAAGTGATGGAGTCGATCAACATTCGAGCTGCAATGCGCGTAAAGGAGGCATCAATATACTCGGATCTCACGTGGCTGCCAGCCACTTCGGTACAAGTAGAGCGTCTTTTCTCCAAGATTAAGTGCATGCTGGGGTATCTTCGGAAAAGCATCAGTCATGAGACGCTCGAGACCTTACTTTACCTGAAGATGAACTGGGACTTAGTGACGGACGAAGTGATTTCGAACGACGTGAAACGCGCAGTTGAGGACGACAACGAAGAAGAAGCAGATCTCTAAAACCGTAGTTCTTAATCTGGAAGAAGTAGATAGAGACCCCCTTTTCAATAATTGCGTAAGTGCCAAATATTGAGATGGCCGCTCCCTCCCTTATTGTCCCCCTACAATAATACCCCTTTTTCAATAACAATACATTTTTGGAGACCACACGTCGTGTAGCTGCTTCGGTGGTTAACGCGTCTGTGCCGTTGGATGTGGGGCCAACCCCACTGCAAATGAACCGCAAGTCTCTCGCTACTCTTGATACTGGCGTTATTTTCGATACGGCACCTTTACTACGGAGCTTCACGTACGTCCGTACACAACCTTCCAGCTCATACAGTATCGGCAGTGTAGCATCGGCAGTGTTCGCTGGAGCACACCCAAGGAACGGGTTGACTACGGTCTCGTCGTTCTGCGATGTCCAAAAACTTGGGTCAAATGGATCGTACACTACCATTATGACTGATGCCCACTGGGACCTTCGCTACCGTTGGGAACGCAATCTCATTTCGGAGAGTAAGAACACGTGTGAGTGAAATATTCGTTCGGGTGGACGTACAAGTGTACCTGGTACGTATCGCTTTGTTCATCGGGGATATTCGAAGAACTTGTTGGGTAAATTGAAGCCGTATGAAGCAACGTCCACCACTTTTAAAGTGACAGGGTAAGCGTTTTTGCTCGGAGATCGACCAATAAATACTTGGGTTCCAGTCTATAAAGTTGGCTACTGATGTATTATTCAGTATTCTCTCGCATTTACCAGCAGTAGTGATTTTTTACAGGCAAACAATAGTTTAAGCCTTTCAGAACTTTCACTTGGTAGATCTTCAGTTCGAGCCAAATGCTTGTCGTTCTCGTCTCCATATAAACTTTCCAACGAATTTGCTGTTCGAAAGCGCATGGACATTCTCCATAATATATTACATTTTCGCGCAGTCCCTCGAGCTCTGGCGAATACTGAGGTGCTGCAAGCAATTCATAAATATTGGATAATAGCTCTAGAGAATAACTTCAACTTGTGCGTTGTCCGAAAAAACAAAGACATCGATGTCGTGGTGGTTACTAACAAGGCACAGGTGCTTCAACTTGGGGCAGCGCTCAAGAACTTCCGCACGCAAACCTCCTCTGTTAATTTGTGAAAGCTTGTGGATTATTTAGCGAAGCAGGTTTCAACTACTTCTGCTACTGCGTTAGTGTAAATGGCATTGACGTACCTTCGTACTCTGCCATCCTGCCCAACGAGTCTTTTGAGAATCCACGATGGACGAAGCGGTAGGTTCCAGCCACACTCGTGCGTCCGCCTGGACGGACATTCCACTCACACGTGTTCTTACTTTCGGATTCATTGACACGCTCCCAGTAGTAACGTAGATCCCAGTGAGCATCCGTCAAAATGGTAGTATACACCCCAGTCGAACTAAGCTTCTGAACATCGCAGAACGAAGCAACGCGGGTTAGTGCGTTCATCGGATGGGCGCCGGCGAATTCTGCTAATGCCACGCTCCCAATGCTGTACATTGGGGTCGGCTGCGTTCGAACGTGAGCAAAACCATCTTGGAATGGCGTAGAGTCCGTTGTATTCAATTCCACCGCTGCAAGTTCACTTCGATTGAACTGCAGAGGAGAAGGACCCACATCCAAAGCCAAAGATGGGTCAACAACAGACCGCGCAACTCGTTCCAGTTCCTGTTGTACAGCAGCCAGTTGGTTTGGACCGAAAAGCGTCGATGCTCCTTCGTAGTTTTGCGTCAGATACTCCTCCCTCGTTGTCATATACCCCGCATAGCCGTTGCTGATAGACGCTAGCTCAACTTCCTTCACTCCGGCGTCTTGTAGCACCATCTTTATCGATTTTCGGATCCGTCGACCAGCCATTGTCGTCGTCTCAAAATTGGTTACAGCAATTCCAAATTGTCCAATCTGGACGATCTGCACTGGAAGAATGCTGGGCACCCAAGGTGTAGGTTCCATTAGGCCGACCGCCAACATAGGCACCTTGTTGACGTGTTGACAGTCTTTTACCCACTGTGGAGTCTCTTGAAGCATGGCACCCATTGAGACGTACTGCTCGTTCGGCTTTAGATCCCCTTCAGTAACATTAGCCACTCCTCGGCCATCTTCCGTTCCAGCAGCAAAATTCTGTCCCAAAATTGCAGGGCAAGTTCTGTTGGCGTACGGATTCTCTGCGTTTGCGGTAACATTGTTCAGTGTCACGTTGGAAAAGTCCACATAGGACAGCTTAGCCACAATTGAACCTTGGATAAGCTCAGAAGTACCATTGACAAGAGCCGAGAATGTGTCAAATTGTCGCTTTCCAATGATTTCTGCAGATTCAATCGTAGACTTTCCTTCACCAACGTATGTGTCGTCACCATTGTCGATCAAATTCGGGCTCACATCACCAGCATTTGAGATCCCAATTCCTACAACTGCACCGTCATATTCCTCTTCCATCAAGAATTCAGCATATCCTTTGTTATCTCCACTGATCAAGTGGTTTTTACCTGTGAGACTGGTAGAATGAACCGGATAGAACGCCATCGCACCACACAATTTGCCAGTAGCGCTGAAAAATTGCAACGCACGCATCGTTGTGTCGATATCTCCATCATACTGTGCTCTTTCGGATTCGGAGTTGGCCAGATAAGCGTTGGGCGAACGATTCTTCCCTCCTTTAACGACTTCACCTTTGCTCCAGCGAATTGTACCGGTCTCCTTTGAATTATGAGCAGCGTCAATAGCGTCTACGATGCCATGAACGATCTTGTCAAAGTTTCTGGAACGAATCCGGAGACAGAGACATCGTACAGGAAATACCCAGCTGTGCCTCCAGGACCAGCGTGCGTATGTGTAGCATGAAGGACAACATTTTGTTCGGTGTAAATTCCTTCATACTTAGCAGAAAGTTGGACCATAACTTCTTGGTGCACGAGTTGCATGACTGACATGAGATCGCAGTTGACGAACATCACTCTACTGTTGGTATCAGGATCTTCGATCAGGAAAGCACGAGCGTATTGGCGATTGAGAATACCAGCGGTTGTTTCGTTTGAGTCCGCGAATCCCATCATGACAATCTCAGCGGCTGGACCTGTGATGTCGCTCTTGCCGATACCAATGTTGTACGCAGAAGTGTACTGACCCAGTAGTACCACCAGCACTGTGAGAACGATCCTAAATTTCTCCATTTTTTGATATTCTTGTGGTCCAGGTGTAGATGAGAAGGAAAAATCGAGAATGAACACTTAAAAGCGGTGTCATTGGCTGCTAGTCACCAGCACCAGCCTGGTGAAGATCCTGTTGGTCCCATCCTTTTTTTTCAGCCGGCAATGCAACACCAATTACTACGATAAACAATATGAATCTCGCGCATACCATCCGCTTGGCAAGAAATAGTTTCCACAGCCCAAGATACGCTAACTCGCACGAAATTTGTGATTGCGAGACACGATATAACGCTGAAGTAAAAAACAAAAAAAGTAGTGAGCCTTACTCAATAAGCGGAAATCATTTAACCCTTTCACTACCGGCAGTATTAGCCAAGAGAAGTCGTGCGTCAGTGATTGCCCATACCATTCATAAGTCTCATCTGTAAGGACCCCTTGGACTTCGAGGCGCGATAGGTACCATTAGTGGAGGCGGATGTGTCAAACTCAACGAGTGTACTGTCAGAGATGGCGTCAAGTGAACGAGATTGATGGTAACGGTGAACAAGTAGTGTGATAATCCGAAAATTTGAACACGCCACTAGGCTTTTATCATCTACAGAAACTAATTCGTCAGATTATGTAGTGAAAACGATTCATTCGGAACATGTTAGACTAAGCCAACTGTAATGGCCATCAAGTAAGATCTTTTGGCCATCAGTTGGCTGTTCAAAAGTTGGAATGTCGGCTTCAGATCAATGTGGTTTTAGAACGCCGCCAGCCTCAGTCTGCCTCAAATCCACATAAACTTTTCTCAAAGCCGGTGGTGCGATGAACTCGAAAATGTTTTTCACTATGTTTTCATCGAAATAACCCACAGTTGTATGGTTGCCTCCCAATTCCAACGGTCTGGTTGGAAAGAGCACAGTTAGCAACGCAGTCTTCACCTGCACATTCACCTTGTCACTGCGATTCAGGGGTTGCAGATGAAACTTCCTAAACTGCTTCACATACTTCTTGAATTCCAAGTCCATTGTAATATGAAAGTATTCCAGGTAATCATTCTTCTTAAGCATCTTCAAGAGCACCTTTAGCGTCGGCTTGACGTTTAGGACACTGAACCGCTCCCACTGGCAAATAGTGAGACTTCGCAAGCATTTGGTAAGACCACTGTTTGGATTCATGAGCTCATTGCAAAATGCTGGAACATCGTTCAAACTGAACGTAATTGCTGGTAGTGGTTGTCGAGCAGCGTGAAATTCTGAAAAATTCAAAATGGCAGCGTCGTCTTTCCGGGTGACACGAAGCTTCATCAAATTCGGGCACCTTTCGAGCAGGGTTTGGTAATTTTCCGTAACTATTGCCGATATTGGCAATGTCATATTGCCATAATTTATTGCTCCTCAACCCCAATAACATGCAATTTTTTATACAGGTCAATCTTGGCCATAGCCAAATGTCGTTGACATGTGTGGTTGTTTTGGCAATGGATGGTAGCGAGAACTATCGCCAAACGGGTGGTGTGGCCACGTTTGCACACAGGGCACACGGGTTATTACAGTTGCTTGTCATTTCCTAACTGAATTATATTATATCAGTTGATTTGTGTGTTGTATGTATGATGTCGAGGAATTCGGACTGTGTTGGTTGGAGAGGTTGGACGCGGTGGGAGGGTTCTCGAGGTAACCCCCCCCCCCTCCTGAATCCAGACGCATCGACAGCTACCAACTCGTTCAAAAACTCATGAGAAAAGACGACATAGTGTCACATATTCATGTGACCTACTGACCTGGTTGACATTGTCGAAAAATGTGGCAATAACTCAATTATTTATTGGCTTGGATGAAGGCCTCCAATCCGTATGATATTGTATTTTTCCTATCCCTGCTTTCGAGGACAATATTCCAGTCTACATCCACTTTCTCAGTGTCAATGGTTAAAGTTTCCAACGAAGCGCCAATTGTAGCAAAGAATAGTGGTAGACCACTAATATCAACTTGGTTGCGGCAAGGCCAAATCAAACCACTTCTAAAGAAATGCATCTCGAGAGCCTTCAAGTTATCGCCAGGAATCACATCGACTGGTTCATTAATCACCAGGTTTTCACGCCGGACTTGACACCGACCGTATCCGGGAACGATAGCATCGACCCACTCACTTTCCTCACTGTTAGGTATAACCCGCACGAAAGAAATTGTCGAATCAATCGTTAAAACTTCAGAATCAAGAACAGGTTCGTTATGCTCATCGAATTGCCATCGAACCGGAGAACCCGTTGCTAATGTCGCATCCTGGACACCGGCGGAGCCATCAGGGGATCCTAGAAGCTTTTTTTCGGGGTGCTCAGACGAAAAAATAGCGCAAAAAGCTTCAATATCCGCGGTAGACATACGTGCAATGTGCCTTAAACTGAGTACTTCAAGAGAGGAGTACGCTCGCGCTCGCTTCGAAAAAAACGCATAAGCTAGCCATTCCCAGCGCTTTGAATTCCACAGATCTCCGACGTAGCACTTCCGTGTGGTTTGACTTAATATCGCAGCCGAGCAAAGTGCCCCCCACTCGTTCAGTGGCTGGTTGTTCATTATCATGCCAAACTGATCAATTTGCTGGCGTTTTACCAGTACGTGGCTGTCGGGTTCCAAGTATTTCGTTGGCGAATCAACATACGAGCGACGTGTCGTATCAAAAAGCGTTCGGTAAAGTATTCCCAGTACTTTTCTCCTCTGTGGAGTATTTCCCTTCAGACGATCATCAAAGTCCAAATACAGAGAAAGACTTAAAAACCACACGTTGTCGTTAACCAACTGTTCCACCTTCTTCGCCATCTCCAAGTCAATCTGAGAAGCTCTTAACTGGCCATTTACCACGGTTTCCAACTCAAAAGTGCATCTTAAAGCTCCTGCCTCCACAGGTGGCGAAGGTGTCTCTTCCCACTCCCGGCGTATCATTTCCTTAGCTTTTTGGAGCATCAACAGTTCGTGTAGCTCATTCGTTTGACTATGTTCATCACGTAAAACTACCTTAATTGGAACGGGAATATCCACACCAAGTCCCTTGATGTGAGCATTGTTGTCCATAGCTGTGATTCGAGCTAAAGCTGCCAAGTACTCCCGGCTAGGACGCTCATGCTGATGACTCCCAAACATCTCGACAAGATTCTGCACAGTTATCTTCTTACTTCGAAGATTTAGCTCGAAATGGACAATAATTTCCATGTCCGCGAGTTCCTCCCAGGGATTTGATAAGAATCCGCAGTGATTTTCTAGTAAATATCGCCACGCATTAGAGTCCACGTAAGCCACTGCTGCAAGTAGTTTTAATCCTTCATGAGTCTTTTTCGCTTTGGCTCCGGACGTTGGGAGAACAGACAAGTAGGCTTGATTGAATTCATTGCAGCAATACTTGTCGGAGAACCGATCATTTAGTATGCGGGTCCAAGGGAGCAGAAATCCCCACCGGCGTTCGATGTCGACCGAAGTGACCATGACTGGTGGAGAAAATTGAGTAATGCAGAATATCTGTGAACTACGGCAGTTGGCGTCTGTCGTGTTCCAAGTAGTTGAAGTGGTGAATTCTGGCTTGGTAATGCCGAGTCTCGTCGCAGAGTATATTTACCTTTAGTATTGCATACTGTAGCCTAGAGACTGCGCTCAGTCACAATCTTTGTCTTCTGTGCCTAAAGTCGACAATATCGATCCAGAAAAGTCCATCAATTCCTATAATGGAATGACAAATGATGGAACGACAAAGATTGTTTGTATCTATCTGTTATTCCAGTAGTTTGATAGCATCATTCTTTCACTAATCGCCTTTTGCACTTCGTATATATAATTACCAAATGCAACATTAGTATATATAATTACCAAATGCAACATTGAATCGTAACCCAATCCATTCGGTCCAATTAAGATCTACCCTTCCCTTTATCTCCGTGCCTTTAATATCCAAGATAAAGGCCAAAGGCTACTAGAAGACATAAAGCTACCGGCAGCAGTACCTCACGTCAACTACGATGCGTGGAAATACCTACTATCACAACATTGTGGGATGGGGTTAAGCAAACCCCGGGAAGAACAGGCAGGAAGTGAGATTATTGTCCGATTTAAGCTCATACTTTGGAACAACGAACGAACTGTACGAGATCTCGTACATATGTGTGGAGTACGACAGCATGGCCATATCACTGAAGAATATTCGGACGCCTTAGCAAGAATTGTAACAATGGTCGCCAAACGCGATAAAAAGCTTCGTTGTGAGGAGATTTCAGTTCCAATTGAGGTGCCCTTCGAGGGGACATAGCAGAATGCTTGGATGCAGATTTGAAGATCAGAAAGGCTGAAGAGATAATTCGCCAGGAGTTGAAGGAAAAAGTGTCGCCATCTCTGGAAACTGGGGACTTAAGTTGTTCAATTCTGTTGGCCGCTAAGGAAGCCCAGTTGTGGGATCATGGTGATCGGTTGGGCATGGATATGGCGAAGGAAATTCAAGCCATGTTTCTCAAAAATGTTTTGTTTTCACACGTATCATTGCGGCAGCGCTTTGAGGGAGATAAAGGCACGAAGGGGTCAGTGGGGCGGCTTTGGACGGGACTATTTGATTCTGGTGCCTTATAATACTACAAGGAAGGAATGAGTTGATTAACTATAGCGGATTTCTCGTCTGCGTGGTTCTATCTCAAGATTCTGAAACTACACTAAACCAGCGGAATCCAGATGTTGTTTTGCTCTCTCAGCGTCGTTGATTCAAAACCCAGTTCTCGGGTTAGCTTCTCCAAAGTAGACCTTTTACAATCAAGTTCAACCGCGTGACGGTAGATAAATTGGCAGTACTTCTTCAAGGAATTTTGCAGGTTACTGATATTTGGCGTTTGGACTAATGTTTGGCGGAAGAAAGAGTTGTTCCGAAGTCTCCAGACCGCATGAAAAACAATTGCTGTTCGACAACTCGGTTTTGACCCAGACTGCTGAAATTTATTTCTCCTGAACATCAAATTTGCGTAATGGCGACTTGATCAAGTGATTTCCAGTTTTGATATCTTAAATTTGGAAAGCAAAACAAGAAGTCCGATTACTGTTAATCAACTAATTTCTTTCCTTTGATCCTCATGTTGCTTCCTCCCCCAGACACGACTCAAAGTTTGAGTCTCGAACGACTGAGCAATAGTAAGTCGTTTTCGCTTTCGAGAATAGCTTGGTCGTTTGTTCCATCTTAACTTTGGCCAATCAAAGTAGCAATTTTGATCACTGTGTGCCGGTACTGAAATTTTTGCTAACATCGATTCCCTCAGAGAGAACGTGGTTGATGAGAGCGACTATAATTGAGGTTTTTAGCGAAGATAAACCGATACGAAACGCTAATTCCAGGATTCATAAGCTTTTTTTTTCCGGTGCGTTCGCCGATAAGGAAAAATACAATATCATACGGATTGGAGGCCTTCATCCAAGCCAATAAATAATTGAGTTATTGCCACATTTTTCGACAATGTCAACCAAGTCAGTAGGTCACATGAATTGTGACACTATGTCGTCTTTTCTCATGAGTACTTTTGGAGGGGGGGGGGGTTTACCTCGAGAGCCCTCCCACCGCGTCCAACCTCTCCGACCAACACACACAAGTCATAGTCCGATTTCCTCGACATCATACATACAACACACAAATCAACTGATATAATATACTACAGTAGTATTTCAGTTAGGAAATGACAAGCAACTGTAATAACCCGTGTGCCCTGTGTGCAAACGTGGCCACACCACCCGTTTGGCGATAGTTCTCGCTACCATCCATTGCCAAAACAACCACACATGTCAACGACATTTGGCTATAGCCAAGATTGACCTGTGTAAAAAATTGCATGTTATTGGGGTTGAGGAGCAATAAATTATGGCAATATGATATTGCCAATATCGGCAATAGTTACGGAAAACTACCAAACCCTGGTGTCAGGTAGTTGAGGTGTGATGGCTTTCTTTAGCGCGCTACTTGTGCTGGTGGTGACTAGTAGTCACAAATTGTAGTCGCGGTTATTACCATTTGTATTTTGCGCACCAACACGTTCATTTGGCAGTGCTAAAATGCTAGGACTCAACGTCAGGGCTCCTCGATACTCGATATTGTTATTGGGTTCAGTATAAAATACAAAGGTATATACCAAAATTCTACCAGGGAAAATACTACTAGTATGACTTGATACTGCGCGTGTTGGAAACGATCCACTGCAGCCACAGGGAAAACGTGAAGCCTGGTAGCTATATTCTCCTGGAATGTAATCAATTCAGTACTCACCGGCATCTTTGGTATGTTTAACAGGCCTTCTTCATAAATGTCATACCTAAAGTCGTTGTGCAGTTTTCTCGTTGAGAAACAGAAAAAAAATGAGTGACAAACAATGCGGGAGGTAACAAGGTTGAGTTTACGGGAGCTGTGACTTGAAGATCCTCTGCCAGGTCTAGTCTAACGCGTGCCGGTTCGCCCGGCCCCAGGCAGCTAAGAACAACCTGTACTTCTCGCGATTCTTGGCAGACATGACGCCGTCTAAATCTGTCAGCTTGTCCTTTATTTGGACCGGCGTCCTTTTCTCCTCGACCCACCTGCCTGCCTTGGCGGTCCACTTGGCGAGTTGTTCCGCTGTCATGACGCTCCTCTCTTCCTCCTCCTCCTCCTCCTCCTCATCGTCGTATTTGTTCTTCTTTTGGTCATATTTGTCGTCCTCATCATCCTCGTCGTAGTAGCGGAGAGACCTCTTGACGTTGGTGGCTTCGAGAGCGCGAACTGGAACCGCAACGTTGGCCGAAGTCACCACCTGATCTTCACCTGAGATGGCGGCGGTAGCGTTGCAGCTCGAGAGAAGGACGGCCGTAGCGACGAGCAGGAAGGAGGTGAGACGCATTGTTAGTGTCGGGAAATTGCGAAGCTGCTTGAGTGTTGGTGACTTGAGTGCTGCGTCGAAAAATGCGAAGTGAGTTGGTAAAGTTGCAAGTGAAATACTTGCTATGAAATAGTTGTGTCGTGGACTGCAGTACTTTCAGTGTGTGTGTACTACGCATAGTTGTTTGCTATTACATACTGTAAACGTACATTCTACACAAGATATCGAAGGCTAGTCACAACTTGAAAAGCAAAGCGTAAGATAGATAGGGTCCTTGAATAGAGCCACGATGATTGACTGTTCCACATGGGATTACGGTACGGTGCGGTGGGGAAGAGGTTGTGTTAGAATTCCTAACTATGTACACTGAAATGACTGGGGCTTGAAGCCCAGAAAATACTCAGTGGTCGGTTGATCCGACGACGATATGGGATTACGGTACGTTCATATGATGAAGTGAAATTGGACTGGTACATTCTACATGTCTTGGACAAAACATGGACTGTTTTCGCCGAGGCTAGTCACAGCTTAACGTCCTTGATTGTTCTGTGATTACTACATGTACTCGCTAAGGTGCCGACTCCAAATTTCCGAACATGGCATACACTGTTTATTGTACCTTCAGGGATGAGTTGAAAGTAGAGTTATTTCTGTTAATTTGCTAATTGAGTTCGCAAGCATCAAGTTTCATATTTCGTACTAGTCCAATTTCAATCTCTACCCTCTAGGCTAGTGCCGTGTCTGTGTGTCTGTGTGTCTGTGTGTCTGTGTGTCCGTTGTGTGTGTGTTCAACGTCTTAGCGCATAAACCTGCGTAGCTACCTGTCTCTCCATTTTGTACATGTACGTATTCTATACTGTATTTTCCCATGGTGTAGCCTATCCCTATGTTCCAGACTGCTCTTAGGAATGCCAAAATTACAAATATAGCCCACTAATGATAACCCTCTCAATGGCCTCTGATTGGTCCGCACACCCGGCCACAAAATAATTGATTGGACAAAATGAAGCAAAGTACGATTAAAATGCTGAGCTGCCCCGCTTTACAGACCGGTGATTGGCTAAAATACATCCTACCGAGCGAAGCGAAGGTAGCACCTCGGCCAACTGGCGCGCGCCGAAGGTGTGGCGCCGATGGTGAGTAGTGGGGCGAACTGGAACAGTGAGCCCCACGGGTTTCAACCAAACACATACAAACCGCCCGCAAAAGCGGGCGCCACTCGGCTAAAATTGCTTCGATAAGTACGAAATAGTAGCTGCGAGCTCGCGAGCTCGCAGCCCCCACTGGTGATTGGCTAAAATACATCCTACCTAGCGAAGCGAAGGTAGCACCTCGGCCAACTGGCGCGCGCCGAAGGTGTGGCGCCGATGGTGAGTAGTGGGGCGAACTGGAACAGTGAGCACCACGGGTTTTAACCAAACACATATAAACCGCCCGCAAAAGCGGGCGGCACTCGGCTAAAATACATCCTACCGAGCGAAGCGAAGGTAGCACCTCGGCCAACTGGCGCGCGCCGAAGGTGTGGCGCCGATGGTGAGTAGTGGGGCGAACTGGAACAGTGAGCACCACGGGCTTCAACCAAACACATACAAACCGCCCGCAAAAGCGGGCGGCACTCGGCTAGTCTCTACCCTCTAGGCTAGTGCCGTGTCTGTGTGTCTGTGTGTCTGTGTGTCTGTGTGTCCGTTGTGTGTGTGTTCAACGTCTTAGCGCATAAACCTGCGTAGCTACCTGTCTCTCCATTTTGTACATGTACGTATTCTATACTGTATTTTCCCATGGTGTAGCCTATCCCTATGTTCCAGACTGCTCTTAGGAATGCCAAAATTACAAATATAGCCCACTAATGATAACCCTCTCAATGGCCTCTGATTGGTCCGCACACCCGGCCACAAAATAATTGATTGGACAAAATGAAGCTAAGTACGATAAAAATGCTGAGCTGCCCCGCTTTACAGACCGGTGATTGGCTAAAATACATCCTACCGAGCGAAGCGAAGGTAGCACCTCGGCCAACTGGCGCGCGCCGAAGGTGTGGCGCCGATGGTGAGTAGTGGGGCGAACTGGAACAGTGAGCCCCACGGGTTTCAACCAAACACATACAAACCGCCCGCAAAAGCGGGCGCCACTCGGCTAAAATTGCTTCGATAAGTACGAAATAGTAGCTGCGAGCTCGCGAGCTCGCAGCCCCCACTGGTGATTGGCTAAAATACATCCTACCTAGCGAAGCGAAGGTAGCACCTCGGCCAACTGGCGCGCGCCGAAGGTGTGGCGCCGATGGTGAGTAGTGGGGCGAACTGGAACAGTGAGCACCACGGGTTTTAACCAAACACATATAAACCGCCCGCAAAAGCGGGCGGCACTCGGCTAAAATACATCCTACCGAGCGAAGCGAAGGTAGCACCTCGGTCAACTGGCGCGCGCCGAAGGTGTGGCGCCGATGGTGAGTAGTGGGGCGAACTGGAACAGTGAGCCCTACGGGTTTCAACCAAACACATACAAACCGCCCGCAAAAGCGGGCGGCACTCGGCTAGTCTCTACCCTCTAGGCTAGTGCCGTGTCTGTGTGTCTGTGTGTCTGTGTGTCTGTGTGTCCGTTGTGTGTGTGTTCAACGTCTTAGCGCATAAACCTGCGTAGCTACCTGTCTCTCCATTTTGTACATGTACGTATTCTATACTGTATTTTCCCATGGTGTAGCCTATCCCTATGTTCCAGACTGCTCTCAGGAATGCCAAAATTACAAATATAGCCCACTAATGATAACCCTCTCAATGGCCTCTGATTGGTCCGCACACCCGGCCACAAAATAATTGATTGGACAAAATGAAGCTAAGTACGATTAAAATGCTGAGCTGCCCCGCTTTACAGACCGGTGATTGGCTGAAATACATCCTACCGAGCGAAGCGAAGGTAGCACCTCGGCCAACTGGCGCGCGCCGAAGGTGTGGCGCCGGTGGTGAGTAGTGGGGCGAACTGGAACAGTGAGCCCCACGGGTTTCAACCAAACACATACAAACCGCCCGCAAAAGCGGGCGGCACTCGGCTAGTCTCTACTCTCTAGGCTAGTGCGGCGTCTGTGTGTCCGTTGTGTGTGTGTTCAACGTCTTAGCGCATAAACCTGCGTAGCTACCTGTCTCTCCATTTTGTACATGTACGTATTCTATACTGTATTTTCCCATGGTGTAGCCTATCCCTATCTTCTAGACTGCTCTCAGGAATGCCAAAATTACAAATATAGCCCACTAATGATAACCCTCTCAAGGGCCTCTGATTGGTCCGCACACTCGGCCACAAAATTTTCATTAGACAAAATGAAGCAAAGTACGATTAAAATGCTGAGCTGCCCCGCTTTACAGACCGGTGATTGGCTAAAATGCATCCTACCGAGCGAAGCGAAGGTAGCACCTCGGCCAACTGGCGCGCGCCGAAGGTGTGGCGCCGATGGTGAGTAGTGGGGCGAACTGGAACAGTGAGCACCACGGGCTTCACCCAAACACATACAAACCGCCCGCAAAAGCGGGCGGCACTCGGCTAGTCAACTTCACAGTAAGATCGTAACGTGTCTGTCCGTCGGTCACGCCCCTCTCCACCGGCCTGAGCCTCCCGGTTGGCATCTTTTTTGGTGCGTGTCTCGATATATTTCTATACACTTTTCTCCCATCCAACCAACTGCACCTACCTTATTGACTGGAACCTTCTTTCCAGAAATTACAAAACTAGCACTGTCCACGTAATTATTCGGACTTATCTGGATTCGAACCTAATCGGATTTTCGAACCTAATAGAACGAACTTAATCGAATCGAACCTAACAAACCGTGACGAGGAAGTCTGGCGCATAGCAGAGTATAAGTGCCTGACGTGGCTGGCGGAGTATCTGATTTCGAACGGAAAAACGCTACATACGTATGGACTTCCTGGTCTCGAAACGTACAGCGACGTTTCTGACGAAGTCGCACGCCAGTCTGCGGATCCTATGGATATTGTCGCGCAGGAGGTAGCCGCGTACGATCCAGACGACCTTGAGAGAACTGCGACGCTTGCGGATCGGATGAACCAGAACCAGAAATACATTTTTGACCAAGTCATCGAAGCTGTAAACCGCCCATTCGGTGGACAGAAGCTGGTTTTTGTGGACGGCCCGGGTGGAACTGGTAAATCGTTCTTGCTGGAGCAGATACTTGCTCATGTCCGTCTACAGAGAAAGGTGGCGATAGCAGTGGCTTCCAGTGGCATCGCAGCGACATTGTTGACAGGGGGACACACGGCACATTCTACATTTCGGATTCCGCTTAAACTGTCCGAGTGTTCAACATGTAGTCTGTCTTGGCAGAGCCAGAAGGCAGAACGGATCCGCAAGGCATCTGGGACGAAGCTCCTATGATGCATCAAGGGTGCTTCGAAGCTGTGGATCGGTCGTTCCGGGATATTATGAAGAACGAGTTGGAGCCATTCGGAGGCAAGGTCATGGTTTTCAGTGGAGACCATCGACAGATCCTGCCTGTCTTGAAGGATGCTACTCGGGCAGAAACGCTGGATGCTTGCTTCAAGTCTTCCGCACTGTGGAGCCATCTACGACAAGTGCGTCTGACGGAGAATATGCGTGTTCAGACGGCTCCGGACCCAGCAAGCGCCGCTGAATTGGCAGAGTTTTCGACTTCTTGCTTCAGATTGGGGAGGGTCGATATCCAGTGAACTCCGACATCAGTGAGAACGACATATGCCTTCCACTCGACATGTGCATTATACCAGGCACACGAGGGGATGGCTGATGGGATGACGGAGAAACCAAAGAGAGCGAAGACATGGAAGCACCTCCAAACTTCAATCTTCTACCGCCAGCGGAATCATCTGCTGATGAAGATGTTGATGTTCCGGATGAGAACAGACGAAAGCGCAACGTAAATGCGCTTATTGATGCAGTGTATCCTGGTGTTGGTGACGACAATCTTCCGGATGACTACTTCGTTGAACGAGCTATTTTGGCACCAACGAACGCAAGTGTGAGGCGAATTAACGACATGGTCTCGGAACGTCTATCAGGAGAAACAAAAGAGTACCTCTCTGTTGACAGTCTCGAAGGTGTGGCGGATCCAAATATGTTTGAGCCAGAGTTCTTGAGCTCACTGAATTTCTCTGGTATTCAGCCACACCGGATTGTATTGAAAGTTGGAACTCCGATCATCAGGATTCGCAACCTGAACAGCGACGCAGGGTTGTGCAATGGAACACGACTTCGAGTGGTGTCACTGCGTGAGCGAAGCATTGAAGCTACGATTATGACTGGGCCGTTCAAGGGAAAGCGCGTATTCATTCCGCGCATCATCTTCTACAATGAAGATGACGACAAGGAATTCCCGTTCAAGCTTCGGCGAAAACAGTTTCCTGTGGTTACGGCATTTGCGATGACAATCAACAAGGCCCAAGGACAGTCTATCCACGTGGGGATCTACCTCGAGTCCCCTGTGTTCGCGCATGGACAGTTGTATGTCGCGTTGTCGAGGGTGACTTCACGGAAGGCGATCAAGATAGCCGTGGACCCGGAAGCTATCGACGAGGACGGGAACGTACACACCAAGAACATTGTCTATCGGGAGATCTTCGAGTTCTAAGTGCATATTTTTATGAATAAAATTTCTTACTTTCATGTGGAAAATCCTTGAATCATGTAATATTTTTAATTTCCCTGGTCTTTATGAACCTTACCCAAACTACTGGGACCAACTATGCCCACGCGCCCGCGTAGCGGGCGCCCAGAGCGCTAGTGGATAGAGGTGGCGACGTTAGTGTTATTTCGATAACACGAAAAGTAACGTTAACGGTGTTAAGTTAGTCAAGTTAGAAAAAGATAACACGGGGTCATATTTGTATTTACCATAGGCTATCCGACTATTTATTGTAAAAACATTAAATTTGTTTGCGGTGCTTCGTGGGTGTCCAACATCACAATTAGACCAGGTTCGCTCCAACCTGTGGCGAAGGCAAGTGGAGTAGCTGATGAAGGTTCTCTAGAAGGCGACCTAAGCCTTGAGAAGTACCATAATAGTGCCCGTGAACTACAGCTGCAGGCACCTCACGACTACGAGTATCTGAGGAAGAGCGAGTGCTTCAGTATCCTCTTGTGCGATGACGCCACGGAGACCACAACGACCAATGGTGTACGGAAACCATTGATATCAACATCCCGACCGCAAAAAGTGTTTGAAGTACTTGCAGCGGTATTTCAGCTTGGCAACTTGCAGTTTGACATGGAGAACGACACTTGCGTTGCAGTTAGGAACGACTCAACCAGAGGAACGAAGTAGGTGGCTTCTTTGCTCAAGGTGAGCGAGGACGCACTGTACAAGGCGCTGCTTACGAGGCAATTGTACGTCAGTGGTAAGGTCTTTTGTCCAGCAGCAGAATTTGAAGAAGCGTTACGCTCTTGCCAACGACATCTATTCGTCGTTGTTCCTGTGTTTTATGTCAGATAGGTCTCGCGCAACCAATACTAATCGGGACTTTATTGAAGTGCTGGATATCTACGACCTCGAGAAGTTCGAGTGGAACATCGAGCACCTGCGCATCAATTGCGCCAAAGAGAAGCACTTTAGGCAGCATATGCTGGAAGTGGAGCCGAAGACTACGCGAAGGAAGTTATCAACAGGAAGCACATGGACTATCTACATTAAGAGCATGGTGATACATGTACATGTACTTAAGGAAAAATAGATGTGTATTCAAGTAACGTTAATTGATTTTTTTGAAAGCTCTAACGCGATGCTGTCAAAATGCAGTGATTCACACGTTTGCGTTCGTCGCGTTCTCTTTCATAAAGACAATATCACGAACAGTTCTTGGGCTCAGCGAGCTGCGTCGTTTGGTAACCGTATTACCCGCGGTCGAAAATGCTCGTTCCGAGGATACCGAAGTTGCGATGCACCCAAGCCACTTGCGAGCTAGTGGGGCAATACGAGGAAATGTTTTACCGTGCTCTCTCCACCACTCAAGAGACGATGGATGCTCATTTTTGCTAATCTGTGCTGCAGAAGACATCCGAATGTAGCTTTGGAGCTCCCATTCTATCTCTTGATCGAGACTTCGTTCGTCAAAACAACGAGTAGCCCGCCGATTCCCATAAATGAGATTTTCCAACGAGGCCATGCAGTCATTAGATGCCGTACGTGCAGATGTGCTTGATTCGTTTTGATATAGTTCGTCGGTGTATGATTCCCTAGCAACTTGGGCCATTTCTTCTTTTAAACGTTCCTTGGCCTGAATCGTTTCTTCGCCAGTGAGAAGTGTTGAGTTTGTGAGGAACGGGTCGAGTAGCGAAATCCAAATCAAGTCACTATCTCCACTTGCAAAACGGCTTTCGAGCAAAGTCACAAAACTCCGGCGCACACTTTTCATTTTTGCAACGATCGGCTCCGCGTAAGACTCGTGTTGGACACGGATGTATAAATCTTCAAAAATATCCGGGTCACTGAGCATTAACTTCAATGAGCGGATTGAAGCGTGAACTCTAACCATAGTTGGGTAAGTGTCTCCAGATAAATAGTCCGTCACAGCACTAAACGGCTTCAGAAGTTTCACAAGACACTGCACCACAAACCAGTCTTCTGCAGTTGGGGGGATCAAGTTTGAAGAAACATCAGAAAACTCTGCTTTTCCTTTGGGGCTACGTAAGTAGGAGAAAAATGCATCGAGAGCCACGCGCAACCTTATGAGGCGCTCCAACATGTCCATGGTACTGTTCCAACGTGTGGGGCTGTCGGTCTTGACCTTAACAGCTTTCAAAGGGCCTCCTTGCAGAATTTCGAGCCGGTTTGTCCCTTTAGAAGAGCGATGGAAGTACTCTGCTAGTTTCCGAAATCGCCTCACCGTTTGGCGGACACTTTCCAGATCTTCAGGGGCCATATTGCAATCTTGCACAAACTCTGCAACTTGGTTGCAAATTGCATCGACATCTGCAGGATTAATTGGTTCATCAAAGTCGCTGTCATCAGCCTCTAGTCCACCATCGACATTCATTTCCACTGGCAACCCTGGATTGAGAACTTCATCGTTACCCAAACTGCCACTTTCGCTATCGTAACTGTCATTGCATCCAGCACCACCAATGAACTCAGTTTGAATTGACGCACTCATGTCCAGTGCTCGCCTACGGACACGACGCGATCCAACATCATCGACACTCGTTGTGAGCTCCAAATCTTCCGGTTTCCGGATGAGAGCAGCTCCGACAACGAGATGTAGCGCGTGAGCGACACACGACATACTGGCAATTCCCAAATCTCTGCATGCCTTCGAAATGTTGGAAGCCCCATCACGCAAGAATCGAACGCAGTTAGTTCTTTCGAGGCCCCATATATCAAAGCACTTCACCAGTGCAGCCGCAATCGCAGGTGCGTCATGTTTTCCTGGAATGCTAATTACTTCAAGCGTCCACTTCTGCAAATAAAATTTTTCGTCCACGTAGTGTAGAGTGAAACTGATGTAGCTTTGGGCGCACAGCGATGTCCAAATGTCCGACGACACAGAAAAAAAGTAGCATTCTGCACGAGACCTAAGCCGAATCCGGAGAGAAGAGCGCAATTCGCTCGCCTTAACGTGGATTCGAGCTTTGGCGGTTTGCCGCGAAGGGATACGAAGATACCCAGAGACGCTATTCACGTAGCGAAACAGCGCGATAAATCCCGGATCCGCAACGATGTTGAGCGGGCGCAAGCTAGCCGCAATCCATTGGATCAGTAAGTCGTCGGCATGCCGTTGTTCATCGTCTGTAGCTGGGTCATCCATCTCATGATCAATATGATCTGGCTCGTAGACATTGATGAGGCACCTGGCAGTGTTTTGTGCTTTGCGTCGTTCCTCCCGCTGCCTAAACGTAGCGACAGCTTCAATATGAAACCGTTTCATGTGTGGACCTGCGTCATTCCGCCCCTTTGTAGCCTCAATCTTCATTTTGCATCTATGACACCATGCATATTTGGCGTGGCTGATATTAAGTTCATCCTCCGGCACGTCTGCGTAGCGTTCATCCGCTACTAAGTCAATGAATTGCCAGTACACTTTTACTCGTTGCTTTGGCATCGCAAAAAATATCATGCCGCTGCTTCGCTGTGCAGGTGGTGCGTTCTCCGATGGAGCCCTAAATTGCCGCGAAAATGACAACTGCGGTGTCGTCCCTGCGCTGGAAGGGATTAATCGACGCCGAGGGGACTGTTGGGTTGATATCACTGAAGTCCGCCGGGCTGCTCTCGCACTGGAATGACGCTGCGTTGATCTTGCACGCGTCGAGGAGCGCCGACGTAAGGTTTGATGAGCTTGCGCTGGGGTTGAGAAGTTGTCACAAGGTGGGCCGTAGCTATTCCCATTTTCATTGGTTTCCATTTCTGCAATGGCGGCTAGTGGAAAATGGGGAGTGACGCGCATAAGAAGATTCTTGCTGCTGCAGGTTGCAGCCTGCAACCATGAAGCTTGCGCGACTGGCCGGATCAGTTGGAGGGAATATCGATGCAGACAAGCACGACAACACGGATGTCTACGCGTCGTAGCGAACTTGTAGCTGACGGTAGCGTGCTACATCACGTACAGCCTCACTCCGACCAGCGTGTGTGTTCCCTCCGACCAGCTCTTCGTGTGGAATTCCAGTGAGGCTTAAATGTGGCTGTTGCCATTTATTAAGAGGTTACGTTTGTGATTGGCCGCTGTCGAGACCAATGAGCAGTCCGTATTGGAGCGTGTTATCCCTCGTTAACCAACTAACTCTTGACACAGGCTAGGTGTGAAAGATTTGACGGTACTTGGCGTTAAAAAAAGTAACGTCGCCACCTCTACTAGTGGATACATGTACTCCGCAATGCGGAGTCCGCATAGTCCATTATATGAACGTACCGTAATCCCATGTGGATCAGTCATCGTGGCTCTATCACAGAACAATCAACGTCACGATCTCCTGGACTCTCGTTTGTACAGTACAGTCTTCTGCATCAATAAAGAAGCTTGAAAAACCGATAACCTTCCGAGCTGCATATCACCATTTTATGAACTGACAATATTTTTAAATCGAACTGTCTTGTCTATTTCGTATAACCTTGCCATTTGCATGCAGACACCAACTTCTTTATTGAGGCAGAAACCTGTATTCCTATCGAACTTCTCGAGTTCGGGCTAACTCTGACGAGCTTGGCTCTATCACAGAACAATCAAGGACCCTATCTATCTTACGCTTTGCTTTTCATTTTGTGACTAGCCTCGGCTAGTGTTGGGCAATATCCAGGATAAATCCAGGATAGCCATTTTTGTCCAGGCGTCGCCATTTTTGTCCTGGATTCGCCACTTTTGTCCAAAGTGGTACTTCAGATCCACAAAGAATTAAAACCCTCCCACCGTTGTTTTATATAAAGAATTGGGACCACTCGCTGTCGAGGCGTCGCACGAAAGAAATCTCCTCCTACCCGATGTGCGTGCCCCACCTAGACCACCAGGGCGAGAGCGTCCCAAGCTTGGAGTGTATAGTTTCGTGTTCGGCTACGAGCGCTCACTGCAGACAGTGCTTGAGCGACGCGTTCAGATCCAAGCTGTATTAAGCGTCGAGTCTGGGCCAAGCAGCTGAAGGACGTCATCTCCATCGGCATTGGCGGCAGCTCCCTGGGACAGAAGCACAGCTCGCAGCCGCAGTAATAACGAGCAGAGGAACAATAGTCTGGTGTTTGGAATTGTATGCGAATATGGTGCAGTGCAAGAACTCGATATTGGTGGAACTCCCAAAGCTCAAACGCTACAATCTACGGAAGCGGGTGAGGTCAGACGTCGAAGTTGTTCTTCAGTGGCCTCGGGGAACAGCTCATACAGGAGTGTGTTGACTCTGTCACACCCGACCATATTGCTGTAGACGAAGACGAGTTTCGCGACACGCTCAGGGGTTAAGCGATTTCGGCTGCTCGAGTGGATAAATTTATGGATACGAGGTACAGAATTACTAAAACGTACTTTGAAGTAGCTGTTGTCGATTGTGGGTCTTGTGACACTTTTCGCCACTTTTGTCCTGGATATCCAGGCTTTGTCCAGGATGGCGATGTCCAGGACAAATCCAGGACAATTTTTTCCCAACACTAGCCTCGGCGAGGTGGGCCTGTACCACGCGAAGAAATTGACATCAGTGGTTTCATTTGCTGCTGTTGGACCTTCGCTGAAGGTTTCAATAATTGACACAGGATAATTCGCCGAAGTGAACGTCGACGCAGCGTTCTTGAAAGGTGCTCCAAGTTGGAAAAGCTGTGTCTCACCCGGAAACATGACGTCGCTGTCTTGAATTTTTAAGAATACCAAGCTGCCGGTTTACCACTACCAGCAATTACGATGAACTTCGCTGATATTCTCGCGTATACCCAAGATCTGATGAATATGGACAGCGCTCTTGCCAATTGTTTGCAGCGGCTTCCCATTCATCGATGGAAACTACATAGTTTCATGTATATCCCAGACCTCAAGCCGATGCTAGAGGCACTTTTGATGATGCTCGAAAACAATGATCGCTTGGAGTACTTGCATCTTACCATGGCCTACGCTGAGAGATTCCGGGTATTTTACCAGTTATCAATCAATCGCTGTGGGGCACTCAATGTGCAGCTTACTGAGTGAATTGGGAAGACTGCGTGACAATTGGGAGAAGAATGTGGTGAAACATATCTCTGCGTTCTCAGCAGCGACAGCTTTGAGAAAAGTTTATGTGGAGATGCACACTACCAAGACTTGCGGCGTTCGAAAACGGCATTAATCTGATGTTATCCATAATTTCCTGTCCAGAGCATATGCAAACGAATCAGCAGAGGACATACGTGTCGAAGGCGAAGGACGTGACAAAGGCCATAACTATATGATGACAAAATGTGGTGATTTCAGAATTGTGAGACGTAGCTGTACAAGCTATAAGTTCTCAACACGAGCTTGATCTTCCTCCACGTAGGATAATTCAGCTCAATGTTGTCCTTGAGGCTACGTCAGAATTGAGTCAATCTCTACTGCTACAGACATGGACATCCATGGCTCAGTGGGGTGAATTTTGGACCAATGCGATGACTCTGGTTACTTGACACAACAAGAAGAGTTTTTTAATACACGGAAAAGCATGTCGAGAAGTTTCATTGATAAGCATGAGTACGTAACGATAGCGACTTTGAAGAAGAAAAAAAGGATACCTAAAATACGCTTAGAAAAGCGCTGTGCTGTGGTCTATTTCCACCAATTAGTACGAAAAATGTCGATAATACTACACAGGAAAATGAGTTGATTAACTATAGCGGATTTCTCGTCTGTGTGATTCTATCTCAAGATTCTAAAACTACACTAAACCAGCGGAATCCAGATGTTGTTTGCTCTCTCAGCGTCGTTGATTCAAACCCCAGTTCTCGGGTTAGCTTCTCCAAAGTAGATCGATCACAATCAAGTTTAACCGACTTCTTGAAGGAATTTTGCAGGTTACTGATATTTGGCGTTTGGACTAATGTTTGACGGAAGTAAATGTTGTTCCAAAGTCTCCAAACCGCATGACAATTGCTGTTTAAACTTTCCACAATTTAAGAAGTACTTTTTGAAGTACTTTTGGGTCCTCATCCAGGTGCTTCAAGGCTCAGGAAAAAGCAACAATCGCCAAGTCAATGACAACCGATGTCCATGGAGTCCATATCTGGCACCATGCTGAAGCCAACATTGGACACAGTGCTCAACTGTTTCAATCGAGTGGCAGCTTGGACGCACACATACTTGAATTGTCGGGTTAAGTGATTTCAGGAAATATATTCGTAATCGAGTCTCCGAAATGCAATCGCAGCATCACATCATGCACCACAGGAAGTAAGATCGCTCGGAGCGATAGTAAGCTGGACAATATTTACTCCAATCGTGAGTCCGCAATCCAGGGAAGAACCGAACTGTGTGCTCTGTAGGATCTGAAGCCATCCAGTTGCAAGTGAGTATTCGATAGCTTGAATTTCACCTTCTTGAGAGTTTGGAAGTGCTCGACAAAATAAATCGATAATACTACAAGTGACAATTGAAGAATATACAAATGAAAAGAAGAGTGAGAAACTACAACATTTTTACCAGTGCTAGATCATTTTTTTTTACATAAACATTTTGCAGAACTGGTAATGATTGAAATCTCTTGCTCGTTTTTGAGAGTCAATCTGTTGAGAAGAATCTGGGAAATGTGGACTACATCGAAATATCTGGGAAAAGTACGACGCAACTAACAGAGAATGTCCACGAAATCATACTTGCCACTTCGGCCATGGATACACGGGTCAAGACGGAGCGTCGCTGGGGGTTTCTGCGCCCTTGGATTTGTGTGCTGGTTGATCAATATTCCACCGGTTTGCATGCGCTAGAACCAAATCCATTTGAATCATCTCCGATCTACATGTCAGTAACTCTCCCTACTGACGAAAAGAAGGCTCAAGCAATACGAGAAGGACTAAAACTATTGGCAGCAGTGGCCTACGTGGATTACAATTCGTGGCGAAGCGTACTAAAGCACATGTGTGGGGTGAGACCACAAGAGTCAGAAGAATTCGCGGAGAGTGAAATGCTTGCACGTTTCCGGCTGAAAATCTGCAGTAATGATCAAACTATGGAGAATCTCGTCCAGATGTGTGGTGTTCAGCAGGACGACCGTCCTAGCCGACAATATTTGGAAGCTTTGGCTAAAATATCAGCTATGGACACCAAATTTCACACGAAGAGATATCGCGTTGACATTCCAGTACCAATTGAGGTGGTTTTCATGAACGGATATAGAAATGAGTGGAGCTTAGAAGAACTTTTGAGGCTTCGTGGTGCAAGTGAATTGATAAGGAAAGGGTGGGAGAAAAAACAGTCAGCACGTGTGAGAATTGGAGATTTTAGGTGCACTTTTGTGTTGGAGACTGTGATGATAGCCGAGCTGGGGATCTATGAAATGGACTTGGAAAAGGCAGCGACATTTAATGCATTGGTTAATGATAATCTGTGGTTTTCCGAAGTTTCGCTGAACTTCGGCGACAGACTTCAGACCGATACCGGACCGAAGAGAGAAGTATTGGGACGTCTTTTTACTACGATGTATGATACCACACGGCGATCGTATCTTAAGTCGTCATCGAGATACGTTGAAGTGTGCACACAACCACTGATAAGACGCCAACAACTCGACAAGATTTTGATTTCGACGTACAACCAGTCTCTAAGTGAAATGGGGGCGCTGTGCTCCGCAGCGAGAGTTAGTCAAACTATGCGGGAATTACAACTTACGCATGTGGAGAAATCATGGCATTTAACACACTGGAAGTGGCTGGCTTATGCCTTTTTCTCGAAACGAGCTCGTTCGTCTCTGGAAACGCTTGTTCTAAAGCACATTGAAGACATGGGGACCGAAGAAATCGAAGCGTTTTGCGCAATTTTGTCATCGGAGAACCCTGAAGCTGTGCTGCTTGATTGTCCGGAAGATTTCACTATTCAAGATGCTACTCTGGCGGCTGGTTCTTGCGTACGATGGGACTTTGATGAACACAATCAACCTCTCCTCAGTTCGGATACCCTGACCACTGCATCTCCAATTGAATTCTTGAGGATTCTGAGTCAAAATGACGAAGGCGAGTGGGTGGATGCTATCGTTCCCGGATATGGAAGTTGTCAAGTCCGACGCGAAGATCTGGTTTTCAACGAACAGGGTGATATTCCTTTTGAGAATAATTTGAAGGGTCTGCAGATTCATTTGAACAAAACTTCCGATATGTTTTCTCGTCAAACAGGTGATTTCAGTGGTCTACCGCTTTTCGTCGCTGCTGTTGGAAGTTCTCTGAAGTGGTTAACGATTGATACCAGGGGCACCCACGTCCTTGTGGATGTAAAAATGGTTCTGGATTGCTGTCCTAATCTGGAAAAATTGTGTCTCAAAAGGCAACGTGAAATTGCCGTTTTGAATGCTTTAGATTATCGCGCTTGTGGTTCTCCAGCGATTGCGATCAATTTGGATAATGTCCAAGCATTTACCGAAGAGCTCATGAATATGAACAGCGCACTTGCCAATTGCTTGCAGCGACTTATCCTTCACCAGGGGTACCGCCGGAGTTCTAACCCAGATCTCAAGCTGATGTTGGAAGCACTGTTGAAGATGCTGGAAAATAATGATCGCCTGGAATTTCTCTGTGTCATCATCTTCTACCGATTTGAAAAAGAGTACGTCGATCAGTTTAAGAAGTTTCATCTGCAGCCCATAAATCGGTCTGTTAAACTGGGAATGCAGAGCAAGGTTGCGTTCTTGAGTGTACTTCTGAAAGCGGCAGTACCCAAAAAAAGGAAGTGCACAAATCGACGGAACTTCGACGCGAATGTGGTGACGAACATTTTCCAATTCGCAGCTTCGTCAGTTTTACGAAAGGTCTACGTGCAAATGATCTACGCTCCTCTTGGAACTTTTGAGACGATCTGAGAAGACGTGTGCGAGTACATTTGATTCAACTTAGCTAGCGGAGTGATGGTAGAAAGGCATCGATTTCAGCACTCGGCGGACCTGCCTTCAGTCCGAAAAGTTTAAACAAGTTGTGTGTGAGCGACAGCTACATATTTGTGAAACCAATGAATGCAGGTATTCCGTACTTTACTTGCAAAGAAAAATCGAATTTCGACACAAATGTGCTGATGAATATTGTCCAGTATGCAACAGCTACGTCTGACTGCGCAGGTTGAAGTTCAACCGTTGAACCATAGTCCTAGAAAACCAACAGCTCGAAAGGCCATTATGGCAACCAGGATGGCGCCGTCCGTGACTGCTGAACGCGACTCCATACTGTAGTTTTTAAGCACTTCATCTCCAGTCAGAGCGGTGCAGTTCTCTACTGCAACATCACATGAGATCGACGGTACTTGGCGCCAAAAGATTTTCATCAAGGCTTCAAAGCCGTACTTGATCGGAGAAACGTACTGGACCCAGATAAAGTAGTCAGGACAATCGTCGGAGTTGATCAACAGGCCTCCGAAGAGAAGGAACGGGAGAATGATGACTACCCCAATGATCGGGGCGATATCTACTCGACGGCACAGACACGACACCATGTACCCCAGACCAATAGCACAGCTGTTGACGAGTACTACGATGATCTGCATGTAGATAAACACGTCAAAGCCATGACCAAGTCCCCTTACTATACAATACTCGCATCATTCAAGCGTGCCAATGTAGAATTCTGAAGCGGGAACATTGCGATGCACCGATTTTGCTGAAGTACCCATTTGTGATAAGTTTATGCTAAGTGAATTTTGGAGGGATGACCGATACTTATCGACTAAGTCTCCTGATGCTTCTTCCAAAAAAGTTCTTCGTTGTTTGTCAAGTTCTGTCAAACGATCTTTTGTGATCAATACTCACTTCATTCGTTTAGACTACAATCGAAATTGCGGTGCAATCGTTATGGCTCCTGGAATTGACAACAAGAAGCGCTGGGCATTTCTAAAACCTTGGACCAAAGTTCTAAAGCAACAACTGAGTAGTCCACGACAGCCCAATAATGCTGCGGTCTATGCCTTCGTTGTTGCCCCAAACCAAGAAAGAGTCCAACAGATTCAAGAAGGATTAAAACTACTGGCTGCAGTGGCCCATGTAGACTATGACGCGTGGATGTATCTGCTGGAGAAGCACTATAAATTGAAACGAGAAAAATCCTGGGATAGCCTCATTGAGAAGGAAATGCTTGTTGGTATTCAATTGGATATCGAAAGTCCACATTTTGTCCAGATGTGGGGGATCCAACAGCATGATCATCCTAGTCCAGAATACTCGGAAGCTTTAGCCAGAATAGCAGCTATGGACCAGAATCTCCATACAAAGGAATGCGGTGTGGAAATTCCAGTTCTACTAGAGCCGTTCGTTCAAGTGCTCGGTCCACAAGATCTAGACAAGCTTTCGAGACTCCATAATGCTGTGAAAAAGATACGACGAGAGTGGGAAGAGGAATCGTTGTCATTCGTAGCGGCAGGAACGTTCCGGTGTACATTTGTGATGTCTGTTACGAATGCCGATCTATCACAGTACTACCCAATTGATTTGGATATGGTGAAGAAGGTGGAAGAATTGGTCCACGACAACGTGTGGTTTTCTAGGATTTCCGTACGTTTCGACTTTCAATTTCTCCATAATAGGAGACCGTGGAGGGAAATGCTGGGGAGGATGCTGAGAAGTCTTTTTGATAGTACTCGTTGCATGAATGAATCACCAACGACATTTTTAGAAACAGAAAGGTACAGCACCATGGCACGCCAGCAACTCGACCGGCTTTCGATATCACTGTGCGATCTGTCTCTGAACGAAATGGGAGCATTTTGCTCAGCAGTGATGCACAGTCAATCCGTGCGGGTATTGGAGCTGTTGTATGTGGGATCGTGTTGGCGGTCAAAAGACTGGTGGGAGTCGCTAGCGTACGGTTTTTTCTCCAAGAAAGCTCAAAGCCTTTCTTCGTTGGAAAGTCTTGCTTTAAGACGAATTGAAAGTATGACAACCTCACAAGTAAAAGCATTTCACGAAATCTTATCGTCAGAGTACTTTTTTGAAAAATCACTCCTTAAATTCTCTGGTGGGTCTGGTGGCGCACAATATGCGACTCTAGCAGCAAATTCTCCAATCCGATGGCTTGTTGATGAGCAGAACGAACCTGTTCTAGGTTCGGAAGTATTGAAGTCTGCTACTCCAATTTCCTTCTTGCGGGTGAAGAGTGAAAGTGAGTGGATTGATGGTATCGTTCCTGGTTATGGTCGGTGTCAGATCCGACGTGAGGATCTTGTGCTTAGCGACCATGGTAATTTTCTTCCGGCCAATAACTTGAAGACTCTTGAGATTCATTTCGCCAGAAACGAGCGTTCCATGAAAACTGTTGATATCAGTGGACTCCCACTTTTCTTAACTGCTGTTGGGTCTTTCTTGAAGAAATTAACAATTGACACTGGAACCAGTGGCATCGTTGTGGAGGTGAAAATGGTCCTTGAGCGGTGTCCAAACTTGGAGCAGTTGTGCCTTAAAAGAAATCATGACATTGCTGTCTTGGATTTTTCAGAGTACCAAGCTGCTGGTTCAACACTACCAGGCATTATTTTCAATTTGGGCGATCTACCCGCTTTTACCGAAGAGCTGATGAATACAGATAGCGCTTTTTCTAATTGTCTGCAGAGTCTCACCATTTACCAAGGTTATCTATATCATCCGCGAGATCAACTCAGGAGGAAGTTTGAAGCAGTTTTGGAGATACTCGAACGCAATGAACGGTTGGAGTATCTCCATATCCAAATGTATGACGAGTTCGATGAGTACACGGAGCGGTTCCTGAAGTTTCACTTGCGACCCACAAAGCACTCAGCAAAATTGGATTTCCAGCGCAAGATTGCGTTTCTGAGTGTGGTATCGACTACCATTCCACCTCGAAGTCACAAGATGAAGAGAGGGCGCTATATGGGAAAGAAGCGAATGAATTGGTATCAACTTGGTGCGGATGTGATGACTAGTATTTTCCTGTTTGCAGCAACGCCAGTTCGGCTTAGAGTGTATGTTGGTGGGCCCAGTTATTACATAGCTAATTAGAAATGGTCTTCACTATTCATTCCATAACTCCCGACAAATTCTTCTTTCCGAGATTTGATAAGGTCGTCACTATCTAGCGTCGAAAAGGCTTTACTTTACACCAACAATTCTCATCAATCAAAGCTGCATTCTTTCTTTTAACATAAATATTTTTTCGTACTTTTGGCACACTTTGCAACTTGAAAACTCGGGGGAGAGAGGTTCTCGAGCGTCCAAACTTGAGGCATGGATCAACTGCACGTCACTTTCAAGCTATCCCTGGCGTTTAACTTTTGCTTCAATCAAGTAAGTCTCCGCGAAAAGTTCGAGGTTTTACGCGATCACATCCAATCTCTTTTCTTTTTTAACTTTACGCATTTCCCTTCATACCAGGAATCATCAGTACGTGACAAGATGATTTCAACTCAACAATCAGAGAAGAAGCGCAGTTCGTCCATGACACCAGCTTCGGCCCATGATTCCAACAAGAAACACCATTTGCTCAATTCATCGGATGCTGTTATCACGAATGCTTCTTCTATATCTAGCTTTTGCCAGATTTTGGAGTTGGGGTCTACTCACATCTGGGACTTTCTCTCTTCCTCTGATGTTTTATCTCTGTTGAATTCGGTGTCGGGTAAATTATCGGAGGGGTTTACTACCAAAGTAGCCCTGAAGGCGATTGAATGGCTTGCAATTAAAAATGATACGCGTTTGGGGCGGAAATGTGGTTGTGACTGGATGAGAAAGCTTGATTTCAAGGCTCGTTCGAAAGACAACTGCACGAAACGATCACCTTACATTTTGGACGAAACCTTACCGATTCTTCAGGTTCCAGGTGGAGCTTTGGCTTTTCTGAATGCTCTCATTCTGACAGCGAATCTGGTGAAGATAGTTGAAAACGGATGTGCGATTTCTGCCACATTCGCTCCGATAATTTGCCCCCTCGTTTCGGAGAAGAACAAACCGCGTCTGGCAGAATGCACTGAAAGTGACGTGAAGCGAGTCATGAACGAGATTCTCGGCACTAGTGGAACACGTTTCTTCAAAGAGTTCAAAACGAAGAGACCAGCGTGGACGCCGGACCAATTTGACTTCATCGACTTTCATTGGGACGCGATGGAGGGTAAAGAGTGCAAATATTGCGATGAACTCGCTCCAACGAAGGAATCTAACTTAGAAAGTCTGGTCCGTTAACATTGCAGGACGATACATCAGAAACTGAAAAAAAAAAACAATGATGAAGAACCTTCACTTCGTCCGATTCGTACGTCTTGCTATTCTCAGGTGATAGAAGCGAAACTCAGACGCGCTTTTGCAAATTATCTAAAACAATATGCAAATTGGAGTATTAAACTGATTTTCCACAAAACGAGAAGGTACATCGAGCGATTCAGGATATTTCATCTACAGTCCATACATCGATCTCAGTTGTCAACAGGGACCGGTGTGAAAGGCATCCCGCTGGTTTGAGATTGGCGGAGGTGGCGATGGATGGCAAATTCGGGAATGAGAACTGTAAGGCAACGATCTATCCGTTGGGTAGTGATCATGTGTCGCATCGAAGCTGTTGACGCGCAGTCATCTAGACCTATGAAACAAGGCTGAAATAATCGCCTGAGGTGATCTACCACGCAAACCAACCAAGAGATTGTTGTAGGAGTAGATCATGGCGATAGGAATATACATGTAGCTCACCACTTTGCAGATAGCAATCCGGTGCCAACCAATTGTGACTGACGGTAAAGTCGAGCAAGTTGAAGTGGGCGTCAGCAGTCAGTGAATAGGGGTATGTTGCATTCATTCGTACTGTGTACTAATGATATGCATTGGTACATACACGATCATGTTAGTACTGTGTTCAAAATTGATATGAAGCTGTAGAATACATGGCTAAAAGTGTTAGCAGTGTCGATTGGACCTGTTCGAATCACATCAAACCCTAACCCCTTCGTCTGAAGAATGATCTGACTATAATGGAGACGATGGCCACCTCGATGGCCGATCATCTTCGTGAGCAAGAGTACTCGCGCATTCGCCGATCGTCGAAAGTGATGCTAGCCGAACCTCCTGTATCGGAGGAAGCTGCTGGGATTCTGGCGGAGGCGTATGAGGCTTTCGAGCATGAGAAGTCCTCTCTCAATCGTGACGGAGCAACGTGGTTTCACACCTGTTTCCACTCAGCACGCTGTGATGATCAACTCTGGATCTTACTGCTCAAACACTGGCCTGCCTATGATCATGAAAGCATTCCACAACGACAACGGCAACGCTGTTGTCAAGGAGGTGCTTGAGCACTATGGTGTAGTGATGCTCGACAAGATACCGTCAGGTGGCGTCCTGATCCATGTCCGTTCGGCTGATGATGAAGCGAAGTTGGACGGTCAGGAAGTCAACCTAATGGGAAGGAAGTTCACGATCAAGCGCAGGTCGTTCCTGATGGACAAGTTCTTTTTGGATGTATCTGGAATTCATGCGGTGGAAGAAGCAAACGCAATCTTCCTGGCTTTGAGTGCAATGGGAGCGCATCCACTGTTTTTAACTCCTCGCGACGTGAACATGGAGACTCCAGTTGCGTCTCCGACGTGGCGCTTTTACTTCGGGTTCAGAAGCAACCCCTGAGTGTCTTGTGGTGGATGGGTGTGTCACCGATCAGCTGATCTATGGCCGAAACCTCTACTTAGCGAGAGGCAAGAAGTCTATCGCAATGGATCCACCCACTCGAGCTACAACTCGCCGTCAATCACGATATGGAATCGTGCTTCCGTTTAAGGACGGGCGTCCTAGTCCGATGGAAACGAGCCATTCTAAACACCAGGATGAACCTAACAACTCAGCAAGCACGAGGTCTCTCATTTCGGCACGCAACCGATCCTCCAACGCAATGCCATCGACGACTGAAGCACTGGTGGAACAAGATCTCGGCGTGGGTACAGACATCATTTCGTCTAACCCAGCCCCGGCGGTTGAAAGTGCGCAGCAGGGAGTGCTAGGTTCAGCAGCGGATGAACTCGAAGCAGAAGCACCAAATAATGGGGCAAACGTACCTATGAATGAGCAGTGGGCAACCCAAGGTGGTGAAAACACTGACATTGACATGTCTAAACATCTTGAGAGTGGGTTTAAGCGTTTGGAACCCTCATTTGTTCATGAGAACCGATACGATGCCCTGAGTGAGCCGGAGTGTGACTTCGAAATTGTGCAACCGGATCCAATTCAAGGAATGCAATCTGGTGTTTTTATAATACCACACTTTAAACCTCGTCAAGGCAAAAACTATTCAGGTCCAGCTCCGCTAAAAAAGCGGGCAAAGTCTCAAGCCCAGAGTGGCCAAGGCGATGACTTACTTCTAGAAGAGGCCTTACTGCAATCAGAGCAGGAAGCGCAACTCATAAAGAGAACTGCTGAGGTCGCAGCCAACGCAAAGCGTTTAAAAGCCACCGAGTCACTGCTCAGCGAATCCAAGAACATGGACCTGATTATCAAGTCCATATGCGACGAGCCTATTGCATGGACAACAGCATTCTTCACGGACATTGTTGAAGGAGGAACGCAATTAATGAACTTGGCCGACATCCACCTATGGAACCGCATATTAGCATCTGAGACCATGGATGAAGACATGATTAGGACCTTCCATGATCGCGTTTCGTCACTGAATTTGCCGGTTGGAAACTCTCGCGATCACTACACGATGTACCTGAAAGACGTGTTTAGTCGACTTCCCAGTGAAGAGCAGGACAAGTGGAATCTTCTCCGGTGGCTCAGCCTATTTGAACTCCTTGCGATTGGAATGTGTCCATCGGTATTTACCCAGCCCGGATGGATGCAGGTTCTCGTGGAACGCGTTACTAAAGGTCTACCTCACAGTCACGTAACGCTGCTCTCTGACGAGTCACTGCTGAAATTACTAAGGCTTGGTTCTAACCGCGTGCCATCCGTGCCACGCCGTGCCACGCCGTGCCACGTTATATCTTATTGGCCAAAATGAAGGTAGGTGTAGGGGTTTCGTGCCATCCTCGTGCCACCGGTGGCACGGCAAAGTGCCATGGCACGGCGTCGTGCCACGTGCCACCGAGATATTTCGCAATGATCTTGTCAACTTCACTGCAGCATTCATAGATTTCTACAAACACGAGAATGTCAGCCCCCCATGCCAAGCCCGCCTGAATCAATGGAAAGAAGATCACGAACGTAAGCTTCTCGGAAAATGACACTGTGGCACGGCACGATTCTTTCCTAACCAACTCGGTGGCACCGCTCAGGACCCTACCCCTATCTCCCCGTGGCGTGGCATGGCACGAGTACCAGCGGTTAGAACCGACCCTTAGGGTAAGGAGCGGCCTTGGAAAAGTTATGCTTACCGCCGTCAATAATGCAGCTCCTGGAAGTGCGATTGAACAAGGTCTGCACGCACTGCAAGCGAGCAATCTCGATGTATCGAATCTTCCTCAATTATCAACAAGCCTATTGACATACCAGCCGACAACAACCGCGATGACTGCGGTATCATCCAATTAGATGGTGGTTGGGATGGATATTGGCCACTCGTGTAAAATTTTGTCGTGGAATGTGAGGGGGATTAAAGGGGGAGGCAATCCCCTGATCTCAACTCACCTCAAATATTTTTATTTTTCGTTTTTACAGGAGACTCGATTCAAGGACGATAATCAGGCTCAACGGTTTTGTTATTTGGTTTTGGCGGTCGTGTATTTTTCTCGGACAAGAATGGTGAAAGCAGACAAACAAGATTTTCACGGAGTGGAGGAATAGCTACGATAATTCACGGGTCATGTCCAGCAGTAGAGACTGCTGAGATAGTGTCACGGGCTACCATCCCCAATCGGTACCTAATAGTCCGGCTACGGTGGTCAAACCTAGTGTGCTACCTCCGTAATATTTATGCTCCCAACGATCCAGCATCTAGGAGAGCATTTTTCAACAATCTTCCAGTGGAATTTGATGAAAATGTCATTCACATAGTGTGTGGAGATTTTAATCTGGCAATTGATCCTGACTTAGCCGCAACGGCATTGCATCCTGGCCCAGATTCCAGCAGAGCAGCGTTACAGATGTGGCTCACGGAGATTAACGCCATTGACGTGTGGCGACTGCATCATCCAAATGATCTTGTATTTTCGGGACCACGCCCACGGAAAAATCGTATTGATTACGTTTTCCTGTCTGATGATCTGCAATCCGAATGCTATCATGACTCGGGTTATGGCTCGTGGGAAAATGGTGGGGCCATTTAGCGGTTCACGTTGAGCTAACGTCATGGCACCACCCAACTGGCTATGGGTTTTGGTGAATTCCAGCGTGGCTCCTACAAATTTCAGAGCTACAGAAGGATATTGTTGACGAAGCTAAATTACTTCTTTCGGTGCTCAGAGCTTCAAATAACCCGGGGATTGTGTGGAAGTCGTGGAAAAGAAAAATCAAGGGGTAATTGAAAAGATGTCAGCACAATCTGTCCTCAACAAGACGTGAAGAAACTACTTTGGCAAGAGAGCAATTAGAAGAATGCGCAGCTGCTGTAGCAAAAGAAGACGCAACTGATCAAGACGAAATCGAATACTATTTCGCAAAGCAAGATACGAAGAATGCCGAAACGATTGGGAAAGTTTCGGATCTAGCTACGGTTTTGAACAAGCTGTAACGCAAGCTGAAAAGAGTACCAAATTCTTCTTTCGACCACCACGTTATGACTCCATTTCGGTCAATTTGATTGAGCGATGGCAGTGAGTCAAACGATCCAGCAGATATCTGCCACGGTTTTCAAGAACATTGGGGAGAAATCTTCAGTGATCCAAGGCATCTGAATGCTGGATCAGACATTGCTGTTGATATGGAGGCTCAGAATGAACTGATAGATTCAATCGAGCGGAGTTTAAGTCCTAATGATGCAGCCGAACTTGATGGAGAGCTGACAGTGGAAGAATTTGCGGGGGCCATATCTAAATTACGGCCCCATTCAGCCCCGGGGCCGGATGGCTTTACCAGTGATTTCTTTCGCCTTTGCCCGCAGATATTTGGGGAAATTCTGTTACTAGTGTTTCGGTACCAAGTGGAACGGGGAATCCTCTTGCCCCACCAGCGATACTCGTCAGTGGCACTGTTGTTTAAAAAAGGAGATCGGAATGTACCAGGGAACTTTCGACCGATTTCACTGATGCCTGTAGAAATAAAAGTTGTGTCACGGGTGCTGGTTAACCGACTGAGGCCATTGATGTCGAAGTTAGTCCACCCCGATCAAAAAGCGTTTATTCCAGGACGCCGAATCGATCAACAGATCATGCTAGTTCGTGACCTCCAGCATCTCATGACATCTCGAAATCACAAAGGCATTGCGACATTTCTAGACTTCGCTAAAGCGTATGATCGGGTGAACAGGCAGTACCTCTTTCGGGTACTAGAGTGCCAAGGCTTCGGCCCTCGCTTCCTGTCGACATTTTCAGGCTATATCGGCAGCTCTCTCAAGTTTTCCACCATGTCATACCAGACCCCCAAGCTGGAGGAATGCAAACAGTGGAAATCACTAGGGTACCCCCGGTATTTGGCACAGAAGAATTCGTAGCAACGAACACGCGTTATTTCCCCTTCCTACGTTCTCAAGATTGGACTAAACTTCTGCAACACGTACCTCAGCTCAATCGCCACCCGATGGAAGATCTTGGATGCCCTCCCCGTCGGATACACCAGGAACTTGCAAGCTTGCTGATGCTGCGGAGCTACATGTTACCAGTGGTTCATGACGTGATGCTACGGCTTTTCCTTGGAGATTTAACCGTGGGTTCACGGTTGTACTTCCTGACGCCGCTCAATCCAACAATTCAGCAGCAGGGGTCTCCAAAAATGTATTGTTATTGAAAAAGGGGTATTATTGTAGGGGGACAATAAGGGAGGGAGCGGCCATCTCAATATTTGGCACTTACGCAATTATTGAAAAGGGGGTCTCTATCTACTTCTTCCAGATTAAGAACTACGGTTTTAGAGATCTGCTTCTTCTTCGTTGTCGTCCTCAACTGCGCGTTTCACGGCGTTCGAAATCACTTCGTCCGTCACTAAGTCCCAGTTCATCTTCAGGTAAAGTAAGGTCTCGAGCGTCTCATGACTGATGCTTTTCCGAAGATACCCCAGCATGCACTTAATCTTGGAGAAAAGACGCTCTACTTGTACCGAAGTGGCTGGCAGCCACGTGAGATCCGAGTATATTGATGCCTCCTTTACGCGCATTGCAGCTCGAATGTTGATCGACTCCATCACTTCTTTTCCTGTACGCCGTCGTTTTTGCCTGATGTCTCCAAGTTGGTTTCCGGTTCTTCTTGGATACGGCGCCGTTTTGCCTTCTTACTGGCAGATTTTGCAGCGCGTGCTGCTACAATTTCTGGGCGGATGAGTCTAGCCAGCGTTGCGGCTTCTTTGGTGGTTAGGACAGAATCCTGATTATTTTGTACCTTCACGACAGCTCTTTCAAAGTCCTTGGACTGAATAATGGTGGCTTCGGTTGATAGGCGTGTCTTCATCTCTGGAAACTCTAACAACAGCTCGTCAAAAATATCACGTACCAAGCTCAAAGAGATTTTGTCGGTTTGTAGCTTCTGCGTTGTCGAATCTAGTATCTTCAGGTCCTCCAAGAGCTGCATGATCCGAACGTGTTCCTCTGCGGATGGCAAGAAGTCGACAATGGGTTTGCGCCGATAGTCTGAATCCGGTACGTCCTTGGGAAGACCCCGTTCGACTTGCGTGTCGTTGACGAAAAGATGTAGATACGGCTGGAGTTCTTCGTACCGACGCAGAAGTCGGAACACCTCCATCGGAATTCATGGAGCGGAACAGGCTTGAGTTTGCAACCGTTCCTTCTCAAAATGGCTATGCGCTTGACCGTCTTGAGTTTGCGCTGAAGCGTCGCGATTTTTTTTATTAAAGGCATGGAAGCTTTAATGTGATCTTGCACAGCAAGGTTGAATCTGTGTGAGGCACAACCAATCATGGGAACTCCCGTCCGCTTCGAGATAGCACAGTTAGTGTTCATGTTGTCACACACAACCGCCACTAGATTGCTCAGGTCTAATTTGTAGTGGTCCAGAATCATATCCAAGAACTGAATGTGCTCGTCAGCTGACATTGATGTTTCGTCCACGAAAGTAGAAAGAGCCAAGAAACGAGTCATCGTCTTAGTAGCCACAAATACGGCCAGTGAATGCTGGGCAGAGTCCGTCAAACCGTCAAATATCAGCACGTATTGCTGACTTTTGAGCTCTTCTATAATAGCAGGTTCCATTAATTCCACGCAGCTTTTCATTCGCGCGAGAAGTGTTTTCGAGTTGATCTTGTTGTACTTAACCGCTTCTCGAAACACGTCGTCATCGACTGACGAAAATGGAAGATCCTTAAGCACCACAAGTTTCATCCAACCATGCGTAGTACGGGAGTCCTTATCGACAAACATGTCCATAGTGACGGGGATTCGTTGTCGAACGCAACGCTCCAGCACTCGCTCATAGTCTGGGTGGCGCCGCAGATGCGAGATGAGGTTATGATAGCCGCGACTTCGGTCCTGAAAGATGAAGGTGTTGCATCCGTTGCAGGTTCTTCCTCCGCTTGTTTGGTCTCGATACATCAACGAACAGATCTCCTTGTTCGAGAGACCAGGGTCTAAGGTAGCCATGGATGACGAGGGTGAACAAGTTGAGTAGAAGAGTGTTGGACTTGGTTCGCAAAATCGGAAATGCCAGCATGAGAGTGGCTGTGGTCCCCGGCACGGTTAACGCCCACCGGGAGAGGTTTCGAGGACTGCTTTACTCCTCGACTCTTACCGGATCTTTATAGTATCTTATAAGTTGAAGTTGACAATAATATTGTCAATTAAGGGTACGTTCATCAATAAGGGATTGAGACGCCTCCAGCCCCGTCAATCCCTAATCCCTACTTATTTGGAGAGCCCTGATTCAGCAGTGTGTGCGACCAACATGCCAAGCATTAGAGACGACGGAACATTGCTTTTTCTTGTGCCCTGCTTTACAACCGCTCTGGCGCCAGATATGGTTATTCTGGTCACGATTCTTTAGAGCTGAATTGACGTGGAAAGTATTGCTCTTCCCGAAGCCGCAGGATGTATGCAAAAATTGGAGGAAGTATCAACAAGAGATATTACTTCTATGGAGAGTTCAGATTGCCGTAGCCTTTCATGCAACATGGAGACTTCGGAATGACATACACTTTCGGAAAACGGAAACGCAACTACCACACGTGGCAAACGTACTGTCGTCCTTTAAGAGGCACTACCAGTAAATCTACCAACATGCCAACCAACTCGACTGTGATGGTAAAACAATTACACTATTGATCCGACAACTTGGATTTGACCCGCCGAAAGACGTTCACCTGGAACAAACTCCACACCTATGGATTGCTCAAGCTCCAAACTAAGACAGAATATCTGTAGTCCAACGAGTTGTCCACTCACCAGTTAATCAATTTAATTCACTCACTCACACCGGTCCCTATTGATTCTGAGGCCCCAGACCACCATTTTGTTCAGGTGGAGACACCAAAGGCAGCACCAACACGACGCAACCGTAAATTACAGTGTCACGAAGCCCAAAAGTTCACTTTACGATGGCGCAACCTTTACTTAAAAGCCACTGTTATGAATCCTCAAACCAACGAGATCGAGGACAAAGTTATTCTTTCAGACGTCAGTGGATCTGCTCGACCTGGTGAGCTGTTGGTGATCATGGGACCGTCTGGTGCTGGTAAAAGTTCTCTGCTTGACTGCATCTCCGGACGTAACAAAGCTGTGGAAGGAGAGATCGCGATCAATGGACAGCCGTGGAATGATTCCATCAAACGTCTCACGTCCTACGTCATGCAAGATGACTTGTTCTACCAGACCATCACGGTGAAGGAGCATCTGGTGTTCCAGGCTAAGCTACGGATGGGCAAGACGTTCTCGGAGAAGCAGTACTTGAAGCGCGTGGACGAAGTAATGGAAGAGTTAGGCCTTATGAAGTGTCGAGATACGTTAATCGGGGGAATTTCTCTCCGTGGAATCTCGGGAGGTGAACGCAAACGGTTGTCGTTCGCTACTGAGATCTTGACCAACCCGTCCATTTTGTTCGTGGATGAACCGACGTCGGGACTAAATAGCTTTATGGCGGAGACGGTGACAATTCAGCTTCAGCAGATCGCTCGAGCCGGTCGAACTGTGATCGCTACTATCCACCAACCTTCATCCGAGCTATTTGCTCTATTTGATCAGCTTTACCTGCTGTCCGATGGATCAGCTGTCTACCATGGGAAAGCGTCGGAATCAGTGGACTATTTCGCAGCACTGGGGTATCCTTGCCTGGCCCTAATGAACCCGACCGACTACTTCATGCGTCAACTTGTGGTGATGGATAAAGCGTCCGACGAAGCTGGAGTTGTTCGTGTTGAAGGCCTGAAGCAAGAGTGGCTAAAGCACCAAGCTCTCCCTCAAATCGACCATGAAGATTTTCACGGTGAAAGAAACAGTGACTGCCACTTTGAAGATTCTCGATTGGAATGGATCGGACAGATCGCTGTACTGGTCCAACGCAACGTGATTCGCTTCATCCGCGACCGTTTTGCCTTCCACGCTGCCATTTTCCAGACGATCTTTGTGGCGTTGGTCGTCGGTTTAATCTTCCTCCAGTTGGAACTGGATCAAGACGGTATCCAGAACTTCACTGGCGGTTTCTTCTTCCTGATCGTCAACCAAACCTTCGCTTCTGCCAATCCAGTCTTCATTTCTGTCCCGTTGGAGCTTCCGATCATTATCCGCGAGTACAAAGGTGGCCTGTACCACCTCTTCTCGTGGTATTTCTCTAAGAATGTGAGTGAGTTCCCGATGCAAGTTCTGCTACCGATCCTGTTCTTCGTCCCAGTGTATTTCCTCATGGGAATTGGTCATGGCTTTGACGTGTTCATCTACATGCAGATCATCGTAGTACTCGTCAACAGCTGTGCTATTGGTCTGGGGTATATGGTGTCGTGTCTGTGCTGTCGAGTAGATATCGCCCCGATCATTGGGGTAGTCATCATTCTCCCGTTCCTTCTCTTCGGAGGCCTGTTGATCAACTCAGACGATTGTCCTGACTATTTTATCTGGGTCCAGTACGTTTCTTCGATCAAGTACGGCTTTGAAGCCTTGATGAAAATCTTTTGGCGCCAAGTACCGTCGATCTCATGTGATGTTGCAGTAGAGAACTGCATCGCTCTGACTGGAGATGAAGTGCTTAAAAACTACAGTATGGAGTCGCGTTCAGCAGTCACGGACGGCGCCATCCTGGTTGCCATCAATTTGGCCTTTCGAGCTGTTGGTTTTCTAGGACTATGGTTCAACCTGCGCAGTCAGAAGTAGCTATTGCACACTGGACAATATTCATCACCACATTTGCGTCGAAATTCCTAACCTGAGTTTGTTGACAGTCTTTCTGGCGTAGATAGAGTGTTGATAGTATACTCAGGAACGCGATCTTGCTCTGAGCCCAAAACACATCTCTTTCCTCAGCCATGTCACTGTATCTAGATTCGCACCTTCTTCGAACCATTGTGGTCCGGAAGGCTCATTTTATCAGTCAATCTGAACAAGTCATATCTGTCAACACTCGATTTTTCTGTGCAAGTAAAGTACGGAATACTGTAATAGATACCTGCATTCATTGGTTTCACAAATATGCTGTCGGAGTTGAATCAAATGTACTCACACACAACTCGTTTGGTTAAAGGAACTGAAGGCAGGTCCGCCGAGACGTCTTCTCAGATCGTCTCAAAAAGTAGCGTAGAACATTTTCACGTAGACCTTTCGTAAAACTGACGAAGCTGCGAATTGGAAAATGTTCGTCACCACATTCGCGTCGAAGTTCCGTCGATTTGTGCACTTCCTTTTTTTGGGTACTGCCGCTTTCAGAAGTACACTCAAGAACGCAACCTTGCTCTGCATTCCCAGTTTAACAGACCGATTTATGGGCTGCAGATGAAACTTCTTAAACTGATCGACGTACTCTTTTTCAAATCGGTAGAAGATGATGACACAGAGAAATTCCAGGCGATCATTATTTTCCAGCATCTTCAACAGTGCTTCCAACATCAGCTTGAGATCTGGGTTAGAACTCCGGCGGTACCCCTGGTGAAGGATAAGTCGCTGCAAGCAATTGGCAAGTGCGCTGTTCATATTCATGAGCTCTTCGGTAAATGCTTGGACATTATCCAAATTGATCGCAATTGCTGGAGAACCACAAGCGCGATAATCCGAAGCATTCAAAACGGCAATATCACGTTGTCTTTTAAGACACAATTTTTCCAGATTAGGACAGCAATCCAGAACCATTTTTACATCCACAAGGACGTGGACGTCTCCGGTATCAATCGTTAACCACTTCAGAGAACTTCCAACAGCAGCGACGAAAAGCGGTAGACCACTGAAATCACCTGTTCGATGAGAAAACATATCGGAAGTTTCGTTCAAATGAATCTTCAGACCCTTCAAATTATTCTCAAAAGGAATATCACCCTGTTCGTTGAATACCAGATCTTCGCGTCGGACTTGACACCTTCCATATCCTGGAACGATAGCATCCACCCACTCGCCTTCTTCATTTTGACTCAGAATGCTCAAGAATTCAATTGGAGATGCAGTGGTCAGGGTATCCGAACTGAGGAGAGGTTGATTGTGTTCATCAAAGTCCCATCGTACGCAAGAACCAGCCGCCAGAGTAGCATCTTGAATAGTGGAATCTTCCGGACAATCAAGCAGCACAGCTTCAGGGTTCTCCGATGACAAAATTGCGCAAAACGCTTCGATTTCTTCGGTCCCCATGTCTTTAATGTGCTTTAGAACTAGCGTTTCCAGAGACGAACGAGCTCGTTTCGAGAAAAAATGGCATAAGCCAGCCACTTCCAGTGTGTTAAATGCCATGATTTCGCCACTTGAATAAGTTGTAATTCCCGCGTAGTTTGACTAACTCTCGCTGCCGAGCACAGCGCCTCCATTTCACTTAGAGACTGGTTGTACGTCGAAATCAAAACCTTGTCGAGTTGTTGACGTCTTATCAGTGGTTGTGTGCACACTTCAACGTATCTCGATGACGACTTAAGATACGATCGCCGTCTGGTATCAAACAGCGTAGTAAAAAGACGTCCCAATACTTCTCTCTTTGGTCCGGCATCGGTCTGAAGTCTGTCGCCGAGGTCCAGCCCCAGCGAAACTTCAGAAAACCACAGATTATTGTTAACCAATACTTGAAATGTCGCTGCCTTTTCCAAGTCCATTTCATAGATCCCCAGCTCGGCTTTCATCACAGTCTCCAACACAAAAGTGCACCTAAAATCTCCAATTCTTGCTGACTGTTTTTTCTCCCACCCTTTCCTTATCAATTCACTTGCGCCATGAAGTCTCAAGAGTTCTTCTAAGCTCCGCTCATTTCCATTTTCGTTCATGAAAACCACCTCAATTGGTACTGGAATGTCAACGCGATATCTCTTCGTGTGAAATTTGGTGTCCATAGCTGATATTTTAGCCAAAGCTTCCAAATATTGTCGGCTAGGACGATCGTGCTGCTGAACACCACACATCTGGACGAGATTCTCCATAGTTTGATCATTACTGCAGATTTTCAGCCGGAAACGTACAAGCATTTCACTCTTCTCAAGTTCTTCTGACTCTCGTGGTCTCACCCCACACATGTGTTTCAGTACGCTTCGCCACGAATTGTAATCCACGTAGGCCACTGCTGCCAATAGTTTTAGTCCTTCTCGTATCGCCTGAGCATCAGTAGGGAAAGTTACTGACATGTAGATCGGAGATGATTGAACTGGATTTGGTTCTAGCGCATGCAAACCGGTGGAAAATTGATCAACCAGCACACAAATCCAAGGGCGCAGAAACCCCCAGCGACGCTCCGTCTTGATCCATGTATCCATGGCCGAGGTGGCAAGTGAAGACAATTTCTGAATTGTGCCAACGGTAGAATGATTCTTTGACGGAATCCGTCGGACATTCGTCGGACAGCTGGATTCTCTATGACATATCATAGTTTATGTGAGTGTGTGATAGTTTACTAGGTGTATTCACAAGCTTCACTTCTTCTTCTTCGGTTGTCGAAGGAGCTTCGCAATGGTAGACCAGCTGAGCTGCCCTCTACGTCTTTTACGGTGTAACGGGGTTACATTGAAGAGTGACCTTAGTCACTCTTCCGAAGTGGATACATTTGGTGTGTCACACATCATGGTGACACGTGGCAGGTGGCTCTGCAGCCACCTATCACCTTCTATATAGGTTACACTATAGATATCTTTTAGTTTGTATTGCAGGCCAAGCTAACAAGTATCTATAATATATTCAGTCTTAAATCTACCTAATCTTTAGTTAGTCTCCCCAAGTCTTTGGGGACCGAGTGAACTGCCGTTCCCTAGGAGTTTGTATACTCCAAGCCTTCCTCTGTGTGAAGTGCTGTGTGACCCCCGTCACACTTGGTAGCACTTGTAGTCAATCCTACGCCTACGCGGGTAGATTGATTACCTGAATCCTCTGTGGCCAGAAGTAGTTGGCCACCATGGATCGAAGTGAGTTTCCTCACTTGACCGACTCTCAGTTTGAGTCGGTCCGGAAGATGGCGGGCATCTTTGGGATGGATGCCTTCCGAAGCTTGGCGGCTGCGACGCCGGCCGAGCAGGTCGAACGCGTGGCGGCGTTCGACATGTACGAACGTGGGCTCATCGAGCACGTTCGAGGAACCTTTGAGGCTCCTGTGGTTGAACCGAGGTCGGCTCAACCCAAGCCTTTAAGACTCAAGGTTCTTCCCTATGAAGGGAAAGAAGGTGAGAACCTTCACTTCTGGATCCGAGAAGTTGAGATCGCCATGGAGGCGGCTCTCATCTCGGTGGAGCGACTCCGAGTCGCTTTCGCGTTGTCTAACCTCGGAGGTCGAGCGAAGACATGGGCGTACACGCGCGAAGCGACGTCGCCTGGATGTTTTACATCCTGGGCCCAGCTGTTGGAACAGCTCCGGGCCGCATTCCTCCCGGCGAACTATGAGTATCGCCAGCGGTCACGCTTCCTAGCCTGCAAGCAAGGGAAACGTGACCTGCACGAAAACATCCAGGAGATGCGCGTTCTCGCGGCGTCTCTGGTGGGGAATCCCCTACCTGAACACATCCAAGTAACTGTGTTCATGGACGGCTTAAGAGTAAGCCCGGCCCGCACGCAGTTGTTCCGCGTGCAGGCCAATACGATGGAGGAGGCGATTCAAGTCGCGCTCCAGGAGGAGTACAGCCATATACAGGCTCAGACTCCTGCCTCTGCGTGGCAAGGCCACAGCGGGCCGACGACGGCGTCGGCCAGTGCTCCTGGGAATGGAGCAGGCTCGGGACCAGCCCCTATGGACTTGGGGCTCGCCGAGCAGAAACGCATCCGCTGTTTCGAGTGCGGGCATTTCGGACACTTCGCACGTGTCTGCCCCTCTGGGGGCCTATGGAAGAGGTCTTCCAAGCCTCAGGGCTCTAAGGGCCGCTGGAAGAAGCCGGCGCCCAAGAGTCAGGGGAACTCCGGGGACCAGTAGGGGCGGGGCGCCCTACTGGGAAACACTAAGTCCCCATTCGGGTGGTGCGGGAGGCACACGCAGTGGAGACTTAGCCCCAGAGAGTCTTGGGACTCTCAAAGCGGAGAAGGGCAGCGGTGGGCTGCTGGTGGTACACGCGAGTGTACGGGGGTTTAACAACCCCTTTAGAGTCTTGATAGACTCTGGGGCGAGCAAGAACTTTGCTCGCCGACAAACTGTCGCGAGGAACCGCGGCAAGTTTGAGGATGCTCTACGTGAGAGCGAGGGAAGTGGGCTAGTCGCCGTACGACTAGCTGATGGTACGGTGGTGGAAGTACCAATGGTCCAGGTGGACCTGGCTGTAAAGTTTGAGGACTTCGACAGCGTGGAGTCGTTCATTGTCCTCGAGATGGACAAGTACGACTTGATCCTAGGGATGCCGTGGCTTGAGAAGCACGAGCCCTGGATCGATTGGCGCAGCAAAGCCATTGGGGCTAGCCGGCCTGCAGTCTCTGACAGAGCTTTGGTGAGTCATGTTCCCACCTCTGTCAGGACTAAGGGCGTTCGCTGGAACCGCCAGGACGCGGCAGCGTCCGAGGAGTATTTGGGGGCTGGTGTAGTCGGTGCTACATCGCCCCACACGAGAAGTGATCGTGGGCCATGGATGGCCGGGGCAACGGGCGGAGGCCCTTGCCCTACGTGTGGGTCTGGAAAGACAGCAGGGCCCCACGCACGAAGTCGCAGCGACGTACAGGCTGCGACTGTGGTAGTGCCCGAGAGCACTAACCAGGTGGGTAACTTAGGTCCACAAGCGGATGCAAGAGTTCCGCAGGAAGCCAAGATGGCTCGCGATGTCGAAGTAGTGGCATCGCCAGGCGTACGAGAAGTAGTTCGACGCCAGGTCGCTCAGACCATAACTGATGCGGGTAACAGAGTTCCGCATGGAGCCACGAGGGCTCGTGATGCCGAAGTAGTGGCATCACCAGGCGTGAGAGAAGTAGTTCGACGCCAGGTCGCTCAGACCATAACTGATGCGGGTAACAGAGTTCCGCATGGAGCCACGAGGGCTCGTGATGCCGAAGTAGTGGCATCACCCGGCGTGAGAGAAGTAGTTCCACGCAAGGTCGCTCAGACCATAACTGATCAGGAAGACACCAAGGGTGCTTCCGATGCGGGTAACGCAGTTCCGCACGGAGCCATGAGGGCTCGTCATGCCATCGTAGTGGCATCACCGGGCTTGGGTAAGTTAACCCCACGCCATGGTCGTAAGCCGGGGTTGGTAGAATACCATCCCGAAGAAGTTCACGAGGACTTGGGACAGGAGCTAAAGGCTCCTAGGTCACAGTCGGTCGAAGAATGCTATCACATCTTCGACGGCGTGACCGGGCATCGCGTGAAGGCGGGGGCCATCGAGTTGGCACCCCTGCCTGAGGTATCAGAGCTATTGAACCTCGAGGAAGTCGCGATGGAGGACTTTCTGGCCGAGTTGAAGGCCGGGGAGATATCGGAGATGGTTCTCCTTAGGCCGGAGCCCACTCCAGAGGAGTTGAACTCCTCCTCAGTGATGGACGAAGACGTCCTGGAGGAGTTCCGGAAGCAGCGTGCGTCGCGCACGGGCTCCGAGATTCTGAAGAATCCGAAGGATCCGTTGTATCCTTTAGTGAAGGAGTTTGAGGACGTGGTGTCTAAGGACTCACCCTCAAAGCTCCCACCAGACCGAGGGATCAGACACGAGATTGATCTCGTGCCAGGCACAAAGTATTGTGTCACGCGTCAATGGCCCCTGCCCCGAGAGCAGAGCGACGTCATTGACGCGTTCTTCGCCGCTAAGGCGAAAGCGGGAATGGTGCGGGAATCGAAGTCCCCGCACTCGACGCCAACCTTCTGCGTTCGCAAGCCGAACGGAAAGTGGCGTCTGGTTCATGCTTACAACAAGCTGAACAGCGCGACTGTGCCAGCACAGACGCCGATCCCTCGCAAGGATGTGTTGTTGAACAACATGGCCGGCTGAACGCTGTATAGCGCGCTGGATCTGGAGGATGGATACTACCAGATCCTGATGCGGGAGTGTTAAATCCCGCTCACGGCCGTGAGCACGCCGAGCGGTATGCTCTGAGAGTGGCTGGTAATGCCACAAGGTCTATCCAACGCACCAGCGACCTTCAATCGCTTGGTCACACAGTTGTTTAGACCTTTGCGTGCGTTCACGCAGACGTACTTTGACGATATATTCGTCCATAGCCGTGCCGAGGGAGGCAAGACGGCTATAGAGGTGCATCGAGAGCACCTCCGTCGAGTGTTTGAGGTCATGAGAGCTAACAAGCTCTATGCCAACATCGACAAGTGCGTCTTCGCAGCTGAGGAGATTAAGGTCCTCGGCTGCTTCGTCAGCAGCGTCGGGGTCCGAGCGGATCCTGACAATGTCAAAGCCATTGCGGCATGGCCTGTTCCTCGGTCACAGAAGGACCTGAGGAAGTGGTTGGGCTTAGCCAACTACTTGCACAAGTACAGTGCTGGCTATGCGGGACTCGCAAAGCCTTTGTCGGACCTTCTGAAGAAGGAGGCCGAGTGGTGCTGGGAGCGCCAGCACCAGGATGCTTTTGACAGCATCAAGGCGAGCTTGCAATGCGCGCCCGTCCTGGCGTTGCCAGACGATGCCAAGTCGTTTAGCGTTGTCTGTGACGCTTCCGACTATGCAATTGGCTGTGCGCTATTGCAACAGGACGATGAGGGACGAGATCGGGTGATCGTTCCAGTCCAGGCAGCTGAAGGCTGCCGAACGGAATTATCCCGTTCACGACAAGGAACTCTTGTCGATGAAGTATGCCCTTGTCAAGTTCAGGGTGCATCTTCTGGGCTCACGGCCCTTTGTGGTCTATACGGGCCACGCGTCCTTGCGGACAGCCATCCATACGCCGCACTTATCGCAGCGGATGGCGCGTTGGCTGTCATTTTTCCCGGAGTATAACTTCCGCGTTGAATACAAGCCTGGCAAGCTCAACACGCTTGCCGACGCTTTGTCGCGCAGGCCCGACTATGAGTTCGCTCATATTAGTCGGGCCACGACGGATCTTTACGATCGAATACGCTTGGCGTATCGGGACGATGACACCCTCGCCCCTATTGTGCGGTATTTGTCCGCTGGCACGGATGCCAAGGTCGAATGGCTTACGCCTCGACAGCGGGCACGGCTCCACCGCTATGAGTGGGCCGATGGCCTGCTCCACTATCGGGTGGAGCCCGGGGATCCTCCGCGGGTCGTTGTTCCGAACGACGAGGATCTGAAGTATGATATACTTCACGAGGCACACGATGTGCCTTCGAATGGCCACTTGGGCCGAGAGAAGACCTATCATGGGGTCTCTCTGATGTTTTGGTGGGCCCACATGTACAAGTGGGTGGCCAAGTACATCAAGACATGTGAAACATGTCAGCGCGTAAAGCCGGCGGGGCACGCGTCGGCTCCGCTGCAGAGCCTGCCAGTCCCACTGGACTGCTGGAAGTCGATGAGTCTCGACTTTGCCTTCGGCCTTCCGGCCGATGACCAGAAGAACACCGGCATTGTGGTGTTTGTATGCCGGTTAAGCAAGATGGTGCATCTTGCTCCGGTCTCTGAGACCATTACCGGGGAACAAACTGCGAAGTTGTTCCTTGATAGCGTATTCCGCTATCACGGGTTGCCTGAGACTGTTGTCTCTGACCGCGACCCGCGGTTTACCGCTGCGTTTTGGAAAACGCTGTTCCAATTGCTAGGAACACGGTTGACGATGTCAACAGCGGACCATCCGCAGACCGATGGTCAGACTGAGCGCGTCAACCGAGTGGTTGAAGACGTGCTGCGCAGTGTTTGCGCTGAGGCGCCGCGCTCTTGGTCAGCGCAGCTGCCTATGGTTGAGTTTGCACTCAACAACGCGGTACACGCGTCAACGGGGTTCACGCCGTTCTACTTGAACGGGCTTCGGAACCCCCTGGTGCCGCTCACACTGGGTGGGGGCTCCGCGGCTTCGAGAGTAAGTGGGGGAGAGGCTCGGAAAGAGCTTTCCTCCCAGGTTTCCGGTGATGAACCAGCCGCGCTGCGGAAGAAGTTGTCGACATTTGTCGGCAACAGGCTGAATGTGATCAGCCGGGTGCGAGATACAATGACACTCGCACAGGACAAGCAAAAGGAGTACTCAGACCAACATGGGAGAGGAAACTTAAGTGTATTTAATGTGGGTGACTTAGTGCTACTCGACACTAGAACCTACCTCTTAACACTGTTAGGTCCACGGTGAGCAACAAGTTGAAGCATCGCTTCATTGGACCCTTCAAGGTCCTGGGTAGGCACGGCGCTGCCTACACGATCGACTTGCCTAAGTCGATGACGACCCACCCAACGTTTTATGTGGGTCGTCTGGAGCGGTACCATGACCCTCAGGGTCATGCGGCCCCTCAAGAGGTTGAAGGCGGCCGCGAGGAGGAGAGTGAACCTCCTCGACGCGAGGTTGAGCGTCAGGCGCAGAGCGCCCCAGGTAATAGGGAGTTTGGTGACTCCCAGGGGTGAAGCCGTACCCGGTGGAAGGTACGAGCGGTGTGGATACACCGAGGGGCCAAGCGAGTAGGCCCCTAGGCGCGAGTCGCGCGACAACGGGGAGTACGCGTACGGTTGCGACTCCCGGCGAGACATCGTCGCCTGAAGGTCGTAGACCTCTTGACGAAGGGAGTCAAGTGCCCGCGAAGAGGCACTACGGTCTACACGACCATGAAGACCCTGCATCGCGAGACGCAGGTCTTCCAGTAGGCGCACGACACCAGGTTGGCCGACTGCAGAGGCAGCCTGGCCGCCAACACCATGACCAAGAGCGACCTCAAGCGCGAGGACACGCGCTCGGAGGAGGCGGATCTCCTTCTGTTGCTCAGCAACAAGTTGGTCAAGAGGCCCAGCCGAAGGCCTCTGAGTCCCCAACGTCGGGGACGGCTCGAAAGAGCAGTCGAGCGAGGCCTCCTCCGGCCTTGCTTGACCGGAACGGAGAACGCCACTACTATGTGGAGCGGGTTCTCCAGGAGCGACATCGCGGTGGGAAGCGCCAGCTCCGAGTGAAGTGGCGCGGGTACCCTGCGTCGCAGAGTACCTGGGAGCCGATTGAGCGGCTCCAGGTTGACTGACCGAAGGCTGTCGCGTGCTGGGAAGAGGCACGGCGGCAGCCTCGTAAGTAGTCCGCGGCTTCTTAGCCGCTGAACGGAGTTGGAACACAGGTGTATGTGTTCCATACCCGCGCTCATTGTGAGCGCTGGACTGAGACTCAGTTCTCAGTCGCTCCATCTGATGATGGAGCTGACGTTTGCCTACGAGGTGAGCAAACTGGACACGAAGGTCCCGGAGGCGGAGGATGTCCTCCAGGTGATCTTCGTCACGGAGTTTGTTGTACTCCTGTGTTGGCTTGACTGTCAACCGGACCCATTGCCAGAAGAGATCCTCAGCGTCGATCCACGACGCAGTGTTCTCTGGGAGAACCCATGGGTAACCCCATGTGGGCTTGAGACCACCCTTAGTCTCAGTCTTCTTGCGAAGCGAGGTGAATTCCTTGAGAGGAATTCGGTGCTGTGCTAGAAGCACGCACCTGGCAACAGAGAGGTTGCCTTGAAAGAGAGGTTCTTTCTGAACCAAGGCCCGCTCATAGGCACCTTTGGAGGTATGGCCCCTATGAGAGGACGTGGGTCCTGGAGCTGCTTGAGATACGCAGCAGCTCCTGAGCCTTGATCGGGCGGGTAGTATCCCCGCTGGTGGGCAGAGTCCTCATCGTGTTAATGAGACCCACCTGCGACCGTTGGTGCGGTGCGCATTGGCTGTTGAGCAGCCTGAAAGAGCTCTTGCTGCTCATCGAGATCGTTAGTGATCTCTTGGGGCTCGCGGATGAGCCCCTACTCCTCATCGGCGTCGTTATCGTCGACGTCGTCGGGGCCGAAGATCTCTTCGAGCTCCCTTCTCCTTGTCATGTCTTGACAAGGAGACTGTGAAGCATGACGCTTCTTGGAGTTGGTGATGGGCACCTTCTCCTCTGCCAGAATGGCCCGGGCGCGTTCGCGCCCTTCAGCAAGTGTCAGATGTCTGACAGGTGGTGCGTAGTGTCGCCACCACGGCCGCTGGTGTTGTCGGGAGACTTGGACGCGGTGTTCTTGTCTCCATGGTGCTCCTCCGTGGTCGGAGCACCAGCCGCAGGCTTGCCCTCGGCGTCATCGTTGTCGCTCTCGTCGCCCGAGTAGCTGACAAGAGTCGCTTCCTGTTCGGAAGGACTCCAGGAACCGGGGCTATGGTGCCTATACTCGAACTGAGGATTCGGTCGAGTATCAGGCGGTAGGGACGGAGACCTACTGCGCCTTTGGCTAGGGCTAGCCGTCGCAGCAGTGCTGCTGGGCGAGCTAAGAGCCCTGGAGGCCATATCGGTGGCCTCATGAAGTGCCGATTCGTTGTCTTGAATATCAGTAGTCGCATCTGGTGTTTGTTGTACTGGACTTGTTAGTCGCTGTACAAGATCATTTACTCCCGTTTCTTGCAGACAGGATCTGATAGCATCATTGAGGCCATCATACGAAACAGTACAGCGCCAATTGCTCGAGCTTCCAGTTCGCCTACAATATCCTTTACAGTTTCGACCCTGGTTGATTCAATTCTGGATAACGCCTCTACCAACTCTGCTTTAGCCACTTCATCTCACACAATACTGACACATGCGGGGGGTATTCCAGTTGGACGAATTTGAGAATTACCACTTCCATCTCCAGTTTTAACTCGTTCAAACAGTTGAAGTTGAAGTTCTGGGTCTTGGAAAAGTGGACTCTCAAATAATTGGTGTTCAGGTGGCAGTGTCTTCTTTAGATAAGAGTAGTGATAGACGAGCGAAGCTAAGCAGTACTCTGCGATGAATTCCAGTCTTTCTGGTATACCAGGAAACATCAACTAAACTCCTGTATTCACGCATTTCTCGTGATACTCAAAGTGTGGAGCTAATATAGAGAATTGAGCGCTCTCTGTAGGCAGCCCAGCAACCGTGCGTCCAACGTGCATATCCACGGCTGCCTCGTAACGAAGATATGTGTTCTGCACACCTCCCAGTGACCACCCTGCTCGCAAATGAACCGCTGTCGATGATGGACACGCCGTCGAACCGGACGAGCAGAATGTAGCTGCACCTTTTCACATGGAATGGAATGCCTAACTCTGTAGCTTTAAGTCCTTGGCGGCTTAGCTCAGCAACGGCATCCTCCTGTGTCAGAATCCGCTGCAGTGACTTGCGAAAGCGCTCGTACTGGTTGTTACCAGGAAATAGTAAGTCTGTCCCATCAAAATCTGTGCATGACCAAAAGATCCCCAACGCTAGAATAGGGCAAATTTCTGGTCGCAGAGGGTTAGCATATTCGTGACGCGGATCACGAGGGCGATCACCACCTTGGTCGTTTTTCATATGGGCAAAGTAAATCTGCAAAGCGTCACCGCGCCATTCCATATGAGAGTGCCGAATACCAAATGCATTAGACGACCGGCACATTAAATTCCACGCGATCACCATGTACGTATGCGAGAAAGTCATCTCTTTTGCCGGGTGAGCAAGCATCTTTTCACAGAGAAACGTGTACAAATCAAACATCAGTGGGTCTTTGCCTGTCTTGACGTCACCAATGCCGTTTCCCACGTCTTTAGCCAGCTTGTTTTTTAGACCTTTGAAGTGGTTAGTCAGCTCCGACTCCAGCGTTTTAGTCATGGTAAATTCAAAATCACGGTAGAGGTTGAACAATGCTGCCCTATGAGTGTTGAACGCTGAGTAGCTGAGAGGACCGCAGTCTCTACGTTTCAATGTCACCAGCCACATGACGAAATCTTGTGCCTGGAGGTTCGCAAAATCCAGTGGTGGTGAAGTGCGATCATGAGCGATCTTCTCCTTCACGCGAGCGCGAACTTGCTGCTCTGTTTTGTCCTGCACACCACCGATCTTCTCGATGAACGCAGCAGAGACGTAGGGCTTCTTGCTTAGTGCAGCCCACGCGATAAATCGACTATAGGAGTTCAGATATGTAGTTCGTGAACGTGGATTCACGGTGTTCTCACGAATTTCACAGACTTCTCTCCGTAGCTTTTCCCAATCATAGCCCTCCATTCTAGTTGTACACTTGTCCGACGTTTGAGGGGAGAATCGTACTTTGCGTTGTGAGCCTCACATTCAGATAGGAAAACGAAAATCGCTTTTTCAGAAAATGTCAGACAGACAGAATATCCGACGCGAACCAACACGATGGGTACAATGTCCCACAGATTTTGGGGAATGATTTTCCGGACATTCTCCGCTAAGTTGCGTCGTACTTTTCCCAGATATTTCGATGTAGTCCACATTTCCCAGATTCTTCAACAGATTGATTCTCACTCTGTCTCGAAAACGAGCAAGAGATTTCTATCGTTACCAGTTCTGCAAAATGTTTATCTAGCACTAGTTTCTCACTCATTTCATTTGTTTTGTCTTCAATTGTTAAGCTCGTGTTGCGAACTTATAGCTTGTGCAGCTACGTCTCCCAATTCTGAAACCACCACATTTTGTCATCAAATAGTTATGGCCTTTGTCACGTCCTACGCCTTTTACACGTATGTCCTCTGCTTATTCGTTTTCCTGTCTTCGACACGTATGTCCTCTGCTACCTATGCTCTGGACAGGCAATTATGGCTAACATCAGATTATTGCAGTTTTCGAACGCCGCAGGTCTTGGTAGTACATAAACTTTTCTCAGAGCTGACGCTGCGGCGAACGCGAAGATATGTTTCACCACGTCTTTCTCCCAATTGTTACGCAGTCTTCCCAATTCAGATACCTTCTCATTCTGGGATACCTTAACTCACTCAGTAAGGTACTCTGCAGATTGAGTGTCCCACAACGATCTGGTAAATTCCCGGAATCTCTCAGCGTACTCCTCGTATTTGTAGGCCATGTAAGATGCAAATACTTCAGGCGATCATTGTTTTCGAGCATCATCAAAAGTGCTTCTAGCATCGGCTTGAGGTCTGGGATATACAACTTCAAGCTATATCCAGGTGGTCTGACGTTAACTTGATTGCATTGCACGAGGTCTTGGCGTTGAACTTGACACCGACCACATCCAGGGACCAGAGCATCCACCCAGTCGCTTTTGTCATTCCCGGTAATAACCCACAAGAATGGGATTTCATTACCACAGATTATCACTTCAGAGTCGACCACAGGCTCATTCTGTTCGTCAAAATCCCATCGAATCGGGCAACCAGACACTAACGTCGCATCTTGTATACCAGAAGGACCACTTGAGCAACCGAGAAGCAATTCTTCGGGTTTCTCCGACGATTACATCGCGCAAAATGCTGTCATATCTACGGTACTCATACTTTCAATTCCTTGGATTGTAAGCTCTTCTACAGAGGAACACATTCGTGCTCGCTTTGAGAAAAATGCGAACGCCAACCACTCCCAGTGCTTTGATTGCCATGGATTCCCACATAAAATCTCCGCGTAGTTTGGCTCAGGTTCTGTGGTGTTTTCCGGAGGTTGAAGCAACACCAAACACAAAGCAAGGCAGGTGGCGAACCTGCAGGAAACTTGTAGCCAAGTGTATTGATGCAGCTTGTGCAGTAGCTAGCACTTTGTAAAGTGAGAGGATAGAATAGTCGTCACCACCCTTCCGTCTCAATGAAAGTATACAGTCCTTATGCTGACGACAGCATCAGGGGTAACATGCAAGACAACCAGAGATTCCACTTGGATCACTGGCGGCCTGTCCTACAAGATCCGTGAATGTTTGGCCGGGTGGAGATTGCTGACTTGGATGCACCAGAGTCAGACATCTCTCCGTCTGTGATCAACCCGGATGTACCAGGTAGTTCACTGTCTGTTCGCAAACTTGAAGGCGGCGGAATCAGGCTTGATGCCTACGATTCACCACACAGCCCCCAAAGCTTGATTCCGCAGCCGGACTTCGACCACCCCGTTCACATCCCTGGCAGTCAGATCCATGTCTGGCCCTGGCTGATCTCGGTGTAGCTCTTCGCCCCAGCTTTGGATATTGGTTCACTTCTTGCCGGTGATGGTCACCAGTCTGTCGGCTCCAGCAGTCCGTGAACGGGTCCGTCGGCTCACACTTCCCTCGTCAGCTTGTACCTCTATGAGACGCGAAGTGCTTGCGTCGGGTTGGTCGTTGTTAGGCCCAAGTTCAACTCCTGAAGTCTGCGGCGCAGCTACAGCGGGAAGACTTCTATCGGGCACTTTTGCATTCGTTGTTCGCGATCGTCGACGTCTGGGCTTCCGGCGGTTCTTGTCCGTCGTCTTTACCGTCTCCGCCACAGCGATCTGTCCTTGCGAGGTAGTTTCTCCAGTCGTGGTAGCGCACTGCCAGTGTGCCTTGAGCTCTTGATCAGCAGCTGCCACGTACTGGTCCACTAGGATGGGAACGTCCTTTGCTAAGCTGGCCAGTGGTTCGTACGAGTCCTCAATGTCCTCAAGTCCTTTCTACTGAACCAGGACTTCAAAGTCACGTATCGCTTCATTCCATCGGTGGCTTTTGAATTTCTCTATTGCCAGTACAATTCCTTGCGATGAGATGTGTTCCAAAAGTTCTTCAGTAACGTCCAAGCTAGAGTCTGCATAGAACTTGAGTCTAGAGGCATGTACGTCCAGCTCAGCGCCTGTGATGAGGTGTTTTACCCGGAATGAGTGTGCGTCAGCGCGTACAACACGATACGGCCCCACCCAAGTCACAAGCAGCTTGTTACTTCTCTTCTCGTCCACTCTCGAGCGTAACACGTAGTCACCCTCCGTAAAATTCACAAGGTTTTCTCCACGTTCTCGTTTTTTGTTTAGCATCCTCTGCTTCAGGCGTTGATCTTCCACCACCTTGTGCATGGAGCGAATGCTGCTGCGAAGGTCGTCGAGAAATCCATCGATCTTATCACACGCCGGCACCTCGTTGAACTCCCCAGTGCTAGGCAGGTAAAATTCTCTGAGAGGCGTCGGGCACGGTAATCCAGTAAACAGCTCCACGGGCGCTCTGTTGCCCAACGATGGCACTGCTGTGTGATTGAGGCTTAACTGTACCATTGGTACCAAGTAAACCCAGTCGTGGTGAGCAATCTTGTACTCCAAGATCATGGTCCGAATCACCTGGAGGATGTCTCTGTTCACCCGCTCCACGGACCCGTTGATCCAGGGACAGTATGCAGGCGTGAACTCCTGCTGCGTTCGCAGTCGTCGGGAAAGCTCACCCACCACTTCGTTTTTAAAATGCGAGCCTTGGTCTGAGATCCAGTTAGGTGGCAACCCGAACCGAGAATGCCAGTCGAGGAAAGCTTCCACAGTTACTGAGCTATCGGCTGTGTCTGCAACCACCAATTCACAGAAATGGGATGCGTGGTCCTTCAGCACTAGGATGTACTTAGATTCTCCGAAGCCATCACCCATTGAAAGGAAATCGAAATGTAGCAAACCATTGCGCTCACTGCATTCAAACGTTTCACCCTAAGGCCTGGGGATGATATTCCCCCCTTTTGAATGTAGACACAGTCGACACTGGCGGACAAACGTGGTCGCCAAAGAGCGCAGGTTCTCCAACGCAAACAATCGACGTATGTGTTCCACCATAGCAGCGATTCCACGGTGCCCTTGTGCACCACAGTGTGCAATGATGAACAATCGCAGGATAAGGTCCTTAGCCTCCACAGGAATCCAAACCCGGTTGTTGACCGCGAGAACACCAGTTTCAGTACGCTCGGCTCCTTGTGGTGGATCGTAACTGGACTGTATCAACTCAATCTCTGCAAACGTTGGCCACACGAAATTTGAGTCATCCAAAGGGCGAAGCATTGAGATTCTCTGCTCCACCACTTCGGGCTGTTGCTCCTGTTGAGCTACTAGCGGAGTAGAACGAATCCTCTTGATCGTAGCAGCGGTAGTAGTGCGGTTACCAGCCCACCTGCTGATCATATCGGCCCAAACGTTCTCAGGTCCAGCGATATGTTCAATCACATAGTTGTAGTTCATCAGTTTTAAAGCCCACCGCAATAATTTCCCTTTCACATGCTTCTTCACATGCTCGTCCGGCGCGAAAACATGAATCAAATTGCGATGGTCGCAAAACAACCGAAATCCCTGAGGTCTCAGCAGCAAATAGTCTAGTTTGTCACAAGCGAGAGCGATCGGGAACGTCTCTTTCTCGATCACCGTCCAGTTAAGTTGACTCCCCGTGAAACTTCCACTCAAACATTCCACAAGCTGGTGCTGCTGGTCCTGAACAGGAACCTTCGGGTTGTAGTCCTTGACTTGCGTCACAATCAGCGCCCAACCAACATCCGATGCGTCTGTCAGCAAACACGTAGTCGCAGAGTCATCAGGGAAAGCAAGTGTAGCAGCCGACGCTAGCATACCCTTCACGTTATCAAACGTCGCCTTCTCGTCAGCGCTCAGTACAATCGAAATTCCAGCTGCTACCCTCTTAGTCCGACGAGTCTTTGCCAGAGCTTCGTCCAATTTGCGTTGAAGAGGAGCAACTTGGCGAGCGTAATCGATGAGACTCTCACGCATCCAATTTATGGCACAAAGAAACTGTTGTAGCTCCCCTGCCGAACTTGGGTACGGCATTGCACGGAGTGTTTCAATCCGAGTAGGGTCGTGACGTACACCGTTGGCATCGATGATCTTGCCACACCACTTCACCTCCTGCTGGTACAGGCTGGACTTTTTCACGCTGAGCTTCAGACCGAATTCATCCAGCAGTGAAAACAGCTCCTTCAGCTTGTCCAAGTAGGTGTCAATGTCGTCCGCATACAGTAGCAGGTCATCTATCCACACGAGTAAGTGCTTGTACAGCAATGTAGCAAAACACTTCTCCATGGTCTTCTGGAAGTAGATCGCAGCATCACCACAACCTTGAGGAACACGTCGCGGAGTATAGATCTTCTCGTCTGTCATATACGAGAGCCACTCCTGACAGAACTCAGCAAGAGGTAGCTGCCAGAAACCTTTAATGAAATCGAAAAGTCCAAAATGTTGTTTTCCACGTGCATTTTCCATTACCAACGAAAGTATCGGCATCACAGCAGCCATGATGTCCGTTCTCGAATTAAACTCACGATAGTCCGTCGTTTGACGCATGTCCATTAGCTCTTGAGACTTTTTGACGGGTAGTACGGGGCTTGCCCACCGGCTGGTAGGATTCTCGTAGATCCATCCTAGACCAACAAGCATAGTGTTAAATTCCCGTAAAAATTGTCGAACATGCGGAGGATATTTGCGGGGCTTACATTTGCAAGGCTGAACCCCTTCCTTCAAACGCACTTCGAGCGGCGGGACACGCGCAGGCGGATCGTCACGGAGCTCCAAGCGCCACACATCATACATGTGCACAATCACTCGTAACTTGTCCACCTTGTCGGCAGGAAACCCATGCTTCAGGGCTCTTTCAATCAGAACCTCAACAGCTGCACGAACTTCTTCATCACTGGCCACGTGGTTGGGATTTGAAGGGAGTTCGTCAGCTTCCAGTTCGAAAGGGTCTCCACTCGTCTCATCATCCGCGTGAGAGGCAAGTTGTTCCAATTGGCGATCCACATCGATACCCAAAGAACCTAACAAATCTCGTCCAATGATAAATTCGTCATCGTCCACATCCATAATGAGGCAAGGCACAGCTTCCGCTGGCTGCACCGGTCCAGCAGCCGTGTGAATCAAAACGTGAAGTAGCGCCTTCTTAGTAGCCACAACCGAGTAAGAACCATACGCTAAACTACGTACTGGAGTGTCCAAAGGGATTGCCTGTACCGACGGGTCAACTTCGCATAATTGATTCCACTGTGATCTGCTAATCACTGTGTGATCGGAGCCAGTGTCCGGACAGCACGGTAGATCCAGAATTCCATTAATCGTCACAGTACGAGACGTTGCGGGCATCAGCTTTTTTAATCTCTTCGTGCGAGATTTGCGGGCTTTATTTGCTTCACGAAGCTTCTGCCGCAGGACAATCTTCTCCGCATCGGTCGCTTTATCGCAATCGCTGAGCCAGTGCATTTCCTGGCACTTCGGGCATGGCGACGGCGGCTCCTTACGTGAAACAGGCTGTTTGTCGTTCTTCTTGTTGGTCTTCTTCTCGACCTTTCGCTCGGTCTTCTGTTGAGTAAAGGTTTTCTCCGAGTTAGAGTTAGCCGACTTCTTTGATGAAACATCAGTCTTTCCAGCATCCTTAGCAGTTTTGGGCACCGCAGATTTGTCCTTTACAGTCATCCGCATCCGTTTATTCTGCTGGAAATGGCGTTCATGCTCCACAGCCTTCTCGTAGACCAGCGAATACAATTCTTGAATGTTCTTGCCAGCCTCCTTATGGGTCCAACGGACAGCATTCTTCACTGTCTCCTTCAGAACAGGAGGGGCCAGACTTGAGATCAAACGTCTGCACTTTTCAGCTTCTCCGTCAGCGCCAGAGAATACTTCCTCAAGGCCATTCTCAAGGACGATTTCCGCAAAGCGCTGAAAGTAAGACAGTACGCGAGCATCCACATCACTTTCCTTCAAGTCCATCTGCAGCGCCTTCGAGAACAGAGCCTTTATGTCAGGGAGGTCATTGTTCTTGACTTTTCCCAACAGAGTTTTGATTTCGGCGATTAGTCGCTCCTCAGTGACGTCCACAACGTCCATCCGAAGCCGCAGCGTGCAGAACGTCGATAAGAGGTTCAGGTCAAACGTCTCTTTAACACCCTGCGTCACCAGGTTGTAGTCTTCACCAGAACTTCTACAACGAGCTCTCATCTTGGCTTCATACTCCTTGCGCCGTTTGTTCCATTTGACCAAAGCTTCGTGAGAAATTGAGCTCAACTTCGGCGGCAAAATGGGCGCAAAAATGGGTACTGGCACCATAGAAGAGTGTTGGTAGGACTCCTCCTCATTATCCAAATCAGCTTCAACGGCACGCCTCTTCGACATGACGAACGAGTAGTTGGCGTCGACACTTGATCAGCGTAGACGTAGTGAAGACAGCTAGCAAGTCGAGTACTACGCTGTTGGAGTAGTACGACCCACTAAAGAATTCTTTGTGGTGTTTTCCGGAGGTTGAAGCAACACCAAACACAAAGCAAGGCAGGTGGCGAACCTGCAGGAAACTTGTAGCCAAGTGTATTGATGCAGCTTGTGCAGTAGCTAGCACTTTGTAAAGTGAGAGGATAGAATAGTCGTCACCACCCTTCCGTCTCAATGAAAGTATACAGTCCTTATGCTGACGACAGCATCAGGGGTATCATGCAAGACAACCAGAGATTCCACTTGGATCACTGGCGGCCTGTCCTACAAGATCCGTGAATGTTTGGCCGGGTGGAGATTGCTGACTTGGATGCACCAGAGTCAGACATCTCTCCGTCTGTGATCAACCCGGATGTACCAGGTAGTTCACTGTCTGTTCGCAAACTTGAAGGCGGCGGAATCAGGCTTGATGCCTACGATTCACCACAGGTTCACTGTAGAACATAGTGCCCCCCCCCCACTCCTTTATAGACTGCTGATACAGTAATATTGAGGCATGTCATCAGCCCGTGTCTTCCTGCTTCCAAGTATGTTCTTGGTGAGCGACGTACAGTATCGAAAAGGGTAGTGTATAACTGCCCCAACACTTCCCTCGTTGGCCGCGTATCACTCTTCAGACGTTCACCAGTTTTCAGCCTCAGGGAGAACCTTACGTTGTCGTGAATCAATTCTGCAAACGTCTTCACCATATCCAAACTAATCTGATGCGCTTTCATCTGCACATTCATCGTTGGCTCCAGCAGAAACGTACAACGGAAGGCTCCTGCCTCCAACGGTGATAATGACTTATCTTCCCACTGCTGCCGTATCATTTCACCGGCATCTCGGAGCATCCGAAACCATTGTTTTCAATCAATTCTTCCCAGAACGACACCACTATAGGTACGGGAATCTCCGCCCCGCGTCGCTTTGTAGAGAGTTTGGTGTCCATAGCTGCGATTCTGGCTAACGCTTCTGAGTATTCACGACTCAAACGATCATGCTGGTAAGCTCCACAGATCCTGCCACAGTTCGCTCGTTACAAGTGATTTCCAACTCAAAACGGACAATAATTTCCTTCTCCGCGATTTCTTCGAAGGGCTCTAGCCATAACTCAATGTGGTGGTTTAGTATGTATCCTAACGCGTTAGAGTCCACGTATGCCGCTGCTGCGAGCAGGCTTAGCCCTTCTTGTACCGTTTGGGCTTCCTTTTTGTCAACGGGGAGAGTTACTAACATGTAGACTGGATATGATTCGAATCGACTGGCCTGGAATGGACACAGTTTATCGGAAACGTTATCACGTAGCACGTGTGTGCCATGGAAGCAGAAAGTCCCAACGGTGCTCGATGTAGAGCGAAAAATCCATCCGTGAAGAAATTACTCGTTGAGAAACTTCAATTGTGTAGGATGCATTAGTCTTTTTACACAAGAAAAATCGAGAAAATAGTTGAAAAAGACATGTCCACCAATGTATTGAATCCCATGACCAGATAATTCTGTGCGTTCTAGTCCATTCAAGTAGCTTTGGGCCTTCTTGTGTTATTATCTTCGTTTGCTTGAGTACATAGATTTGGATCTACCACCATTAAAGTACAGGTAAGAAGGTCAGCAAAAAATCAAAAGAGATCCCGCAGTAGAATGGGTCAAAATGTTTTCACGTATCCTGAAACGTAGCAATCCCCCTGAACAACGATGTCGAACTTTCTTCTGTTTATTACTTTTATGTGTGTACGCCTCGTAACACAGTACAGTAAAGTTGTTCTGGTCAGTAATCCGCCAAAAAAGTCATGATCGCCAGTATGATCGCATTAAGCACTTGAGATGGTGTTGCCCCGTTACCAAATAAACACCGCAAAGAATCCCGTCCTTCGTTATACCAGCAACCAGTCCTTCATATACTAGTTGTAGGTGGGAGTAGTTCATCTTGGTTCGAGGTCGTGGTACGAATCGGACGAAGTGAAGATTCTTCATCATTGTGTTTTTCAGTTCCTGATATATACGCCTGCAATCCAAACTGATCTGAGTTACTAAGTTAGATTTCTCCGTTGGCACTGGACGCCTACCATATATAGCATACTCACCCGACATATTTGCAGCAGATATGTCGGGCTTAAAAAAGATATATGGCGGCTTACTTGTCAAGAGCGCCGCCGCAAATGCCATAGACCTTGGGCTTGTGTCCTGGAATTTTGCCCCCTAAGTTCATACAATCGTTTCAGTATCTAGAAATGTACCTGACACTTTGGCACGGACACTGAAGGGTCTCACATTCAAACTCGCACACTTCTAAATTTGCGAGGTTTTGATGAAGATCGAGCCCGAGGACACGGACGCTCTGCTGGTTCTGGGTGCAGCTTTCCTCCTACAGGATGAAGAGCTGCGTGAGGTGAGGCGGGAGGTCTTTGAGGTACTGATGGCAGAGGAGTGGAAGATCGCCATGAGGAGCCGACACTACCTGACAACCGATTGCCTTGACCCGCCGAGCCAGTCTGCCTGGATGGTCTTGTACCGATACGGCAACGACGTAAACTTTTTAAATACTACCAGTTTGACACGGTGAGCGTCTGCTGCTTGTGGTTAACTAACATGCATTATCTAATGTCGCTGTGCATTACAGAGCGGCGTTCGAAGCACTACTATATCGCTTCAGAAGGTTCTATTCTATCCCGAACAACATGGTCCGAGGTCGGCCACTCAAGCTTCGCTACCACCACCAGATCCTAGGTCTGGTTTTGAGTTTTTACGTGGGCTCCATGGAGCAAAGCACGCTGTGTCTGCTGTTCGGCGTCCCTCCAAGCACGCTTTCGCGAACGCTACGTCGGGCTGAGTTAGCCCTGTCCTCGGCTTTAACAGGCTACGCACCTGCCCGGATCTCCTGGCCGTCACCTGACCACCAAGTCGAGCTGGCGAGGCTGGTAGAAGCAAGAGAGCCTCTTCTAAAGTACACATTTGGGTTTATCGACGGAAAGAACTTTCGGGTACGATCAATTTATTAGCAATGCTGGGAAACATGTCAACAGTCTAACAGCGTTGTCTAACGTTCCGTAGGTGCAGCAGCCGTCTAACAGTGACCTCCAGAACGCAATGTATAACGGCTGGCTTCATACTGTACTCGTCACCGGAACAATTTGCTTCGCGGCCGACGGCTGCATTATTTGGTGTAAGCACAATTGCCCCGGGTCGTGGAATGACTCCGACACCTCACTCGGCTTCCGAAACAAACTGCTAGATCCAACGTGTTGTCCAGACTCTCGTATGAACGTCGTGTCGGACTCAGCGTTTCCATGTGGAGCATTGATGACAGGACGCATCCTGACGCCCCTTAAGGACGGAGACCTCGAGCGCCTGCGGCCTTCACTACGGAGCTCTGCCAGGACAATCCATAATGCTATTACATCGATCCGGCAGGCGGCTGAGTGGGGGATGGGGAGCATTCAGAAGGTGTACAGTCGCCTGAACCTTCCTTTGCCGTATGACCCCGAGATTCGCGGAGTGAGGATCAACAATATGTTTCGCATGGCAAATTACCGGGTTCGAACTGTTGGAATTTCCCAAATCCGTACTACTTTCATGGAAGGCACAGAAGACTACTGAGTGCACAATCTACTGACGTAAAAAGGTTTGTTCATTTTCGAGGTAAAGTGGAGAGAATGTTAAGAGATAACGACGTTACTGCAAATGAAGGACCTCATTTTGGCTTCCAGCTCATCGGCTCCGTCTCAATCCTTCTTCGTCAACGCGCTGATCAACATAATCATCTCTTGAGTGCGAGCACGAGCTTCCTCTCGGTCACGACGAACGCGATCCTCTGCTTCCTGTTTCTCGATGCGGCGACGCTCCTCGGCCTCGGCTTTCTCATCACGACGGCGTTTCTCCTCCTCATCGCGGCGAGACTCTGCCTTGCGCTCGTTCTCTTCGCGCAAGAGCAGAATGGCTTCAAAGAAGCTACCGCGGTTGTTGCTAGCCGCGCTCTCAAGTCCTTCCAGTTTGGCCTTCAGTGCGTTGGTAGCTTTCGTCGCACGGATACGCTTGACTTTGGCGAAGCTGGCTTCTTGAGTCTCTTGATCGTCGTCACCCCGGGCCCTCTTGGAGCCGACCGAGTCACGGAAGGCAGTGAGATCAGCGCCTCCAAGTCGATTCGAGTGCGAGTTTAGCTCCGGATACTTCTCAGCTTCGATCTCGTCGTGGCTGCGGACTAAACGACCTTTACCGGAACGGTGTTGGGCTTGAGGAATATTGTTGCCGTTGTTTGATGCGGTACGTGGTGGTAGCAGACCTGTCGATCCAGGACGGCGTGTTGGTGGCGTTGGTCGTGGGGTGAGGGGGACATCTCCGAGTTCTTCAGTAACTAAAGGGGTCTCCAGCAGACTCTGAAATCCACCGCGAACTGGGGCATGATTGGCTTCTTCGTACGGCATCACGGTAGCAGCATCTTCACTACGGAGGGAGACTGCGGTGGCTTCGCTACGGAGGGAGCTGGTGGATCCGCCATCCGAGTGACCCCCGTTCAGTGCTGCATGGAGAATATCTGGGTCGTCGGCCTCGTAAAAACTGCGGTCTGGTTCCGCGTCAAAGCTGAAGTCCGGGTCCATGGCGCGTTGGTTCACATCCGCTTCATCATCGAGTTCGATGACATTGGCCTTCTCGTCAATGGACCTCTTCGCTTCTTTAGCTTTGAGGATGTGAGGTGGCATATCCGCGACACCGGTGGGCTTGCGAGTGCTGTACAGCACCTTGAACTTACGTCGTAGACTGTCCACGTCTCGTTCAGGCGCTCCACGGGGGCGATTGGCGTTGAAGGTCATGGTGAGCCGTTCCCATTCGTCCTTGCCCAGCGGGCGAACCTTCTGGATGATATCCAAAAGACGATCGATGTCGACGGCGGAGTAGTTAGTGGTGCCAGCGTTTCGGACCATTGTAGTCGAGTTGGAGAGCTTGCTGAAGGTGGAGCTGCTTGCTGTTAAACAAATTGAAAAGTGAAAGACAGTGATGCCAGCCAGCCCGCGTTGCCTTAGCCAATCTAACCAAGGAGAACAGCCCCCAAGATTCACCAGCGACTTTGAAATGATGCAGGAAAACTTCAACGTGGTTTGGCGCGAAACCTGCGCGCGCAAATACCATTCAGCACCCGGGCTGATACCTTGACGATCTCTGAGCACCACTAAAACTTCGCGCCAAAATCCCGAAGAGCACGTGCCTCAACCTCCAGCAGGATCTTTGTAGCTACAATCTTCGTGCTCCTCCTCGATGTCGGGTGATGTGAAGGCCCTACTGTAGATAACTGGCAAAGACTTCAATGAATGTGTACTACATGTCTTCATTTAGAACATTAAACCTTGTTCTTCTGTACATTCTGGACTGTGGGTAGCTCTCCTACGGGTCTTCCTCCTCTTGGCGGTCTTGGTGACGACAACCTTCAAGCCGGCAGCGACAGACAAACCATAGATCGTCGCCGTAGTCGACGGTAACCTCTTGACCGCGCTTGATAGGGCGTGTAGTTGCCACGACCACAGTAGTGCAACGGCCGTTACCGACTTCCATGAACTTGGCTACAGGCCGACAGGAGTGATTAACAAACCGCATCAAACCGCCCATTGTCTCTGCGTTAATGGCGGCACGAATGGGGTAGTCTGGTTTCTCGGGCCGTTGGTGAAGAACGAGTCGGTAGCCCAGGTTACGGGGACGTTGAGCGCGCGAGGCGCTGACATGCTCTATCTCACCCAGGTACTGCCCCAACACTTCACCCTTGCCAATGTCTTCCGCCGCAACCACGCCGAACGATCCGGTACGCTGATTCTTTGCCAGGTAGACACGCGTGGACTCTTGCAACCCGTTTCCACACCGGCCTTCGTATGGGCAGCAGCTTGCGGTGCAGTAAACATGCATCAATGAGTTTCTGCACGAGTCCACGCGACACGGTGAGGAACAATCGCACCATCCAAAGTGAGGCACAGCAGGGAAGACAGTTGCCAACGGATTAAACAGCGTCCGAAGGTGAGCGACCCTCCACGGCCATCTTGCTGGCACGAAGACGTCGTCGCTTCTGGTTGTGTGCACCAACTCTTGTATTGTACCCGCCGGCGCCCGTGTCTTTCCATCCGGGCGAATTGGTTGCCTTAGCGGGCGACGAGGTCGGGGTCGCGCGTACGGCTCCGCTATTTGACGAGAGTTCCGACTGCGATGACGAGTTGGCAGGGTCTTCGACGTTCGGCGGACTGGAGATCGGGGCGGCGTTAGTAGAACTGGTGACGACGTTGTCGGACTGTGAGATGCTTGGGAAGGTCTTGCTGGTGGTGATGGGGTTTCAGATTGGGGCTTGCAGTTCCAAGGAGGGATCTGTGTCCCATTTTCACTGCAGGTACTGCATGAATCATGGCGTCCAGACGACGGGATGTTGGGTGGCGAGTTTTCGTCGCTGGAAGTGTCGTAAATGCAGCGCGACTTCCAGTGGCTTGACGAGTGCACTAGACGCACCATTTGACTTGCAGCATAGTCAGTTAGTAGACAGTATTGAGGATTAAAACATGCTGCGCCACGAACCTATCGCCTTTGCGGCGTCTCTGCAAATTTCGAAGTGATCAACTTCTCTGGCTGTCGGAAGATATATGTCGTTGAAGAGTGACGGATGCATAAAAGGAGTGATGTTCATCATAAATTATACAGATATCAAGTACAACCGTTAAGATGGCTACAGTGCATAGATCTAGGGGTAGGGAATTCTATCGACACGATATCTATGCCTTTCGACGATGTATGTCGGCATAAGCCCCGATATATCTGCTGCAAATATGTCGGGTGAGTATGCTATATATGGTAGGCGTCCACTGTCTGAGCGAGTTCGTCGCAGTATTTGCACTCATTACCCTCCATCGCGACCCAATGATAGTCGATGAAGTCAAATTGGCCCGGCGTCCACGCCGGTCTCTTCGTTTTGAAATCTTTGAAGAAACGTGTTCCACTAGTGCTGAGAATCTCGTTCATGACTCGCTTCACGTCATTTTCGGTGCATTCTGCCAGACGCGGTTTGTTCTTCTCCGAAACGAGAGGGCAAATTATCGGAGAGAAAGTGGCCGAAATCGCACATCCGTTTTCAACTATCTCCACCAGATTCGCTGTCACAACGAGAGCATTCAGAAAAGCCAAAGCTCCACCTGGAACCTGAAGAATCGGTAGGTTCTTGTCCAAAATGTAAGGTGATCGTTTCGTGCAGTTGTCCTTCGAACGAGCCTTGAAATCAAGCTTTCTCATCCAGTCACAACCACATTTCCGCCCCAAATGCGTATCATTTTTAATTGCAAGCCACTCAATCGCCTTCAGGGCTACTTTGGTAGTAAACCCCTCCGATAATTTACCCGACACCGAATTCAACAGAGATATAACATCAGAGGAAGAGAGGAAGTCCCAGACGAGAGTAGACCCCAACTCCAAAATCTGGCAAAAGTAAGATGTAGGAGAAGTATTCGTGATAACAGCATCGGATGAATTGAGCAAATGGTGTTTCTTGTTGGAATCATGGGCCGAAGCTGGTGTCATGGACGAACTGCGCTTCTTCTCTGATTGTTGAGTTGAAATCATCTTGTCACGTACTGATGATTCCTGGTATGAAGGGAAATGCGTAAAGTTAAAAAAGAAAAGAGATTGGATGTGATCGCGTAAAACCTCGAACTTTTCGCGGAGACTTACTTGATTGAAGCAAAAGTTAAACGCCAGGGATAGCTTGAAAGTGACGTGCGGAGGGGGGGAGGGGTTCTCGAGCGTCCAAACTCACGAGTATCTTGGATCAACTGCACCCCCCAGTGCTGCTGCATGCCGAGTTTTCAAGTTGCAAAGTGTGCCAAAAGTACGAAAAATTATTTATGTTAAAAGAAAGAATGCAGCTTTGATTGATGAGAATTGTTGGTGTAAAGTAAAGCCTTTTTTATACTCTATGGTTAGTTAAATAACATAAATAGAGAATCCTTCAAAATCAAGTAAAGCCTTTTCGACGCTAGATAGTGACGACCTTATCAAATCTCGGAAAGAAGAATTTGTCGGGAGTTATGGAATGAATAGTGAAGACCATTTCTAAGTAGCTATGTAATAACTGGGCCCACCAACATACACTCTAAGCTGAACTGGCGTTGCTGCAAACAGAAAAATACTAGTCATCACATCCGCACCAAGTTGATCCCAATTCATTCGCTTCTTTCCCATATAGCGCTCTCTCTTCCTCTTGTCACTTCGAGATGGAATGGTAGTCGATACCACACTCAGGAACGCAATCTTGCGCTGGAAATCCAATTTGGCTGAGTGCTTTGTGGGTCGCAAGTGAAACTTCAGGAACCGCTCCGTGTACTCCTCGATGTACTCGTCATACATTTGGATATGGAGATACTCCAACCGTTCATTGCGTTCCAGTATCTTCAAAACTGCTTCAAACTTCCTCCTGAGTTCTGTCGGACAATATGGATAACCCTGGTAAATGGTGAGACTCTGCAGACAATTCGAAAAAGCGCTATCTGTATTCATCAGCTCTTCGGTAAAGGCGGGGAGATCGCCCAAATTGAAAATAATGTCTGGTAGTGTTGAACCAGCAGCTTGGTACTCTGAAAAATCCAAGACAGCAATGTCATGATTTCTTTTAAGGCACAACTGCTCCAAGTTTGGACACCGCTCAAGGACCATTTTCACATCCACAACGATGCCTTCGGTTCCAGTGTCAATAGTTAATTTCTTAAAGAAAGACCCAACAGCAGTTAAGAAAAGTGGGAGTCCACTGATATCAACAGTTTTCATGGAACGCTCGTTTCTGTCGAAATGAATCTCAAGAGTCTTCAAGTTATTGGCCGGGAGAATATTGACATGCTCGCTAAGCACAAGATCCTCACGTCGGATTTGACACCGACCATAACCAGGAACGATAGCATCAATCCACTCACTTTCACTCTTCACCCGCAAGAAGGAAATTGGAGTAGCAGACTTCAATACTTCCGAACCTAGAATTCTGCTCATCAACAAGCCATCGGATTGGAGAATTTGCTGCTAGAGTCGCATATTGTGCGCCACCAGACCCACCAGAGAATTTAAGGAGTGCTTCTTCATAGTACTCTGACGATAAGATTTCGTGAAATGCTTTTGCTTGTGAGGTTGTCATACTTTCAATGTGTCTTAAAGCAAGACTTTCCAACGAAGAAAGGCTTTGGGCTTTCTTGGAGAAAAAACCGTACGCTAGCCACTCCCACCAGCGGCAACACGATCCCACATATAACAGCTCCAATACCCGCATGGTTTGACTGTGCATCACTGCTGAGCATAATGCTCCCCATTCGTTCAGAGGCAGCTTGTACAATGATATCGAAATCTGGTCGACCATCTTACTGTACCTTTTTGTTTCCAAATATCTTGTTGGTGATTTCGTTCGAGCGACGAGTACTATCAAAAAGAGTTCTCAGAATCCTTCCCAGCATTCCCCTCAACTGTTGCCTATTACTGAAATGATCAAAGCCCAAGGGTAGGGAAATGCTAGAAAACCATACGTTGTCGTGGACCAATTCTTCCATCTTCTTCACCATTTCCAAATCAATTGGGTAGTACTGTGATAGATCGACATTCGTAACAGACATCACAAATGTACACCGGAACGTTCCTGCCGCTATGAATGACAACGATTCCTCTTCCCACTCTCGTCGTATCGTTTTCACAGCATTATGAAGTCTCGAAAGCTTGTCTAGATCTTCTGGACCGGGTACTGGAACGAACGGCTCTACACCTTTTGCCGGCCAAAGTGGGCTAATCAGCATCCAATGTGGGCAGGATTAATTTTAGGCGGCTGACAGAAACCCAAAACAGCCCAAAACTGTTTTTTCACACAATCAAAGTGGGCTAATCATCATTCAAAGCGGGCAACTACCAGCCAATCATTCGTACATGTACAGTACTTCGCATGCGCCCGAAATGGAGACCACAAAGTCAATCTGCAACTGACATTACACAACCCAGATGCCTTCCTAAACCGCCACTAAGACCCACACACCTGAAGAACGCCGTCGCGTCCTCAAAGCATACCACGCCGGTGGCAACTGGCGTGCTGTTGCCCATTATAATGGGTTCCCACGGAGCACAGCGGAGCGACTCGTCTTGCTTCGACTTGGTCCATACAGCCCCATGTGTAACCCGATTGAAAACTGCTTTAGCGCTCTTAAAGCGCACATCAAAACCTACCTAGCTACAGCGAGGGAAGAGATGAACGACCCACTGACCGAGAGTATTACTGGTCCACCAATTTCGAAGACAGAAGCTCGCATGAGGCTTCTCGAGCGAGCTACCAACACTTGTATGCCGCTAATCACTCAGCGCATGGTGCAGAACGTAGAGTTGCACGCTTCGAAGTTTGTGCATGCAGCAATTCGTATACATGTATGTCCTATGGCCAGTAGTTTGCCCGCTTTGAATGATGATTAGCCCACTTTGATTGTGTGAAAAAACAGTTTTGGGCTGTTTTGGGTTTCTGTCAGCCGCCTAAAATTAATCCTGCCCACATTGGATGCTGATTAGCCCACTTTGGCCGGCAAAAGGTGTAGAAGAACTGGAATTTCCACACCGCATTCCTTGGTATGGAGATTCTGCTCCATAGCTGCTATTCTGGCTAAAGCTTCCGAGTATTCTGGACTAGGATGATCATGCTGTTGGATTCCCCACATCTGGACGAAATGTGGACTTTCGATATCCAATTGAAAACCAACAAGCATTTCCTTCTCAATGACATTATCCCAGGATTTTTCTCGTTCCAATTTACAGTGCTTCTCCAGCAGATACATCCACGCGTCATAGTCTACATGGGCCACTGCAGCCAGTAGTTTTAATCCTTCTTGAAGCTTTTGGACTTTTTCTTGGGTTGGGGCAACAACGAAGGCATAGAGCGCAGTAAATTTGGGCTGTCGTGGACTACTCAGTTGATGCTTTAGAACGTTGGTCCAAGGTTTTAGAAATGCCCAGCGCTTCTCGTTGTCAATTCCAGGAGCCATATCTATTGCACCGCAATTTCGATTGTAGTCTAAATGAATGAAGTGAGTATTGATCACAAAAGACTGTTTGACAGAACTTGATAAACAACGAAGGACTTCTTCGGAAGAAGCATCAGGAGACTTAGACGATAAGTATCGGTCATCCCCCCCCCCAAATTCACTTAGCATAAACTTATCACAAATGGGTACTTCAGCAAAATCGGTGCATCGCAATGTCCCGCTTCAGAATGGCACGCTTGAATGATGCGAATATTGTATAGTAAGGCGTTGCAAGTCTGGTTGTAAAAGTGTCCATTTATTCGGTAAACACAAGATTTTCACGGCGGGCTTGACATCGATCGTAACCAACTCACTTTCCTCACTACATGAACAAAGAAGCAGATACCAACTTCGGAACTTGAATCAAGTTCATTCTTCTCGTTGAAATCTCATCGAATGGGTGACCCAGCATCCAGAGTCGCATCTTGTACACGAGTGGATCCACTAGGACAACGAAAAAGAACTTCTTCAGGGGAATCGGATGTCAAAATGTCTCGAAACCGAACCAAAAGATTTCCTTCGTAGGGCGAGTAAGTTTATCTTCGAAGCTTAGTTTTAGAGAAACACATGAAATCGACATTGTCGTGTATTTCAGCGTAGCTGAAAACGGACTTCGAACTTCACTACCCAACAAATGGTTAACTCTAAAGACGGGGTAATCGCCCCTAAACCACGACTGATAACGCCGGATTACCACCGGCGGTTGCACTCCAAAGAAAAAACGATTGACGAAAGCTTCCAGACTTCTTCGGCTCTGAGCTGACCAGAAATATCGTCGTAATGTGTGACTCGCGTATTGAAACCACCGTCGTTGACTGGTGTCACTCTCACTTTGCCATTTGCAGTCAAGGACGCACTGGGACAGCAGTAAAATGTCCTCCCATGCTCAAGATGACACTGTTCAAGAGCACTTCGTGGAGATTGAGACCCCCAAGCCCAACATCGAGACCAAATTTGTACCGTCCGAAGCTCCGAAGTTCACGCTCCAATGGCGAAACCTCAGTCTCAAGGCAACTATCATCAACCCCCGCACAAAACAGGAAGAAGAAAAGATCATTTTATCGAATGTCAGCGGTACAGCAAAGCCCGGAGAGCTGTTAGTGATCATGGGGCCGTCTGGTGCTGGTAAAAGTTCTCTGCTTGACTGCATCTCCGGACGTAACAAAGCTGTGGAAGGAGAGATCGCGATCAATGGACAGCCGTGGAATGATTCCATCAAACGTCTCACGTCCTACGTCATGCAAGATGACTTGTTCTACCAGACCATCACGGTGAAGGAGCATCTGGTGTTCCAGGCTAAGCTACGGATGGGCAAGACGTTCTCGGAGAAGCAGTACTTGAAGCGCGTGGACGAAGTAATGGAAGAGTTAGGCCTTATGAAGTGTCGAGATACATTGATCGGGGGAATTTCTCTCCGTGGAATCTCTGGAGGTGAACGCAAACGGTTGTCGTTCGCTACTGAGATCTTGACCAACCCGTCCATTTTGTTCGTGGATGAACCGACGTCGGGTCTGGATAGCTTTATGGCGGAGACGGTGACAATGCAGCTTCAACAGATTGCTCGAAACGGTCGAACTGTGATCGCTACTATTCACCAGCCTTCGTCTGAGGTGTTTGGTCTTTTTGATCAGCTTTACTTACTTTCGGACGGATCACCAGTGTACCAAGGGAAAGCGTTAGAGTCAGTGGACTATTTTTCGTCGCTGGGGTATCCTTGTCCAGCACTGATGAACCCGACGGACTATTTCATGAAACAACTCGTTGTAATGGACAAAGCCACGGACGCTGAAGGAGTTGCTCGCGTTGAAAAACTCAAGAAGGAATGGGTACAGCATCAGACTCTGCCTCAGATCGAGGATGAAGGCATCAAGACTGAAGAATACACCGACTCACGCTTGAACATCTTCGGACAAGTTGGTGTATTGGCACACCGTAATGTTGTTCGGTTTGTTCGTGATCGCATTGGTTTCCGAGCAGCAATCTTCCAGACTCTGATTGTGTCTCTCATCGTCGGTCTCATCTATCTGCAGCTGGATCTGGACCAAAAGGGTATCCAGAATTTCACAGGTGGCTTCTTTTTCCTCATTGTCAACCAAACGTTTGGCTCAGCGAATCCGGTATTCATCTCTGTCCCCATGGAGCTCCCGATCATCATCCGAGAGTACAGAGCTGGACTGTATCACCTTTTATCTTGGTATTTCGCGAAGAACGTGAGCGAGATCCCGATGCAGATCATTTTACCGATCATTTTCTTCGTCCCAGCATACTTATTGATCGGAATTGGCCACGGCTTCGACGTGTACATTTACCAGCAGATTATCATGATCCTGGTCAACAGTTGTGCGGTGGGATTGGGCTACATGGTGTCGTGCTTGGTTCGTCGAGTGGATATCGCGCCGATCATCGGAATGATCATCATTCTCCCCTTTATGCTGTTCGGGGGACTACTCATCAATTCGGACGATTGCCCAAAGTACTTCATCTGGGTCCAATACATCTCTCCGATCAAGTACGGCTTTGAAGCCATCATGAAGATCTTCTGGGAGCAAGTGCCGACCATCGCGTGCGACGCGGCAGTGGAGAACTGTACAGCGCACACTGGGGCGGACGTGCTGAAGAATTTTAGTCTGCAGTCACGATCGGCCCTTGGCGACGGCCTGATTCTATTAGCGATCAACTTTGGCTTCCGGACCATCGGCTTCATCGCCTTGTGGTTCAACCTGCGTAAAGAGGGATAAGTTGAATGGGGTATTCTCTAAATTGATAATGCATGAACTGAAAAGCAACAGCAGTCGCGTACTCAACGTGATCTGACAACGAACGCTTCGTGAACGTAGTGGTGAAGCTATGGGCTAGAGAACTATTAGCTACAGACACACCCAGGATATAACCAGTTGCCACGTTATCTCTTCCCACTACTACTTCAGTTAGGTAAGACGTATTCCTCGCCCTTTTCCACTAGACATGCACTGGCGTAAAGCCCTGTCCAATACGATATACATGTTGTATACGTGTATAATGTGCTTACAGCCACTGACCACTTCTCCACTGTAACTCGACAGACGATGTCAGACGTGCACGAGCAATTAGCTCCATCTCCTGCAGCTCCGCAGAGTCCAACCCCCCAAGCAGAAGAAGCTCCACTCATTCATGCTGATTACATGACTATCACGGCATTTCCGTCTTGGGAGGCCTTCTACGCTGCCTTTGAGGAGTACCAGCGTGAGACGTACCAAGTATACCGTAGTAAGACGTCCACATCCGTTGCCACTCGGAATGAACGAGTGATTAAACAACTGCAAACTACAAGACCAGATCTCAGGGAGTACGATTCTCAATTGATCCCGGAAGAGATGAAAGTGTATACTAGAACGTTAGTCTGTACTCATGCGGGTAAACCACGTAGTCGGTCTCAAGGGCTTCGGCCAAAGCAAAAGACTCGGGCAAGAGAATGTCCTGCGAAGATCAACGTCCTAGCGCAAAGGAAAAGTGACGATAGTGGGTGGCACATTGTGGTGAGGACACAAGTTACCAGTCATAACCATCCTCTGGACGTTGAGAATTTCATGATGCACCCTCGGAACAGGAAGGTCCAAGATCCGATGGTGCTGGAAGCAGTCAACGCACTGCGGAAAGCTGGAGTGAAGCGACAGAAGATTCGGACGTATATTGCGGAGAAGGGGCCGTCCAAGCATGTCACCAGGAGTGACGTGAATAATTTGCTGAATCGGATGAAGAACGACACAGAGTTTCTCATGAATGCATTGGCTTCTAAACCGCCAACTCCCCCTCCTGCCCCCCAAGTTCAGGCTAACGAAAGTCAGCCTCCTGCCACTCAAGTTCAGCCCACGCAGCGTCCTTCCAGTCAAGTCGAGCAGACGCAATCTCCTTCCAATCAAGTAGCGGTCACGCAAGCTGCTGCTACCCAAGTTGCATGGGCTGGCACTATTGACAAGGACCGGAATGACAATGGACAGACTCCTATAGCTGCATCGTTTTCATTACGTGGAGGTGGTAATGGTGAGCGGGGGCTATTAACTAGCCAGTCAACGACTCAACCAACGGACCAGCAGAGCAGCGACGTTATGGAGAGTGAGGCAAACTCACTCCATCGTTTAAGAGAGACGACCCACGTGGCTTCTGGTGTGTTCAAGTTCCGAGTGAAGCGTTTGGAGGAGCAGAACCTTGCACTTTTCAAGCAAAACAACAAGCTGGTCCAACAAAACCGACAGTACGTTGCCGACTTGAATCAAGCTTCCAAGAAATCTGCTGAGAAAGATGCCCAGATGATGGCGTTGCAGAGATCCCATGCCAGTCTCAAAGCTACGCTGAGGACTCTGACCCAGGAGATGGCTACTTTGAAAGAGGAGAATACCAGGCTGAACATTCTTCACGAAAGCCAGAGCTATGATTTACAAGATGCTGCTTTAGCTCAAACAGAGAATGAAGACGTTGCTGAACAACCTGGAAAAAGGTCGCTACCGGTGGACACCAGCGGATCTGATGGAGCTGTCGAGTTTGTCATTCGCCCTCAGAAGCGTCCCAAATAGGTTAGTGGCCCATGTACATGGCAAAACATTTTAACTGACATGAAATTTGAGTTGTAGTATCACTAAATAAAACATTAATAAAACATTAATAAAACATCAATAGTTCCAGAAACAGACTTCAAGGAGCGACTGGAATCTTTTGTGTTGAACTAGACCGGGTCAGTCGTCTTTGAGGTAAATGATCAAGATGGGCTGGCCAAACTTCAAGGGCGATTCTGGAGGTCTGGAACTTGAACTTCATTTCTCTGGAACTATCCATGTACACTTGCGTTGAAGTTATGGCTCAAAATCGTGATGAGTGGGCATCCGGTATGCTGCAGTTCACTCGCAACTAACAGTAGATGGTTCAGTCCAGGTACGAAACACACCACATGATGAGTTGTTGAAGCAAAGGCTCTCACGATTGATGAGAGGATGCCTGTGGCACCAGGCACCTGCCGCATGGCCGTCCACGACATGCATTGTTTAAAGTGTACATGCACGTGTAGCGTAGTGTACCGCTCGACCCTGGCTCATAAATGGCTGCGCTCAAATAAATGTTTCGCGTTTCTTGCTGTTCATGTGCCCAGCACCAGCGTAAATGATCGATCGCTGCTCTCACAGCGTTGAAGTTACCTATATGATGAGATTATTGGACGCTGTTTTTAACCCAATTAACGCGGGAAATTGTTCTGTATTATACAGATTAAGAGAATGACTTAGTTTAATTATTGCTGGACGATCGCAACAATTTATCTGTTAGAAGCCCTTCCAGTGCTAGACACTGCGAAGTGTCGCAAAAATGCTGCGTATGTGAACAAGGCAGCGACAATGTATCCGTCACATGGAAAATCTGACGATTGCAATTGGGTAGATTAGCATATGGTATGATGAGCAACACTCCTTATTTTGATCTCCTTCCTAATACGTTCGGCTTTCTCCAAACAGGCGACGTCGCTTTAGTGGTGGAGAGTGCAAGGTGAGGGGAGCGCGCTCACCAACTTTTCGACCAGTTCTAGACTTAGAGAGAAGTAGAGGATGGAACTGGTCGAAAGTTGGTGAGCGCGAAGAAAGTGGCATAGCGTCCAGTCCAGGTTTGTTCAGCACTCCATTTACTCACTCACTCTCTTCTGCGTCAACCTCCGCCCGCTTGCGTTTCCGCAGGCGAATCCTTCCCCGTAGGTGCGCAGGAATCGCGGCCCCACTACCCCCATGCACCGTGCCATATTTGGCTGCAAGTCAACGTGTTACCTGCTTCTGGACGCCGAACCGTATTTCACAAAAGAATGTACCCTTGGAGAGCCTCGGTACACTCCCGGCACTAGAATCTGGTCTCGAAGCTCTTCATTTTGGGTGGGCTCAACGCTGAGCAGACCTTACAGAGATATTGCCGACTTTTGCTCTTCCCCTTGCTCTTGCCCGACTTAGCTTTGTAGAGCTCAGATGTGCTACGCAGCACGTGGTTGCGATTACCAGTCGGAACACTTGCCCGATATTCAGCGTGTCGGATCGTACCGAAACTAATAGCTGTAATTGCAAGTAACTCGACGTGAAGCTACCGCATGTACTCCGCGTTGGTGGGAACACGATTACCCTTCCGTTTCGTGATAATTTTGTGAAGAATGAATCCATTGACAAGTGCCATGTCCACAAACGCAAAAAATAGTTGTCGGTAGTATTTCTTGAATGCAACGCAGCGCTGGATAGAATACCATTGGAGCCGGATTTGGTCGTGTGTATCTACACCATCCATGCCAGAATGGTAGTCTGCGATCAACTGCGGGCAAGGGACCGGCGTGTGAGCTCCTGTCTTTTTGTCTTTCCTCGTCACGCAAGTCTGCGCTGTGGAGCATCCTGTCGAAATTAGATGCACGGGACTTGAGTCCATCCAGGCTGTGGCTACAAGTGCTGGATACTGTCTATCATACTTTGTCCAGCTTCAAATCAGCTACACGCATAAGAATACAGAATATGTTAGAGCATGGCTAAACGTATTCTGTAGAAGACAGATTTACCGCAATGGTTTTGATCAAAGATTTCCCACTCGAGCCCTCTCATTTCATCATCATCTTGCTGGAAATTCTCGCCTTCATCTTCATACTCTGAATCGGATTCTACATCGTCCACGAATTCCTCAAGCTCGGGATCGATATCGTTGAAAGCAGAGTCTCCCTCTTCCGACTCATCACTGACTGAGAAGCTATCAGGCACAACGTTGACGTCATCAGGTGCAAGAGTAGAAAACAGGTTCTCAGCACGCATTGCATCCATGAAGTTGTCACGATCAAATGCATCCAAATCGTCTGGTTCGTCACCCGTCTTGGCCTCGTCGCTAGCATCGTTCCCGGAATCAGAATCCACCGAAGCAATATCAACGCCGCGTTGTTCTGTATCCAACCGATCACCACCGTCAGACACACCACCTTGTTCTGTATCCACCCGATCACCGCCGTCAGACACACCACCTTGTTCTGTATCCACCCGATCACCGCCGTCAGACACACCACCTTGTTCTGTATCCACCCGATCACCGCCGTCAGACACACCACCTTGTTCTGTATCCACCCGACCGCCGTCAGACACACATTCTGGTTCTGTGTCCCCCTGATCACCGCAACCAGACCCAGCAACTTGTCCTGTACTTGCCTCATGTCCGGCTCGGGGAGTTGGTATTTGCAGCTGCGCCGTCGCGTACGCCGCTAGTTTCCCCGTTGGCGGCTGTCCAACTCGTAACGTTAGCTCATAGGAGGTCGGTGGCCCTATACCCGAACAACTGGCTTACTGCCATAGACTTTTTGCTCCTAGAAGTAGTGAATATTAGTACCAGCAATGCCTTATCTGCATACCAAGCACCTTACCGACAAAGTAGTCCACATTGGCCCGATCCTCGCGAAGCCTCCCCTTCACGCCAGACTTCACATACGTGTAGCCAACATTCAGCCCTGTGGGATGTCTTGCCTTCCGGCCGTCCTTCACCAGGCGACTTCACAGCTTCTTGAACTTCTTCGCGTCTACGTAGTCCAGCGCGTCCATCGTCTCGAAAATAAGTGGCGGTTGAGGACAGGGGGGAGGGGGAGAGAAACTAGTTCGTAACTGTATTTTCAAACCTCTTTGTCGTTTATACTGTATTTTCTATGGCTGTCTGAAAATACTCGTCTATCTCACCAGCACCGATCCCAATGATAAACCCCCCCACCCCCCACCCATACAAAATCACATATGCGGGGAATTCTTGTCAACCTTCCCGCGTGTAAGCTCGCGGAATATTTACACCTGCAATATCGCTTAATCTGTCGAATACAGAATTCCGCGTTAATTGGGTTAAACCATTTAAAAAAGAGAAACACTCTCGCAAACAAAAGAAAACTACATCCACACGTACACGTCGACTAGATTGTGGTGATGTGTAAAAGCATCCACCCCATCTCCCTTCTTGAGCAGGTCCTGATGCCCTGCCTCATGTGGTACTCTGTTACGGTCGATGAGTTACCATTTAATTCCTGTATTAATGTTAGTCCTTGCTTTAGTCAAGATATTTTTTTTTCAAGTTGGATAGTCGGTGCAGTCTTCACGTACAGGCTACCGTGACATCGCGTCATGGTCTGCATGGCAAAACAGCCCCCGTTGCCGCTTAGGTTTCATTGAAGGGTGCCAGCAACGACCCAGACCAAAAGAACTACCGCGTTTTTAAAGCCTCCTGGTCTTCTGCTGGCACTGCGTCACGCTCGATCCAAGTCCTCATTCTAGTACCGACCCGACCTTCCAGTCCAAGTTCAAAGCCTGAAATTCGAGATGCCCCCGTCTCCAGTCCCCAACCAAGGCACTGACTACGCGATCGCGCTGTCCCCAGCTACCGATGCCGTTAACGAGCCAAACATCGAAGGACGCGCCATTCAAGCGCGTTGGATTGTCTACACGTCTGTGGCTGTCGCTATGCTGGAGGCCTTCCACTACGGTTGGTCCAGTCACCAGATCAATCTGCACAAGTTCAACAACACTGAGGACTGTAACGCCCGTCCGGTTGTCGAGGGAACCTGCATCATGTTCCCCGGTCACACCAAGACGACGTGGACTTTGCTGTCCAACGCATGGATTGTCGGCGGAATGGTTGGAAGTTTCCTGTCCGGTATCCCGTCAAACAAATATGGGCGTCGAATGACTCTACGTCTCAACACGATCATCATGGTAGTGGCCTCGGTCATCCAAGTCCTTGCTCCCACTGCCTTTTGGTTCGGTTTTGGTCGGTTCGTCGCTGGAATCGCCAACGGGATCGCTATGGCCGTCGTGAATACCTTCCTTAGTGAAATCTCCACGCCTCACAACCGTCACGCTTTGGGCACCAACACGCACCTGGCTGCAACACTCGGTATCTTAGGCGTGGCCACTACGTTCTGGTACTGGAACACTACCTCTGGCTTCCGTTGGATCGCTGCAATTCCTATCGTTCTTGCTGCCGGGTACCTCTTCTGCTCGTACTTCGTCATGGTCGAGAGTCCAGTGTGGCTAGTTGCCAAGGGTCGAGAGCAGGAAGCCGAACGCGAGATCGCTCGTCTGTACGGCAAGGAACATGTTGACGCTATGATGAGTTGGATCCAAGCTCGTGACCAGCGAAACAAACTACCGTCGACAATCAGTGGCGAATCAATCCAAGTGGAAGCGGAGAGCCCGTGGACGATTCTTGCGAATCCGAAATTCCGCAAGCAGTTGGTGGTAGCTTTGGGTCTCACATGTATCAACCAATTGGTGGGGATTAACGCCGTCTTCTGGTACTCGTCGTCCATTCTGACTGCTGCTGGCATCCCTGATGCACGTCTTGGTGTGGTGATTATCGACATTCTCAACGTTGTACCCGTGCCGATCGCCGCTTACGCCACTCAATTCCTCCCAAAACGCCCGATGCTTCTTTGGGGTATTGCTCTGATGGCCTTGTGTTGTATTGGAATGACCTTCTCGATGGTCTACAGCGTGGGTTGGCTCTCGGTTACAATGCTTGGAATCTACGTGGTTGGCTACGACGTCAGTATCGGCCCGTTGCTTTGGCCTATGATTGCCGAATTCTTCCCGGACTCGGCGCGTGGCGGTGCTGTCGGTATCTGCGTCTTCCTGAAATGGACCTGTGCGCTCATCATTGGCATCGCGTTCCCGTACATCCAGGATGCCATCACTGACTACAGCTTCACACCGTTCTTGGCCACTACGATCCTCTCCATCATCTTCATTTACTTTATGGTCCCGGAGACTTCGGACTTGACGATCGCCGAGATCCAGAATGGCTTCCGTGGCGACGAAAACCTTCACTCGGTCAAGAGTCAGCACTGAATTGAGTGAGAGACAAGTTGTGTAGCTTGCTTGCATATTGTTTACATTGTTTTCGATGAAAGTGAAGGTGTTCTTGTTCATTTCGCTGTTGTGTTATTCCGTCTGCAAGCTAATGTTGACTTTTCGACATTGGCGAAGTTGTCCCGCTTCTAAAAACATCCAATTTCAGCAATGGTCAGACGTCTCGGGAACCATAAAGTAGATGAAGATGATGGGCAGTACAGTCGTAGCGAGGAATGGCGTGAAACTGTAGTTCGTGATGGCCTCTTCGATGTAGGGGAACGCGATTTCGATAGCAAGTGTAGCTAACCACTTGATAGTGATACAGATACCAACTGCAGCGAATCTGGGAACTGTTCGGCCAAAGTAGCGGACCAATACTCAAGTCGTAACCCACCACGAATACTCCCAAGAAGACAATGGACACCACGGCCATCGCCACGCCATTCGCCACACCCGTCACGAATCGACCCGTAGCGAACCACGTCGGGTTGTTCGCCACCACTTGAATCACAGATCCCAACACCATGATGATCGCGTTCAAGCGCAGCGTCGTGCGACGACCCCACTTGTTCGACGGGAACCCAGACAACAGACTACCGAACATACCGCCCACGATCCACGCGTTCACCAGCAACGTCCACGTCGTCTTGGTGTGACCTGGGAACATGAGGCACGTACCTTCCTCCACTGGTCGAGCGTTGCAGTCGTCCGTGTTGCTGAAGGTGCTGAGGTTCACTTGTGAGTTGGACCAACCGTAGTGGAAGGCTTCGAGCATGGCAATAGCGACGGAAGAGTACACGATCCACGTCGGCTTGAGTGACCGTTGTTAAATAGATTCTACAAGGTCTGAGCCTGGCTGTGCTATTGGGGTCACCACCACTTTGTAGTCACTTCTAGGGGAGACAGACATATTGAGGAGGAACGTTTGGGCGGTGGAGAAGAACTGGAAGTGACAATGGTTAGGATTGATGAAGATATTTACGAGCCCTTCACCCCGCAGCGCAAAAGCTTTCGGCGTCTTTGCGACCGCCTTTTTCTTGCGGAGCATTGTGTCGCGCACCTCCCCGGCTGGGTCGGTACCTGTGGCTGTTTGGGTGAGTACAGTCCTGAGTGGGGCCTCGGAGTTTGTCGAAGTAGAGTCTTGTAGAACGCTTTTAGTAATATAAAAATACGTAAATTTGTTCTTGTCTTCTCTCGACCAGGGAAATTCGCAACTAAAAGAAATAGGGGGAGCGATAGCACTACGCTCCTAGGGACGACACCTCGTCCACCTCGCACACCTGGGCCTATGACCTGCCATCCGTCCTTGCAGTAGGCACCTGTCGCCCAACGAGAGTAGCATCTTCCCACCTTCAGGGGCGTCCATTGGTCCGAGCAGCTCTGCGGACCTCCACGCTTCCGGATCACGAGCGTCTAGCGCCATCTTTCCAAGGGGCGCATCCCCCTAGTGATACGGTACCACAGGAACGGTACCGGGAGTGTAGCCGCTGGGTGGTGTAGCCATCCTACGGGTCCTAGGTCGGGTCCCCATCCTAGCTTGGCTCGAGTCCACCACCGCTGGAATGGGTCCTGCAATCCCGGGTACGGGACATTCCCCCCGACTAGACGTTCGCCGTCCTCGGCGAACACGGTGTTGGAACTCGTCAGCCAAGCCCCGTAGCGATTCGACCATGTAGGCGTCGGCCGTCGTGAAGTGTTCCGGCATCGAAGCTCGACGAGCAGGAACGCTAGCGGCAGGTGAAGGTCCTTCTTCAGGCTCGTCCTCTGACGAGGCTGACTCTTCATTTCCTCCGCGATCACTCTCCTCACTAGACGCCTCTTCCTTGGGCATCACTTCGGGCCCACGTAGACGTTGTAGGCTGGCTTCCTCCGCACGACAACGCTCGTCAGCGTTCCTCTGCACGCTGTCCAAAGCTTCTTCAATGATTCCTCGAGGAGCAATCTTGCGCAGACGACCTCCACGGTCTCCCAGGCGCCATCCATGCGTTACTAGACCGACAACGGCCACGACTCCGGTGATATTATACCCCCAAGAAGTCCATCTCTCACCGTAGTTCAGCACATTCAGGACAATCAACACCACGACCACACCTGTGCTTCCGCACAGCACAAACTCCAGTAGATCGTAGAGCATCATTGGCAGATGTATAGCCATCGAAAGCGTTAGAAGCGTTATCCAGCACAGTCCTTGCACGCCAGCATACACGCGTCTCCAAGCGTTCACGCTTCCCTCCCTCCAGGCCTGGTAGTAGCGTCTAGCTGACTCAGTAGTTTCCAGCAAAAGGTCGGGACCGTACTCTCCGAACGTGATCTGTCCCGCAACCCACCTTCAGTGCATTTGTCCATAGCGACCGTACTCGAGAGCGTTCTGCTCCAATACTTGAACAGGGACAGCAAAGAGAGCGCTCCACAGAGCAAAACCGTAGGCTAAACCGTTCAGCTGGCGCAAAGCAGGGTTCCGCATCACTTCCTGGTATCGCGCCGTGAAGTCAAGCCACATGCCACCGTTCAAACGAGTCACTCTCCACGCTTCAGCACCAAACGTCCAGAACACATTCCTCAGGGGCGTGGTCACAATCCAGATGAGAACCGTCCCCAAGTAAACCGGCAATAGCTCCCAGCGAGCGTATTCTACGACCACAAAGCTCGCCCACTCGTCCATCAGTCCTTCTTGCGAGAGGTGAGACCAAAACGGAAATGGCCCCTTTGCGTTCTCCAACACGCATACAGTTTCACATCGAGCGTTCCTCGATAGCCTTACGGTCCCCGACCGCGGACGCATCGATGAGCACGTACAGCTTCGACAGTGTATTTTTCGACAAGAATAAACACGCACGGCCCACTACCGAGCGTTCTCCAACGTGTAGGCACGATCCTCTGACCGAGCATTATCCAAGAATGTAAACACGGTCCCCTGACCGAGCGTTCTCCAAAATATAATCAAATATAAAGCCACCACACGAGAGCCTTCTTCTCGCCCTCGTTCTTCAAGCTCGCATTGTCCGTAATAGTCACCACACAGACAATCAGCCCCCCCTCTTCTCTCTAGAAGAGCATGTCATCCTCGTCGACAGCGACGTTGGCCTCTGCCAACCGTGCACTGCGACGCAGTTCAGGTAGACCCTTCTCCTTTCGTCGAGCGTTATCGAATGCCTGCAGAAGCGTTCGATAGTTAGGAAGAAGCGTAGCAGCAGGCCTCCAGCTCACTTCGTAGGTAGCCAACAGTACTAAGTGCTGCGTGACACCGTTCTCCTACCGTCGAGCCAGGATGTCGACAACCGGGTTACTCGTCCCAGAGACAGCCGTCTCTTCACCACCGATTACCAACCGTTCCACGTAGCTGGTCGAAGGTAGGTCGGCCTCCTCAAGCGGTCCTTCATCATCAACACCAGGACGGGACGTCACACCCTCAGGCACCTCCGTCGGGTACGGTCGACTCCAGCGTCCTCGAAAACGCTTCAAACGGTTCACGTTGATGGTCACCACCCGGTTCGGGTGCGAAGGGATCGCCACCCGGTACGCGTTCTCGCCCACCGTTCCTACAACGCGGTAGGGACCGTGCCAGGAGAAAGCTAACTTCTTGGTGGTACGCTCGCCTCTGCGAGCTCGGAAGTATTGGTAGACCCACACCGGGTCTCCTTCTTCGAACTTCACCTCCACCTGCTCCTCAAGGCGAGCAGCGTGCCGGTCCTGCGCCTTCAGCAGCTGACGCTCCACCATCCTTCTGGTGTCCCTCAGCGACAGGTACAAACGCCGTCGGTAGGCGGCCACTTCGTTGCTCTTCCACTTGTTATCCGTGTTTAGGAACGCTAGGTCTAGCGGTAACACGGGATCTCGACCGTACAGCGAGAAGAACGGCGAGTCCTTTAACGCTTCGTGATAAGAAGTACGATAAGCGAACAGTACGCGCGGCAGATACAGATCCCAGTCGGTCTGGGCCTCATTCACGAACATCTTCAGCATGCCAATAAGCGTTCCGTTGAACCGCTCTACCAATCCCTGAGTTTGCGGGTGGTAGGCGGCTCCGAACAGCTTCTTAATGCCAAGCGTTTCGTAAAACGAGCGCGCCAGCTCCGAAATAAAGTTGGATCCTTGGTCGCTAAGCAACCTCTCGGGCACCCCGTGCCGCGAGATAACTTCATTCACCATCGTCTCGACGAAGGTGATCGTGTCCAAGGCTTCGATCGCGAACGCCTCCACCCAGCGGGTGAAGTAGTCGGCAAAGACTAGAATAAACTTCTTGCCCCGAGGCGTCGTAACCAGGGGTCCGATAGCGTCCACGACCAGCAACGAGAACGGTCCAGACAGGTCGTGCACCGGCATCCTTTGCATCAGACCGTTCCGCCAGGGACGGTAGCCCTTGCCGCTGCCGCAGATCGTGCACTCGCGCACGTACTCCGCCACATCCTGCTTCCAGCCATGCCAGAACGCATGCTTGCGGACCTTGTCCAGCGTCTTCGTCACTCCGACGTGGGCTGCCAATACGTCCGTGTGGAAGTGGTGCAGAACGGTTGAGATGAACGGTAACGGGATCACTGGCACCTCAATAGAACTAGCAGGTCCCGCCCGGGCCTTCAAGTAGACCTTCCTCATCAGCACGCCGTTCTTGACGGCATAGTTAGGAGCCATCAACAACGTCCGCGCCCGGAGCTGGGGATCAAAGGCGAGAGCCCCATCCTGGAGATACGCGATCATCGCCAAGATCCACGGCGTCCGTTTCTGCTCGTCCAGGAACCGTTCCTGTTGCAGGCCGAACAAGTCCACTGGGGACACCAACAGTTGATCGTCGGGGTCAGGAGGAGCAGCGTTACGACGAGCTGACCCCCCGACCGGAATGGAACCACGCTCTCCAGCTTCACTGTCTCCCGTCCCATCCACCGTTCCGTCTTCAGGAACGGTTCTCCGCGTAGTATCGTCTCCTGGCACAGCAGTCCCCCCGACTTCGTCGGGACCATCCACCACAGGATCGGCCGCGTTAAGCAGATCCGCCATCGAAACGGCGTTAATAGTCACCGCATGTAGACGCGAGAGTCCATCCACGTGGCCCATAGCCGTTCCAGGCTTGTGGAACACCTTAAATCGTAGCTGGGAGAGTTCCATCGCCCACCGTGCCAATTTAGCGTTACTGGTACGGTTCCTCTCGTCAAAGACCCACGTCAACGCTTTGTGGTCCGTGTACAGGTCGAACTCACGCCGATCGAGGTAGCAACGGAACTTCCGCGTAGCCCAAACAATGCCCCAGCACTCGATCTCCGAGGTGCCGTTCTGTTTGTTGACCCAGTTCTTTTCGGATCCAACTAGCAACTTGCTAGCGTAGGCTACCACGCGTTCCCTTCCTTCCACGGTCTGCATAAGACACGCCCCGATCGCCAACGTGGAGGAGTCCACGTACAGTTTAAAACGCTTCGAGAAATCCGGGTACACCAGGATAGGCGGCTTCACGAGCCTCCGTTTCAGCTGTCGGAACGCTGACTCGCAGTCCTCCGACCACTTGAACGGTACTCCCTTCCCCTTCAACCGTTCTATGGGCGCCGTGATAGCGGCGTAGCCCGGTATATAGCGACGGAAGTAGCTCGTAAGCCCCAGGAACGCTCGCACGGTATGAAGGTCGTGTGGGCTCTTCAAAGTCATCACTGACTTCACCTTCTCAGGGTTCGGCAGGATGCCGGACGGCGTTACAATATGACCCAAGAACGCTACCTGGTCACGCCCCCACTTGCACTTCTTCATCTTCAATTTGAAGCCGGCCGCTCGGAAGCGTTCCAACACCTGCTTCAACCTTACCAGGTGCGTCGGGAAGTCCTCGCTGAAGACAACGCAGTCGTCCAAGTACACAAGGCACGTCCTCCACTTGAGGTCCACGAGCACGTTCTCCATGAGTCTCTCGAAGGCAGGCACAGCGTTACATAGGCCAAAAGGCATAACTAACCACTCGAATAAACCGTACTTGCACGTGAACGCCGTTTTCTCGATGCTCCCCACGGCCATAGGCACGTTCCAGTAACCGGACGCGATATCCATTGTCGAGAAGAGCTTAGCGTTCCCCAGGACATCTAGAATGTCATCGATAAGGGGCATAGGGTAACAGTCCTTGATGGTGACAGCGTTCAGGCGCCTATAGTCGATGCAGAAGCGTATCCCGCCGTCAGGTTTGCGTATCATCAGGACAGGACTCGCCCACGGACTCGTGGACGGTCGGATGATCCCCAAGTCGAGGTATTGTTGGATCTCCGCCTCCATGACATCCCCTTCCGCTCTCGACACTCGGTACGGTCTTTGCTTGATAGGAGCGTTCTCTCCAGTGTCGATCGAGAACTCTAATAGATCCGTTCTGCCAGGCTTCATCGAAGTCTCCACAAACATGTCAGAGAAGGACTCGAGCAGCTCCGAGAACAGCCCCTGCTGCTCGGGCGATAGTTTGGAGTCCGTGAAATCCACCTTGAACTCCTTCTTCAGCTCCTCATTCAACTCAGGCATGGGATCTATGGACGTTCCAGGTAGCGACTCAACCGCGCCGATGATCGAACTTACCCAGTCCGATCCACGCTTCGAAGCGTTCTCTGCATCCTCGAAAGTGAAGGCTGACTCCGGAACGACCGTGGCGGCCGCGATAAGCGTTCCTTTCTTGATGATCACGTCTTCAGTGGAAGCGTTACAGACCTCCACCACCACCTTGCCTTCGTTCACCGTGCACAAGGTCCGAGCTACCTTCACAGTTTCATCCAGGTCCACGTAACCCTCGACTAGCACAGTAGTGTTATCGGCCGCCTCTCCCTGCACATCCGAGACCACTAACGCCTGGCCTCCCGGGCATAGTCGAACGGTCGAGTTGATTCGGGCCGTGTACATCTCCTCCACACGAGGCGATCCGATGGGGAACACTTCCTTAGTGTCCTTGAGAGTCACGGTGCTAGCGTCTAAATCCACGACAGCCCGGTACGCTTTGAGCGTGTCCGTCCCCAATATGACGTCCACATGCAGCTTGTCGACAACCACGAACGGTCTTGTCATCTCACGGGACCCAAGTCGCATGGGTAGATCGACCATCCCGCGTACTCGCAGCGAGTGACCCGAAACACCCTTCAATCCTTGCGGGTACGGGGACATCGGAGCGTCCGCCCTTCCCAACCGTTTCAGCACACGGTAGTCGATCAAACTCGCGACAGCACCGGAGTCGATCAGCATAGCTGTCGGCAGGCAGTCAATGTAACCCACAGAGAGAGCCTCCACCCCTCCGACGGAGCCGATGATTCGCTTACCTTCCGGGACTACCTCGTCCTCATCCTCGGAGTCGCCAGCCCCCGGCCCTAGAACCTCCCTGAGTCCACCCTTCTGGGGTTTAGCCTTTCGGTCGTCCGAAACTGCCTGAGCGTACTCGTACACTCCGTTCGCTTGGTCTTCCTTCGAACTGAGCGTTCCCAACGCCTCAGAACGATTAGCGAACAACGCCGAGCAGTCGAACGACACGCTTCGTAGATACGGTCCTCTTTCAGGGTTCCTCACGAGTGTGCGACACCGTTCACAAGTCGGGGTCCTCTCAAGTATCTTACACCGGATGGTGTCGGCGAAGCGTAAGTAGTTGTTCTTGATCTCTTGAACAAGCATACTCTTGAACGGTTCACTCAGGTGAGGGTCCGCCTGCTGGAGGAACGGTTCGATCTTCCTGTCCATGGACTGCAACTGGAAGTCGAGCCAGCGGTCTCGAACGCCATTTAGGTCCTTCCTTCCCCGAATCTTCACTTGGCAGGACCCACAGGAACGCTCCTTGACCATCAATTCCTGACCAATGAGTTGATACACCGTTCTCCGGATTAGTTGTCTCCATTGAGGGTCAGCGTCGATCTTGTCCAGCACGGGCACGGTCGACAAAGGCGACGATTGCGTTCCCGGTACGGGTTCCCTCAAGGGAATCCCGATGTTCTCGGCCACGGTTTCAGACTCGACGGGGTCGCCCTTTTGCACCAACTTCCTCTTCTTCCTCCCCTTCTCCCTCTTGTACGACCTTCGATGAAGTTTGCGTCCACCGCCGACGTCTCGTTGGTCTGAATCCCGGCCATCCTCGACGACAACGCTCGCCACGGCGCCTTCGTCAGGCGGTTCCTTGCTGAAGTTACGGTTAGCACGCTTCGCAGCCTCGGAGGCAGCGAGAGTGGAAGCGTACCACTTAACCCAGTACTCTGGCGTCGACAGCTCACCAGGCGACGACTCCTTCGTTCTCTCCAGCGTCTCTTCGGGGATGCTGAGGATGCAGCTCAGCTCCGCAAGAGTCAATTCCTTCTTTCCTTCTTTGTTTTTCTTCACACGTCTCCTCAGTTCTACCTCATCCAGAGGGAACAGGCGATCCTCGAGCTCCTTCTCGAACTCCTCCTTCTCTTCTCCAACCGCAGACGCGAGGCCTTCTTCCAATGCGTCTAACTCCTCGGTTGTGAAGAACTTAGCCCTGGGCTGTCTTCCTCTAAGAGTCACTTTCCCAGCCTGGGACCCGGGCACACCGGCGACAGGGTTTGCCCCTTCGCTACTCTTCTCCGTTATCTCCTCCGACGCTAAGGTAGTCGTTCCTCCAGATTCTACGTAGCGTTCTTTGCCAGACTCTTCATTCTTGTCCGGATACGAAGCGTTCTCCAGATGGAGCGTTTCAGTGTCAGGTTCTCGTCCAGAGACCTCAGGGCCCTTAGTCGTCGCCTCATCCGCTACCGCAGCGGTTTTGTCTTCTCGTGGGCTAACTGACTCCCCGGCTTGGTCCTTATTTTCTCCGGCACCTCCTCCCTCCTCCGTTCCACGCTCTCGTTCCTCGCTAGACTTAGAGTCCGCCAAAAAGCGTACGTAGATCTTCTCCGCGTCCTTATTGTGTTTGCACGCGGGTCCCTGGAACAGTACTCGAACAGCACTCACATCGCTGTCAAACCGTTCCGTCGACTCCTTAGACATCTCCAACTTGGGTGACTTAGAACCTGGTGGCACTCTGTACCGTTCTTCTTCAGCGTTCCGCTTGATGTCACCCTCCACAACTCCTCCTACCTCAGGAACAGTCTCGCTATCATTATCTTTTCAGCTTCATCAGGAACATTCTCGTCCCATTGAACGCTACCAGCGACTCCTAGTTGCGCGGTCAACTCAACCGGCATTCCTTCTTCCAGACTAGCGATCCCTTTGTAGTCTGCATAGTAATCGCAAAAGTAATCCTCTTCTCCTTCGGAGACCACCGCGGCCTCGTGCTCTGCTGGTAGTAGCGTTCCTTCTCTAGTTTCTTCGGGTAGTTCCGAAGCCTCTCGATAATCGTAGATGAACTCTCTTCCGGGAGCGCTAGCCTCTGCTTGGATCCTCTGACCCGCACGCTCCCAACGTTCCTCCGAACGTCCTTCGCTGTAGTTGCTTTCTTCTTCGGGAACGCTTGCCTCTGCTAGGATCCTCTGACCCTGGCGTTCCCAACGTTCCTCTGAACGCTCTTCCTTGTAGTTGTTTTCTTCTTCAGGAACGCTTGCCTCTGCTAGGATCCTCTGACCCTGGCGTTCCCAACGTTCCTCAGAACGCTCTTCTCTTTCTTCAGTAACAGTCTTGTTCACAGCAATTTCAGTCGTTTCACTCCCAAATCCTACGGCGGTAACCGCGTATTCTCCCCCTCCGAACGCTCTACTCCCTCCTTCCTCAAAGGAAGAAGCGTTCTCGGACATGTCGCTCGTCAGACAAGAGGAAGGGTCGACACCCCCTTCCCCTCCCTCCTGTCCTCTTCATTGTCGCCTAGACGCTGGTCCCTGCCCGGACGAGCCTCCAGCCTTGCTTTGAGCCGACAGTTGAGTAAGTATTTTCTTCGTTGGGCAATTGGCCACTCGATGGTCAGTGCCGTCGCAGAGGAAGCATCCAGGGTTCCTGTAATAACCGTTCGTCTGTCTGTTTGAAGCGGGTTGCGAGTTGGAACGGTTCTGCTGCTGTTGTTGTCCTCTTGGTTGTTCACATTCCAAATACACATGGCCCTTAACCTTGCAATTCGAGCAAGTAGCACCAGCCCGACGACAGTTAATGCGGTTGCACCCTAAGGTGTGGCATCGACCGCAAACTATCTTCCCTTCCTGCGTGTACATGTCCGGACCTTGCCGTATTCCTCTGACCGGGCCCTCCGGAGCAACTGCATTCACGGTGGGCGGAGCGTTCTCGAACGCAGGATCCTCGTAGTGAGCCACAGCAATGGTAGGAGCAGTTTGCGGAACGCTCGAGTGAGCGTACTGCTGCTGTTGCTGCTGTTGTTGTTGAGCCAACATGTTCTGCGTTTGCTGCATCAAGTTCAGCATCTGCTGCATCATCGTATTCTCTGAACCCTTGGAGGACGCCGCGTCTTCGAAGTCCGCGTCGTTCTCGACTGGGAGATGCATGTTCTTGTATAGCAGAACGGTCACGGCTTGAGGAATGGAGTCGACCATAGCGTTCGAAAGCGTGGCCTTCCATTCACGGTTCCTCAACCCAGACAAGAAGTACTGGTAACGCATATCCGGATCATAACAGCGTGCGTCGTCACACAACCGAGAGATCAGGTCACCCCACACTTCCGCTGACATTCCCCTCGATCGGGTCGTCTTCTTCAGCAACTCGATGCGCTGTTGAGGCGTCTGACAAATGAACTGGTTGTAGAACCGCGTCTTCAGCGTGTCGAAGTCATTGATGCTCGAGTGCACCCACCACTGGTCGCCAGCCTTACCCTTGAGGCACTCACGGAACGCACTCAACCGTAATACATCGTCTAGACCCACTGTAGCACGCTCAAACGACTCCCAGAAACTTCCAGCTCTCTCAGCAGTGGAGTCATCCGAATAGAACGGTTGTAGCATCCTAATAGCGTTCCTTATACTCGTCGGCATACCGATCACAGGCTAAGCAGGTTGCGAGGGCTGCACGGCCGGGAACGGCTGCTGAGCAGGAACGGTAGGAGTTGGCTGAAATGCGTGCCCAAGAGCAGGCGGGCGAGCGTACCCATGCCACGCTCCAGTAGATGCTCCAACTTGCGAAGGCCCAGGGTACATCCCGGGGTGGCCAAGGGAGGCCGACGACGGGAGCTGTCCCGGTGGACCGCTCGGGGCACCGCCTCCCCGAGGGTAATACGACCCTCGATTCATCACTGTCGTCTTCAGGGGCCCGGGTGTTCGCTGCGAGGGCATCACCGGGGCGGCCGTCGAGTCTGGAGCCGATTTCTGGAACGGTTGTTGGCGATACGGTAGCTGTTGCCGCGGCAACGGTTGTCGTGGGGGCACCCCCATAGGCTGCGTCGAGTGCTCAGGGTTTTCGACCGTTCCAGGATAGGCCGAGACGTCCACTGGAGCATGGGTCTGGTGCGAAGAAGCCGAGATCATCGTCGACGGCTTCGGATTGACAGGCACCCGGCTGACCGGCGGGTGGAACAGACCGTGAAGCCCATAATCTCCAGGACTCGAAGGGTTCTCCATGGTTACGTTACGGTAACTCGCTATCGCGCCCCTTGTCTGAGGCGTCTTCGAGGCCGACGAAGCGTTCTTCACAGGGTCACTGACTCCTTCCCACGCTGGGATCGACGGTCGGGACGACTCAGCGAACGCGGAATATCCAGGAGCACGCCCGCTAGCGTACTCTCGCGTCCAGGTTACTGGGGCCTGAACGGTCTCTCCGGTGGAACTCCACGCTCCCGGAGGCATCGAGGCGGAAGGCTCTGCTCGCCAGTAGCGTTCCGGGTCTCTACTAGTACGGCCGTAGTACTCATCTCGGTAGGCGAACTCCTCGGCGCTCGGCTTCTCCTCAAGCGGCTCAGGGGGTTTCATGCCGAAGGGATCTTCACCGTAGGGTGTATGCTGTCGGGGCGCTCCCCGAGCATACTCACTTGGGTTGGTTCCTTCCCCTGAAGGAACCGTTCTTCTTGAAGCGTCGCCCGCACTCGGGTCCTCGGACTTCCCAAATCCCACTCTGGGAGCCACACTTCTTCCTGGTTGTTCAGTCGACGTTCTGCCTCCTCCGGCCGCCCACTGAAGAACGGTAGACCTCACTGCACTAAGGCCTGCCGTCGTCGTCACATCCGGAGCGTCACCTTCCAGCACGCTCCCGGCCCTGGAGTAACGGTCCGCTGAGCCCAGCGACCTGTGTCCTCCACTTCCGTCCTCAGATCCGCCTGAGAACGCTCTCTCCCCCTCTGGGGCTGCCCCGTAGGGGTTGCTTCCTTGCCCGAGAGTCTCCATCGTCACCTTCACGATGTAGTCCTCCGGGACTTCCTCCTTGCTGCTCGCGTAAAGTCGAGGTCCCACCCAGGGAATCAACTCAAAGATAAAGCGCACAGCACTTGGCTTCTAGTAGCGACGGCTACTGTCTCCTTCGAACGGTCCGCTTGGACTTCTTCGGTCGCTCTCGACTCCGGCAGAACGGTTCCGCGCCTCAGTAGTCTCTCGTCGGTGAGTGTTCCCGGCGACGTTCACTCCACGCGTTTGGCTTGTAAATGGCCCTCTGGCTTGCCAAGCGTGTTAACGACCCGTTCCTGACTCGATTACCCCGAGACCTTGCTACTTCGCAGCCACCTCTGTGGTTGTTCTGGAACTCCTAGTGCGCCAAACGGGACCTTCTCCAGCTAACAGGTACCCTGCTTCTCCACCAAATGTCGCGCACCTCCCCGGCTGGGTCGGTACCTGTGGCTGTTTGGGTGAGTACAGTCCTGAGTGGGGCCTCGGAGTTTGTCGAAGTAGAGTCTTGTAGAACGCTTTTAGTAATATAAAAATACGTAAATTTGTTCTTGTCTTCTCTCGACCAGGGAAATTCGCAACTAAAAGAAATAGGGGGAGCGATAGCACTACGCTCCTAGGGACGACACCTCGTCCACCTCGCACACCTGGGCCTATGACCTGCCATCCGTCCTTGCAGTAGGCACCTGTCGCCCAACGAGAGTAGCATCTTCCCACCTTCAGGGGCGTCCATTGGTCCGAGCAGCTCTGCGGACCTCCACGCTTCCGGATCACGAGCGTCTAGCGCCATCTTTCCAAGGGGCGCATCCCCCTAGTGATACGGTACCACAGGAACGGTACCGGGAGTGTAGCCGCTGGGTGGTGTAGCCATCCTACGGGTCCTAGGTCGGGTCCCCATCCTAGCTTGGCTCGAGTCCACCACCGCTGGAATGGGTCCTGCAATCCCGGGTACGGGACAATTGCCACCAAATGAGCCGAGACCACTTGTGCTCATCCCCGATTTGCTGGTCGCGCACAGTGGTACTAGTATTATCAGTATATCGCTAGGTGTAGGGGATACGACCGTTAGTTATACTTGGGATTTGTATGGTAGCCTTTCATGAGCCTATCGTGAGTACTAAGTACTGAGTAGAATCCAAGAGAGCGATGCAGGGTGCAAGGCGAGCGATCGTTGCTGCATGCTGACTTTACGGTGGTTCGAGTTCAAGGATGATTAATTCAAGGCTGGACGCCACATGGACTGGACTAGAACCGCAGACATTTCAATAGAAAGGACCTTGGGACGCTCCAGCAGACCAGCATCCGGCGGCGGTGCTATCCAAAGACTGGAGGTACGACTTGTCTTCGCTGCAGTCGAGGATGTGGTGAATGCTGTTATTACGGTGGAGGGACGAGACCGCTATGAATGAAAGTAACACAAAATGTGTCAGCTTGTACATGTCAATGTTCCAGTCTATTCCGGTAGATCTCGAGCCTGAATCGGAGACGTAGTGCTTTTTGTTGCAAAGGGAGACATGTACATCTATGAGCAATCGACGTATTCAGTTCAATGACATCATAACATTCAATTACCTCTCTCCTTTCTTACATCTGACTCTTACTCGACGACTGCACACTGTGATCACTACGGAATCCATCCTGGATCTCGGCAATAGTCATATCCGATGTCTCCGGCACCATAAAATAGATGAAAATGATAGAGAGGATGGTAGTTCCAAGGAACGGTGTGAAGCTGTAGTTCGTGATGGCCTCCTCCACGTACGGGAAGCCAATGCCCACAATGAGCGAGCAGATCCACTTCATCGTGATGCAAATACCAACGGCAGCACCTCGAGCCGAATCCGCAAAGAGTTCAGCAACAATAGGCCAAAGCAGTGGGCCAATGCTCAGGTCGTAACCCACCACGAAGATACCGAGGAAGACAATTGAGAGCCAACCAATACTGTAGACCAAAGAGAAGGTCATACCAATACAGCACAACACCATCACGAAGATACCGGAGATCAGCATCGTACGCTTGCGCATGACCTTGGTCAACGCAGCAGCGATCGGGACGGGAACAACATTGAGAATGTCAATGATCATGAGACCAGCACGCGAGTCGGAAATACCAGCGTCTTTCAGGATAGACGACGAGTAGAAGAAGACAGCGTTGATACCCACCAACTGGTTGATGCACGTGAGCCCAAGAGCGATAACCAGTGGCTTACGGAATTTCTTGTTGGTCAGAATGGTCCAGTTGGTCTCCGTGTGGACTTTATCCGACACACCACTCAGCATCGAAGGCAGTTTGGATCGACGGTCATTCGCCTGGATCCAACCCATCATTGCATTTACGTTCTCCTTCCCATACAGACGACCGAGCTCCTTCTCAGCTTCTGCATCCTTCCCATTAGCCACGAGCCAGACAGGACTTTCGACCATGAAGAAGAACGACAGCACCACGAAACCAGCAGCAAACACGATCGGTATACCCGCGATCCAACGGAAACCAGACGTCGTGTTCCAGTACCAGAACGTCGTCGCCACACCAAAGATACCCAACGTCGCAGCCAAGTGCGTGTTCGTGCCAAGTGCGTGACGGTTGTGTGGCGTCGAGATCTCGTTCAGGAACGTGTTCACCACGGCCATCGCCACGCCATTCGCCACACCCGTCACGAATCGACCCGTAGCGAACCACGTCGGGTTGTTCGCTACCACTTGAATCACAGATCCCAGCACCATGATGATCGCGTTCAAGCGCAGCGTCGTGCGACGACCCCACCTGTTGGACGGGAAGCCAGACAACAGACTACCGAACATACCGCCCACGATCCACGCGTTCACCAGCAACGTCCACGTCGTCTTGGTGTGACCTGGGAACATGAGGCACGTACCTTCCTCCACTGGTCGAGCGTTGCAGTCGTCCGTGTTGCTGAAGGTGCTGAGGTTGACTTGTGAGTTGGACCAACCGTAGTGGAAGGCTTCGAGCATGGCGATAGCGACGGAAGAGTACACGATCCACGTCGGCTTGAGTGACCGTTCTTGAATGTTGATGAAAGGCTCATCATGTGAAGCAGTTGGAGTCTGGACGACTGTGTATTGTTGTCGAGGGGATTCGTGCGGGGCCATGAAGAACTTGATTTGGATTGGGCTTCCGGAGTCTCGAGCAAATTCGAAAGTGAGGGAGATCAGCTCTTACACGTAGCAGAAATCTGTACTGTACCGTCGGGAAAGCCTTGATTGATCTAACATGCTTGAATCCCCTTGTGTTTGTGGATCGCCAGTGCGTTTGGGTTGTTGCTCGCATTAATTTTGCTGGCTGCCAGACGATAGTGACAGCTGCAGCTTTCTAGCAGCTACAGGTAATTAGTCGCGCATTGCACGTACAAGGCCTCTCCATTTGATACGAAAGCCTGCAACCACACATCAAGGTAACTTCAACTTCAGAAACGATCGGCCGGCTCAGAAAAGCTCTTTTTATGCATGGTTCAACGAGTCCCTGGCTCATCGTGAGTATATAGTGGGCCACTGTATGTGCGTAAATGATACAGACAACAATGAGTAGAAAGATTCTACCAAAAATGAGGAGACAAGAAGTTGCTTAAGGTTTGAACGAGGCGTTCTGACTACTTCACTTTCATCGATGTTTCGGCATCTTTTTGGAGAAATCACCGTGTTTTCCTTGATGTTCTTGGACTTGAATCCTTAGCTTGGCACAATTCAAATTGCCGTGTTAAGAGCCACAACCATCGCCATGGCAACTGGAGTCGATTCCGCAGTAGAAGGGCTGACGACATTTGCGTCGCATCCTAACGGGAGTTATCGCTATGTGATCTCCGTTAAGAGCGAACAGATTAATATCTGGCTGGAAGACCGCTTCAGCAAAAAGCAATGGTAAGTAAGCTATTAGTGCGTTTGAAGTATCCTGGATTTACTGAATAAAACCTCTTTTGCGAACAGGCAATCGGGTTTTCTGAGCAAAGATGCGTATGTGACGGCTGCGAATATTTTTGTGGACGCATCGGCAGCCGACTACACTGCGGTAAAATTTTGTTTGTCCTAAGGTAAACTTTCCTGAATTGATCTATCGTTATATTGAACAGTGCTTCCAACAGTGCTTGGACTGCTCGTCTGACGAAAACGAAGACTCGCAGTGCAAACTTACTGCACTTATAGGAGACAAGCTCCAGCTGGAGTTGAGTATCAAGCTGCGCTTGCTTCAATCTGTTCGAGAAGTTCACTACGTATTCCTGCTGGAGCCAGTGGCTGTAGACCGAATTGACATTTTGGAGTCGAAACTGAAGGATCAGCAAGAGGAACTGGAGATGCTTCGCGGTCAAGTTGGTACAGCCAAACCCGTATTTTTGGCTGCTGAGAGTGTAACTTGGTCGTCACAGAAGCTTCACTGGAAAATTACGAGTGGTGACCAGTTTTCGCTTGCTGGCAACAACACTGCGATTAAAGTACTCTGCCCAGGTTTGTATGTAATCAGCGTACTTGTGAACCACTATCCCACCGCTGCGGGGTGGATTTCGTTGGAGAAAAATGGTACCGAAATTCAACGCGCTGTAATTGGATGCGGCACTTACTATGATGGATACAACGGGAGCAGCAACAGTATCCAGCACAACACCAGCTCCTCGCTCATGTGCATCGTCCAAGTCAAGAAGAACGCGCTAATTGCCGTTGCTTTCTCCAAAACCGCTGTTATCTCGAAGACTGTTTCGTACTTAACAGCAGTGCGTATCGGAGTGTAAAACGGTTAGTAGGAATTCGACTCCAAAGTCTTTTAATGCAGTATATCGTTGTAGTCGACTCCATGAATTTAAGATTCAGTTGGAGCGAACAGTTTTTACAAGAAGTTTGTTCGAGGTTGGAGTGAAGTTCAAGGATGGACTGGACTAGAAAGGCCATCTGGAGTGTCAAGCAGCGTTGTTGACTGATCCAATCGAGACAATTCATTCCGCGAATCCAATCGCTCCTTGAAGTTATCATCTGGAACTGGAGCAAAGCAACTTCATTTGGAGTGGATGCGAGATCAATCACTTTTGCATGCTGCCGTCGAATCTTGAAACCAAGAACTGGTTAATATTGTATCCTTTTCCAATCCAATGGTCAAAAACAATCTGCTCGTTATATTTGTTTCTAACTGCAAGTCTCAAACGTGTCAAACAAATTCTTTCTCGCCACTCAGTCTAAAATTTGCTCTTGAACAATGTCAAAACTTCCTGACTCTCGAGTCGAAGGCACCACGAGGTTCTCTCCCCTCTCGACGACAAGTTATCGCTACGTGATATCGCTGAAAAGCGACCAATTGAACATTTGGCTGGAAAACCGATCAAGCAAGAAACAGTGGTAAGTACAATTGATAAATTCGTCTGCTGAGAACGAACTCATTACTGTGACACGAGGTACAGGCAAACAGGACTTCTAAACAAGGTAAGCTATGTCAGCGCTGCCGACTTATTCGTGGATTCATCGGCAACAGACTATATGTTGGTAAGTTTGGCTACCTTACGGATTCAGCAGGATCCTTACTTGTACGTATCCGCTTGTGTTTCTATAGATGTTTAAGAAATGTATATAATGACTGCATGTGTGATAGTGATTTTATCACACAAATACTTGGAAAATACTTGATGTTGATTGGATATTGAATTCTAAAAGGTTTGCGTTAACTTAAGGCATTTTGATAACAACGTAAGCGATTGTAGATCGTTCCGCAGATCAGCTCAACAGCACGCTTGGGTGGTGCTGTTGTATATACCTTTGACAGCAAGATAGCAAACGCGTTGCTGAACACTTGATCAGCAGCATCGAGCTGCATGTCCGATATTGTGGCGGCACCATTAAGCAAACTACTCTCCTCTGCAAGCTGTTGTAAATACTGCATCACCTTTTGTACGCGGGAATGCCGCATCTTGTGCTCTGATTTGATATCATGTTGCTTGCTGAGCAGTCGATAGGGCCGAATACCGGTGTGTTTATCCCCAAAAAACCACAAATTCCACATTGCCTTTACACTAGTTCGAGCAGGAAACTCCCAATTCATTGGCACGGAATGGTACAGCAGACCATCCCCCCAATTCCACGTTTTCCAGGATGTAGGTTGGGTTTGAGGAGATGGTGTAGTGAGGTTTTCAGCGTTTGAATGTACTCCACACACTACCTGACGAAATTCTGCTGCGAGATTAGCTCGCAACTCATCAATTCTAGAGTCGATATCCCGAAGCGATACCGGAACAACGCCATTAACTACAAAGTTTTGTCGTAATTCACTGACCACCAATGACGCGACGTTTTGGGGTAGTGAACCAGTCATATCAGTCTTCAGACCAATCATTTCGTGACGAAGCGTCTTTATTTCATCCCGTAACTGGTCAACTTGTTTTGCAATGGCAAGATGCGCGGGGATACCAGTTGTTTTCATGCCGGTGCTACTGCAAACACCAATAGCTAATATAGATATCCCGCGCTGCTGATGTAGTAGTCCATTCGCTGTAAATATCCGCGCCTTAAAAATTGGATGGGAACCCAGTAATGTGTCACGAAGAAATTGTTCATGGTAGATAATTGATGCCAGAAAGAAAGGGAAAGCAGATTGAATACCACGGGGATAGTTCGAATAGCCACTTACTATCGTATTCCAGTACTGAATATCCATTTGACTGGTTATTGAGCTAGGAAAATGGGGCGGGAGCACAGCAAACCTCTCAGAACTAAAGGGTAAACCGGCAATCATCCGCCCACACAGCTGATCAGCTCCCTCTCCAAAGTGAATATAGCGATCTTTTAATTTCCCCAGACTTTGCCCCATTCGTAAGTAGACCGAGACAGGTGTTGGTCCATTTACTTGCCCAAGTGCATAAGAACTACTTCCTTTCCTCAAACTGTGAGTGCCGATATCTTCGGTATTGCACCCGAGACTCGCCAATTCATCCTCGTTTAATGCGAGAACTATCCGACGTAAAATTCGCCCAAACCGATTTCTATTATCTCCACTGAGAAACAGTTGCTGCTTGCCTCCGGGCCCACGCTCTGGACATGAAAAAAGAAGCACAGCAAGCGCAAGTATTGGACACTGTGACGGTTCATAAGGGTTTGCATATACATGCTTGCCAAACTTCTCAGCTCCAGTTTGGTCACCTTTGTGACCCTGTTCCTCCACGATAAGGCAATCCTCTGACCAGTCAATATGCTGCAGCATTATTGCGTCGACGGACTCCGATCGACTCATTAAATTCCACATCAGCACGAAATATCCCCAGCCAAACATAATTGTAGACCAAGACTGTCCTTTTCGCGTTGGTGCATCTTTCATCAGCTTTAATGCAAGGATACCGTATCCTGAACTTTTGAGATCACGTTTGCCTTCTTTAATCTTCATTAGCCCACGCCTCTTTAAACGATTGATCACTTTCTCGTAGCCTTCCAGCATTCGACGCAGCTCAGTGTCCAGAGAACTCTCTAGATCCAGTAGGCGAGAATGGTACACATCGACTAGAGCGCTCCGGTATCCCCACACACACGATACTGACAGTGGAACACTTGGTGCATCATTGGCATGAATGCCATCCTGGTCGCATGTGTTTGCTGGACTGCATATATAACCAAAAAAATCGAGCACTATGCTTTTAGCCAATGGAAGTTGCAAAGTTTCGCGTTCTACATCAATGGCACTGGGGTGATGCTCAGCTAACCACGCGATAATCGTCTTTACCTTAGACTGATACGTTCGTTTGGTACTTGTGTTCGTTCGCTTGGACTGTAGAACTTGAGCCACTGCAGCTCCATCAACGCAGTCATTTACACGTCGCTTTTTCCCGCGCGCCATTGTTTTTGATGTGTGAATAAAAACTCCTCAGCCAAAGGTCGCCGCCACTGTGATTGTCGACTATCACACTTGACGTAAATCTACCAGCTTTTACGAGACTATACTCAATCCAAGTTTGCTAAATCCATATTGCAGCGCACTTCAGTCAAGTGTGATAGTTTCATATCACAACTCTGTATGTAAAATCTGAAAAAATATCACAGTTGCAGCGGATGTATGGACCACAACTTGGGGGGCCGTGATTTCGATCGCAAGTTGGTACCTCAAAACGGCAACAAACTCAAGCTCGAAATGATCTTGACGATCCGTTTTCTCAGTTCCACTCGCAGGATCAAGAATGTTTTCGAGTTGAAGCCGATTGCTGTTGACAGGATTGATATTTTGGAATCGAAACTGAAGGATCAACAAGAAGAGCTGGAACAATTGCGTGCGAAAATTAACTCGGATACAACTGCCTTCCTTTACATTGAAAGCGAAGCGTTGATGGATTCAAAACTGCAATGGAAAAAGATGCCTAAGTATCAAGAGAATTTCGTGCTAAGTGAAGACAGGACGTCGATCAAAGTCCTGATCTCTGGTCTTTATTCCATTGGCGTTGTGGTGAACCATTTTACCGCGGGGAATGGAAGTTGTGGGTCGATTTTGCTGCAGATGGACGCGAAGACTCTTCAACTAGCAGCTTCAGATTCTTCGTACCCTACGTTTCGAGGCTACAGTTCGCGCCAAATTAGTTGTTTGCTGATGTGTGTCGTTCGGGTCTACGAAGGTGCCAACTTGAGCGTTTTGTGCACCAACACGTCTGCTATCCCGAATATGCCGTCCTATTTGACGATTGCACGGATCGGACCCTGGTGCTGAACTGGAACATTACGATATTGTTTTGCTGGCACAAAACAAATTTAACAGTCAAAACGGAACATTTTTTTTTTCTTTCACAAATCTTACATCACATCAAGATCTTCTTTTTTGAAGAAGATCATGGGGATGTTGAACCCGTAGTTTTATTATCTTCACTAGGACAACAGAAAGTTCCAATGTCGAAAACAATCCCCCCGTTATGCTGCTCCCAACTGGCGTATCGGAACACGTGAAACCCAGGCATTGACACAACGGCGTCAAACTCGTATTTGAATTCTTTCTTCGTCGATGGAGCCCAGTTTGAAAGATTCCAAATTGCAAACACTCATTGCAAAGTTCTTCCACGCCTTAGGAATGTCAAAGCTTCCTGATTCCCAAGTCGAAGGCGTCACAGTCTTCTCTTCGAACTCCGACGCAAGCTATCGCTACGTGATATCGCTGAAAAGTGGCCAGGTGAACATTTGGCTGGAAGACCGATCGAGCAAGAAACAGTGGTAAGTTGTTGAGCTCAGTAGATACTTCTATATTCCTAACACACGAAAAATAGGCAAACTGGATTTCTAGCTAAGGAAGACTACGTCACTTCAGCCAACATCTTCGTGGACGCTTCAGCATCGGACTATGTTTCGGTCAGTATGGGTTTCTTTTGTTTTGTTTCTCGTTCTTACTGTTCCTGTACATGTACATGAAGTGCTTTGAGCAATGTCTGAGCAGTCCGATCGGTGATGATGTTGAACGGAAGTTACTGCCTCGTAGCGGAGGGAAACTCAAGCTCGAGTTGAGCTTGAAGATTCGTCTTCTCCGTTCTGTACGCAACATTAATTACGTTTTCGAGCTTAAACCCATCGATGTTGAGCCAATTGTCGGTTGCGGAGGAAACGGATGAAAAGGAGTTGCGGACGAAAGCAAAGTTTCCCAATGTCGTTAGTGAATCTATAGATAGCTACGAGAGTTCAAGAGGAGTGAGCACTAGGCTCATTTCTCAAATCTCCAGGCCCCAGCTAAAACCTCCAAGGAACCTTTGTCGGACGTCTTCACCTTCAGGCTTCGATGGCGCCACGTTATTTTTATCTTCGACCAGGCATTTTCAGCGCCGTTGGTTTCACCTACGGCCGAGTTGCGGGGACGTGTGCCAGTGGAGGCTTGCTCAAGGTGAAGCTTGTGCGAAGTGGGCGTTGGAAAGAGCAGCAAGCTGAGACGGTTGAGCTGAAGGAGGAAGAGATAGCACATCGAATCGTCACTGCTGAGGAAGCAATGGATGGCGCAGGGACTTTTGTCGGCAGCGTAATCTGTACCTCCCGAGTGCGGCCCGGAGGCCCTCGAGTGTGGGACTATGGGCTAGTGGTTGGCTACAAGTGGGACGCTGGAAATCAAGTAGGGCTACTAGATGTGAATTTCGGTTGTACAGAGGTTGCTGTGGAGTACAGGCCGGATTACACTCAAGATGTCGCTGTAGAGGTCTATGCAATGCAGCCATGTGGAGGGGTCAGTACCAGCCTCATGATGCCGCAGGAAATGATGAGGGTCCACGAACGTGTGTATAATGCCTTTAATGGTCTTGGGGAAACCGCTACACGTGACTCGAAGAAACTTCTCGATGATATTGGGGTTAAAGCCATTGACGAGACCAAGATGGTACCACTATTGGATATTGGGAGCTTTGACGTTTCGCAATTAACGATTCGCCACATTCTGGACTATGTGTTTTACAAGGAGGGCGGCCGGCCGTCGCCAAGGGGCGTTCAATTTGGTGATACAATCTTTGATGTTGTCGAACATCAACTCAACAACGCTCCACTACCACCGAAACGCAACGCGTACGACGCGACAGCGACGGACGCTGCTTTGAGCGATGGTTTAAGTGAGTCAGAGGACGACGAGAACGCAACTCCGCTTAAGGAAACTACGGGACCACCCAAGAAGCGAAGACGATTAAAAGAAAGCAATCGAATTACGCCCAAACCGATTAGGAGCCCTCCAGTTGTTTGTGCTCGAGGCTTGGAGCTGGAAGAAGACATTGACCAGCTCACTTCAATACGAAGAACAGATCCAATCTTGCACTCCTCGACACAAATCGGAGTTAGCAGCACTGAGGAAGTTGGAAATAAGCATGAGTTCCAAGCGTCGAGCACACAGACAGCGATCCATCTCGTCCTCGCTACCGGTAAGTACGCTTGTATGACTGCTCAACGGTTTATGGAGTTTGTTCAGATTTATTGGAAAAAAATTCGGCTTTTTCCCACACCCTGCTGTCCTGCGAGGCTTATACGGTTGGGATTTTGGCACTAGAGGCCTTTCGGTGCTACATTTCGTACGTGTGACGGAGATTGAAAAACGAGAACGTGTCAGACGTTGTGACATGAGCGACTTCTCGAAGAAGAATGTGCTTCCCGTGCCAACAGAGGCTGCTAGTTTTGCGGAGCTGGTTGGAGCAGTCGAAGTACTCTGCAACATTGCCAGGCAGCTCTACCAACCGGAAGTATATCTGACGCTTGAAGCTGCGTTAAGGTTTCTAGGAGAGCTGCGAGTTACGGAATTGCCCATATCAGCAGGTTCACTAACTGAAATTACGTCCTGGATTGACGATCAGTTGGAATTATTCCGAGTCTACACTGTTGATGGCAATTGGGATACGACAAAGTCGATAAAAGATCATTTCTCTGCGTCGCATGAGTCGTTTGTTCGTGTCCATCAAGCGATACTTCGTCAAGACGTACTCACCATGGTAAAAGCCGCAAGAGCTGGACCGGGAAGAAGTTCCCGTGGGTTTCGAGCACATACACAGGAAAAACGGGTGTCTATTCCAGCAGAAGTTCGTAAGGTGCTACCTAAGCAGGGCCAAAAGGAAATCTGCTTGCGCTTTCTGTCGGCTCAAGGTTGCAGAGGTAGAGACGGCAATTGTATTATCAAGCACCTTTGTCATTTCAAGCCTGCTACCTTGCCAGACGTCGCTCGGGAGTTTATCGTCAATCATTACGGTGGCTTATCGAAGGACATGGAATGATGGTGTCAGGAGTTGTACTCAGGTCTAACCACTCCACAGATGAAGGACCTGTCCATGGATGTGTACCAACCTATGGAAGCACCAGAATTTGCGGATTCGGCAAAAACAGCTATTGGGTTTGGGCAAATGGCCGTGAAGGACACTAGTGGTCACGATATGCGAGAATTGACATCTCCTTCACGTTCAACCAACTCCAGAACGCTAGGTGTCCTCGTTTCGGCGTCGATATCCACCCAGGGAGCGCTCGGAAGGAACAATCCTTTGAGACCCTCCGACGACGGACTACTTAGTAGGATCAATCCTGTTAGTCCGTCTACCACTGGACCACTCAGCAGGATCAATCCTGTAAGTCCGTCCTCCATTGGACCACTCAACAGGATCAATCCTGTTAGTCCGTCTACCATTGGACCACTCAGCAGGAACATTCCTGTTAGTCCGTCCACCACTGGCCCATTCAGTAGGATCATTCCTATGAATCCGCCTACCAATGGATTACTCAACAAGATCAATCTTGTGAGTCCGTCCAACATTGGCCTACTTGAAAGGATCATTCCTTCAAGCTCGTCCACCTTGAGAGCACCCGATACGATCAATATCCCGAAACGGTCCACCTTCGACTCAGTTGTTACAAGCAGAGTTCTCATTCAACCAGCAGCGTTGCCCCTTGTACCTCAAACATCACCCAGGCTATGCTTACGGACGGAAAAATTGTCCGGAAGCGAACTCTCGCAATGCAGCTCTTTGGGGAATCACAGCTCCAGCGGTGATGAAGAATTGAAATGTTCGTCGAGATGCAACTCTGCTACACTTGCAGATTTCATAAGATCCAAGCAAAAGCATTACGATCGAACTACACTTATTCGCCGGCGTATAGCGGCAGTACATACGGAGTCAGCGCAAGAGGCACTAAATTCGGTACTCAAGGAGCATGGGCTTTCACCACCAAAAGCTATGCCCGCTGCGACTGTGAGGAATGGCAGCGTGAAATACTTAATCGATCGGAACAAGCAGTCCGCTTATAGTCAGCTTATTCGGAAAACGGGTATGCAGCTACCTGCCTTTGTGCGTATATTGCGCAACGAAACAGAGATTGATCCACGACCGAACAAGTCGCTCGAAGTTCCTTCGAATGCGAGTTCCTGGAACAGCTATCCGCATAGATCGAGATGGTACAGCATTGTACACAATGGAGTTACACCTGAGTGGAAGTCTGCGTTTCCGAAACAGAGCGTGCCTCCTCCTAATCACGGGTCGGCGAAACGTGCTCTCAACGTGATAATCAAACATCTACGGGCAGGACAAGATGCTAACCGATATCTCATCCTCGACATCGATTTGCTTTCGTCGCTACAGGATGTAACTTGCAGTCCATTCGGCGCTGTTCAAAAAGGAGACATTGATCTGACAGTGGATACCCGAATCATTCATGATTTATCATTCCCGCCCGGCGAATCTGTCAATGACAACACCACTTCGGATCTTGATGTTGAGGTTTCGTACGATGGTGCGGACGCACTGTCTAATCGTGTACTAGATGTGGCCGAAATATTCCCGGAGCTACAACGGATGATGACTGGAGATGTAAATGGAGCATTCCGTCACATTCCAATAGCAGCCATTGCTGTGGGTCGCTTTGCCGGAACGATTCCTGAGTTGGGAATACTTATTGTCGATCTTTGTTGTCCTTTTGGATGGAAAAATTCCCCGTCATCGTACTGGGTTGCTGTGGGGGGAGCAGCAATCAACCACCTGTATTCGAACTCAGCTCCCGAATGGCCTTGTCAGCCACAAGCAGCACGCCTCAATTTTGATGCGAAGGCTTGGTGCGACGACCACGTATGCATTGAACCAGACATTGGTTCTCGACTGTCGGAAGCCCACATTGCACTTAGGCAGTCTATGGTGGCTGTTCTAGGCCCCAATGCTTGCAATGACAAGAAATTCACGAGTTGGTTCACTTGTGGCCGTGCACTCGGATTGGAGTGGGATCTATCTCTTACGATATCTATGCCTAAAGAGAAGGTGGCGAAGGCCACGCAGCGCATTAAGGAAATGTTGGGACGTCGTCGAACGACGCGGACACATTTGCAAAAACTCCTCGGTAGTCTCCGGCATGTGGTTACTTGCATACGCCAAGCACCACCGTTCTTTCAACGTGTCGCGTCATTAGCGAGAAAAGCGCCACGATTCGGTGCGGTGGATCTGTCAGAGGACGCGAAGGATGACTTGAAATGGTTTACACTAATTATCAACACTAGCAAGTTAAATGCAATTCCATTGTCAAGATTCACGCGACGACAGGAGCCCGACTTCCATGTGCAAATGGACGCCAGCGATTATGGCCTTTGTGCTTTGTTTCCTGCTAAGAGAGAGTTTCTGCAAGTGGAATTCACAAAACGAGAAAAGGATCTCATACAAGGCGGCGCTCAGGACCTCTCCATCAACGTTCGAGAATTGATGAGCGCTGTATTTGCTGCAATTGTTTGGAGTCACTATTGGCATGTTCCGAGTCGCGCCAACGAGATGCACGTCAGATTTTGGATTGATAACACTTCTGCGGTGGCTTGGAGTAACTACAGGTCAAGCAGGAATCACCACGCGCAGCTACTGCTTCGACTTCTCGGATTATGCGAAGTACATCATAATTTCTATTCGTCGTCGTCGCATGTGGCTGGTCAAGATAACGAAATGGCTGACGCAGGAAGCAGGGTGTGGCAGTCGACTTCACACGCGGCTACGTTTGCTAACTTATCTTCTGGATGGTCACAGGTGCAGATCCCGGACGGCTCTCGCGATCTCTCGCGTCTTTGGGCGCTCTACTACGAACAGGGGCACTTGCACGATCATCCAGGAAGCATTATTCCCGCGCTTGGGCTCAATGGGTCGCGTGGTGTGTAATGATGCATTATAGTCCCTGGCTCCACGCGACAACCACAGGCACCAACACAGCGCAACTTGGCGCTTTTGCAGTTTATCTCTGGAGATATGGCATGAATCGCAGCCATACAGGAAATACGTACTCTACAATCTGCACGAAACTATGCGCTGTACGCTGGTACCATCGGAACACAGCAGGATACGACCCCGGTGTTAACGCTAGTCATGCCATACTATTAAAGGGAATTCGCCGCTTCACAGACCCAGTAGTCAAGCAGCAACCCCTGTCAGCGAACCATCTTCGAGCCATCTTCCAACGAATGGATCTAACGAGGCCACGCGATCAGCTTTTGTGGGGCGGGTTACTTCTTGGCTACTTTTTTCTACTTAGACGATCCGAGTACCTCTTCATTGGCAAACGACATCATAGTTACATCTTGCGGCTGTCAGCAATCCGGTTCTTTGATTTAAACGAGCAACCCGTGGCCCCAAGGATTGTGGGGATCACGTTGACCGGCGCGAAAAACAATCAGTTTGGGCGAGAGGAAGTACGCTATCACTACAAATCGACTGACAAGATTATTTGCCCCGTCCGAGCTGCACGATGGATACATAAGGCGGCATTATTTTTCGGCACGAAACCGGAGGATCCCGCATTGGCGATGAGAAAAGGTGGAGTATCGGCGAAAGACATTTCTACAGTGATCAAGATGGCAGCTTCAGACCTCGGCCTGGACGAGACACGATTTTCAACACACTCAGTTCGAATCGGTGGTGCCACCGCGTTATTAAACGCTGGTGCCGACCGACTGGTCATAAAACTGTTAGGTCGATGGTTATCGAACGCGTTCGAAGAGTATCCAGTCCTGTCTTCAAAAGGGTCTGCAAATCTTTCGCGGCAGATGTGCTGAAAACAAGCATCCAGGGTGAAGACCAGTGCATGTCAGGCGCCCTGTCTCAATTTGGGGTAGCCGCCACGCCACGCCCTGGTGTGGCAAAACAACATTTGCCCCAACGTTGACATTGTTGGAAATTGTCGGTTGCGGAGGAAACGGATGAAAAGGAGTTGCGGACGAAAGCAAAGTTTCCCAATGTCGTTAGTGAATCTATAGATAGCTACGAGAGTTCAAGAGGAGTGAGCACTAGGCTCATTTCTCAAATCTCCAGGCCCCAGCTAACCCGCCACGCCACGCCCTGGTGTGGCAAAACAACATTTGCCCCAACGTTGACATTGTTGGAAATCGATATTTTGGCATCGAAGTTGAAAGATCAACAAGAAGAACTGGCGCGACTGCGCGGGAGAATTGATTCGACTACTTTTCTATACGTCGAAAGTGAAGGGGTGATTGGTTCGAAGTTGCAATGGAAGAAGGTGACAACTGAGACGTTCGCATTCAGTGAAGACAACACGGCGATCACGGTTTTGGTACCTGGTATTTATGCGTTTGGACTAGTGGTGAACCATACCCCCACGGCAAATCAAAATCCTGGGGTAATCTCACTGTACGTGAATGACGAGATGATTCAATCAGCGACTGCAGGCTCTTCCCTTTATAATAGTGGCAATTACGGAGGAACGGCGTACAGTTCACACGCAACCAGTTCTTCGCTGATGTGTGTCGTTCCTGTGGGGAAAGATTCCAACCTCAGCGTTGCATGCAGCAACACTTGTGTCTCGAATAAGACCTCCTATTTGACGGTTGCGCGTATTGGAGGCTGATGAGACTGTGATGTTTTGGTGTTGCGAAGAGCAACTGCACTACTGTTCGTTGCGTATATGTTTTGAACTTATCGCACAGAAGGATTCAGTAAGTTGAGAAAGCAACAAAACCAATGAAACAATCCAAACAAAACAAATATTTTGTATTCCTGACACCAGGTACCAGGAGATTTATTTCAACCACTGTGGCAACCTACCGCTATGTGCTCGATTTGAGCTTGAAGATCCGCCTTCTCCGTTCGATTTGGTACATTTCACTACATCGAACCGAAGCCTATAGCTTTTGATCAGATTGATATCCTAGAGCCGAGATTGAGGGATCAGTAAGAAGAGTTGGGACGGTTGCGTGGGAATGTCAGTTTTGTAAGACTTCCTTCTTGTATGTCGAAAGCGAAAATCCAAAACTGCGATGGAAGGAGGTGACTGCTGAGGGTTTCGCGCTCAAAGAAGACGAAAATGGGCTGTATTCAATTAGGCATGTGGTGAATCATATTCCCACAACGAATATGTAGGGGGTACTCACTACAAATGGCCGGCGAGGCGATTCAATCAGTGGTTACGGGATCATTCTACGCGCATCCTATCGCTACCAGTTCGTCACAAAAGCATGTCCTCCAAATGGAGAAAGACGGGAGTGTTCTAACGTTACCCCGAAAACGCCATCAAATTTGACTGTTACGCGTATCAGAACCTGAAAGCGATTCCCAGTTCCTGGTACATGGACAATCGAAACACAGCACATTTCCTTTACATTCACAAGCTCTTCTATCCGAGCTACAACCAAAAAAAAATCTTCAGACACTAAACATCACGGGATTAAGCAGAAGACGACGCAGCGACTGAACTGGTTGTGCTAGTGGTAGTAGCTGAAGTAGGGTCTTCACCTGAACCTCCCTTGGGGGACTCACCCGATCCGATGGACGGCATCTCTCCGTTAAACGAGCCACCAAAATCGCCACCGCCGAAGCCAGAGCCACCGAATCCGTGACCTCCGAACGAACCGGCAAAGTCACCACTTGAGAAGGAACCTTCACCCCTGCCGTGGCCTCCGTGTCGTCCAAACCCTCCGTGTCCACCGACGAGCCACTGCCGTGAGCGAATCCCTCTCCTGATCCGACATTCTGCATGCCGCCGTGACCCGAGCCACCGATACCACGTCCGTTTCCGCCCTGCATGGAACCCGAAGGCCGGTTGGCTCTCGCGGATCCTTCCTGGTCGAGAGCACCGAAGTTGCTCTGGGCCTCGACGTTGCCAGGTGTGAAACCTGATCCGGAACTGAGCGTCGAGAAGTCGGCGGTGTTGACGGTGGAGTCCGTCTCAGTTGAAGCTTCAGATCGGAGAAGACGTTGAGCATTGACCATCGACGTCATGACGCTGAGGACAGCAGCCGAAGCGAGGATCGAGAATAGTTTCATCTTGAGTTGGTTGGTGGTGGTCGGAGGGTGCTGAAAGCGAGGCCAAATGAAAAGTGAGGAACTAACTTAGCGCTGAGCGCGGACGAGAGTGAGGGATCCATGACAAAGGCAATTTGGACAGAGGGGGTAGTTGGTTGCCTCGCTCGACTGGCACAAGTGATAGGGTTTATTGCAGGTCATACAGAGAAGAGGTCTTAGGAGTAGGTCACGTGACCTGTCTGTTTGATTGGGAACGAGACCAACACTAGGTCACACAAGATGACTGCATACATTATAGCGTCTACTTACTCTACTGTGCTACCAGCTTCGTCGTCTAAAGCGAACGGGGTTGGAAGTTCGTATCGCTCGGTACGACGTGGAGGCATCGCCCTACCCAGATTTATATCATCTCGCAGCTGAACGCGGCGGCGGGATATGTCCTCAACCGTCTGGATAAACCGCGGCAGCGATGGATGCGGAGTTCCGAACGCTGCTCGCGATTAAACCGCTCGAGCGGATTATTTGTGCGGGCAACCACGGTATTGCTGTAGCCATGTACGTTCCAAAACTTTGGAGGTAGAAGCTTCAACCACGTCCGTTCGAAGTATTTCCAAAAGGATACCCATTTTGTTGCCGAGTAAGGAATACTCTCCTGGACGCACTGCTTCTCGATAGCGTCCTGTACCCACGGAACGGCCTTTGATGCAATGATGTCTCGCTCCACCACCGTCAACATGTCCAGAAAGCCTCGTCTCATTGCGATCCTTATTTGATCCTCGTGGATACGATGCTTGACCATGCTGCGCCTACAGGCCTGCTTGAAATGGAACAAGCAGTCTATGATGGCTGCAGAAGGAAATCTGTCAGTCAAAGAATTAATCAGCGCGGTTTCGAAGTCGCACACAATCTCTTTGGGCTTGATGTCCTCTCCACATGCGTTGGACACGAACTGGAACACGTTCCAGTACGTGTCGTACGTCTAGGACGTGCAGAGCACGAAGAAAATTGGAATGTAGAGTTTTGTGCCTCGATCGAAGACCATTAGGACGATGCATTGAGTGAAGGTGTCTGGTACGCAGCGGAAAGTGCCGTCCACGAATAGCGTGATGTTTTCGTATCGAAGCAGGCTGAGAAGAGCTGGATTGGCCCACCCGATGACTCTGTCCAACGTATTCTTGGTGTTAGCCCATACGTGATGAAACTGCAAGAATAGCAAGTTGCTGTTCTTGCAATTTACCAACGGAGGCACTTCAGCCCGTCCATGGACGTCAGTTCCGTAGTGCAGTGCACGGGCGTGATGGACTCGTCGAATAACTTGTCCTCGGGCTAAGCCTCGGATTGCGACGTTGTGCTCAGTTGCTCTGTAGAACTTAGCGCTAACTTCATCCCAGACTTGTACTGGCGTTGCCACCGATGTAGTTGCTAGTCTGTCAACTTCACGTTTCATGGCAATTGTGACATCTTGTACGCCAGCCGCTTCGTTAGCCGTCAGTGCTTGCATCACAGGAGGAACGCATGTATGTGGAATGCTGTTTGCAAAGTCGTACTCCATTCTCGCAGCAATAAACTCTAGCTTAGCCTTGCAGCCCTGGCTGCGGTAGAAGCTGCACCGATAGGAGATCTTGACTTGCGTGATAATTGCGCGAGTTAACTCGTAGCCGTTGATGTACAATTTGGTGGCGCCGTCGCGTTTCTTGCGGGCAGGGGCGTCTTCCTCGCCTGAGTACACTTGACGGGTACTTAAACGGGAACGTTTAGAGCTTTCGGTGCTACTCAACGTGTTGCCGGCATCTGAGTTCCAGGGCGCTTCATCAGTGTCCGACGAGACGTTGTCGCTCCCCTCGACTCGCTGGACGGTGTCCATGCCGCCACCTAGATGCCCGCCAGCTCTTTGGGCTTGTTCATGTCGACAAGCAGGGGGCACTTGCTCGTGCATACGACCACCATCTCCGGAGTCAACGTCTCGTTCGCCTGCATTTCCTCCCTCGCCAACGTGCCAGCTTCGAGTCGCTCGAGCAGCCTCTCCTTCGGCAGCTTGCTGGGTGCCCCCTCCATTTGAAGTACGGCCAGGTGTGTCGGGGCCTGCATCATCACAGTTCCTGACAGCGCGGTACTGGCTTCGAGTAGCGGAGTGGGCGACCATCCTAAGCGTGCTGGGTTCTTCAAAACTGAAAGTGGCAAATGGATGGAGCTGGTGAGACCTATGTAATACCTGCGATTAACCTCCATGACCTATTCGCGTGACCTCAACAAAAAACCTCGTTTGGCCAAGATGAGGCCTGTTCCTGTTAAGACCTGTATTGAATCCTTCGGCACAAGTCACGCGTGATCGGTGATCCTACCGTATCGGACGTTCGTTCTGAATGAGCAGGTGGTGCGGCTTTGACTGGTAGCACCACTCCGGTTGTTGACGATGTCATCTCCAGCAGCCCCACGTGCTCGCGATCGGCGAAAGGCTTCGTCGGTGGCACCAGTTGGTAGTTCATCGCCATAGTCAAACTAGCATGGAGACTGGTAAAAGTTAGTCGCCGACGGGATCTGTCAAGCACGGCCAGCAGGTCTGCCTCACCTGTACGTGGAGTCCGAGTTGACGTGAGTCAAACTGCTGCGATGCGCTTGGTATCGTAGTGGATGGATGTCATGAGTGTTGATGCGTGTTTGATGCTCAGTTCCTGAAGTCGCACTACAATGACAAACGCAGCAGTTTGACTCACGTCAACTCGGACTCCACGTACAGGTGAGGCAGACCTGCTGGCCGTGCTTGACAGATCCCGTCGGCGACTAACTTTTACCAGTCTTCATGCTAGTTTGACTATGGCGATGAACTACCAACTGGTGCCACCGACGAAGCCTTTCGCCGATCGCGAGCACGTGGGGCTGCTGGAGATGACATCGTCAACAACCGGAGTGGTGCCACCAGTCAAAGCCGCACCACCTGCTCATTCAGAACGAACGTCCGATACGGTAGGATCACCAATCACGCGTGACTTGTGCCAGTCGAGCGAGGCAACCAACTACCCCCTCCGTCCAAATTGCCTTTGTCATGGATCCCTCACTCTCGTCCGCGCTCAGCACTAAGTTAGTTCCTCACTTTTCATTTGGCCTCGCTTTCAGCACCCTCCAACCATCACCAACCAACTCAAGATGAAACTATTCTCGATCCTCGCTTCGGCTGCTGTCCTCAGCGTCATGACGTCGATGGTCAATGCTCAACGTCTTCTCCGATCTGAAGCTTCAACTGAGACGGACTCCACCGTCAACACCGCCGACTTCTCGACGCTCAGTTCCGGATCAGGTTTCACACCTGGCAACGTCGAGGCCCAGAGCAACTTCGGTGCTCTCGACCAGGAAGGATCCGCGAGAGCCAACCGGCCTTCGGGTTCCATGCAGGGCGGAAACGGACGTGGTTTCGGTGGCTCGGGTCACGGCGGCATGCAGAATGTCGGATCAGAAGAGGTATTCGCTCACGGCAGTGGCTCATTCGGTGGTCACGAAGGGTTTGGACGACACGGAGGCCACGGCAGGGGTGAAGGTTCCTTCTCAAGTGGTGACTTTGCCGGTTCGTTCGGAGGTCACGGATTCGGTGGCTCTGGCTTCGGCGGTGGCAATTTTGGCGGATCGTTTAACGGAGAGATGCCGTCCATCGGGTCGGGTGAATCCCCCAAGGGAGGTTCGGGTGAAGCCCCTGCTACGGCTACTACCACTAGCACAACCAGTTCAGTCGCTGCGTCGTCCTCTGCTTAATCCCGTGGTGTATAGTGTCTGAAGATTGTTTTAGATGTAGCTCGAATAGAAGAGCTTGTGAATGTGTAAAGGAAATGTGCTGTGTCAATTACTACCTTGTACATGGAATTGAATCCTGATTAATGGCACGAACTGAACGGAGGTGATGGATCTTCAAGCTCAGCTCGAGCGTCATTTTCCCTCCATTCTGAGGTATCAACCTACGTTTGACGTAGCGATAATCTTCGAAGAAAATACCGACTTCCGTTCTTCTCTGAAGAATCCTCAGGAGCACCACGCAAAACCTTTTAAAGCGAAGATGTCTGCCATCCACATGCAGATTCGAATTCTGACAATACTTAAGAGTACGTTGAGATCACATTGGGAAACGTTAGACGATACACAACTTGCGATTAGGCTCCAAGACGCGCAATAGTCAAATAGGACGGCATCTCCGCGATGACAAACATATTAGAGCAAACAACGCTCAGGTCATCCCCTTCGGCAACTCGAATGACACACATCAGCGAAGAATTGGTCCGACGCCAACTGCAACCGCAAGAGCGAATGAAAGGAGAATCCGAAGCGGCTGATTGAATCGTCTTCGCATTCATCTGCAGTGAAACCAGCCCCTCCCTTGTATTATTTGGGGTGGTATGGTTCACCACAAGTCCAATGGAATAAATACCAGAAACCAGAATCTTGATGGAGGTTTTATCTTCACTGAGTGCAAAAGCCTCACGTGCCACGTCCTTCCATTGCAGCTTCGAGTCCACTAACGTTTCACTTTCAACATAGAGAAAGGCAGTTGGACCTGTGTCAATCTTCTCTCGAAGTCGTTCCAGCTCTTCTTGTTGGGCTTTTAGCTTCAACGTCAAGATATCAATCCGCTGCACAACAATTGGCTTCAACTCGAAAGTGTAATGGATGCGTGCGAAATGAAGGAAACGAATCTTCCAACTCAACTTGAGCTTGAGTTTGTTCCCGTTTTGGGCCACCAACTCCCGTTCGACGTCCTCATCCTCTCCCAATCGACTATCCAGACATTCTTTAAAGCACTACATAAGGAAGAAAATAAATGTACGTTTAGGTAAGGGCATGTAGTTAAATGTAACCCAAAACGTACGGAAACATAGTCTGCTGCGGAAGCGTCCACCAAATCGTTCGCAGGTGTGATGTAGTCTTGCTTGTTCAGAGGTCCAGTTTGCCTGTTTCACCTTAGTAGCTATGATCTAAACACTATAACAAAGTGAAATGTCTCCTTACCACTGTTGCTTGCTCGATAGGTCTTCGAGGAAAATATTCACTTGGTCACTTTCCAATGACAGTACGTAGCGATAACTTGCCGTGGAGTTCGATGAAAACTTCGTGATGCCTTCAACTCGAGTGTCAGTGAACTTCTCCATTGTCCCCGAATGGAATGTTTATGACCTGGAATATTTTAGATTGAAAGTTGTCAGGAAAAGGAAAAAAAAAGGAAAATTCCCATGTCCGCTCTCGGATTCAAGCTCCGACATTGCCCGATTAGTTTTAGTTTTCTGTTTACCCGAGGAGATTTACGAAAATATGAATTGTTTCGATTGGTAAGGGACGATTTTCTCTTCCTACTTCATTTCTCTTTCTCTGTGCGATGCGTCCAAAACAAAGCAATGAACAACAATGAGCAGATTGCACACGACATCAACGTCCAATACGCGCCACCGTCAAATATGACGGCATATTCGAGATGGCGCTTGTGTTGGTGCAAACGACACTGAGCTTGGCCTCTTTCCCCACTGAAATGACACACATCAGCGAAGAACTGGTTGAGTGGGAAGTGTACTTCCACCCTCCACTACTATAGCAGCAAGAGCGTGTAGCTGTTGTTTGAATCGTCTCGTCGTTCACCAGCAGCGAAATATTCCCTTGACTTCCGTTTGCTACTGGTGTATGGTTCACCACCAGCCCAATAGAATACACTCCAGGTACCAGGATCTTGATCGATGTATTGTCCCCATTGCATGCGAATGAGTTCGCAGTTGTCTCCTTCCATTTCAGCTTTGAATCCGTCCACTCTTCGCTTCCAACGTAAATGAAATTGGTTACACCCGAGTCAACTTCCCCTTGCAGTCGCTCCAGTTCCTCTTGTTGGTCTTTCAACTTCGACGCCAGGATATCAATGAGCTTAACATCGATCGGCTTCAGCTCGAAAGTGTAACTGATATTGCGGACCGAACGCAGAAGGCGGATTTTCAAGCTCAAAACAAGCTGAATTTTACCACCATTTTGGGGCACCAGCTTTCGTTTAGCATCTTCGTCCTCTCCAAAGGGACTGTCCAGACATTGCTTAAAGCACTAGAGACAGAATATTAGTATCCACCCCAAGGAGTAGTTGATAAATGAGCTCCTCTTACCGAAACATAGTCACACACTGCGGCATCAGCAAAAACGTTGTTCGTTGTGACGTAGTCTTCCTTCTTCAGAAATCCAGATTCCCTGTTTATCGTGGAATAAAGAGCTGTAAAAAACAAAAACCCACGCAGTACAAAACTTACCACTGTTTCTTGCTCGATCGGTCTTCCAGCCAAAGGTTCACCTGGTCACTTTTCAGCGATATCACGTAGCGATAGCTTGCGTCGGAGTTCGAAGAGAAGACTGTGACGCCTTCGACTTGAGTATCAGGGAGCGTCGCCATTAGCAGTTGCAAAAATTGCCACTGATCACGAAGAAGTATAGAAATGACTCCCTGAAGTCCAACACCGTTGGGACCGTCGCTCAGATTCAAGTCTCGACAACGCCCTATCCTATTTCTTTGTTGAGACAGTTGGGAAATGGACGTCAGAAATTCAACAACGTTGGAGAACATGAAATGAAAAGTGTTTTCATAACTGTTTGACCGATAAAATCGTACTTCGAAGTACACTCGTAGTGAATGCAATTGTGCGGCTGATTCCAACAAGTGGAATTAGCTTCCAATTCGCACTACTGTCAAATGGGAGGGTACATTCAGGATAGCAGACGTGTTCGCGCAGAGAACACTCAGGTCGGCATCTTCTTCGACTTGAAAGACGCACACTAACGACGAACTGGTCGGGTGAGGAGTGCAGCGTCCTTTTAAGCTGCACGGGCCTGAAGCCACTGATTGAATCGTCTCGTCATCGATCTGTAGCGAAATTAACACATCATCATGTAGGATTCCACTGACTTGGGGGAGATGGTTCACCACCAGTCCAAAGGAATACAGTCCAGGTACATGTACGAGGATCGTGATTCAGACTGAGAACCCACACAGAAAAGATTGAATGCGGCGAGTCCCAGGTCCGTTGTGGCCACTCTCGGATTCGAGTCCCGGCATCGCCTAATGTGCTTTTGCATGTTGCACAAAAAGTTAAAGGAAAACAAGTCAGTTGAAATTAAGGAGGAAAACTTAGAATATGTGCCTAGGACTTGGAATGGTCAAATGCAGCGACCCTTTTTGTCCGCTCTCAGATTCCAGCTTCGACATTTCTCTATCCGAACATGAAGTGTTGCAACAGAGAATTCTTGCTACGCAGCGAGACAACATTGTTTAGCTACTGCCACCTAGATGCAGGTTTTTCGAGAAAATGCGGGAGGAAATATAGGTGCTAAAACATCCTTGAAGTAGTAATGAACAACCATTTACTGAATTCTTCTCAGAACCAAGCGAATTACACGCGAGATCAGTCTCCAACACGCGTAACTGTCAAATACGACGGTGTACTCGGGATAGCAGACGTGTTGGCGCAAAGAACGCAGAGGCTGGCTTCGTTTTCGACCTGAACGACGCTCATCAGCGAAGAACTGGTTTGGTGAGAACCAAAACCTCCAGAACGACGACAGTGAGCAGTGCCAGCTGCTGATTGAGTCGCCTCACCATTCACCTGCAGCGAAACTAACCCCTGGATTCCATTTGCCACTGGTATATGGTTCACCACTAGCCCAATGGAATACAGTCCAGGTACCAGAACCTTGATCGATGTTTTATCCTCGTTGAGAACAAAGGACTCTGCCTTCACCTCCTTCCATTGCAGTTTTGAATCATTCCATTCTTCGCTTTCAACGTGTAAGAAGACAGTCGTGCCTACAGAGCTCTTGTTCCCGCGCAGCCGTTCCAGCTCGTCTTGTACATCCTTCAGCTTCGACTCCAGGATATCAATCCGCTCTACAGCAATAGGTTTCAGTTCGAACGTGTAATGGATCGTACGAGCAGAACGGAGAAGTCGGATGTATAAGCTCAAGTTGAGTTTCAGATTCCCTCCGTTCTGAGGTACCAGTGTACGTTCAACGTCCTCATTCTGTCCAAAGGGACTATCTAGACATTGTTTGAAGCACTAAAACGATCATGAAGATCAGGAATCGTAAGTCAAAATAGTACGGAACCAAACTGACCGAAACATAGTCTGCTGCTGAAGCATCTACGAAGGCGTTTGCAGCGGTGACATAATTCTCCTTGTTGAGAAATCCAGTTTCCCTGGTTGTCACGCGATGGTGACTTCAACCGTGACAGAATCAAAACGTAGTCCAGAACTTACCACTGCTTCTTGCTCGATCGGTCTTCCAGCCAAATGTTTACCTGCCCACTTTTCAGTGAAATCACGTAGCGATAACTCGCCATAGAATTCGAAGAGAACCCCGTGGTGCCTTCAACTTGGGTATCAGGGAGATTTGACATCGCTAAGAAGCAGGTTGTCAACAACGTGGAAACTTTTAAACTGATGAAGGATGGCAAGGGCGAATTCATAGCATGATCACATTGGCGAACGCGTAAGACGAAATACTTGCACGACAGTTGCAGGAAAACGTATTCTTAAGAGAATGGATTCTCGAATTGTCTTAATCTCGAGCGAGCTTGACATAGTCGTTGAGTGTCTTCCCATTCTGCATTTCACTGATCGCGTTCGCGAAACTCGTCACGACATTTTTCTTCTTGTAAGCTGCGCAGGACAAGAACCGAGCAGTGATCGACTTCCACTGTGGAATACCAATCACCAGATCCCCCGACTTCAACCCTTGGATGATCGTGTAGCAACGTGTGTGTCCTTCAATCCCGAAGTTTTTCTTGTATAGTTCCGAAAAGTCATCAACTCCTCCGAGACAGTCTTCCTGGTACTGACACCCGACCATTTCCATCTGCTCCCCTGCCGCAGCTTCACTGTAGCCAACAATACGAGCAGATTCATAGAGTGCGACGTTCCAACGCTTGACCTTGTCGTCATAGGCAGTTCCAGGCTCAATAACCGGTTCAAGATGGTGGCCGTATCTGCTATACCCGACGTCATCCGGTGTTGAAGCCATGAAGGACGTCGTAGTAGCGTTGACAGTTGAACTGATCGTGCTGGCATTCCTGCAGTTCTGGTACAAATTGGCCAGGCCACCACTGATAGCGTATGTGTAGCTATAGTTTCCCAGATCTTTAGCATCGATGTAGTCTGTGTATTTGTAGGGAAGATCCTTGAAAAACGGGTACAGGATATTGTTCGGGTTTTGCCATACATTAACGTACGTCTTGCCGTCGAATGCCAACGCTCTCATCGTGATATTGTCGGCTGTAGTGTACATTGCACCATTGCTTTTCCGTCTACAGATACTGTACCAACGAGAATCACTGCTCTTGTCAGAAGCAGAAAGAAAAACGTTAGGTGCTCCGATCTGACACTTTAGATAAATCGCTTGTAACAAATCGACTAGTCCATGATGCGAATAGAAAATCGGATCTGCGGGAGCTTCAAGATACGCCATGACACCTCCAAGAGCATTGTGGATTGTATCTACAACAACAAAAATACAGTTAAAATAATAAAAAGTAATAACAAGAGATGGAAATACGTACTGTGAACACCACGTTCGACATTATTGGAGAAACTGGCATACACATTGTAGTCGAACATTTGGTTATACACCAAACCAAATGCTGCTTCAGCCGGGTAAGCAGTAGCCGACATAGAAGAGCTTCTCCGACGAGGGACACATTGTGCACACACTGAATTATTCCCACAAAAGTGTGACAACGGAGCTTGATTGACACACAACGTCGTACTTGACGTCCCAATAGTCGAACTGTAGATGGATAAACTTTTTGAAGAACCTAACGAAGTTCCTCCGGAATTCGCCAGATACGGAGTGCAAGACTGGAGATCCGTACAGTTTTTTGTCGCTAAACGAGCCGAAGCTGCGAGGTGGTCCCAGTACGGGATCGTGAGGCATTGGTATTTGGTTCCGAGACTTCGTAGCATATTTTCATAGCCAAGGAGCATCATTCGATGCCAATAGATGAACATACAGTTCTGGTGCGCTTCAGCACCTGAAACCGTATCTGTGTGCACTTGAATGAACTTCATGTGGAATCCCTTGTCCATTGCGATGCCCACTGCTTCCAGGTACAAAGCTTTCTCAGTCGCGTTGTAGGAATCCCAGGACCGTCGAATTCGAGGATCGGGACAGTTGGTACCCACTTGTTGACCGGAAGACAAGACCAAGCACGTGATGAACAAGAATAGTGTAAGTATCGATGAAGACGCCATTGGTTCTTGATTGCAAGTGAAGGATACGAGGAAGATCGAAGAATGACAAGCATGAAATGGTTGTCGAAAAGATTTTGGATCGCAGTGAAGAGTCGCATATCTTTTAGTGTGCGGTCGTCCGTGAAAATTAGGTTTTGGACGTAAAAATCATCATGACGAGAATATTTATCCTTCTCGTTCCTTTTGACTCAAACTCCCATCGTAGAAATTGTAGCTCAATCCAAGCACTTGTTCACGGTGGGGAGAGAAAATTCTCTCATCTTGGCAATTGGAACCACAAAACATAGTTCACAGCATATATTCATACTCGAAGGACCTGACTTGAAATGGATCGGTCATTGACGTTGTCACTTGAACAAAACGAACCAGCCTCTTTTGAGTGAAGCATAAGCTCGTAATAATGACAGTGAGCGAAGAGAGGCGAAAAACCACATCTGAAATCCGTTACGATCGAGGAAATGCTCATCGCGAGGTTTGGGAAGCTTTTTAGGGCCAGAAGTCTGAAAACGTACATGTACTCTCTCGCATGCTAACAAAACAAGCCCTTTAATGAGCCAATAGTCGGTTCAACGAACACTCAGGAAACATATTAACCCCTCGAGTACGGATGCTGCATAATGCAGCATAGCCTATCCACTTAAACTGAATATATTCAGTTTAAGCAAATTTAGACTTAAAGTTTGTATTGGTGTCCTTTCCCCCGCCACAGTGGCATACAAACACCAAGTCAAGCACTTGTTTAGTTTCTGTACCTCTGTTGAAGTGTGCATCGACCAGGGTTTTTAGAATTTTGAAATATAAATTCTCAACGAGTTCTGCGAAACTGCAACTGATTTGCATTATGTTTTAGAGACACCGCGAGACGTGTGGTCCAACGGGCCCAACGTGTGGCTGGCAAGCTGCCGCTTTCACAAAACTCCCTCATTCGAGAATTTACGCGGCCAGAGATCAAGTGGGGTATAGAGAGTATGGTAGTGCTGGACAGCGAGGGTGACTGGGAAAGACCTCTCCTTCAAGTCCGTCTGGAAAGAGCTCAAGGAGAAAGGGTGGACGCGTAAGCCGCCACCACGCCGCAGCCTAGACGATCGCTACTTCTACATCCGTCCTGGCCGCAAAATAACGGGGACGGAAGGCGTTGACTACGTCCGCGGTGAGAGGGTTGTGTTGGAGTATTACGCTCTAGGTATGTTAAAATCAAAGCGGTTTATACATATTTTCTAACCTATCGTGGTATTGGTACCAGTGCTGCGCAAGGAAGCTGGTGTTCCTCTCCACGGTCAAATAGCGCCTGCAGCTCCTTCAGCAGAACATGGTGACGCAACAGCTCCTACCGTTACGCCTCCAGTTCAAGCGGCATTTTCTCCCGTGACTACGAACCAGTCACAAGCGGCAACAGACGCGACGCCACCTGTCACGACACCGCCACGTCGGGCACAGGGAAAGCGACGTACCCGTCGTTCCTTGATCCAAAGTCCTGTTGCGAGCACACCACGGTCTCTGGTGGCGACATCACCTCATGTCCAAGACGTGGATACGGGGTCGGAATTCGACGATTCGGCTTCCATGGACACCGTCATACCTCCAAACGATAGTGCGGCATCTGCAAGCGAATTCAAGAATGGTAAGCTGTATAATAAGCTGCATGTAATACTGAATTTTATGCTGTCTGCTATGCTGAATGCAATGCTGCATGTTGGACTGAATTTTATACTGACTATTGTGTTGCATGTGATGTGGTGTCATGACAGACGATTCCGATGAAGATGGTGATCAAACCATCTCATTTGGGAGTGAGCTCCTGGCAGACAGCAGCGACGTGCTGAATGCAGTTCTTGACGGAGATGTCGGGTCACAATTTGGGGCAATGGAATCGGGCGATGAAGCAGAGAAGGATGAAATTGAAATTGGAAAATACGGCTCGGATGAAGGCCCAGAAGCATTCTGTGTTCCGGACGATGTGTCCGATGATCTTGAAGCAACAGAACAGCAGATTGCAGATGAAATGTTTTTCGCTAAGGATTTCCTGTCCAAATTTGGTGGAGAAGACGAGGTGTTGGCTGGAAACCTGAAGGATACCGTGTTGCGCGAGATGGGTACGGTTGGTTGGGAAGATATTGTCCAGCCCGACATCCACGAATATCTTATGAGCCCATATGAGCCGGTTAATGACACTAGAAGCTACCCGGGGTTGAGACAAGGTTACTCAGGTCCAAGTGCGGAAGTGTTGCGTCGAGGAGACTCGCCGGTTGCGCTATTTTTTTTACTTCATGCCGGTAGTTCTGTGGCAGCATATTGCTGCCTGCTCAAATGAATATCACCGTGAGAAGTTGCCATTGCGAGTGGATGCCGCCTTCAGACGGTATCGAGCTAAACGAAGATTCAATGACAAGCTTCCCAAAAAGACAAGACGGGATATTGAACACGAACTGGAAGGAATGAAGCCTATATTGCCTCATGAACTCGGGCGGTTTATTGGCCTATTGATCGCTCGAGCTATAGCTCCCAACCGCGAAAAATTGACAAACCACTGGAAGACTACTGATGAAGGAGCGATTTCTCGAGGCTGCTTCGGATCGGTGCTAGCGCGTGACCGCTTTCTGGAAATTTCGCGCAATCTGCACTTCAATTCGAACGCAGACCCCAGATCACATACCGACAGAGCCTGGAAAATCAGAAAAGTGGTAGAAGTTCTCCAACGGACGTTCGTACGAGGCTATGTCGCTCCTGCTCACTTGGCTTTTGATGAGGCTATTCTGCCAAGTCGATCATCGTTCAACAAGATGCGTGTGTACCTAAAAGACAAGCCCCACAAGTGGGGCACAAAGCTCTTTATGCTTTGTAGTGCAGTCACTGCGTACTGCATCCGGTAAGTTTTTTTTTGCAAGTTTCTTTTCACTACAGTGCATTATGCAGCTTTCGATCACTGACTGAAGAATTTTAAACTGAATACGAGGTTTGAGGTCTACTGTGGAAAGAAGGAGCACTCAAGTGATGCGCACATCATTGAAATGAAGTCTGGGCCGGCAGCAGTGATTCTAAACCTACTGGAGGTTTTTGGTCGCGAGTCGAAGATAGAAGGCATGCGGCTTGTCGTAATAGGCCGATTGAATACATCCGTTGCGCTAGCTATACAGTTGCTGGTCATGGGTTTTTACTGCGTTGGGACTATCATGACAAACCGGCTAGGCTACAGCAAGTCTGTGATCGAGAAGAAGAAAACTCGTCCTGCAGAGATTGCACGCGGATCCTTCAAAGTGTCTAAGTCGAAGCACGTCCCCAGTATGGCGGCAATTAGCTGGTGGGACTCACGTCCCGTTCACTTCCTGTGCACTGGTGGAAGTCTTGAAATGGACCGCGTTGTTCGGCAGGATGGTGCAACCCAGGTGGAAGTGGCGTGCCCCCGTGTCGTGAAGGATTACCACGCCTTCATGGGAGGCGTGGACGTCCACGACCAGCTGCGACTACAGCGCTACTCGCTCCAGCGAGCCCTCCGATTCAAAAAATACTACAAGTCGCTTGTGCTCGGGCTAATTGATGTGGCCATTGTGAACAGTTACATCGTTCACAAGGCTTTTCACAAGAACAAGACCTCCAGCCCATTGAGCCACGTCAAGTACTTGAAGAAGCTGCATATGCAGCTTTGCAGCCTGGTGCCGGCGGACATGTACGAAGCTAACACATTCGGTACTCAGCGGCCACCTGAAACCGCTTCATACGAGCCAATTTCGACTGGGAGAAGCCAAACGACAGGTCACACGGCTCGCCAAGTTGATGAGTGGCGAAATGTGGATACTCAGGCAAAACGTCGACAAAGGACATGCAAGGTGTGCTCTGTTTTGCGCGCAGGAGTGCAGCGTGCGTCGACAACTTCATTTTTCTGCAGTGAGTGCAACACTACAGGCCCTATTTTCCTTTGTATGCGAGCGCGTCGCAAAGTGCGTGGAGTGGCAATGACGTGCTGGGATATCTGGCACAAGGAGTGGGCCGATGGAAAGCTTATCCCCGTTCAAAGCGGTAGGAGTATTCGAGTGCGACGCAAGGCCATACGTGCAACGCCAGGAACACCATCGTCTCCGGGCACGCCGAGCACTCCGGCTTCAAACAAAAGGCGCAGAACAAGTCCGTAGGTGGTAAGCTGAATAATGACCTGCATATAACCTGTATTATTCGGTCTCTACATGATTACATTGCGTGCTGTCTAGCAGCACATCATCAGCACATCCCAAGTCTGATCATCACACATCAAACGCCAAACACTTTCTTTTGATTGCAACAAATCATAGGGATGACACACCTCCTTTCTATATACAGTAAGAGTTTGTATTGGAAGTATCAAATTCAAAATTTTTGAAACTGGCCAAACAAACGCATTCGTTTCTGTTTAAGTTGGCGGGAAACGTGTCCAGTCTCTATCTTCATTATGGTGAATAATGCAGTTCAACACCGTGTCATGGTGAATTCATATTCAGTTTACATGCACCTTTAGCACGTTTGTGTCCTTAGCCTACCTATCACCCAGGTCCGCCCTACCCCGTAACATACAAATGCCAAGACTAATTATGCTGAATACTGCATATAAAACACTTTTTTTTTTTCGTACTCGAGGGGTTAATAACACTACAGTAGTAACATACTTCGTAATATCTTCTGCTACATGAATATACCAATGTAATTTCTCCATCGCTTTCTCGTACATGTAGTTCATATCAAACGTGAATTTCCTCCAGTTAAACAACTTGGAGTCCAGCAATTCAAATCGTTCTTCGAGGTTCATTTAATCTGTGAACTTCGACCGCACAAGCTCAAAAGAAATCATCATATCCCAACGCATTTAGGTAATCTTCACGAGTCCAAGAAGTCATCGTAAAAAGCTGTCCATCCTCCATTTTACCTGGAATATCTTCTGTTGACTGCAATATCGCCAAACTTTCCAGGGTAATAATCCAGTCCGAGCGATATCATCGAGCTGACAACCACGATCCGATGGCATTCCTTGTTTTCATACTACACAAGTCTCCAACACAGACAGCTCATCCTGATTCTTGACATAACCATCGACAAACACAACGGCATTCTCACCCATTGAATGCAGAATGGAACTTTGTTGTGAGTGAGGAATTTCACATGTCCACTTCTCGGAAATAGAATACACAGCAGGACAACACTGGAGCTCCCAGTCCCTATCACGCTTCAGAGAGCACGCGAAAGCAAACGCTGCACAGCATGACTTTTCACAACACCGATATTGAGAGCAGTCCAGGTATCTTGGAGACTTGGACGAAGATACAAGCACAAACCACTTTTATCCACGAGAAGACCGCTGCTGTGAGCGTATTCTTCCGGGATGCGGATCACAGGGTGACTAGACTCCTGGAAATTCAAAACAGGACATGCGTCCACGTAAGTGCCAGAATTTGTTCCGCAGTTGTCATAACCGACTCCCCAACCACCAGCACGTGGATAACTTCCTCGCCGAGTGAAGCGTTTGATCCAAAACGTTTTGAATTATTCAGCTTCATCGTTGAACACATTTTCATAAACACCTTGCGTTATTTACTTAGTAGTAAAACGTCCAAATTGTCATCGTCTAATAGCCATTTGCTGTCCGTCGTCTTCGCCAGGAAGAGCAGCGTCGAGAAAGGAATAGTGATTAACCCTTGACTCCGAGTCTTGATACTCCCCTTCAATTTAGTCACTGATACTGTACCTCCTCACCTCGATCACCAACAACTGCGCAAAACAACTTCAGCATCTTTCTTCAGATTCTGGAATGAATCGGTTTTTGGAGAACGAATGTCAATTTTCTAACAAGAATATGCTGTTGAATTCATAAGATTCTTCTTTGAGGGCCTCTACAGGTATGCTTCATCTACCCACCACTGAGACTCGTAGTCCTCACCAAGGATCGTGGTAATATCCACCGCTTTCTTCAATTCCAAGCTGAACTCCACTCTCTCGTCCGTTGCAGCACCGTCGCCCTTGTTGTTGAACTCTCTGAAGTGGACATCGTTGGTACTAGACGTAGAGTCCCAAGCAGACCACCCAAGTGGGCTAATGACGTCACTCAGCTCACTGTTCTGCCAAACAACGCGAGCAAACGGACGCCAGGGACGACCAAGACACGACGAGCCTTTAGGGTTGGAGCCGTACACACGCGCGTCGTTGAACACGTAGTACGATGGGTTTTCTTCAGTAGAACGGCCATTAGCAGTGATGCAACCCTTACCGACCGTCTCGATATCACAACTCTCGAACCAGGCCACTGCCTTGGAGCCGAACACGAAGTCCACAGCGCCACTAATGTACGACTGAGCGTACAACTGACGCCCCTTGTTCGCGTACAAGGTGTCCTGGTATCCGGTAAAGTTGCAGCCGTAAAAGCCGTAGTCGGTTCCGTCAACTGTAGCTGCCACAGCTTGACCGACATTACCAGCAGTATTGGCGATGTTGAGGTTGTACACTTTGACGTTGCTGGCTTTGAATCGCATGGTACTGGTCAAGTCATTGCGTCCTTTAGTCACTTCACGAGGGAGGTCCTTCTGAGCTGTTGCTTGAGTGATAGTCACTTCGTTGTCTTCATATGATCTCGCATCACAGGTAGAACCTTGTAGAACGAGAGCACCAGCGATACTGGGGACGAGCACCTGCTCCTTGTACACACCCGGCATAACGAAGATCGTCTGTACGTCGGTTGTAGTCGCGTCCAAAGTCTCCACTGCCTCCTTCATAGTCACGTAGCTACCGTCATAGTCACCAGTAGCATCGACAACGATGGAACCTTTTGGGGGTTCAATACGCGCGTGCGGCCCAGAGCACGTGCCACTGGGGCTTTCACTCTCGATGGCGCTGCCACTTTCACTGTCGAAATCGCTGGCACTTTCACTGTCAAAGTCACTGTCATCTATGGCACCGGCAGTTGAACGGATAGCGATACTGGCAAGTGCCAGGAAAGGTAACACGTAGAGCTTCATACTATTGAGTGTTGAAAAGAAAAACACGAAGTGAAGCCTTGCATAGCGTTCTAACTTCTCGCATCTTGCAGCATTACTACAGTGTTGTGTGGACAGGACTAGAATCTTGGGATCTGAGGTGGGCTCATCTCTCCATACTCAAAATGGCATTCCATCATAGAGTTTTGCTTCATGCAAGGCTTGAATTTTTATCTTTGTATCATCGCAATCGCTACAAACAGAGAGAATTCACATGAAGATACCGTATTTGAGATCTCATGTAGTTCAGACCCCAGGTTTTTGAAGTTGTATTGTTGTAAAATGTACAAGAGCCGTACAGGTACCGACACGTCTCTAACACTACTGCATCATGGAACTATATTACTCGTAGTTTGTGCTCGTACGATACTACACCACGTTTGAATTGCTTAGGAGCTTTACCGATGCCCGTCGTCCTCGTCCTTCCTTTCTTCCGGCCGGGGCCCCATGGTGCTTTTCTCGAAGTGAGCGCCCTGTTTTGGGAGTTTTGACCTATTTTTACGCTACGAATTATGAGATCTCAATTGCCGATGTGGACTGAACAACGTTGCTGATTGGCTATTACACGGTGCGAACTATGAGATCTCTGAACTATGAGATCTCAAATACGGTAAGCATGTAGCCATCAAGAACTATCTTGACAAAGAAGAGAACTATATAACTACTTGACAAAAATAATTACAAAAAAGCATATCCATCATTCCACATCACAGGTCCTCTCGAATTCGATTTCATCCTTGCTATCATCTTTCCCACCTCTCTTCACCACCGCACACCATTCAAGCACTACCATCAACTATGGCGTCCACTTCGATGCACTTCCTCGAGGCCTTCACGCGCGCCGCCAGACGTCAACACGTGTCGGGTCGTGCTCAGCGCGGTCTCTTTGCCGGTCGTGACAAGGCGTTCGGCAACAATGTTTCATTCTCGAAACGCCGCACGCGTCGCGCCTGGAAGGTTAACCACCAGTGGAAGGCACTGTACTCGGAGGCGCTGGACGAGAAGGTGAAGCTCAACGTGACGACGCACACACTGCGCTGCGTGGACAAGTGCGGGGGTCTGGACAATTACCTGCTGAGCATCAAGGACGAGCGCGACCTGGGCGTTAAGGGCCTGACGACCCGCGACCGCGTGTTGGAAGCTCTGGCGACCATTGAGTCGGCTGAAAACATTAAAGAAGCAGAAGCCTAAGGAGATAGAGACGAGAAAAAAAAGGAGAAGATTCAATGAGAGACACATCTTTTCTTTTTAAGGTACACACTGCTACGTGACTGACATTTAAACTAATGAGGTTTTCGGGATCGTTAGATTTCGCCCTCACTCAGTTCGGACTCTTTCGAGTTGCGGATGACTAAATCCAAGTCGCGGTTGTACAAGTCGCTCTCTGTGTCTTGTGTTGACTGCGTGGCGAAACTATCAACTGTAGCGAAGCTGTCGTCGGTTCTAAAACTGCCTTCTGTCGCGAAGCTTTCGTTAATGCTCAATTCCGTGGCGAAGCTCTCGTTGCCGCTCAATTCCGACGTGTAGCTTTCGGCCACGCTGAATTCACTCAATGCTTCACTCATCCGATCGCTGCTGTAGCTGTTCCTCGGCTCCGACTTCTCTGATGTTGTCACGGGGATGGCTGATACGTCGATCAACTGCGTGCTCATACGGTAGATATCGTCGTCCGAAGACGACACGGACGACGGATTGAACACGGAGAAGTCGCTACTTGATCGGTCCGACCGGTTCGTGTCTCGAGCATCTCCGATCGACGTCGCGGACGACGCACGCTTGGAACTTCGCGTTGAAGCCGCCACCGTCTCGAGGCGAGTGGGGAACATCGGCATCTGCACTGAACGTTGGCTGGATGAGACGGACGGCGCGATGCTGCCAAGCGAAACGGAGCTCGAGTCCGAGTACATGGAGTCTGCGCCGTCGACGTTCGACGAGTCCGATCGGTAGAAATTGGACGAGTCGGTGGACACCACGGACGGCGCGTTATGCCTGCCAATGAACGAGTCGTAGTCGTCACCGTTGTAGCTCTCCGTTGGCGTCTCGATGCTCGCGCTAGAACCTGCACCGCTACCTGGTCGCGTCCGTCTGTTGAAAGCTTGAGCTGCTGAGCCTGCGATGAGGTCTGCGGTCTTCGTCCGCGGCCGGTCCAGCGCGCTGTTGGACGGCATTGTCACTGCGATCTCGTCGCGCGGGGTGAGTGGGTCGGTAACGAAGTTGCCGGACGACGCGCCAGTATCGCGCACCACGGTCACCCGGTTCCGTTGGAAGAACGAGTCCAACGCGCGTCGCTGAGAACTGCCTCGATCCCGCTTGTTGGCGGCTGCAGCGCGCACGTGGCGCATATGTATGAAGAAAACCGACACCAGAACGGCGCACACGGCGCCGACAATGACTATCGCCAATTTCCAGCCACCGAAGGACTCGGACTGCCCAGAGGATGTCGACGCGTTCGTGGGGTCAGACCCCTTGCTGCTGGCCGTTGTGTCGGCACCTGCGTCAGTGTCAGTGTCGCTTTCGTCCGAAGTGATCGGCGCAAACGTAAGCCCACCGGAATTCCCCACACTATCACTATTGGAAGTATCTGTTGCGCTGGTTCCTGAAGACTGACTCACCCCTGAAGACTTGCTGGACGTTGAAGACGCTGCAGAGGCCGACGCTGATGAACCTGTTGCTGAATTGGAATCACTAGACGAGGAAGATGCGGCCGGTTGTGGAGTTGCGGGCGGTGGTGAGGATGTGGGCGTCGCTGTTGGAGCTGCTGTAGTTGGAGTCGGGATTGTCGTTGCTGGAGCCGGAGAAGAGGCTGTGGGCGTCGGAGTGGTCGCAACTGGTGCAGTAGTAGCAGGGGAAGTGGTAACAGGAGCTGAGGGCGTTGCAGGTGCCGCCGTCGGAGCTTCTGTCGCCACTGGAGCGGTTGTGGGCGATTCTGTTGCTACAGGAGCTGTTGTTGGGGCCTCCGTTGCTGGCAGAGCTGTGGTCGGCACTTCCGTTGGAGCTGGAGCTGCAGATGGAGCTTCAGTAGGAGTGGGTGCCGCTGTTGGAGCTTCAGTAGGAACGGGGGCTGCTGTTGGTGCATCAGTTGCAGGAGCCGCTGTAGGTGCTTCTGTCGGGACTGGACCTACTGTTGCTGAGGACGCATCCGTCACAGGAGGGGCCGGCGTCGCAACAGGAGCAGGCGTGGTTGCAACGGGTACGGCTGTAGGTGCTTCCGTTGTTACTGGGGCTGTTGTCGGCGCTGCAGTCTCCGCTGCTGAAGCTGTGATAGTTGGCGCGGCTGTCGTTGGTGCTGGAGTCTCCTTCGCTACAGGGACCGGTGTTTCCGGAGCTGCCGTGGCTGGTGCCTGTGTTTCAGGGACTGGTGTTTCCGGTAGTGTCGTAGCTGGAGCTATTGTTTCCGGCGCTGGTGTAGCTGGGGGTTCAGTCGCTACCGGTGCAGTCGTAGGCGCCCCTGTTACTGGTGTCTGTGCGGGCGTATTTGCCGATGAAGACGCCGCATCTGTACTTCCTCCTGCTGGGACAACCGTCGCTGGTGTCGCGTCCGTCGCCACCGGCGCACCTGTATTCGAGTCCGCTGTATTTGCTGGCACTACCGTCGCGCTCTCTTCTGTCTGGGCCGTCACGGCCGTCGCCAATAGCAACGCGAGCACTAGCGCCGACCGGAACCGCGGCCGTCGCGACCGCTTCATTAACAACCTATCTAGATAACTGTCTGTACAGTTTGAGTCCTGGCCGCGCCAGGTGCGCGCAATATCTGCCTGGGGATTTCGAGCAATGCCGTTTCTCCCTCCCGGCTGTGACTCGACCAGGTGGTGTTGGTTGACCAGCGAGCAATGTCCAGTTCCGCCCGTGCGCCTTGAGGCCGCCGGACAACATACAGTACAGGCCACAGCACAATGGAGACTGGCGCCTCTTTTCATGCGCCGGCAGGAAAGCCGGCTGGTGGCTGGTAACGTGACGTCCGTCTCCGGTCTTTTGCACAATTGATACAAAAGCTCTGTTCAGCGAACGAGTCTCACTTGGTGCAGAACCATCTGTGGTTAAAGGTGTTGTCGCCTTGTGCCTCTGCGGGCGACTGAAGTTTTCGACTCCAGCGTCTCTGCAAGCGAAAGCCTGGTTCCGATCTGGATGACTTTCACGGATGTCTAATGACGTTCCGGCGGAACGTCATTAGACATCCGTGAAAGTCATCCGCGTCTATCTGGCTTTGAAGTCCAAGCCATCCATCCCGATCAAACTTGCTGAGTGACGATTCTTGTTGTCGACACGAAGGATAGCGCAGCAGCGTACGACATGTCGGACCGATTCCACCGAAACAGGACTCGTATGAAAATATTGACTTGAGATCAAGACTCTTGATTCAAGAGAGATCCTGTCAGTACGGAGCAATTCCCATCTTAACAGGAAAGCATGATTCAGCGGTATCCACCAGCGCAATGGGTGTTTGTCAACAATAGGAAAACAAACAGCGCACATCTTAATCAGATTCGTACTTGCACTACCGCAGTCGGTGCCACTACAAAGTTCATGTGATCATATTGCTGAACACAAGTTGTGTTACACAACTAAATTGAAGTTGTAGGCCTCAACTTGCGTCTTCAAGTCGCTGTTGCACACTCGTTTGTATATGGCTTTCCAGTCGAAGATGGAAACTTTTTAGTACATATACGTTCGGCAGCAACGGGTTCAACACGAAAGACTTTATGGAGCACTGAAGTTGCTCGAAAGCTATTTCGTCTGCTTTAACTGTCCCTCAGAGTACACGGGTGTGGTAGGTTTCATAGATCATCGATTGCTACTGCTCTACACTTGAAGCAGCATCTTGAGGCAGTTCTTGGTCGCTACGCTCACGTCGCGATGCACTGCGCGAACGCGGATACGGTAGCTATTGCCGTCGCAAGCTTCCAGGCGCACAAGACAGCCAACAGAGAGTTTATCGCCATTAGGACCTGCCGCTCCCGTGCGATAAGTAGCAGCCGCAGATAAACTGCCACTCGCCTGCGAATCCAATCCGTCGACCATGGCGAACTTGAGGTTCGTACTAATCCATTCGCGCGCTTGAGCCATGTCCAACTTACTAACTGCTGGCACCACCTCCTGTTGCTCACGATCTTGTCCTTCCAACGCGTTCCAACGCTGCAAGAATGCTTCTTCATTCACCGCGACCGGCTCCATGAAGTTCGTAGCCTGGCAGGGGAGAGCCACTCGGTACGCATAGCTCGTTCCATTGCGCGTGAAGTTAACCGTCATCATCGGGGGCTCCGTGAATGGTGCCATTGCCTCGATCATAATCTGTTGCTTGGCCTGCTGCTTTCCTGTCAACGAATTGGGCAGTTCCTCAGCCTGAACACGGAAGAAATTACCTGTTTCGAGTTGTACTGAGAAGCCATTGAGTGTGTCGGTAGATTTGTTGCCGTAGAATAGATTGATTCGCCCTTGTGAGCCTCGGTATTCGTGTTTGGCACCAATCTGAAGCACGTCGTTCTCAAGTAGAACACCTTGGGGGTTCAACATGAGGTTACGAGCCCAAACAGCGATCTGCGGGGTCAATGACGAGTCAAGACCGATCGGTTTCCCACCACTTGAGCCGCCAAAGATGTCGCCCAGGTCTGTTGACGCCGGGTTCGGGCCACGGATCGCTTCCGTACCAGCTCCAAAGCTAAACGCAGACGACGTCTTGGGAGCTACGGGTTCGTCCAGAGACAACAAGTCCACGGCGCCGTCCGATACCGGTGGTGGTTCACTTACACGCGCTTGTGAACGAGGTGATGTGGCTCCTTCCTCTGGCAACGTCGAGCCTTCACCACCGGCTGCTGCTTTCTGCTGGTTGCGCAGACGAACGATGAGGCCGGACTCACGATTCTCCGGAAACACTGGCATCGGTTCCAAGACAGCCCGTAGCACTTCTTCACCGTTCGGGGAGTTCTGACAGAGCTGGCGCAGAGCCAAGTACTCACACGCACGTTGTTGGATCTCCAAATTCATGTTGGTAGCTGCTTTAGCCAACACGCCGTGAACGGTCGACCGCAGTTCCTCGTACAGGTTGTCCATCTTGACGAAAGCCGTCAGAAGCACTCCCTTGGTGGGAACGCTCGCATCCACGTAGTGCTGGTGAAGCACCTCGAACTGCCGCGTTCCACTCATGGCCGCGTCATCGCATAAGAGGTAACCGAACTCGCCCAGCACGTACGCGCCGAACTTGGTCGTGGTCTCGTCCACATAGCGCGGTTCCATTGCCTTAAACATTTGCTCAGCAGCATAGCGCTGTAGCTCTTCACGGTTGGTGATGATCTGCACCACGCGGTGCCACACGGCGTCGGGGACTTCACTACCGGCAATTGTGAGCAGCTGAAGCACCGTATCAACATACCAACGCAAGTCGCGCGCGTACTTCTCCGCCAAAATGGCCGCCTTGAGCACGATTTCCTCACGGATACCGCTAACCGGTCCGGACGTCGGAACGGTGCTCACCATACGCTCAGCCACGGCCAAGTAGTTCACCAATTCACCTACGATCTCCTGCGCGTTAGACGCGTCGCACATAGCGAACAGCAAGTCCAGCGCGCGACGGCGTACGGATGGATCGGCATCTTTAAGCGAGAAGAGGACTGTCTCCTGGTGCTGCTTCACACTGGTGCCGTCGCCGTCGAGCCGTACCATCCGATACATGGAGTCTAGACCGACGTAGCGGATATTCGGCTCCGTGACGGAGATGAAGCGAGCCAGTAGAGCGACAGCCTGTTCACGCAACTTGTAGGCGGGACTTTCAGTGTCACCGCCAGGTTTTCCACGAGCAATGACAAGGTTTACAGCTTCAATCAACACGGAGTAAGCTGCGTTGTTCTTGGCACTCTTGCCGGGCGGCGTACGGGCCAATACACGGCTTAGGGTCTCGTTCAGCATGTTGTTGAGTCTCCCGTCCGCCGAGTCGGCGTCCAACGCCCCGTTCGCGTGGAACTGCTGCAGGATCCGGAGCAATTTGACCTGCAACCACGGACACGGCGTGTTGTAGTACATGTAGTCGCGCGGGCAGCTCTTGAGCGTGACGAGTCCGTTCAAACGGTGGATGCAGGGCTCAATCAACGACCGGAAGGCCGTCGGGTGCAGCGAAAGCGCCATCTGCAGTAGACCCGCAGCCGACGTGACCACGCCCAAGTGCGTCTCACCTAGGAGGTCGTTGAGTCTGTTCTCCATGTCCTCCACTGGCAGCAGGTCCGGGTTGTCCGGCAGCAACCGGCGTGCACACAATGCCGCTTTCTTACGGACGTGTGCGATACTGGCCGAACTGGTGAGCAGGCCGGCCACGTCCGGGCCCATGGCCTCACTGAGGTCGGCACCGCCCAGGTTGGCCACGCAACACAGAGCCAGACACTGCGAAGAGGCTTCTCTTGACTTGAGATCGTTGCGGATGGAGTTGATGACCAATGTCATCAACTCGTCCGAAGCTTTCAACAGGATGGAGCAGCCTAAATAGCCCAAACACTTCTCCGAATACTTGGTGCCCGACACGAGGCTGATGATCTGTACGTGGCCGAAATCCACGTCGTAGCCCAGCATGTAGATGTAAATGAGCTTCCACGCGTACTTCTTGCGGTCGTACGACTGTAACGCCGGACCGCCACCGCCCAAACCGGAATTGCTCGCAGTTTGAGTGAACTTCTGTCGGATTTTACCCAGTTCCTTGTCCACACGCTTCTGTTCTTCTTCACGTGACGTGCATGCTCGCAACTCGCTGATAAAGTTGTTGAGCCCTCGGGCACTGAACATCGCCATAGTGACTGCGTTCTACTTGAGGTAAATGCTGCTTGGTCTTCTTCTTCACGAGTGAGCGGTCGGGTGTGAGGGGACTCGGGGGTTTCGACATGGCGAGTCCCATCGTAGCGCTAAAGTTGAACGGTTGATCTGTTCCAATATGAAGACAAGTTAGAACAAGTAGTCCAGATCCAGATCCGACAGCTTTCTCGACTTGAACACTACAACAGACAGTAGAGTGAGAGTAGTACGTGTGTATGTAAATCATCTATCTACTCCGGCCGAGAGCTGATCGCGAGGACAGGAGTTTACTTCTTCGCCACTTTCTTCTTACCCCGAGCCTTGGCCGGTGTGGCCTTCTGTGCTGCCTTTTCCGTCTTAACAGGAGACTTCTTAGTCTCCTTCTTCGGCGCCTCCTTCTTCGGCTTCGATGTCTCCTTCTTTGCCTTCTTGGCCTTCGGTGCCTCCTCCTTTACTGCTTCTTCCTTCTTAGCCTTTTTGGTCTTCGGTGCTTCCTTTTTAGCCTTCTTCTCCTGCTTTTTCGGAGCTTCTTCCTCTTCCGCTTCAGCCACAAACTCCTCAAGCTTCCGCTTCTTCAGGTTAGCAGTCTTTCCGACAGGCGGCAGCTTCGCCATTGTTGCTAGAGCGTTGTACACGGGCAGAGCAACCGAGTCGGCCAGCTTGAGACTGATGGACTGCACACCGGTCCATCCCTTGGGCACGAGACTGGCGCAGTTGTTCATGGCCACCATGACGTTGTCCACGATCTGCTCGGGTGTCATGTCTAGACGCGCCACCTTAACGTTGTTGCATACGCCGGCGCTCATGTGGAACGCCGTGCGTCGGGACGCCAGTCGGACGCTGTTGGCCACGCTCTTACGAGACACGCGCACAGCAATAGGTTGTTTCTTCTTGACGAAGAACTTAGTGCCGAGCGGGCCCTTGAGGTACGGGATCACGCGGTCGTCGGCCAAGAACATGTCGTAGGCGGCGGCCAGCGCGCGCTTGTCCTCGAAGCGCGAGAACTTCTTGCGCAGCGACTTGACTGTCATGACCTTGGTCAGTCCTTGGACCGGATCCTTGGCCAGAGCTTCTTTGATGCGTTTCTTGTCCTCGTCCTTGACGAACAGGCAGATTTCAGCCGATTCGTCGTGCAGCGCATGGGGTAGTGTACTGGGACAGTTGAAAAAAAAACATCGTTAAATCAATGCAAAAAGTTATGCAATCGCTAAAAAACTACTTATTACATTGGAATGGGCTTAAGCGACGTCTTGGCAGGCACCAGTTTGCGTGTGAGGATGCATGACACATAGTCCACATCCTCCACCAACGGCGTCTTGGCGCGGTCGCCCTTCTGTTTCGCTGCAAACGTCTGCAGCGCCAGCACAGCGCGACGCACCTGCGCTTCGTCGAGAGGGTTACGTAGCCCCTTGCGGATCGTAACGTCGGCCATCGTCCAAGCAGCACAAGTTGTAGCAAATTGACCAGGAAGACCAGTACACTTGGATGCTCTAGTGACCAGCCAAATAGAAATGTCGTCTGAATGTCGTTTAACAATGTTGTTCAATAGGTCCTGTATAACATCATCATTTCTTTCAATTGTAGCCACACAAGCAAAAAAAGAGCTTTTTTTATCGACGTCACTGTCGATCTTTAGCGTGTCATTCCCCTTCTAGTGACGATGCAGGTCAAGGTTATCCGTGCAGGCAAGCGTTCCAAGGACTTTGGCCTTGTGGAGGTGCAGGGCTCGGCCCCCACTGTGGCTCAGCTGAAAATCGCTTTCGAGAAACATTCGCGCGTGTCTCGGTTCCGTCAGAGCTTAAAGTTGCAAAATGGCGACGATCTCGTGGCTCTCACGGACGAGAACAAGCTCTTGGTGGACTACGGCGTCAAGAACAACGCTACTCTTGTCTTCCGCGACCTTGGGCCACAAATCGGATACCGTACGGTCTTCGTGGCGGAATATTTGGGTCCTTTGCTCTTCGTTCTGGGCTATGCGGCCCGTCCAGCCTTCATCTACGGCCCGGACGCTGCCTCGCAGCCGTTGAGCACTACGGCACTTCTGGGTGTGGCTGCCTGGTCCTTGCACTTCCTTAAGCGCGAGCTTGAGACCTTCTTCGTGCACCGTTTCAGTCGCCCCACTATGCCGCTGTTCAACCTGTTCAAGAATTGTGTCTACTACTGGTCCTTTGGGGCGGTGGTGGGATACCCGTTGTGCCACCCGCTGTACCAAGGCCCCACGTCGGACCTGCAGGTCAAGGCTGGTCTGGCCATTATGGCTGTGTCGGAGTTCCTGAACTTGTGCGTGCATGTGCAGCTGCGCAACATGCGACCGGCTGAGGGCTCCAAGCTGCGTCCGATCCCCAAGGGCCCACTGTTCGCTCTTGTGTCGTGCCCCAACTACACGTTCGAGGTGCTGGGCTGGGTGGGCTTCTCCATCTTCACGCAGGTGGGAGCTAGTTACGTCTTCACGGTCTTCGGCTTCCTGCAGATGGCTGACTGGGCTCTCAAGAAACACCGCGGATACATCAAGACCTACGGCGACGAGTACAAGAAGTTGCGTCGCAAATCCATCATCCCCTTTATTCTATAAGAGAAGGAGGCTGACGGTGCAGCAGGTAGGCGGTTCAGCTATGTGCTTTTCTAACAGTAGGAGAAATATGAGGTACTTGGCTCCTACAACTTGTCTTGTCCTGTGCAGATTGTTTTGGATGTACCGATGAAAGTGAATCAACACAACTCAAAATCATCTACTTACTAACCTGCAGATGATAAAGATTGCTGCGGCTGAACAACCAGTGCTGCGTAGCTGAACAGCGTCAAGTATCTTTAGTTTAATAAGGTCGGTGGTCTTCTTCTAATATCAACGAACGGCAGTACAGGTTTGCCAGCAAAATTGGTCTTGCTGTACATGTATTCACTACGGCTTACTTCGGTCGCTTTAGAAAGAGTTTGATTTTCAACTTCACGGGCAACTTATCCCAAAACTCTTTGAATCGCACGTATTCCTGGTAGTCAACATTCCCCAGCAAGGCACTCTTGGACATGGTCTTGCGCATCCTTTCGATCCTGTATTCCTCGCGCATGATCTTAGGAGTGATTCCCTCTTTCACCAAACTCATAAAGTACTCCTCAGCGTTTGACTTCATCAACTTCAGTAGTTCTTCAGGATTGACATTCTTCGGCGCTTGAGCAACCTTCTCCAGTTCCGCAGTGCTTTTCCCAGCCAACCCCGCCAACCATTTTTCTGCTTCCGGACTGAGTTTTAAGTTCGCACGCTCCTCATCCACGTACGCTTGGTCTCGTAGAAATCGACCAGTGCTTTGGATTGTGTCAATGGACTGGGAGGGGTTTTCGCCTTTGGACACTTGAGAACTTGATAGAACTACAAGAGTCGATAACACTAGAGTGGAAACACGCATGGATACAAGAGAAATGTAAAATGGCTCTGAGCGTGAGTCAGGTGGGCACGATCTTACCGGTAGGATTTGAAGGTATCCGGCGAGCACATCCAATCCAATCCATCCTGGAATTCTCGGCTGTAACTACATGTATTAGATCTGATCTCTTCATGGATGAGAACTCGTGGTCAAGGACACTCATAATCGTTGTGGAAGCTTCCGGTCAAGGTTGCTGCGACGGTGACGTACGAGTCGTACTACGACAGCCAGGTCGAGAGCGCTGTGACGGAGGACAATCAGCAGATGCAGATTGGCGTTAAGGCCCTCAACCTGGTCATCGCGAAGCTCGAGTTCCGCGAGTGGGTTAAAAGGCCCGACGCGAGACAGACTCGAGACATTGAAGTTTGAGGAGCAAAAGGTAGAGGAAGAAGAACGAAGCTGATTGCGTCAAGGACTGCATTGAGGAAAGTGTGTGCTGAACTGCTCTAGTTATGATGCAGTTAGCGACTGTGGAAGCTCAAGGAGACGCTCGTTTGGCTCGGAAGTCACTACATGTAGAGAATCATATCGTCCAATCTGGAATTCGACGTGCTGCAAAACGACTTGGAATTACTACATAGTACAGGTACTGAACAAACGTGGGAAGTAGTGTGAACTTTCTCGCTCTTCGACTTTGTGAGCTTCTATGTCACTGTTGTTGTGCTTGCAGTTAGACCTGCGCTACATCACACCGACCCAGAGAGCGCTTACAGTATTAACTCTGTGAGTTCATTGATCTTCTCTTCCACAGTATGTATTATCACGATTATTATCTTACTACGTACTACATCTTGTTGATGTTATTGAGTGTCTTCATCTCCGAGATCAGTTCAAAAGGATGCATCAGCATATCTTGCGAAGAGAATTAGAATGGTCACGAGTAGTGGTAGATTGTCGTATACCTGGTTAAGGATCGAGTAGTTGCGGACTGTTATCGAGTAGGTCTGGGCGGGGAGCTTAAAGAATACGTAAAATGCAAACTTCTTTCTTCATGTTTTTGGTTGTTCTTAACTTGGTAGATACACGACTGACTAGATTCTGGCCAGGTCTCAGGGGCTCCCTTTAGGGACGACCCCTCCTCAGAGTAGAAGAGTACTCGTGACATCCGTCCTCACACGCCACTCACGAAGGTATGATAGTAGACGAGGCAGGTAGTACACCGATCGACAGAATGCATGAACCACTTTCCCGCAGGTGCAAAGTCTGTCCTGCGTGTGTAGACTGGTTATGTGAGAACGAATTAACAACGATTTTGGTAAAAGATAGAAAAAATTGGTTTTAAGTGCCTTGTTAAATGCACTAGTGACGGTATCCGCTTTAATGGATTCCCAGGCTGAAATGGCACTGTGAGCTACCAGATAAGACGCAGCATAGAGACTCACGCAAGCAACCAACTGCTTGAGTTTCGTCTACAACTGCTTGAAGCTCACCTACACATGCACATCGTAGAGATAGACCATCGAAGCAGAGGAACTTCGGTAGGATAGCTTTCAGCTAGACATTTATCTCAACAATCTCATCAGTTCCAATTTCACTACCTACTAAGGACTCGTGACATTTAGCTATAGCTAAAACGTAGCGAATCTACGACAGTTCACCACGCCGACAACTACCATGTCCAGCAGCGACCCAGCAGAGGTGACCTTCGAGAAGGTCAAAAGCAACGGAGCCGTGGTGAAGAAAAGAGTGCCCACCTTCCGCGATGGAGACTGGAAGGACTGGTTGGAGTGGCTACTCCGCCTGTCTGAGTACTATGTATTCATGGGGTACATCCCAGGCGACGAAGAGGATCAAGTGGCGTTTGTCGAGGACATCCAAGTCCTCCTCTTCGACGAAGACCTGCAACAATTTAACGACATCGTAGCCGAGGAGAGCATCCTGCGGCCCACGACTGTCGCCCTAGTCGCGCTGAAGCGGAATACCGAGATTCATTGCCCCGACGGAACCCGAGGCGTGATTCTCGTCGAGATGTCTGCGCTAAAGAAAACGCGCGACGTCAGTGTGCGAGAGTACACCCGTAACTTTAAGAAGTTGGGGCGCATGCTACAGTACATTGCGGATAATGCTGAAATCCTACGTCTGACGTGATCAGAATGTACAAGAGTGGCATGCCAATTGACTGGCAGATTGAAGTGAACCGACTATCGCGTAGTTGGGAGTACAATGACTTAGTGCACCAATTTGAGCTGATCGAGCGCAATGAGCAAGAAGAAGAAGTACTCAGGAATGGACGCGGATCCCGCCAGCGAACTGGACAAGGTGGACAGCCACAAAAGAAGGGTAAGCCCCATGGCAAGAGCAACCAGGGCAACCAGGGCAACCAACCGAACGGCCAGCCCAAACAGCAACATAATAAAGGCGGTAACGGCAAGTACTGTAAGTACTGTAAACGCAACAATCACTCCGACTCAGAGTGCTTCCGCAACCCCGAGTCACCGGCATACAGGCCACGGCGGCCCAACAACCGAGCCTCAGGCGCAAACAGCAGCCACAACGACGGTGGCAGCAGCAACGACAGAGCCTTTGCCGCCATGCAAGAGCAAGTCGCCGAGATGGCAGCCATGATGCAGGAGATGAAGCGACGTCAGGAGGAGGAGTTGAATGCTCTACGCTTCTACCGTCAGGACGAGCTGAGTGTGATGATCGATAACGAGCTCGTGGACGAGATGCAGCCTGACGATGAAAGTGCAGAGACATTAGCCCCTTTGCGACAGCAGCGTGAAGCTCCGCCTGCAGGACCGAAGCCATGTCTCGAGACGGAAATCCGCATTGGAGAGCAGACGTTCCGCGCTCTCCTCGACACAGGCTGTACCAGGTCTGCCATCGACCAGAAGGTTGCAGACATTGTGAAGAAGGGCCTCAAGCTGCGCCGCCAGAATGGATCGTACCTGATGGCAAACCGCTCCGTGCACAAGACTACGCACGTGGCCGACACTGTCTTTTGCCTGCCGGCATTTTCGAGCAAACGGGAGTGCGCGTACACGCTGAGACTGGTCGACGGACTCTTACACCCAATCATTCTGGGTACCGACTTCCTTTCGAGTCACGGTATTGACATTTTGTTCTCGGCAAACTGCCTCGAGTGGGACGACATCCGTATCCCGATGAATGGTCAGCCGCCACCAGCAGCTAAGGTAGGTGCTTCAGCACCGAAGTTTGGACCCCAGCCGCCTACAGCGAAGGCGGCCAAGACAGAATTCGAAGTCGACTCCATGGTGGAAGTTGCAGTGTCGGAGCTGGTCGAAGCTCTCGACCCCCTAATGATGATCGACGGCGAAATGCTTTCACCTTCGGAGCGAGTTGAAGTGGAACATTTGGTTGATGCATTCTTACATGTGTGCTCTGGAGGACTTGGCAAGATCAAAGCCAAGCCGTACGTGATCCCATTGAAGCCTGGAGCGAAGCCATTCGCGTGTAGTCCATACCCAATACCACAAGTGCATCGCGAGCCGACCAAGCAAGAGATCTACCGACTCGTGAAGCTTGGCATCTTGTCCCTAACAATGATTCGGAGTGGGCGTCGCCGGCCTTCGTGATTCCGAAGAAGGACGGAACCGTGCGACTGGTATGTGACTATCGCAGACTCAATCGACTGCTACTACGCAGCTTCTACCCACTGCCAGTGATTGCAGACCTGCTGCGCCAGTTCCGCAAGTCGAAGTACGTGTCATCTCTCGACATCCCCATGAGCTACTATGCGCGCATCCTCGCGGAGATTAGCCGACGTGTGACGGCCATTGTATTCCCGTGGGGGAAGTACGTGTTCGGCTGTTTACCTATGGGAGTGAGCACAGCACCGGATGAGTTCCAGTCGATTATGAACATGATGCTGGGCGATCTGGATGGAGTTTGGGCGTACCTGGATGATGTTTTGATCCTGTCGGATACATTCGAGGAGCACTCGGAATTGCTCCGACGCGTGTTCAAGCGCTTCGAGGGGTTTGGCCTGACGATCCACCCTCGTAAGTCGAAACTGTTCACGACGTCGACGGACTACCTGGGCTACAGGATCAGCACCACAGGGATTCAGCCACTGCACAACAAGGTGGAGGCGATTGCGAAGATCGCGTCGCCGCGCACGCGCCGTGAGTTGAGGCGCTTCATTGGCATGGTCAACTACTACAGGGACATGTGGCCCAGACGAGCTGCAATTCTCTCACCGCTGACGGCATTGATGTCGCCCTCGGTTCCTTTCCGGTGGTCCGAAGAACATGAAGCTGCATTTGGACGAATGAAGACCGCAATGATGCAGACAGTCGAGTTGGCATTCCCAGACTATAGCAAACCGTTCCATGTACACACCGACGCTTCTGGCTACCAACTTGGCGCAGTGATTTCGCAGGAGGGAAGACCTCTTGTGTTCTGGTCTAAGAAGTGCAACGACGCGCAGAAGAAGTACCCAGCCAACAAGCTCGAGTTGCTGAGCATCAAGTTGGTGTTGCAGGAGTACAGGACGATGCTGCTTGGACACGAGGTCCACATCCACACCGACCACCTGAACCTGACCTATGGCACCTACAAGAACGTGCACATGCTACGCTGGCGACTCGAGGTCGAAGAGTTCGGACCGGAGCTACACTACGTGAAGGGCGAAAACAATGTCGTCGCCGACACCCTCTCACGTCTACCCCGTGCTGATGACTCCGACGTCCAGCAGCAGGAGACACTGGTTTCAGCCGCTGCTATGGACTTGACTACCCTCAGTAACGTTGACCTCCGAGAGATTGCTCGCTGTCAGACACGAGACGGCACAGCGACGCTAAAAACCGCCACGATGAAGGAGATTAACGGCGTGGAGCTGCAAGTGGACAGCAACACGGGCCGAATCATCACCCCATCGAGCCTACAGACCCCCATCATTGCTGCTTACCACGAGTGGCTTATCCACCCAGGCGTGACGGCCATGTTGAAGACGATGCAGAACGCATTGACGTGGACCGGCATGGCACGCGACGTCGAGAAGTACGTCCGCAGCTGCCTCATTTGCACGAAGAACAAACATCCTACGGTCAAGTACGGCAAGTTGCCGGAGAAGACTGTAGTGACGAGACCATGGTTCGAAGTGGCGATCGACTCCATCGGACCGTACGGCAAGCAAAAGTTCAGGGCTGTCACAATGATCGACACCACCACCCGACTTGTCGAAATGCAAGCAGTGACAGACGCATCCAGCGACGAGACTGCCTACCTCTTCGACCGACTGTGGCTGTGCAGATACCCCCGCCCAGGCCGTGTGATCTACGACCAAGGCACCGAGTTCAAAAAGGAGTTCTTCGAGCTGCTCGAGAGCTACGGCATCGCAGCAGTGCCGACAACCACACGTAACCCGCAGGCCAACAGCATCATCGAGCGACTGCATCGCGTGATCGGCGACAAGATGAGGACGCAGGAGATCGTCACACACGATGACTGGGAGAACTTCCTACACAACGCAACGTTTGCGTTGAGAGCATCAGTTACACTCCATGCTCGGTGTTTCACCAGCACAAGCAACATTCGGTCGCGACATGATCTTCGACGTGGAGCACACCACCGACTGGCACGCGCAACACGCTCGAAAGATAGAGCAAGTGCGGAAGAACAACCTGCGCGAGAACGCAGGACGGCGTGCGTGGACATACCAGCCAGGAAATCGTATCCTGCTGAAGCGCGACGGCAACATCAACTCCAAGCTGACGACGTTGTACGACGGTCCGTACACGGTGCTTGCCGTTCGCGACAACGGAACGCTGGTAATTGATAAGGGCCGATACACCGAGACGGTTCACATCCGCCGTGTCGTCCCTTACAAGGACCAGCGTGGGGAAGACTGTGAGCTACCAGATAAGACGCAGCATAGAGACTCACGCAAGCAACCAACTGCTTGAGTTTCGTCTACAACTGCTTGAAGCTCACCTACACATGCACATCGTAGAGATAGACCATCGAAGCAGAGGAACTTCGGTAGGATAGCTTTCAGCTAGACATTTATCTCAACAATCTCATCAGTTCCAATTTCACTACCTACTAAGGACTCGTGACAGGCACGCTTTATCGTAGCCAAGCGCTTTTCTTTCGCCGTCGTAGCAGTAGCCTTTTCAAACAGCCATAACGCCTTCAGCTTCGCCTTGAGAGGCCCCATAATGCCAACGTCTAAGGGCTGGCAAACAGAGGTAGCGTTTTTTGGCAATGGCTGTAGAACAGCGCCAAGTTCCTCCGAAACTATAGCTTCCGATACGCCCGAGACATGACACTCTAAGTTATCTACGAGTAGTAGAGCCGAGGGCGTAATGTGCTGCTGCAGAAGCGAGCGTAGGTAAAGCTTCCACACGCGAGAGTCCATGCTTTTGTCTGTACAGTATACACATGACCTACATATATAAACAGTTTAAGTATAAATAAACGAAATAAATTAAAAAGACTCACCTTGGGGGTATGTTGGCAATTCTTCCATCTCGATGGTTCCGTTCGGTTCCCCTCGCAAAATAAATAGCAATGGCAGCTTGACACCATCAGCACGAATTGTGCATACGGCGTTGTTTGGCTGGCGCGTACACCTCCTCAAGGAGGCCTGTGATGGCAACCTCCTCTGCCTCCTGCAATACTGTCGCGGGTGGTGGGGTCTGCGAGGACTCCTCGTCCGCTGCCTCCATTTTATCGAGTGGCTGGTGGAGACCTCCGTTTTATCGAGTGGCTAGTGGAGTTTTATTTTAGCGATTGAACGCTGCGACGGGTGATTTGATTGGTTGATAACAATATGTGTACGCAATTCTATATCACGGGCGCCCTTTTTATATGGACCATGCATTCTGTCGATCGGTGTAGATGGGAAGTACCTCCGAAGTGGTCCTCAGACACAGTACTAGGCCACCGGGCCATGTACAGTAGTCGACGTGGGAAAAGGCCTCGGGACATAGTGCGCGCCCGAAGCTGGCTCGCACGCTATATTCCCGGGTACGGGACAAACTCCCCGACCTAGCGTTGGGCGTCCTCGCACAACTCGGTCGCGTTCCATGTCCCGGAGGCACTTGACCACACGGAGTTCTTCTTCGGTCAGGGTGATGTAGCCTTCGTCCAGTAGAGTAGGTGTCACGCAGGAAGTAGTAGTTGAAGTAGTCGCAGGATGAAGAGGCGTAGCCGAACTTGAAGTAGATGCAAGAGCAACGGAGTAGGCAACATTAGGGGTCCTTGAGTCAGAGGTAAGAACAGTCGGAGCAGGATACTTCGTAGTAGTAACAGGATCCATCGGCAGGGTGGCAGCGGCCACCTCATCGGTAGGGTAGCTTCGGCGTAGATGTAGGTTCCTTCCAGGGGTAGGCTCGGCGTCACGCAGACTCGACAAGCAGGCTGCTTCCCGCTGGTTACACTCGTCGACCTTACGTCGGACGGACCTGAGGGCACTGTGCACGACAGCATCAGGTGAAGCGTTTCGGAGTCGACCTCGTTCATCACTCAGTCGCCAACAGTGCGTCGCGATCCCGACCGCTACGACAACTGCGGACACGTAGACGACCCAGGTAGCTTCTCCAGTCAGGTAACAGAGTAGGTTCAGCAAACTGAGAACAATCGCCAGCCCTGTAGTCCCAAGTGTAAGAAACTCGAGTAGGTCGAACGCAGTCATGGGGAGGTGGACCATCAGCGACAGACACAGTAGGCCGATCCAACAGAGTCCATTCACGACGGTCACCGTTCGGTGCCACACAGCAGTCCCGGCGTTGCAAGTAGCCTTCACATACGCTAGGTAGGCCGCACCCGTTCGTATTCCCAGGTTAGGTAGGTAATCGCCGTAGGTAATCAAAGCGGCGGTCCACCAACTCCTCAGCATGAGGCCATATTGCCCGTATGCCTCGCCACCTTCTTCGAGAACTTGCACAGGCACGGCGAAGAAAGCATTCCATAAGGCGAAAATGTACGAAGGGCCACGGAGCTGGTTGAGATCGGGATCTCGAAGTACCTCCTGGTTAACGACTGACGAACCCGAACAGTAGACTGTAGTTCATACTTACAACCATCCACACCTGTCTTACTAGCGACCAGAGTACCCCTCGAACAGCCGAGGTCATCACCCAGACAACCACCGTGCCGAAGTAGACGGGAATTAGTTCGAGTCGAACGTACTGTTCCCAGACAGGCAGGCGAGAGTCAGTCATGTCCGCGTCGGTGCAGAAGAGAGCAGCGTAGTAGACGTTCCGGAAGTAGATTGATTGGTCGTGACGGAGTAGCCGTAGGAGGTCGCAGGATATCAGTAGAGTAGAGGGTCGAGAAGTAACTCAGTCGGGCAGAGCAGGGTAATAGTTGTAGTCGTAGGGTCCAGGGAGGTAGTCGGAGGACGAACTGGTTGGGAGCAGGTAGATCGCGGAATGAGCTACCCCTTTCTAAAGCGGAAGACCGTGAGAGTAGAGTGAAGTACCGTGAAGGTACTATCCCATCCACCTCAGAGTGAACGTTTCTTGGAATCCTAATTCACCCAACATCGTCGCTATTTTGACCAACGGTCGCCGGTCACACAGACGGATTTCTCGGACATTTAGAAGAAATTCGCGGGACCTCGTCCCGGTACGCCAGGTCCCTCAACGATGGGCCCCTCCCTGTCGCCACTCCGCTCGCCGAATAAAAAGCTCATTCCCCAAATCGCCACGGACAGCACAAGCCCAGCCTCGCCACACTCATGGGTCACAGTCACGCTTCTCGAGCGCCTTCCCCTGTCGCCAACCCGGGCCATCTCCAGCTGTGGGGCCTCCTCCTGGTGCCTCCGACGACCTGGTAAGATCACCGCGCTGGTACCGATGCACGAGTCGGAACTGGACAAGCGTCTCACGAAACAGGCGCAACGTATGTTTTGGAGTCAAATGCGCGAGAAACTATCGGTCAATCGGGACTCCAGTGGACTGTACGTTTTGGACCAACTCGCTGAAGCTCTCTTAGATGAAGATCCAGACGTCGACCAAGCCTTCACCGCCCCCGTCAATTTACTGCCGAAGCCGTCCCTACAGCAGGAGGCCCCTCATGCATACGTGCATCCACGCTTCTCCGACACTCACAACCTGGTCGAACCAGACCTCAGTTCGGAGCCGCCGAAGAAGAAGTTAGCAGCTTCTGCGCGCTCTCGTTCAGTGCTTTGGCGTTCTCCGTCAGGTGCTCCAGCGTCTCCTCAAGGCTGCGAGTCGGTGTCCACTTGGTCTCCTAGCGAAGCAGGTAAGAAGTAGTGAAGTGTGTAGTTCAGGGTAAAACCCAAAGTGGTATTGATAGTTACTTGCTGCTATTACTACAGCAAGAGGGGGAAAGCCACAGGCAACAAAACCCCCTTTAGAGCAGAGAACGCATCCATCAAGATGGTCTCCACCCTTCTCGTCTCTCCGTGACCAGAGTGACGATTCTTGACACAGGCGAAAGTTCTCCATCGGGTAGAACCCGAGTGTGGACCCACGGCCCACAAACTCATACTCCCCCGGAACTAAGCCTCCGTGTCATCACCATGATCAGCACTAAGCCGACCTGTAACATCAGCTCGAAGCCGAACTCTACCCGGTGATTGCCTTCCGTCAGCTTCGGTAGCGTCTCCGCTCCGATCTTCTGCCAACGTTTTGCGCCGCATCACAACGGCTTCCTTATTCTGGCACTTAGCCAGTTTCACGCTTTGACGCTCCTCTGCGCCTTTAACATCGTGTAGACGATCTTTCACGTCCTCATTATTCCGGCGTTCTTCCGCGCCCTTCACATCTCTCACACCAAGCTTCTCTCTAAGCTTCTCGAATCGCTGGGGTCCAAGAGCCTTAGTGAAAATATCTGCGACGTTCTCTTCCGTCGAGACATACTCCACCATCAACTTCTCCTTGGCCACCAGCTCAGCGATTTTCCGGCTCTTCTTCGCAAAGCGCCTCACTCCATCAAAGTTCCCAGCATCTGATGACACCTTGATCGCACTCTGGTTGTCCATCAGCAGGAGTCCAATCTCCTGTTCCAATCTGAGCTCCTTCAGTAGCTTGCGTGCCCACAGCAAGTCCTCCACACACATGCTAGCAGCTACCAGCTCCGACTAGCAGATGTCATCCGTTACTGAACTCTGCATCTTGCTTTTGAAGCCGAAACTGTGACCACACAGCTTCAATACGTATCCAGTAACCGACCTTGACGTGTCGGGACAGTTAGCGTGATCCGCGTCGCTAAACGCACTTATTTGCAGTGCATTGCTCGGCTCAGTGTCACTGTGCATGTAGGTCAGCCCATAGGTTCTCGTCCCTCGCGTACCTCAGCACTCTCTTCGCGGCAGCGAAGTTCTCCTTCGTGTAGCTCCCCGTATGCCTGCTCAGGTTTCGCACCGCGTTCGCGATGTCCGGTCGCGTGCGGGTCACAAGGTATTGTAATGCACCAATCAGCTCCTGATATTTCACCTCTTTGTCGTTAATTTTCGTCTCATCTCGCTCAAGTGCCATCACCTTCTCATTGTGTTGTTGAGGCGATCTCACCGTCTTTGCATCTGTCATCTGGAATCTCCTCAGCACCTTATCGATATATGCCGTTTGAGAGAGGCATAGCAACTTCCCCGGTTCATAGCGAACCTCCATTCCGAGCAGATAGTGCACCTTGCCTAAGTCCTTTAGCGCAAACTGCATCTTCAGCTCGTCCTTCAGCTGGTCGATGTCTTCCCGATCTCCAATAATCATTACGTCGTCGACGTACACTGTCACCATCAGCAGTCTTCCGTCGACCCACTTGTAGTACAAGCCGACGTCAAACGTGCTCCTCTTCAGTTTCAGCGCCTCCAAACGCTTGTGCAAGGTTTGATACCACAGCCGTGCTGCTTGTTTTAGTCCGTAGATGCCCTTCAGCAACCGGTACACATGGTCCGTTCCGTCACTGAATTCTATCGGCTGCTCCACGTAGATCTCTGCATCGTCAATGTCGCTGTTCAGGAAAGCCGTCTTGAAGTCCACTTGGTCCACGTCCAGCCCTAAAATCATAGCCAATAGAAAGATAAGTAGCATTGTCATCCATCGTGCAACAGGTGAGTACGTCTTCCAATACTCATATCCGAATCCTTGCTCGTAGCCATGCACGACCAGTCTCGCTTTGTAGCGTTGCACTCTTCCATGTTCATCTCGCTTGACCTTCAGGACCCACTTTGTTGTCATGACTTTGACGTATACTCCGTCTGAGCCCTTAGGCCTGTCAACTTTGACCCAGGTCTTGTTCTTGACCAGCGACTCGTATTCTTTCTTCAGGGCCTCTTCCCACTGCTTCCATTGTGACGAATTCATCGCTTCATCCACACTGGTAGGCTCATCCACTTCTTCTTCTGTCAGTAATTGGTAGCCACTCAGCCTCACATTTTGCTGTCGCACTCTTGCAGATCTCCGCAATGGTTGGTTCTGCTGTTGTCGTCGTCCTCTCCTTCTCGGTGCACGTGCAGCTCCTGCTGCCTGAATTATCAATTCTCCAGCTTCCGATTCATCGCTGGACGAGGATTCTGCTTCTGCATTCGTCTCAGGAACACAGCACTCAGCACTCAATTCCTTCGGTAAACTGCTCCTAATTATACTGGTTGCACGCTCGTGCACGTCTCCATCAGCCACAAATTCCACCGGTAGGGGCACAAATGGTATGTAGTCGTAGTTCTTGTGCTTGCCCACCAGCAACGCGTCCACGTACTTCCTGCTCACTGTCACGTCTTCACGAAACTTCACATCTCTGGACTCTACTTTTCGGCCCGTACGAAGGTGTAACAGCCTGTATCCGGGTGCAGTGTGCGAGAATCCTAGCAGCAACGCTGGTTCCGCCTTTGGGCTGAGATTGTCCTTTCTCTTCGGTACATACACGAACCCAACAGCACCACACACTCGAATCTTAGCCAAGTCTGGCTTTTGCCATAGAGTTTCTCTGACGGGGTCTTCCCGTCCAGTGCTTTGGTAGCACTCATGTTGTCGATATCCACGATGTAGCGTAGTACCTCCGGCCACAACTTCGCAGGCATTCCTGCCGCTTGCATTGCTGTTCTGGTCTTGTTGGCCAGGAGGCCATTCATCTTCTCAACCAGCGTGTTCTCCTCTGGAGTATACGCGTGAGTCGGCACAAAGTCGATCCCATGCAGCTCAAGAAAGGTCTCTAATTCTGCATTCACGAACTCTCCACCTCCGTCGCTCGAGAAAGTCTTAACTCTGTGTCCTTGGGCGATCAGCTTCTTTATTAGCGCAATTGTGTTGACGTTCGCGTCGCTTTTCCTCTGGATAGGATAGCACCACTTGAACCTGGAGCCTTCATCCTGTATAATCTGAAAGTATCGAATCCCTCCAGAGCCAGGTATGAATTTTCCCATTTCACAAGTGTCAGACATTAAGCGCTCGTAATTCACCTTGGTTCGTTTGTCTTTTGCGCTCTTCTTGTATGACATTCGACGTCGCTTCGCCGACATGCAGGTCAAACACTGAAAGTTCTTCTTGAACAAGTCCTTCGGGATGTCCATGCCGTCCACCACGTTGTTGTCTACCATACTCTTGATGGCAGCTACATTCAGGTGCCCCAACCGCTCGTGCCACCTCATCAATGGGCTGGCATCGGCGTTGAGCGTGGACATCACCACCGGCAATTTAGTCTTCAACCAGTAATGTGACTCACTCTTCACGAATTCCAGTCGTCCATCCGCCGAGTCCAACCAGCATCTTCGAGGCGTCACACCGGCCTGGCTAAACGACGGAGTCCAGCCACTGCTCTCCATCTTCCCGAGGCTAATCAAGTTCACAGTTCCAGCAGGCGAAAACTCCACGTCCTTCAGTTCCACCACAGTCGTGCCGTTCCTGCCCGGTACGTCGAGCTTCACCGTCCCGCACATCACTCCTTTTGTGACCTCGCCTGTCCACACCTTGAACATCACTTTAGACTTCTTCACACTTGAGTAGAGCTCCTTGTTCACGCACACGTGCGTTGAACTGCCGCAGTCCAGCATCCATGAGCTTCTGTTGCACGTCTGGTTATCCTTCACCACCATGCCAACCATAGGAAAGTCTCCATCGTCTTCGTCGTCGCTGCTGCTGCTGCTCGCGTACTTGCGAACGATCTCGGGTGCATTCTCATTCAGTATCAGCATGTTGCTCCGCACTCCCGGTCTGTCCTCAGCGTTGTCCTTCTTCTTGCTCTTCTTCTTCTTGTCCTTACCCTCCGACTTTTCAGTGGTTTTCTTCTGCTCGTCACTCTCCACCTTCTTCGTCTTCTTCAGATAGTGCCAGCATTGATTCCGAACATGCCCGACTTTGCCACAGTGATAGCATTTCCGTTTCTTCCACGCTCCCCCGTTTCCCTTGTGTTTCTTTCCTTGCCCATCGGTCGTCGAGGTTGCACTCATCACCACTTGCGGCGTCCCGGCACTCCCATTTACTCCACTCCCGCCATTCATGATCTCCACCATTCGAACTCGCTCGTCTTTCGACCTCAGAGCGTTTGTAAACTGCTGAAGTGTTAATGGCGTTCCTTGCCTAGCCGGTAAGTCAAATTGCTCAACGAGCTCAGGGTGAGTCAACGTGACCCCCATTGTCAGGACTCTCAGCATCTCTGCGTCGTCCACGGCGTGAGTAGTTCCCATACTGCCCAGCTGCTGTCGAATCCGGTGCATCGTCGTCAGGTACTCGGTCATTGGCCGTCCTTGTTCAGGCTTAGTGCTGTACAGCTGCGCTCTGAGTAGCGCCACATACGAGAAGTCCCTCTGCGTCTTGTCTGCCTTGATAGTGTCCCACATCTCCTTCGCGGTAGCCATTGTGCAGACCTTATTCACCTCATCGTCTTGACACCCGCGCAACCCGCGCAGGATCGTAGCCTTGGCAAGTCGATTTCTTCTGTCAAAAATTTCTTGTTGGTCAGCATCATTGGCGTGACGTGTCTCTGTTCCGGTCACCACTCCCCATGCTTCACGCCCATCCAGGTAGAGCTCCAGCTCCACTTGGTACAACTCAAAAGTCCCTTCAAACCTCGGGGGCTTAGAGCTTCCTCGCTGCACTTGTTGTGCAGCCGTCATGTTGTCTTTGTCGTCTCAGTAGTTGTCGTTCCCGCCTTGCAGAGCTTTTGGGCTCATAACCTAGCAGCTTCTGCGCGCTCTCGTTCAGTGCTTTGGCGTTCTCCGTCAGGTGCTCCAGCGTCTCCTCAAGGCTGCGAGTCGGTGTCCACTTGGTCTCCTAGCGAAGCAGGTAAGAAGTAGTGAAGTGTGTAGTTCAGGGTAAAACCCAAAGTGGTATTGATAGTTACTTGCTGCTATTACTACAGCAAGAGGGGGAAAGCCACAGGCAACAAAACCCCCTTTAGAGCAGAGAACGCATCCATCAAGATGGTCTCCACCCTTCTCGTCTCTCCGTGACCAGAGTGACGATTCTTGACACAGGCGAAAGTTCTCCATCGGGTAGAACCCGAGTGTGGACCCACGGCCCACAAACTCATAGAAGTACAAGCCCACTCCACCCCCGTCGACTCCCGGTAGTACTGGTTCTACGAAGAAGTCGGGCAAGTCGAAGAAGACTCCGTCCAGTCCGGCGAAGCCTGCGGCGTCTACTCCAGGGACCGTTGTAGACTTGACGAAGTCTAAGGCTACCTCATCGCACAAGGATTCGGCAGTGCATGCGGCTCTGCTGGAGCTGGGGAAGTCGCGTTCAAGCGCCCAAAAAGAGACGGACTTCAATCCACACACCCTCACCGACAAGACACCGACGGAAGTAGTCGATGATGTCGAAGCCATCTACCGCAAGGCGGCCAACATGCACAAGTCACCTCACGAGTTGGCTTACCCCTGGGTGGGCTCGAAGGTCTAGTACGACCCCGAGGAGTACCCGGGTTTGCACGTGGCTCACTGGCGCTTCTGGATGAGTCACAGGAGTCACTTCTTCGCCTGGCAGCTCAATGCGCCGCTGAAGGTCAACTATCAACGAAACTCTCGTCGTCAAGGTAAACTGGCAGCTTGCGCTGAGCGACTCCGCTTCATCAGCTTGTGCATCGAGACTTGGGGGTACTACGACTTCCTGAAGCGATTTGAGAGAGCGGACGGGGACCGACTCCTGATGTGGTTCGGGGGTCAACCTAATAAGAACTCGCCTTCAGCCAAGACCTACGTGGGACCGACTATCCTGAACTTGGCAGTACTCCATGCTCAAGACAGACCAGGGTACACCGCCCGGGTTCAGAACGCTCTGAAGCCCTTCCAGCTCGACCAAGGCGGATTCAAGAACATCACGGAGTTACTCGTGTACACAGAGGCTCTCGATCCGGACAAGGAGGTCAACTTCCGGTTGTCCGATGAGGCGCTGGCACTAGTTCGGTTGGACATCGACGGTAATCTGGATTCCTGGCACGCTTGGTGGTTGGGTGATATCACTAAGGGAGTCTGGGCCAAGCTACTCGAGAACAAGAGGATCGAGCAGTTGTCTAAGGATATTGACACCCGGCGCAAGCAGCAGCTGTATCGACCGAAGGACGTACAACCGGTATCGCCGAAGGAGATGAAGATGGCAGGTTGGATCCCCATCACGCGGCCCGACGGCACGTACACTGCCGAAATTGCAGCGATTCTCGACAACAAGGAGGACGACGACTCAGAGCGGAGTAGTGAGGAGGAGAGTGAGGAGGAGGAGGATGACCCAGACGAGGAGGAGGACGACCAGGACGAGGAGGAGGCGGCTGCCCCAGCGTCGACCTAGTCGGTGGACCAAGTAAGTAGACCGTTCGGGTAGCGGGTAGTATCGATCAGTCAGTCTCCTTTTTAAGTAGCTCCCAAGGTCTAACTCCATAATTTCATGTTCAGTATTGCTTCTCAGTCGGTCGTACTCTCTGTTTTCCAGCGCACTTGGCCCCATGTCGCCGCAGTAGTCGTCACGTCCTCAAGTCGTAGTCGAAATCCAGTAAGCTTCTATAATGTAGCAAGTGTCGATCTTCGTACTACTACCAGTGTCCATCACAAGCGTCTCGTCATCGTCTCAGCAGGGTAAGTCCCTCGTTCCTCGTCATCGTTCCGCAGGGTAGTCCAGTAGTCGTCTCTTACGTCTCGTCATTGTTCTTAGCGGGGTACGACGGGCGGTCATCTTCACATCTAGTCCTCATTCTCGCAGGTTTCATCAAGTTCAGCTCATCACATCATCGGCTAGTTACAGGGCTAGATAACCACGTAGTCGAAAAATATGTAGTTTTAAGGTTCATCGATCGGAGTCATCGTTCAGACAGGCAGTTCTTCGTCTCGTAGGGTAGGTGACAGTCAACCTCCGATCGGTTCAGGATATTCAGGAAAAGTAATATGTAAAACAAAGAGGGGAGTACTCCTCAGAGTACTCGGGCGGGCCAGAGTCAGCAAAGTACTAACCCCTCGGCCAGTCCACCCCATTCGTTAGAAGAGTAGCTCGTCCTCGTCGATCGCAGCGTTCGCATCGGCGAGTCGAGCACTTCGTCGCAACTCCGGGAGCCCTTGCTCCTTGCGACGAGTGTTCTCAAAAGCAGTAATCAGCACATCGAAAGTTGGTCTCAAAGAAGTAGACGGACACCAAGTAGTCTCGTAAGTCGCTAGTAGAACCAGACACTGAAGCTCTCCGGCCTTCCGTCTTCGGGCCAGTATGTCGACGACAGGGAGTGCTCCACCAGTGAACGCTGTCTCCTCAGAACCGATCTCCAGTCGCTCCACATAGCTAGTCCTAGGTAGGTCTTCTTCAGCCAGCGGACCATCATCATCTACTCCAGGGTTAGTAGTAATACCAGCTGGAATCTCAGTAGGGTAGGGTCGACTCTACTGACACCCTGCTTCTCCACCACTTGTCGTATACCTGGTTAAGGATCGAGTAGTTGCGGACTGTTATCGAGTAGGTCTGGGCGGGGAGACTAAGGAATACGTAAAATGCAAACTTCTTTCTTCTTGTTTTTGGTTGTTCTTAACTTGGTAGATACACGACTGACTAGATTCTGGGCAGGTCTCAGGGGCCCCCTTTAGGGACGACCCCTCCTCAGAGTAGAAGAGTACTCGTGACATCCGTCCTCACACGCCACTCACGAAGGTATGATAGTAGACGAGGCAGGTAGTAGATGGGAAGTACCTCCGAAGTGGACCTCAGACACAGTACTAGGCCACCGGGCCATGTACAGTAGTCGACGTGGGACAAGGCCTCGGGACATAGTGCGCGCCCGAAGCTGGCTCGCACGCTATATTCCCGGGTACGGGACAAGATTCGTGGACGTCCGCATTGGTTGGCCTAGACTCTAGGCCCTTGATACCGGAGCTGCCGTTACACTTGCACTGCCGTCCCATTGTCGAAATTTGAAATTAAGTAAACTACGTTTTACACCTTTTCTCGGGCAGCATGGCATATTTTCTAAGCAATGTGGTTTGTAATCACTCGTGCAACTTAATATTTTCTCTGGTAAGTACGATTTTAAAGCAAAGTGGCTATGTTCGATTTGTTTCTCAAGCAAAATGGCGCAAAGCAGTACCAGCCACCAACTTCACTGGTTTCAGTGGCTCATACCGGACCTCATTTCCCCCATTGCGCTCCAGCCCACACATGACTGACCCCACCACGCCTTCTCCTTCTACCGAAGCCAAGGAGTACGAGCGCAATAGCGCCAAAAAGCGAGTCCTGGATTCTTTTTTAGACGGTCAAGACTGGAAAAGCACCGCCCGCGTCAACAAAGCGCCCATGACTACTGCCCGTCGAGTCATTTCGAAGGGTAGTATCGAGAAGCAGCCACGCGGTGGCGTTCGGCCGTCTTGTGTGAAGATGACAGTGGAGGTGTTGTCGAAGTTGGAGGAATACTTGGACAATCAGGCGGACATGAAGCTCGAGGACGTGAAAGATCGGCTATCAGCGACATGGACGTCAACGTAAGCGTCACTTCAATTCACCGTGCTCTCCACAGTATGCTCTACACGATCAAGGGTTTGCGCATCGAGAAATCTACGATGAATAGCAGCAAGAACAAGGCTAAGCGAATGGCGTTCGCTAAGGCGCTGAACTTGCACGTTACAGAAGGTAATTTGATCATCTACCATGACGAAACTACATGTAACTTTAGCGTCTACCTAACACGTACGCAAGGCTGGTCCAATAAATGGGAGCAAGGAGATACACTGCTTGAAGAATATTGTTTTAGCGGAGAGAGGCGAAGACATGTCGTTAGGTCAGTAGGGGTCCACTTTGGTTGAGAAAAGAATCGTACTTAGCCACATTGCCTAAAAAACCTTATTATCCAATTTTCGATTTTTTGAAAAAACCCACAATGCTTAGAAAATATGCCATTCTGCCCGAGAAAAGGTGTAGTTGTCTGGTATAGCATTTTAGTGCGGGCAGGATGCAACGCCATATGCAAATTTCGTTGTATGTGATTGGCGAATATTCACGTTCGCTTATGACAAAAGTTCGGTTAGGACATGAGCGATGCGGTACACCGACGGACAGAATGCAAATGCCACCTTCCCGCAGGCGAAACAGCTGTAGCATAGGATTTGCCAGACTACCGAATTACTAGCAACGGTACTAAAATTTAACAGACAGCTCTATTATGCACTAAAAGTTGGCCCCGAGCGCCTTGTTAAATGCGTAACCGTGTGACCCTCGATTGATTCCCACGCCGAAATCCAACGCGGTATTTTTTGTGCCTTGGCGGCCTCGCGCTGACTGAGACCCTCTCCTGCGAGCAGAACACGGCGCTTCTCGCGCATTGAGTAGTGCTGACGACGCTGTTGTGGTTACGAGAAGACATCGTCCAGGAGACCAGCAATTGCTGCCTCCTCTGACGTCCGGTGCTTCTTCGGCTGGCGGTTCCGGGCGAGGCTCTGTCGTTGCCTCCATTTTTACGAAGTGACTGGCGCAGAATTAGAGCGGTGATTTAGTGTTTCGATGTGGCGTTTTGAGCAATCTGATTGGTTAATAAATTGATCAGACAATCACGTGCGCCCGTTTTTCGTTGCATTTTGGTGGCTGTTGCATTCTATCCGTCGCTGTAATGAGGCTATCAAGTGGAAAGCTAACTGCCTGTGATTTGTGTTACCGTAGTATCGGTGTCAAGTGTCACCCCCCTCGGGTCGCCAAATCAAATGATAAGGAAAAGTACAAGGTGCTGGTTATGGATGGGACAACGATTGCGCTACTAATGCTGACTCTAATTTTGTGAATGTGTCTATCAACGACGTCGTCGTCCCAGGAAACTTCTCCTGCGCTGTCATCTAGCCACGACAAAGCTTGTAAGGCATTAGCCAGCTCTTCGTCGATTTTGTCTGCCCCTACATCTTCGTTTGAAAAGTCCGTGCGCTCGTCGAACACGTCGGTAGCGTTTTAGTTGCGCAGTCTTAGTTTTAGCAGCCATTTCCAAAATGTCAACCTTCTTTGACTTCCAGCGTCTAATAACACGTGCTTTAGAGTGATATGTCGTGCTAGCTGGGTCAATTCCAGGCCACAACGTCCGAATCACGACCCGCATTTCTCGGGTTTCGTACAGACGGAGTGCAGCAGCCTTGAAAGCGAAAGTCTCCGACGTCAGCTTGAGCTGCGTAGGTTTCCGGCCTCCGCCTCGCCACGACACCCGCATTCGAGTCCTTGTTCGCCGGCTTCTTCTCTATTCTGCGGTTGTTCTGGTTATGCTGCACTGGCTTCAAGGAACTCGGGGCTGACACTTAACAAAACGGTGCAAATCCTACTTGTCCAACCCCCAATACACAGCTTTCATTGGTCAATATAGGGGGGTGACACTTGACAAATGCGGACACTTGACACCGATACTACGGTACCGTATTTCTTGTTGCAGGTCGTAAAGTGTCGCGGTATTAGAAGATGGATGTCATGGCCCTTCAAATCTCAAACGTCAATACCGCTAACTTCGCCAAAACTAAATGTGTACTGGCGCTTAGGACCTCATTAGAATGTCAGAAACCATCTAAGTTAGATAAGCTGAAAGAGCGAGCTAAGTGTCGAGGAGAATTCAAACGAATGCTTGGCTTGATTTTGAGAGCTTAATTTCACCCCCTTCCCAACCCCTAACCCTGCTTGAAGCATCTGATCAGCTCATCATACATTACGGTCCGTCAACACATACAGTGCGCGTCAAATCGATAGGACCCCCAGTTTGGCGACACACTTTTGCCAATATCTCGGCTTGTAGGAGGTGTTAAGCGCTGCTGTTTAGATATGTTGTTGATAGATAGTATACTAAGAGGCTGTATGTGTTAACAACTGCGATTTCTAAGTCCATGCTACAAACAGCCAGATTTGGCTCTAGCGACACAAATTAGTACCGCACCCTTTTTTTAACAAAGTTTTATGCAATCCCATACAAACTTCTATATTAAAATATGCCACTTTTCGTTAGATGAATGGTGAAAATGAGCTGCCAGGCAGGGGCTGGAGCGCCAGCCTGCCTTTCATTTCGCTCCTTGCATGGGCCGCAGCAAAGCCCTCACAAGCCAGGAGTACTGGTGGATCATCGGGCTCCACGACGGTGGCCTCACCCTTCGTGAGATCGCACGGAGGACTGGTCGAGCGCGTACCTGTGTGCGCAAGGCAATTAAGGCGGAGCGAGGACCGCCCCCAGACAGCGTCAGCACCCACCAGGAAGGCGGCCGGCACTTACTGAGATGGACGTCCGGCTGCTAGTGCGCAAGGCAGCGACCGGCGACCGCTTTGCTGCGGAGCTCAAGACCGAGCTCGGTCTGAAGGTGTCCACACACTGCCTCTCACCGCGGCTCACAAGGCGGCCCGGATGGAATGGGCAGAGGAGCACATTCTTAACCCAGGTAAAGTTTTTAATTTCTCTACTTTGATGCTTCAGGATGCTAAAGTTTTGTTTCTATGTGAAGGAATTTGGCAATATACTTTATTTTCAGATGACAAAAAGTTTAACCTGGACGGACCTGACGGATTCAAGACATGAGGCAGCCTGCGCAGTCCTACGTACGTCGCCAGAATGGCGGTGGAAGCGTCATGGTTTGGGGGGCATTCAGTGTCCAAGGTAAGAGTGAGCTGGCGATCCTGCGGGGTCGCCAGAACTCGGGTTACTACATTTATACTGTATCTGAGTATATGCTACCGTTTGCGCACTATAACCATGGTGTTGACTTCGTGTTTCAGCAGGATAACGCGTCATTCATGCCTCGCGTGAGACGACGAGTTTCTTGCAAGAAATGGAAGTCAACACCATGGCTTGGCCAGCCCGTTCCCCCGACTGTAACCCAATCGAGAACGTCTGGTCGGTTATGGCAGCTCGGATTTACGCCCATGGTCGCCAGTATCATACGGTGGGTCATCTTGAAGAAGCAATTATGGCAGCTTTCGAGCAGGAGTACCTGTGCAAGCTCGTGGAGTCCATGCCTCGCCGCTGCCTTGCTGTCATCAAGCAGATGGGCGGTCTCACTAAGTACTAACTTTTAATATAGAAGTTTGTATGGGATTGCATAAAACTTTGTTAAAAAAAGGGTGCGGTACTAATTTGTGTCGCTAGAGCCAAATCTGGCTGTTTGTATGCCAGCCCTAGCATGGACTTAGAAATCGCAGTTGTTAACACATACAGCCTCTTAGTATACCATCTATCAACAACATATCTAAACAGCAGCGCTTAACACCTCCTACAAGCCGAGATATTGGCAAAAGTGTGTCGCCAAACTAGGGGTCCTATCGATTTGACGCGCACTGTACTTAAGTATGTATCTACAAATATATTTCATGACTTCTTTAATTATATACTGCACACCAAAACCCTTTATATATACTGCACACCAAAACCCTTTATATCTACCGGTAATCTGAGAGAGCTCGGGACCCGAGCCTCGGGTGCCGTAAGTTACGGCCCGTAACAGGTGTTCGGGCCAAACGTATTTCCATTTGGAGTCAGACACCTTATGCCCTGCCTGTACAGTGTCGATTATGACTCACATTAAACTCAAGTATCCAAGGAACCGCTCCACAAGTTAATGGGTCCAGTGCAGTACTGTACGGCCGATTTGCTTTGGCGCACGGTTCGGTTCATTCTACAAAATCCTCAGTTCCTCGCTATGCAAGGTCAGTGAGACAGTTATATATTATGCCACCGCCATACACCGATCGACAGAATGCATGGTCCATATAAAAAGGGCGCCTGTGATATAGAATTGCGTACACATATTGTTATCAACCAATCAAATCACCCGTCGCAGCGTTCAATCGCTAAAATAAAACTCCACTAGCCACTCGATAAAACGGAGGTCTCCACCAGCCACTCGATAAAATGGAGGCAGCGGACGAGGAGTCCTCGCAGACCCCACCACCCGCGACAGTATTGCAGGAGGCAGAGGAGGTTGCCACCACAGGCCGTCACTAGTGCATTTAACAAGGCACTTAAAACCATTTTTTAGTGCAAATACAGGTGCTCTCTATCTTTTACCAAAATCGTTATTAATTCGTTCTCACATAACCAGTCTACACACGCAGGACAGACTTTGCACCTGCGGGAAAGTGGTTCATGCATGTACAGTAACAGGAATTTTAGGATGGATGTGAAATGCTGTTGTCTCCGGATACATGTTCCTGCATTGGTGTACGCTTCCTACGAGAATCGTAAAGCTCTAGAGCACAAGTTCGTCAAGCCTAAGAAGCTCAGTGTCTCTGAAGAAAAAGAGAAAAACGAATGACGGTGCTGCGGTGACGACTTCCAAGCATAACAAGTCAAATGCCGCCCCTTTTTTTGCCTATCATTGATCTGTGCTCTGAATGAGAGTACCAATGTCGTTGGTCCATACTGTATTCATTGGCAATGATGTCTGGCATCATCATTTTTTCACAGTATCAAATTTTACAAGATGTCTTCAAGCTTTACCTTTGCAAAAAGAAAGCATTTTTCAAGAAACATAAATTTTAACCGGTAATTCTGAGATTGGATTCCACCTTTACAGCCGGAAGATGTGGATCAGGCTAAACAGATTAGCACTCTCTCATTTGACAAGGGACCTTCACAACTGAATTATCCATCAAAGTACTGCTGTACCATGCATCGCCGCCACTTATTACTCCTGACCGTGGTCGTCTTGTTTGCAAGCGCAAATGCTGTTAAACAGGTCGAAATGTCTGCTAAGCGGACTCTGCGGAGTAACGAGGAGCGAGCGTTTAGCACTGGAGTCGCCGAGGGCCTGTCGAACTGGTTGTCGAGGGCTGCGCCAAAACTCCTGCTGACTGACAATGAACTGAAGCACCTGGCGATGAAAGTGACGTCCACAGATGAAGTGTTCAAGATGCTCAAGCTGGACGGCGGCCTGGACGGAATCCTGAGGAATCCCAACTTGAAAGCGTTTGCCACTTACATCCGCATGGTCGACGCGACGAATCCAGACCAAGTGCTGATTACGACATTGATCAATCGGTACGGAGACGAAACTCTCGCAAAGTTTCTCTTTGAGGCCAAAGAGGTCAAGAAGACTGAGGAAATTGCTAAGAATCTGCAAGCTGCGCAGTTCATCAAGTGGTTTGATGAGGGGAAAACAGCAAACCAGGTCTTCGACTTACTCCAGCTCAAGCACATTACAGCGTACGAGGATAAATTCCACAAAATTTGGTGGGAGTACGTTGTTGCGCGCGCCCATTTAGCGAGTAAGTTAAAGAAACCATTGCCGGTCGAGCTTTAACAACGTAGATGCAAATAGAATCGCAGCGACGTAAAGAGTACGTTCGTGCGCACACCCATTTAACGAGCAACCACTACCCGTCGAGATGTAAATGCTAGCAGAACCTCAGAAATATAAAACCATAATGCTTGAGCCACTGCTGGGGATCTAAAGCTATTCAGCAACCATGTCCTGCAGCATTCGATACGTATACACTGTACATACTGTAAGCATGCAAGTGCAGCCCTTGAATAATCGCCCGTCAACGGATCTCCAGCTTCCCTTCGACCAAGAAGGCTGCGAAGACATGCGGTTCTTCTGCGTTGTATTCCTAACGGACGGGCAAGTGTCGATACTGCACGAGGACAATCGAAATTGAGCAACTCTGACTATCCAACAGTTGTTCGTTCCATTGCCAATTCCGCCTACACTCAAGACACGAGGCTGCTAAGAACCGATGCGACAAAATACGATGAAGATGAAGAGAGAGCGATAGCGCTTCCTTCCGGACTGTCGAATGTTTTTTCAAAGATCAAGAACTGGTTCTCGAATTTCATCTCGAAAATCAAACTTTCGTTCGGCGAGAAGCGGAAACTCAACGCATGGCTGAAGCAAGGTAAAACGCCAGACGAAGTGTTCGAGATCCTCAAACTCGATAAAGGGACCAAAGGGCTTTTGGGCAGCCAGAACTTACGAACTTGGAGTGTGTTCATGACCATGTACAACAAGAAGAACCCGACCAAAATGGTGAATATGCTCGGGACGCTCACCAAATACTACGGGAATGAAGCTGTCGCTGTGCTGCTGGAGACGTCACGTCAAGGCAAAACGCGGTCGCTTGCGAATAGGTTGCAAACTCAGCAATTGACAGGTTGGGCTCAGAATGGATTAAACACGGACGTCATGTTCAATTTACTCCGAGTGGGTGAGGGGAATGTGAAGACGCTCGCTCAGAACAGAGCCTTGAACGTGTGGGTCTACTATTTCAGGCAAATGAATTTCTACAATAATGGCTGGGAAGCAGAGCTGACGAAGAAGTTGCTGACAGTCTACGATGATATTCCAATGGCGAAGGCGTTTGCAGTTGCGAAAACCGACACGGGAACGAGATATATAGCGTCTCAACTGCAGCGTTTCCAGTTCAAGAAGTGGCTAGCAGATAAACTTACGCCGGCAGCTCTCCTTGAAAAACTCAAGATGGATAAGACCAAATTATCCTTCGAGCCGACCGTCGAGGTCTACGTCGCCTACAGTGCATTCTACAAGGCGTACTCCAAGGCAGTCCGATAAGTGTACTATGGTTTGGAGTACTAAACATAAGCGGTAGAATCTTTTGCGACTACTCGCTGGTTGGCAAGATGTCGGAGTGTGAAGCTGTTGTTGTTGCTGCTGTTGAAGCTGTAGGGAAGCCGCCAGTCATTAAGAATCTTCCAGAAGTGCGGGTGTTGGCTCTACGTGCTATTATCCCCAACTACCGAGCGCAAAGGACATTGTGGGATCAAGTTCTAGTATTTGCCAGAGCTCAAGGTCTCGCCATCGCTGGGCCTTGTTTGACTATCTACTATGACGAAGGCTACAAGGAGAAAGATGTCGACGCTGAAGTGTGTCTCCCTATCGCCAACGATGCTCATGTAGATGAAGACGCGGTAGCGACAGCGTCAATTGTTCATCGTACACTGCCGATTGTCCCCCGAGCTGCCTCACTGGTTCATCTTGGGTCGTACGATACTCTGAACCCTTCGTACAGGAAACTCTACGAATGGATCGGTAAACAAGGACTTCGTCCGAATGCGCCGGTGCGAGAGGTTTACCTCCGCATGAACATTGAAGACACAAGCGAGGAATCTTTCGTGACGGAGATCCAGCAGCCTATTGCATAAAGCAGAAAGCTTTCAACTCAAGATCATTGAAAAAAGGCAGTAGGAATTTCTCAAAATGCACACTGTCCTCTCACTTCCAGAGATCATTTCCCCTTCTTTCAGGCAATTGGTTGCTGTATCTCCGTCACACTCTGCTTGTCTTCCTCCTCGTTGCCAGTAGGTCTCTTCACGTACACTTCACGCGAAGGCCCAGCAGGAGTGAGCTTCTCAGAGCCAAGCCAGTCGAAAAATGTCTGATAGGCACCTGAAGAGCGACGATGGACAGGACATTGTGGTTGCGATGGATCCTGTGAATTCCAGCATTTCAACCAAGACATGGAGCTAATCGACTCAAGGTCGAAACAGACTCAAGACGAAGGTTCTCCACCACTAATCTTACACTTGCTACTCATGTGGTAAGTTTTAGTTCAAGACTTTCACTAGGTTTAAACAAAAAAATACCAGTCAAGTGTGAGGACTTTCCATTCCAACAATAGGCAGGCAACAATCTTCTCGATTTAGCTGCTAGATGTACCGTTCATCTGGTCTGAGGGGCAGCTTTGGTGAGTCTGTCATTCTGTCGTTGTTGATCTGGCGAATAATTGAGCGATGCCATCGTCTCCGACGAAGCTTCGAGGTCCCACCGTGACGACGTCACTCGAACGCCAAGATGTGGGGCAGTTCCGATCCATTTCAGTCAGTGATGTGACCAACCTGGACGACAACACGGACATCGAGGTGATCAGCACTGTCGAAGAAGAAGAAGTTCCTCACAATTCTCGTCGAGAGGAGGAGCAGCCCATGACCAGAGACAAGCGACTTGCCATCAAGCAGTTGGAACGCTGGCGTGTGGCCATGAACAAAAGATCCAAGAAACTCCGTCGGAGTAGTCTCAAATGGAACGCCAAGACCCAGGCATTCGACGATGAGGTTGAGTTCGACAATCTTTTCGGCACCAGCAGCACCTTTGGGCAAGAGGTACAATCTCAATCCTCTCAATCTATTGCAATACAATCTTGTCAACTAACGAATGTCCTTCGTAGTTGCAAGTAGTGAGCTACCCATGGCCGATCTGGGTCTTTGGTGTGTTGATCATGCTCGGAGCTTCAGTCTTCGTCCACAGTGTGCACAGTCAGAGAGATGATGACGACAATCCGCACCACTCGAACTCGAACTGGTGGAAATATCTCGTGGCAGTGGCAATCTACATCTTGGGCTTCGCTCTCATCGCTAACGGCCGAGTAGAGACCTTCTACATGAACAAAGAGCTGTCCAGACTCTCAGTTCGCTCGAACAAACCGCTGTGCTTGGGTGCACGCTATATTCGCTCAGTAGAGCGAGATATGCGTCACATTACCAATATCCGAGTGGAGGCTACGGGTGAATACAGTGGCGACGTGGACACTCGATCGTACAAAGTCTACTTCGATTTCGACGATGGTTCGCACGTTTCAGCTCTTGAGAGTCGTTCCAAGCAGAAAACGATGCGTCGATGCCGTCATATCAAGGCGTTTGCTGCTTCCTGCCCTCCACCTATTGCCCCACTTCGATCAGCTTCGGAACAATTTTCTCCAGTGATGAAAATGGCTCCGGGCTCTCCGTTGCGCCACACTGCCACTTCACCAGGCAAGCTGAGCCTCGAGTAACTTTCTGATCTTTATGAACATCTAAGCAGCAAACAGTAAGGCAAAAGCTAACATCAAAGCTGTTCAGTTTATTGTTTTTGTGTGGAAATCATCGGCAATAGATTGCCCCCCTCTCAAAACGTCCTCGCTACTTCCTATACTATTCATCTATGTCCCGCCTCGCCACGCAAGCAGCAATATGGTTGCTTCAGCGCGTTAATCACTTGAGATCCTTGGGCTCTTTGAACATCACCACAACACACGTCACATTATCCGTCGAGCGTTGGTGGAAGATTGCATACTCGATGATAGCCTGAGAAAACAAGTATAGGTCAGTTTGCTATCACAAAAACAACCAATATTCAATCAAAATCGTACCTCCACTGCGCGCTGAACATCTCCAAGTTGTGCGATCTTCTTCCGCATAAAATCAACAGCCTCTTGGTCCTTCAGCACGTCGTATAGCCCGTCACTAGCGAGCATAACGAACTCACAGTCGTTCGTAAGCTCCGTGATTGTAATTTCCGGCGTGGGGATCACTAATGGGCCCTTCAGGATGTCGTTCGGGTTCACAGGCAACTCCTGCGAGTCGTAATCACTACGTGGCTTCGAGTCCACGTCCTCTTTTGGCGGCTCAGGCAAGTCAAATGTCTTGAACGGTGCGTCACCGAACGCGCGAGACACAGCAAGCTCGCCCATAATACGCCCGTGAATCACAAAGCCTCCAGTGTCGCGGATACGCTGGGCCTCATCAGGTCGACTCGGCTTGTGGTCATTCGATAGACGTTCAGCCTTACCACCACGGCTCAGAACTGTCCGTGAGTCTCCGACATTCGATACGAACATGTACTTGCCAGCAACAAAGACGGTAGTAGCCGTACTACCAGCTTGGGGTCGCTCTGATTCGTTCAGGAACTCTTCGTCCGTGCGTTCGAAGGCTTCCGTGAGCCGCTTTGTGATCATCGACTGCATTTCCTCCGGCGACTTGTTAATTAAAGGCTTCAGCTCTGTTTTCTTCATAAAGAACGCGTCGATGATGTTATGATGCAGAATGTCCCCCAAATACGATGAGGCCTCTTCGCCTCCGTGACCATCATAGACTGCAAAGTATGACTGTGGATGCATCCCCAAGCGGCTCAGAGATTCAATGCACAGGTCCTGAATGATAGTGTGCGCGTCTTCCATGTGCTTTCGGGCACCCATATCAGCATGCGCTCCAAAGTCAAAGCGGTTGACTGTCAAACACGTCTGCGCCACCAAGAGATCGTCTCCAATTTCAAGTCGGTACGGCTCCTGGTAGCTCCCCACGAGCTTCATGAACGTACCATTGGTCGAATTCAAGTCCACAAGATAAAACTGATTCGTCAGTTCATCAAACCAAATGGCTGCGTGCTTGCGTGACAGTTCTCCATCTCCAGTATGGATCTTATTATCAGCCGATCGCCCAATGCCAGCACCTTCACGTCCAATAGAGAACTGCGTTCCTGCTAATTTACCACTCAAAGCCGACACCTCCAGCGTCTGCGAAGCTTCATGGAATGCTGTGACCATGAAATCCGATTTTCCCACACGGAATGCCACGTGAGGCTCCAATGGCCACTGCATCCGGTCTTCAGCGTCATCTTCTTCCCCACCACCAACTGGACTTAGTCGAACGAATGTGTCACTGGCATTATCCCCATTGGCCAAATAAAACCTTCCTCCGTTGTACAGCACGCGAGCGTGATCTTTTCCATTGAGAAGCTTGTCAGCTGGGATACTGGCCACATTGTCAGCAGTTCTGCCAATGCCTCCCCCATTTGTGTCAAATCGAAAACTGGTAACGGCGTCTTCCTCGGAAAAAGCCGTCATTTTCAACACGACGTGGGTCCACTTTTGTTCCAAATAAGGAGGGAATCCATCTTCGTCCACTTCTCCCGCTCCTCCACTCACGGGAGGGGACGAAGTGGACGATCCCGACTTCGGCCCCGACTTAATAGGCGAAGGAGGAGGCTCCACGGCATTTTCATCCACTGGTTCAGCCAAAGCCGTCTCAAAATTTTCATCTTGGCTGTGGGCTTTGCTACTGGGCGCACTTTTGCTTTTGCCTCTGCTTCTGGTGCCGTTGCTGTTGCTGTGGCCGTTCCGAGCCGTGGAATATCCTCCCGCACTGCTCGTATTGGAGCGAAGAAGGCGGTTAACCCCTGAAGTGCGTGCTCGTACGAAAGATGTCGCCTTGCGGTTGTCAGACACTACAAAAAGAGTCAAAAGTTAGTCTACACCATAGTAAAAAGCGGTTTTTTAAACCATACCAGGAGGTTCCAACCGCAAAGTGGACGAGCGTCGGCGGTCTACGTCATTGTCATGTTTCCTTGCCACTAGTACAATAAAAACGTTAGTACTAGCTTAAAACTTGGTCTTTTGCTACTATATTGCCGCCACCTTTGTTCTTGAGCGTCTGAATGTCCTGCCCGTCCGACATTTTTGTCTGGTTTTATCCGAATGAAATTCTTTTTTTTTTCCTGCTTGTGGTCGCTTTTCCTGCTGCTTTCTCTGTCGATTTCTTCTGCCCTGGACGCGGGAAACGGATGGAAGTGATGTTGTACGCCACTAGGGACTTCCCTGGGCACGAGGAGACCAGCAAATACGTAGGGGGCGATGCGATGCGGTCGCGAAGTCTCTGCCGCCGGCTCCTCGTGAAAAAAAGATGGTAAATTGGTGTGCAGGACTTCAATATGTATTCGATTTGACAGTGAATGGCTACATTTGATTGCACTATGTTACTGTACCCTCATTTTTTGCGGTAGAAAAAAACATGTCAGCTCATGGTTGTTGTTTGCGGCCAACATCTGCCAAGGTGTTGACCTTTGACGTGCTTTTATCCGAGATGCGTGTCTTTAAGACGAAGTTGTTGATACTGGTGTCGTTATGACAGCGGTCAATAGCTTCAACTTGTGGCAAGACCCGAAACTTAACTGTTTTTTTTTCTAGTAGATCGTACTACGATCTACTAGAAAAAAAAACACTACGATTCGTAGTGCAGTACTGCATCAAAGCTGAAGATGCAGCAGAGAACAAGTGTTTGTCGCGTTCGCCAAGAGAACACCAAACACCTAAAAATCCACAGATAAAATTATACAGGATATGATAATTTTAAATGTAGCCACCCTGGACTCGGATTGGATAAAAATCGGACGGAAGAGTGACGTCAGACGATGAAATAATGAACCATGTTGCCATAAATTAGTTTCCATTCATTCCGACGCGACTTCCTCCGAAGGGTAAAAGTTTAAGCAGGAGAAATACTTCTCAGAAGCTCCATCCCTCCATTTGAATTCGCTGGCGAACTGCTGGCATTTTTCCGTCGTCGGGAACTGGAAATGATGCACCTTGCATCATTTCTTGGAATCCGATTTGCCACCACCTAACTTGACTTGACTTGGACTCTGGACGTAGTACTCTACTCTGTGCACTCAATAGTACGAGGCATCCGTGAATCGGGATTCCTTGCCCCGGTAGAACGAAGATGCGTCACTGTTGTCACTGTTCCCACGTTCGCGAGGAGCTACAGCTCTCTCGTATTCACTGAAGCCACTGCTCTGGAAACTTTTACCTCCAGCATATCTGCTGTCGTAGCCACTGCCGTTCGAATTGTAGCTCTTGCCGTTGCCGCTCTTGGTCGCAGCGAAACTTTTGGTGGCAGCGAAATCTCCCTGGTTACCCCCGTAGCCGCTCTCGTAACCGGTCGACATGCGGTATTCCGTGTACTCGGACTCCTGGAAGCGGTTCTTGCCCTCGTAGCCACTTGCAGCCGTTGAACGGGTGTCACTCGGGTGGAATCCCGACTCCGCCATGGACTGGTCCATTCCACTGGCTGCCGTGTCGACGCGGTTGCGTCCTGCAGAATTCCACTCGTTCGTCGCGTGTGACATATCCTGGATCGAGTCACCTTCAAAATCGCTCTCTTCTTCCGAGGACCCGGCCACATCGTTCTCGCCCTTACCTCGCATACCCGGGTACTTCTTGACGACTTGACTCGCTGCTGACGGATCGGCACTGTAGGTGCTTTGGCCGTAGAACGAGGACTGTGAAGTGTACTGCGAGTTGTACTGTGAGTTGTAGTTCGAGTACTGACTGCTAGCGTTGGATTGAGCCATAGGAGGCAGCGACATCTGAGAGTGAGCGAGCGCGATCTGACTCTGCGGCGTGAGCACGTCGAGGTTCGGGTCGTTGTAGTTGACTCTGCCTGCACTGTCGTGGCCACGATCGTGTCCGTACGGATCCTGGTCGTACTGATCGTTGTGCTGGTTGGGGTAGAAGTCGTCGCTGTACTCCATTGGCGACATGTTGTGGTTCTCGTGGTAGTTCGCAGCCAACGTCGACGACTGTGCTGTGCCCTTGGTGCCGTCGTGACGAGCCGTTCGTAGTACAGGGTCCATGTCATCGTCTTCGTCCTCGTCCTTGCTGTTCGTTTTGATGTAGACGAACACAGCGACGAGAATGACCAGTGCGACTGCGCCACCCATCATCAAACCAAGCAGCAACGTGTTCGACATGCCTGTTTTGTCGGCATTTGCAGAGTCTGTCATCACTGACGCACCTGAAGAAGAACCGGATGCCGACGCAGACGCGGACGTTGCGGAAGATGCAGACGACGGCGTGCTGTCCGTGGTCTTCGTAGAGTCGGTCGTACCTGAAGTTCCGGACGATGAGCTCTGCTTTACGGACGAAGAATTCTTCTTTGTCGAACTGGACGACTTGGACTTGGAGCTTCCACTCGACTCTGAATCTGAGCCCGACGCTGAGTCTACCGATGGTTTCTTTGTCTTGGGCTTCGTGGTCTTTGGTTTTGTCGTTTTCGTCGATGATCCAGACGAATCTGACGTTGACGCAGACTCGGAAGATGCTGATTCATCCGAGTTGGAATCATCGTCCGCCGTGTGAATACCGTTAGGCACGGGTGTCGTCTGTTCGAGGTAGGGAGATTTTGTGAAGATGGTTTTCTTCTTTTTCTTCGTAGTTGCAGTAGACCCAGAACTAGAAGTCTCTTCCTCTGACCCCGATGCCTCGGTTGTCCCGGAGTCCGACGCAGTTTCCGAGTCTAACGCTCCTTCATAAGTGGATGCTGCTTCACTGTCGCTCGTTGACGGAGGTTCCGTAGCTCGAGGAGTCTTCGTCGTCGCTGTGGGAGGTTTCGTCCGAGGGGCTTTCGTGGTTACCCTCGGGGTCGCTGTCGTTCTCCTTGGGGTCGTCTCGTCCGTCTCCGACGAATCCGACGGTGCATTCGTAATGGGGATCCACGTTCGCGTTGGCGTTCGCGCTGTCGGCGTCGGAGTTCGCTCAATGCCGAGGTCTGTACCTGAATCCGAAGTCGTCTCGGTGTCCCTGTCCAGACTCTGCATTGTATATACCTGCGCGTCCGCGAACGCCGCTATGAGCGTAAGCGCGGCCAGCGCCAGCTTAACCTGCATCGCTCTGCAGACCTGTGGAGCTTGAAGCTTCTTGAATAGGACCTGCTTTTAGCTAATCGAAAAGTGCTGCGCTGTCTCCTGCAATCAAAGTCTAATAGCGTCGCGGACAGCTCGTCCACCTAGAAATTGATGAGCACTTGACGCCGAATTGTCGGCGGAAATGCGGTTGTGGGGCGAATACGGCACTGGGTCTTCGGCAATAGGAGAGTCAGATGTAGGGGGTGGGCTTGGTTTCGCTCGACGCTCGCACTTGCTTCTGTACGCTGGTGATCGCCCAAAGTGATCGGCGAGCACAGCTGTGGGCGAGAAACGGAACGTCTGCCTCGATCGCTTTGGCAACTTGCATGCCAAATTATTGGCGACGGTGGGGCAACATGCACGGGCTGGGGCGGAACACACGGAATATCGCGAGATGAGAGTTCGGTGCGATACAAGCGCTTGCACACGGAACGATCGGCGCTGCGTCAACATGGCCGATAGGTTCGTGCCAGAATCAAGTGGGTCAAACACCAAAGTGACTTGTTGTTCGAGCACTTTTGTCGGTTGGTTCATTCCTGTGTGTGAGACCAGCATGACCCAATTGCAGTACCGTATTTGAGATCTCATAGTTCAGAGAGATCTCATAGTTCGCACCGTGTAATAGCCAATCAGCAACGTTGTTCAGTCCACATCAGCAATTGAGATCTCATAATTCGTAGCGTAAAAATAGGTCAAAACTCTCAAAAACAGGGCGCTCACTTCGAGAAAAGCACCATGGGGCCGCGGCCGGAAGGAAGGAAGGACGAGGACGACGGGCATCGGTAAAGCTCCTAAGCAATTCAAACGTGGTGCAGTATCGTACGAGCACAAACTACGAGTAATAGAGTTCCATGATGCAGTAGTGTTAGAGACGTGTCAGTACCTGTACGGCTCTCGTACATTTTACAACAATACAACTTCAAAAACCTGGGGTCTGAACTATGAGATCTCAAATACGGTACATGTGTACCACATGCTGACTACGTTGCAGTGCCATCTGCGCTCGAAGCAGCGTATGGTCTGGAAGCTGCTTAGGCAACGATGTTCACGGTACCGTATTTGAGATCTCATAGTTCAGAGAGATCTCATAGTTCGCACCGTGTAATAGCCAATCAGCAACGTTCTTTAGTCCACACAGCAATTGAGATCTCATAATTCGTAGCGTAAAAATAGGTCAAAACTCTCAAAAACAGGGCGCTCACTTCGAGAAAAGCACCATGGGGCCGCGGCCGGAAGGAAGGAAGGACGAGGACGACGGGCATCGGTAAAGCTCCTAAGCAATTCAAACGTGGTGCAGTATCGTACGAGCACAAACTACGAGTAATAGAGTTCCATGATGCAGTAGTGTTAGAGACGTGTCAGTACCTGTACGGCTCTCGTACATTTTACAACAATACAACTTCAAAAACCTGGGGTCTGAACTATGAGATCTCAAATACGGTAGTGCGTCGGATGAGGAAGCACCTCGGTGTCTGTACATCATCCTTACATGTGAACTTTCAGGTAGGACTCGTCTTGAGTTGTCGTCTCGAGGGGGTCGATAGCCACAAAGGACAGCAAGGAATCGAGATTTGAACCCCAAAGCCCGACGCATTGTCGCCATATTCATGTTCAGGTATATTACGTACACATCCATGTGGTCTTGAGTTACTACAAAACGTTCTGGAGGAGGTAATCGACATGTACAACGCTGTTGTATCGAAGGGAGAGGCGGAATTATTGGCCTGGCAATGGAGTTTGCACAGCGTTCGTTTGACAGAACCCGGCTCGAATAATCTGGTATTACCTTCGCTGCGTTGTCAATGACAACTTGTCAAATCTATCCGCTATAGCTCGTAGCGGAGCCTCCAAAGAGTAGCTCTCGCATGTGCATTCCGATTCCCCCACGTTGTCTTCGCGTTTCTAAATCCATGAAACGAGCGAGTCGTTGCACGACCACCGGAAGCTTAAGGCGCTGCTGAGGATCAAAGCAGCACATTTGGCGTATGAGATCCCAGTGGGCGTCGTCTTCGAATCCCTTGGGCCTAGGAGGCAGCACTCCTCGTCGTACGTGGAAACGTACAGCTGCATCAGGCATTCGAGGTCCCCAAGGGAATTCTCCACTGATAGCCTGAAGAATGCACATGCCGAAAGAGTACACGTCCGACTCGAAGCTGGGTGCAGCTCCAGCTAAACATTCAGGCGCCTTCCACCGCTGAGCACCCACAACAGACGAGTTAGTACTCCACTCCTGCTCCTTGTCAACGTACCGACGAATAGTGCTGAGCCCAAAATCCGTGAGTTTGGCCGTCCCGTCGGCAGCTACGAGGATGTTGTCACACTTAAGATCACCGTGCACGATACTGTGTTGGTGAAGGTATTGTAGACCGAGAGCGCTTTGACGAAGCTTTTGCCAGGCTTCGCAGCGCTTGTAACTGGCTGCGCTTTCGACCGAGAAACCGGTACTTGATCCGTTCGATGAACTTCTACTGAATCCACTGGTGTTTCCGCTGGTCGTTGATGTAGATTTGCTCATGAAGCTGGTTGTGCCAACGCTAACTCCTCCGACAGCATCGTAACGATGTAGATACACGTCGAGACGTCCGTTACGTGCAGGTTCGCAAACGAAGAATGGTTGTCCACCAACATGGCAGCCGCCGTAGAGCTTGACCACGTACGGGTGGTTGAGTCGAAACCAGATACTTAATTCTCGGTAGAAAACAGCACTCGACTGCAATTCCACGTCGCTCGTCGACGTCATAGGCCTGAGCTTCTTGATGACGATGGGCGTACCGAGCCACGTCCCCATATGAACAGAAGCAAAGGCGCCTTGACCTAACGATTCGTGCGAATCGAATTCGACTTCATAAGGTGGAATGAACCATCTCGGAGGTCGCCAGAGATGATACTGTAAATGTCCGACCGGAGACGTTGGAGCGTCAGAGAGTCGACGAGAAATGTCGATGCAAGTCGAGTCAATAGCTTCGACCTGTGCGGCTGTGTAACTAGTGCGATGTCGCGTCATCTCAAAACGCAGGAACGCAAGCAGTTCTTCTCGATCGTGAGTTTCCTTCAGCTCGTCAAGCAGCAAATCAACTGCTTGCGGTGTCATCAATGTCCACGCGTTGCTCTGCGTCTGCCGAGCTCGATTTGAAAGCCACTGCCGTTTCCAGTCGTGAATTTCCCGTTTCTCTGGTGACGGCTCTAACAGTTGAAGTTTGCCCAGTAATTCGTCGAGTTCCTTATGAAAAGAAAACTTGTCATCCGTACGTTGACGAGTTGCCGCAATCTGTGCAATTCGCTTGCCCGTGCCGTTAACGTTAACATCCACATGAACGAAAAACTGCGTCAGAACATCCGTGAAACTAGCCACAATTTCAGGAACGTCACTGCTGCCAACATGCTCTTGGTCAATTCTTGCTTCAGCCACGCATAAGCGTTTATAGATATCTTCCATTCGCAATACAATTCGAGAATTCAAGTCGTTGTCGGTACTTGCTTCAGAATTGGTACCAGTAGATGTCTGTACGTGGGATTTGAGCACATTCAACGCCTGAGAAATCGACAAAGCTTGTCCTTCCCCTGGCACCACGCAGTCTGCAATTGTTACTGGAGCTACTGTAAGCTCTTCATCATCGAAATGCTTTACCATTTCCTCAGTTTCCTTGGATTGACTTCCAGCATCTTCTTTCTTTGCTAGTTCTCCAAGCTGCTGTACGACATAAGTGATTGGTGGTCGCAACTCTGGCTGCCACGCACACATTTTCGTTACCAGTTCCCACGCATCTTCATCGACTTGGCTCGGAAGTACATTAACCGGCAACGACTCATCCTCAGCCGGAATAGGATCGAAGCTTTCACCTCTGACACACATTAGCATCTCAAGAATGATCACCCCAAAGCTATAGATATCTGATGTCAATGATGGAGGCCCCGGTAACTTATCATTTTTCCTCCGCTCTGGAGCCAGCCAACGCGTTTGTAGTTCCTCGGTACTGGATTTGGAGGTTCGAAGCAATCGTGGGCCGTGCAAGGACACTAGCTGAAGCCCGTTAAGCTTCGCAACGTCCATCATCTTTTCTTCGTTGACAACCCTCTTCGTTTTCCTACCACGGCCTTTCCTTCTGCCCACACTCGAACATTTTTCCACCACAACGACAATATTGTCACTACATAACTCCTCGTGAACAACATCGCGTTCATGAAGGTACTGTAGCCCCAATCCAGTCTCGTAAAGTAATCGCCACAAATGAGGAGGAGCTTTAGCGGATAAACCATTCGAAACGGTGAGGTGCTGGTATCTTGAAATGTACTCCTTGAGCGAACCTCCTCGAGCTCGCTCACACACAAAGAAAGGTGTAGACCCAACATGATATGCACCAAAGAGCTCGACCACATGCGGATGAACGAGTTCCGACCAAATATCTGCGCGTCGTAGAACAACTTCACACGATCTCGCCTTGTTCTGTTCAAAATTGAACGGTTGAACCTTGTGTATAGCAACTCGAACGCCTTCCCACCAGCTTTCGTCCCGTACTTCATACGGTGACACGAACCATTCAGGTACTGATGCCAGTACTGTTCCGACTTGGCGAGTGCATATATCGAAAGTGCGCACCACTAAGTCCATCTGGGCATCAGAGAACGCGTATCGAAAGTTGTCAAGCTCGTGCTTCATTAGAGTCATAGCCTCCACGGCAACACCAGGTTTTAGAAAATCCAGACTATCGAGGAAGCCGTGGTAAGATACCACCAAATCGTTGCAGTCGTATTCCCACTGGAGTTCCCAATCTTCCCCACTTCGACTTGAAGACTCCCCAGAAAGCTTCAGCTCAGGAATTAAAGTCTCGTTGTCAAATTCAGCAAGAAGCGCGTCTAACTGGTGATGGATCTGGCGGATTTCATCCGTAAAACGGCGTGCGTGGGCGATTTTAAGTAACTCACGCTCACCATTAGCAGGCAAGTAGTCTCTCGTGAGGTAACGCATGCTCCGTAGCAAGAATTCAGTGCGTGTTTGCCAGTTGAACTCTGCATTCTCCCCGTCAGCGAAGCTGATTCCCTCATCCCAAAGCCGAGAAAGAACTCGCTCCAGTCGTACAAGTACACGCGCACACATCACAACTCCTCGTTCCCGACATTGGCTTGCAGCTCGAAAAGCTGTCCACACATCAGGAGCATGTAGCAACAATTCAGGAAACTGCAGATCGTTCCATGGACGCTCGCGCTCCGCCAGATTCAACAGCACCCACACCACAGAATTCATATCCGGTCGGTCATTTGGATCGGAAGATGTCATTTCAGCAATGAGGTTATGAACAGTGTTATCAGCACGATTGGGTGGTTCTTCGTCCTCCTTAATGCTCAATAACACGTCAGGGGAATCTTCGATCACAAGTGAACTGGTAACTTCTAGGATAATCGTGCCAAATGCATACACATCGCTCTCCATAGTAGGCTCAACACTGTTAACAACATGGTGGTTATCAGGTATACAGGCACGCGGTTTCAACTTCGCTTTCCCATCCAGTCCAACCACCATACAGTCTGGACTAATTCCGCCGTGAACGAGACCCACACTATGAAGATATTGCAGTCCTCGAGCGACATCTAACAGTCGCTTCCACATCTTCCTAGTATCGCGGACGTTCTTCACGTACTCAAGCAGAGAAATGTGATCCCGCGTCGACTCGTAGACCAAGAATGGAGTACTCCCTACATGGCACGCCCCATGTAGCGTCACAACGTGAGGATTCACCACACCGAACCATTTTTCAGCAAATTGAACGCACTCTGCTGCCAAATCATCAACATTTTCGAGTGTAACTTTAAGGCCATTCCACTCGCCTTCTCCATTGTCTTGGATTTTCACCTCATATCTAGGTATAAACCAGTCTGCCACCACCACTTGGTTCTCATCAACAGTCTTTGATACTTCTTCAATAGCTTGATCCAGTAGTTCTTGTTCCTCCACTGGCATGAGATCTACCACTTCATTCTCTTCATTCTCCTCCAATTTCTTTCTCTCATACAGCAGAGATGTGAGCAGTTCTACTCTCTCATTCGGCCCCAAGAGCTCCAACTCTTGGTGTAACTTCTCCGACTGCTCTAAAAACCTCTGAAAGACCTGAATCTGCTCCTTATAGTCCCCCTGCCAATGTTTCTGCCAGTCCTGATCCTTATCTTCAGGTATTAAAGCATCGATCTGCAGATGCATCCAATGTACCTCTCGACTCGTCCTGGGGGCCTCCAATAGCTGCTGCAGGACAATTTTCACTTCATTTCCACTACGATTTATATCCTGGAGACCTCCAAACCCTGATAGACCCTTCAGTTGTTGAATAAGAGCCGTAAAAACCGTCTCCTGGTGTCTACGGCGGCTTGTCACGTCTAAAAACTGGGGCATTTCGCTCTCTTCATCGCCCAAATCCTCTTTGTGAGTCGTTAAAAATGTATCCAACGCCTGAAGACGCGGGATGAGGCTTTGGAAAACGACGTTGGTGCCACTGGAACATGAAGAGAATAGAGACGACAGAACATGCAGGTCTGAGGACGTTGAGGGAGGCGAGAGTACACGCATGGACGATCCAGAGGAAGCAGCCATGTCTAATACGTTGTACCTTAACCCTAATAGCAAAGTAACGTAAGTTAGAATACCGAATAGTACGCGGTGTTCAATTGTTTTTAAACGCCCTCTTCAACCAACTAGGGTGTATTTGATGGGCGTTCAATTCGTAGGGAGCTCTATTATTGTTGAGTAATAAAAACAACGAACAATGAATGGATTTAGTGTTATGTTCTTCGAGAGCTACTCATCTCATCGAGCGAGTCCAGAAGCTTGTTGGAGCTGTCGCCGCCACTGCCACAAGCACGTCATCGGTGAGATTGGTGCGACGGCGCAGGCTCAGACCGTTTCGCTTCATGAACAAAGAGACCCAAGGATCCGAAGCCGCAAACCGAATTGGGCGCTCTTCCTCCTCCTCCTCGGTTCGGCTTTCGTGAAAGAGGTGGCGAGCTTGGGCAGCGATCCAATCACGAGTCACCTTCTCCTTGTTCAAGCGTAGATCGTAGATCATCTCGACGAGAGTATCCTCTGCCTCTCCTAAGACAGGACACCGCCCAGCACCCTCAAGACGCCGGCGGCTCCCGAACGCAGCCCAAATCTCCTCCCGTTTACGCCACCAGTCGCGGAAGCTTGCGGCCGAAATCCGCCACCCACGCCCTCGAAAATGAGGCTCCGCTCGACTCGGCACCCCGCCACCCTCCGTCGCGGTCCAGTCAACTGCTTGTTTTTATGCTGAGCTCCTAGGGATGTTTTGGGCTGTGATTGGAATGCCATTCGGAATGCCAAACCATAAATAGAACGCGTTTGGAATGCGGCTGAAAACAATGAGATCGCAATTTTCGTGCACGGGGCGTCTCGTTCTCGTAATTGAGGGCTTCTTACAGCAGCAATATAACTAAACGAACGTATTGAAAGCATACTAGATTAAATTAAAGCAAAATTATCCTCTCGAGACGCATAGATCACCTTCAAATGCGTTCATTCTTGCGAGCCGGGATAGTCAAAACTCGTATCGACGTAGCCAGCGTTGCTCTTAGTTTCTCCGTCCCGGTCCTCATCGGATTCTTCTTCATCGTCACTGGAGCTCGAACTAGCATCGTTCTCGTCCGATATCGCCAATGGTTCTCCTTCATCATCGCTGTTGTTGCCACCTTCCTTTCTTTTTAACGCCACCCCATCAAATACAATTTCCGGAATGGATGTGTTATCGTCGCAATTGGAGGACTTGAACACGAGTTTGCGAACCTTTTCCGTTTTAAGCCTGTTTCGCCGGTCCGAATGGATAAACTTGTGAATGCTCCAACTTCGTTCTGTAGCCGCTGACGATGTTGGCATCGTGAAAATACGTCTGGCTATCTCAAACAAATGCGGGTAGTCGTCACGATTAGTTCCCCACCACTGTAGAGGCTCCGACATGGCTGCTTCTTCGCGGTCCTCGATCGACCAATCCCGTTTACGATTCATAAAACTCTCAGCCTCTCGACGTAAGTACTTGATCTCTTCTGCAGAGTACCCCAGGCGTCTAGCGACCATGCTGATCTCTCTCAATGTATTTTTGCGATCACCATTCTCAAAATCGGTTGTGCTCTTGGTTTGATCAAGCATGAATGCAATTCCCATCGTGTCGGTGTGCAAACACTTCCACCTCTTTTTGATAGCAGCCAAAATACCCTGTGCCGTCTCCGCCAAAACATTGGGGTTGCAATAGATAGGGTCCCGAAGTAGCTCCACAAACTTCCAGTACACCATCGAAATGCAGCACCCGTCACTCTCGAACAGTGCAATACCCTTAATGATGGGTTCCAGCAGCTTCATCACTCTCTTTCCTTGCTTCCAAAAGTTTTCATCTTTCACAAGTGCCTCCATACGTTGGTACTCAAGTGTTATTGTGGACTTGCACTTTTTCCGCTGCTTCCGTCGACGTGACTCGCATTCCTTGGGCCTACCAAACTGCTCCATAAACCGACCATCATTAAAAACCGTTGTGATGGCCTCTTTGTTGTAGATCACGCTCGCGATGCAGTTATAATTGGAGTACCAGCGGGTCTCAAAACAGTTGGACTCGACAGTGGTCGACCCAGGCCAAACAAGTGGCACATGGAGTAACTGGACGTCTGGCGGCGCAGGACGAGTTTTGATGTCGCTAGGGCAAGAATCCAGGCGAGTATTGTTGAAGATGGCGGTCCAAGGGCTGCCAGTGAAGGCCAAGGGCGAGCAGTGCGACGGGTGTTGCTGTAGAACAAAATCGGTCAGTCAGTCAATGTTCATTCTGCAATTTACTCTGCATCAAACAAACCTCCTCTTCCTACGCTTCCAACTGGTTAAAAGTCGCACCTGCTCCATGTCGACTCGCCGCAACACTCAGTACCAAACCGCCGCGGCCGGTGACGATGACGCGCAAGACGCCGCCGCTGCTGCGCAGGCACCTCTGCCTCGAGCAGTCGTTGGAGGTGCGCCCGAGCCCGACGATGAGCCAAACCCCGCGACGAATGCTGCGGTGGGAGGAGACGACGGAACTGGGAAGAGGACCGGGAAAGTCGACCTGAGAAACGTGAAGGCAGACGCCTTTTCTGGCGCTGTCCCACCTGGAGTCTACGACTCCGGCGTCCGTGACTGGTGGGAGCAGTTCGCCGACCAAGTGGAAGACGCTCAAGTGCTCGCTGGGGAAGACTGGACGGAAAACGCGAAGAAGTCAGCGCTGTCTATCTTTCTTACGGGGTCGGCGCGCCGCTGGCTCCGGTCGTACAGGAAGGAGCACCCAAACGCAACTTTCGATGAAGCAGGCGACGCGCTCGTAGCGAGATTCCGCCCTAACCTTACTGACCAGGAAATCACGGCCAGGATCTACACCGAAGGGAAACGCGCGTCGGAGACATATCAAGATTATGCAGACCGACTGCTGCAAATGGCTGACGGACTTACAGGAGGAATCAGCAATGGAGCCAACGTACAGCACGCGCTGGGCACGTTTCTGCGACTGGCGTGGCCCCAGCGCAAGGATATCGTCCAGGCGTATGTTCGTGGGAAGACCGGTGCAGCTACCGTCGTTGTAATGGGTCTACCTAGACCTATTAGGTGGCGTACACGTGCGCTTACGTGTATGAGGAAGCGTGCAATTAGAATAGACTTAATTTAAGTATACTTATTTAAATAAGTATAATTAAATCAAATATAACTAAATTAAACTGCAAAATACCGTAAAATGAGAACTGTTATTGAATTTGGCATAAGCCAATTATGGACCTCCTAAAACTGTTTGTTATCTATTTCTAAAGGGTCTGCCAACGTGTGGTTGGCAGAAACTCTGCTCAGTGATTGGTAGAAATCCGTTACTTTCTACCAATAATATGCACAAATGCACACGAACCACCCAATAATGTGGTTCGCCCATGTATCCATTGGTGTGTACAGCACACCAAGGTCTGAGGCCCATTTCCAACCTCTAACAGTTATCCTAACTGTTAGAGTTACAAGTGGTACAACCACTTGTACGTGTAACCCCGTTACACCATCCCCCCGTTAAGATTCGACGTTTCGGTCTCGATACGTCAATCAACAGAACTTGACAAGACCGTCAAGTTCCCAAGAGAAACCCGAGTTCATTTCGCAATGGACTCGCCAACGCCCACGTCTCCGTCCGCTACTGCGGACGCACAAGCCTCACCTGCTGCCTCTGCAGCAGGAACAACGACCTCAGCAGTGCTCACTAGCACTGCTGCTTCCAGCGGTCCGACAGAGAAGCTCTCTGTCACCAAGTACCATGCTCTCCATAAGGAGAAGCATGAGAAGAAGAAGAAGTCTTCTTCTCTAGCAGAGATTAAGAATCCTGCTGTCCCTCTCAAAGAACTCTTTGGAGAGGACTACGAAGACATCCTCGACTACGAGGAGGATGTCGAGGAGGGAGAGGTTGATGTCAAGGCTCCCGCTCCCGTGTCTTCGTCCGAAGACACGTCAGACCCACCCGTGGGATCTCGACGACCTCGTGATGAGGCCTCGGACGCTTCAAGCTCGAAGTGTCCGCGCAGTGATGATGAAGCGTCCCCCATGTCGAGGGCGCTCACTGCCCCGCGCACTGATCCGCCAGTGCGCACACCATGGATGCCTACTGAGGCAGAAATCCATGACCGGTTCGGTGCTAGTTCACCACCGAACCCGATACTGTTGTACTCATGCAACAGTATCAACGACGACGACGTCGCCGCTAAGGTTGTCTTTGAGTCCGAGACTCAAAGACGCGACTACTATATCGGGCTCTTCCACGAGCTCCGATACTATGCAGCGAAGAAGGCTTCGCGCAAGAGCAAAGTGCCAGAGTGGCAGGCACTTTGTCAGTCGTGGAACGCCTTTGTTGAAAACTTCATCAAAGGCCCGAAGGCATATCGCGAGCGCGTTGCTGCGGCTCGCGATCGCTACTACACTTACACTACGCGTGGTAAGTGTGAACGCCTCCATGATCAGTCCATGGAAGCGGGGATCCCATGTGCCGTTCCCTTTGGCACACCCTGTCCGTGTTGCCCACCCTTGGCAACACGCCTTACCGAAAGTGATCTCCTGGGGTACACGGTCGTCCGTGTACCCGATCACATCAAGGAGCTTCGTGGTCGTATTGTGCCACGCGAAGCTCCGAGTGCTGTGGCTGACCGCAGCACTCCTCGTGCAGGGTTTAACCCTGCAAGTTATGGTGGGCTTCGTACGCCCTCACCATTTCCGGAACGTCCTCCATCAGGACGTTCCGCGGCTCTATGTATCTCGATGGGAGAAATCCTCTCCAACGAATACGAAAACGAACCCCTTGAGAGTTCGTTCTCTTATGAGCCACAATCCGCTCAACAATCCAGCGGATCGCTCCACGCGCGTCGCGCAACGGCGGCGGAGGGGGTGGGAACACTCCCTCCGCATGGTCAACGCTATGACCATGACGATCGTGCCCTGCACGATCGAGTTGCTGCGCTGGAGCAGACACAGAGCGCTGAGATAGCTGCTCTGAAGCAGGAGGCTCGTGTCCTCCGTGCTGAGGTCTGCGAGGCAGCTCAGACTGCCTCGAACCTCTCGTCCGGTCTTGGGACGAGAGTGAACCGATTGATCGACCGTGTCGACGGTCTCGAGAAGGCCTTCCAGGCCTCTCGCACTCCTCAGTCGGACTACCAACCCTAGGTAGTCCGTGCTGCACGTACGGCTTCAACCGCCCGACGTAGAAGGTCGGGTGGAGCCTCATGCTGGACGGTATGTCCAGCCGGTACGCGTTGCCGTGCCGTTCAAGTACTTTGAACGGCCCAATGAATCTTGGAGCAAGCTTGCTTGCTCCAAAGTCAGACACTGCATGTCTAGGTAGGTTTTGTGTAGCTAACAAAACTAATGAACCCTTTTCGAATTCATTTGTGTTGCCTCTACCAACAGTATCAGCGTTCAGCTTCTGTCGATCGACAGAAGCTGCGATAGCATCCTGGACAAACCGTATGACGGCTTGTCTTCGCTGGACAAAGTCTAGCGCACCCGAGCTGAATCCTTTCAGCTTGTCGCCTTGTCAGCAGCAGGCCCTGCCTGCTCGCTATCATCTCTCATGTCTGTGCCCGGCACAGACATCGCGCCTCGTTCCTGCTCGAACGAGACGTCGCACGCGTCACCGCAGCTGATAGTGTGCTGCTATCAGTTGCATTCTGCGGTTGTTCGGACGCAACCGTAGATCCTCCCCCACTTAAGGAGGAAGCTACCCCGCCGAGCATGCTCGGCAATCGTGGATGCCTCATGGCGTTCACGTAGAACGGTGTATGCCCTGTCGAGGCATGCACCGAGTTGTTGATGGCAAACTCTGCCATCGGCAAGCACTCGCTCCAATGCGGGAACGAGTGAGCGTAGCTCTTCAACGTGTCACCCAATACACGGTTGACACGTTCGGTCTGTCCGTCCGTCTGCGGATGATCCGCAGTCGACATTGATAACTGTGAACCAAGAAGTGTAAACACTTCTTGCCAGAACCGCGCTGTGAAGCGTGGATCACGGTCCGACACAATGTCGAGCGGCATGCCATGGTGTTTGAACACCATGTCAACAAACAGTCGCGCAGTCTGCGCGGCTGTAACAGTAGCCGGGACGGCAGCAAGATGAACCATCTTGCTGAATCGGTCCACAAAGACCACGATGCCCGTCCTCCGCTTGCTGTCAGGCGGAAGACCGAAGGCAAAGTCCATGGACATGGACTGCCAAATACCGACGGAGTCGGTAGTGATTGAAGAGGAGCCTGCGAGAACTGCGCAGGCTTCACGCGTTGACAAACCTCGCAAGCACGTACGTACTTGCGCACCCACTTGTACTGGTGGTGCCAGTAGAAGTCACGCGTGAGAAGAGTATATGTCTTCTCACGACCCGGATGCCCTGCCGTGGGGGCATCGTGATACTCGAACATGATCCTCAACCGGAGGTCATGATCATTCGGAACGACAATGCGATCCGCATTGTCGTCTACTGCACTGTACAACAGTAGGCCTTCGTGTACACGATAGCGGTGTACACGAGCTCGAAGATGAGGGGTTAGCTTCCGACGTGCCACGTCGGAAGGTGCTGCGAGGAACTCCAGCAGCCCCTTCGCGTCTGCATCCCTTGCATACGCGTTCTTCACGTCGTCAATCAACGTTGACGACGGCACACTTGTCCTCACGACGCCAACAGCGTTGGCGTCGACCGTCTCCGCATAGTCAGGTCGACGCGATAACGCGTCGGCCACTACATTGAGTCTTCCGGGTTTGTACTCCACCCGGAAGTTGTACTCCGCGAAGAAGGACAACCATCTCGCCATACGTTGCGAGATGTGCGGCGACTTAATCGCCGTACGCAATGATGCGTGGTCTGTATAGACCACGAACGGTCTACTCCCAAGTAGATACACTCGGAACTTTGCGAGTGCATACTTCATGGCAAGGAGCTCCTTGTCATGTACGGGATAGTTACGCTCAGCTGGCTTCAGCTGACGCGATTGATAGTAGACTACACGATCACGCCCTTCGTGATCGTGTTGCATCAATGCACATCCGATTGCAAAGTCGGATGCATCGCACACTCCGTGGAATGGACAATCTTTGTCCGCCACGGCCAAGATCGGCGCTTCAGTCAAGCCCTGCTTGACTGCACCGAATGCATCCTCGCACTCGGTCGTCCAAATCCACTCAGCTTCTTTCTTAAGAAGCTGTGACAACGGGCGAATCTTGCCCGCATAGTTGTCCACGTACTTGCACAAGTACGTGGCAAGCCCAAGGAACTGCCTCAGTTCCTTTACATTGGATGGCGTGGGCCATTCATTGATCACTCTGACCTTCTCTGGGTCAGGGCGCACGCCGTCTTTCCCCACGAGACACCCCAGCACGGGTATCTCGCTCGCCCCGAAGATACACTTCTTCAGGTTCGCATAGAGCTTATGTTTCCTCATAAGCTCTAGAGATGCACCTTGTGCATCTCAATGTCCGTCTTCCCGTTCACAGCCCGGCTGTGGACGAACACGTCGTCGAAGTAGCTCGGTGCGAAGTCGCGCACCGAGCGCAATAGATGTGTCACGCATCTATTGAACGTCGCAGGGGCGTTCTTAAGCCCCTGTGGCATGACGAGCCACTCCCAAAGCATACCGCTTGGAGTGCTTACCACAGTGAGAGGGATGTCCCTCTCACGCATGAGGATCTGATAGAATCCATCACGCAGATCTAGAGCACTGAAGATAGTGCTCAAGGCCATCGAATCGATGATAACATCTTTTCGCGGTATCGGCGTCTGCGCCGGTATCGTCGCATCGTTCAACTTGTTGTACGCATGAACGATGCGCCAGCCGCCCTGTGGTTTCTTCACACAGAACGTTGGAGCACTGTGCGGGGACTTTGACTCCCGCACTTGACCTGCAAGACGACGACTTTCAAAGAAGTCGTCGATCGCTTGCACTTGTTCACGCGGCAGTGGCCACTGCCGTGTAACACAGTACTTCGTGCCCGGCACGAGATCAATCTCGTGCTGTACGCCCTTATCCTTCGGAAGCTCCGAAGGAATCTCGTCCGGGAGTACATCCTTGTACTCCCGCAGAACTTCGTAGTAGGGACTCGAACTCAACGAGTCCCAACTCTGCTCTTCGAAGCGCTGCTTCTTAGTCTTCGCACTGAGGGAGTCATCACCCTCAGTGATCCCATCGACGACGAGCTGCTTCAGCTCTTCGGCTTCGCGATCCACTCTCTCGATATCCGAGAGAATGCAAATTTGTTCGATGCGTCCATCGTACAAGTCCCGCGCGAAGCGCTTCCAACTCATCGTTGGAAGTGCGGTCAACGCCGACGCACACGTCGGCGGATTCTCCAACCGCATCCTCTGGTACTGTAACCCAGTACCAGTACGTGTCAAGACGTTCAACGTCTCGACACTCGGTGTCTGCACTGCAGATACACCCGTCTCAGTCCCGGACTGAGACTCGCGCAGCTCCCTGAGCTTGCGCCGCGAAGATCTACCATGAAGCCCGGCTCCAGGTGCTCCACGTCCAAGGCATCGCACCTTGGACGGGACGTTATCGCAATCGTCAGCGGATTCCTTCCGCTGACTCGCACTATCAAGCCCTGCTTGAGTGCCGCTCATCGCGTGCAGCGCTGCTGCACGTGAGCACGCAGGTTGTTCGGGTGCTGGGCGTTTGCAACCGCCAGCACCTCCTGCCGCGCAGTCGGTTCCCTGAACCGCTGCGCCTCCATCCGCTCCCGGAGCGGATAAAGCAACCGCATCGTCGACTCCCGGAGTCGACGTGCTCTCGCTAGCTTCCTGCGCTAGCGAGTGTTCGCTTGTACACATATCGTCAGCTCCCAGAGCTGACGCACGTTCGCTAGTTCCCGGAACTAGCAGCGAACGTTCGCCTGTACACGCATCATCAGCTCCCGGAGCTGATGCACGATCGCTAGTTCCCAGAAATAGCAGCGACGCGCCAGTGGCGTCAGCTCCCAGAGCTGACGCACGCCTTTCGGTTCCCCGAATATTATTTGCTTCGTCAACTCCCAGAGTTGACGCGACGTCGTCGGCGCGACCCTTGGAGGCTTGAACTACCTCCAAGGATACCGGTAATACCGGTATTTTACCTTCTCTCAGGTGAATCGCATTCACCTGACCATCACTCATGTGACAAACATCATTCAGATGTTTACGCGTCAGGTGATTCACATTCACCTGACCATCACTCATGTGACCGCGACCCTTCGGCTCAGATTTCTGAGTCGACACATTTTCTCACAACGACTCCCGGAGTCGTTGATGGTCGCCGGCGGCGATCGGAGGCAGCGGCGGCCGCTGCTGCCTCAACTGGGGATCCACATGCACCGGCCGGTGCATGTGCAGCACTGACAGGGCCATCGCTCTCTGTCGCACATGTGTTGTTGAAGCGTACGAGCGTACGCTTCTCCCAGTTGATCACCGGGTCATGCCGTGCAAGCTACGGCATGCCTAATACCAAGTCGAACTTATCGTCTAGATCCAAGACGATAAGATCTTCTACAAACATCCTTCGTTTGTAAGAGAAGCGCACACGGACTACGCGCTTCTCAGTCCTCACGGTGGCACCTGTTGCCAACCGCACCTCCAACACGCCGCGAGGCGTGTCGGCCTCTTCGAAGTCAAACCTTCAAAGACTTCCCTGTCGAACAAAGTTGTTCGACGCGCCCGAGTCCACTAGGGCACGAAGAGAGTTCGCTCTCTTCGACATCACGTTCAGGATGACAAGGTTTGGCTTGTCATCTTGCAGCTTACAGCGAGAAACCTTCTCGCTGGGGGCAGCAGTCCTCATCGTCGCGTGTCCAAGCTCGACACGCGAGACTGCATCACCAGTAGGACGCCCCGCGCCTACTGGTCTTTGGCGTTTTTTTGAACGCCCGCCCGCTGTGCACTCGCGTGCATAGTGACCGATGTTACTACACTTGTAACATCGAACCTTGCTGTTCCTACGCTGCTGTTGACCAGCAGTCGTAGCACTCGAGAGGTCCATAGGTTCCGGACCTCCCGTCTTCACAACAGGACGCGCCGGCTTCGGCGCGTTCGCATGGAGTTTAGCTTGACGCCGGATAAACTCCTCTTGCATTGCAAGGCTGATCGTCTCCTCGAGAGTATTCGGATACTCTCGGAAGAGATATGTTTTGACGGGACCATCTCTTAGTCCCTTCATGAACGTGACGACCTTGGTCGCCTCGTCGATCGGGTTGGCCACTATGTTCGATACCAAGTATCGAGCACGCTGGGCAAAGGTGTGAACATCATCCTTGCCCTGTTGCAGATCGAGAAACTCTGCTCTCGATCTGAACTCGTTCTTCGGAGGCTCAAACGCAAGCTTGAGTTCCTCCTTGAACACCTCGTACGTGCTGAAGCACGTAGGATCCGAGAGTCGGCGCCCATAGGCCCAACTCCTCGCACGTCCGCCAAGACATGACATGGCGAACGCGACCTTCGACATCGGATCGACGATACGTCGAGCCGCAACGGCTGTGTCGAGTTCGACAAGCCACCGAAGGAGGGTCTCGTCCTCCTTCCCCGTGTAGGTACTCACGTGGAGTTTCAACGACTCCACGCGTGGCTTAAGGGAAGCCACCGAGGCAGCAACATCTCGTTGCTCCTTAACAATGTACCCAGAGCAACACCGTGTTGCTCTGTCGGCGATAGCGTACGAAGCATCGTAGCTACCGCTGCCTCTCCAATGACTCGCGAGAGTCTTTGGAGAGCCTCCTACTCTGGATCAGACAGGTGGGCGCAGTCCGTGCGCGTCACGGACATTTGAGGGGTCCCAGCGGATCCCTCATCCATTGGGGAGTTCTCTACCCCGCGTTCGTATGACTCCATACGAACGAACAGCAGTCGGTCGTGGGACGGACTACAAAGTGCTACCAGGTGTAATGGGTCTACCTAGACCTATTAGGTGGCGTACACGTGCGCTTACGTGTATGAGGAAGCGTGCAATTAGAATAGACTTAATTTAAGTATACTTATTTAAATAAGTATAATTAAATCAAATATAACTAAATTAAACTGCAAAATACCGTAAAATGAGAACTGTTATTGAATTTGGCATAAGCCAATTATGGACCTCCTAAAACTGTTTGTTATCTATTTCTAAAGGGTCTGCCAACGTGTGGTTGGCAGAAACTCTGCTCAGTGATTGGTAGAAATCCGTTACTTTCTACCAATAATATGCACAAATGCACACGAACCACCCAATAATGTGGTTCGCCCATGTATCCATTGGTGTGTACAGCACACCAAGGTCTGAGGCCCATTTCCAACCTCTAACAGTTATCCTAACTGTTAGAGTTACAAGTGGTACGACCACTTGTACGTGTAACCCCGTTACAGTCGTGCTCAACGACGCGGTGAAATTCCTGAGCGAGCTGTCACAATCGGACGGACGTCTGGAAGACTACAAAAGACGCAAGGTATCGGATGGCACACGTGTTTCGCGTGGAGAAGTCAGACCCAAGTCGACGCCCGCGCCTCCCAAACTTGCGACCGCAAAGGCGAAAGGCAAGGCCAACGTAGCAGTAGTCGAGCGGAAACGCAAAGTGACTAGGCTTTCCTCTCGAGGAGGAATCGTCTGCTTCATTTGTGTAGAAGAGGGTCACACGGCCAAGTACCACCGAGAGCACTTGTCCAAGACATCGGACGAGACCAAGGAGTCGCCGGCCCAAGGACACGCCGCGAAGGCAGAAGCGGATGACTCGGAGGAGGAGGAATCGGTGGACGATTCGGCCTGAAGGGTTGGCGTCAGATGGAACCCGATATTGATCGATTCGGGTGCGTCACACCACTTGACCAGCCAACAAGATGACCTTGAGATAACTGACGATAGCGTGACTCTCGCCATTCGTGTTGCGGATGGAAGGACGGTAGTAGCCCGAGCAAAAGGCCGGCTCCGCATCAGTGCACTTGTTCAGGATAAAGAGGGAAATGAGCTCCACAAAGAATTCCTGGTGGAGGATGTCTACCTCGTAGACAACCTTCCGCATACGCTGCTGTCGGTATCGGCGTTGCTGCGGGATGGGTACTCGGTGAGCTTTGGCCCTTCCAGCTGCACCGTGGCGTCATCTCGAGGCTCCACAAGGTGCATCGCGCGACTGAGTGGCGGGGTATACACCGTATTGACAACTCGACGCTGCGATGATGTTCTCGCTTCTGCATCAGGGCTATCGGTAACAGCGCTCGGACGGTCATTGGAAATGTGGCATCGAAGGTTGGGACACGTCAACTACGACACGCTCAAGAAGATGGCCACAAGTGGAGTGGTTCGAGGGCTACGTGTGGAGTCCGGAGCGAAGCCATCAATGTGTACTGTGTGTGCTCTCACTAAAGCTACACGTCAGCCGATACCGAACGCTCGCTCAAGTCCCGATGAAGTCGCCGACGGCATCTGTCATATCGACCTTGCTGGACCCATTTCGGCATCTGTGAGTGGCTACCGATATTTCATGGTGGCTGTGTGGCGCGATTACATACATACATACCCTCTCAAACGCAAGAACGAAGCCCCGGTGAAAGTGAAGCAGTTTCTGGCAATGATTGAAACACAAGCTGCCGTGCCAGCATCCTCTATAAAGGTCCTTCGCACAGATGGAGGGACCGAGTTCCTGAACAAAGACTTCAGGAAACTGGCCCACAGCCGCGACATCCTCATGCAGCACACCACTCCCTACACGTCATTTCAAAACGGAGTCGCGGAGAGAGTATCCGGACTGTGACTGAGACCGCTACGGCCATGCTTGTTGACTCTGGACTACCCCACAGATTGTGGGAGTACGCCTTACAGCATGCAGCTTACGTGAGAAATCGAATCCCTCGTCGTGGAGCCACATTAACACCGCACGAGCGCATTTTTAAGCAGCGACCAGACGTGAGCCGTCTTCCGATATTCGGTCAAGCAGTCGTTGCCCGAGTGCCGGATCAAATTCGACGTAAAACCAAACGCTTCGTGGACACCCGCGGACAACTGGGGGCATTTATCGGATGTGACGAAGGTATCAAAGGTTTCTTTGTGTACTCCAAGGGTACAGCTCGCTCGATATTCGCTTCGAGGGACGTCGCCGTTATCGACCGCATGCTGTTCGAGGTGGATCCAAGTTCCGAAGCAGACGACCAGGCCGACGACAGCGAAGAAACCGAGGAAGACATCGATCAGCAAGGTCACCAAGACGATCGTGAGGGAGCGTTTCCGTCGGAGTTGGCTGCTGTACGTCGTTCCCAGCGTATAGCAAGACAAACTATGTCTCGCGCCCAAGCCTTCTTGGCTCTGAGTGAAATTATCAAGGAACCATTGAATCTCGCGGAGGCAAGACGGTCGCCTCAATGGCCGCAATGGAAGCAAGCCATTGACGACGAGGTAAATACGCTATTTGACAACGGAACTTTCGAATGGGTGGATACTCCGGCAGGTCATCAGGTCCTCGACCACACCCTACAATTCCGGTTTAAAACTGGCACAGATGGGAACGTGGAACGTTTCAAAGCTCGACTTTGTGCTCGCGGGGACAAGCAGATATGGATTGTACATTTTGTGGAGACCTACGCACCGGTTGCCGGTCTTGCTACGGTTCGCGTATTCCTGGTGATCGTTGTAAAGCTTCAGATGCACGTACGTCAAGGGGACGTGCCTGCAGCGTACGTGAAAGCAGGTCTGACAGAAGAAATATACATGAAGCCCGTACCTGGATACGCTAAATCGGGTGACGAAGGCAAGGTATGGCGCCTGCGCAAAGCCTTGTACGGCTTGCGCCAGGCTGGCCGCGAATGGAATCGAGAGATCAACTCTTTCCTGCTGGAATACGGTCTCGCTCCGACCCAGTGTGATCCTTGCCTATACTACGCGTATGTGGACAATTCGCTATTGCTTGTGTGCATCTACGTTGATGATATTCTGGTGGCTCACCAAGACGAGGATCAGTGTCTCCGCCTCATGACAGCGCTCGGTGAGAGGTACCAAGTTAAGGACATGGGCAGTCCCCATCAGTTCCTAGGAATGAAGATTGATCGCACAAGCAACTTCATGGTAACGCTGAGTCAAACGGCATACGTGGATGAGGTTCTTCATCGGTTCGCGATGGACGCGACTCGGCCAACTCACCTGCCGATGGTGGCAAACACACGTTTGGACTTCACGGATGACGGCCCGACTGAGTCGGAGCGCGCCATGATGGCAAAAATGCCGTACAGGCAAGCGGTGGGAGCTTTGCTCTACCTGGCGCGGGTATCCAGGCCCGACATCATGTTCACTGTCGGACAGTTGGCGAGGCACACTGCGAACCCGCGGAAACCGGCTTGGGATGCCGTTAAATATCTCCTGCGTTACCTTCGTGCAACGAAATCCTTGCAGCTCAAGCTTGAGCCGACCAGCGAAGACATTGTCGTGGCCACAGACGCTGACTGGGCCAACGACAGGGTGGATCGGAAGAGCGTGTCTGGATCCGTGGTGTATCTGTTTGGATGCCCAGTGGCATGGACCAGCAAGAAACAAACAATCGTTTGCAAGTCCAGCACGGCTGCTGAATATGTGGCAGCAGACACGGGTATCGAGGACGCGCTGATGGTGCGGTTGCTGGTGGACGAAGTACTTCAAAAGCACGTGCCATTAAAGCTGGTCATGGACAGCCAACCTGCAATGAAGCGCCTTTAGCGGAACGGTCTCAGCGACACACAGAAAACTGTGGACGTAAAGTATCATGCCGTCAAGGACTTGATTCACCAAGGAGAACTAACTGTCGAGTATGTTCCTACAGGTGACATGCCCGCAGACTTGCTAACGAAAGCCTTGGCAAGAACCCAGTTCCAGCACAAACGTTCTCTATGCGGCATCGTGGACTCCTCAATCTAACGACGACCCCATGCGCCGCTTGTGGGGGGCGAGTTGGACTCGACAGTGGTCGACCCAGGCCAAACAAGTGGCACATGGAGTAACTGGACGTCTGGCGGCGCAGGACGAGTTTTGATGTCGCTAGGGCAAGAATCCAGGCGAGTATCGTTGAAGATGGCGGTCCAAGGGCTGCCAGTGAAGGCCAAGGGCGAGCAGTACGACGGGTGTTGCTGTAGAACAAAATCGGTCAGTCAGTCAATGTTTCATGCTGCAATTTACTCTGCATCAAACAAACCTCCTCTTCTACGCTTCCAACTAAAACGCATCTTCAAGCTGCACTCAAAGTCGTCACTCTTTCGAAGTCGGCTGTATGCACGTTAGTTCGTCCGTTAACTTCGCCAGAAGCAACGTCTTCGTCAAGAAATACCCAGCCAAGGCAGAAGCATTTTTTGAGACTTGTGCGACGCTGGTAGTTCCTTAATATCTCCCAGCAGCAAGTTCAATGTGTGGGCACCACAGCCCGTACAAAACAAGCCACGCGTATTTTCAATGATCTCCCAGGCCTTCACCATGTTGGGAGCATTGTCCGTTGTCACCGATGCGACCTTGCCTTTTCCAATTAGAATTTCAACATCGTCAATCACTTTGCCAACTTGTTGTGCTATATATTCGCCTGTCTGGGACTGCGATCCAGGCGCAATAGACGTCCAGAATATTGGTGGCATATTCGGAGCAACAAGCACGAAGTTGACGATCTTCTCCCGTCTTGGGTTGGATTAACCATCGGATGTAAGGGAGACGTACGGGTGCTTTTTCAGCAATGACACAATCTTCTCCTTCTCTCGTTCGTAGAACTCATCAAGAAGACGCTCGCCTACGAGCTGGCGAGATGGGACCGTAAGGCCACCACGCCCAAGCAGCGCTAAACGTTTGAACGTGGGATGGTCGACAATTCGAAATGCACTTCCAGTGCAGTACACGAAATTTGCCACGACCCGGCTGAAATCCTCTTGAGAGGGCAAGGGATATTCATCCGACTCAGTCGTAGACACTGAGTCAACGCTGCTACGGCGATACTTCCGGTTTTCTTTGTCTTGCGAGATTCGAACCCATTGGTCCCTCTCGCTTGATGTCCAGCTCACGCACTCTTGTAGTATATGACGGCGAAGCTTGTGTGGCTTCGGGTTCATGATCTCTTCAGGGCAGCGCTTGCAACTAGCTTTCTCCAGCTGCGCCTTGTTCTTCGTTGTGTCATACTGGAAATTACTCCAGACATCACCTGGTGGCCTTCCACCCATAGCGCTGCATGGCATAACAACGTTAGCTTTTAGTAGAGGCGCCACTTACTACCATATCGATGACGGACGACCTTGTAACCTCTTGCAGCCGGCAACAGGTGCAACTTGTAGGTTTAAATTTGTGCGTGAACTTGAAGTGAAGAATGCGCGGGAGCCCAAATTTAAGAAAATAAATGTCTAAATTACTGTAGGATAAGACAATTCATTCCAGAAGTCATAACCCTGACACCTTGTCATTCAAACTTCTAGCCAATGAAACCTTATACAGCTCAAATAAATCAAATAAATATCCAATCAGCTGACGATAGGGTTAGGTGTTTAGCATTCCAACTTATTTTCCGGAATTGTCCGGAATGTCAGGTATTTATAAAATAAGTATGAATAGTAAAATCAAGGTATACACTCAATTTTCGAGGTACGGTACGGTACGGTAATCGGTTGTGTGCGTTTTCACGTGGTTAACTGTGTATCTACACTCAAAAATGGACCGTATCCACCTCAGAAGTGGACGGTCCACTGTTTGGGCTCCTACAGGTCCTCGTACGTTCGCATCCGTCGGAATGGATGGCTCCCCCTGCATGGGCGACATGGCGGCTTTTGGTTGCGGCACGCCCTCTGCTTCTTCCTCTTCGCTAGTCTGGTAGTTAGCTCTTCGTCAGGCCACTAACCCCTCCTCCGAGCAGCTGCGTGGTCCGGGGCCACGTCAGTTCCGGTCAGTACGCCTGTTGTCTGCGTTCTCGTAATCTGCTGCGCCTTGTGCCGACCCCCTTGATCTCCTTTCCTTGGCGAAAAAAAGAGTCTTCCGCGTCGTTTCCCCCTCGGACGCCCGAGCCTCGCCGTCGAAGCGTCTCCCGGCGCGATGCCGTAGTCATCTGGCCCCTGGAAGTCGTCGGCTGAGCACTGAGCTCTCGTGGTGTGTCCGCGCCCGTAGCTGAGCTGTGCCATGCCAGGTTCTCAGCCCGGAGACCGTTGGCCTCTACGTCCTTGTCCAAATTAGAGCAGGGGGCGCCGGCGTCTTCCGCCTTAGCGCCCCCGAGAACGACGCCGCTGCGCCGTTCCCCGGGAGGGCGTCACCCCAGCCCGACCAGGAGAATTATCGAGGTAAGTTACCTTATAACGGAAAGATCGCTTCTAAAGATAGGGAATCCTGTGCAGCGACGCTTCATGGCCATTCCGTGAACAGCTGAGTGATGAAGCGAGCTTCTAGAGGTGGACACCCCCGCAGGGACGATCGGGCAGGAGGCAGCCGCCGAGAAATTGTTCGAGGAATCCCTAACTTCTATAGGGCTCTCTAAAAACGACTTAGACATCATACACAAGTCCCATCACGAAGAAGCAAGCCTACCAACGCAAAATTTGTATTCTCTTCTAACTGCATTCTCCATTCTCATTCAGACAAAAAAGAGCGACAAGGCCAGATCTACTGATGGTTTGTTGGCGAAGTCGACTGCACTCGGATATTTTTTTCAGATTGTCAATTTGCTCCGTGAGCGCTACTCGAAATCGCTAGATGATTCGAAACGCATCGCCAAAATACGTGACAAGATGTCAAGTTATATCGAAGAGAGGAATTTACGAGCAAATGTGCAAACTAACGACGCTCCTGGTTGTTCTATTGATGATATCAGTAATCTAGTGACTACAGCGGATGTTGCAACTGGTTTTAAGTCTATTCATGATTCTGCACTGCTAGTAATGATGTGGCACACTTTTGGCAGAGCTGTGGACACCTGTTTTTCTCGTAAACAGCAACTTTCTTTGGCTGCTTCTGGAGAATTGTTATTGCACATTGCTCGTATTAAAACTTCTGTGGTACAAGGCGTTTCTGTTTACAAGGCCTTCAAGAGGTGGCAGCAATGCACGTTTGATGCATTTGGATTGCTGTTCGTATGCTATGATGAACCTTCTGAATTTCTTTTCCCACTGGCACCTCACTTTGTGGAGTCCGATTTGCCTGGTAGTCACCCATATTCTCAGGAGGAAGCTGTGTTGTATTGGGACCGACTTGTGGAAGACGACAACACGCTTCCTCCTCGCAAACGAGAAAGAAAACGTCCAAACATTGCCAGCTATATTACGGAAGTAATCCGAGATGCAGTCAAAGCTATGCCACCTACAACACGTAATTCGATCACCCCACACATGACAAGCCACTCTATCGTCGAGGTGCTGCAGCGTACGCTAATGCGTCGCCAAAGTTGGCGATCTAGTGGATCTCAACGCGTGGAGCTTGGCTACTTGAGTCACTTACCAAGGCTTTCGCCTACATAGGAACCACCACAAAAGAAGATCAGAGCGTCGCGAAAGTATTAGCTGGTTATCGTTCTCCTGACTTACCGGTTATGACGCCATCTATCCGTGACCTTTAGGAGCGACTCACTGTGCTGGAGTATAAGCAGGTTCTCACACTTCGGAGCGAATTCTTTCGTCATGTCACTGGATTCAACGATGATCGCTTTAATGCATTTGCAGCGTTACTAATCCATCTAGAAGAAGTTCAAACAGCAGCTGCATCCTCCGGCGGTGTGACAGTGGTTCATCTCTACCTGTACGAGTTACAACGGGGTGTTGCAGCCACGAATGCTCGCTTGGGGTCGTCTATCAGCCTCAATACTTGTTGCGAATGGGGTGACCATTTGAAGACTCACTGGCAAGCGGTCAACCACGGGCAGATCGGTAACGCTGTGGCTGGTGGAGACACACTACTGGCGTCGACGTTGGAGAACGTGCTCAACCAACTAGTACTTGTAAATGAGAAATTGGGGCGTCTCGAGGACACCTATCAACAACTGATTGACCAACCTCCTTGCGAGACACCACGGCGCTTACTTGCGCAAGTTCATCCACGAGTAGGAGCTGCTGGAGCCCCGCCTGTTGCACTTGCGATCGCAATGACTTCGACACTTGCTGGATGCCTGTTAAATTGGTACACGAATCACATTTGGGAAACTGTTAAGGGAAAGAAGGAGCAGAATAAACGAGCAGAATCTAAAGCGGCAGTCAACATCATGCTAATACTATACCAGAAGCCTCTCGAGATTCCAGCGGAGCCTGTCAGAAGCCATAGCGATGGCGAAACATCATATCAGCAGTGGAAGAATGCTCTGTGGACCTCGGCCGTTGCGATGGATGCTGCTGTGAACGAGTGTCTCTATGTATTGGACCAGAAAAAAACGACACGCAAAGCGTCATCGCTCAGGAAGCGCTGGAATGCTTTAAAGCTGACGAACCCTGACGCCGTCCAAGCCATAGTCGCTCAGTTCCTGCAAATGAAGGCAAATGGCCAAGTTATTGATGCATGTACACCTGAAACTCACCTCTGGAAGGCGAAAGACTTGGTATAGACCACTGTCCGGTCTTCACGACACTCTTAACCCTGCACGATCATACCGACGGCTGGTGTCGAACCAACGTCTAGAGGAGTGACCCTCTCGCTTTGCTGTTAAGCTACGTCGGTGGTAGAGATGATCTGCGAGCCGTGCGTACCGAATATTGCCAGAGAAGGCTAAGACTTGTGTGAGCTGGAAGTGGAGTGAGGGATATGAACTGCCGTCGGAGTGATTGATTCTAGAATGAATGGACTGAACAATGCACAATTCATTTTTCTCAAATCGTTGAATTGTGCATACAGGTTTCTGCCTCAATAAAGAAGTTGGAGTCTGCATGCAAATGGCAAGGTTATAAGAAATAGACAAGACAGTTCGTTTTAAAAATATTGTCAGTTCATAAATTGGTGATATGCAGCTCGGAAGGTTATCGGTTTTTCAGGCTTCTTTATTGAGGCAGAAGACTGTATTCACTCTAATAGTGGCCCCCTTTGCTGTGAGCCCCCCTCACTTTTCAATTTGCCAAGTCAGAGAGACATCTCTCCAGCTCACTGTTGCGCTGTTTTTTTACTAGTGTACATTGCTCTCGTTTGAAGCCCACAGGCCTTTTCAGCTGCTTTTGCACACTGCATCCGCTTACGTTTTCCCCTAATCGGCCATGTCCGGAATGAAATAAGTGCGCTTCAAATTGGTGTATAACTCGTGTGCACACGTGACCTTTTTATATTGTGACTGTCCGGAATAGTGTCCGGAATCTGCCATTTACTGAAAAAAAAACAGGCGGTCATTTCGTCGACCAAAGTCCATTTAAATTGAGTTTAAACCGATTGGAATGGTTTGACGCATTTCGTCGACGAAACATCCCTGTGAGCTCCACATTCTTTCGTCTAGCTGGAATCTTGGCGAATGAAGCAAAACAAACATGCTACCCGCGTTGTCTGGGGAGGATTCACGGGTGGCTGAGCATTGTCAAACTTGCTACAGCTGCAGAGAACTGGAATTGCCGCAACGTAAGTCAAACCGCCGAGAAAATCAGCTTTGTTGCCTACAGTGTTCAATTAAGAGGGCGTTTAATTTGAGCGCGTTTAATTTGAGCGCGTTCTATTCTTTGTATAACGCCCTCGGAGACCGTGTTCAATTCGTAGGGCGTTGTATTACTTTACCGCGTACTATTCGGTATTCTACGTTATTATAAAACAATTTACGGATTTAAAAGAATCGATAAGCTGTAGCAGTGTAAGATCTTGAGTCTGTTCCGATTAGCTCCATGTCTTGGTTGAAATGCTGGAATTCACAGGATCCATCGCAACCACAATATCCTATCCATCGTCGCTCTTCAGGTGGTGACGATCTTTTCATTGATGTCACGTTGACCACTTGATTCGGTTTCCACTTGGCTTGCTCTTCCATCCTGTTGTCAGGGTAACTTCAGTTGTGATGTGTGTGTGTGGGGGGGGGGTTGGATCAAATTCACAAATGACAGGTTATGTCGACACTTGACGTTTTACCACCCAAGTCCCAGTTGCAGGCGTCTCCCGCCAACGCCACCACTCAACTCGAGAGCGTTGGATTCAGGCGCGAAGCTATTCTTTTCCACCGTTTAGACAGACGCCTCAGTTCTAAAAAACCCCATGACGATGGAGATGCCTACGATCAAGACTTTACCTTCTCTGCGAGTGCTTTCGTTGCGGTCTGTTCTACCGAACTACCGAGCGCAAGGAGAACTATGGGAGAAGCTCTTCGCATTCTCCCAGGCTCACAACTTCCAGGCCACAGGACCAACACTCGCTATCAACTACACGCAAAATGGCAGACAGACCGACGTAGAGGTGGAAGTGTGTCTCCCCATTGCAGAAGACGCTCAAATTCCAGAAGAAGCACCGTTCACTGTCCGAGATGTACCTGGAGTGGATCGTGCTGCTGTTATGGTGTACGTCGGGCCGTGTAGCCTGTATAAGCGCTTGAACTTAAATTGCGAAGTGAGTTCATTAAAGCACGAGAAATCCTGTTCCTATCTTCTACTTCTCCTGTCCTCAAAGGTGGCGAGCTTCGTGGCCTGCTCACCACCAACCAATGTTCTTGATTATGAAGTTGCCGCGATGATGCGGCTCACACGTAGATTATGTAGTTTCCAGATGACGCGGCTCAAGGTGTCGGTACCTTCATGTCGGCCGTCTTGGCACCAGCCTTGACGTAGATGCGGCGGCTGGCTTCACTCCTGCTCCACCGGCGCTACACTGCCCCCGAAGTCTGCTGCCGCAGCTAGTGAAGTAGTTCTTGTAGCTCGGCGTGCCCGCCGGTTTCAACGTAGGCACGGACTAGCGTGGGGACATCAGCGTAGATAGAGGCAAACGGCTCCCAGGAGTTTTCACTGTCCTCCAGTCCACGCCAGGCAACGTACAGCTGCCATTCGGCCGCCGGTTCGTGATAGCGGTGCTGCTCAATCGCACGCACGCCCAGGACAATTCCTTGGCTACCGATGTGCTGGCGCAGTTCCTCAGTGACATCCAGGGTTGCATCGCTGTAGTGTTTCAAGCGAGACCCGTGCACTTCGAAAACATCACCAGTCAACAGGTGCTGCACCATGAATGAGTGCGATAGTACGTCCGTAATGCGGAACGGTCCAACCCAACGAACCAGCAGTTTGTTCCCTTGAAGCCGCTTGTCTACTCGAGACCACAACACAAAGTCTCCGCAGACGAAATTGCATGTACGCCCACTAGCGCGAGCCATATTGGCAAGACGCTTCCGCTCCTTCCGGTCGGTCACCTCAGTGTGCAGCTCCCGGAGGTGCACTCGCAGTTGCTCGAGCTGCTGCTCGATCTGCGCTGGGTCCATCGATACCACGCGGGGGATTCCATCTACAGGAACCACAACACTGTCCAGCTGCGAAGCCGCTGGTAGACCAGCAAACAACTCCACTGGAGCATGGCCTCCAAGAGATTCAACGCCGGAATGGTTCAAATTTGCCTGAATGACAGGCGGAAGGTAGTGCCAGTTGCGTGTGTCAAGTTGCAACTCAAGCAACATCACCCGTAGAACTTGAAGTAAGTCTCTGTTGACACGTTCCACTGTGCCGTTCACCCATGGGGTGTACACAGGCACGAATTTCTGGGATGCTGTGAGACGCTCTGCAAGCTCCTCCATCACCTGGGCCTTGAAATGAGACCCGTTATCTGAGATCCACTCCTTGGGCAGCCCGAACCTCTTGTACCAGTCCAGAATTGCAGTCGCGGCCACTATGCTGGTTGGCGTGTCTGCCGGCACCAACTCGCAATAGTGAGTTAGCTCATCCTTGAGGACTAGAACATAGTTGCAGTCGTTCCCATAGCTGGCCCCGAGGTAGATGTAGTCGACGTGGAGGCACTGGTTACGCTGCGATGCTGTCGACGTCGGTCCCCACGGTCGCTGAATTAGCTGCCCTCCTTTGACATGCTTGCACAATAGGCATGCACGGACGAACCGATCCACGGCAGGACGCAGTCGTACGACGCTGAAACGCTGTCGTACTGCGCTAAGCATAACATCAGCACCACGATGTCCTTGTATGCCGCAATGTGCCACCACGAAAATACGTTGCAACAGTTCCTCGGCGTCACCCGGAATCCAAAGTTTGCCATCGACGCGGAACATGCCATCCTCATCCGCTGATGTTGGCGCATCAGCCCGACACCGTTGCTCTCTTGACTAATGGCAGCCTCAGATGGCCACGCAAATGACTCATCCTGCAAAGGCCGCAGCACGGATGTTTGCTGCATACTTCTCGTCGTCACACGCTTCACCGCAGTAGGCTTATCCGCAAGCTCTGTGTCGCGTTGACCCCACCGAGAGACCATATCCGCCCACAGATTATCTTCACCCTTGATGTGTTCAATCTCGTAGCGGATCCCGACCATCTTGAGAGCCCAGCGCTGGAGTTTTCCACGTACATGCTGTTTCAGCTCCTTGCCTGGAGCAAAGATCTGGATCAAGTTAGCGTGATCGCAGTAGATACGAACTCCCAGCTCACGCTCGAGTAGGTATGCCAGGTCGGTGCAGGCCCGCACGATGGGATACGCCTCCTGTTCCACGGTGGACCAATTCTTCTGAGCTCCCTTGAACAGACCACCACGACACACCATCAGCTGATGTGCTTGCTCTGTCACCGGCTTGGCATCATCCCAGTCCGAAACCTGGGTAAGTATTACCGACCACCCTCGAGCTGATGCATCGTAGAACATGCAAACGTGAGCTTCAGCGTCGGCGAAATACTGCTTGGTTGATGTAGCCAAAAGCTCAAAGTACCACCTGGAATGCATCTTCATCCTCCTTCAACCAACTCAGGTCTACACCGGCCAGCTGAGACTTGCGGCGACCTCGGGTCGCCATCACCTTTTCCAGCTTAGCCTGAAGCGGACCAACGGTGCGTGCATAGACTACCATAGAATCTCTTAACCAGTTGACAGCACACAGAAACGTCTGAAGTGCCGCTGCTGTCGGTGGAAGTGGCATATCCCTGAGCGTTGCAAGTCTCGCAGGGTCATGTTGCACTCCCTCCCCATCGATCACCTTACCGCACCAGATAACCTTCGGCGCAAAAAGTGTACACTTCTTGGCGTTGAACTTTAAATTCCGTTGACGCAGAATCTGAAAGAACACGCGCAATTTCGTCAAAAACTCAGCTGGGCTTGTGGAAAACAGCAACACGTCGTCAATCCACACTAGCACCGAATCGTACAACATTTCTCGGAAACACTCATGCATCTGAAGCTGGAAATGCATCGCTGAGTCGCTTGCGCCCTGCGGGACGCGCAAAGGAGTGAACACTCCATCCTCCGTCACGAAACTTAGCAGTTCTTGGCACTCCTCCATCAAAGGAAGCTGCCAGAAACCTTTGAATAGATCGAACTGGCCAAATCCATAGGCACCACGAACACTTTGCGTCACAGCAGTCAAATTCGGTGTGGCCCCTGCCAAGGGCACCGTCAACTTATTCACGGGCCGATAATCCACGGTTATGCGAAATCCATCACCGCCGGCCTTGCGAACAGGTAATGCAGCACACGCCCACCTGCTGCTATTGTTTCGGCGTACTAGGCCATTGTCCAGCAGCTCCTGCACGTAAGTTTGCAAGAAAGCGCGCTGCATGTCTGGGTATTTCCGAACACCACTGCGATAAGGTTGTGCGTCTGGACGCAATGTGATACGCATTGGCTCAACCCTGGCAGGCTCGTCGGCACCAATTCGTAGCCGCCACACATCCTCGTACTCATGTACCAGTACACGAAGATCATCGGCTAGTTCCGGTTCGAATCCGGCCCCAACAGCTTCATCCACGAGCTTGTCGACGACCACGTGGATTTCCTCTTGCTCGTCATTAAACCCGAGCTCTGGTTCATGTTCTGTAACGTCATCCTTTTCTGCTTCTGCAACGCTAGCACCGCCGGCGAGCTGCTCCAAGAGACCGTTCACATCGATTCCAATGTCCTTCATGGTCGCTCGACCAAGCAAGAACTCGTCTTCATCGCCGTCGAGCACCAAGCATCCCACGCGTGAGATATTCAATGGTCCTGCCGCGGTACTGATGCGCAGATCAACCTCAACACGGTCTCGACACTGCATAGTTGCACCACCAGCAACCTTCACCACAGTGGGAGGATCCAGCTTGACCAACTCGACAGTGCTGTCAAGTGTACACAGCTCATCAACCATACTGTGTGAGAGGATATTACTCTCCGCCCCAGAGTCAGCACAGAACGGCACATCTAACACGCCATTAATCGTCACACTATGCCCATTCGACGTTCCAATGCCAACATGTTTCAGCCGTTCAGCCCTACGAGCTGCAAGTGTCCGCCGCGCTTCGTCCTTCAGCTCGCTCGTTGCTGTTGGGCACTCCACAGCACGATGGGGGCCCTTGCAGATCAGACAACCATCTCTAGGAGGCGGGCGAGCTGTCTTCTCTTTCGCCGTTCCCCCTTCATTGGTCTTCGCGGCGTCCCTTGGTGTATCGCTTTTGCGATTACCATCACTCTGGCCTTTTTTAGTCCTGACCTGACCTTGAACTGTTTTTTTTGTTTCCGCCTGAATGAGGTGGTAATGCTGTTGACGAACAGCACGCTCGACTATCACGTCGTACAGCTGCACATCATCCGCCTTGGCACCTCGATGAGTCATGTTGACCAAACGCTCGACGTCGATCCTCAACACTTCAGGCAGCAAGTTATCGACCAGCAGCTTGCAGCGAGTTTTCATTCGCTGACGACCAGCAATGTCAATGGCCTCGCCACGACCCACCCATGTCGCCAGACCCTGATCCTCCACAAGCCTGTCGAAGTCCATAAAGTACTTGGACACACGAGCCTCAATGTCAGGCTCACGCAGGTCCATCTTCAATCCTTCAGCGAACAGTTTCGCCACATCGGGAACGTGATCATTCATCATGTTCCCGGCCTTCCTCTCCATCTCGGACTTCAATGCCTCTTCCGTTACCTCAGTAATCGGAGTCCGCAGCACGTAGTGTGCTAGATGCTCAAGGATCTGCGGCTCGACAGAGCTCCTGATGCTGAAAGTCACATTGTTTTCGTCTTCGCCGGTGACCATGCATCGCTCTCGAACCTTGCTCAAATACTGACGACGCTCACGTAGGAACCTCACCAACGCCGGTTGGCTCCACGCTGTCAGCTTCGGGGCCTTGACAAACTCAAAAATCGGCTGGGGCACTGTCATCTCAATGTCACCATCTTGATCCACCGAACCGAAGCCCACCATCGTCTCAGGTAGCTATTGTTAACAATGTAGCCTGTATAAGCGCTTGAACTTAAATTGCGAAGTGAGTTCATTAAAACACGAGAAATCCTGTTCCTATCTCCTACTTCTCCTGTCCTCAAAGGTGGCGAGCTTCGTGGCCTGCTCACCACCAACCAATGTTCTTGATTATGAAGTTGCCGCGATGATGCGGCTCACACGTAGATTATGTAGTTTCCAGATGACGCGGCTCAAGGTGTCGGTACCTTCATGTCGGCCGTCTTGGCACCAGCCTTGACGTAGATGCGGCGGCTGGCTTCACTCCTGCTCCACCGGCGCTACAGGCCGTGCGAGGGCTTCTTCTCTGCCTATCAGACATTTTTTGACTGGCTTGGCTCGGAGAAGCTCACTCCTGCTGGGCCTTCGCGTGAAGTGTACGTGAAGAGACCTACTGGTAACGAGGAGGAAGACAAGCAGAGTGTGACGGAGATCCAGCTACCAATTGCCTGAAATGACCTCTGGAAGTGAGAGGACAGTATGCATTTTGAGAAATTCCTACTGCCTTTTTTCAATGATCTTGAGTTGAAAGCTTTCTGCTTTATGCAACAGGCTGCTGGATCTCCGCCACGAAGGACTCCTCGCTTTTGTCCTCAATGTTCATGCGGAGGTAAACCTCTCGCACCGGCGCACTTCTTCTCAATTATCATTTTTTGTAATCCAACTCGCACATCTTCCACTGTTGAAGCGTCTTTGCTGCTCGTAATCAACCATTGAAACGAGCCGCTGTGATTTCTGACTTTCATTTTGTTGCCCCTCGTTCCGTGAATCCGTCGTGCTTCGATTTCTCTCAATCCATTCTCGCAGGTGTTCAACCGCATCCTGCTTGATCAAAACCTTGCAGCTTCATCCATCACACAATAGTCTGGAATTCGCTCTGATTCAGGAAAATGCTTGATCAGCCACTTCACCATATCCAAGTGGTTTTCTCGAATAGCGTGCACCAAAGCGTCTCGAATTTTGTCGATTGCTCCACGGTCGTAGAGGAACTCCATCACTGCGATGTTACCATTGTACGCAGCACTAAATGCGAGGTAGGTTTCCGGGAAGGGTGGGGCTGCAGTAGGTGGGCTTTCTGCCTGCTGATCCAAGGATGATGGAGCTGGCGAAAACGGGGCTGATGGCGAACCAAGAGAGCTTGCATTACCCAACGAGGAATCCTCCAATCCACCAGTAGTTGCAGAAGCTTGCTGAAGTTGCAAGTCTTGGATGCTGTTTTCGACGTTGTGCAATTGAGCTGTCACGTTGTAAGGTCAACGCATTCGAACGAAGCCCTTGTTTACCGATCCATTCGTAGAGCTTCCTGTACGAAGGGTTCAGAGTATCGTACGACCCAAGATGAACCAGTGAGGCAGCTCGGGGGACAATCGGCAGTGTACGATGAACAATTGACGCTGTCGCTGCCGCGTCTTCATCTACTTGAGCATCGTTGGCGATAGGGAGACACACCTCAGCGTCGACATCTTTCTCCTTGTATCCTTCGTCATAGTAGATAGTCAAACAAGGCCCAGCAATGGCGAGACCTTGAGCTCTGGCAAATACTAGAACTTGATCCCACAATGTCCTTTGCGCTCAGTAGTTGGGGCTAACAGCACGTAGAGCCAACACCCGCACTTCTGGAAGATTCTTAATGACTGGAAGCTTTCCTATAGTTTTAACAGCAGCAGCAGCAACAACAGCTTCACACTCCGACATCTTGCCAACCAACGAGTAGTCGCAAAAGATTCTGCCGCTTATGTATAGGATGTTACACTTATCGGACTGCTTTAGAGTATGTCTTGTAGAATGCACTGTACGCGACGTAGACTTCGACTGTCGGCTCAAAAGACAGTTTAGTCTTGTCCATCTTGAGTTTTTCAAGGAGGGCTGCCGGCGTAACCTTATCTGCCAGCCACTTCTTGAACTGGAAATGCTGCATTTGTGACGCGATGAATTTCGTGCCCGGGTCGGTTTTCGCAACTGCGAACGCTTTCGCCATCGGAATATCATCGTAGACTGTCAGCAACTTCTTCGCGAGCTCGATCTCCCAGTCTTTGTTGTAAATGTTCATCTGCCTGAAATAGTAGAACCACACATTCAAGGCCCTGTTCTGAGCGAGCGTCTTCACATTCCCCTCGCCCACTCGGAGTAAATTGAACATGATGTCCGTGTTCAATCCGTTCTGAGCCCAACCTATCAATTGCTGAGTCTGCAACCTGTTCGCAAGCGACAGCGTTTTGCCTTGACGTGACGTCTCCAGCAGCACAGTGACAGCTTCATTCCCGTAGTATTTGGTGAGCGTCCCGAGCATATTCACCATTTTGGTCGGGTTCTTCTTGTTGTACATGGTCATGAACACACTCCAAGTGCGTAAGTTCTGGCTGCCCAAAAGCCCCTTGGTCCCTTTATCGAGTTTGAGGATCTCGAACACTTCGTCTGGCGTTTTACCTTGCTTCAGCCATGCGTTGAGTTTCCGCTTCTCGATGAACGAAAGTTTGATTTTCGAGATGAAATTCGAGAACCAGTTCTTGATCTTTGAGAAAGCATTTGATAGTCCGGAAGGAAGCGCTATCGCTCTCTCTTCATCGTTGTCGTATTTTGCCGCGTCGGTTCTTAGCAGCCTCGTGTCTTGAGTGTAGGCGGAATTGGCAATGGGACGAACAACTGTTGGATAGTCGGAGTTGCTCAATTTCGATTGCCCTCGTGCAGTAACGACACTTGCCAGCACAATAACGGCCGTCAGGAATGCAACCCAGAAGAACCGCATGTCTTTCATTATTGATCGCAGGAAGAGCCAGAGATTCGTTGTCGAGTGATTCGCTGAGTGAATATGATAGGGACGCCAAATGTGCCGCTCGTGAAGAGCAAGAAAGCGTGTTTCGGGAACCGATCTTGGCTTATCTTCAAGATAATTCAGTACATGTAAGGTACAGTACGATTTTTTTCGGACTCTAGTGACGCCAGGTTGGTGATTCAAGTATGAGTGGTTCCTGGCAGCCAGGAACTTTTGCAAATTTTATACATGTACCGGCACTACATTTATAGTATGTCTGCTAGTGAAGAAGTGGTACGGTAATCGGTTGTGCGCGTTTTCACGTGAAGAAGTGATGAAAGTTATGAGCGCATTTGATTTCGGATTCAGATGGGCAGAGAAAGCCGTAGCAGGCATAACGGTGGTTCCTGCGAATTGTAGCTCACAATAAAGAAGCGATGAGACTATACAGTACCGGTAGTGCCAACGCGTATACGGTACTTTACATTCCCGCGAGTTTAAACACTGACGCTAAGGCTTCGTCTCCTATACTAAAGAAATGGGCCAACGCATGCGAGATTCCTGGATACATCAACACAGTCAAACGCCGAAAGAACTCTGGGACCACAAGGATACCATCACAGTCTGCAGAGTGGCAACATACCTACTCAATTTGTACTTCGACGGGTGTCTTCATACGATACATGTTCAATTGATGAGGAGTGCAACATGACAGGAAATACGGTTGTCTACATTCTCTGGGAGTTCACGAGGCCTCAATGGTTGTAACGAGTTATAGACCATTGGCCAAGAGGTCTCACAGGAAATTACCCAGTAAAAGAAGGTAAGGTAAAAGTTAATAACCTTAGCTGGACTACGTCTTGCAGACCTATGATATTACCAATGTCTCACGTCTAGCTTCATGGGAGTTGTTGTTGCTTCCGATGGAAATGTAGAAGTGATATGTATTAAGCAGTTCCTCAACTTTCACTACCTGCTCTTGTTTCCAATGTATGTCCTTGAAGAGCCCACGATCTGCTAAGTAACAGTCTTTTGTCTAACTGTCCATGTTCCCTGCATGTGCTTTAACCGTCCGTACTTACCGCAGCAGTCGCGTCGTAGTGCTGTTGATGAGCCAAATCTCAGCAACGGCAGTACGGTGTTGCTCCAGCAACAACACTTCCCCCCAAAGACCACGTCTTCAATATAGATGCAAACGCTATCATTTAGCGTTGAAGTTGGCCGCGTGTCAAAACCAACTAGTCGAGTTGTAGTGCTTTACGCAGGGCTTTTACCGCCACAAGGTTTGAATTCGCACGAACAAATCGTTTCACTGCCGCTGGAACATCCTGCATCAGCGTCGCTGCTGGCTCCCAGGAATCCTCGATAGAATCCAGTCCACGCCAGTGAACTTTGAGTTCGTGTCTTTTTTCCATACGGTTGTATCGAGCCGCTAACAGTGAGTCCACAACGTGACCTTCGCTGTTGTGGGCAATGTGAAGCAGCAAATCCTCACTGACATCGAGTGAGCTGTCCGAGTAGAATTTGAGTCGGCTAGCGTGCACTTCTTTCTGTTGTCCGGTTACTAGATTACGAATTTCAAAAATCCAATTTGACACAGTTTGTGCATCATTTCTAACGCTTGTTGTAGTCTCACAACATTGGCACGTTGTGCAGTTTGTATATCTGAAAGTGTAGCCATTTCAACAGGCCCTGGAATCGCAAGATGGTCACTGGGGCTCATTGCAGGAAGCCCGGTCATTGCTGTCACAGGGGCGACACCGCCAAGCGAAGGTGATGGTGTGTTGTTTAACACCAACTGAACGATTTTAATAACTCTAGGCCATTCAGGAAGTTGCAGTCGCCACTCAGAAAGAAGTGCGCGGCAGCACCTCAAAGTTTCCCGCATCACGACTTCCACGGTACCGTTTGCCCAAGGGCACCTGGCAGTCGTGAAGTGGTGGTGCGCTCCTAGGGTATGTTGCATGGCTTGGATCACAGCATTCTTAAAATGCGTTCCCTGGTCACTGACCCAGGAACGACACACGCCAAATGAAGCGAACCAATCGAGCAAAGCTGCAAAGGTAGTGTCTGCGTCTGCTGCCATACTCGGTATTAGCCACACAAACTTTGACGCGTCGTCCTTAATCACCAACACGTACTCCAGGTTCGTGTCACTCTTTTCCATGAAAAGGTAATCCCAGTGGATTAACTCGTTTGGTTTCTCGGCGTGCATCGCCTCACCCAGTGGTCGTGGCTGTGGAGGTCCACCAAGAGTGCTAGCGCAGTGTAGGCAGCGTTGAACAAAAAATTCCACATCTTTCGCCATATTTGTCCACACAAACTTCTCTTTAATTTTCTGCAGGGTTACCTTCATGCCGCGATGACCAGCGATACCGAAATGCCCCACGACACAAATTCGCATTTGTATACCAGTAGCCTCATCCGGAATCCAGATACGACCGTCTTTGTCTCGCAACATCAAGTCCTCAGTAGACCGCGTGACGTCTTTAGGTGGCGTTACCCCATTTTGTACTTCCAAGATGCCTTTCATGGTTGGCCAGACAAAGTTGTCTTCCAATTGTGGGGATAATGGCAATGAAACTTGGCGAATTGCACAAACAGCCCGAAATGACGACCCCCAACGCGATAGCAGATCCGCCCATACGTTGTCGTCGCCAGCAATGTCGTAAATCTCATACTTATAACCCATGAGCAAAAGTGACCAACGGTGGAGTTTGTCCGCCGTATACTTGGGTACCGAGTTGGAAACACTGTGAGGATCAAAGATGAACCGCAGGTTCCGGTGATCAGTGAATAAAGCAAAGCCATCCTGCCGATGCAGGAGAAAATCTGCTCGTCGACACGTTTCAACAATTGCGTAGGCCTCTTTCTCAACAATGGCCCACCGCTTCGCCGCTCCTGAGAATGAACCGCTCAACATCATCAAAGGTTGATGTTCTTGCTCACTAAGAGGTCGGACAGCTTGGTCTCTGGGTATCTGAGTGATTGCTGCCCCCCAATGTTCATCACTAGCGTCAGTGAAAACTGAGAGAAGCTTCTCAGGGTCGGGGTGGGCTAGTTGAAGTGCATTCTGTAATGCCTGTTTGCAATGCTCCAAACATGTAACCTCGTTCTCACCCCATCCAACATCACTTAGTTTAATCGTTCGTACTTGGGTTTTCTTTCGGCCACCTGCACGTTCGTAGACCCTCTCCATGGTTTTCACCAGTGGACTAATTAATTTGTTGAACGCAGGAAGCGAGGATCGCATCCAGTTCAGAGCACAAACAAATTGCTGCAGTTCCTGTCCTGTCGTTGGGGGAGGTAGGTTCGAAAGAGCGCTGATCCGGGCTGGATCGTGACGAACACCACTGCCCGACACTACTCGACCACACCAAAGCGCTTCTCGGAGATAGAAGTTGCATTTTTTTTCGGGTTCAGTTTGAGTCCCTTAGTTTGACAAATAGCCAGCACCTTCTTAAGCAGCTCTAGTAATCCTCCATCACTATCCGTGTAACCCAACAAGTCGTCAATCCAAATCATTAATCCGTTGTTGAATAACTCATCAAACATTTGCTGGACAGTCGACTGTACGTATGCCACGCTGTTTGTTCCTCCCATCAGCACTCTTGTGGGCGTAATGACCCCTTCTTCTGTCAGAATTGAATAAATCTCTTGGCAAAGAGCTGCCATTGCAAACGGCCAAAATCCTTTGAAAAAATCCAACGAGAAATAGCGTGATGATCCGCGAAGTTGCTCAAAGACAGCCTCTAGTACAGTATAGGCATTGGCCAAACAACCGACTCCACCCAGGCATTCGGGCCACGGACATCGACTGTCATGCGATGTGCTCCAGCTTCGGGTTTGTTCACAACGTGTGGCGGTGAGCACCACTTACTGCGAGGATTGCGATAGCACAGACCGGCATTGATCAGAGCTTGGACGTGCTTCTTTAAAAATGCTCTGTGTACGGGGGAGTATCGGCGAGCTTTGCAACGAACCGGTACTGCCCCCGGCTTCAGTGTCACTTCCATTGGTGGCATGTCCACCGGTGGATCACGGCCGATTACGATACGAAATACGTCTATGAATTTCATCAGTATATTCTCCAACTCCTCGCAAAATTCCGCCGTCGCACCTAGTTTCCGAGCTTCATCCACTTTATCCAGAAGAATTGTTCTTATTTCCTCACGTTCGACATCAATCCCTGTAGTCAAGTCAGGAAAACAAGCTCGATCCTCGTCTTCTTCTAGTACACGCTCTTCTTCAGTGGTCATTGGTGTCTGACCTGCCCCTGAATAGGCGAGAATCGTTGCGATGCCACCGGTCGGACCGTCATCTACGTCACTCATATCCCATTCAGTGCGAACTTGTTGTGCTGCAGCAAGTAGTTTTTCCGGGCTATATCCTAGACGCTCCATAATCCAACGAGACAGCAATAAATCACCGACACCAGGCGGTAGCTTTGACTCTGTTACCCAACAGATCACATTGCGAAGCACTAAAGGCCCACCCGGAGTCGAAAACTTCAGATCGAGCTGGACTTTATTCTGACCTGCACAGGTTTTTCTCCAACCCCTGTGACCTCAGCTTTTCCCACTATTTCTTGGTGTTTAATCCAGGCACCCTTTGCTATTAGCTGTTTCAGCAGATTTGTTGTCACCATTGACACGTCTGCTGCACTGTCAGGGGTAATTTCTGTTTCCAATGTGTCCATGACAGCACACGGAATCGTTGTTGACGGCTTTGACATGGCATCCTTCGGTTTTGCCAGAGCGAAAACAGGTTTCAGAACCTTTTTACCAGTAGTTGATTCATAAATCGTCTTTGCTTCTGCTGGTCCTGCAACATCAGGGCACTGAAAGACGCCATGAGTTTGGTCACCGCACTTGAAGCACTTTTTCGGAGGTCGATCTCCAGAATTTTTCGACTTCGGCTTACTGATGCTCTTATTCTGCTGCTCAGGGGCCATATTGGTTTTACCTCCACCTTGCGGTCCCCCGGTATTGCGTTTAGCCTGGTCTTGCTGTTGTGTTGGCTTGCCATTTCCTTTCGCTGGTTGATGAGACGATATATGAGCTTCAAACCGCATGAAATCTTCCAATTCACCTCGAAGCCATTTCAAAAATGACGCAAGGTTCGACTTCGTAGTTTTGTGAATTTGTCGGCTCAGTTGATCCCTTACAGCAGCCTTAAATGAGTGTGGACGCAACGCGTCCACCAAATAGCCAACGACTTTCTTTGGCTCGGTGTGCACAACGTCTTCCATGTTCAGTCTATCTATGATGTCATAGAACTCGGCCATGAGACGTGAAATGCGTGACTCCGCATCCTGTAATTCTGTGTCAACACAGAGAGACTTCACTTCACGATCCAGAGTTTTGTACGCGGTGTTATCAGGGACGCGTGCAGATAAAAAATAGTCCCTCCACTCAGTCTCAGTAACGTCCTTCTCGTCTTTGAATAGCTCAAAACCGCAAATTCGTACCATCGTGCCTTGTTCAATACAAGCACTGAGTGGCATCACAAAGAATTTGGCTTGAGACCCTTGATTTAAGGCCTTGATGCGTCTCGAATAAATAGCGTAGCTATCCATAAACTCCCGCTTTTCTTTCTTAGAGCTGCCTTTGTAAATCGGAGGCACAGGCAAGTTCGTACCTGCCGCCACAGTGACGGTAGATACATCGGGTGACTGATCACTTGCTGCCGGTGCTGCACCTTGAGTAAAGGCTCCCCATCGGGCCTGCAAATGAGGTTGTACCGCTTCGGATAAGCTTTCCAGTCTCTGTCCTTGGAGCCCAACAGCTTGTTCCGCCGCCTTCAATATCTTGTACTGTTCCTCTAAATATTTGCGATGTTCGTCCATTTGACGTCGCATCTCTTCCTGCTGCTCAACTAGCGAGATTTGTCGTTCGTGTTGTGCTTGCAGGTATTCCGATGTTTGTGCTGCAAGTCGATCTTGCTGCAACCGCACCTGACCGATTTGCTCAGCATTCCGTTGGTGCGCTGCCGCAGAATGATGGGCCAGGGCTTCCACCTGACGCCTCGTCTCACTACCTTGTAGTACTGCCGTTCGCGTCGTAGTTTCCTCCGTCAGTCGTAGGTCACGGTCAGAGAACGGCGGAAGTGGAGGGTAGACGGCAATGGGCATCTCGCCTGTGGAGACCGGCATCATTGCGTCGTCAGGTTCTTCCATGCTGGTAGCAAACCAGCTAAAGAATTCTTTGTTGTTGCTTCCGATGGAAATGTAGAAGTGATATGTATTAAGCAGTTCCTCAACTTTCACTACCTGCTCTTGTTTCCAATGTATGTCCTTGAAGAGCCCACGATCTGCTAAGTAACAGTCCTTTGTCTAACTGTCCATGTTCCCTGCATGTGCTTTAACCGTCCGTACTTACCGCAGCAGTCGCGTCGTAGTGCTGTTGATGAGCCAAATCTCAGCAACGGCAGTACGGTGTTGCTCCAGCAACAACAGGAGTCCATATTCGTTGTCGTGGTAGGGAATAAGTTCAATCTGTTCAGATTCAAACCCCAAGCGCCTAAAAGCACTCGGTTAAGCGCTTTACTACTTGTATCAATATTCCACAAGAAACGACAGGGTTTCGAAAATTTCGACTTATTTAATAAGTTAGCGATGTTTAGCGACATTGCCTGTGTTTCACCGAAGTATGCGTCATTGCGCAGTCGCCACGTTGCGTGAAACACTATGCAGTGTGTATTCTCCACAACAAAGGCAACATAGCAACAGGTAGTCCCAGTCGTCTCTCCATCTTCTACCAACATCCCTGTTAGACTACTCCAACATGCTTTTCGCCATATTGACTTACTTAAGTACGGATAAGTGAGAAAACAATGTTCCAGTGTCTCAATGGAACCACACAAGTCTCAGTATTACACCATAAACAACAAGTACAGTACCAGACACTGTGATATTGGCCCAGCTGAGAGACCGATACGGTCAATGGCGACAAGAGAATGAGGACCAACCGCGACGCGGTAGTGTGCAGCATCTGTAGCAACTCAGGAACCAAGTGGTCCAATTTGGACCAAACAGCAACTGGAGAATAGGTCAAGCTCGATGCGTCAGTTGTGGGCCTCGAATGTTGGAAAGACATGGTAACAGCCCCCCGCCACCTGCGCAAAATACTATTTTATCTCTATTTTGCATTCACGTTGTTAAATCTCGACCGGCAATGGTTTCTTTAACTTACTCGCTAAATGGGCGCGCGCAACAACGTACTCCCACCAAATTTTGTGGAATTTATCCTCGTACGCTGTAATGTGCTTGAGCTGGAGTAAGTCGAAGACCTGGTTTGTCGTTTTTCCCTCATCAAACCACTTGATGAACTGCGCAGCTTGCAGATTCTTAGCAATTTCCTCGGTCTTTTTGACTTGTTTGGCCTCAAAGAGAAACTTTGCGAGAGTTTCGTCTCCGTACCGGTTAATCAATGTCGTAATCAGCACTTGGTCTGGATTCGTCGCGTCGACCATGCGGATGTAAGTGGCAAACGCTTTCAAGTTGGGATTCCTCAGGAGTCCGTCCAGGCCGTCGTCCAGCTTGAGCATCTCGAACACTTTATTCGTGGACGTCACCTTCATCGCCAGGTGCTCGAGTTCATTGTCAGTCAGCAACAGTTTTGGCGCCGCCCTCGACATCCAGGTCGAGAGGCCCTCGGCTCCAGTGCTAAACGCCCGCTCCTCGTTACTCCGCAGAGTCCGCTTAGCAGACATCTCGACCTGTTCAACAGCATTTGTGCTTGCAAAGAAGACGACTGCGGCCAGGAGTAAAAAGTGACGGCAACGCATGATACAGTAGGCTTGGCGCACAATTGAGTTGTGAGGGTACCTTTTTGTCAAACGAGCAGAACCTGATCATTTTTTCCGGCTGGTAGCTTGAATACAATTTACAGAATTACCGGTTAAAATTAATGTTTCTTTATGCTTTCTTTTTGCAAAGATAAAGCTTGAAGACAACTTGTAAAATTTGATACTGTGAAAAAATGATGATGCCAGTGTGTTGGGTTTGCGTTTGTCCATCATTGCCAATGAATATGGACCAATGACATTGGTACAGTACTCTCATTCAGAGTCTGAGCACAGATCAATGATAGGCAAAAAAGGGGCGGAATTTGACTTGTTATGCTTGGAAGTCGTCACCGCAGCACCGTCATTCGTTTTTCTCTTTTTCTTCAGAGACACTGAGCTTCTTAGGCTTGACGAACTTGTGCTCTAGAGCTTCACGATTCTCGTAGGAAGCGTACACCAATGCAGAAACATGTATCCGGAGACAACAGCATTTCACATCCATCCTAAAATTCCTGTTATGGTAATGTATAACTGTCTCACTGACCTTGCACAGCGAGGAACTGAGGAACCACATATTGAACCGAACCGTGCGACAAAGCAAATCGGCCATACAGCACCATGAGGCACTGGACCCATTACTTGAGGAGCGGTTCCTTGGATACTTGAGTTTAATGTGAGTCATAGTTGAAACTCTCGAGAGTCTCGACACTGTACAGGGCATAAGGTGTCTGACTCTAAAATATATGGAAATTCGGCACCCGTCCCAAGCTCTCTTAGATAACGTAACCGGTGATATAAAGGGTGCAGTTTTAGTGTATACATGTATAATTAAAGGAGGTATACGCGTTGACGGTTATGAAAATACATGTTGTAGATATGCGAATTCTGGCAGGACATGGTTGCCGGACGCGGCTCCCCTAACTCCTGAAGACGCAATGGCTCAAGCATATTAAATCTTGGAATTTATCCTTGTACGCTGTAATATGCTTAAGCTTGAGCAAGTCGCAAACCTGCATCAAACCACTTGATGAACTGCGCAGCTTGAGCATCTTGACGCTTTTCTCCGTCTTCTTGACAGCCTTAGAGAAATTTGACTAGAGCTTCGTCTCGGTCTGGATCCTTCGCGTAAGTTTTGCGGATGAAATTGGCAAATGCTTTCGGGTTAGAATTCTTAGAATACCGTCCACAGCTTGAGCACCTTGAACACTTTATCCGTGAACTTCAACACCAGGTACTCGAGCTCATTTGTCGGTCAGCAGGAGTTTTGGCGCAGCTCTTGTCACTCAGTTCGAGAATATTTCAGTGACCCCAGCGCGAAATGACCTCTCTCCACCAGAATTGACAATGAGAAGAAGAAATTAGTTGATTAACAGATATCGGACTTCTCGTTTTGCTAACTAAGACTTAAGATATCAAAACTGGAAATCACTTGACCATTACGTACGAGGAATCCAAATTCGATGTTCAGGAGGAGGTAAAACTTCAGCAGTCATTGGCTCCAATCCAAGTTGTCGAAGGCCTTCGAGTCAGAATTGACAATGAGATCAGCAGTGAACGTCGTCGTCTTACCGTAAGACTCTTACGTGACAGAAGTTACGTTAGTTCCGACCTCGATTCGATGCTGGAATTCATCGCATCCAGACAAATGGCGTCAGTGTTTTCGTTAGTTTCGACCTCATCACCAGATCCACAGGAAACGCACCCAACTTCCTAACATCTCCAGTTTCGTAGATCCCATGATGATACAATCAGTGGCTTGCTCTGCGAGTGCTTTCGTTGCGGTCTGTTCTACCGAACTACCGAGCGCAAGGAGAACTATGGGAGAAGCTCTTCACATTCTCCCAGACTCACAACATCCAGGCCACAGGACCAACACTCGCTATCAACTACACGCAAAATGGCAGACAGACCGACGTAGAGGTGGAAGTGTGTCTCCCCATTGCAGAAGACGCTCAAGTTCCAGAAGAAGTACCGTTCACTGTCCGAGATGTACCTGGAGTTCATGCGGAGGTAAACCTCTCGCACCGGCGCATTCGGACGAAGTCCTTGTTTGCCAATCCATTCGTAGCGCTTCCTGTACGACGGGTTCAGAGTATCGTACAACCCAAGAAAAACCAGTGAGGCAGCTCGGGGGACAATCGGCAGTGTACGATGAACAATTGACGCTGTCGCTGCCGCGTCTTCATCTACTTGAGCATCGTTGGCGATAGGGAGACTGTAGTAGGTCGCACTTGAAAAACTCTAACACCGGTAGGGGAAGCTGGCACTTCCTTCAGTTGTCTAGCCGAGTGTATTGTAGTTGTCGACTTGATCGTAAATGTAAAAGTGAACTAGGAAAACATGCATGTCGAATCGCTACACTACATCGCCGCCACCAGCGTCCTAGTGGGGCGTTCTGCTCGGCCACGGCAGGTGTTCACAACTTCAACGCTTACCAGCCTGAGTACAGGCTGCTATAACAGCTTTAATGCCAACTCAGCCACTATTTGCTATCAGCAGGCATTCCAAGTGCAGGTCAGCCACAGCACTGTAGCTGCCTTCAAGCACATGTTGTACTCGACTGCAATACGGTGGTCATGGTTGGGCTTTTAAAGCCGCCATCCACTACAGTCCCCTCTTAAGCCCAATCTGACCACTCGGTACATTAGGCTTGTACTTTTTGTATTACAAATACTCACTAGTTGTGAGTCACCACACGGTGATGACGATGTCATGATGACACATCAAATTGTACACACTATGTTACCAACTTCAACACGTTGCAGTTGGAACAAACTGACCATGCAAATCCTCCAGGAAATGACCAGGACAATCACTGTATGAAGGGAAAACCTTTATTTAGTGACTGACAGACCACTCTGTGAAGGGGTATACATGTATACACTAAAGCTTAACGTCTCTTTCCTGACGTTTCTTACGCTTTGAGGTTTTGCTCAAGCTTTGAGTCTTTTGATCTAGTAACATACTCCTGTACTAACGTCCTCACGTCTTTGTACAGAGTAGCTAGAGGCTCCCACGAGTCTTCTATCGCTTCCAATCCGTGCCACCCGACTCAAATTTCGTAGCAACGGCTCCTGTTGTTCCAGCGATGGTGCATCAGCTCTCGCACTCGCAACATGATACCCTGGGAAGCGACGTGTTCTAGGAGCTCTTCCGTTACTTCCAGGTCTTTGTCGGCAAAGAACTTCAACCGAGAGGCGTGTACATCCGCTTTTGCTCCAGTCACGAGGTGTTTCACCTTGAAGACGTTGTACGGTTGTGCCTCCGTGACTACGTAGGGTCCAATCCAGGTGACGTGCAATTTGTTCTGCCCTTTCTCATCCACCCTTGATCGCAGTACGTAGTCACCCACGCTGAAATTCACCAAGTTGTCGCCTCGCTCTCTTTTCTTGTTAAGTAGAGTCTGCTTGAGTCTGGCGTCCGCCACTGCTTTGTGCATGTCTTGTATACTAGCACGTAGTTGGGCAAGGTTCGACTCGATCTCGGCGGAGGTTCGGGTCGGTTGTACACTCGGAGTCATCTCAGGTCCTAAGTATATAGCCTGAAGCGGCGATGGTGGCTCTAACCCAGTAAACAGCTCACCCGGAGTCTTTCCTGCCAGTGAAGGCACGGCCGTGTGATTTAGACTGGCTTGGACAATGGGAATTAGCCGCGGCCAGTCTCTGTGGTTGAGTTTGTAGTCCAGTATAAGCACTCGTAAGACTTGCAGGATATCTCGGTTTACACGCTCCACTGACCCGTTAATCCATGGGCTGTAGGTGGGGGAGAATATCTGCTTGCACTTCATTCTGGTACACAACTCTTCGATCACTTCGTTCTTGAAATGGGTCCCTTGGTCACTGATCCAATCTCGAGGAATCCCAAATCTGCTGTGCCAGTCCATGAGTGCGTCAGCTGCTACTTCACTTGTAGGTGTTTCACATTTGACCAGCTCACAATAATGACTAGCATCGTCCTTTAGCACTAGTAGGTACTGTAGGTCACCATAGGCCTCGCCTAGGTAAAGGAAATCCCAGTGCAGTGCTTGGTTCCTTTCTTGGCAGCGGTATGTTTCACTCCATGGCCTTGGGACTACCTTCCCCCCTTTCACATGATGGCATAGGAGGCAGCTTGCCAGAAACCTGTCCACACAGGGACGAAAGTGGGGAATGTGGAATACGCGGCCGATGTGTGCCATCATGGCGTCCTTGCCTCGATGCCCTTGGGGTCCACAGTGGGCAATGATACACACACGTTGGAGCAGTTCTTTAGCTCCAGTGGGGATCCACAGCTTGTTATCCTTCCGGTATACCCCGTCTCCACCTTCTGTACAACGCTTCCGGTCCGATTTTAACCCGAATTTGCTCTGAGCTCGGGCGATGCCTTCGAGAGTAGGCCACACAAAGTCTCCATCATCTAAAGGTCTGAGAAGTAGTCGGCCAGTATCTTCTTGGCTACGGGTCGTCACTCTGCGTACACTTGGTGTGGCTGGCAATCGAGCCCACCGTGATACCATATCTGCCCAGACATTCTCTTCTCCTGCTATGTGGTGAATCTCGTAGCGGAATTCACCGAGTCTGAGCGCCCACCTCAGAAGCTTCCCTCGGATATGTTTTTTAACAGTCTCGTCAGGAGCGAAAACATGAATCAAATTCCTGTGATCACAGTATAAGCGAAATCCTGTCGGCCTCAGTAGAAGGTGTGACAGCTTGTCACATGCTGCCACAATAGCAAAAGCTTCTTTTTCAATCACGCTCCAGTTTTCCTGAGAGCCCGTGAATGTACCACTCAGACATTGGAGTAGTCGATGCTGTTGGTCAGCAATAGCTTCACCTTCTTTCCAATCAGGAATATCGGTCACAATGACAGACCAGCCAACGTCCGATGCATCTGTGAACACAGAGAGAACACCCTCAGGACTCGGGTGAGCGAGAAGTGCTGCTGATGCCAGGCAGTCCTTGACACGCGAGAAATTTCCAACAATGTCAACGTTGGGGCAAATGTTGTTTTGCCACACCAGGGCGTGGCGTGGCGGGTTAGCTGAGGCCTGGAGATTTGAGAAATGAGCCTAGTGCTCACTCCTCTTGAACTCTCGTAGCTATCTATAGATTCACTAACGACATTGGGAAACTTTGCTTTCGTCCGCAACTCCTTTTCATCCGTTTCCTCCGCAACCGACAATTTCCAACAATGTCAACGTTGGGGCAAATGTTGTTTTGCCACACCAGGGCGTGGCGTGGCGGCTACCCCAAATTGAGACAGGGCGCCTGACATGCACTGGTCTTCACCCTGGATGCTTGGTTTCAGCACATCTGCCGCGAAAGATTTGCAGACCCTTTTGAAGACAGGACTGGATACTCTTCGAACGCGTTCGATAACCATCGACCTAACAGTTTTATGACCAGTCGGTCGGCACCAGCGTTTAATAACGCGGTGGCACCACCGATTCGAACTGAGTGTGTTGAAAATCGTGTCTCGTCCAGGCCGAGGTCTGAAGCTGCCATCTTGATCACTGTAGAAATGTCTTTCGCCGATACTCCACCTTTTCTCATCGCCAATGCGGGATCCTCCGGTTTCGTGCCGAAAAATAATGCCGCCTTATGTATCCATCGTGCAGCTCGGACGGGGCAAATAATCTTGTCAGTCGATTTGTAGTGATAGCGTACTTCCTCTCGCCCAAACTGATTGTTTTTCGCGCCGGTCAACGTGATCCCCACCAATTCTGCAATCCTTGGGGCCACGGGTTGCTCGTTTAAATCAAATAACCGGATTGCTGACAGCCGCAAGATGTAACTATGATGTCGTTTGCCAATGAAGAGGTACTCGGATCGTCTAAGTAGAAAAAAGTAGCCAAGAAGTAACCCGCCCCACAAAAGCTGATCGCGTGGCCTCGTTAGATCCATTCGTTGGAAGATGGCTCGAAGATGGTTCGCTGACAGGGGTTGCTGCTTGACTACTGGGTCTGTGAAGCGGCGAATTCCCTTTAATAGTATGGCATGACTAGCGTTAACACCGGGGTCGTATCCTGCTGTGTTCCGATGGTACCAGCGTACAGCGCATAGTTTCGTGCAGATTGTAGAGTACGTATTTCCTGTATGGCTGCGATTCATGCCATATCTCCAGAGATAAACTGCAAAAGCGCCAAGTTGCGCTGTGTTGGTGCCTGTGGTTGTCGCGTGGAGCCAGGGACTATAATGCATCATTACACACCACGCGACCCATTGAGCCCAAGCGCGGGAATAATGCTTCCTGGATGATCGTGCAAGTGCCCCTGTTCGTAGTAGAGCGCCCAAAGACGCGAGAGATCGCGAGAGCCGTCCGGGATCTGCACCTGTGACCATCCAGAAGATAAGTTAGCAAACGTAGCCGCGTGTGAAGTCGACTGCCACACCCTGCTTCCTGCGTCAGCCATTTCGTTATCTTGACCAGCCACATGCGACGACGACGAATAGAAATTATGATGTACTTCGCATAATCCGAGAAGTCGAAGCAGTAGCTGCGCGTGGTGATTCCTGCTTGACCTGTAGTTACCCAAGCCACCGCAGAAGTGTTATCAATCCAAAATCTGACGTGCATCTCCTTGGCGCGACTCGGAACATGCCAATAGTGACTCCAAACAATTGCAGCAAATACAGCGCTCATCAATTCTCGAACGTTGATGGAGAGGTCCTGAGCGCCGCCTTGTATGAGATCCTTTTCTCGTTTTGTGAATTCCACTTGCAGAAACTCTCTCTTAGCAGGAAACAAAGCACAAAGGCCATAATCGCTGGCGTCCATTTGCACATGGAAGTCGGGCTCCTGTCGTCGCGTGAATCTTGACAATGGAATTGCATTTAACTTGCTAGTGTTGATAATTAGTGTAAACCATTTCAAGTCATCCTTCGCGTCCTCTGACAGATCCACCGCACCGAATCGTGGCGCTTTTCTCGCTAATGACGCGACACGTTGAAAGAACGGTGATGCTTGGCGTATGCAAGTAACCACATGCCGGAGACTACCGAGGAGTTTTTGCAAATGTGTCCGCGTCGTTCGACGACGTCCCAACATTTCCTTAACGCGCTGCGTGGCCTTCGCCACCTTCTCTTTAGGCATAGATATCGTAAGGGCAGATAGATCCCACTCCAATCCGAGTGCACGGCCACAAGTGAACCAACTCGTGAATTTCTTGTCATTGCAAGCATTGGGGCCTAGAACAGCCACCATAGACTGCCTAAGTGCAATGTGGGCTTCCGACAGTCGAGAACCAATGTCTGGTTCAATGCATACGTGGTCGTCGCACCAAGCCTTCGCATCAAAATTGAGGCGTGCTGCTTGTGGCTGACAAGGCCATTCGGGAGCTGAGTTCGAATACAGGTGGTTGATTGCTGCCCCAGCAACCCAGTACGATGACGGGGAATTTTTCCATCCAAAAGGACAACAAAGATCGACAATAAGTATTCCCAACTCAGGAATCGTTCCGGCAAAGCGACCCACAGCAATGGCTGCTATTGGAATGTGACGGAATGCTCCATTTACATCTCCAGTCATCATCCGTTGTAGCTCCGGGAATATTTTGGCCACATCTAGTACACGATTAGACAGTGCGTCCGCACCGTCGTACGAAACCTCAACATCAAGATCCGAAGTGGTGTTGTCATTGACAGATTCGCCGGGCGGGAATGATAAATCATGAATGATTCGGGCATCCACTGTCAGATCAATGTCTCCTTTTTGAACAGCGCCGAATGGACTGCAAGTTACATCCTGTAGCGACGAAAGCAAATCGATGTCGAGGATGAGATATCGGTTAGCATCTTGTCCTGCCCGTAGATGTTTGATTATCACGTTGAGAGCACGTTTCGCCGACCCGTGATTAGGAGGAGGCACGCTCTGTTTCGGAAATGCAGACTTCCACTCAGGTGTAACTCCATTGTGTACAATGCTGTACCATCTCGATCTATGCGGATAGCTGTTCCAGGAACTCGCATTCGAAGGAACTTCGAGCGACTTGTTTGGTCGTGGATCAATCTCTGTTTCATTGCGCAATATACGCACAAAGGCAGGTAGCTGCATACCCGTTTTCCGAATAAGCTGACTATAAGCGGACTGCTTGTTCCGATCGATTAAGTATTTCACGCTGCCATTCCTCACAGTCGCAGCGGGCATAGCTTTTGGTGGTGAAAGCCCATGCTCCTTGAGTACCGAATTTAGTGCCTCTTGCGCTGACTCCGTATGTACTGCCGCTATACGCCGGCGAATAAGTGTAGTTCGATCGTAATGCTTTTGCTTGGATCTTATGAAATCTGCAAGTGTAGCAGAGTTGCATCTCGACGAACATTTCAATTCTTCATCACCGCTGGAGCTGTGATTCCCCAAAGAGCTGCATTGCGAGAGTTCGCTTCCGGACAATTTTTCCGTCCGTAAGCATAGCCTGGGTGATGTTTGAGGTACAAGGGGCAACGCTGCTGGTTGAATGAGAACTCTGCTTGTAACAACTGAGTCGAAGGTGGACCGTTTCGGGATATTGATCGTATCGGGTGCTCTCAAGGTGGACGAGCTTGAAGGAATGATCCTTTCAAGTAGGCCAATGTTGGACGGACTCACAAGATTGATCTTGTTGAGTAATCCATTGGTAGGCGGATTCATAGGAATGATCCTACTGAATGGGCCAGTGGTGAACGGACTAACAGGAATGTTCCTGCTGAGTGGTCCAATGGTAGACGGACTAACAGGATTGATCCTGTTGAGTGGTCCAATGGAGGACGGACTTACAGGATTGATCCTGCTGAGTGGTCCAGTGGTAGACGGACTAACAGGATTGATCCTACTAAGTAGTCCGTCGTCGGAGGGTCTCAAAGGATTGTTCCTTCCGAGCGCTCCCTGGGTGGATATCGACGCCGAAACGAGGACACCTAGCGTTCTGGAGTTGGTTGAACGTGAAGGAGATGTCAATTCTCGCATATCGTGACCACTAGTGTCCTTCACGGCCATTTGCCCAAACCCAATAGCTGTTTTTGCCGAATCCGCAAATTCTGGTGCTTCCATAGGTTGGTACACATCCATGGACAGGTCCTTCATCTGTGGAGTGGTTAGACCTGAGTACAACTCCTGACACCATCATTCCATGTCCTTCGATAAGCCACCGTAATGATTGACGATAAACTCCCGAGCGACGTCTGGCAAGGTAGCAGGCTTGAAATGACAAAGGTGCTTGATAATACAATTGCCGTCTCTACCTCTGCAACCTTGAGCCGACAGAAAGCGCAAACAGATTTCCTTTTGGCCCTGCTTAGGTAGCACCTTACGAACTTCTGCTGGAATAGACACCCGTTTTTCCTGTGTATGTGCTCGAAACCCACGGGAACTTCTTCCCGGTCCAGCTCTTGCGGCTTTTACCATGGTGAGTACGTCTTGACGAAGTATCGCTTGATGGACACGAACAAACGACTCATGCGACGCAGAGAAATGATCTTTTATCGACTTTGTCGTATCCCAATTGCCATCAACAGTGTAGACTCGGAATAATTCCAACTGATCGTCAATCCAGGACGTAATTTCAGTTAGTGAACCTGCTGATATGGGCAATTCCGTAACTCGCAGCTCTCCTAGAAACCTTAACGCAGCTTCAAGCGTCAGATATACTTCCGGTTGGTAGAGCTGCCTGGCAATGTTGCAGAGTACTTCGACTGCTCCAACCAGCTCCGCAAAACTAGCAGCCTCTGTTGGCACGGGAAGCACATTCTTCTTCGAGAAGTCGCTCATGTCACAACGTCTGACACGTTCTCGTTTTTCAATCTCCGTCACACGTACGAAATGTAGCACCGAAAGGCCTCTAGTGCCAAAATCCCAACCGTATAAGCCTCGCAGGACAGCAGGGTGTGGGAAAAAGCCGAATTTTTTCCAATAAATCTGAACAAACTCCATAAACCGTTGAGCAGTCATACAAGCGTACTTACCGGTAGCGAGGACGAGATGGATCGCTGTCTGTGTGCTCGACGCTTGGAACTCATGCTTATTTCCAACTTCCTCAGTGCTGCTAACTCCGATTTGTGACGAGGAGTGCAAGATTGGATCTGTTCTTCGTATTGAAGTGAGCTGGTCAATGTCTTCTTCCAGCTCCAAGCCTCGAGCACAAACAACTGGAGGGCTCCTAATCGGTTTGGGCGTAATTCGATTGCTTTCTTTTAATCGTCTTCGCTTCTTGGGTGGTCCCGTAGTTTCCTTAAGCGGAGTTGCGTTCTCGTCGTCCTCTGACTCACTTAAACCATCGCTCAAAGCAGCGTCCGTCGCTGTCGCGTCGTACGCGTTGCGTTTCGGTGGTAGTGGAGCGTTGTTGAGTTGATGTTCGACAACATCAAAGATTGTATCACCAAATTGAACGCCCCTTGGCGACGGCCGGCCGCCCTCCTTGTAAAACACATAGTCCAGAATGTGGCGAATCGTTAATTGCGAAACGTCAAAGCTCCCAATATCCAATAGTGGCACCATCTTGGTCTCGTCAATGGCTTTAACCCCAATATCATCGAGAAGTTTCTTCGCGTCACGTGTAGCGGTTTCCCCAAGACCATTAAAGGCATTATACACACGTTCGTGGACCCTCATCATTTCCTGCGGCATCATGAGGCTGGTACTGACCCCTCCACATGGCTGCATTGCATAGACCTCTACAGCGACATCTTGAGTGTAATCCGGCCTGTACTCCACAGCAACCTCTGTACAACCGAAATTCACATCTAGTAGCCCTACTTGATTTCCAGCGTCCCACTTGTAGCCAACCACTAGCCCATAGTCCCACACTCGAGGGCCTCCGGGCCGCACTCGGGAGGTACAGATTACGCTGCCGACAAAAGTCCCTGCGCCATCCATTGCTTCCTCAGCAGTGACGATTCGATGTGCTATCTCTTCCTCCTTCAGCTCAACCGTCTCAGCTTGCTGCTCTTTCCAACGCCCACTTCGCACAAGCTTCACCTTGAGCAAGCCTCCACTGGCACACGTCCCCGCAACTCGGCCGTAGGTGAAACCAACGGCGCTGAAAATGCCTGGTCGAAGATAAAAATAACGTGGCGCCATCGAAGCCTGAAGGTGAAGACGTCCGACAAAGGTTCCTTGGAGGTTTTAGCTGAGGCCTGGAGATTTGAGAAATGAGCCTAGTGCTCACTCCTCTTGAACTCTCGTAGCTATCTATAGATTCACTAACGACATTGGGAAACTTTGCTTTCGTCCGCAACTCCTTTTCATCCGTTTCCTCCGCAACCGACAAGCTGCCTGTTCCTCGGTTGTGAACGTTACTGCAATCTTATTTGCAGCACGTTTCGTTCTCTTTCCAGCCCCTAACGCTAGGTCTAGACGCTGTTGCAGGGTTTTCACATGGATGGCATAGCTAATCAAACTATCACGCATCCAATTGCAAGCGCACAGAAATTGCTGGAGCTCTCCAGCGGTTGTTGGTAGTGGCATCTCCCTCAGGGTTTTAATCCGGTCCGGATCGTGTTTGACTCCTTCCCCATTAATTATCTTCCCACACCATTTCACCGAGCGCTGAAACAAACTCGACTTTGCAGCACTTAGCTTCAGGCCAAAATCGTTCATGAGCGAAAAAAGTTCCTCCAGTTTCTCCAAATAGGTATCCACAGTCGCAGCGTAAAGCAAAAGATCATCTATCCAAATCAGGAGATGTTTGTAGAGCAACTTCTTGAAACAAGTTTCCATCGTGACTTGGAAATGTAGTGCAGCATCACAACATCCTTGTGGGACCCGTGTTGGAGTGAAAACTTTGGCGTCAGTCATGTAGCTTAGGATCTCCTGACAGGCTTTCGCAAGTGGCAATTGCCAAAAGCCTTTTATGAAGTCAAAAAGACCAAAGAACTCCATGTCTCGGACGTGCTCCGTTATCACTTGAAGTACTGGCATCACGCCTGCAATCGGTTCTGTCAAAGCATTGACAGGCCGGTAGTCGTTCGTTTGTCTGTAGTCTTCTTTTCCTGGCTTACGAACCGGCAGCGCTGGACATGCCCATCGGCTGGATGGATTCTCGAATACCCAGCCGAGTCGCACCAGATCTTCATTAAACTCCTTTAGGAATTTCCTCAGATGGGGTGGATACTGCCTTGGTTTACAACGATACGGTGTTGCACCTTCTTCAGTCGAATATCTAGTGGCGGCACTTTTGCAGGTGGATCTGGCCCCAATCGAAGTCGCCAAATGTCATACATGAACACTATGGTACGTAGCTTATCCTCCTTGTCGGGTGGGAAACCATTCTCAATTGCCTTGCTAATCATCGTCTCCACTGCTTGTCGTACCTCCTCATCCGGTACACAACCGATCCAGGTCTCGTCAGTGGAAGCAGTCAGATCATCGTCCTCTGATTTGCTTTGGCGTGCTAGCTGTTCAAGTTGCCGGTCAATGCTGATACCTAAATCATCCAGTATATCCTCACCGAGGATGAACTCATCTTCATCTTCCTCGATGACCAGCACGTCAAACGGTTTCACAGGCCTCACTGGTCCAGCCGCTGTATGCAACAGGATGTGCATATTCACTGTTCGATCAGCAGTCAGCTCGTGTTTGCCAACTGTCTGACATGTAATAGCACGCTTCAGCTTGGTAGTTTGCACGAGACTACCTAACTCGCGAAGCTCCTTCAGCTTCCGAGCACTTATGATGCTCATCTCAGCCCCAGAATCAGCGCAGTAGGGCATGGGCAACCTCCCGTCCAGCACTATGGTGTTATCATGCTTTGAGAGGCAGTCCCGGATGCGCTTTAATTTTCACGCATCGCGCCCTGTCTGCTTCAGCCCTTTGTTCTGGTTGCGCCGTTCATGCATTTGGCGAAGCAGCTCCTTCTTCTCATCGCCAGAGGCTTCCTTGCAGTGGATAAGCCAATGGTCACCTTTGCATTTTAGACATCCACCAGTCGGAGGGGTAGTGTCTAATTTTTAGGGTTTCCTCTGTCCTTGGTTAACCCTTGAACCGTTATTCTTCGCAGTAGACTTGTCACCACGTTCTATCTTGCGGTACTTTGTACGTTGTTGGCTGTTAATACTTTCAGACTGGTTATCCTTTCGCCTTGTCTCAGAAGTATCCTTGCCGTGGGAGCGCTTACGACGTTGAAAATCTCTGTCTTGATCAAGAGCTTTCTCCAAGATGAGCCTAAACAGCTCTTTTTCGTCCTCCTTGGCCGCCCGGTTCTGATACTTCAGGATGGCAGCAACTTCATCGCGGAGACTGCGTGGCTCTAGCGAATCCACCAGCAATTTGCACTTCAATCGGGGCCCTTCCTTTCCAGTGAAAAACCCTTGCCAACCTTGTTCATCGATGAACTCACGGCTCCTGACAAAATATTGCATCACCCGCTCTCGTACATCTGACTCTCGCATATCCATGACGACGTTCTCCTTGAACAAAGCAGCTACGTCGGGCACGGATTTGTTTTTGATGGAGGAAATGATCTCATCAATCTTTTTCAAGATGAAATCGTCGGTGACGTCAGCAACATTGATTTCCCACTCAAAGTCGCACCAGGCAGCAAGGAGCCTCGAGTCGAATGATTTCTTAACGCTCACGAGGATTTCTGCCATTTTGTCTGAATCGTTCTTGCAGCGCATCGCTACCTCGTCTTCATATTCACTCCGCAGTTTTCTCCATTGCACGAGCGCTGCATGGGACGTGCTCTTGAGTTGCGGTGCTGCGAGGGGCATGAACAGTGCCATTGGCACTGTAGACGAGTCATCCGTTGGTGTACTGGAAGGTACACTTGCCGTCAGGTTGTTCCTCGTAGATCTTGTCATTTTGACCTTGATCACTAAAGAATTCTTTGTAGTAGGTCGCACTTGAAAAACTCTAACACCGGTAGGGGAAGCTGGCACTTCCTTCAGTTGTCTAGCCGAGTGTATTGTAGTTGTCGACTTGATCGTAAATGTAAAAGTGAACTAGGAAAACATGCATGTCGAATCGCTACACTACATCGCCGCCACCAGCGTCCTAGTGGGGCGTTCTGCTCGGCCACGGCAGGTGTTCACAACTTCAACGCTTACCAGCCTGAGTACAGGCTGCTATAACAGCTTTAATGCCAACTCAGCCACTATTTGCTATCAGCAGGCATTCCAAGTGCAGGTCAGCCACAGCACTGTAGCTGCCTTCAAGCACATGTTGTACTCGACTGCAATACGGTGGTCATGGTTGGGCTTTTAAAGCCGCCATCCACTACAGAGACACACCTCAGCGTCGACATCTTTCTCCTTGTAGCCTTCGTCATAGTAGATAGTCAAGCATGGCCCAGCAATGGCGAGGCCTTGAGCTCTGGCAAATACTAGAACTTGATCCCACAATGTCCTTTGCGCTCGGTAGTTAGGGATAATAGCACGTAGAGCCAACACCCGCACTTCTGGAAGATTCTTAATGACTGGCGGCTTCCCTACAGCTTCAACAGCAGCAACAACAACAGCTTCACACTCCGACATCTTGCCAACCAACGAGTAGTCGCAAAAGATTCTGCCGCTTATGTATAGGACTCCAAACCATGTTACACTTATCGGACTGCTTTAGAGTATGTCTTGTAGAATGCACTGTACGCGACGTAGACCTCGACTGTAGGCTCGAAGGATAATTTTGTCTTATCCATCTTGAGTTTTTCAAGGAGTGCTGCCGGCGTAAGTTTATCTGCTAGCCACTTCTTGAACTGGAAACGCTGCAGTTGAGACGCTATATATCTCGTGCCCGGGTCAGTTTTTGCGACTGCAAACGCCTTCGCCATCGGAATATCATCGTAAACTGTCAGCAACTTCTTCGTCAGCTCTGCTTCCCAGCCATTATTGTAGAAATTCATTTGCCTGAAATAGTAGACCCACACGTTCAAGGCTCTGTTCTGAGCGAGCGTCTTCACATTCCCCTCACCCACTCGGAGTAGATTGAACATAATGTCCGTGTTCAGTCCGTTCTGAGCCCAACCTATCAATTGCTGAGTCTGCAACCTATTCGCAAGCGACAGCGTTTTGCCTTGACGTGACGTCTCCAGCAGCACAGCGACAGCTTCATTCCCGTAGTATTTAGTGAGTGTCCCGAGCATATTCACCATTTTGGTCGGGTTCTTCTTGTTGTACATGGTCATGAACACACTCCAAGTTCGTAAGTTCTGGCTGCCCAAAAGCCCCTTGGTCCCTTTATCGAGTTTGAGGATCTCGAACACTTCGTCTGGCGTTTTACCTTGCTTCAGCCATGCGTTGAGTTTCCGCTTCTCGCCGAACGAAAGTTTGATTTTCGAGATGAATTTCGAGAACCAGTTCTTGATCTTTGAGAAAGCATTCGACAGTCCGGAAGGAAGCGCTATCGTTCTCTCTTCATCTTCATCGTATTTTGTCGCATCGGTTCTTAGCAGCCTCGTGTCTTGAGTGTAGGCGGAATTGGCAATGGGACGAACAGCTGTTGGATAGTCGGAGTTGCTCAATTTCGATTGTCCTCGTGCAGTATCGACACTTGCCAGTGCAATAACGGTCGTCACGAATACAACGCAAAAGAACTGCATGTCTCCGCAGCCTTCTTGGTCGATGGAAAGCTGAATTGAATATGATTGAGACGAAAAACATGGCCACGGACGCCGTGTGCCGTACGTAAGTGTTTTGGGAACCGAAAAAGGGGCGAATCCAATCTTCAAGATAACATGTATGGGAACCGAATCGGATTATTATCTTGAAGATAATTTTCTCGCCAGTTGTAAACATATTGGTCCTGAAGTGTGATTCAGCCTGAATACAGTTCCTTTTTTTCGTGATTCACTATGTACTACAGCACTACAGGTAGTCTGCTATTCTCTCAAATTGTACTACCTATGGTGAACGCATCCGCAGAATTGATTCACCTTCAGGTAGGCACATAAGCCATAAGCCTGATGTAAACATATTGGGTGGTTCCAAGGAAATTACATTTCCGCTAGGATGGCTCGATGTGGTCAATGGGTACCGGTATCGGCGTTTGAGCCAACAGATCTGGTGGGCAGCCTGCAGCATGGTGTGGCACTGCTATGGCAAATTCGGAACCACGTCGTCCACAAGGGCGAGCATTGGGTCAAACAGCAACAGCAGGAATTTATGTAGTCTAGCTCACCCTAGCATTCGCCCGCAGTGAGTGGCGAATACCTCAACGACGTATTCTATGACTGCGAATGCGGATAAGCCTGGAATGCTGGTCTGACATGGTGATAGAGGTACCTCAGACGGAGCGATTTTTTTTGGTCAAACTCTGCAACTCTCTTTTTGGGGTCAACTTCTTGCTGCAAAAAAATACGAGTGCCAGGTTTTATAAATTAACCCGAAATTTAACCAATCATATCGCCCATGTTAAACTATAGCTAAATCTAGCCTGTTCGTTACGAAACGATTGGTGGGATGTTGACAAACTTGTTCGAAGTTTGAACCAGTGAAAAACTTTGCTTGCGTCGACACAAGCAAAGTTACAGTGTAACGTCAGATAGTTAGGTGGACCACATAGTTGTGTGAACCACACTAGTTGAAGTGCGACAGATCACTTTTCTTTACCGTAATGGAGTTGGCGGGGCTGGAGCAGGAAGTGCAGGCAACAATGGAATCAGACTCGCTACTGCAGCCGTTCCCGGACGTTCTTCCGCAGCAGCACCGCTTAAACTCGAAAGATTATATTCGGCTATTCCGATACGTCGAGTCTGAGGTGTGCGACGCTCTGTTGGAGACGGCTAACGGACTGGACGCAAGTAGCTGGAACCGCTTGTTTGGGCTGAGGAACAAGATGGATAGCGCGACAGACTGCTAAAGTACCGGAGGCCAAGGCGAGCGCTTTGTATGACTTGATCAGTGAAGGCTGTCAAACATTTTTTTCGGACTCCACACCAGACTTCACGTTTATCAGGTCGTTTGCGGGTGGTGAAATGCAGGCTGTTCACAGGGATTTCGGGCGGATCTCATCAAAGCACGACCTGTATGAGTATAGCGGTTTGCCAGCATCCGTGCTATTAGGACTGGAGGACGATAGCCACATCGTCTCGTACGGCTGGAACAGGCAGGTAGCTTTGGAAGCGGATGAGGAAAAAGTCACTTTCGACAAGGGGGACGTGTTGATCATGCGTGCGGACACATTTCACTGCGGCGGTGCGTACGTCAAGAATATCACTCGATTGCATTTTTCTGGAGCCGGAGTATGCTAAGCGCAGATACCGAAAGCAGAATGCCATTGACTTGATTCAGATGGTGCCCAAGAAGATTCCGATTGACCACCGGCACCGTGGCACTTACAGAAGGAATAGCTAATAAGGTTAAATAGACTTACAGAAAGAATAGCTAATAAGGTTAAAAAGACTACTTTCACTCTCTCATTATACTTTTAAGGGAACCAAGCAACAATCGATGTACATGTGGAACACCAGTTCGACAGCTTCTGAATATCGCATGCATACAGTGGATATGTATCGAATTCTGGCAGGACATGGTTGCCGAACGGCTCCCCCAACTCCTGAAGACGCAATGGCTCAAGCATATTATATCTTGGAATTTATCCTTGTACGCTGTAATATGCTAAAGCTTGAGCAAGTCGCAAACCTGCATGAAACCACTTGATGAACTGCGCAGCTTGAGCATCTTGACGCTTTTCTCCGTCTTCTTGACAGCCTCAGAGAATTTGACTACCAGGGTAGAGCTTTGGATCCTTCGCGTAAGTTTTGCGGATGAAATTGGCAAATACTTTCGGGTTGGAATTTTTAGAATACCGTCCACAGATTGAGCACCTTGAACACTTTATCCGTGGAAGTCAACTTCAACGCCAGGTACTCGAGCTCATTGTCGGTCAGCAGGAGTTTTGGCGCAGCTCTTGTCACTCAGTTCGAGAATATTTCAGTGACCCCAGCGCGAAATGACCTCTCTCCACCAGAATTGACAATGAAATCAGCGGTGAACGTAGTCGTCTTAGCCAAAGACTCTTACGTGATAGAAGTTACGTTAGTTCCGACCTCGACTCGATGCTGGAATTCATCGCATGAACGCGAGCCATGAAAGGTAGACGTCGGAGGTAATAGTCGAACTGGCATCGAGTTTGCAATGTAGTGCATGTAGGTGAGGTGAGGTGGAGTTGTGTCGCGCCATTGGAAGTAGGTTGTGTGTTTGTTGCGTTCCGTTCCGGTATGTGGTTGTTCGTTTTGCGTGTTTGCGTGTTTGCGTTTTTGCGTTTTTGCGTTTGTGATGTGTTGATTCGTAGGCCCCTATAGCTCAGTGGTAGAGCACTCGCTTCGTAAGCGAAAGGTCGGTGGTTCGATCCCGCCTGGGGGCTCTCCTTTTGTCTTTCCCACATGTCCACGTTGCACCCTACTTGGCCTGCAGCTATGTATTCTCATTCATCTTGCCTCGAACAATGATGTGACAGCATCTTCTTTTCACCCACTCTGGACTATCTCGAGTGAAAACTATCTCGCGTGAAAACCGTCCGCAGTTATAATCCCGGGTATACAAGTCGTGCACAAATGACGAGCGTCATGGTCATGAAAGAACGAGCAGTAACAGAGCATAGTAAGCTTGTCATACCATCGCTTTTGGGACTCCGAAGACTTAGGCTGACGTATGAAGCCTACTGACTAGTGCAGGTGCTCACCCTCCCGAGTACGATGTACCAGACAGTCTAGTGCGCACCTTGTATCTGTGTGTTTGTGTGCAGTGTGGTCTTAGTTGCGGTGATGTGCAAGTGCCGATTTTTGGCAATTTCATAAGGGTGGGGACACTTTGGCGCATTGTAATCCAGACAAATGGCGTCCAGGTACATCTCGGACAGTGAACGGTGCTTCTTCTGGAACTTGAGCGTTCTGCAATGAGGAGACACACTTCCACCTCTACGTCGGTCTGTCTGCCAGGGTTGTGAAAAAAAAAACAATTTGACTTTCAAATAATTCAATTAAAACACACTAAATTATTGATTGAGCGAGGTCTCAATCACATCCAAATAATCCTCCATTTCACTGTGGCGTTTAGCTCGCGTTCTGCACGTTATCGTTAAGTCACGAGCTACTTGAGTACTCTTAACACATTAATAATGAGCAAGCAGTGGTCTTCTGGGCCTGTACGACGTAAACAGCTTCGACAAGACAGCTCTGAGGTAGCGCTCGACACCCCAGCAGTCTCCTCACTTTGCAAATTTCTGCAAGACCCAACATGCGACTATATTGGACGTGCGGTGTCTGTTTGATGCCATTACGAAGGAGTTCACACTAACTGCGAAATACCTCAGCCCACAAGCCATCGTCGTTAAAGCGCCACGCTTTGAAAGCGGTGTAGTTAAAGTTCTCGCAAAGCTTTAGCGAGCTTGGGTTAATGTTACGGTTTGGTGGTTTTCTACCAATCAGAGCTCGATAATATGATTGAAAACAAAATTGCAATAAACAAATTATTGATTGACCCGAGTCTTGGGGCTCAATTAAATAACAATCTTATTTTTCACAACCCTGCTGTCTGCCATTTTGCGTGTAGTTGATAGCGAGTGTTGGTCCTGTAGCCTGTCTGGGAGAATGCGAAGAGCTTCTCTCCTTGCGCTCGGCAGTTCGGTAGAACAGACCGCAACGAAAGCACTCACAGAGAAAGCCACTGATCGTATCATCATGGTCTACGAAAGTGAAGTGTACGTGAAGAGACCTACTGGCAACGAGGAGGAAGACAAACAGAGTGTGACGGGGATCCAGCTACCAATTGCCTGAAAGAAGGGGAAATGATCTCTGGAAGGGAGAGGACAGTGTGCAATTTGAGAAATTCCTACTGCCATTTTTCAATGATCTTGAGTTGAAAGCTTTCTGCTTTATGCAACTGACTGCTGGATCTCCGTCACGAAGGACTCCTCGCTTGTGTCTTCAATGTTCATGCGGAGGTAAACCTCTCGCACCGGCGCATTCGAACGAAGCCCTTGTTTACCGATCCATTCGTAGAGCTTCCTGTACGAAGGGTTCAGAGGCTACAAGGAGAAAGATGTCGACGCTGAGGTGTGTCTCCCTATCGCCAACGATGCTCAAGTAGATGAAGACGCGGCAGCGACAGCGTCAATTGTTCATCGTACACTGTCGATTGTTCCCAGAGCTGCCTCACTGGTTCATCTTGGGTCGTTTCGTCATAGTAGATAGTCAAGCATGGCCCAGCAATGGCGAGGCCTTGAGCTCTGGCAAATACTAGAACTTGATCCCACAATGTCCTTTGCGCTCGGTAGTTAGGGATAACAGCACGTAGAGCCAACACCCGCACTTCTGGAAGATTCTTAATGACTGGCGGGTTCCCTACAGCTTCAACAGCAGCAGCAACAACAGCTTCACACTCCGACATCTTGCCAACCAGCGAGTAGTCGCAAAAGATTCTGCCGCTTATGTATAGGACTCCAAACCATGTTACACTCATCGGACTGCCTTGGAGTACGCCTTGTAGAATGCACTGTAGGCGACGTAGACCTCGAGTGTAGGTTCGAAGGATAATTTTGTCTTATCCATCTTGAGTTTTTCAAGGAGTGCTGCTGGCGTAAGTTTATCTTCTAGCCACTTCTTGAACTGGAAACGCTGCAGTTGAGACGCTATATATCTCGTGCCCGGGTCAGTTTTTGCGACTGCAAACGCCTTCGCCATCGGAATATCATCGTAAACTGTCAGCAACTTCTTCGTCAGCTCTGCTCCCCAGCCATTATTGTAGAAATTCATTTGCCTGAAATAGTAGACCCACACGTTCAAGGCTCTGTTCTGAACGAACGTCTTCACATTCCCCTCACCCACTCGGAGTATCTGGAATACAATGTCCGTGTTCAATCCATTCTGAGCCCAACCTGTCAATTGCTGAGTCTGCAACCTATTCGCAAGCGACAGCGTTTTGCCTTGACGTGACGTCTCCAGCAGCACAGCGACAGCTTCATTCCCGTAGTATTTGGTGAGCGTCCCGAGCATATTCACCATTTTGGTCGGGTTCTTCTTGTTGTACATGGTCATGAACACACTCCAAGTTCGTAAGTTCTGGCTGCCCAAAAGCCCCTCGGTCCCTTTATCGAGTTTGAGGATCTCGAACACTTCGTCTGGCGTTTTACCTTGCTTCAGCCATGCGTTGAGTTTCCGCTTCTCGCCGAACGAAAGTTTGATTTTCGAGATGAAATTCGAGAACCAGTTCTTGATCTTTGAGAAAGCATTCGACAGTCCGGAAGGAAGCGCTATCGCTCTCTCTTCATCTTCATCGTATTTTGTCGCATCGGTTCTTAGCAGCCTCGTGTCTTGAGTGTAGGCGGAATTGGCAATGGGATGAACAACTGTTGGATAGTCGGAGTTGCTCAATTTCGATTGCCCTCGTGCAGTATCGACACTTGCCAGTGCAATAACGGCCGTCAAGAATACAACGCAAAAGAACCGCATGTCTTACAATACAGTCTTCTTGATCGCAGGAGAGCCAGAGATTCGTTGTCGAGCGATTCGCAGAGTACACCGATCGACAGAATGCAGCGTCCATATAAAAAGGGCGCCTGTGATATAAAATTGTGTGCACATTTTGTTATCAACCAATCAAATTGCCCGATGCAGCGTTCAATCGCTAAAATAAAACTCCACCAGCCACTCGATAAAACGGAGGTCTCCACCAGCCACTCGATAAAATGGAGGAAGCGGACGAGGAGTCCTCGCAGCCCCCACCACCCGCGACAGTATTGCAGGAAGCAAAGGAGGTTGCCACACACAGGCCTCCTTGACGAGGTGTACGCGCCAGCCAAACAACGCCGCATGCACTACACAATACAAGAAAAACGACGTGTCCTTTTAAGCTATAGAGGGGCTAAGCCAACGCAAAGCTACGCAAGAGCAACAGCTACTGCTACGACGGCGAAAGGAGAGCGCTTGGCTACGATAAAGCGTGCCATTTCAGCCTGGGAATCCATTAAACCGTCACTAGTGCAATTTTTAGTGCAAAATACAGCTGCTCTCTATCTTTTACCAAAATCGATATTAATTCGCTCTCACATAACCAGTCTACACGCGCCGAACAGACTTTGCACCTGCGGGAAAGTGGTCGTTGCATTCTGTCGATCGGTGTAAGTGTGCTTAGCCATGAGCCGCTGGCAGCGGCTCATGGCCCGCTGGTGAAGAGAGTGTTTCGGGAGCACAAAAAACGGACAAAACCAATCTCGGCTTATCTTCAAGAAAATATTTTCAGATATCTTTGACCAATCAGAGGCAGCCACAAATTGTAATTTGTTTTTGAGCTAAAACTGAATGACGTCGTCCAGCTTGAGCATCTTGAACACTTTATCCGTGGACGTCACCTTCATTTGCCAGGCACTCGAGCTCATTGTCGTTCAGCAGGTGTATGTGAAGAGATCGGCTGGTAACGAGGAGGAAGACAAGAAGAGTTCCAGCTAATACCAATTGTCTAAAAGTGCTAATGGTGTCTGAGACGACACGAGGAGGGTGGATATACTCTGACTGAAATGGATTCTATATCCTAGGAACTCACGACCAACGCCGATGACTCCATCCTGTCCGAGGAGGCTGCCGAGGACTTCGACCCCTTCTTCGAGTACGTACTACTGGGTGACTCGGTGTCGGACGGCGTGTTGGCGTGGATCTCCGTGGGTGTGGATATGACTCGTGCACAAACGATCACCGCCGCTGGAACTCTGACGGCGGATGGAGGTGTCATGGCCGACTCGACGAGCACCACGATGGGCGGTGGCATGGGCGGTGGTTCTGGCATGGGTGGTTTCGGTGGTGGTTCTGGTATGGGTGGCTTTGGTGGATCTGTTGGTGGTCCCGGTGGAAGCTTTGGTGGCGCTTCTTCGGAAACCGTCGTCATTCAGAGCACTACAACCGAAACGATCCAGAGTTCTACTTCCGGCAGTGTTGGAGCAGAGGCATCTGAGCCATCATGCAATGTGCGCCGACACCGTTAGTCAGCAACTTCACAAACCAAGCATAACACACTTTGTTTCTTGGATATACATGTATTCACTGAATTTATCCTACATGTATCACTTGCTTCCAGCACTCTTTCGCTAGGTATTTTATCTGAGTACGAAGCTGCTGCTACTCCGCAAAGAATGTTAAGTTAGTTCACACAAGAGCATTGGATGCGTGTTGGTGCTGTAAGGAGCCGTGAGCTCGACTTCCGAGATGAGGTCCTGGTCGAAGAAGAGCTGTCCGACGTGCGACGCGTATCCGCCCGAGTACGTGTTGTTCTCGAGCAGCGTGCCGTTGTACGTACCGAGGATGTGGATGTGCGTGGCGCGGGAGGTGTAGTGACCGGGGAATTTGGAGGTGTAGGACGCCACACCGTCGTCGTCCGTGGGCGTGAGTCCGCGCAGGAACGTCTTGTCGACGTTGGTGGTGTCGGAGCTGTCGCCGTTGCCGCTGGCCACGATGCCCGAGTACACACCCGTGGCGTTGCAGTGCCAGAAGTCGAGGTACAGACCCTCCACGGGTTCGCACGTGTTGACGTCGATGACCTGGATCTCTGCGTACAGATCGACACCCTCTTGGTCCTCGCGGATGTCGGAACGCACCAACTCGCCGTTGACGTAGTACGGACCCTGCGTAACTTCTGGCTCAAGGATGCACTTGACGTCGTCTCCGAAGAGCTCGCTGGCGTTCGTGTTGGCCGTGAGACCGGTGAGGTTGGACTTGTGGCTGGTGGCGAGTACCGTGTCAAGGTCGAGGCGACGGCGCTGGCGGCGCTCTGCACGGAGACTGTCGGCCTTAGCAGCTCGGCGAGCCACGGCACGTTCTTGCAGTCGGCGGGAGGTGTCCGAGTTGGCACAGTCCTTGAGTGAGCGTTTACCCTCGGCCATGAAGAGACGGCGTTGCTCCAGTCGTTCGGGCGTGCGGGCGTGTGCGGGTTGTCCGCCATGAGCACTCGCGCTATCAGGGAGGTTGAGTGCGGCGAGCACAGCAGTGACGGCGAGGAGGGCGAGGGAAGAGCGGATCATGGTTGCTTGAGATTGGGAAGGTTGCAAGTCGTGGGGGTGCACTGGGTGAGTTTGTGCTCCGGTGTTCTGGTGGTGTTGGGCGGAAGCTCGCCGAATTGGAAATGAGGATTGATGTCGAGCTGCTTTTCCGAGGGTGGTGCCATGGTGGTGTCGCTGAAGGTTGTGCAGCGTCTCCTGAATGTGGCTCACGTCATGTCCAGTATGTGTTCGGATGTTCTGGTCGTGGCATTCATCTTTTGTCAGCATGAACAGGCCGTGCACAGCATATCCCGCCAGTCGTGGCAGGCGGAAATTAAACAGCAGATGTCGTCAATAACGGCTCAAATCCTACAACCGCCAAGATGTGCGAGGAACCAACACTGACGTAGGAATTCGATCTGCTGCTGAAAGCTGTTTCAATCGGGATGTAAACGGGCGTTGAGACAGCACACTACATTCACAAAATGCTGAGTACCCACGCGTTGGACCTCAATTGTCTGCGCATATGCATAGTATTCGTTACAGATTTGGACGGAAAGATGTGACGCGTTAGGTTTTTCTTTTGTATAGCGATGGGTACGGACACAAATGTGTGACGCTTGTAGCCATTTTAGATATATAGCCAATCCGATTACGTCAAATATAATCGAGACATGCACAATAAAATGAACCTTGGGGCAAATAAATAGTCGCATAATAGCTCAACCGGTAGTGACTTCTATTTTTTGATAAAGTGACGAGGGTTCAATTCCCCCCATGGCCAAAATGGTAAAGTTAATCACTGACGAGTGACCTTGGTGCCAGGGTTCCAAGGCAACAGACTGTTGACGTCCCCTGTCCTAATTGATCTACAATCCAGCTTTATGCCAAGCTCTCTTTATGCTACTTTCACTGACGGCGTCCCATGCGGCAATCACTCGCTCAACGAGGAGCTTTCGTTTCTCGGGAGCTGAAAGACGCTGAAGCTTTAGAAGACGTTCACGGAGTGGCAGATTGCTCCTTGATCCAATCATGGTAAGCTCGTAGGATAGTGTTAGGGCGCGTAGCTTCTGCTTAAAGGGCCCCATAACTCCAACATCAAGAGGCTGGAGAACAGAAGTCGTGTTTTTCGGTAGTGGGACGACCTCGGTGCCCCAAGCAGCCAGCGCCTCCTGGGCCTCCATACTAACGTGACACTTAAGATTGTCGACGTAGAGCGCAAGAGGGCCAGGAGAGCTTAGGGCGGATGATTCGGCGGATCGTTCGGCAGCGGGGCTTTTCATTTAGACGCCCTTCCAAGTCTATCTTGTCGACAATAGACCTTGAAGCAGAGCAGCCTCATAATTTTGTTTTAGGTATTCTCTTGTGAAGGTACCGTATTCTTCTCGAAGAAACGCCAGTACATGAGAGGTTTTTAGCGGAAAGTCATCTCTTCGCATGGCTTTGATCCACTGTACGAGCTCGTCGCAATGAGGAAACAAATTGTTTCTTCCCTGCCCCCCCAACGTACACTTAGATCGTCTATTGTTGCTGCACGCCTCCCTTATTTCAGCTTCTTGCTTTGTCCATCGATGCACCGCTGTCCTCGACTTGATACCGTGTAGCCTCGCGGCATGGGTAATTTTAATGCCAGCATTGATATCTTCTAGCACTTTAAGTTTAAGTGCGTTGGAATAGGCATTCCGACGGTCCCGATGGATCATGCACTCATCATCTATGTCATTGTCCTCCTCGCTTGAGTCGCTCCCAACTGTGCTATCGTCACACATTCCCCACGTTCGCAAGCGGGTAGCGTCTGTGGTCTCCATTTCGATTCTAATTTTGAGTGGCTTGAGAGGGTTTGCCTGCGCAGTGATTTCATTGGATATAAAATTTGTATACTGCCTTTTTAAAAAACCTAATGTGTCGCTGTTTAGTGTCCGTCGCATCTTTCCGTCCAAATCTGTACCGGTACGAAGAAGCGCAGATCCTGAGATGTGTTCATGCAAACTTGACTTACCACTAGTATGGATATGGCTGGTGGAAAGCAAGTGCGAACTGGTTTAACATGCCCGGTGCCGGGTCAAGTTAAACTGCATCAAGTGTCTATGCAACGGTTGTCATTGAAGAACACAAAGTTGCGCCATACCATCATCGATTCGAGTAGGGATTGCCTGTCATAACAGGGAGGCATTATCATTGATAAATGCATATAAGCTAGCTTTCTTCTGTCCAACAAGTAAAATCGTCCGCCACTTCGATTTGTGGCTCCAGCTGGCCCATACGAATCGCTACATTCCCTTTTGAAAGGCCGGTGGCACACAGGGGGGGGGGGCAAACAAACAAAAAACTATAAAGGAAATAACAGTGAGCACGTGAAAGAATCCTAGAAATCAAGTACTACATCTCGTTTATCTTTCTCTTTTCTTCTACCCATAACACTTACAACAATTGAGCTAGCCGATACACTGTCAGGGCCACCAACAGATCCACCAAAGCCACCCATACCAAAGCCACCCATGCCAGAACCACCACCCATGCCACCGCCCATCGTGGTGCTCGTCGAGTCAGCCATAACACCTCCATCCGCCGTCAGAGTTCCAGCGGCGGTGATCGTTTGTGCACGAGTCATATCCACACCCACGGAGATCCACGCCAACACGCCGTCCGACACCGAGTCACCCAGCAGCACGTACTCGAAGAAGGGGTCGAAGTCCTCGGCAGCTTCCTCGGATAGGATGGAGTCATCGGCGTTGGTCGTGAGCTCCTGCGTGTTGGTGCTGTAAGGAGCCGTGAGCTCCACTTCTGAGATAAGGTCCTGGTCGAAGAAGAGCTGTCCGACGTGCGACGCGTATCCGCCCGAGTACGTGTTGTTCTCGAGCAGCGTGCCGTTGTACGTGCCGATGATGTGAATGTTTTAAGAATTGGGTATCGTGTAAGACCATGTCTCGTCTTGATGAATTGCTATCCGATCTTACTTAGAAAGTAGGGCTCACGTCATGTCTGTCTGGTTCAATCAATAATTTGTGATCAGGATCGCACGCGTTGTAGTACAACCAAGTGAAGGGGTATCGTCAACCTTAAACGCAAGACACACAAGACACTGCTATGCGAGGTGTCGATAGTATTAAAGGCACATGGAATCGATATCAGAGAGGCAAACATCAATGCATGCTCGACAAACAGTTCCCACGTTGGCGAGTGAATTTGTCCAGCGTGCTGCGAACACTGCACACTAAGTTCGTGTGCAGTGTCGTGACTAACTGCCCACACCAGCCAGCATCACTGTCCATCGACACGATACCACCAGCGACACGTGCGTGCATTGGATCAAATCCAATGTGTTGACCTCAGCTACCGAAATGTGTAGAGAGCAGGCTTTTATGATCTCAGCTTCAACGTATGGCATGAGTCCTACGTGTATGTTAAACAATGCTTCAACCTGGGTATCTGGAGCACCTTCTAACTTTCAGGTGTGTGGTCTTTCACGCTAACCAATAGACCAATTCTTAACGGATCCTCGCGTTGAAATGCGGACGCTCGCTTGTGAACAGGATCTTCCACTACGTCGGTCATACACACTCCTGGGCCAGGCGTCCTAGCATCACCTGCCATACTGGTGGTCCAGCATCCAGTGCACCACGACGAATACCCAGGACTTCACCCTCGGAAAAGCAGCTCGACATCAATCCTCATTTCCAATTCGGCGAGCTTCCGCCCAACACCACCACCGGAGCACAAACTCACCCAGTGCACCCCCACGACTTGCAACCTTCCCAATCTCAAGCAACCATGATCCGCTCTTCCCTTTCCCTCCTCGCCGTCACTGCTGTGCTCGCCGCACTCAACCTCCCTGATAGCGCGAGTGCTCATGGCGGACAACCCGCACACGCCCGCACGCCCGAACGACTGGAGCAACGCCGTCTCTTCATGGCCGAGGGTAAACGCTCACTCAAGGACTGTGCCAACTCGGACACCTCCCGTGACACGCCCGTGGCTTGCAGAGGGACGAATCGGGTCCGAAGGCCGTGCTTGAGAGGGACTGCGGATGATGAGGTAAAATGGAGAATGAATTTAAGACTGCCGTGCTCTAGCCTACTTCATCTAGCTCTAGCTCTGACAATCTGTGGTTCGTACTTGTGCAATCAGTTGCCCTCTGATCCTCCACAGTAAGTGGGTCACGATCGATTCTTCCACCCGCAACTTGCGGTGCTACTACCCGGACCCACCCGTGTCATGCTCCCCCCATGAAGAAGTGCTGGTTAGCACGGGAAGATTCGGCGCAAGCTGACCTGTTGTTGCGTAGCACCTTTGTCAATGGTGACGGTACCGTTATCATGGACGATCTTGATAGTAAATGGTCCGTCAGCTACTCGCTTGAGCTTGGCTCGGAAATGTTTGGGAACTCGTAGCATCACTTGATCACCTGGCTTGTAGAAGTGTTCGAGTCTCTTGTCGTTCTCGCGGTCGTTGTCGTTGAGGATCGCGTTGAATCTGCGCTTGGACATGTAGCTCCAGTTGGCGTCGTGCAGTTGGCGCGAGATCATGTCCTGCCCAAACACAAGTTGGCCTGGGGAAGCGTTGAGGATGCTGTGGTAGCTGGCTCGTACTGCGAACGCCGCATAGTAGATCACCTTCCTCCAGTCGGCGCCCTCGTGACAGCGGAGGATATTGCCGATTTCCAGATGCACTCGTTCGCAGATCGCATTGGCCTGCGGGTTTTTCACGGTAATAGGCTTGGCTTTGATCCCGTAGCTTCGTAGCAGCTCCTGAAACTCGTCGCCAGTGAACTCTGGACCCTTGTCGTGGATGACCTTACGAGGTCTCGGATATCGACACAGCCACTCACGATCGAAGCTTTCTGCCGTTGTCAAGGATTCTTTGTCGGGCTGGACGCTGACCTCGAGCCATCGGGTCGCCTGGTCGATCATGGTGATCCCGTAGCCGTTTCCTTCGTATGGACCAATGAGGTCGACATGAACTACGTCAAATGGATTGACGGTCTTCAGTGTTCTTGGTGGGAGAAGCCCATAGTCCTGTTTCCCACCGTGAAGCTTGGCTCGCTTGCAGGTCACGCACTTCCTGACGAACTTAGTGATAGTGGTCTCCATACTCGGTCAGTAGAACGTGTGCCGCATTGTCTTGAACTGTCGTTCGCTGGCAGGATGTCCCAGGTTGAGGTGATACCAAGCGATGAGGTCGTCACGCAGGCTTTCTGGAGCGAGCACGCGCTTCTGGTATGCAACCAGGGTACAGCCCAACAACGTAACGAGCTGGTAGTCGGGGTTATTGTTGCCTGCCAAACACGCTGCCTTTATCTTCTGAATCATCTCGTCGGCTTCTTGGTGCTGGCGGATAACGGGCCCGTGCATGACGCACTCAGGCTCGCTGCTCGCTGCGTAGATCTCCTCATACAGCGACTTGTTCTCGTTCACTGCGAATCTCATTCTCGAGAACGCGTCGGCCCCCACGTTCTTCACTCCCTTAATGTAATAAAGCGATAGGCGGTATTCCGAGAGCAGCAACTTCCAGCGCTTGACCCGCAGGCTCGTTTCAGCGGGGTAGATCAAATTCTTGTGATCCGTGTGCACGATCACCGGAAAGCCGAGCAGCATCGTACGATATTCTCGAAGTAGCTCTACAATAGAGAGCAGCTCCAACTCCATTGTCGTGTAGTTGAGTTGATGCTTATTCAAGGTCTTCGAGTAGCAAGCGAGGATCTTTGTCTCCTGCATTACTAAGCCTCCGAGCTGGGTGCCGCTCGCGTCTGCATAGAGCTGGAATGGTTTATCGAAGTCCGGAAATGACAGCAGTACAGCCTCATCAAAGGCTCTCTGGATTGCTCGAAAGGCTTCCGTGTCACTGGGGAGCCATGTGAAGGGCACCTTACTGCTCGTGAACCTGTGCAGTGGCTTGCACAACGTGGTCTTGTTGGGCACCATGTCCCGGTAGTAGTTGATCATTCCCAAGAAACGTCGAAGTTCTTTACGGTTCCTTGGCACTGCGATCTGCTGGATTGCCTGTATCTTTTTGGCCTGGGGTTTGATGCCCTCAGCAGACAGCGTGTAACCCAGGTAGTCGACTTCTTCGCGTAGTATATGGCACTTCTTTCCGTTAAGAGTGACGTCGTAACGGGCGAGGCGCTCAAACACAATGAGTAGGTGCGCCAGGTGCTCTGTTTCATCCTTCGAGAACACCAGAATATCGTCCAAGTAAACGACTACAAACTCCAAGTCGCCAAAGATCTGCTCCATACACGCCTGGTACTCATCGGGGGCGGTCGAGATGCCCATCGGGAGTCGCTTGTACTGGAACTTGCCGAACGGCAAGCAGAACGCCGTCAGTGGGCGGCTCTTTCGTGCGAGCCTCCGAGCGTAATAGCCAAGGTTAGCGTCAAATGTCGAGATGCATTTTGCCTTCGCAAGTCGCATCAGTATCTCGCGGATGCGTGGCACGTAGTAGGGGCTTCTGCGTAAGAACTTGTTCAACCATCTGTAATCAATAAGTAGTCGAAGCGAGCCATCTTTCTTCACTAAGAAGAACGCAGGCGATGCCATCTCCGAGTCGTAGATCTGCTCCAGTACGTCTGCATTGATGAGTCGCTGGATGGCTTCCTTAGCCTTCGCTTCCTGACTGCGTGGAATGGCGTAGGGCTTTGCATGTATCGGCTTGTAGTCCGGGGATATCGGGATCAAGTAGTCATCGAAACGCATGCGACCTAAGTGTCCGTCGTACAACGTCCGGTGTTGGATGAGCAAATCCAAGTACTGCTGAGCGAGATCGGCGTCCAAGAGGTCGGGGACCAGCTGCTCCGGCTCGACTGCGCCGTCGGCGAGCTCCTTCGTTTCGTCTGGGAACTCGTCTTCGTGCTCACCAGGCTCACCAAGTTCATTACTTGCCGCAGCGCGACCCGTATTAATACGGTAACTGTTCTCGTCCCATTGAACGACCTTGTCCTTGAAGTTGAGAACCAGACCGAGAGTATTCATGATGTCGCGACCAATGACCATGGCGTCGTGACTGTCCTCAATTACCTCGAAGCGGTGGGTGATGACGGAGTCCGTCTTTAATGTCGGGAAGATGAACTGCACCATCGTCGTACCGCTGCTGGTCACAGAGCCGTTCATCGTCTCGAAGGTGGTAGGCGAAGCTGAGATAAACTTTCGCCCTAGGTTTACATTGGCAGCCAGCGTTGTGCCGTTAATGATGCTCTTCGAAGCACCGCTATCGAGGAGGGCGTCAAAGATCTGTCCACTGCGCTTTAGCTTCACAGGAATCCGTAACGGAGCACTTGCGGGCCGCTCCGACTTCGTCACCAGTCCGACGAACTTGAACTCTTGGTCCTCACTGTCATATGAGTCTGAGTCGGACTCAGAGTCCCTGTGGATACGAGGGTATCGAGCCTTTCGCTTACTTGAAGAAGTTGTCTTCGTTTCAGCGCTCTTCTGCTCAGCTTTCTCCTTCTTTTTGATGGTGTAACAATCGCTGGTGTTGTGCGAACTCGTTTTGTGAAACGAGCACCACTTTTCACCTTTGGGCTTCCCTTCGAAGCCATTGCCGCTCTTTGCCGTCCTTGTACTGGTTCTTGGAAGAGTCCTTGTCTTTCTGTTGGTCCTTGGACCGACCTTGGTTTTGTTTGCCATGTTTCTTTTCGCGTGTCGAAAGCTGCAACTCCGCCTTCTCAATGCGTGAGAAATAAAGCACAAGCTCGCTGAACCTGTCGTGCACGACACCGGCAGCTGCTAGCTTGTCTTGCCAGGCACGCGGCATTCCTCTCTTAAGGTAGCGACACTGCTGCACCTCTGGCACTTCTTCTGCGTTCAGCGGAAGCTCAGCGAACATGCGGACGTTCTCCTTCAGGCGCTGAGAGAACTTCACGACGGTCTCGTCGCGGCGTTTTTCATGGTCCATAGCTCGTTGTCTAAGTCCTCACTGAAGTCTGCCGGAACCGACAACAGACCAACGTCAGCGAAGAACTCTTCGAAGCTCCGCCCCGTGTTGACTGCGTCGATGGCGGCTTGCTCGACTTCAGGCTCGAGATCTCCGTCGATGAGAGCAACGAGGTTGTGAGCTTTCTGCTCGTCGGTCCACTGCTTCTTGCGAGCCAGACTACGAAATTGGCTGCTCCATTTGAGCCAGTCGCGAGCACTTCCTCCACGGAACTTCTGGATCTTGATGGTAGCCGTCTCTGCCGGAGTCGTAGCAGTAGCAGGTGTGATCACCATCGTGTAGGTCACGAACTCGGCCTTGTTCGTGCGCCCCATAGTCGATGAGGCGTTGAGCTTGATAGGGTTGATTCTCTTGTTTCCGATTTCCAAATTTGATATATCAAAGTGACACGCCCGTGGCTTGCAGAGGGACGAATCGGTTCCGAAGGCCGTGCTTGAGAGGGACTGCGGATGATGAGGTAAAATGGAGAATGAATTTAAGACTGCCGTGCTCTAGCCTACTTCATCTAGCTCTAGCTCTGACAATCTGTAATTCGTACTTGTGCAATCAGTTGCCCTCTGATCCTCCACAGTAAGTGGGTCACGATCGATTCTTCCACCCGCAACTTGCGGTGCTACTACCCGGACCCACCCGTGTCACCCGCCGACTGCAAGAACGCGCCGTGGCTCGACGAGCTGCTAAGGCCGACAGTCTCCGTGCAGAGCGCCAGCGCCGTCGCCTCGACCTTGACACGGTACTCGCCACCAGCCACAAGTCCAACCTCACCGGTCTCACGGCCAATACGAACGCCAGCGAGCTCTTCGGAGACGACGTCAAGTGCATCCTCGAGCCAGAAGTCACGCAGGGTCCGTACTACGTCAACGGCGAGCTGGTGCGTTCCGACATCTGTGAGGACCAGGAGGGTGTCGACCTGTACGCAGAGATCCAGGTCATCGACGTCAACACGTGCGAACCCGTGGAGGGTCTGTACCTCGACTTCTGGCACTGCAACGCCACGGGTGTGTACTCGGGCATCGTGGCCAGCGGCAACGGCGACAGCTCCGACACCACCAACGTCGACAAGACGTTCCTGCGCGGACTCACGCCCACGGACGACGACGGTGTGGCGTCCTACACCTCCAAATTCCCCGGTCACTACACCTCCCGCGCCACGCACATCCACATCCTCGGTACGTACAACGGCACGCTGCTAGAGAACAACACGTACTCGGGCGGATACGCGTCGCACGTCGGACAGCTCTTCTTCGACCAGGACCTCATCTCGGAAGTGGAGCTCACGGCTCCTTACAGCACCAACACGCAGGAGCTCACGACCAACGCCGATGACTCCATCCTGTCCGAGGAGGCTGCCGAGGACTTCGACCCCTTCTTCGAGTACGTGCTGCTGGGTGACTCGGTGTCGGACGGTGTGTTGGCGTGGATCTCCGTGGGTGTGGATATGACTCGTGCACAAACGATCAACGCCGCTGGAACTCTGACGGCGGATGGAGGTGTCATGGCTGACTCGACGAGCACCACGATGGGCGGTGGCATGGGTGGTGGTTCTGGCATGGGTGGTTTCGGTGGTGGTTCTGGTATGGGTGGCTTTGGTGGATCTGTTGGCGGCCCTGACAGTGTATCGACTGGCTCGAGTGCGTGAATGCAGAGCTGAGTATGTGTTTTAAGTGGTAAGGGTAACAGGAACAACAAAGTTACATGTTACCCTCCTCGTTCTCGTTCTGCTAAGTGCCGAGCTTTGTCATATGCCGAGCTTTGTCATACAAATTTAGTAGCAAAAACAGCTATGCTCTAAACTAAAGTTTGCGACGAACAACTGAAGACGAGCTCAGATACGACGACCTTACTATTCATACATCATTATGCATTGCATCCGACCACTGAAGACAATCCTACAACTAGTAGAACAACTGCACCAACTTACACGCTAGTTTCCTGATTCGGAGACTTGGATCCGCCCGAAGTATACGCGTTCTTGTCGCCACCGGTAGTCGAAGTCGTGGACGGCAATTTAAGACCGTTCGTGACCCCCGAGAGCGTGTCCGTGATGCCCGTGATGCCCGAGAGGCCTTTGGTCGTGTCCGCACCGCCGTGACCCTTGTCGCCAATCGGTAGTCCTGGCAGCGATGGCAAGTTGCCGCCCTTCGTCAGGCCGCTCGTAATGGAGTCTAGCCCAGCACCTTTCGTGATCGAGTCCAAGCCGGTGCCGCCCTTCGTGAGTCCGTTCGTGATGGATCCGATACCACCAGAGCCGCCACCTGTGATGGAGGACAGCGCGTGTAGTGGATCCATGACCAGCCAGCTCCAGTTTGCTGCAATTGTTGCACCTGCGTATCGACAATGCTGTCTACATATTGATGTGCATCACGACAACGATGTTGACAAGTTGATGTGCATCACGACAACGCTGATGACACGAAGGGCGTCCAACCAACCGCCAAGAACGCCTCTGACGCCAACTAGAGTAGCAAATACTGTAGTAGAGAGAATCACTGTAGTGGATGGCGGCTTTAAAAGCCCAACCATGACCACCGTATTGCAGTCGAGTACAACATGTGCTTGAAGGCAGCTACAGTGCTGTGGCTGACCTGCACTTGGAATGCCTGCTGATAGCAAATAGTGGCTGAGTTGGCATTAAAGCTGTTATAGCAGCCTGTACTCAGGCTGGTAAGCGTTGAAGTTGTGAACACCTGCCGTGGCCGAGCAGAACGCCCCACTAGGACGCTGGTGGCGGCGATGTAGTGTAGCGATTCGACATGCATGTTTTCCTAGTTCACTTTTACATTTACGATCAAGTCGACAACTACAATACACTCGGCTAGACAACTGAAGGAAGTGCCAGCTTCCCCTACCGGTGTTAGAGTTTTTCAAGTGCGACCTACTACAAAGAATTCTTTAGTGATCAAGGTCAAAATGACAAGATCTACGAGGAACAACCTGACGGCAAGTGTACCTTCCAGTACACCAACGGATGACTCGTCTACAGTGCCAATGGCACTGTTCATGCCCTCGCAGCACCGCAACTCAAGAGCACGTCCCATGCAGCGCTCGTGCAATGGAGAAAACTGCGGAGTGAATATGAAGACGAGGTAGCGATGCGCTGCAAGAACGATTCAGACAAAATGGCAGAAATCCTCGTGAGCGTTAAGAAATCATTCGACTCGAGGCTCCTTGCTGCCTGGTGCGACTTTGAGTGGGAAATCAATGTTGCTGACGTCACCGACGATTTCATCTTGAAAAAGATTGATGAGATCATTTCCTCCATCAAAAACAAATCCGTGCCCGACGTAGCTGCTTTGTTCAAGGAGAACGTCGTCATGGATATGCGAGAGTCAGATGTACGAGAGCGGGTGATGCAATATTTTGTCAGGAGCCGTGAGTTCATCGATGAACAAGGTTGGCAAGGGTTTTTCACTGGAAAGGAGGGGCCCTGATTGAAGTGCAAATTGCTGGTGGATTCGCTAGAGCCACGCAGTCTCCGCGATGAAGTTGCTGCCATCCTGAAGTATCAGAACCGGGCGGCCAAGGAGGACGAAAAAGAGCTGTTTAGGCTCATCTTGGAGAAAGCTCTTGATCAAGACAGAGATTTTCAACGTCGTAAGCGCTCCCGCGGCAAGGATACTTCTGAGACAAGGCGAAAGGATAACCAGTCTGAAAGTATTAACAGCCAACAACGTACAAAGTACCGCAAGATAGAACGTGGTGACAAGTCTACTGCGAAGAATAACGGTTCAAGGGTTAACCAAGGACAGAGGAAACCCGAAAAAAGAGACACTACCCCTCCGACTGATGGATGTCTAAAATGCAAAGGTGACCATTGGCTTATCCACTGCAAGGAAGCCTCTGGCGATGAGAAGAAGGAGCTGCTTCGCCAAATGCATGAACGGCGCAACCAGAACAAAGGGCTGAAGCAGACAGGGCGCGATGCGTGAAAATTAAAGCGCATCCGGGACTGCCTCTCAAAGCATGATAACACCATAGTGCTGGACGGGAGGTTGCCCATGCCCTACTGCGCTGATTCTGGGGCTGAGATGAGCATCATAAGTGCTCGGAAGCTGAAGGAGCTTCGCGAGTTAGGTAGTCTCGTGCAAACTACCAAGCTGAAGCGTGCTATTACATGTCAGACAGTTGGCAAACACGAGCTGACTGCTGATCGAACAGTGAATATGCACATCCTAAGTTGCATACAGCGGCTGGACCAGTGAGGCCTGTGAAACCGTTTGACGTGCTGGTCATCGAGGAAGATGAAGATGAGTTCATCCTCGGTGAGGATATACTGGATGATTTAGGTATCAGCATTGACCGGCAACTTGGAACAGCTAGCACGCCAAAGCAAATCAGAGGACGATGATCTGACTGCTTCCACTGACGAGACCTGGATCGGTTGTGTACCGGATGAGGAGGTACGACAAGCAGTGGAGACGATGATTAGCAAGGCAATTGAGAATGGTTTCACCCGACAAGGAGGATAAGCTACGTACCATAGTGTTCATGTATGACATTTGGCGACTTCGATTGGGGCCAGATCCACCTGCAAAAGTGCCGCCACTAGATATTCGACTGAAGAAGGGTGCAACACCGTATCGTTGTAAACCAAGGCAGTATCCACCCCATCTGAGGAAATTCCTAAAGGAGTTTAATGAAGATCTGGTGCGACTCGGCTGGGTATTCGAGAATCCATCCAGCCGATGGGCATGTCCAGCGCTGCCGGTTCGTAAGCCAGGAAAAGAAGACTACAGACAAACGAACGACTACCGGCCTGTCAATGCTTTGACAGAACCGATTGCAGGCGTGATGCCAGTACTTCAAGTGATAACGGAGCACGTCCGAGACATGGAGTTCTTTGGTCTTTGTGACTTCATAAAAGGCTGTTGGCAATTGCCACTTGCGAAAGCCTGTCAGGAGATCCTAAGCTACATGACTGACGCCAAAGTTTTCACTCCAACACGGGTCCCACAAGGATGTTGTGATGCTGCACTACATTTCCAAGTCACGATGGAAACTTGTTTCAAGAAGTTGCTCTACAAACATCTCCTGATTTGGATAGATGATCTTTTGCTTTACGCTGCGACTGTGGATACCTATTTGGAGAAACTGGAGGAACTTTTTTCGCTCATGAACGATTTTGGCCTGAAGCTAAGTGCTGCAAAGTCGAGTTTGTTTCAGCGCTCGGTAAAATGGTGTGGGAAGACAATTAATGGGGAAGGAGTCAAACACGATCCGGACCGGATTAAAACCCTGAGGGAGATGCCACTACCAACAACCGCTGGAGAGCTCCAGCAATTTCTGTGCGCTTGCAATTGGATGCGTGATAGTTTGATTAGCTATGCCATCCATGTGAAAACCCTGCAACAGCGTCTAGACCTAGCGTTAGGGGCTGGAAAGAGAACGAAACGTGCTGCAAACAAGATTGCAGTAACGTTCACAACCGAGGAACAGGCAGCTTTCTCGCGTGTCAAGGACTGCCTGGCATCAGCAGCACTTCTCGCTCACCCGAGTCCTGAGGGTGTTCTCTCTGTGTTCACAGATGCATCGGACGTTGGCTGGTCTGTCATTGTGACCGATATTCCTGATTGGAAAGAAGGTGAAGCTATTGCTGACCAACAGCATCGACTACTCCAATGTCTGAGTGGTACATTCACGGGCTCTCAGGAAAACTGGAGCGTGATTGAAAAAGAAGCTTTTGCTATTGTGGCAGCATGTGACAAGCTGTCACACCTTCTACTGAGGCCGACAGGATTTCGCTTATACTGTGATCACAGGAATTTGATTCATGTTTTCGCTCCTGACGAGACTGTTAAAAAAACATATCCGAGGGAAGCTTCTGAGGTGGGCGCTCAGACTCGGTGAATTCCGCTACGAGATTCACCACATAGCAGGAGAAGAGAATGTCTGGGCAGATATGGTATCACGGTGGGCTCGATTGCCAGCCACACCAAGTGTACGCAGAGTGACGACCCGTAGCCAAGAAGATACTGGCCGACTACTTCTCAGACCTCTAGATGATGGAGACTTTGTGTGGCCTACTCTCGAAGACATCGCCCGAGCTCAGAGCAAATTCGGGTTAAAATCGGACCGGAAGCGTTGTACAGAAGGTGGAGACGGGGTATACCGGAAGGATAACAAGCTGTGGATCCCCACTGGAGCTAAAGAACTGCTCCAACGTGTGTGTATCATTGCCCACTGTGGACCCCAAGGGCATCGAGGCAAGGACGCCATGATGGCACACATCGGCCGCGTATTCCACATTCCCCACTTTCGTCCCTGTGTGGACAGGTTTCTGGCAAGCTGCCTCCTATGCCATCATGTGAAAGGGGGGAAGGTAGTCCCAAGGCCATGGAGTGAAACATACCGCTGCCAAGAAAGGAACCAAGCACTGCACTGGGATTTCCTTTACCTAGGCGAGGCCTATGGTGACCTACAGTACCTACTAGTGCTAAAGGACGATGCTAGTCATTATTGTGAGCTGGTCAAATGTGAAACACCTACAAGTGAAGTAGCAGCTGACGCACCTCATGGACTGGCACAGCAGATTTGGGATTCCTCGAGATTGGATCAGTGACCAAGGGACCCATTTCAAGAACGAAGTGATCGAAGAGTTGTGTACCAGAATGAAGTGCAAGCAGATATTCTCCCCCACCTACAGCCCATGGATTAACGGGTCAGTGGAGCGTGTAAACCGAGATATCCTGCAAGTCTTACGAGTGCTTATACTGGACTACAAACTCAACCACAGAGACTGGCCGCGGCTAATTCCATTGTCCAAGCCAGTCTAAATCACACGGCCGTGCCTTCACTGGCAGGAAAGACTCCGGGTGAGCTGTTTACTGGGTTAGAGCCACCATCGCCGCTTCAGGCTATATACTTAGGACCTGAGATGACTCCGAGTGTACAACCGACCCGAACCTCCGCCGAGATCGAGTCGAACCTTGCCCAACTACGTGCTAGTATACAAGACATGCACAAAGCAGTGGCGGACGCCAGACTCAAGCAGACTCTACTTAACAAGAAAAGAGAGCGAGGCGACAACTTGGTGAATTTCAGCGTGGGTGACTACGTACTGCGATCAAGGGTGGATGAGAAAGGGCAGAGCAAATTGCACGTCACCTGGATTGGACCCTACGTAGTCACGGAGGCACAACCGTACAACGTCTTCAAGGTGAAACACCTCGTGACTGGAGCAAAAGCGGATGTACACGCCTCTCGGTTGAAGTTCTTTGCCGACAAAGACCTGGAAGTAACGGAAGAGCTCCTAGAACACGTCGCTTCCCAGGGTATCATGTTGCGAGTGCGAGAGCTGATGCACCATCGCTGGAACAACAGGAGCCGTTGCTACGAAATTCGAGTCGGGTGGCACGGATTGGAAGCGATAGAAGACTCGTGGGAGCCTCTAGCTACTCTGTACAAAGACGTGAGGACGTTAGTACAGGAGTATGTTACTAGATCAAAAGACTCAAAGCTTGAGCAAAACCTCAAAGCGTTAGAAACGTCAGGAAAGAGACGTTAAGCTTTAGTGTATACATGTATACCCCTTCACAGAGTGGTCTGTCAGTCACTAAATAAAGGTTTTCCCTTCATACAGTGATTGTCCTGGTCATTTCCTGGAGGATTTGCATGGTCAGTTTGTTCCAACTGCAACGTGTTGAAGTTGGTAACATAGTGTGTACAATTTGATGTGTCATCATGACATCGTCATCACCGTGTGGTGACTCACAACTAGTGAGTATTTGTAATACAAAAAGTACAAGCCTAATGTACCGAGTGGTCAGATTGGGCTTAAGAGGGGACTGTAGTGGATGGCGGCTTTAAAAGCCCAACCATGACCACCGTATTGCAGTCGAGTACAACATGTGCTTGAAGGCAGCTACAGTGCTGTGGCTGACCTGCACTTGGAATGCCTGCTGATAGCAAATAGTGGCTGAGTTGGCATTAAAGCTGTTATAGCAGCCTGTACTCAGGCTGGTAAGCGTTGAAGTTGTGAACACCTGCCGTGGCCGAGCAGAACGCCCCACTAGGACGCTGGTGGCGGCGATGTAGTGTAGCGATTCGACATGCATGTTTTCCTAGTTCACTTTTACATTTACGATCAAGTCGACAACTACAATACACTAGACAACTGAAGGAAGTGCCAGCTTCCCCTACCGGTGTTAGAGTTTTTCAAGTGCGACCTACTACAATCACTTTGCATTATACCAGCAATACAACAAGGCTAAACTACCAGGGAGCTTCGCCGGCTCCCCCATCCGTGTCTTCATTCCTTCAGACACTACAAAGAATTCTTTAGCAGTCACTGCTGAATCAAGACAAGTATGACCATGACGAGAGCTCAGAGCTCGAACTCACCTGCCGACGACTCGGAGCGTTCTTCTGCTCCAATCTTCACGCCGATACTGCCACCGCGAATTACGAGCACTTCGCACGCTGCTTTAGTGAAGTGAAGGAAGGATCGTCGCGAGTATGAGGATACCATCCGTAATCGTGCCAAGGGTGAGACGGACGATCTGATTGTCCCAATAAAAAACACCTTTGATGAAGGACTGCTCAGGCAGTGGTGTCGTCTTCGGTGGAAGATGTCCATGTCGGACGTCACCGACGAGCTCATCCTCGACGAGGTTGAAAAGATCATTTCGACTGTGAAAAACAATAGTGTCCCCGACATCGACCAAGAGATGGCGGAACACCTCCGCATGGATTTAAGTGAGAGTGACGTACACGAACGAGTCATTCAGTACTTTAAGCTGTGCCACGAGATTATTGACGATCACGGCTGGCGCATTTTCTTCACCGAAGACCACGGTAAAAAGCAACTGTGTTCGATACTGATCAATTCACTCGAACCAAAAGCTCTTCGGGAGGAAGTTGACCGAACTGCCCGCTTTCAGACGCGCAAAGCGAAAGAGGACGAGGTAGTTTTGCACGACTTAATCTTGGAGAAGGCGCTGGATCACGAGAAGGCTTTTCAAAGCCAACGTCGAGCCAAGCGTGACCGTGACCGTGGGGACCGTGATGCCGAGCGTCCGGCCCAACGTTCTGGCGGCAAGAAATCGACTAAGAAACAGCGAGTGGCGGACGAATCCAGCGGTTCAGGCCCACGGCCATCACCTAAGGGTGTCATTGACCGCCCGAAGAAGCCGCCTACTCCTTGCCCACATTGCGGCGATCTCCATTGGCTGTCGGAGTGTACTAGTGCAACCGATAGTGAAAAAGCTGAAATTCGGAAAAAGCTTCGCGCACAGCGAAGTGACGGCACGAAGCGTGAGGTGGCTCGCCTAAAGCGAGTTCGTGAGTGCATTCCGGATGAGCAAAAGACTGTTACCCTAAACGAGGTGATGCAGTTACCTTACTGTGCAGACACCGGTGCCGACCGGACTGCTGTTAGTAGGAAACACGTTGAAGAGCTGTCAAGCTGACCCGGCTAAACACACCCATGTTGATAGTCGGTGTTGCTGAGCATGAGATCGTTTGCAGTGCATCAGTGCAAGTTCGTGTTTTGCTCAATACGGCGGCAGGCGCAGTTGCAATCCATGATCCGGTCGAGTGTCTGGTAATCGACGACGACGAACCTGAGTTTATTTTGGGTCAAGACCTACTAAAGACGTTGGGTATCGATGTCGATCGACAACTAGAGCAACTTGTAGAGCGCGACACCGACGACGGCGACGACATAGCAGACTCCGACGTCGGAGTGCCTGTCTCTGATACACCTCCAACCGATGATGACCTTCGTGGAGCAGTGGAACGACTTATTCAAGAGGCACTCAAGCATGGCTTCCCGTGCAATTTGGAGGAGCAGCTTCGTGCCATTACCACAAAGCATGACATTTGGCGCATCGAGCTCGGTAACGATCCTCCTGCCCGTGTTAAACCGCTAGAAATCCGTCTCAAAGAGGGATCGAAAGCAGTCAGCAAGCCTCGGCGCTACCCGCCTGCTGTGCGTCTGTATTTGCGAGAGTTCAATCGCAAGTTAGTCGATCTGGGATGGGTATACGAGAACCCACAGAGTCGCTGGGCCAGCCCAGTTTTACCAGTGCGCAAGCCAGGCACAACCGACGACCAGTATCGTCAAACCTGCGACTACCGTCTGGTCAATGACCTCATCGAGGCGATGATCAGTACTATGCCTCACATGAGCGCTCTGCTAGAGTATACAAAAGGTAAAAAGCACTATGGACTGTTCGATCTCCTCAAAGGATTTTGGCAGCTCCCTCTAGCAAAACTTAGCCAAGAGTTGATGTCATACATCACAGACTCAAAAATATATACTCCTCGCCGAGTACCCCAAGGGTGCTGTGATGCTGCTGTTCATTTTCAGCAGACAATGGAGGAGTGCTTTGAGCCGCTTTTGTACAAGTGTTTTATTATCTGGATCGATGATCTATTACTCTTTGCTGATGATATCGACAACTACTTGTTGAAGTTGGAGCAATTCTTCGACCTAGTGGCATCTTTTGGCCTGAAACTCAGTGCCAAGAAGAGCAGTTTGTACCAGAAATCTGTTAAGTGGTGCGGTCGCATCATCGACAGCGATGGCATCTCCCACGACCCGGAAAGGATCAATACGTTGCGGGCAATGCCGTACCCGACCACTGCTGGACAACTGCAACAGTTCGTTTGCGCCGCCAATTGGATGCGGGAGTCGATTGTTGACTATGCTCGAGCGGTAGAGCCCCTACAACAGCACCTCGACAATGCACTCCGCAATGGAAAGCGGACCAAACGTGTGGCCGCAGGCATTTCTATCGAACTATCTCAGGAAGAAAAGGCCATGTATGATCGAGTGAAAGATCTACTGGCGACGTCCGCCACATTGGTGCTACCTGATGATACAGCGACGACCTGCATTTTCACTGACGCTTCCGATATGGGCTATGCGGTCATACTGACGCAGGTAAAGGACTTTGATCCAACGGTCTCTGTCACAGCCCAAAACCATCAACTACTCACGTGTTTGAGTGGATCCTTTCACGGTTCTCAGCAGAATTGGACCGTGATCGAGAAGGAAGCATACCCCATTGTGGTTGCCTGCGAGAAGTTAGACTATCTGTTGCTGCGACCACGGCCGTTCCACCTATTTTGCGACCACAGGAATTTGATCCATGTATTCGCGCCGCATACAAACATCAAGAAACATATTCGCGGGAAGTTACTCCGATGGGCGCTCAAACTCATGTCCTATCGCTACGTCATTAAGCATGTGGACGGAGCCTCCAACGTGTGGGCTGATATGCTTTCAAGGTGGGCAGGACAGCCGACGACGACGGTGCACTTGAAGCGTTTCACCCGTGCTCAGGGCAAGAGGAAGCAATTGAAAGCGAGAACGAAGAAGCCATCGGCGCTGCGACCTTTAGACGCGGAGGGCTTCACGTGGCCAACTTTAGCTGAGTTCAGGACTTCGCAGCAGCAACACCAAGCACCTGCCGGTGCGATGCCTGACGAGCACAAGGTGCTGCGAGTGGACCAGCGCATCTGGGTCCCTCATGCTTGCACAGACCTCACACAGCGACTCTGTGTGATCGCTCACTGCGGGGCACAAGGCCATCGTGGTGAGCAGGCAATGGTCAACCACCTACGGAAACTGTTTCATATCCCAGACGGTCTGGGCCAGACCTACGAAACGTCGTACACACATTCGTGTCGACGTGCATGCTGTGTCCACATGTCAAAGGTGGGAAGATGATCAAAAGACCGTGGAACGAGACAATCGATTGCAATGAACGAAATGGAGTCCTACATTGGGATTTCTTATCACTCGGCGATTCTTTTGGTGATAGTAAGTACCTACTGGTGCTAAAAGATCACGCGACGCACTTCTGTGAGTTGGTTGTGGGTGATGCAGCGGATAGTGCTGTAGCTACTGCTGCCATCCTTGACTGGCATAGCCGATTTGGAGCACCACCAATGTGGGTTAGTGACAATGGCAGCCACTTCAAAAACGAAGTGGTAGCGGAACTTTCGAGGAGGCTCAAAAGCCAACAGCACTTCACTTTAGCCTACAGTCCATGGATAAATGGATCTGTAGAGCGAGTCAACCGCGACATCCTACAAGTACTACGAGCCATGCTCCTAGAGTACAAAGTATCAACCAAAGACTGGACCTACTTAGTGCCATTGGTTCAAGCCAGCTTGAACCACACAGCTCTTCCTTCGCTTGGCAATCGAGCACCAGTTGAACTATTCACTGGACTACCTTGTCCCTCGCCACTTGCAGAGTTCTATCACCCAGACAGCAAAAAGCTGGTCACTCTGCCCGACAATTCGGAAGCGATAGACAAACACCTAGCGGAACTACGAGCTAGCCTGTGCGCAATGCACCAGCCCATCGCCGACCACCGCCTCAAACAGCGACTCCTCAATAAGAGAAAGGAAAGAGGTGAGAACGCGGTCAACTTCGACGTTGGGGACTATGTACTACGCTCACGTGTAGATGAGAAAAAGGGCAACAAGCTCCTGGTCACGTGGCAAGGACCATACAAAGTGGTCCGAGCTGACTCTCACTCATTCAGAATCAGTCATTTAGTAACTGGAGATGAGTCTGATGTACATGCCTCACGTTTGAAGTTCTATGCTGACAATCAGCTTAACGTAACAGAGGAAATTCTAGAGCACATCGCTTCTCAGGGCATCGTCCTGGCCGTAAATGGGTTTAAAAACCATCGGTGGAACGCCTCCATCAAGGACTACGAAGTTCTAGTAAGCTGGAAAGGCTTGGAGTCCGTGGAAGACTCGTGGGAACCTCTCAAATCTTTGGCTACAGAAGTCAAGGTTCTCCTAGACAAATACATCCAACATCGGGATGCAAAGTTGCGCAAGTACTGGAAAGACTACCAGTAAAAATTTCAATCAAAAAGATTGCGTACTTTTGCCAAAATCCACAATTTTCTTCTCTTTGCTATTTGGGCACTCTACCATGTAGAGATATGTTGTGCAAACATCTTGCACCAACTTCCGTATTGTACAAATCAATATTGAAGCCAAAACAATTAACATATTCAACTTCAATAGGTTGCACCTGTAATTCAATAGGTTGCACCTGTAACACTTGTTACATAGACGGTCTATGGGTACATCTGACTACGACTGTCGAATAATGATTACAAAAACTGAACATTTCAGTAATCGTTATCAGCACACATTGCATTATCTGGACCAAGCTTGGAGGGGCAGTGTAGTGGATCCATGACCAGCCAGCTCCAGTTTGCTGCAATTGTTGCACCTGCGTATCGACAATGCTGTCTACATATTGATGTGCATCACGACAACGATGTTGACAAGTTGATGTGCATCACGACAACGCTGATGACACGAAGGGCGTCCAACCAACCGCCAAGAACGCCTCTGACGCCAACTAGAGTAGCAAATACTGTAGTAGAGAGAATCACTTTGCATTATACCAGCAATACAACAAGGCTAAACTACCAGGGAGCTTCGCCGGCTCCCCAATCCGTGTCTTCATTCCTGCAGACACTACAGCGCGTCGCCCTTGGTGAGTGAACTTAAGTCAGTGGGGAGGAGTTTGTCGACTCCAGCACCGCCCTTTGTGAGTGATGAGAGCGCATCTGTGCTGGGCAAACCACCAGGCAGTAGCTTCGACAGACTGTCCTTGCCAGTGGCACCGCCACCAGTGACACCAGTGACACCCGAGAGAACCGAGAGACCCTGCGTGATGGAGCCGACACCGGGAAGAGCGGGTAGTGCTGCGTCGGTGCCTTTCTGGGTGGCTGTGTTGCCTCGCGTGATGGAGGAGAAGTCGATGGGTGAGTCGTAGCCCGATCGGAGGAGCTTCCGTTCAGCAGAGGCGGCGGTCGCACACTGGATGGCGATGGCAAAGATGGCGAAGATGGAGAGGAGGTTCATAGTCGTTTGGAGTGGTGTGGTGGTGACGAGGTAAAACCAGGAATGAGTTCTGTATTGAGACTCGAGCCTCGAGCCCGTGAGCTTTCACATAAAGCGTGTGTTGAAGCTTCATGTTAGCAGTCGTACATGCGCCAATCTACTGTTGGCTGTGGATACATGTGTTGGTGTATTGTAGCTTATGTCTTGTTGTTCGTGGACAAGGCTCGAGACAGCTGCGACCGTGGATCCTTTGCGCCAAACACGCTGTGCATTAGCGTTTCCAGAAGAAGGGTTAACCCTGTCTGGAATCCAGACAGGACTGGATGGCTTTTGTAGGGTCACAACGGTCACTGTGATTACAGATACTTGGTACGGTCACTGCGATTGCAGGCACTTGACGGGGAGTAATGTCTTATCATTACGTTTCACCTTCCTGGACCAATCATCGACACTTCGCGCTAAACGTGACCGATAATGAGCAATGACAGGTGCTTCGCCGTGACGTCTGAGCCAGAACCAGCACAGCGTCTGTTAGTCTTATGCGTTTTAGGTCGAAGAGTGAAGCCTACATACATGCTTTGACTCTATGTAGCCATTACTGGTATCAGATACAATACCCAATGCCAACTACGCTGACTTGTATCATGAAAGGGATTCTAAAACAAGGCGCTCCACACTACCTGAACTAGCAGTGGCAGGCTACGCAACGTTTTCGTATGTGGGATTCTGAAACCAGATTCAGGAGAGTCCTCTAGCATTATCGATGGTAAGCCGTACAAGCTAGCCTTGCAACAAGGATGGATGTGACGTGGATAGAGGTAGAAGAACACCCAAGAAAGAAAAAGAGTCAAATTCGCATCCGAGTTTGTATTGGTATCTTTCGTTGGGTCGATCCTATCCATGCAGACGAGTTAGTATACTAGTATTAGTATGTGTCAAGCTGAAGCAGGATTTGACAGTTGATTTTACTTGTTTTTTGTATGCAACAAGTTGAAGTTGACAGAGATTGTTCACAAAACCAGAGTGTTTGAACGCTCAATGCCATTCTTTCTTTCTTACGGGATCTCTTTTTGAAGTAAGCATGGACTCGAAAACTTTACTTTTCATATCTAAAATACGCTGCAATACATGTATATACTGCATTTCACTCACTATGCACTGCGAACAACTACTGAGGCCGATCCTACAACTAGTAGAACAACTGCACCAACTTACACGCTAGTTTCCTGATTCGGAGACTTGGATCCGCCAGTTTTGTCGCCATTCGATTCCGAAGTATACGCGTTCTTGTCGCCACCGGTAGTCGAAGTCGTGGACGGCAATTTAAGACCGTTCGTGACCCCCGAGAGCGTGTCCGTGATGCCCGTGATGCCCGAGAGGCCTTTGGTCGTGTCCGCACCGTCGTGACCCTTGTCGCCAATCGGTAGTCCTGGCAGCGATGGCAAGTTGCCGCCCTTCGTCAGGCCGCTCGTAATGGAGTCTAGCCCAGCACCTTTCGTGATCGAGTCCAAGCCGGTGCCACCCTTCGTGAGTCCGTTCGTGATGGATCCGATGCCACCAGAGCTGCCACCTGTGGTGGAGGACAGCACGCCGTCCTTGGTGAGTGAACTTAAGTCCGTGGGAAGGAGTTTGTCGACTCCAGCACCGCCCTTTGTGAGTGATGAGAGCGCATCTGTGCTGGGCAAACCACCAGGCAGTAGCTTCGACAGACTGACCTTGCCAGTGGCACTGCCACCAGTGACACCAGTGACACCCGAGAGACCCTGCGTGATGGAGCCGACACCGGGAAGAGCGGGTAGTGCTGCGTCGATGCCTTTCTGGGTGGCTGTGTTGCCTCCCGTGATGGTGGAGAAGTCGATGGGTGAGTCGTAGCCCGATCGGAGGAGCTTCCGTTCAGCAGAGGCGGCGGTCGCACACTGGATGGCGATGGCAAAGATGGCGAAGATGGAGAGGAGGTTCATAGTCGTTTGGAGTGGTGTGGTGGTGACGAGGTAAAACCAGGAATGAGTTCTGTATTGAGACTCGAGCCTCGAGCCCGTGAGCTTTCACATAAAGCGTGTGTTGAAGCTTCATGTTAGCAGTCGTACATGCGCCAATCTACTGTTGGCTGTGGATAGTGCGTCCCCACATGTGTTGGTGTATTGCAGCTTATGTCTTGTTGTTCGTGGACAAGGCAAAGACAGCTAAAGCTTGGAATTGAATTGTGCTTTAGCGTGTACCTCCACTAATAGGTCACTATAGAACTAGTGAGACCCAATTTCTTACACGACTTAGATTGCTCCATAGCAAATTCACACATTTTCGACGTTTAACTCGACCCTTGTGTAGTGGTGTTGGTTGTAGCAGTAGCACTAGCAGTCCCTTTGGAGGTGGACGGCAGCAAGGTTGCGCTGGTTGAGGACTCTGTAGTAGTTAGTGTCCAGCAGATTCGAGATACTGCCGATACCTGTCCCCGTAGTCGCACTACCAGTTGGAACGCTCAACGACGAGAGGCCACCGGTGATCGACGACAAATCGCCCAACGATGACAACCCACCGATTGACGAGAGACCATTGACTCCGGTTATGGACGTTAGCCCAGCGAGGCCACTACTTTCTGTCGTTAGCGAAGCAAGGGAGTCTGTACCGGTATTGGGCAAGATGGCAGACGTTCCACCGCTGGTCGGCAACAGACTGGTGATCGACGAGAGGGCCGCCGTACTGTCGCCGGCTGTGGGATCGTTGAGGGCAGAGAAGTCGAGATCGGAGCCGACACCCGTTCGTAGTAGCTTCCGTTCAGGAGCAGCTTGTGCGCAGTGGACAGCCGTTGCAATGAGTGCGATGGTGGAGAGAAGCTGCATGTTGTTGATGGGAGTGGTGAGCCAGGTTTGTTTTGTGGTCGACTAGGCGAATGGGATTATGATTCATCAGTATGGCGTTCTTGTCGGAAAACAGGAGGAGCTGTGACGCGGTGGTGAAAGGATACGGACATTGCGTGCTGTTAGCGTTAGGCATGATGAACTAAGTGTCCTTTGCAAGCGATAGCTTTTGAAAAGAAGAAGAACGTGGTGACTTAGCAGACGGTTGTTGGAGTTTGTGGCTTTTGTGTCGCTGTGCCAGGGGTTTTGTAACAAAACTTTTGTTGTTGTGCGGTTGGTAAAATCCTACGCTAGACATGGATAGTCGATGGCAGTGGACGAGTACTCCAGAATGGTGAAAAACATTCTAGGGTAGTCACGGATTCGAGTCATGAAGGCTTTGGCCAACTGTCTGTGCTGCTAGCAAAGCATGATCGACAAAGCTTTCCCCTTGAGTGACTGTATCTTCATTCAACGATCCGTAAGGCAAAAACAAAGGTGTATTTCCCAACCCACAATACGTACAACGTATACCTGTACTCTACTCTACTGAGTGCTGAAAAGGAGACTTCTCCGGATCCGGTTTTGGTGTCGGCTTGACGTTCGGCTTGTGTGACTTCTTTGCCGAACCTCTTTTCTTGTTAGTTTTCTTCACACTGTTCTTCTTCGGCTGCGGAGATCGTAGTCCCTTCTTAGGGCTCTCCAACGATCTATTCTCTTTAACACTAGACTTGAGCATCTGCTTCCCACCATTGGTAGCACGTGACGAGAGTGCCAGCCCATTAGAAAGCCCGGAGACGTTGTCCGTGATACCTGAGAGGCCTTGTGGCACCCCCCTTGCATTGCCAGTCGGTAACGACGGCAACTTATCACCTTTTGCTACACCGTTTGTGCTTGATTCTAAACCGCTGCCGGCAGACAGTGACTGCAATCCACTGCGTCCACCGGCTACCGTCGTCAGGTCAGTCGGAAGGATGTCCTTGCCCAGTTCATTCGTTGGTCGTGAGCTGGTGTTCGGCAGGATCCCACCCTTCTTCGAGCTGTCTTTCTCAGCGTTGGCCTCTGTCAAGCTTGGCAGATCGGAGAAGGTGACTGGGCTGTCGTAGCCAGACCGAAGCAGCTTCCTCTCTGAGGTGGCGAGTGTGCAGTGAATAACCAGAGTCAGGAACGCAAGATGTTGCAAAATCTTCATCGTGAAAGGAGGTGCAAGGTCGCGTATTAAAATGGAAATGAGTTGTAGTGCTTAAGGAGATCTCGGTAGGTACGCCAACCTCCACGTACTCTGCCGTGGTTCTACATCAGGTTCCCAGCATGGAGGCAAATGGTGGAGAATATCTTCTCCCGCTTGGTTTCCAAGTAAAAGTCATACTGCTACACACATGCGGGATTGTAGGACTGGAGAAGTGTCTATTATCAGGCACGCGGTGTGCCAAGACACAACACGATATTGTCTATCGGAATCATTAAGTACTTAGATCTTATCAACGTCAACTTTACACATACTGAATCGTATTCGCAGGGACAACTTTTGCAATCTATCAGTAGTAACCCCCCACTTCATCGCGGTTTCTACCTGAGTACTCGTCCCACTACCATCGACTATCCATGTCTAGCGTAGGATTTTACCAACCGCACAACAACAAAAGTTTTGTTACAAAACCCCTGGCACAGCGACACAAAAGCCACAAACTCCAACAACCGTCTGCTAAGTCACCACGTTCTTCTTCTTTTCAAAAGCTATCGCTTGCAAAGGACACTTAGTTCATCATGCCTAACGCTAACAGCACGCAATGTCCGTATCCTTTCACCACCGCGTCACAGCTCCTCCTGTTTTCCGACAAGAACGCCATACTGATGAATCATAATCCCATTCGCCTAGTCGACCACAAAACAAACCTGGCTCACCACTCCCATCAACAACATGCAGCTTCTCTCCACCATCGCACTCATTGCAACGGCTGTCCACTGCGCACAAGCTGCTCCTGAACGGAAGCTACTACGAACGGGTGTCGGCTCCGATCTCGACTTCTCTGCCCTCAACGATCCCACAGCCGGCGACAGTACGGCGGCCCTCTCGTCGATCACCAGTCTGTTGCCGACCAGCGGTGGAACGTCTGCCATCTTGCCCAATACCGGCACAGACTCCCTTGCGTCGCTAACGACAGAAAGTAGTGGCCTCGCTGGGCTAACGTCCATGACCGGAGTCAATGGTCTCTCGTCGTTGAGCGTTCCAACTGGTAGTGCGACTGGTATCGGCAGTATCTCGAATCTGCTGGACACTACTACAGAGTCATCAACCAGTGAAACCTTGCTGCCGTCCACCTCCAAAGGGAAGGAGCCGAGTACTGCTAGTGCTACTGCTACAACCAACACCACTACACAAGGGTCGAGTGAAGCGAGTGGAGGGAGATGAAGCAGTTGATGCTTTGGATAGTCGTCATCACACATGGTCCTTAGAGTGTCTTATGAGTCTGATCGGTATCCGTGAGCTGTAAGCCACGCGAAAAAAAAAGCTGTTTGTTGCTCTGGGCTTCTTCATCGAACGTCACAAAACATTTTCCCGCTTCCGAATCAAGAACGTCCAGCGCTCCCCCACCCTTCGTCTCATAATGAAGTTCGTCTCGATACTCGTCATCACGGTCATCGCCCTCCAAAATTCGTGTTCGACTGCCCAAATTGACTTTGTGCGGTCCAACGACCACCACGCTATCGACTTCTCAACGATCTCAAACCCGACGCAGCCTCCAGTTCCCGACGTGAACACTGTGGGGGCGAATCAACCACTACGTAGCGGGGGGAACCGGCGTCTTCGCGACGGAAGTGCAACTGGAACAGTAATTGTCGGTAGAAATGGAGGAGGATACGAGCCTCTGCGCGATGAAGTGACCCCCGAATAGGGCAACACTCGACGAAGTTGTAGTCTAGGTGTGATCGCGTCCTTTGCGTAAGTGTAGTTCACCTCAGAAGTAACACCAAGTACACCCTGAGTTTGAAAGTCAATCCGTTTATGCATCAGTTAGGTCGATAAATGCAAACTAACCAGAAGAATCTACTCACAATGCAGACACTATAGAAATGTTACCCCAGTCAGAGCAGTTTAATCCGATCCATCTTCCTGCTGAGTCGTTTGTTGTTCCGTCTCATCCGAGCTGCTCGTCTTCTTCGTGCCCTTGCCTTTGCCCTTACCAGGGAACGGAATATCCTTCCCATGGCCCTTGAAGCTGCCATCGAAGGATCCAGGCCACTTGCCGTGAGGTCCAGGGAAGCTACCGTCGAACGATCCCTTTGGCGGACGAGGGCCGTGACGTCCACCCTTAGGGTGCGGAGGCTTCTTGCCGTCCCACGAACCATCACGCGGCTTGTGCTTCTTAGATCCAACGTCGGAGCTGGATCCACTGAGTGTCGACAAGTCAAGAGTCTTGGTAGACGCAGAGCGAAGCATTTGGTGGCCTTCGGTGCACTGAGCGATGATGGCGAGGAGCGCGAGGGTGGAGAAGAACTTCATCTTGATCGTTTCGGAGGTAGGAGGAGAATTGAGGAATGATCTTGTTGGTAAGACTTGGAATCGAAGTCTATGAACTGGAGGAGGGAGATCCGTCTTGGTGTCTCCGTCTTGGTGTCCGACGCGTGCTGCTAAACCGGCTGGAAGTGCAGACGAGTACTTCAAAAACGTTTAAAATGGCTCAATACGGTTCGTCAAAGGGTGGTTCTTGAATACAAGAGGGATCGGCTCTCTAATACTTGGCTCACGTGACAACAGACAGCCGAGATAGCTGAGGAAGCCGAGATAGATCTCAGGATGGAGCGAATCAATTGAGGATGATAATCACCAACGTTATGAGTATTGGAGGCGATTGTGCGCAGATTTCACCATCCGTAGAGCGATGTGTTTGGCACCCCATCGCACTTCAACATCGGAGAGAGCTAATGACTCGCTGGATCGTGTTCGCTGTTAACACTTGGCTTAGAGTTGGAAAAGAAATTGTATCAATGATCTGCCTTACCTGGTTCCAAGTTTCCGTATATGAAAGTTGGCTACTTCTACGGCAGTTCTTCAGTCCTGGGTGACAGAAAAGGTTTACTATCACGCAAAAAGCAGGAGCTGTGCCGTATATCTGTTAGCTCAATGCTCTCAGTTCCCAGCGTAGCTGTACGTACAATTTTCGTAGAAGAGATGGACATTGTGGGTCTAGAGTGAGAGCTTGGTCGTACAGTTGCTTCGCGCGTATCCATTGTCCGCTTTGATGCAGGAAATTAGCGTACTTTGTCAAAATGTCGGTATAATTTCGACGTCCTTCCGTATCACTGCAGTATTTCTCCTTCATTCCAGCCAGCAAGCGCTCAAAGCCTCGCTCTGCACGTTCATTCTCCCCCAATCGAGCAAATACCAGAGCCAACCGCAACTGGTTCTTTATATGAAGTGGAGATACAGCGAGCGCTTTCTCCAAAATTCGTCGAACTTCCACTAATTTTCCTCGAACAGAAAGTAAATCTGCGTATCCCCCCATGACATTGACGTCCTTGGGTGCAACCACCAGAGCCCTCTTATAGTACTCTTCACTTCTGGGATAATCTTGTTTTTCTCGTAGTAGGAAATTTGCATAATTCGCCAGATTTTTGGCATTTGTCGGATCGGCAGTGAGAGCTTTTTTAAAGTAACTTTGAGCTTCATCAGGTTCGCCACTTGTGCACAGGAACAACGCGTAACTACCGAGGTTCTCTGCATGGTTTTCATCAAAAGACAGAGCTTTCAGATAGACTTGACGTACTTGATCCCGGTTTCGAGTGGTCTTTTCCAAGAATCGAGCCTTCATTCCTAGTTTATCAGCTGGTGTAGCTCCGATGCCTTCAGCAGTTGATAAAGATACTCGATCACGTCGAATATGAAAGGAAGCAGCTGAGCGGAGTTCATTTGACAGTTGTAAACGTTCTTCAGAGTCCATTCGATCCCACACATCCGCATGCAAACCCTCAGAAAGAGATCGACAACGCATGAAACCCGGCTTTTCTGAAGAGGTAGCAACTAATGAACGCCTTTGGAAAGATGACAATGCTCTTCCACTCGACGCAGAACTTAATGAAACTTCAATTTCATGAATCTGCCGAAGTAATTTATCTTCTTCATCTCTCGCTGACTTGGTTACCCCTCCTTCCATCTCTCCAGCGTGAAATTTCGCCACTGCCATCGCCTCTTTCGTCCTTTTAGCCAATCGTTTCAGCACTTCCTGACGCTTCTCAACAAGTACCAACGCGTCTTCCTGGATCAACTCGAGAAGAATTGTGTCATTATTGTTGGTAGAAAGCACCTCACACGTCACCAACTCGTGCCCAAAGTAATTTTCCTGCAGTCTTCGATGTTCTCTCTCTAGCGCTTGCAGTTTGGCAGAAATTTCACTCAGCGACAACTGGATCCCTGCTTTACGCAGAGATTGATCCACTACTTGCTGCTGTTCCTGACGAGAAGTATGCAGTTGTGTCCGTAGATCAAACAGTTCTCGTTGTAAAAGCTCCACACTGGTACTATTTCCGATCTGTGGTTGATCTTTCTGCTTCATCCCCGTCAAGGAAAGTTGTGGCATCAACGAAGTAGCTTTTGGCTCAAATTTGGCAGCGATTTCACGCTTGGAATCGTAAAATATAAATTCCGTCGCGGTTGAGTACACACTGGAGCTTTGCGACTTGGTCTCGTCATCTTCCTCTTGGTCAAGTCGACTAGTGGCCTTAACTTCTGTCCATGCATGTTCGTTGATACTGTATGAGTTCATCAATCTCTGGATCAAAGCATGACGTCTCGCTTCCCCCTTTAAACCTGTTGTTTGCGTTGAAATCTTTCTCAACTCCAACGCACTGCGAAGTTCCGATAATGACAACTTCTCTAACTGTTTCGTATCCTTTTCACCACCGTCTTCACCTTGGTTAAACCCAATAGAACCATTCGCCAGCTTCGCATGATGCAGCCTTCTAGCAAGTTCATCTCTTCGTGCTTCACCTCGTAAATTCCCGGTACTTGTCGATACTCCCAGGACAGTCAACGCATCTTTCAACTCCGACAACGACTGCATTTTCACGAATACAAAAAAAAAAACAACATAAATCGTTTATGACAAGTAAATTTAGCCATGAACCGTTAAATATATTGAAAGTCTTAGCTGGTTTCTTCCGTTTGTTTCCGAAATGACCCCCTTGCGAGCAGAATGGACTCGTCCCCCATTGCGAGCATGCGGCGGGCCTTGACGCCGGTCTCTGAAGTGACAGCAACGACTGAAGTGGCAGTAAAGGCCAATACAATGACGACGAAGCACTGGATGATGTTCATTCTGTTTGATTCTGATGGCTGCTTGGGAGAATGCAGAACTGAGGAGCTCAATTTGCGAAAATGAGCACAAGTTACAAGTCACACGGTCCCATCTAACGTGTCCACAAGTTGCCTTTTTTATACTGGCGGAATCCTGAACTAGCCTTGGCATACAAACATCAAGTGTTCCTGATGAAAGCTTGAAAAGCAAGTTTATAACAAAAAATAATAATTATGCTCTCAATAGTAGCCCCTCACTTCAACTTGAAGGGATGTTGAATATTATCGCGAGATTTCTTGGTAGTGGCGAGGTTCCTAGGCAACACACTCTTTCGTCACAGTCGTAGATGGCTATTGACCTTCTTGGGACTATCGTTTTTCGAGTTCATTTTCCCACTGGAACTCAAGCACAGAAAACGATGGCGAAGACGACGGAAACGACGGGCAAGACAACGTTCAGCTCCCAGCGAGGTGCAGTGTTTCGCTTTGCAGTGTCTTCTGCGAAGATTTGGCTGGAGCAGCAAACCACAAAGCAGCAGTGGTAAGATTATATCTCTTTTCGTTTAAACCCAATGGTACAGCGGTAGTAACTGTGAACCGGTAGGCAATGCACCGTGTCGTCTGTGAGTGACTTCGCCCTCAAGGGAGTGGGGATGCCTCACGCAGTCGTCATGGATTATCTGGCGGTAAGTCGTTGAGCTCCCAACCAACTAAATTGCGAGGTTAAACAGTTAATACTTGTCGATATTGTAGAAAAGTCTTGGACGCACAGACTCTAACCGAGACTCGGACTTTGAAGTGGATCTTGTCACGATGAGTGAAGGTCGTATGCGTCTTGAGTTTATCATGAAGTTCTCGCTGGCGGATATCGTGTGGAAGCCCGAGTATCAGTTTGTACTGCAACCTATTGAAGTGACTGAAACGCAGATGCTCCTGGCCAAACTCCACGACGCCAACGACAGTTTGAATCGCCTCCAGTCGATTGTTCCAGCGTGGGTGGTGGAGTCTAACGACTCAATCAGTCAGGGACAGACGGAAACGTTGCAGATTGTCGCTGTGAAGGGCACAAAGTCGTGGATGTTTTTGTGCAGTTTGGCTAAACGAGTGCTGGAAAATTCTGGTGATAATGTCGAGATTGCCAAGCAATGGACTGCCACTGCAACGAAGAAAACCACTAGTGTTGTGTCCCAGTATTGGTCCACGGTGCAAGACCTTGCCAAACAAGCGACAGGATCGGTCCGACAGCTATTACTGCAACAATATGCATCCAAAGCGTAGGCTACAAAGCCATCAGCTTTTACGACTAAGGCTTCTATCAACGTTAATAAGAATTTTTTTATAGGGTTTTCTTCGTGTTCCTACCAACACAACTATCATTCGGCACTTACTGATGGATGGTGAGAGCGTTCTGAAGCACAAACGCATCATCTTTGAGGTTTCCCAACATTTTGAGGAGTGGGGTCACCAGATCCGAAGAATAATGAATACTAAATTCAAAACGTCCATAACGAAAGAGTGAAAAATAATCCGATACAACTTGCCATGGTATAGTCGTCGTCGGAAGCCCCGAGAGGAGTACAAGACGGCGTTGTTCAAGCTTTCGGACCTCTTCTTGAAGCTGTTCGATGTTTTTTTTTCGACTGAGTTGTTCGTCCACACAGTTTCTTTCTGTTACACACGTCGTCCTTGCACAATGGTATTCTCATCAGTAAAGACTAACAACGAAAACTAGCCATCACATTAGAACCGTTATCATTGAGGTAAGAGTAACTATCGTTCGTGTATCAATCCAGTTTATGTGTTGAAAGCAGCTATCCCATTGCTCAGCAGTTTATCTTGCATCACCTGGTGAAGATTGCGCATTTTGGAACAAACAGCACGAAAAACCAGTCGCTGAGCTTGAGCAGCTTCTTCAGACGATGTCGTAGCCATCTCAAGTTTGTAGCAGTATCGCATCACACACATTTCACCTGCAGCAGTAGCTGTGGGCGAAATAACAGTCCAACTGTGATCTTGGAGCACAAGTCCACCACTTGGCAGAAACCACTTTGTCGTGCCAACGAGAATAATGCGGTCGCCCTCGTCATATTTGCGATACGTGGAAATGGCATTACTGCAAAGATGACCTTCCATCATCGAAGCAACAGCGTTCATATCCATCGGAGTCGGCGTCTTCCGTCGTATCTACACACTTAAATGTCAGAATATACAACCAGTATTCATCAGCTCTTTTTGTTACGTACATAGCGAAAGGCTTCATCTGTCTGCTTGCTTGTGGTTCTTACGTGGCGCCAAATCATCTCTCCAATCTCCTCTGCCCTGGAAAATATTGGTGTGATCGAACTTAACTGGATGCAGTTAAGACTGGGCACGTTTTGCCAGCGAAACGAAACAGTAACGTTGCCATCCAAGACTGGCAGCATCGTGTCGGTATCTAACCGCAGCCAATCCAAACTACTTGTCATTTCGTCTAGTACAGTCTCACTGAAGTTGACTTGACGTGGCGGTCTCTCAATTTTAGGTAACTGGAACACGAAATCCATATCCTAAGAGGGACAACAGGGACAACCGTTAAAGGAGATTTCAAACAATAAAACGACAAAACATCGACTTTGTACCTGTAGTGCGTTGGTTTTTATCAACGTTTTCAGAACGGGATCGCGGATTTTCGTCAACTCTTTCAGTAAAGCTTTCAACTCTCTGTTGGTCTTCTGGGAACGCTCTCGTTTCTCACTTTCAGTTGCAGCAACTGGACGCCAGAGACTTGGACGTGACCTCGTTAGCGTCACCTCCGTGCCTGTTTCCCTTCGAGAACGTTGCAGTTCTTTCAGCTGCACACTCAAAGCCTCAGCTTCCAGGCGAAGGACGTTCATTTCATGACGTTTGCGACGAAGAAGTTCCGTCGAGTACGGGAGACCCCCCACTCGCTTGCGGTGAGATTTCTTCTCTTCAGTAGTTCCTCCCATTGTGCTTAAACTGCCTCAGTAGAGAATGAGAGGGTTAGTCTCTTCCTCACCTTTGTCAACGCTCTGCCACGGATTACGTTCCCCATATGATTATGGTGTTTACCCACGAATTATTGGTACATCATATTCTCTGTTTTATCAAAAAAACGTTCGTGATACAGAGTACGAAACGATTTCTCTTTAGCTGGACTATTGCTTGCTTTCGAATTACATTTAAGTTACCTGGATCTTGGTTCCCTTGGTGCTGGGAAAAGTGGACAATGTCCATCATTTTGTAGCTTCACTTGTGCAAAGACAACCGCTGTGTCCATCGTCGATCTTGCCGATCTCATTGTGATCGACTCCCAATGAAACTCATTATCCAATTTCCATTATGAAGGCGTTTCAGGTTCTTGTCATCTTCATGGCGCTCTGCAGCATTTCCATTGCTGCAACAAGCACAAACGCCACTTCGTCTTCCTCCAGTGCCAGTACAATCTCCTCCACCTCCAGTTTATCCACATCTTCCAGCGGTTCAACTACAGCTTCAGTATCCTCGGAATCCGCTACGTCGGACTCGTCAGCCAGTGACTCGGACGTCTTAACGGACTCCACGTCCAACTCGGACTCGACCAGTGCTCAGAGCAGTTCCGGATCAACTTCAGGCTCAGATTCATCCTCTTCGTGGCTCTCAGGCTCTTCGGGTGGAGCCATCGCTCCACGTTCAGGCTCCGCGCTCTCAAGTTCCGACGCCATTTCGTATACAACTGATGCAATGAGTGCTATGGCGACAGTCGCTGCTGCTGTGAGTGTCTACTTTTTGTAGTCTGAACATCTACATGTTTTTAAAAAGAAGAACATCTTACTTGAAGACACACCAACTTCCTCTGCGTATGGTTGCGACAGAGATCTGAGGATCCACATGGCTCTCCTTCTGTTCAAGACTTGTGGTTGTTCTTCTACGAGTGTTTGTTAGCGGAACATGTCCCTAGAGCTAACCAAACAGTCATTGTCGCTTCTGCAACCTCAACGAGAAGTCTCGTCCAACAGCACCTTCCTCAATAACCATGAAAGTATTCCAAGTCCTCGTCCTCGTCACCGTCACCGTTGCGGTTACCAGCGTCTCCGCTCGTACAGGAAATATCCGTGACTCGTCCGCTTCCACTTCAGGCTCTGTATCTGCTGGAGACTCGTCCAGTTCGTTATCTGTCGACTCATCCAGTTCTCTCTCTCTCGACTCTTCCAGCAGTTTATCCGGATCCGCTGAAGCAGATCTCGTCTCTTCCTCTTCAAGCTCCAGTGGTTCACTGTTACTCTCCAGCTCTGCCAGTGCTTCCACAGTCTCATCATCGTCCTTGGATGCATCCGTCAGTTTGTCTTTGGATAAATCTGAAAGCTCCAGTGGATCTTCTTCTTCCCCAACAGCTCAACCTTCAAGCGCTTCCAGTGCTTCCAGTGCTTCAACAGCTCAGAGCTCCTCTGCTGACCTGCACAAAGCCTCAAACAGTGCGTCTAGCTCTTCCGGTGGGGGTGTGAAGCCCACTTTGGGTTCTGGTTCCAATTCAGCGACTAAAACCTCGAATGCAATGGGACTTTTGGTCGCTGGAGTTGTGGCACTCGGTTCCTTGTTCCTGTAAGACACAGCAGCACCTTGTAGTTCCTTTGATGTTAAACGACGGCATTTTGGCCGTGACACAATGCACTGGGAATCAACCACAATTTAATTCTAATGCGAAATGCTAGTGAAATGTGCACTTTTCATCTTGTCGAGCATCTTGAGGTCTCGTTCTCCCTTACGCAGCATATACTCGATCACGACAAAGTCTTTCCGGTTCACTGTAGCAGCCTGCACAATACAATACAATACAATACAATACAATACAATACAATACAATATCGTCAGAATTAAATTTTACATCAGATCGAATAACTCTCAGAACGTACGTCTTCACGGAAACGCTGGCGTACGTAGCGCAGCGTGTCTCTATCCTTGCGCTTGGCAGCGTGTAGCGCCTTCTTATACAGCGCCAGTACCTGTAGTTGGAGCCCCGAATGGACTTTGACGGGAGGCATGCTGGAAAATGCTGAGTCTGTGGCTAAAATTAAAAAACTTGCGAGCTAGGGGGCAAAAGAAGTTATATTATCGATTAGACTTTCTCAATACCCCTTTTGTAACCCTGGTTACATCTGCATATCTGTGCCGAAGAGTAGCAGCATCTTTACTGGCGTGAGACTATTCTCTTCTATCTGCAAGTGCCCCACCTGATGCTTCTCGTAGGCTTATGTCTCTTCATGCATTGGCATGACTCTTAATGTATCTCTGTGTTTCTCGAAAGTTACCCTCGGTAACGACTTTGTGAACATATCTGCAACATTGTCTGCACTTGCAATTTTCTTCACTTCAATTTCGTGTTGCTCTTGCTTCTCACGAATAAAGTGGTGTCTGATATCTATATGCTTTGTTCGTGAATGAAATTCTGGGTTCTTTGCAATTTTCAATGCACTAGCATTGTCCACATAGACATCAGTCGTCTCTGGCTGCTTCTTCAGCAGTTCTCTGCTCATCATTCTCAAATGTATAATCTCTTGTACTAACATGCTCAATGAGATGTACTCTGCCTCAGTGGTGTGCAAAGCCACAGTCTTTTCTGCTTGACTGCACCACGACACTAAGCTTTCACCGAGCATCGTCACATACCCTGCAATCGAATGTCGATCGGGATGACTAGCAAAATCTGCGTCACTAAACGCTATCATCTTTAGCTGCAAGGGGCTACCAATGTGTTTGGTTCCGCCAAGCACTAACCCATAGTCTTTTGTCTGTTTCAAATACCTCATGATAGTCTTTACTGCTCGCCACTGAGCGATTCCTGGGTTCGCTAAGAACTGACTGCATTCCCTTACTGCGAATGCTATATCTGGCCGTGTCCCGAGCATTAGATACATCAGGGAGCCTACGGCAGCTCTGTACGGCTTTCCTTTCATGAGTTCTACCTCATCTCGATCACTTGCGCACAACTCTTTTGTTAATAGTAGCTCTGGCTTACTAGGAATCCGTACCCCATTACACGTGCTCATGCCAAATTTTTCTAGCAACTTCTCCGTGTACTTCCTTTGTGAGATTCTAATCTCTCTTTTGCTTCTGTCTCTTTGAATTTCCCAGCCCAGAATATAGTGAACAGGACCAAGGTCTTTCATCTTGAAGCGTGATTCAAGCATCTTCTTAAATTCACTCACTGTATCTGATGTGGGTGCAAACAATAGCAGATCGTCCACATAGATAGCAATGAAGCAAGGTGCTCCTTTCACAAACTTCACTCCCACACATGCCTCCGTCTGCAGCATGGTGAATCCGTTCTTCTCTAACCACTCTCTCAAAACTCTGTACCACACTCGTTGAGCTTGCTTAACTCTTAGAACGCGAGGGGGTGACATGGACGTGATAACAAAACCCCTTATACCCTCCCGGAGGGTATAAGAATTACTATGAAGTAAAGCATATCATACTTACCAGAAGTATAATTTTGGATGTTTTGTGTACCGGTTGTAGCTAACCTCCTCGGTAATAATCCGCGCAAAAAGGATGCACACACACATGGAATTTTAAGCCAATTGTAACTAGGCCAGAAATTTTTCGATATTTATGAAATCAGTGGTGGAACGGAGAACGCGTGACATCACATCCAGATCTACTCAATCGACCACCTCTCCCTATCCGTGCAGCTATCAGCACCCCCTCGCAATGCAATCGCTACCAGTACGTTCAGTCTAGCCCAGGCATACGCAGATGAGCAGAATCGGACGCTGTATTTAATGTTTGATATACGTATCCTAAGATGCTGTCCAACATATATTACTCTGCTGCTAATGCTCTGTCTCGAATGCGAGTTGCTTTGGGGGCAAACTCACCATTTTGCCAAGCCAAGTGCCAAATTTAAGAGCACGTGAGACCTTCATTCTTCTTATACCCCCGCACCTTATTGCACAAGGTGATCAAACCGCGCTTTCCTTGTGAACACGGCTCGCAATAAAATGTCGACGTTCCCCCGCGTTTTTTTCCTTCAGGCTTGTAGTACGAGCACACCTTGCATTGCCTCTGTCTCAAACGCTGGATGCCACTATTCATCCGAACATCGGATGTCTGAGTTAGCGTGTGCTCGCCTTGCACAGGTCTCGGCCTTTCAGTTACATCATGACCCCCCGAAGACATTCTTGTCTGGGTGAAGCTGTCTTCTGTCTCCTCAATCAGAGCTTTGTGTAGTGCTGCAAGAAACTCGAAGTGTGAGTTCCTTCGTTTCTTCGTCTTCTCCCAGATATGCCTGTGCAAAATGTACGCATTCACCAACGCCATATCTACCAAGCCTAGAAAGAGGCCCTTGTAGTATTTATTGAATCTGTCATACCGAACAGCATAAGTTAGTAAATTTAAGCCATCCCTGTCATGATAGCATTTATACCTGATAGCCATTTGCATCGAATAAGCTTGAAGTCGCAATTGGTCATGACGATCCACCCTCCCATGTACCGTTGGTACTCAGCTACGAGTCCTGGGCAGGGTACGTTACTAGGCGGCCCACTCCTCTCGCGTCTCCGCACAGTCGTAGGCTCGGCGATTACATGTGACGCCAGGAAATACACGATAGTATTGTCTGCCCACATCAAGGACACAAGTCCTGGGTTGGACTTTGCCACCGCCATTTGGAACGTGCCCCGTGGAGTACCTGCTCGACGCTTTTTATGAGGGTAGTTCAGCTGATTGCACCAGCCTTTGCGGTCAGTCTGCATGGTGCCGACGTAATTGAACCCCATCGTACGAAGCTGCTGAGCAAGTGGTATTGAGGAGTAGTAGCGGTCTCCAACTACGAGTCGCCGGCCTTCGTATGGGAGTCCCCGAAATACGCATGCAATGTTTCGAACGACTGCAGCGGGGCCATTCTTAGTGTCCATTGATTGCGAGCCTTCAAGATCACCAGACCTACCAATGTCCATCTCAACTCTACGGAAACACACAAACCACAGGGTGCCGTGTCAGCATAAACTCAAATATTTATGGTGAACATGTCAGTATACGCACCTCTTGCAGTAACCCGTCTCCGCGCAGCAAGTCATGACACACTTAGAACCCCACCTGTGTGGTTTGTCTTTCATGAAGGTCCTTGTCGGGTTGCGGCGGTTATGAGAAGGAAGAACACCTTCGTCAATCGAAACGCGTGAGCCAAGAACGTAAGCCTCTTTGAAGGTCTTCTCCAGCACCGATAGAATTGACCTGACCTTCTAAGCTCGGTCTGTTGCAGCTGCTGGGTCTGTGTTGTCCGTGAAGTGAATAAACCGCGAGATCTCTCGAAAGCGGTCTCGACGCATCACTTTGGTGAAGGTGCCACCAGGTATAACCCCAATTTCTTTCGAGCACCAATGCATTTCCATGCTCTTGGTGGGGCTCAGTGCGTGAGCAAGCATCAAACCAACCCATTGCACAACTTCATGGGGTAAAACCTGTTGAAATTTCTGTAGGTTCCTGAGTAATGTAGCCCTAGTTCGTTGTGTCCGATGCGTAACAGCACGCTCCTTCTCCTCTGCCTTCTCAAGTCTTGCGTCTAGCGTTTGCCTCCAGTAAAGGTTGGTCTGCGTAGCCACTTGACGCCAAAATGTCTTCGGCAGAAAGTAGTAAAGAGCTTGAGTGGGGACTTTGATGCCGGCATAACATCTCGCGATGGGCCGCAATATCCGTCGTACATCTTGTCTATGACTGGGTCATGGACGATATCTGCATTGACATTCTTTGGAAGTACATTCCAGCCGTCTTGCTTCATTTGGTCCAGCTGTTCGTCATTGAAAACTTCAGATGACGCTGTCAGCAAATAACCACGATTAGATGTTGATTTTGTCATAACAAAGGTCACAAGCTTACCTTCAATACTCATGTGCAAGCGTTCACGCTCAGCAGCAGACATCCGGTTAGTAACACGATTTGTCTCTCTTTGAAAGCTGGCAGTCTCGTTCTTCTCAATATCAGTCGCATCACTATCTGTGTCCTCGCCGGAAACACCTGCCGCTTCAGCTGAGTCGTCACCACCTTCACCATCCGTGTCCAAATAGGTGGTGCCGTCGGAACCAACAATATTGGGGTCCAGAGCATCAACATAGTCGAATCGAAGCGGCGAACTATTTCCAGTGTCCCGCAAAAGCTGACGGGAGTCGTCACTATCAGGTCCGTGTTCGTGGTTCGTTCGGCTTCCTCGACTCGAAACTTGGAGCACATCACCATCTTGCGTCTCTTCGTCACTCGCCCTATCATCGGTACCAAGATCATCGTCGTCGTCAGGGTTGTACGCATCATCTTCAGATCCAATCATCGATACTTCGTCATGATCATATGAGGCAATGCCAACATAAGAATCAACATTTATACTCGTTGTATCAGCATGCTCGAGTGATGAGCTGTCAGCATTAGCATCCGGTCGTACACCCGCCGTGTCAGCATACTCAGTTGGCGTGGCGTCAGCGTCAGCATTAGCATCCGGTCGTACACCCGCCGTGTCAGCATACTCAGTTGGCGTGGCGTCAGCGTCAGAATTAGCATCCGGTCGTACACCCGCCGTGTCAGCATACTCAGTTAGCGTAGCGTCAGCGTCAGCATTAGCATCCGGTCGTACACCCGCCGTGTCAGCATACTCGAGTTGAGCGTTGACAGTGTCAGCATTAGCTACAAGCAGATAAACACTACAAGTCAGCATCACGTTTTGATAAACACGTCAGCATATAGTCACGGTAATGTACCTCCCGGGCTAGTCTGAGCAACTTCATCCGCGCTATGTTGCGATTGTGGTGGCTCAACAGCTTTTCCATCCGTGTCTAATCAACCACAAGTGTCATAAACGCGGTTAGAAGTTGACAGCTGGCCTCTTAGATCCAATGCACAACGTACCAGTCCCATTGTGATGACCCCATACTTTACCGAAAGCAGCGAGCTCACGTCGACGAGTCTTGGCTGCTTCAGCAAGCTGCTTCTTCGTGGTTTTCTTGGTTGATTTCGTAGCAAGTTTCTTGGCATGTTTCTTGGTTGGCTTCTTTGCAGTTGGTGAGGATGGTGTTGCAGATGCTGCCGTTGATACAGCAGGCTCCGTTGCACGTTTCTTTTTAGGGGCTTTGGTCGTTTTCTCGAGCAAGTCACGCGCCACCCGCTTGCGACGTGGTTTGTCGCCGTCTACGATAGTACTTCGGACTAAAATAGGCGTCAATCATCGGAAAACAGGAGTGTACAAGAAGTTCGCGCGCGATACGTACTTGCATGCGCATCCGAGCGTACCAGAACGTTGGAGATGTTCAACCGAGAGCACAGTTCTTTGTCGGAGCGGACATACTCCAACAACTCGTCTTCTCCGTTGAAGTAGTCCACGCCTTGCTTTCCGGTTTTGACACTACATCCCGGTTTCACATAGTTGCAGCTGAAAGAGCAAGAAAAGAATGTTAAAGCCAACATCAACGACGCATTCAGATACTCCAGTACACTTACTGCTGCTGAATCTTGGAACCATGCTTCCACGTCCACTTCTCCTTCCGTAGAAGTGGCCAGATCGCTTTAAAATCCATACAATAGTCCATGGCTTGGCTCCAACTCTGTCGAAACGAAGAATGAGTGGCTTGGCGGCAAAGCGGTGAAGGGGAACCGATTTTTGATTTTTTTAAAATTCCAGAGCCCGTCTTTACACGAGGTACTTCTAACCAACTGTTTTAGCAGCCAATCCCGTTCATGCTTTGGAACACGTGGTCCAATCATATCCGTCCAATTTGTGGGAAGGGACGATGACTCCTTTTTGCGGAATTTCGCGCATAGTGAAATCAAGTCAATTTTATGCTGTTCAGAACAGCATAAGTCTGATTTTGCACCCTCCGCGTTCGAGGGGTTAAGTCCATAGAGTGATTTCTTCAGTCTACAAACATGATCCGGCTTTCTGGGATCTGAAAAACCTTCTGGCTGCTCCATGAATACAGTGACATCTAGTTCACCGTTCAAGAACGCTGTTGTTACGTCCATCTGATGGACCTCATAGTCTTGTACAGCAGCGAATCCAAGCAAGAACCGCAGCGATTCGAATCGAACAACTGGAGCAAATACCTCTAGGTAGTCAACCCCGTACTCTTGCAAATAGCCTTTAATCACTAACCGAGCTTTGTACCTCTCGATTGATCCATTTGCTCGATACTTGACACGAAACACCCATCTACTCCTCAGTATTTTCATCCCTGGTGTTCGCGGAACGAGCTCCCATGTCAAATTCTCCATGAGGGAGTCGTATTCTCCTTGCGCTGCTTGTTTCCACTGCATAAACTCACCAGATGCCATTGCTTCTTCCAATGTTGCTGGCTCTTCAATCACTCTTGCAGACATCACTACTACTTCAGCATGCCACTTATTCATGACACTCTTCACAAAGTCCTTTCGAGCTCTCTCATCACTTGACTCTATCTCTTTTGTCATTAAGACAAAGTCATTCATCCACCTTGGTGGCTTACTCTGACGTCCACTGCGAGTGACTGTCGGCTCAATGTGAGTTCTCACACTATCACTATCTTCTTCCTCTTTAAATACCTCTCTTAATCCTTTTCTCTTTCGTTTGATCGTGTCTTCTGTCTTTCTACTCGATTCTGAACGAGCTGCTGTCATTGTGTTAGGCTTCAGGTGGCTTTGACCAAACACCTGCTCGGATGCTTCGTGCTGCACTACACGATCAACTGCTACAGGTACTGATCTCTCATCCTCAGACCTTGCACGCTTCTTCAGCGGCATGTCTGGATGCTCGTCAGATTCTGTAGTACTTCCAATAGCCCCACCTCTTCTAGGAACCCCAGCACTCGGGCGTTTAGAGAGTATACTTCCTCTCTCTCGATGCTTAGCTGGTTTTGGATCGATCCGCACTATACTTTCCACATTGATCGGACGTGGAATCTCCAAGCGATCTTGGTCTTCTACACCAATTCCAAGTAATCTGCAGCCAGTGTCTGTCATAGAGTCGGCTTGGCTATCGACAATATGCTGCACACCGTCACCAAGTTCAATGTCTCCGTCAGTGTCTTTCACCTCGCTGGAATGGTCACCAGGAGCGTGCTGTACACTGCTGCTGTCACCACTGTTCTCAATTGGCAGCAAATAGTTGTAGAGGTGGGCAATTGCTTCATGGTCATCAAAGCTTTCTCCTAGAGAATCTCCTGCACGTCTCTCCTGCTGTTGTCTTTGCTTTCGCTCACGAATGAGCTTTTTGTTCTTCTTTGCTTGCTCAATGGAGGGCAACTTCGGAAAACGACTTTCGTCGAACAGAACAGTGTGGCTGTACACCGGCTTCAACGTCTCGCAGTCCAAAAGTTTGTAGCCTCTTCGATCTCTTGGATATCCCACAAAGATCATCTTCCTGGCGCGTTTTTCCAATTTCTTTCTCTTGTCGCTCTCCAGGAATACATACGCAAGACAACCAAACACACGAAGGTGCTTTAGTGGAGGACTACTTCCAAACCACATCTTGTAGGGAGATTCCGCCTTGTTTGCTCGAGCTGGTAGCAAATTCACACAGTACGCACTCGTGACGGCAGCTTCACCCCACATTTGCTCTGGCAAATTTCCTTCGAACAGCACACAACGTATTCTCTCTGCGATGGTCCTTATCATCCGCTCTGCAATACCGTTATGCTCAGGAGTTTTCTTCACTGTCAACGTGCAATCCATTCCCAGCTCTTTCTCACAGATGTCTTTCAGCTTCACAAATTCTTTTGCTGAATCCATGTTGAGGCACTTCATCTTCATATTCTTCTGTCGCTCAACATTTAGTCGGTACTGTCGAGATATCTCATAGATCTCCTTTCTTTCATGCATGACAAACACGCTTACAAAGCGGCTGGCTTCGTCAACAAACACACAGAAGTAGCGACAACCGGAGTATGAGGGTGTTTGATACGGCCCCCAAGTATCTGAGTGTGCTTTTTCACCGATCTGCCACTCCCTCTCTGCTCGTCTGACCCGATCCTTGAAAGACTTACGCGTCATCTTGCTCTCGATGCACGCCTCGCACTCTCTACGCTCAAGTGCCTTAACACTAATAACTCCAGTCTGTTCCATTTCGTCACGCATGATCACTTCAAACGCATTTCGACCTGGATGTCCAAGCCGCTTGTGCCACAAAAGAATCTCACTCTTTACATCCGCACTGGCGGCTGCACAAATTGCTGTTGGCCATTCTTCTTGAATTGTGTTCAATCTCAAAATGTACAACTTGCTCGCTGGAGACAAGTTTGCGTGCACAACTCCACCATCACCGGCAATTACCGTAGCATAGGCTGGATTATCAAAGTGCACGGCTAAGTGGTCTGTACCACGCATTGCAACTTGCATTCGGACTGAAAACAGGTTGAATTGGATCGTCGGAACATAGTATACGTTCCGGAGCCACAACGTCTTCTTCCCTTGATTTGTATCCACTGTGACTCTCTTGTCTCCAATACCCATGACTTGTAGGTCATGCTTACCACCGACTTCTACTGCGGCTGAAATCGGACAGTAATTAACAAGAGACTCCTTCGAGTACGTCATGTGTCGTGTGGCTGCTGAATCCAGAATCCAATCGTTGCTCTTTGTCTTCATTCCGTAGCACCTAGCATCAATTGCCATAATTGCTGACTCCGAGCTTGATCTCGAGCTATCGTCTCTTGACATCATGGCTTTCTCGCCATTGTCACGCTTTCGATACTTCCGCGAATCACTACGAGAATAGCGACCATCATTGTCCTTGCCATCTCTACTTCTCTTTCTGTCCCCGTCTCGTTTTCGGTCTCTATCTCGCTCGCGATCTCTGTCTTGTCTTCGAGTTGGATCTCGATCATCATCGTGAAAGTCACGTCGTGATCTGCATGGCAGTGGATGTCTCCACCCGTGATCCTGCTTCTCACGATAAATTCTGCAGTCACGGATATAGTGTCCTCGCATATGGCAGTGAAGACATTTCTTTTCTTCCTTGTCTTTTGTACTTTGACTCTTGTCACTTCCACGGTTTTTACCTTTCGACACCAATGCTGACTCACTTTGATGCTTGGCGTCTGAGTCCTGCCCTTGTAACTGTTCTTGTCTCTCAATTTCCAAGTACGAACTCTCCAGCAGCTCCACAAGCTTATCAAACTCAAGCTCTGTGCTCTCTGCTAAAGAATGTACTAGATACGGGCGTAAAATGTTCTCAAACTTGTCATTTAGTACCATCACTAAGATGTAAGGCTTCAAAGAGTCTTGTAAAGGCAAACCCATGTTCTCAAGCTTCGTGAAGCCCTGCTTCAGCTCCTCGATAAACACTAGTAAGTTCTTTCCCTTCTCGTACTTCATCTCCATAACTGCACGGAGCTAGTGCACTAGTGATAACTTCGTCGCACCTACGAACATCTTCCTCAGCCGTTCAAGTACCCCAAATGGCGTAGACTCATCTTCCACTGTCTTGGAAAGATCTGGCGACAACGTCTTGTCAATCTTCCAGCGTGCATCCTTCCTGCGCTTCATGTGGACCTTGTACTCATCCGGCTGTTCGTCTTGTGACGGTACATCTTCAGGCTTTGTGCAGAAGTCTTCCCATAGGCCTTTAGCATCCAACTTGAGCTTCAGACGGCTATACCAGCCATTGAAGTCGCTGCTCTGATCTTCCAGTACAGGAACTGCATAGCCTCTCTGTCTGGCTTTCTTCTCTTCCGACATGGTGAGGGAAATGACTGATACACAGTAGGAACCTCCTTCGAGTCTTTGGGCTCAGAACCACTTGTGAGCTAGGGGGCAAAATAAGTTATATTATCGATTAGACTTTCTCAATACCCCTTTTGTAACCCTGGTTACATCTGCATATCTGTGCCGAAGAGTAGCAGCATCTTTACTGGCGTGAGACTATTCTCTTCTATCTGCAAGTAAAAAAAATAGTAGTGGTGTGGTAGACATAAGCTTATTCCAAAATATCCTACAGGAAAAAAAAAGATCTACAAAATATCTTGGATTCGATCACCACTTTTTACTCGACCTATCGTTGATCATCAGGAGACTGTCAGCCAAAATTACCAGATGCAGTACATATACATATATGTAGTTGCACGGAGAACACTATACAATCTTTCTATCCTTATCTTCCTTTGAGCGTGCAAACGACTTTAGATATTTGGGATCCTACATTAAGTTGTTGTCTGAACCTTGAGATCTACAATGGGCCAATTGTGAACCATAAAATGCCATGTTTTCAGCGCTTGCTAGAAATCATAGCATTATAGAACTCAGAGGTGCAAGAAACTCTTCCAAGGCTTCTCTGAATTCGAAATCTGGGCGGAATATGATAATTATGATCATGATAAAAATCTGTGCAGTGATGGTATGTCGTGATGCTTGTAACGAGTGCTGTAGTTCGTTGTTGATGGACACTCGAAGCCCCACAATTGAAAAAAGACTCAACACTCACCGCTGCATTTCCGATTTGACATCAATATGCGCTTGGGAACTGTTTTATTGCTTCATTTGGTAGCTTTTACTCTTTGTATCAGAGTCTCAACTGGTAAAACTCTGATCAAGACCAAGAACGTCATCCCTAATCCAGTTCGCTACCTGAAGGGAACAGCCAATCAAGGTGGGGTGTTGGATGCTGCAGAGGAAGAAAGAGGTTGGCAGGATGTCGCTGAAAAGCTGGAAAACACCAATATCCTCAAGAACGAAGCGGAATTCAAGGACGCGAATGCTGCCAAGTTGAAAAATATCGCCGAAAAGTTGAAGGTAGGGGAGAAGCTTAAAGCCGGGAACTCTGCCAAAATGAGATGGGCAAATGCACTCACCAAACTCAAGGAGGAAGGAAAACTCACCGAAGAAAAGGAAGGACAGGTGGTTAAAGTAACGGAGGAAGCTGCTGAGGCGCTGAAAAAGAACCCCAAGAAATGGCCATACATCAAGAAGGCTCTAGAGATATCGTTTGGAGCAGTGCTCACAGCTATCATCGTTGCTGGCATCTATGGAGTGATTGGTTCGTCGTAAATCTTCAAGACTGTGACATCAGTAACCGTTCCGATACAAATTAGAGGGGGGAAATGGTATTGATTGCAGTACATTGATTTACACTGTAGTTGACGCCTCCTCCTGTGAACTTTACTATTACTTTACATGTAGTATCCAATCGAGGAGAGCCGAAACTGTAACTGCAATGCATGTATTCGACAATTGGAGGGTTAGATTCCAAGATGAACACGGGTATTGTCAATAGTTTTAAAGATTTGAATACATGTTTCCATGGTCCCTATACGAGACTACACCTTTGCCCGTCCAATCTGGGAATAGTCTCAAGCAAAGTGGTACCGTCATATTTACCTTATCGCAAATATCACACTACTACTCGCTAAACATCAATGAATCAGGGAATGCTTGCAGTCAAGCAGGGACTCGCAAGGTGTCTGGCTTGTGCATCGCCTACGCGCCGTAGACCATGTCTTTCATCACCTCCGCCGCGTTCACTGCGTCACGGGCGTGAAGCTCCATCTTGGTGACCAACGTTGGCGTGATGAACTTCATGCTGGCATGAGCAGCTCGCTCCAGGAAGCGCATCGTGCGCTCCTTGATGGTCAGGGGGTTGCCATCCTCGTCCACCATGTTACTGCGGTCACAAATCTCGGCACGATCCAAAGCCAAACGCTCCTTAATGTGAGCCTTCAGTGAATACGGGGCGAGGCGTAGCAAAACGAGATCATTCAGGCGCGAAGGCGGCAGGTTTGGGCGCGAAGGCGGCAGGTTTGGGCGCGAAGGCGGGCTCCTTCGCGCGTGGCAAGCAGGCAGCAAGTTTTGACCGGCAGCTCATCACCTTGCGAGTCCCTGCTTGACTGCAAGCATTCCCTGATTCATTGATGTTTAGCGAGTAGTAGTGTGATATTTGCGATAAGGTAAATATGACGGTACCACTTTGCTTGAGACTATTCCCAGATTGGACGGGCAAAGGTGTATAAGTTGACGATTCCAACTTGCAGTATCGACAAGAATCCAGAAAATTCGAATTACAATCTTGGTTGAGGTGTCGAGGCGATTCTCATACCTGTAGCAGTATTCTGCATCAACTCGATGTTTGGGCATGAGATTTGTCATGTTTGAAGCCGAATGTAGCAACCGTAACAAATGCAAGCACATACATCCTTTGAATATGCCACTTGATAAACGAAAGTAGCCAAACCTTCACGCCGACCTCTTTTTTATTTTATCGCCGAGCTTAGTTAAAAAGTCCTTCCCACCACCGTTCGAACCGCTGCAATAGTCCGTTGTTGTAATACTTGGAGTTCGTGATCGTTCCATCGTTGTTAGTCGTAGTCGTCGGCGTGACTCCTGCTGCCGTGCGACCTCCCTCTCCAGATGCTATCACTCCCGAATTGACTCGTTCTTCTTGAGTCGCTGAGAGCTTGTGTGGCCTTGATTCCTCAGTGGTCAACAATCGGCGGAGATTACTGTGCTCAATTGCCGCTGAGATATCGTTTTTGCTGGCAGCAGTCGCGTCGTGGTCGTTTGCCAACAGAATGACCAGAACCACCAGTACAACTTCGATCAAGCGCATCTCGGTAGAGAGATGTTACTACGTCAGTGCAAATTGCGAAATGGCTCGCTCAGATCAGCATCGTCGTCCGTCGATTGGCTGTCATGGAACTGGGATCGGGTTGCTGCTTCATGAGATTTGAGTTGCCTTGATGCAGGAAAACGTGCATCTATTAAATACAAGAGTTTGATGTATCCTACACAACCGCATTGTCCTCGAAAATGTCGTCCACCGATACAGTGCTCAAAAACCCTCCATGCTTCCGCACGGGCCTCATGTGGGGAATTGCCGTCGCGTCGCTTATTGGTGCGCATCGTTTCCGTACAACCAAAGCCATCCGCACATCCTGCGACTGGGCTGTCGGTTCTTTTATCCTCGTTGGCAGTGGCACGAGGTAACATTTTTCAAAACTTCCAATTCCTCTAGAAGTAGTTGTACTAAACTGTATGCTGTAGCTTATTCTGCACCGCTGCATACCGAACCAAAGCACGTCAAACTCGTCAGTTCATGGAAGTCATGAACAATCCGGAACGTAAAGCTGAAGCTGAGCAATTCATGCGCTCCAGAGTACAACCGAAAGTTTCCGATGAAGAGCAGTAAAACTCACTCCAGTAGAGACAAACAAGGTGGAGATACGCTGCGAATTGTTAATATTTCGTGTCAGCTGTCGGTTAAATATCGGCTTGTGTGCTCTTGTTTGGCCGTGTGTGACTACCATTGTACCGGTAGCGCTTCCCTGTTTCTCTGTTTTTAGTTGATTTCTTGCCCCGTTCGTACTTGGAATGGGCGTTAGTTGGCCATGAGATGCACACCCTCCGGTCGCGCTTGCCTTCGTGTCTTATGTGGTGCTGCTAAGTCGCCGCAGCCTCGTGCCGAGAGAGACGGCGAGTCGGCCTGCTTGTACAACCTCTGTTGTTGGTGCTCGGAAAGAATTGTCTTTACTTTGGAGTTGGGTGTCCTCGGCCATGGGACGGAGGACGAGTGGGTGACAGGAGTCTCTACTGAATCACGCAGTTCTCCTTGTTGCGTCGTCCAGCGAGCGTCTTTTCCCGTTCCATTACCATCTTCTGTGTAAGCGTAGCTGCACAGGTTAAGCAATGGCAAAGGCGTTAGAAACAGACTAACACCTTGGTAGGAACATGGTAAGAAACACTCACGATTGACGCTGATCAAGAAGGCATCGCGTGCTATAGTTTCGAGCGCGCCGTTCGTGTTCTCTGACGTCTTGGCACTCGTTTCTGCAAAAGCACAGTTAGAACCTTATAGTCTCATATTCTTCGAAAATGATCTCGTTGACGTACCAATAAATCGACAACCATACTGACTGGCAGCAGCCTGCCCTTCCTCCAATGAAACTACACGGTTGGGCAGGTCGATCTTGTTTCCTACGAGCAGCATGGCAGGCATCTGCGTTGGGGACGAGTACTGACGGATGTTGTTCATCCAGTAGCCCACATCTGCACCGCACATCTACAATTAGTATAAATCATATACGCAACGTTGCTCAAATCCATTCACGTACTGTCGAAGCTGCGCCTGTCGCTGACGTCGTACACGAGGACAATGCCATTCGCACCCTTGTAATAAGCTGCAGATAAAAATCAAGCGTTAGATCCGTGACAACACAAATAAGCAGGTTTTAAGCACCAAAACGTACTGGCAGTGATGCGATGGAAGCGTTCCTGGCCTGCAGTATCCCAGATCTGAAGAGTGATAGCTTCATCTGCAACATTAATGTGTCGTAGCTTGAAATCCACACTACAGAACCCAAATAAACGTTAGAATCCATTCCTAAATCATCAAATCAGAGTTCGCGTACCCAGCAGTTGCCAGCATCGACTCAGAGAACTCGTCACCAGAGAAAACACGCATTAAACTGGTTTTACCCACACCTGTAGGTCACAAAAATGCACACATTCCAATCAATACCACCCTTTTCAACCCACTTGCAGCTCATCAACGTACCGCTATCTCCGAGCAACAAAAGCTTCAGTTTATGCTTCTTCTTGGGAGCCACTGGGGCCACCTCCTGTGCAATCTCCGTCGTGAGCTTCTCTGCTCCATTCGTTGCTCTAGTTCCCACATTTCTGTTCGTCTCCAACTTGATTCCTTCTTCCGAATTGCCCAGCAATCTCGACGTGCTCTTAAACATTTTGTTCCTAAATAGTGACGCCCGGACACTTAGTGACCTCCTGGCCGAGAGCTTCTCCGCCTTTAACTTGTGGTCTTCTTCTTCCTCCATCTTCTTCTCCTCCAATTGCTCCTCTGTAAGCTGTTCCCCATATCCTGATGGAGGCATAGGACTATTATCTACAGACAACTGCAATCCCTCGGAAAGAGCGTCCAACGCAGCAGCAGACAACGCGCCAGTAGGTTGCACCACTTCCACCTTCTTCACACCTACAATTTTACTGTCATCCTGCAGTTTTGACACGTCCACAGGCGCTGAACCAGCCAAATAAATCTTGGACAAAGACGCTGCTCTCTTAGCCATCGTCTCGGGGTCTCCATCTTCCGGTTCGCTCTCTTCTGCAGCTATTGAGAGGCTCCTAGGGGGTTCCAGAGCGGAAAACGAGCAGCTGCGTCTTCTGGATCGAGCGTCGTCGTCGCTCTCGCCCTCTCGGGAGCTAAAGCAACGCGCTCGGGAGCGTTTGGTGTCCTCGGCAGCCTGTCGGTCGTCTGCAACTGCTGTGCCGCGCCTCCTACGCTCTCCCTGAGGCTCCGACTCGTCTTCATCGTCTGCGAGGATGGAGCGACTGCGCGTACGGCCGCGGCCCTGTACTGCGAGCTCCATCTCGCGCTCCCATGCGAGCTGCGCGTCGGCTTCCGCCTGTTCCGCAGCTGAGAGCTCGTGCTGCATGGGGTCCGTCGCACTGGCGGTGGCTGTGCTCATAACTTATAGTCGGGTACTGCCTTCACGCACAAGTGTCAATTGCACTGAAGGGTTAGAAGGCTGAGTGTTAGGTCTCGGCTTCTCTATTGGCGTTGTGGCTTCTTCGAGGGGGGACTCGACTCGGACTCAAGCGACAGGTGGCCGATCAGGTCCATAAAGAATGTCACGGATGGGAACACATAAAGTATCAAAGTTTGCACAGGTTAATTCGGGATGGAGATTGATTTCCACCAATCACAGATCAGATCCTACAATATTGCATATGTATGGGATTACGTGGGCAGCGTATGTAATGCCCACCGTTGGTAACCGAAAAGGCAACACGTGCATGTCCAACGACTCACAGCACTGGAACCAAGTTGTCCCCAAGACGCTTTGGCAATACTTACAAGAGCTAAACGATGGAGGCCGGAACATCATTCCGAAAACTTTGTGAGATATATCCGTCAAAGTCCGTTCTCCTGAGATGGAGAGGGTGACGAACGAGTTTTTAGCAGTTGATGGGCATAGAGTGAGTGCAAGGGTTGGCGGACGTAAACAGCAACTAAAAAATCCTTTCCCACACCTTTGAACCCACTCGAGACAGCTTTGCTGCTTGTCCACATCCTTGTCCAAGAGCTTTCTTGCCTCAAAAAGCTGGTACATGTAGAGTTTGGAGCGGTTTACACAAGATCTTTTCGCGCCGGACGACACAAATATCCTCTCGTCGTCGTCACCTGTTGCCTCGTTGCAATTGACCGACAGTTGACCGCGACGCTGTGAACACCTCAAGCTCCGTGCAACGTGTTGGTTTAGGCAGTAACGGCGTTAGAGTTCCTCCAAGGTGGGACCATTACTACGAAAGTGTCTCTCTCCTTCAAAAACGCTCTCTATTAATAGTAATGAAGACGAGAGCGTATTTTTAGAGAATTTTCTTAGGCCTTCACTGCCTTCCTCCTTCTCCTTTTCAAAACCTTTTAGACAAGTGGAAAGCCACCACGCAAGATCCAGCTTAGGGATTGGAACCGGACGCATTCATCGGAATGCCAGTGAAAGCGACTTTAGCGTCCACGCCGTTCAAGGGCGAGACGTTTCCTCAATATGTCCTCTGTCGCTCTACTCGAGTCTCCACTGCGAAAACTGCACTTGAAGCTCAAGAACCTACTGCACCAGTCACTGCAATTCCAGCGTTTACACTATTGACAGCATCACCTAAGGTAGAGCAACTGCCGCTTCGCAGAACTCGAATACCAGCCACGCCTCAACGGTCTCCAAGTCTACGACCTTCGCTTTCGGAACAACTCAAGACTATTTCACAGGGAGCACAAGCCATCACCACACAACTCGCAACTACGTACAAGCTTCCAGGCCCGTCCAGTAGTCAGCTCCAGTCGAACCAGCTTACTCTTGACAAGATCGCCTTCCAGGCCACCACCGTTGGCCTCTCGGTTGGTAAACTTGAGTGTCGTTTCCCGTGTCCAGCCACATTCGGGTCGGATCGCTGTACATACCTATTCCAGCACCCATTCGAAGCCAAGGAGGTGCTCATGATCATGTACTACCGAGATATGCAGCACGCTTCCGTCAACACGGCTGATCGCAGCTTCCGTTTCCGATTGTCACGAGTCTTGGAGCAGTTCGGCGACGACTATAACCCCAGCAACGCACAGCACTGGATCCGGATCGTATTGGCCACCACAAGCGAAGCGGCCAAAGTCAAGCTTTTCCTAGCAAGTGTCGGCGTAATTGGCTCAAGGCGTCCTTCACGTTCTGAAATGTCATGTAACTCACAAAGGTAAACGTACTAAAACAACCAGATTCTCACAATACCCCGCAAAGCAACACAAGTTGCATTCATAACGAGTGTCCTGGTGCGATATTTTCCCCCTTCCATGTCCTCTTGAGTGCCTACCTGTCCGAGTATCCTCTCTTCAAGTCGATCCAGCACTGGTAATAACACACAGGACCGCAATTGGACCTCCCGCTATTCAGCAACAAACGTTGTTCTCGATCTTCTCCCTGATTCCCGTTCTGCAGCCCTTGACTGCCATCCGAGTCCTTGCATTCCAGTTGATCAAGACAGTACCGAGTGAAGAAGTCTTACGTCGTACCTGGGGGTCCTTGCGTCTGAACAGCGATGAACAAAACATAGCGCATGGACCAAACCACACAAGACAAATACTTATCAACATCACATCACAAACAAGAGCATCACCACGGTCTCCGCCGTCTCATCAACCACAAACTCTAGCAGCAATTTCATCGGCATACGCAGCAACAAAAGCCAGTAGCTCCACCCGTGGCAACACCAGCCAACGGGAAGAGCCAATAGAGGCAACGAGACCGACAGACGGGATTCCCAACTCAAATCACACAATAATGCACTCAACAAACCTGTGAAGCGGGGGCCGAAGACGAGTCATCAGTTGTAGTCGAAGGCGCAGTTGCATCACTAGTAGCAGCAGGAGCGTCACCTGAAGTAGTAGCAGCACCATCAGCGCCAGGAGCCGTATCAGCCTGCTGTTGGTACTGCTGGTAGGCCTCAGCACTAGCCTGTGCTGCAGCACCGGTAACACCCCAAGCTGCATTGGCTGCATCCACACCGTAGTAGGCAGCGTATTCGTAGTATCCATTCCAGTAGGCATTCGGATCATTCGGGTCTGCAGTGGTTGTAGCAGCTGCTGTTTGATCTCCAATTGCGGCTGCTGCTGGCGCTGCCGTGGTCGAAGCATCCTGCTGGTAGTATTGTCCTTGCTGGCCCTGCTGCTGGTAGTACGAAGCATACTGGTCCTGCTGACCCTGAGCTCCGTAGGCTCCATACTGTTGTTGTTGGCCGTAGCTGCTAGAACCACCGTAACTGCTACTACCTCCGTATCGATCACCACCGCCATAGCTATGACCACCAGCCCCTTGCAAAATTACCATGTCGACCTCCTCCTTCGCACCTGTGAGGTTTTGTGCAGGACCCTGAATAGAGATTGTTCGCACTGGTGGGTTCGAACCAGCGTCCGCCACCTGCGGGATCTGAATACGCACTGCGTGACGGTCCTGAATGCCCTTGATCGTCTCCCCACGCTTGCCGATGATCACACCTACGCGGTCGTTGGGCACCTGCATGTAAATGGTCTGCCCTGAAGCCATGCCGAAGCCACCACCACCACCACCATGGCGCTGGCCAGGTTCCTCACTGATCATAGATTGAATCTCAAACTTCGCAGCCTCCTTCGCCTCCATCGTACCACGAATTGTGATCAGACGCATCTCAGGGTGATTCGGGTCAGGTGTCTGCGGGATCGTCACGCTCGTGCCAGTTCTCTGCTGAATGGCCTTGATCGTGCAACCACCACGTCCGATAATAAGGCCAACACGTTCGTTAGGCACTAAGAGCTCCACAGAGTCGGATCCGTCCGGGTTAATACCACCGTACCGCGCCATACGGTCACGATCGTCACGCTCGCGAAAGCCCCCGGCACCCTGGTTCTGTTGGCGCTCATCAATCAGGTTCTGGATCAGTTTCTGTGCTAGATCCAGCGATTCTTGCTTGCCCGTCATGTTAACAAACCGGTCCGGAGTTTGAGGAGCTCCTTCCTCCTCACGAACGACTTGAATGTGAGCACCACTCTTCATCTGCAGATCACGGATGGTCTCTCCGCCACGACCGATAATGTAGCCCACAAGCTCACGCGGCACCTTCATGTCATAAGAGATCTGGCCATCACTACCTCCGCCGTAGTGGGCTGAACCACCGCCATTCTCATCCCTGGACGCGCCATAGTTCTCGTTCAACGTGCCGTTGAGCTCCGCGACCTTACGGAGCTGTTCCTGCTTGAGCTTCATAGCCTGCTGCGGGTTAAACAGAATGTCCTCCACTGCACTTTGAGCCTTAGCGATAGATTCATCCGTGTCCGCAGTAATGAGCACGTGGAGCTCCTCATTCTCGTCCGGGTCGCCCGTGGGGTCCTTGGACGATCCTTTGCCTCGGATCAAGATACGAGCTCCAGATTCATCCTCCATGCGCTTCTGGTTCGAGCCTCGGGGGCCAATCAACAGCCCCATAAAGTTAATATCCGGGTACTTGTCCACTGGGATGTACACTTTCTTGCGCTTCTTCTCGCCCATACCTGGTGCAGGTCGTACACCGCCATCCACTGCACAAAAGAGATCAAATTAATCCATCATTCAACTTTTTTGGACTAAACAAACAGTTTACCATCGTCCTGAATGGATCAAAAATAGATCAAGTGCAAAATTTTAGTCCACACACGTCAGCAGAAAATGTGTCATGAATGTTGTACGTACTTCCCAGCGACTCTTGCGCTTACCCAAAGCGTCTCCTCCCGGAATGGCTGCAGCTGCCAGACGTGCCGCAATCTCGCGTGCACGAGCAACAGGGTCCGACATAGTTTCTTCAAGTACAGAGAAAGATACGAGCCTCCAAAGTTTCTTGCCTCTTGCAGCCTTGAGCCTTCGCGTTTTGTGTCTGTGTGCCCAGTTTTGAGTGGGTGTCGATTAACCTCCAATCATATGCAACTTCACTCTCATTCGTCAAAACAAAAATCATTCAACCCAATCAATCATTTGCTAAAATTATTTTCCATTTCATCCAATCATAGTCTTCTATTATTCCCGTTTGACAACGCCATACATTTTCTGTGGCGCCAAGTGGCAGGAAGCTCCAAGTGTCCATGGCTTCACGCGTACCGTTGCTGGTGAAGAGCAAAGGCCGCAAACCCTCTCGAGTGTCGATCGCGCCGCGTGCTAAGCCGTCGAACGGTGTGTCGCTCGCTTCAATCCGTTTAGAAATGGCTACAAAATTGTCAGATATCTCACACATTCTATCTTTTTTCCTTTATCTAGGGCCCAGAATTAAACGTCCGGCAACTCCAGACAGCAACAAACCTAGTAATAATGCTACTGAACAAGTGAATCACTCGCAGGTACGTGAATTTGAATTAAAATGACTCTAAAATAACGAGAAAAGTCAAAACTAACATATTTTTTTTGTGTTTCTTTGATCTCTACAGGCTTCAAAACCATCCGATAAGCCTACAGCTACTGCAGATAAAGAGCAGACAGCAAGAGCTTTAAACACGGCCAGATCTGGCCCTCCACTGGTCAAAAACTCAGCTGCAAAGCCTTCAAATGTCACCAAATCTGTGTCAGTGGCTAAACCTTCAGCGGCTGTCAAACCCAAGCCTACTCCGATTGCTACAGGAGCTGCTGTTGCTACTTCTTTAGGTTCAGGAGCTTCACCATCGGCTTCATTGCCTCGAAGAGCTGGTGGGATTACTATTGGTGGATCGCTCTCTTCTACGTCGCCCAGTGCTGTATCCAAGAGCCCTGGAACTCGACCAGTACCCACTGTACGCTCCCCTATTGTTCTTCCTATGCAGAGACGCCCCGAGAGACTAGCCAAGATCACTTCAGCTGGACCTGTGTACCGTGAAACCCCTGTAGTGCGTCCACGTGCTGGGAGTATTGGGGCTTCCCCGTCTATGAGGCCACGAGCTGGAAGTACAGGCAGCTCTCCGGCCGTTGGATCGCAGAATGTCATGAAGCAGAGACTACTGCGGAAGCTGGACATCAAGCCACACCAGTCGCCTCGGCGTTCGGCCATGCAGCAGCTCCGCACCCATGATGGTCCAGCATCTCCACTGCTACTAGGCGGGAAACCTTCTCATGATGCCAGCAAGGTCATTCCTGATGTACAGCTTGATTCACAGCAGTCACGACGTGCTACTACTACGAAACCCAAAGCTGTTCCGACGAAGAAAAAGCGACCGATACCTGCAAAACGTCGGAAGACCAGCGAAAACACAGAAGCACAGACCAGTTCTACGCCTCAGCGCCGTTCACTGAGGAGAAAAGCGAAACGCTCAACGTATCGTGATACGGATGACAGTGGCAGATCTGCCAGTGGTGACGATGTAGACCCGAATGATCTCGATCTGCCGGAGAACGAGACGAACGTGTATGTACCTGCGCGTGAGAGAGCGACGATGTGGGCGAAGTCTCTGCTGAAGGATGAGGGTGAGAAAGATGATACTGAAGCTGCTAAAGCACTGGTTACGAAGACTCCGACCCGCAGGAAGCGCAGCAATTCGAATGCGTCTGCTGCTTCTTCCGTTGTAACGGGCATTGGCGGTGGAATTCTGCCTCGCAGTAAGATCGAGGAGTTGCTAAAGAAGGAGCCTTCGCAGATGACCATGGGCGAGTTAGCCCTTACTGTACCAAAGGGTAAGCGAGTGAAGCGCCACGAACGGGAGGAAGCTGCTTTGGACACGCCGTTGCCATCTTCCCAGGTTTCAGAAGGTTCGAATCTCCTGGATGTCGATGCACTCAAGCGTGTGCGCTCACTATCGGTGTCTTCCGAGTCCGCTGCTTTCGCGGGGTCGCTGGTTACGCCGCAAGTTCAGATTATCGACGGTCAAATGGTCGTGATGGAGAACACAATCAAGCTTGGTGACGAGCTGCAGCGTACAGCGGATTCTCTGGGCGAGACTTACGCTGGTGGAGAAAGCGGTTTGCCGCCTCGACACTCGGGTGCACGATACAGTTCGTCTCACGTGAACGGCCCGGGCAAACGTTGGGGCAAGGAAGAGACGAAGCAGTTCTACTACTGCCTGAGTCAGGTGGGGCCGAACTTCTCCATGATGGCTACATTATTCCCTACACGAAAGCGGAAGGAGCTCAAGAGCAAGTTCAAGTACGAGGAGAAGAACCATTCAAAGCTGATCGAGATCGCCTTGAGAGCCTCCGCAGCTCCATTGGATTCCGAGATGGTGGACGTCATAGCTCGGATGGTGGACAAGGAAGCAAAGAGGAAGCTGGAGGCACAGAAGAAGAAGCGGAAACCGAGATCACAGCTGGATCCACCACGGCAGGACGACGACACAGCTTCAGTAGCAAGCTCAGTAGTGTCGTCACCCATGTCTGCAGCGATGTCGACGCCCCAGGCACACACAGAGGAGGAATTCGTCGAGACGTTGACCGACGAAGATCTGTTCCCGCCCAGCAGACGTGGTTCCTTCGACTTCAGCGGATGAATGTTGATCGTTTCAGGTAGGTGTTGACAAGAAGAAGAACAATCACAAGAGTTTTTTTTCAGATGCACAGGTAGATTTCATTCACTCATTTACAGCAAAGCAGCGACAGCGACAGCAACGACACTGACACCAGCAGCCAGAACCGTGTGGGAAGCGCTACTGCTTCCCGTGGTAGAGGCAGAAGCGCTCTCAGCGTTGTTCTGACTGGCAGCATCGGCACTCGAAGTCGTGGAGCTAGAGCTATCAGTGCTACCGACATCAGTCGAAGCAGAAGTGTCCGAAGAGGAGACAGTGGCCGTGTAGCCGTCGTCACTGCTCATACCAGTGCCGGACGATGTCGTGGTGCTGCCGGTGGTTAATCCCGTGTGGCCGGCTGCATGGTTGTCCGTTGAATCAGTCGTGGCGCTTCCAGCAGTGCTATCGGCAACGCTTTCAGTGACCATGTCAGCTCCATTGGCGTTTCCAGAGACGACGCTGTCTCCGAGGGTTTGTGCGTCAATGGAGGACGCGAGAGCGAAGAGGGCGAGGGCGAACAACTGGAACTTCATTTTGAATTGGCTTGAGCTGCAGATGGCAAGTCTGGGAGTGACGATCCATGGATTGAGCGGGCAGAGTTCATGTAGAGGATTGGGGAGGAGACAAAGATGGGGAACTGCTACGTGAGACCGTAGAAAGCCGGTAGGAATTCAGACCAACTTCAGCTTTAGATGCGCTTCAACGTCGAAAGGCATGGAGAGATGACTTCGGTGTGTGGATTGCAGGCACTGGTAAAGGTTAGCGCGATTGAATTGAGCGTGGATCGAAGTGATGTTGAGGATGGAAGGTTGCTTGGTGGTGTCTAGTGGCGAAGTAGACTCTACGGCAGATCCCGGCTCAGCTCCCCTCTACACCGATCGACAGAATGCAACGACCACTTTCCCGCAGGTGCAAAGTCTGTTCGGCGCGTGTAGACTGGTTATGTGAGAGCGAATTAATATCGATTTTGGTAAAAGATAGAGAGCAGCTGTATTTTGCACTAAAAATTGCACTAGTGACGGTTTAATGGATTCCCAGGCTGAAATGGCACGCTTTATCGTAGCCAAGCGCTCTCCTTTCGCCGTCGTAGCAGTAGCTGTTGCTCTTGCGTAGCTTTGCGTTGGCTTAGCCCCTCTATAGCTTAAAAGGACACGTCGTTTTTCTTGTATTGTGTAGTGCATGCGGCGTTGTTTGGCTGGCGCGTACACCTCGTCAAGGAGGCCTGTGTGTGGCAACCTCCTTTGCTTCCTGCAATACTGTCGCGGGTGGTGGGGGCTGCGAGGACTCCTCGTCCGCTTCCTCCATTTTATCGAGTGGCTGGTGGAGACCTCCGTTTTATCGAGTGGCTGGTGGAGTTTTATTTTAGCGATTGAACGCTGCATCGGGCAATTTGATTGGTTGATAACAAAATGTGCACACAATTTTATATCACAGGCGCCCTTTTTATATGGACGCTGCATTCTGTCGATCGGTGTATGGCGTTAGTAGCTCCACGAGTTGTCGATCGAGGATCGAACAGCAAACCAAGGATACATTTTCTAGAACGGTTTGTTGAGCTTCTCGAAGCTAGACGCTGGTATTATACTTGGAATGGGATACTGCACTCAAGCAGTTCCATCTCATCTTTGAAAATGCTTCAGGTGCCACAAAATTACGCAAAATACAACTTCAACACTGGTGAAAGTGTTGGTTCCAAATCTGCGACTTTACCGTTGGAATAACGCCTCTGAATTCGTTGAAAGGTGTCACCTTGTTGGCTCCATTGGTGTACCTTTATCCAGAACTTGTTGGTGTCTGGAACGCCTTGAGCTGATCATCTGGAGATCCTGAACTACGTCCGAGACAACCGGCAGAGTAGAACTACATCAGCCGACTCTGTAGTCGATCAACGGTGCAGTCTTAGCTGCCTCTGCAGTCTTCGACGGCACCAAAAGACTTAAAACATGAACTAATAGCTCTTCTGGCAGCATTTTCCACGGTAACTTAGCAAGTGCGTCCCAGTCGTGATGACTATGACACAGCCTTGCTATCCGTGCCCACCCCGTTAGCTTCTTCTTCTTTACGTCCCAGTCACGAAGCATGATGATCACTCGTATGTGAGGCCACAGTTTGTCCAGTCGATGCATTATCGCCATCCTTTGGGTTGCTGGGGGAATCTCCAGCCTGTTATTCGCAGTATACAGCTCGTACCATACCGCATGACGCGTTTCCACCACGTTCGTCCGGTAGATCATCTGAACGATATTTGGCATCCCACAACGAACAGCAGCCCCAACACACGTGAAGATGTTGAACAACCTCTTCACTGGATCTCGACGTTGTTCCCAGCGCATGTTCAAGTTCAGCCTCACAGTCGCTCCTGGCTGCAGGTGATGAAGAACTCGTTTGTTACTTAGAATCATCTTAACACACTGTTCATTCCCAGTCTCAATAGCTAGCTCCAGGACTTTTAGCGGGTAGTGTCTGCATAATAAGTCGTCGTGGGAGCTAGGCCCATGCTGTTCCAGTAATAAGCAGACCAATTCCCCATGTCCTCCTTGAATTGCGAGCTCTACAGCATCCAAACCGTCGAGATCTTGTCTTGACATGGGGACAATCACTCTCACACTGGTCTTCCGAGCCCACTTGATGAGCCGCAGCAATACCGACACGTGAACTCCGTGATAACAGGCGTCCATCATGACATGACGTCGATGGTTCTCTCGTGCCCAAAAGTTATCGAGAAGCGGACACACAAAGTCGATGAGCTTGACAGCCACGTGCGGGTCCGACACTTTCGCTACCAGCATCAACACCGTCTGGCCACCTTCAAGACGGACGTCATGACTGGGCCACAACGTATCGGAGGGCAGTAGACTGCGTACGATTGAAAGGAGCTCAGCCTTGCGCATGGGGATTCGGTAAATGAACATGTACGTGGAGATGGTATCTATAATGCAGTGAGACCGTCCACACAGAGGGTTCATGGCTACGCGGTGTGCTGTCGCACCCGTTCTACAATTCATTCGGTTAGTATTCTACGAGGAACGCCATCTTCCCAGCCTCTTTGGCTTCGGATGGTAGTAGGAAGCTGACGATGATGCAGAAGACGTCGCTCGGTAGTGTCGTCCACGGGTTTGCTGCAATCGCTGCCCAGTTGCGATGTCGATACTGTCTGCATCGTCGAACCCGTTCCCACAACGAGCATGTGCGTTCATGCTGAGCTAGAACCTCCCAGCTACGTAACAATAGAATCACACTAAGCTGCGACCAGATCGTGTCCAGCAGGTAGGAGTTTGCTATGTGTTTTGTCGCTGGAGAGACCATCAACTGATCAATCGATTGATCTCTCGACTTGTACATGGCGTACCACACAGCTTGTCGTGTCTCCTCTGGGTTTATATCGTAGCTAACTCGCACAATCTCGGGCATGTTGTAGTGTAGCGCAGCTCCGACACAAGTGAAGACGTTGAACAACCTCCTGACAGGCGTTTGACGTTGTGTCCACCGTGCGATGAGGTTCAGACGTTCCGTTTTCCCCGGTTGAAGGTGATTCACCACTCGTTTGTTAGCTATAACAGCTTTCGCGCACTCTTCATTCCCAGTCTCAATTGTAAGCTCCAGTACTTTTAGAGGGTAATGAACACAAAGCAAATAGTCACGTGATGCTGGATCCTTCTGTCCCAGTAAATAGGAGGCCAGATCGCCATGTCCTCCTTGAATTGCGAGCTCCACTGCATCCAGACCTTGAACATCTTGCTTCGACATGGGACGATCATTTTTAAGCTGTATCTCCTCTCCCCCCACTTGATCAAGCGCTGTAACACTGTCGGATGCACTCCAAAGCTGCATGCGTCCATGATCACGTGACGTCCGAAGTCCAGAAGTTGGCAGTGTAAGGACACACAAAGTCAATGAGTTTGACGGCCAACTGCGGGTCGGATACCCGAATTACGAGCATCAACAACGTTTTGCCATCCTTCAGTCGGATGTCATTCTGGATGGGCCAAACTGTACCAGGTGGTAAAAGGCTGCGAACAGCGGAGAGAAGTTGCGTCTTGGACATGGTTCGACGACCGGTTGGGACGACCAGATTAAAAGTGAACGGAGGAACCGATTTCAAGATCATGTTGATGCACACACCGGATTTCGACTCGTTTGAGTCTCGTAATCTTCACTGAGACGAATGCAAACCGCCTCGATATCAATAGTCCTCCGAGGACGCTCTATTCACACCACGAATTATGTGGCAAACACCAAAACTACTTTACTGACACTGTTTGAGATGATGTTAGCACGCCAAACTATCGCTAACCACCAACCATTTGGAACTCGCACGGTAGAAATGCAGATATCACAGCATCACCATCGCTCAACACCGATCGAATAATAACTGGCTTACAGTGTCGGGTCATGCCCAAAGCCTTTTGCTTGGTTATTCTCGAAATCTATCTCAACTTCCATCCTGACCACAAAACCACTCCCGCGATCATGCCTCGCCTTCCCTGGGTGACGCTGGCATCTGCAATGCCGCAAGACGATGCAAAGATTCTTCTTCAAGATTTCAAGAGCTACAAAATTTCCAAAAGCGACGTTAGACATTGCCATATCTGTCTACTACCAGCCCCTCACACTATGCGAGTACAATTGCTTTGCTGTGTTTCGGTGATATGCGCTCGCGCTGTCCGCTGGCTACGTGCCCGTGGCGGGCGCGGCTGATGACGTGCAGTCAACTGCAGCTAGTGACAGTGGAGGAAGCGTATGCCCACGACGCCGTCGCTCGCTCCCCTCCTCGGCAGCCTGCACTGTCGGAGGAAATGAAAGTGGTTGCTCGAGAATGGGCGGCACAAGGGGCTCAAGGCGAAGCGCATTTGGAACGGCCTTCTCCAACGCTTCGGCCTCGATGAGCAAAGCATGCCAAGTCTGGCTGCTGTGCAACGCTAGTGCACTACCATGTTACAGCTCGGCTGGGAGGGAGCGACTTGCTAGATGTTGTTCGCGCCAAGATTCAGGACACTATTTTTAATGGTGCAGAGGATGATACGGCACCGTTCTCTCTTTGCTGGCGGCACGACAATAAGAGGCAAGCCCGTGGTGGGCGACGGCAGCGGCGACAGCAATCCGTTTGTCGTCGGTGTGAGCACGAAAAAGTTACTGCGTCTAGCAGACCGTGACCCTTCTACCTTTATTCTACACCTAGATGCGACGTACAAGTTGACACAAGCAGGTTACCCCGTCATTGTAGTTGGTCTCTCGATCAGGCGCGCCGTTTTCATCCGCTCGCGGTGTTTGTTAATGTCACAGCAGAAGCAGCCTCAATTCACAGAGGTGCTGCAGCTGCTGATGAAACTTTTGCTGCAGTTACAGGCAAGCCACTCCGTGTCCGCTATGTTATGGGCGACGCAGACGTAGCTCAATGGAATGCTGTTCAGCAAGTTCTGGGTGCAGACAATCATGTGTATTTCCTCATGTGCTACTTCCACGTAGCGAAGAAAGTCTACGAAAAACAAGGCCGCTCTCCCCAAGCATAGCTGCTTCTGTTATGAAGGACCTACACGAGCTGCACTTCACTCTAAGCGAGGCGAGTTTTACACTAAACTTGATGCTGTGCAGAAGCGGTGGGCGCAAGTTCCACAGCTGGATGGGTTTTTCGTCGTATTTCTCGGCGGTGTGGCAACAATAGGGTGTGGCGCTGGCAGGTGTTACCACACCCAGTGGATTCGCCACCACCAACAATCCGTGCGAGTCCTACAATGCAGCCATCAAACGGGACGTAACGCTTCACAGGAAGCTCAAGGTGGGAGCACTGCTCGATCAGCTGATGACTCTCTGCGAGAGTGAGAGCGTCCGGTCAAGAGCCATTTGCTGAGTCTCCATGTCCTGATGCTCGACTGATTCGGCGTGCTAAAGCGCTTTTACCGGGATGGCCTGCTATTTGAGCAGCACGTGAACCGGAACAGCATTGCTTTTGTAATGGGAGAAAGCGTTGCCAACTCTACTAACATCGTCCGCGTGGTTAGGCCTTCCGTCTCCGCGCGTCTACGATACTACCACCAGTCAGACCGTCGAGAATCTTCCCGTCTCCAGCTCAGTTGAGTGACCTCACAGCCAATATGGAGAGGCTGGACATGCCTGCCGACGGTTGGGCCGTCGACGTCGAACACCACACTTGTCCTTGCCGAATGTACGGCAAGTTTGGCTGTTGCGTGCACGTTCTCTGCCCGGTCTTCATGCTCGTGGGGCCACTGATCTTTATGGAAGGGCGACGCTGGTGTACCGTGGAGCACGCAAACGTTCACGACACACTGCTTCTCAACCGGTTGGACGCCCGGCAAACAGCAGCGATGCACTTTCACGTGGCTAAGTAGACGTAGGCACTAGTTCTAGCTACCTTTACGCAAGCAGAAACAGTAATAAAGTCAGCATCTCACCAATCTCAAACTCCATGCATTCATTTAAATACACGTACCGGAACTAGCAAAGGCTCACAAGTGGAGACTGGTTGTTGCTCTGGTCGAGACTGCTGCATACGCTTCACTCACCTTCACCATGCTGTACGACGTGCTCCTTGCATGCCACTCCTCCATCCTACTGCACGCGCCATCCTACTGCACGCGCCTCCATCCTACTGCATGCGAAGCGTCCTACCATGCGAAGCCTCCGTCCTACTGCATGCGAAGCCTCCGTCCTACTGCATGCGGCGCCTTGCTCCTACTGCATGCGCGGCATCTCCTTGCTGGTGCACGAAGCACCACCTGATCTGCGTTCATTGTCACTCTACCGCACACGGTGGCCTCCCCAGCGTACATTGCCTCATTCAGTCGTCCTCGCTTGTGGTGGGTCTGGATTTGCCTTTGTGCCTTCGGTAAATTCGATTGTGAGCGCGTGCTTGCGACACGTGTCCCAAGAGCGTGCCACTGCCCACACATCTTGGAGGGGGGTAGGGCACCACGGGTGCTGGCAGCCGTTTTAGCGGTGCTTACAGTTAAAATTACAAGTGCTATTGCAATTTTCCCTAGTCCTCCAAAACAGATATCGATCACTACCGCAGAAGCTGCTTCTATGTCGAGGTCTCATGTGCGACATGGCCAGGTACTCAACTTTTGCCCAATAGCTAGCCAATATTGAAGCATGGACCTTGCTGAGTAATTGCGGTCTACTGTGTAATCAACCACCTCGCGGCTGGTTTGGCAGTCTTTCAGCAGGCAGCTCGGCTTATTGATGGGTCTCTATAGCTAATTGTTGAAAATCTCGTCTCGCAAAGAATACTCATGCCTCGCTCCGTTTCAAGCAGCCGCTCCGCTTCCTCATCAGCCCGTTCTGCTTCCCGGACGTCTTCCTCGAGCCCCACGCCCAATGCTACTGCTTCGTCGGGCCTGAACCGTACCCGACGAGGCACTTTGCACCTCTTAGAAGGCAATTGTTTAAATACCGTGCTTCTGCTTAGTTCACGACCCACACACTCAGAACCTCAAGTTCCTCGCGATTTGTGGCGTATCCCACCAAAGCAAAGATTCCGCAAGCGTGAATGCTATCTTTTAAGCACAATAGGACGGATTTGGAGAGACAGGCCCTAAATCTACAGCAGTTGACTAACCATAGAAATGATCAGATTCTAACCTCGAGGACTAATAGGACTTCTATTGTACTGAGAGAAGACTAAAAGAATGACCGCTGGTCTCATTCCGTTGAGCGCAATACAGATTACGCTTCCCCCATGTTCACGTGATATTCTTCATCTGTTGACTAAAGTGCTGTAAAAGCACATGAGGTTGCAACTGGCAATGCAAAAGTAGTTGCGAGAACGAGGTCTACATGTATTGAAAAAGTAGCTACTTGATAGTCGAGTGAGCTGAGTAGAGCGTTCCGACGCCCCTCCTATAACTTAGACGTTCGTCTACAGGAAGTAGGTGACGACGGCGAGCGCTCCGAGCGACATGACGCTGAGCGCACGGCCAACCGGCGACGCAGCGCTGGAGCCCGACGACGACGAAGCAGTCGAAGAAGAAGCCGATGCGGCCGTGGACCCAGACGACACGTCGGACGGCGCAGTGGTTGGTGCAATGGCCTGCGACGCCGAAGATGCCGTGGACGCACCTGAGGACGGGACCGTCACAGTCCCAGACGCACTGGTGTCGTTCCCACTCGTGGACGAAGCGGTGACCGACGTGGTCGTGCTGGTGGATCCAGCAGTGGCACTGCCCGAAGCCGAAGGGCAACGGGGCGGCACGTAGTCGATCAGGTCGGCCAATAGACGGATGTTGTCACCCACTGGAAGGATGCACTCCGACAGGTCTAGAGCCTGTGCATCGGCCAGCAAACTGCGGCAGGAAGAGGACGCGCACATGAGGTCAATGACATCCTGCGTGGGGATCGAAGCAGCGGTGAACTGGTAACCGGAGTCCGTGGAGCATTGCTGGATGTTTGCGTTCGTCAACAGAGAGCTGAGCGTAGTAGAGCTGCAAGTGGCGATGGAGCTGGAGCTGGACATGGTTGAATTGGTCGGTCGACTTGGGAGATAGGAAGTGAATTCCGGAATGAACTCCACATTGGAGCTGATCATTGCGCACGTCGAGTGGCGGCAGGAACCTTCACGTGCGGGAAGCTTCGGGGTGTTCGAGTGTAGGTGTCCAGGAGGGTATTCAGCCACTGCAACTGCTCCCATCACCCTAGGCCATCAAAGAGTGGGGTGGCAAGCTCTATTGTCCAGGTCTTACCCAAGCTGGTGTTGGAGGGCTATGGGGGTTTTCTACTTTGCTTGCTTAGTACTCGGTGACCATGCCAAGGCTGTTGGCACAGCAACGCGCTTAAATTGTACTTGCGTTGATGTCATTCTTGCCGCCATTTTGCCATTCCCAAGTGTGGATGTCGAGATCTGACATCTGTGCGTGACACTTTGTCACTTGCACCCCGAATGCCTTAGTAATGTTGCTCGTTGCTTCTTCAACGTAAAACTTTGCCCAACTCGTTGCCACGAGGAAGCCGAAGGCGCTGGACACGTTAGACTCGACCTTTCACCCTCATTGAGCGCTACCTACAACGTACCGGCAATGGGTGCCGATGGCAATGCCAATGGCAATGGCAATGGCATTGGCGATAACCGATCTTCATCGGACCAAATTGTGTGGAAGACTGGAAATGCATTCGATTGTCCATGAGCTGCTGGAACTCTGATACGGGGGACGTGCACATGTGCATTGCACATGGATCATTACATCGCCGTCATCCCACTCGTGTGCGGCCTTCGCAGTGTTCGTTCTACCTTATGGTGCTCACCACCAAAAGCCTTTTAGATCCTTTACACAAGAGGAAGAACTTCCAGAGAGGCAGGCATCTGTGCATGTACGTGGTGATGGATCCAGGCATTGACAATCGAGCGGAATGTAGGTTCAAGATCAAGTTCATGTTGAAGAACTGTGCTGTGAGATTTGAGTGTCTGCTGGCATCCGCGTAAGCAATGCTGAGGGATCAAGCGATCAAGAAGTTTGCATTATTCATGGCTTACGCATAACTCCAAGTTGTCTACAAGAAGTAAGCACCGGCAACGACGACGCTAGCCACAGCTGCGGTGAACGAGGTGGCAATCGACGAAGCGCTGCTGGATCCCGAGGAGGAAGACGCAGCCGTCGAAGAAGCCGAAGCCGACGCCGACGCAGTACTGCTCGAGCTTGAGGTTTTAGACGCAGAAGACGACCCCGTTGAACCAGCAGAGGCTGAGGCCGAACTGCTGGTGATTGTCACGTCACTGTCGATGCTGGAGCTACCGACCGTCGTGCTACCCGCATCCACAGACCCGACGGTGGCATCGTCCACTGCAGATTCAGCACTACCGGTGATGCTGATGTCACTGGAAGAGCTTCCGGCTTCGACCGTCCCGGTTGTGCTGCCGAACACGTTGAACAGAGTGTCGTCCGTCTCCGAGTTGGCACTAGCCGCGCTGTTGCTGTTACTGTTGCTATTGCTGCTGCTGGTGAGGAGTGTGTCGTCCGAGTTGTCGAAGTTTTCTTCGGTGTTCGAACCCGAGCTAGAGCTCACAGCGCTAGTGGATGAAGAAGTGACGGGGGATGCCGTGACGTAAGTGACGTCCTGTGCCAAGGTGGCACTGACAGCTAGAGCGCACGCGATGGTTACACGAAGAACCTGCATTGGTGGTGGATGGAGTCTTCTGGTTGTAGAAGGGATGACCGAACGAGTCTCGGGTAGTCAAATTGGACAATGGCGGCATTGGAGCAGAGTGCACGCGCTTTCGACAGTGCGACACTCGATCAATCATATCATGAGCGTGCTGGGCACGACAGGGCGGACAATTGGTGCAGACAGCGAGTCTATACCCGGACAATGCCACATGGATGGCAACAGCACAAACTGAAGATTTTCAGCGATACAGACTCAAATTAATCCGACCTTCAAGCTGCACCAAGTAGCCTTCAAGACCTGAGATGTCGAGATTGAAATCCGTTCGCATCGTTTGACACTGAATAATGCAATGGTGCTATCTGGACAACTTTGAGAGCCATGTGTCCGAGCAAGGTGTGCGAGTTGCCGCGGAAGAGTCCTGCGCTACTGTGGTCCCTTTACCCCCCAAAAGCACTTCTGTTTGCCAGCCACTGGACGTCGGGGTAATGGGACCACTAAAAGCACGGATTAGAGGTTGCTTTACTTCTACAAAGAGCCTCTCTGCTCCTGAAAAACGTCTTAAAGCTATCAAGGATACAATCAAGGCGTGGGAAGAGTTTTCGGACGAGCTAGTAATTCGTAGCTTCCAGACAGCTATTCCTAGGGTTGAATCAATGACAGTTTAATAAATGGATTTTTTATACTTTCCTTGAACTCTGTATTACCCAATCAGCGCATTGTACTGTGGCCTGTTTGGCCCGTGTTTTTGTGTCGTTGTCTGTATTGATGATCCCATGCAATAACTATCGATTGATCTCTCAAGTCTCCAAACCAATGAATGTTGTCAACACGCGCTGCATTCGTTACTCATGGAGAAACAAAGCGAGGATTGTGATGGTTGGCAGCTCCGAAGACGGAAGTTTTTTAGTGTCGAGTCCAAAGTGCAGCAGTTGTAAAAACTCGCAACTTGCCCAGCAAATTGATATTGACATACGTAGCTGGAACTTCTAGCCTGGAAGTGGTGGATTTTCACTACATGTAAATAACCCATTTTGGTGTATATTTCATCGGCATCACCACCAGCCTTCCTTGATGCCACCTGCAATTCGACCAAGCCGCTGCAACGTGCATGTTGCAAACACTTGGCCAGCAACAATTCGCTCTTGTGCTCTTGAACTGAATTATACCCAAATTATGTGGGACACGCTACTTTGTGTCGCACACAAAAGAAGCCAGCCAGCCGCCGATCTCTGCCGTCATCTCGAGCGATAGAAAGCGAAGGACTCCAATTTCGCCTTCTCTTCACTGCGAGAGACCTTCGCCGTACCTTTAAAGCACACAGAACAATGCCCCGTGACGAAGAGAACTACCGCAACATGGACCAGCAGCAGTTCGACCGCCGTCGCGCGGATGACCAGGCGCGACAGGACGCACTGCTGGACCAAATCCACGGCGGCGTCGTGGGCCTCAAGAACCAGGCGCACGCTATTAATGGCGAAGTCGTGGAGCAGAACATCATGATCGATGATATTGGCAACGTACGTGTGTTTAAAATGTTTAAACGTGTTGTATCTTACTGGCAGAGACAAAGGAAACTGACGATAATGTTGCAATTGTTGCCTTTTGTCCTAAAGCGAATGGACAATGCTACTCAAGACATTTCAAGAGAGGAGCAAGCGGCACGGGAGGTTAACGCCCGCAAGAAGAAGGTAAGTTTGATTACTTCATCAAGTGGTTGTAGAGTTTAAGTGAAGTGACGTTTGGGATTATTCTGAAACAGGCTTGCAAGTTATATGGTGTGATCGCGGTGCTGGTGGTGATTTTGATCATCGTGTTCGTGATTCCGTCGCCCAATTAAGTTGAGAGAGAAACTGTTGCCAGTTAAGCTGATTACGGGGTTTCAAGCTTCCAACAGAGCAGGGAATGGACGCCGTCTCCACCGAAACGTGTTTGCTTATAGTTTTCTTCAATTCCACGACGTCTCGCTTTCTCCTTTCAGCACTGGATTGCGTTGGCTATCGTGCTAAACTCTTTGAAGAAGGAACCTAACAACAAGAGGCAGCATCTCGCCTGGGAATTGTACACATAATACAGCAACTCCACTGGACAACTTTAGCAAAATACTTTCGTTAACGTTAAACACGGTCGTACAGTCCGACCGCACGAACACCGAGTCAACATGCAGCTCCTCTCCATTTAAAATGCCACCGCAGCAGCAATAACCGCAGCTAGACCCATTGCCACTCTGCTAATAGTCGTCATAGAGGCACCAGCAGTCAGCACGGCACTCTCATCGTCGTCGTTCTCGTCGTCATCAGGCGGCATTTCACCTGTATCCCCCCCTGCAGGTGCCACCGTGCCAACAACGTCGCCAATTGAGTCCCCACTACTCGTATTCGTGGAAGTGCCACCACTGGAACAACCTGCTTTCAGTGCGCTGCTTGTGGGGGTTTTGGTAGCGTCCGACGGGTCACTCACGCCGTCAGTGACGAGCCCTGCAGTGTTACTCGATGTCCAGGTACAGCACGGATCTCCAAGCTCCTGTCCGTTCGTGTAGCCATCTCCATCTGTGTCTAACTGGCACAGCGCCGTGTTCCACGCATTGCCGGCCGTAGAAAATGCCTTTCCGAAGTCACTGAGCCCAGTCTCTCCTGCTGGGTCTAAATGGCCAATGTTCGAGTTGTCGGGCACGTTTCCTCCGTTCGGGACGAGCTTCACGTACTTGGCGTAGCCCTGCACAGTCGAGGGGCCCACCATGAGGCCCACAGTCAGCGTCGCGACTACTGAGCTCTTCATTCTCGCTGTTTCTGCGTTGGTAAGTTAGCAAGTTCACGAATGCACTTGTGCCCAGCGTGGGGTTGCCATCCTGTAGACGCTTTTACTATGGGAAATTGCCAGCTGCTTCTACATAAGCGTCGGAATTGCGATGGACCAATAGTGAAACTGAGTCAAAACCGTCCCTGATCGGCACCGGCTGGATTTGTCTGTGCTGCCGCGGATGGGCCAGTCAATCTTGCGTCGACTTTCCGATGGTGCTGGAAGTGAGCAGTGATTCTCTTGATGGTTTGCTTCAGGGGAAAACTTCACTACTGAACCATGTATTCGCTGCCGTTTACACGGAAACATCGATGCAAAGATGGATAGATGTACATGACTGAATCTTTATGCAGGAAATGCTCTTGCTGTTAAGATTATTGATTCTTGTTTCGGCAATATTCCGATATTCCGCAGTGTGCTTTTGCTTTGGCTAATGTTGAGCAAAAAGAAGGAATTGAGCTAACCTTTTCGGATGGATCCTTTGATTTAAATACTTTGCTTCATCGTACTATGTAAACTCTTTTGCAGAGCAAGCTGTACTGCAGCATGACCCAGATATAGACTCCCACGTGTTGGCAATTGTCCAAGACTAGAGAGATGATCTATCTGCTACAAGTGAGCGTGTTCTGCGCTCTAATCTTAATCAGCCCCGTCTTAGCTTCCTGCGTGCACGACCAGCTCTCCGCTCGGTTTGTATCCAGCACACAGAGCTACACCAACGACCCCCGACGTCCTCACGACAGTCAATATTCCTCCCCGGCCCCCAAGCCTCACGAGCAGCCGATCATTATCGAGCACGTAGTAGACGATCTCAATCCAAGACACTTGTGAATCACTTCTTCAAACTCTGCAACGTACAGTCGAAGGAAATCTTCACTGAATTAAGAAAAAAAATCTCTCCATCTGCCTATACTGTATCTCCCTCTAAGCGCTGCTTGTAGCCACAGCACGCTGCACTTCACGAGTGGCCTTGACCGACACTTCCTGGCGCTTCTTGGGCACATTGTACCAGAAACGCACAAAGCCATCGCGTGTGGCGAAGATCGTGTGGTCCTTGCCGAGACCCACGCCCGTTCCGGGGTGGTACTTGGTGCCGCGCTGGCGGATGATGATGTTTCCGGCCAAGACGCTCTCGCCGCCGAATTTCTTGACGCCCAGACGCTTGGACTCGGAATCACGGCCGTTCTTAGTGGAACCGCCGGCCTTCTTGGTGGCCCAACGACGGGAAAAACTGTACACACCTTCGGACTTGGCCCCCACACGCACAGACGTCGTAGCGCTGCATCCGAAGACACGCGCCAAGCCCATTGCCATCGACATTTTTGTCCACTTGTTTCCTTGCGTTTTGGCCACACAAAAAGGATAAGGAGTAGGAGTGATGGTCAACACTAAAGGTACTAAATGAAACGATTACATGATATGACACAGACAACTAAATGCTCTGAAGCGTCGGTTCCCAAAAAAATATTTTTTTTCGAGAAAGGTATTGCGATGACTTACGTGTCTGGAGGCGACGTGGTGGCTAAGCGCTCGCCCTGGCGTCTGTCTATTGTGACGGACATGATCTGGGGTGTTGTCAACTTCGTTGGACTCTTGTACGTAGCAGAATTTCAACGAAATGAACTACATGTAATAGATTGTACTGAATTTTACACTTGGTGTTGCAATTTTGGACAGTGTTACATCGATCTTCTCGGTGAGTCGTGTGTGTATGAGATGTCTTCACATTGCAACCAGGAATTCACTGTTGTTTGTGTTATAATATACAGGATCCATCGACTGCGACGCGTCCCAACAGCAACATCAGCCGTGGATCGGCTTCGAACCGTGGACTGGGTGGTAACGGTGGTGGAGGCCCACGTCGAATGGGCGGAGTGAACCACCGTGGCACTATCAACATGCCGAGTAAGTGTGGTTGTATGAAGGAATGATGTTCATCATGAACTTACATTTTGAGCTGTTGCTGTGCAGTGGGGGGAGGCTGCTGTGGCTAAACTGGAGTTGATATGAACGTACATGAGGAAGAAGAGAGTGCTTTTGGCTCGACATGCAGCATATATTATGTGATCTCTATGAAGAGTGAAGCGATCTACTGTATCAGTGTCCCACGTCACCTCTCATCAAACCTGGCAACGGCTAAAGCTTACATCCGTCGCTTCTTGGTCGCACCCTTGGTGAAGTTTTTCAGCTTTTTGCCCTTCTTCTTACGCTTGCCACCTTCACCTTCCTCTTCATCATCAAAAGATTTGCCCTTGTTCTTGCCGGCGTTCTCCTCGCGTCCCAGAACGCGCTTCAGAGCGTTCATACTGCGTTCCTTCTCGGTGGTCTCAGCACCAGTAGTCGGCAAGAAGTGGTTACGCTTGCCCTTGACCTTGCGCTCCGACTCACCTTCACGCATCTTGTCGAACTTGCCCATAGAAGCAGTGGAGAACTGCACCTTCTCCAGAGTTTTGTTGGTGCCTTCCTTACCACGCTGTTTAGCCTTAGCATCGTCGGTGTTCATCAGCTCTACTGGAATACCAGTAGGTGTGCGGCCGGCAATGCCAGCAAGCTGCTTGCCACGTCCCTGCTTGAGGTTATTGGCCTGTGCACGCAAGTTCTTGTCGACACGAGCACGCTTGTCCTGTTTACGCTTCGTCCACGGGTCCTCCATGTCTCCAGCCTTCATTTCCACCGCCCAGTCCTTCATATCATCACCAGCACGTTGGTATCCCCACGTGTGGCCCCACTCTCCAGTCGTTTCATCGAAAGTCTTGCGGCTCTTCTTGCGCTTGTCAATACCCTTCTCCTTGGCGAATTTCTCCCACTTGGTCTCCACCTTCGGCTTCGGCAGCGGTTTTTCACGCGGAATAACCGTCTCAGGAGCTGGCAATTGCGCCAAAGGTCCCATATCCGACATTTGACGCGGCAGGTCGAAGATGTGGTTGATCAACAGCTGCACATTCTCACGGGCGTGCAGAGCGAGCTCCTTCTCGTTCTTGTAGGCGAACGGATGCGTGTCAAAAGCCGCCAAATTGCCCAAATCGTAGACCAGATCGTCCTCCTTCTGCACGTTGCTGGTGTTGCCCTCCGCGTACGCAGCAGGCGCAATCTCCGACGCCTTCACGACCATCTTGACCTGCTAAAAATGCTACACAATTGATGGACTGGGTGGAATTTGAGCTGCTAGGTTTGGTTGGTGCGGGGTTTTCAGCCAATGAGAGAGGTATGTACATGCGGTTGGTTGAAATTGAATTTGTTTATTTCAACCAATAGTAAACGCATTGCAATTAATTGTGGATAGCCTTCCATCATAGATAGTCGCGGTGTTGACTCTTCCTGCGGTGTGCGGCTCTCAGTCATGGCACATCTTGTTTTCTCCTTCTGATCTTCCACTTGCGGACATGAGACTTCGTGATGAGTAAGGTCTATAAAGGCATAATCTACACCAGCCCGTCCATTTCAGCAACTGCAGTCGCTCTTGGCCCAAGCAATGCCGAGTCAGAGACGTCTCCGTTGTGTCAATCGACCAGGCAGTCCAAGGCTTTTTACCAAAATGCTGGAGCTGTTGGATGTGCAGCGTAGGTTAACGAGCCAATGTTGACACCACTCCGGCTGCATTCGTGCATCACCTACTGTACGTTGTCATTCTCAATTTCCACTGACAACCACCACTAAAGCCTGAAAGATGCAAGTCTTCCGATTCCTTGCCGTCGCTGCCATCGCCGTTATGACCTTCGATATGGTCTCAAGCGTTCCACAAGAGGACTCGAACACTGCTGAGGAAGTTTCCAACGACGCGCTTGACGTTATCTTAGGTGCTTCCAGCAAGACCGGTTACGCGACCATTGCAGGTGCCAAGGACACGGCATCAGGCTCCAACAGTGCTTCTAGTGCTGGTGTTGCGGGTCTCTTCACGGTGGCGATGGCTGCGACCGCCGCCTTGATCGTATAAAGTGCCCAACCTTCGTGAGAGCAGTGCGCTCTAGTGCAGAGTCCCCTACCAGCAATTCCACTTTCCGTCAACGTAGTAGTAATAAACGTTTGCGCTGTCTTCCTTCGAGTAATGTTCGTGGTGTGGAGCCAAGTTTGTCTTACGCAGCTTCACGAGAACCTCGGTGTAGAGCGTAGCGACGACCGTGAGCTAGCGACTATTTCTTGCCCTACCTATCGACATGAATCACGTCTTGAAAGCAACACTCTCGTTATCGATACTACACATTATTGCACTGCAACCGCCAAGCAGACAGACTCCTCCGATAGAGGACAGGCGACCTGGGGCAAGCTCATTTACCGAGACACGTTGCTTTCGCTGCTCGTAGCTCTGAGACCTTCGCAGCCAGGCGTCGTGAATCGAGAGGTCTTTTGTGGTACCTGGTACTTGACGATATGATTTGAAGCCACCTACGTCTATGGCTCTTCCTCTCTGCGAGTATGAGACCTTCGTGACAACCCCACGCTTTCACTAGCCCCGAACGTCGTCGTGAAGCCAGACTAGGCCCCAGAAATGTGCGGATAGTGCGGTCGAGCAAGAGACGGCAACGACTATATCTTGTCAGACGGATCCAGCCTCTTCAACATCGCGATATCTTTCAGTAATGCCAACTCCTACTTCGGTGCGGCTTTCGCGGGCAGGTAATAACGCCTCCCCCCATGTAGTACAGTAGCTTCTTCGCGTCGAGTGCATGCAGCTCAGTCTCATTCTCATTTTTACTTCCAAGAGTCCAAGTCTCCACTACTTCTCCCCACTATGAAGATCTTCCAGCTCCTCGTGATCGCCGCTGTCGCCGTTGCTGCCGTCAACGGTCAGGCCTCGACTGCTACTTCCACTGCTGGATCAGCTGCTGCTACTGCTGCTACATCGACTGCTGCTTCAACAGCTTCGTCGACTGCTTCCTCGACTACTGGTGCTACGACTGCTACTTCGACCACAGGAAGCAGCGCCAACACCACGGAGCCCGTGTCAAGCTCCACTGGATCTGCTGCTGTGGGCTCGGAGGCCTCGGGAGACACGACCACTGCTGAGGCGTCAGGCAGCACGGACGCCGCCGTTTCGTCTAAAACGGAGGACGCGAGTGCCTCGGCCTCGGGATCGAGTGGTGCGTCTCAAGTTGCTGGTGCCATGGGCGCCGCCACTGCTGCCGTTCTGGCTGTGGGAACGTACTTCCTGTAAACGAAACAGCGAGCCGCTGTACTCCCTGCGTATATAGTAGATCCCAAGTACTGCAACGTCCTTCGTGGGCGCCAACAGTTCGACGTGCACATTATAGATAGCTTCTTCGGGCAACCGAGCAATGAACACTGCGTTTTTCCCATCCATTTCTAGGATATCCTATCCATTTTTCACTGGTCGTGTTTTATCTTCATCAATCCATCACGGCTAAATTGATATGCTTGGAGAATCCGGTTCGAGGCGTTGGTCAAGTTCGACTCGACTTGCAAACTTGCCTCGGTGACCCAGCATCAATGGGTTAACGGATTGGCCATGGCGTCGAAAAGCCGCGGCAGTGTGACTTCGCTGTCGTGCGGTCTGAGACTCAGTGAGAGCGCCCGGCTGGTGTCATGGGCATTTGTGGACAGCATGCCCCACCGAACGGCTCTCGCTGTTCTGGACTTGTGAAACGTGCTGGCCGCTATCGTGCAAAAGAGTCCCAAAGGGAAAGCAAGGGCAAGACGCCTTTGCGTCGAGCGACCACGGCACCACCACACAACAACACGCACAGCATTTGCTGACTATTTCAACTTCAACGACGGTACGAATTAGAGCAAAACATCGAAGATTAGCAGTTGACCAATCAGTGAGCTTCCTGCATCGTCTTTTGTCCAATCACACATCGGCGAATACGAAGTCAACCCTACGATAAGAACCCTGTCTGGAAATCCACCATACAAGTTGTCCTACGACACCTGGAAAAACAGCGTGCCGGCACGCCATGCCATGGTCTCACCACGTCACCACGCTCCGAGATCTCGATGGGTACACGCTCCCTTTTGCACTCGATCTAAGCTCATTCTCACTTTTTCCTCTAAGTGCCCAAGTCTACAAACTTCTACAGCTATCCTAAAAAAATCATGAAGGTTTTCCAGATCCTCGCTATTGCTGCTCTTGCCATTGCCGCCGTGAACGGCCAGGCCACCACCGCCTCTGCCGGTGGATCCACGGCTGCTGCCTCCACTGCTGCCTCCACTGCTACTTCGAGCACCGGATCGGCCGCCGCTACTGGCGCTTCTGGAGCTGCCACCACCGCCGCTTCCGGCGCTGTGGACACTCCTGTGGGCGCTGGCAGCACCACCGGATCAGCCGGCACTGTCGGCTCCACCGAGTCTTCGGGCGTCACGTCGACGACGTCTTCGTCGGGCACTACTGCGTCGTCCTCTTCGACGACGGCTGAAAGCGCTGCGTCGGGCTCCAAGGGCTCCACCGCTTCGGGCTCCAGCGGCGCCGCTCAGATCACCATGGGCGCTGCCTGCGCAACGGTCATGGCTGTAGGTGCCTACTTCCTGTAATCTGCCTGAGGATCCAAGTGGGACTTGTGCATTGGTCTAAAGTACCATTTCGAGCTTCGTTTTCCCCCTCCTAGTTGCAGCACTGTAAAGCGCGCGCAATAGACGTATATTTGCTGTTTTCTAGTGATCTTTTTGTTATGACTTTTCGCTTTGCAGTGGATTTGGCCAATTATTTTCAGGAACCTACAACGTAAAAAGTAGAGATCTACAGACCGTTGGAAAGTTTTGATAAGTTTCTCTTGCTGCAAAGCGAGTGGTTTCATCTCTTTGGATGGAGCTACCCAAGACCGGATCATTTCGCCGCTCGGTTGAGGCTATCGCAGTTTAGCCCAAACTTTGGACGGGGAGAGCGCTGCAACTTTGGTAGAGGCGATCCGTATGGACACTCCAGACGGTTTAGGGCTCGTGTTTTCGACCATTTCAGGTGTTGCGAAGTCTTTGAAGCATGTTGTCTGTAGCTTTTCCTCTTCTACGCTTATTGAAGAGAGAGTACAACTTGGATCTGCCCAGCCGCGAAACCACACGTTCATGCAGTCGTATGGCGCACGAGAGAGGCAGGCACACAACGTTGCAAGCATTTCCTCCATTTCATTTTTACTTTCAAGTGCTCAAGCTCCAATCGACTTCTATCAAAAGTACCAACCACCATGAAGTACTTCCAGGTCCTCGTCCTCGCCACTATGGCCGTCGCCGCTGTCAATGGCCAATCGGCTGGTAACACCATCCCAACTGCTACGACTGCTGCGTCTGCAGTTACCACTGCCCCTGCTACTGGCGCTTCCGGTGCTGTTGATTCCACGGTCGGTGCTACCGGTTCCGTTGCAATTGACACTACTGTCGGCTCTTCGAGCACTACCGGTACAGTTGATGCTGGTGCTACCACATCTACGGCCGGATCGTCCACCACCACGACGGACTCGTCTTCGACTACGGCTTCCAGCTCCACGGGCAGTTCGACTGCTGCTTCTGCTAGCGCCTCGGGATCGAGTGGTGCTTCGCAAATCGCTATGGGATCGGCCTGCGCCACTGTCTTGGCGGTTGGAGCTTACTTCCTCTAAGTTTGAGTGATCGAGGAATACATGTATAACTCGCTGAACAACGTTTTCTTTGTGCAATTCTGATAGTAACAGCATGTCGAAATCATTCGCCACAATGTGAGGAAGGTCTGGAACGTATCGTGGGAAATAACCAGTCAACCAGTATGCAGTTCGCATTCTCAATTGTTTTCACCCCTCTGTTCGATTCTCGTGTAGCCATTCAACCGCATCAAAGTAGTAGCCCCATCCATCGTGGCTCTCGTGCATCCTTCGATCCGGTTAACATGAAGGACACTGAACAGCATGCAAATGAGACTGCGTCAAACAAAATAATACTAATGAACCTAAGTACGAATCGCGATTTAAGGGTACCATTCGAAAGAAGGGTGTCTCCTCTTCATTTTGAGACCATGTAGAGCTCCAGGAACCAAATACGAACCGAGCAGTGCCCTGTTAAAAAATATATCTCCTGTCCCAGACCAAAAACACGATTTTTTTTATTGGCTACTTAGATGTAAAATTACACGGCGGAGCCAATGGTAATGCTGTTTTCTTCAGATTCGTATCAGAACATTGTTAAATTTTGAATTACGTGATGATTTTCAGAATAGTGACACTGGTCTCGATAAGTATCATTTTGTTTTCACCCTGAACACTAGCATCATTTTGGTTGAGCCTGCTACAGAGACACCGATCTTCACTTGCGTGACTTCTTCGGCGTAGGGCGAGCATCAATATCAGTCTCCCTGCCACGTCGATCCTGGTTCGCCTTTGCGCTGGCAGCCATAGCAGCACGGTGCTCTCGACGAGCTTGTTTGGCTGTTTTTGCATCTACTTTCTCCTGGTCACTTGGTGCAGCGTAGATCCAATTTGCTTGGTGCTCTTCAGGGACGTAGGGTCCGATTTTGCTATGCAGCTCCAGCATTTTCTCAGTATTGCGAGGGGGAGGACTCAAGTCTTCCAAGAAGTGTGTGAACATCCGTGCCACTTTCTCAGGCTCCGTCAGGCGTCCGTCAACTTTACGCCGTAGGTCTTGTACCACAGGTTCATTGTCCGGTCCTTTGCGACACAATACAACTCCAGGTTGGTCTTGAACTGCCGTAAATATCTGGTACTGCTGTACCCCCACCAGCGTCTTGTATAATTCAGCAACCAGTGACGTGACCGACGGAACCGTCAAATTCTGCGAGAAATCCATGACGATCACAGCCAAATCCTTGCTGATGTCACCCTCTTTATGGATGTCACCTTTGTCCTTCTTGTACTCTCGTCTAATGTTTATAGTAAATCAAATTGATATTAGTATCCAAACGCAAATCAAAATGATACCTATCGCTACTTACCTCATTCGACGTGCAGACTCTGTGTGTCGACCCAACTCTTCAGTTTGCTCTGCGGTTGCTCCGTGGCGCATGCGTGTCTGGTACACGGAACACAGATCGCAGACGTTTGACTGTGCGGACCGGATCTTGATCTTAGGGCAGTGGATGGACAAAAGCTTCCTAAACGTTGAACGGGCGGGCTCATTGACACGTAGACCTTTAGCCACGTACTTGTGCATCTCATCGTAGAGAACGTCCCAGGTAAAGGTAGGTGGTAGAAGGGTGTAGTCTTCTCGACTGTAGTATTTGTTCACAACGCCGTCCTTGGTCTTCTGCATGCGAACTCTTACGGGCACCACCTCGCCAACCTCAGAAGCGAACTCCTTGAACCACCGCACGAGCCACACTGCGTCGATGGTGGACGCGTTCTTGTTCAGCTTGTTACCGTGCTCCTTTGTGGCTATGTTCCCTTCACGGACGCGGCGCTTGTAGCGTTGCACAGTAAGTGGCTGCACGCCAAGACAGTGGGCAAAAGCGGTACGGCAAACATGGCCTACGAACGGCAGATAGAAGTGGAACTTCTCGCGCTCACCAGTACCACGACGTCTTGATGCAGTATCCGTCTGCATTAGGACGCCTATAAGGGTTAGAATGCAGGTAGTCTTCTCGGCCTTGGTCATTTGACCAAGGGAACACGTCAGCCACTCAAGCTCCTTGGCCTTCCCCTCAAGACAGCGCCGCTTGCACTTGTCTGCGCTAATCAGGCCTGCAACTTGCTGCTGAAGATGGACGTCGTACAAATTGATGCTAATGTCCTCTTCCTCAGCTTCACTTCCAACGCTCTCCCCAGTCGCCACATCATCCGCTTCCATATCCTCGCTGCCACTCCAGTCCTCGTCATCACTGTCGTCAGGCTCGTCGACATCTTCCTCTTCGCTTGCATCATTGGCGTATTCACGCTCGGTGGACAGCTCCAGCTCTGTGTCCTGCGCGAGCTGGATGCGAACAGCTTGAGAGTCCTCTGAAGGGCTGCTGAAGAGTACAGAAGTTAGCGCATCTGTTCCAGAAGGGCTGCTGGTTAGTGGCGCTTCCGGAGAAGCAAACTCTTGAGAGGCGAAGGCGGACGTGGTAGTTGACGGAGCATCTTGCGCGGAGACTAGTATCTATCTTGTTGTTGGGTCTGTTAGAACAATGAGAGAGCTCAGTTTAGTGACAGTTTGGATTTTCAAATCACTAATCGCTTGATTTCTCGAAACTTCGTTTAAATCCGAAAAACGATGGCCTAACTTTAAACACGATTATCTCGATAACTCTAAATGGCGCATTAGTATCATTTTGTTTTGGACGGTCTCAAATGTCCAGCTCTGACAGCGTAATTTCATTGCTGCTGTCATGATCTTTTGGAGTGCGCCGCAGCCCTATCCGGGGTGGAACTCCACTTAAAGTTGGTGCAAAACATTTGAGTACGCCTAAGCGGCCTCGATAAACTGCGAACCCGATGTTAATGACATCGCCCAACCACTTTCACTAACACTTAAGCCATTCTCGACTTCAGTCAGGTTTGTACAGCAGCGTCAATATTTCTACGTGTCCCCGTGTCAGTGCCTCACAAATAATACGGCTGGTTAGCCGAGCGAGTAGTTTTCCAGCAATCACTGTGGTGCGGCCATGAAAATACTACAGTAGTAGCCATGATCGCCTTTCCATCTTCGTCTACCACTTCTTGGTCACGGAGGTGAGAAGGCTTCCCCCTTCAGCTGCAGCAATGTTCAGGTCTTTCATTTGTTCTGTTTTGTCGTAATACCAGCAATCTCCACCGAAATACGGATGAAATCTGCACTGGTTAGAGACATCACACCACTTCAAAGTCTCCCAGTTGACCGCCCTTGAATCTTTTTTCTTTTAGAAGCTTCCAGGAAGAAACATCGGTGTAGTTTCCTGGATTAGTTTGAAAAGTGGTGGATACTTTTCGATTCCGGTAGTATCTGTCGATGCGATTTCTACTAGAATTTTCCTCGCTTTCCTGCTTAGAAGATTTTCTTCATTCATTCCGGAATCCGGATCGACTAAAGATAATGAAGCTCTTCTGTGCGATCGTTGGGGTGGATGAAAGCGTGTTCGAGGTGGACATCGCTGAAGACGCTTCGGTGTCCGCGTTGAAGCAGGCAATCAGAGCGGATCCAGAGTTCGGTTACCCTAACAGCAAACTGCAGCTCTTCCTAGCGAAGAAAGACAAAGGCGAAGGCGCGTGGCTGACGGAAAACGATGTGATCAAAGGCGCAACGGACACGAGTGGCCTGAGGCGGTTGGTTGTTGCGCGAGCAAAACTGCGTTGTATTGGATTGTCGGACGACGAAGTGAGCAAAGTGGGTAATAAAGTGGATGAACATGACAAAGCAGCCGGAAATGGCCCTGTGCACTTGCTGGTGGAGGTTCCGGAGAGGACTGGTAGCGAGCGGGAACTCAAAAGTATACTCACACACGATGCATTGACGAGGATCCAAGAAGAAAATGCTCGAATGTGGCATGATATGGCAGAAGAAATGCGCGAACGGGATCGTAAGCAAAAGGAAAAAATTCGGGAACGGGATCGTAAGCAAGCGGAACGCTTCACTGCATTTGAGAGAGCTTTAAACCTCGGGACGCCGAGTAGATCCGATTCACAATTGGGGTACGAGCATTGGGCGTTATTGTGGAATGGTGGATACGTCTCGGATGCTGAAGAAATAGTCGGAGCAGATGCCTTTTGGTCGGTGGAAGCTCAGACCCAAGTCGACTGCATTAAGAAGGAGGAACTATTTGACGCATTCATTACTCCTTACTTCAGCAGTGTGCTGGACAGCCTCGATATTGTCTTGGTCAATAGTAAACGTTATAAGCTTGTGACTCGTGAGTTGTATCACAAGGAGCGATTTACATTTGTGACTCATCGTGGGATGTATCAGAAGGAGGAGGAACCAAACAACGAGGTCAGTCGAGTAGGTACCTCATTTCGTATTGGGAAAGCAGTGAAGGAACTGTTTGATTGTCTCGTTCTCTTCGAGAGCACGATCACTAAATATTTGAGAGGAGCTCCTTTTGGCAAAGTCGTGAGATACATGAAGCAAATTTTCCCGAAGGATGAAGGAAGTGCCGTTCTCTTCAACCGCACGGACTTTTGGTTGATCAACAGCTTGGAGGGTGTTGTGGTACGTGTCATCAGGGCGAAGTGGGTCATGGAGGGTTCGAAAGTGTTGTTACGTGACTTTATTACCAAGAACTTATCACCGTGGGTGACGCGTTTGACTGCTGCTTGCTCTGTGTTAAACGTTGAGGTGGTGGAAGGTGAAGCCTTTCTCGGTCGTGGCGCATTTGGACGCGTTTTCAAGGTAAAACGAGTGGGTCAAGATGGAGATGAATTGGCCTTGAAGATCGTGGATAGGAGTTCGGATGAACGTCTTTTTCAAGAAGTAAAAGCGTTAAAGCTTGCCCAGCAAACTGGTCTGACAAGTAGATTCGTGGAGGCTGCAGAGATTTCTGATGGGGTTGCGATGTTGCTGTCTCCTGTTGGGGAACCAATAGAATATCCTACCACAAGTGAGGAGGTGAAGGCTCTTTTTGATATGCTATGGCAACTCCACTCTGCTAACGTGGTCCATGGAGATCCTCGCGTGCCAAATGTGATTGTCAAGGATGGACAGCGTTTGTGGATTGATCTTTTTGACGAAGGGTGGGGCGCGCTCCCCGTACTAATGCAAAATGATGCAAAGATCCTCACGAAGTCCATTCTTCACGGTTTCCCAAAGGATTCACTGGACGAGGATCTGGAGATGCTTCTCGAAAATTATGGTGGAAATCCTACAAAATTGAATCTCGATTGTCTGGCCAACAAAGTCGGCGAAAAGTTTTCTGGAAACTAAAGCGACGATTGAATCACTTTATGTTGCAAGTGTTGGGGTGGGAGGTGCGTGATGCTAGGTGAGATAAGCAGGCATTTAAACCATCAAACGTCTGGAAATTCCTCGTGTCTAAGTTTGAGATCGACAACTGTGTCAACACTTGAAAAGCAGTGCGGATAACTGACAATTAACAAGTTGCTTACATTCAGGTGGTTGGAGCTTATTTTCAATTGTTAGTGAAATCATCTTTGAAAGAGGGTGGTGTTAAAAAACACCAGAGTAGAAAGGTAGTCATCTTACAAGTAAGGACAACTACACAGAACGACAGTCGAGACTACTACCGACAAGCCACTTATCCGCCAAAGCCGTACAAAGTGCGTCCCTGACGTTTGAGCGCGTACACGACGTCCATGGCAGTCACCGTTTTACGCCGGGCATGCTCTGTGTACGTGACTGAGTCACGGATGACGTTCTCCAAGAAAACCTTGAGAACTCCGCGAGTCTCTTCATAGATGAGACCGGAGATTCGCTTGACGCCGCCACGTCGTGCAAGACGGCGAATGGCTGGTTTGGTGATGCCCTGGATGTTGTCACGAAGAACCTTGCGGTGACGCTTAGCGCCGCCCTTGCCGAGTCCCTTGCCACCTTTGCCACGTCCAGACATTGTTGAGTAGAAGGAGTTCTTGAGAGGAGAGGAAGGTCTTGGTCCCTAGTCGGAGAAATGAAGAATGAGGAGCTTGGAAGAGCTTCGGAACTACTTTTTTGCCGCCAGGTTTACCACCTGGAAGACAGCTATTTCGCAGATTTGAACGTTTTGGCGCCAAATTTGAAGTTAATCTGCGGTTTAGGCGATCGTCCTCAAATTTAACTCAACGCCATCACATCAGGTTTCTGTCAAACTCTTTCAATCATGGGCACTCCGCAGAAAAGGTCGCTATAATTCTCAAGTCGAAAACGCTCTTGCATTACTCTTGGAAAATGGGTTTTCATTCCGAAATTCTTGATCAAAGAGCACAATGGAGAAGCAACCACTACTGAATCCATTCGAGCTCCGTGGGCCGAACAAAGAGGTTTATCGTTGTGAGGTGAAACCAACGCCAGCGACTGCAACAATGCCAGCCGGATCGACGATTTACCTGACAAACGAGCGAACGAACGACAAGTGGTATGTTTTTGCTGGGATCTTGATGATACTTTTCCTTTGGCTCACTATTCCGATTGTTACAGGAGCTGCTGTGTGAATTCCAATAACATTGACTCGTTTCGGTCCAAGAAAATCCAAGAAATCCGATTTGATAGGATGCACTTGATTGTCCTTGCCATTTTACAGGTAGGGACTGTATGACAGTGTTTGTTCTGCGTTATGTTTAGCTTTTAGAACTGTGACTTTACATTACTAGGAGGTACTGAGGGGAACACTTGGACCGCTAACGAGTAGCTACTGCCCCACTCACGATTGGTGCACGCTCTCACTGAAGGCGAAACACTCCCGTTACTTCATGAAGCTGAATATGGACTGTCAACTTGGAGGCAATCGTGGAAGTTGGTGCTTCCCTATGAATCCTGAAGATCCTGGAGCGATTAAGAACCGAGAGCGAGGTGCAGTTGCTCCCTAGTACTCAAGCTCGTGATGCCTTCCTTTGATTTGACACCAACTCAATATATTGCTGAATGTATTGTTGGCATCAACTCAACTTTATTGTTGGTAAGTATTGTACTACAGACGTGGAATATACTTGGCGTTGTAGTTGTCACGGTACGTCCGCCACACACCTCTCTCGACGCTGTTTCCATTAGCCCCGACCCATCGAAAAACATCTTTCGGGTCTGCTTTATTCGTGAACCAGTTGGCAATCTGCGCCTTTTGCAAGTCTGTGGCCAATTTTTTGGTGGATTCGACATTCTTCGCCGCTCCGAGCATGCTGTAAAGTCCCTGGTGCGTGTAGTACGTTGTTAAGGTCTTCGCCATAATCGAATTCGCCTTGTCGGGGTCTTTGCCACTGATGTCGTCCACGTATTGTGCCCAAGTGGAGTATTGTGGATTGTCCACGAGGTCGTCCAACGTCTTGGCATTCACCTTGTTCAGTTTAAAGGAATTGAAGACATCGTGAGAAGATTTCCCTTGCTTTGCCCATAGCCGGAGCTGTTCAGATTGCATTTTGGTGGCAACTTCCTTCGTGCCCGCGGCACTTTTGGCCTTGATAATCATCTGAGTCAAGACGTCATCGCTGTGCTTCGTCATCAAATACGATAACATTGCTGCCTCGGGGTTGTCCGGGTGACGTTTGGTCATGAAAGTGACCCAAGAGCCGAACTCGCGCTTTTCAAAGAGATTCGCCCCGGAATTGTCGAGTTTCAGACGAGTGAGAGCTTGTTTCGCGGATTTCTTGTTGTTCGCCCAGCGCTGGAGTGTTTTGTCGGTGATTTTTGACGGGAAAACGCGCTTGACCTTATCAAGGAGCGTCGCAGCTCCTCGTTCTTCGTCGTTGTAAGTGTGATCCCTCCTCAAGAACCGCTGCGACAGGACGTCGACGGTTTCCGATGGAGGAAACTTGAGTGCGTGTGTAGTTGCAACCAAAGCAGCAAGAAGAAGCACCACAATACACTGAAGACGCATGGTAAAAGTCTGGAGAGGTGGAAGCAAATTGCAAAGTGAACAAAATGCTAGAGTTGGTATTACGTCGAATTGTGTGTTTTTGGTCATTGGTAAACAAGTCTTCGAAGAGGAGTTTAGAGATCACAAACCGGATGGGACCAACGATCAAGTGGCTCGATTAATGCCTTTTGGGTACATACGTATGGTTTTTAACCCCTCCAGCCCGGCTGATTTTGACCTTCTTACGCTGCATTATGCAGCACAGTTATACTAGGAATTTGTATAGAACGTCGCTTAAAGGGCTTGGGAAGTGTGCACACGCTCGGCGATGGACAGGACACTTCCCGCTTACGCTGCATGTTGCAGAACAAATTGTATCCAGATGCCCCATGCAAAGCTGCATAATGCTGCAGAAGGACCGTGCAGTGTTGCACAAAGACCATGTGCAATTGGCCAGAGACCAGTCGAATATCGAGAAACCAAACTCGATTTTTTAGAAAATGAGAAGGCATACAAAAAGCAAGTAAACCGGTACCGCAATCAGATGATTACCGCAAACAGGTTTCCACCTGTTTGCGGTAATCATCTGATTGCGGGTACCGGTTTACTTGCTTTTCATACAAAGTCCTATATACTATTTTACAGCGTTACGTCGAGAAACAGCTGATCAAGGAGTCGGTTCTGCTGTCTTCTGCTGATGGTCCACATGCACCATACGAGCAATGCATAATGCAGCATAAGTTCGCTGCATAATACGACATAAAGTGACTAGCAAGGTAGACTATTCATTATTTTCCGAAGCTGTATGTGTCCTCCGTTTTTTTTCTTGGTGTAGGCGTTTTCTCAGTTCTCAAATGAAACGGATAGTTGGCGGGCGCCACTGTTGCAACATTTACCTGTTCATGAGCATATCTATCCTGCTGAATAGCATATTTTTGAAAAATGAAAGACAGCGTTTATGTCTGGCAAATCGTGAGCTTTTTCGGTGCAAGATATTTGCCCATCATTTTTGTATCTTGATTTCAGTATGCGTCGATTCGTGTGATTTTTTTTCACATACAAACATCAAGATAAATTCAACGTTACGGTGCATAATGCAGCTTAATAAAAAGGCCTAAGCTGCATTATGCAGCACTCCGGGTTGGAGGGGTTAATCTCGGGATGTACGATTCTGCAATCACAGATGTTATACTGTCGTTGTCGTTAGCAGAGTATTACTAGTATTGAGTCTTTCTCAAAGAGGTTTCTGTATGAGTAATTCCCGGGTCCGTTCCTTTTCCACAACCGGGACAGGGAAAGGAACAAAATACAAAACCAAAGTTTCTGTTGCTAGTTCCCGTTTACTATCGTATCAAGTTTACCATACAACAAGTGCGTCAAGCGGGTGCTGCCAAGCTCCAGAGCAGCGTGGATGTCTGGCGCTCCCCCATCGGCTTCCAGAGCGTCTATTTGCAGGCGCCTTTGCGTCCACGCTGTTGATGAAGGGCGAGTTGGTGCTGGCCACGCGGACGAAAAGGCCTCAACGAGTGGTGACCAGACACAGTATCAGGAACAACTGATGCAGGAAGTTGTGGTGTGGTGGGAAATAGGTCGATACTCAACCAGAGGGATCATCGGGCGCTCAACGTAGGTGATCAGGTTCAAGTAGCGTAGCTTCTTCTAGCGGCTGAACCTCTGAGTGTTACGATAAGACCGTACTTACACAGGATCATTTCTATAGTACCTTCTTTTCTACTTGACTTTCCAGTCAGATAGTCTCATTAACTTTGATGATCGTATTCGACTTCATTCATTGTAGTGCTTATCAGTCGAGCGGGTCTGGCTCGGGTGCAACCCGCAGAGAACTATCGCCAGTGTCAAAGCCTGTCACTCAGGTGACAGGAAGGCTGGGGACCGTTCTGATGGACGTGATCTGCCCTAGTCTAAAGGGGTTTTTGATGCCTGATGGCTTTCCTCCTCTTGCTGTAGGTAACACGCAGCAAGTAAGAACAAATACACAATTGGTTTTACCCCACAACACACACTCGTGCCTTTCCTTACCTTTCAAGCGACAAGAAGAAGACTCACGGCCCAAGGACGACGCTGAGGTTCCTGCACGACACAAGAGCGGCAGAGAACAAGACGACGCTAAAGAGCTGCTAGGTTATGAGCCCAAAGGCTCTACGAGGCTGTGAACGACAACAACTACTACTAGGAAGACATGAGTGCTGGAGTTGGTGGCGGTGGTGGTGCGGCTGCTGGTGCTGGTGCAGCTGCCGCGACACAAGCTATTCGAGGGAGTTCAAAGGCTCCAAGATTCGAAGGGACGTTCGAGCTCTACAGGGTTGAGTTGCAACTCTACCTGGAAGATCGGGAATCGTGGGCAGTTGTGACTGGTGACGAAGTGCGAGACGCTGCGGACCGTGACCTACAGGCTATCTTCGACAAGAAGAATAGGACGGCCAAGGGAGCGATCCTGCGTGGATTACGCGGGTGCCAAGAAGATGAAGTGAACAAGATATGTGCGATGGCTACAGCGAAAGAAACGTGGGACACCATCGTAGCTGACAAGACCGAGCGAGACTACTCGTACGTGGCGCTGTTGAAGGCGCAGCTGTACAGCACGAAGCATGTCAAGGGCCAGACGTTGACAGAGTATCTGGCGACCATGGTGCGGCTACGACAGCAACTAAGTAGCATGGGAACTACTCATGCAGTGGACGACGATGAGATGTTGCGCGTCCTGACTATGGGCGTAATGTTGACGCATCCTGAGATTGTGGAACAGTTCGACCTGCCGGTTCGCCAAGGAACACCATTGACCCTTCAGCAGTTCACCAATGCGCTGAGGTCGAAGGATGAACGACTTCGGATGACAGAAGTGATGAACGGAGGCAGTGGTGCACCACAAGTGGTGATGAGTACAACCTCTGCGCCCAAGGACAAGGAGAAGAAGTTCAAGGGAAGCGGGGGAGCTTGGAAGAAGCGTAAGTGCTATCATTGTGGAAAGGCCGGGCACATTCGAGCGCAGTGCTGGCACTACATAAACAAGACAAAGAAGGTGGCGAGCGATGAGCATAAGGAAGAAACTGGGAAGACGGACAAGAAAAAGCAGAAGAAGAACAAGTCGAAGGCTGAGGACAAGCCGGGGGTTCGAGCTAACATGCTGATTCTGAACGAGAATGCGCCGAAGGTCGTGCGTAAGTACGCGAGCAGCAGCAGCAGTGACGACGAGGATGACGGTGAATTTCCCATGGTCGGTATGGTGGTTAAGTCGCAGTTGGCGGGCAAGCGAAGCTCATGGATGCTGGACTGTGGCAGTTCCACGCATGTATGTGTGGACAAGGATATGTACTCAAGTGTGAAGAAGTCCAAAGCCATGTTCAAGGTCTGGACGGGTGAGATCACTAAGGGAGTTCTGTGTGGAGTCGTGAAGCTGAAGGTACCTAATGTGTATGGCGACACGATCGAGATGGAGCTCAAGGATGTGGAGTTCTCGCCTGAAGGAACTGTGAATTTAATTAGCCTGGGTAAATGGAGAGCGAGGGATGGACCCCATCGTTCAGCGCGGCTGGCGTCACTCCACGAAGGTGCTGGCTGGATTCTGCCATTGGTCGACTGGAATTTGTAAAGAACGGATCTCACTATTGGCTAGAGACTGAGTTACCTGTTGATATGGTGATGGCGACGCTGGATGCCGACGCTAGCCCACTAATGCTGTCGCACAAGCGACTGGGACACCTTAATGTATCGGCCATCAGGGACATGGTGGACCGAAATGTGGTGGACGACATGGACATTCCGAAGGATCTGTTCAACAAGAAGTTCCAGTGCCTAACGTGCATGGCAGCAAAGCGGCGTCGTATGTCGTACAAGAAGAGTGCCAAGGACAAGAGAACAAAAGTCAATTATGAGCGCTTGATGTCGGACACCTGCGATATGGGCAAGTACATACCTGGATCTGGAGGAACCCGATACTTTCAGCTGATTCAGGACGAGGGCTCCAGGTACAAGTGGCGCTACCCGGTGAAGAAGAAGAGTGACGCGAACGCAAATACCATTGCGCTCATAAAGAAATTGATCGCCAAAGGACACAGAATCAAGACATTTTCAAGTGACGGCGGTGGTGAATTTGTGAATGCTGAACTAGAGAAGTTTCTGGAGCAGAATGGGATTGATTTTGTGGTGAAGCGGACGAGAATTTTTCCCGGAGAGACAATATCAGCCACGAACCCGAATAGAGTCGGAACGAGCGACAGGGGGGACCTGTGATCCCCAGATCTGGGTCGAATCAGACGAAGGCACGATGGGTCCCGCCGGGGAACAGGCAACAGAGACACCGGCGGGGGAGCAAGTGGAGCGGTGTTCGTGGGTGATCCGAATCCTGCCGGAGAAAGAATGGGGGAATCAAGGATGTTCTTGCGCGATCAACGATGACGGGGTCCCAAGTGAACACGATCGGCTTACCCCGGCGCCTCGAGGCCTCTAACAGCATGATCCTATATCCCCGGGCGGCAACGAAGCAGGACCACGCAGGATCACTGCGTGATCTTCTCCCGTTTAGGTACGAGATCAGGTCCGGATCAAGCTCAGCCCCAGGCGCGACGCAGACTCTTCTGGTGGCCTGATCCGGATTCTTTGAAGGATTACCAAGCGGGATCAGGCCGCGATCAAGCCCCAATTAAGTGCGAGATCAAGCTTCGGTTAAGTGCGAGATCAAGCTTCGGTTAAGTGCGAGATCAAGCTTCGGTTAAGTGCGAGATCAAGCTTCGGTTAAGTGCGAGATCAAGCTTCGGTTAAGTACGGAATCGGCTCAAGATCAGGGTTAGGGGAACCAAGCTAGGGATCAGCTATGTAGCCAGTGTCATGTGATCGTAGGATAGTAAATCAGGATGGGATTAGTAGGCATAGGAATAACCATAAACAGACTCGAATTTGCCCTGAACCACTCAAGTGTCTTCGCTACGCCTGGAACCGGGAACTACATCGGCCCTACAAGCGTCAGGAAGGTAAGGATACGTGACCTAGTATAGCGGTTAAGTCTGGATAATATATTGGCCAGCTTTGCCCTATCTAGTGAACTATCCTTTAAGTGCATACATCGGATCGGAAGGAATTGGTTGTTTAGCCTAAGGATCCCGTCGAATCTCGCCCCCTTAAGACCCCCGCTATCGGAAGCGGAAAACAACGAAAGGAAGGGACTGAATCCCGAACATTGGACTATTGGAAGACCTGGATCAAGAACCAGGCACCCGGATCAAGGCTCGAGAACTCGCCTACGACCGGAATCAAGTACCCCGAGGTGGAGTGAAGAACTTCCACGCCGCCTCAAACCCCTGTGTCACCCAAGACCTTCTTCTCGTCCCAAGACATCTTCAGAAGTTACCTGGAAGAGCGTAACCCGCCTACCGACGGGTACACAAGGTGAACACTACACGCAACAAGATCACGGATCATCGGGGGACCCCCTCCGTTAGTCGGTGTCTGGGCGCAAGTGGCGATCGCGATCGGCCTCAACCAGATTTTGGCCAGATCCGCTCCACCACAATGGTGCGCGTGCCCGGATCTTCTGGTGACTTCGGATATCACCGTGAGTCCCAAGAAGATGTCAAGATTAAAGAAGAACAAGGGGAAGAAGTGCCTACGAATGTTGGATCGACGGAGGCATCGCTTAAAACGGAAAGATCCACAGATCAGCAGAGTTCTGGGAGGATCTCTACTGACAGGCACGAGGCAGACCTGGATCGCAATCCAGATCTCGAAGAAAAACCTCGAATTCCTCCCAAGGCCCCTTCGAGGGCCATTGCGGATCTCGATGAGAATCGAGATCCGCACACGAGCGACAAGGAATCAGCAAAGCTGAAACCTAATCTACTCACCAAGTCCACTGTTGCCTCAAGATCGACCAAGAAAAAGAAGATCAAGAGCACTCGGACGAAATTGAAAGCTCCAGACTCAGAGCCAGAAGAGGTGATCAACCCAGGATCAACGATCACCAAGGACGCGATCGAGCAGGCCTACTACAGGAAGAGGCTAAGCGAGACCTTGCTTAACGACCCTGTTCTTACGATCATACAAGTCCGCCAGATCGGTAACCTCACTGGTCCAGTGTCGAAGCCCCGGACCAGCTCTGACCGCCTGAACGCGGTGAAGATCCTACTTGATCTGCTCCAAGAAGCTGGTTTGGTGGCTGGAAAGTTCGACCCAAACTCTCTATTTGACTTGGAACTGCAAGCGATTCAATTTGCGACCCATGATCTATTCGATTCTCTCAAGGTCTTGGTCGGCGAGCGCCCACTGACGCCCGACCCAGGCTATCAGACTGGGTCGTCATGCTACGCGTCAGCGACCTCGAAACCAGACTCAGATAGCCCGAGAAGGCTGCAACGCGTGTCGTTAGGGCCCTCCGGCGCCAAGTTCCTGAAATCGCGTATGAAGAAACAGGATACGCGATCGGTGGCTGCGAAGCTGGAGGTCAAGATGCCCGATCAGCAAGAAAATCGCCGAATCCGGACGGACCAGACCGCGCCAACGACTAATTCCACTGGATCGAGCAACAAGTTGGACGACTACTTTCAAATGGCGATGGATCGTTTCTTAAAAGAACGGAATCTCGCGACACCCCGATCGCCGATCAAAGGGGAGTTGGATGTTGAAATGGAGTCCGTTACGGCCTCGGATCCGGATGCATGGGAATACGATCCGGACGATATGGGCATACCAAGTTCTGGTGGACAGATGTCGAGCCGAGCAGCGATCGCATCCGCGGCAATCGGTCAAGGAGGATCGTCGATGATCCAGCGGGTCCGGATCTCAGCGATCTCGGATCTGAAAGATTTTGCGGGTAAAGATCTGGACGAAGATCGCGCTCGGACCTGGATCAGTAAAGTCAAGTCAGCATTTCAGCGCGATCAGGCTACGGAAGAAGAGAAATGCCTCACATTTGCAGATATGATGGTGGGACCGGCAAAGAACTGGTACAGGCAGCTCAGTCGAACGACGAAAACCAAGTGGGCAGATCTGTTGGACAGTTTCCAGACCCAGTATTGTGGGTTGGGTATGTCGGTCGCGTGGCAATACTATCACGCTCGCAAGCGATCGGAAGAGACTCCCCTTTTTGACTATCTCTACCGGCTCAACGTGGCGGCGTTACGTGCTAGACTGAAAATCAAGGATGGGAGCCCTAAGGCCCGCCGGGAACATGTAGATCACTATATCGAGACATTGGGAGATCCGGAGTTAGCTGACCGGCTGACCCTACTCCGGCTGAATGACGTCGATGAACTTGAGGAAGTACTTCGTGCCCGGGAACGGGCGAAAAGCAGACAGCGTAAATCTGCGTTCGGATCGAAGTACCGACAAAAGGCACCGGCCAGTGCCCCGGCGGCACCCACCCGGGCGGTGGTACGGGCGATCCAAACCCAGGATCCGAGCTCGGAATCAGAGGAAATATCCGGATCGGACGGATCCGATTCTGAAGGCGATCTCCGGAGGATATATCTTGCTGCGTCGGAAGACAAGCAGATCGGCACTGGGGGCGTTCCCCACCAGCAGGATCAGTCGCGATCGCAGGCGAACGCGCAAGATCGAGGCCGGATCGCGGATCGCAGGGGTACATCAGACCACGATCGAGGTCGCTGTTCACACTGTGGATCGCGGAAGCATACGGATCTGGACTGCTGGAGACGTCTAACCTGTGAAAAGTGCGGGAAGAGTGGTCACCCAACGGATCGCTGTCTGTATACCTGCCGTGGTTGTGGGGAGATCCATGAAGCTGGAGAATGCCCCATGGAAGAATTCTACAACCAGATCCGCAAGTGGTACGACCCGACCCGACATGCCGGATTGTTCCCCGAGAAGGTGGAAAAGATGTTAAACTAGGACGCTCGCCGGTTTGGAAACCGGTACGAGCCGAGCGTTCTGAGTACTGCATCTATGCATATGTGAGCAAGAAATCGAGAGATCAAGATAGGGAGAATTCGGATCTGCGCGGTAATACATGTAAGTTGCATTCGTATACTGCTAAGATCGCGAGTCTTCCCCGGATCGATGAGTTCTCGCGATCTGGTGCGGAAGTGGCTTTGGATCTCAAGGAAGGAGAATCCAGGGGGTATTGGAAATACCACGCACCAGGAAAATGGTTCCGCCAAGCCAAGATCCCAGGCAAGATCAATCATGAAAGAGCGATTTTGCTTCTGGACACTGGCGCCGAGGTATCCATCTTGGATACCACCTTTGCTCGTAAGGTTGGGTGCCACTTTGACACTAGTCAGAGACAGGAGTGTGTTGGGATCGGTGACAATGTGTATACCACCGAAGGGAGAACGAGGATCAAGATCACGCTTGCGGGATATTTGGTCTACTTTTTCGATATTTGGATCGGAGATCTATCCGGACAAGATGCGATCCTGGGTATGGATTTCATGATCCCGGCTGGGGTCCGGATGGATCTAGCGGAGGGATCGATGTGCTTACCTAATGAAGTGGGGATCCCACTTAGTGGTCGCAAGAGATTATACGGGGAGAAGGTAAGATCGGTAAAATTGGAGGAAGATCTACATATCCCAGTTGGGGGATCTGAAGAGACCGCATCGAGAGTGAAATTATCGGCGACGGAGAAATTGTGGGTGACCAGAGGCGATCGATGGGTACCTACCGTGGTAAATGGACCCGGCCGAACTCGGTACTTAGTGATCACGAATTTGAGCGAGAAGATTTTACGATTGGATCACAGATTACATGTCGGAATGGTACTTGATCAGAAAAAAGTACCTCGATTCCCCGGGTTTGTGTCGATCGGATCCCGACGTTACATGGAGTGGCAGAATCTAGCTCTAGAAGCGACTGTGGACGCAAGACCAGAACCTCAGGAATCCGTAGAGATCCCCTTACCGTCGGTCGAGCGGCCGACCTACGTTACGCCGCGATCCATACTCCGCCGAGGTGGGACGACCAAGACCGATCCTGATCCTACGCCAATATCGACATTAGGACCTCGACTACCAACCGATGCGGCCGAAGTCAAGGTCGCATTCATCGATCCCCAACCGGATCCCATGGATACCTCACCGATTACGATCAGTTCCGACAAGACCCCGAGTGGCGAAGCTGGGGGCGGTGAGACTGAGACGAATGAAAGCTTGCCAGATCAGGCCCCAGATCGGACAGATCGGACATGCGAAGAAGAGATCGAGGTAAAAACAGAAAAACCAGATTTTAAAATCGAGATCAAACATGTCCCCGACGCTGACGCCGGCCCCACGTCTGAGGACACCCCGATCCTGACGGCCAAGGACGATAGACTCCCTGATCCATTAACGAACGAACCCGATCCGACATCTCCTGAAGGGATCGAGAACGCCGATCAGACCCACCTACACGAAAGTGGCGATTTTTCGGCCGAAGATCTAGGCGATAATCTCGCAGTAGTACCAGAGATCCAGATCTCCACCACTGAAGAAGTCAGGATTGAAGATCTGCAAGTAGGAAATCCGGGATCGGCTACCCAGGAGGAGATCGAGAAACTTCGACAGATTATTTGGAAGAAGCGACATCTCCTGATCGGGAAAGGAAACGCACTTCCTCCAGCGGCCAAGAGTGTTATATGCGATATCGACGTAGGTGGTGCAAAGCCGATTGCACAACGAGTCCGAAAGGTGGCGCCACAGTTCCGCGAGAAAGTATCGGATCTTATCAAAGGACTCCTAGCCGCCAAGATCATTCGGCCATCGACATCGCCATGGGCGTCTCCGATCGTGGTGATCATCAAGAAGAACGGCGTAGCTATCCGACTATGTATCGATTATCGGCTGGTGAACGGTCTCACGAGGCTGATGATCTACCCAATGTCTCTGATCAATGACCTGTTAGAAGATCTTGACAAGGTTCTGTGGTATTGTTCATTAGACATGGCAAGTGGATTCTGGGTCGTATCAATGACCGATCGAGCTCGCGCAATCTCAGCTTTCATCACCCCGTTCGGCCTCTTCGAGTGGAATCGCATGCCGTTCGGGCTGAAGAACGCCCCTCAGATCTATCAACGTCTTGTGGACAACGCCCTATATGGATTTTTGAAGATCTCCCAGTCAGGGAATACGGAAGACTCTGCAGATGTGTTTGAATCAGGAATCCCGGAGGATCCTGGTCGCCCGTCGGTTCTAGGACGGAGATCATACATCGACGATATCTTGATCACGGCTGGAACATGGGATCAAATGTGCGATCGGGTGGAAGACCTATTGGAGGCCTGTGATAAGTGGAATCTCTCGATTAGTGTGGCGAAGAGCTTCTGGGGCATGGATAAGGTGGAATATCTCGGACACAAAGTGTCGATCGACGGATTGGAGGCAAACCCGAAAGACCTGAAGTCTCTGACGGATCTACCATTCCCTGGGTCACTCCGATCCATGCAATCGTTCCTGGGAAGTTTGAATTACTACAGTCGGTTCATCGAGGATTATGCGATCTATGCATCGGTCCTATATGAACTACGTGAGGTGGAGTTCGCAGAACTGAAGAAGCGACCAGATCTTCGAAAGATCATGGATAGTACGGACCCGATCAATCGAGATCCCGTTGCGCTTAAGCCGAATCAGGATGGATCACCCGACACCTCGACTCAAAAAGGGGATAGTACACCGGATCCTGACTTGGGGGCGATGCCTCCCCCCTGTTCAAGCAAGGTCGAAGCCAATCTGGCCCAAAGAGCTGGCGACGAAAGGTGGGGTAGGGCACACAGGGCGTTTACAGCCTTGAAAACCAAGATCGCGTCGACCCCGATACTTCGTCACTTCGACATGACGAAGTTACCCGTGGTGATCGTGTATGCCAGTGACTGGGCGATTTCCGCCGCACTGATGCAGGAACACGACCAGATCTACCACCCGGTCGCGTTTGCCAGCCGAACCTTGAAGGCGAACGAGCTAAACTATAATGTTGCCGAAAAGGAGGTGTTGGCCCTACTTCGGATCTTGGATCTACACTACACCCTGTTGGTGGGACGTCGGATCCAGGTCCTAACCAGACACTCCACGCTTGCCTGGCTGTTCAAGTCTGCCGGCCTCCAAGGACGTCTGGGACAATGGTCTGCTCTACTGTCCCCATGGACACTCGAGATCACGAAGTGTACGAAGGGAGAGGATGAGATACTGGGGGCGATTGCAGCTAATATAACGCCTAGATCGGAGATCGACGAAGCCCTGATCGCGATCGCGCCACAGAAGGAACCAAGACGTAAGATCCAGATGCCGATTCCCACCGTAGATCCAGGTGAGGAGCTATGGGTAGTAAGTTTCGACGGTTCAGCACGCGTGAAACGAGGAGGAGGCGCTTTCAGCGCGATCGTGTGGAGTTTGCCGGAGTGGAAAGTGATCAAGGCTAGATCGGACTATGCGGAGAGCCTTACTGTCAATGAAGCGGAATACCGTGGACTCTTGCTGGGTCTTAGCATGATCACACAGTTAGAACGCCGCCGTTTGGTCGTTTGTGGCGATTCGAACCTCGTGATCCGACAAGTCCGAGGCGAGATCGACTGTAAGGCGCCAGGATTGACGTTACTGAAACAGAAGGTGCTAGATCACTTGCGGAATTGGGGAGATCATGAGCTGGTCCATGTGAAGAGAGACTGGAATGGGAGCGCAGATAGCTTGGCGAGTGCCGCACTGCAACGGGGAAGCGGGATCGAGGTCTACGACGAGGCAGATCGGTGCGATCTGATCACCCTAAATCGGCTTGATGAGGTGTTGGTCCCTCGAGTTGAAGGTCGAACTGCGCAAGTGTCGGCAGTAGCCACGCGTGCAGCCCGGGCGCGACCCGGTGCCGCTGTCCTGCGACAGGAACTGATCCGGGAGATGCGAATTGATCGGATCAGGCGAGCCCAGGACGAGGAGGTCTGGATCACCGGACTAAAGAAGTACCTGGCTGGGCAGATCGCAGATCTTACTCGAGCCGAATCTGTATCCTACGCCAAGATCGCCTCCGAGTACGAGGTAGACGGACAAGATCTGCTGTTTTACTGCCCACCAGGGCCGAGATCAAGTGGTGATCGCGACCGCCTGATGAGGCTTGTAGTTCCAGAAACGCTACAGCAGGATGTCCTCCACCACTACCATACGACTCTGGAAGGGGGACATCAGGGGATCGGACGTACTTATCAGCGATCCGAGATCATTTCCATTGGAGGGGATTATATCGGAGCGTGCAGCGATACGTAGGCGAGTGTGTAGACTGTGAGACTGGAAAGGGGAGACCCACGATCCGGGGCGAGTCGCCTGGGAATCTGCAAGCGACATACCCATTCCAGATCATAGCGATGGATCACATACCCTCTCTGCCCAGATCCAACAAAGGCAACACCGAACTACTGATCTGGGTAGATCTGTTCACGGGATATGTGATCGCGAAGGCTAGCTCCTCCCGATCGGCCCAGACCGTCGCGGAATCTTATGAAGAATGCGTGTTCCGCAGATTTGGTGCTAGCGAGATGATCAGGCACGATCGAGAACCGGGTTTCATGTCCGTCTTCTTCAGATCGTTCAATAAGATCCTGGGGCAGCGACAACGGGCGACGATGGCTTACCGACCACAGGCCAATGGGACTGCGGAACGGATGGTACAGACGGCGACTAGGGCGATCAAGATGTATGTTCAAGATCTCGATCAAAAGGATTGGGATGAATATGCAGAGAGATTGACATTCGCTATTAACACGGCTCACGATCGGGTTCGGGGAGATACCCCTCACTATTTGGTACACGGATGGGACCCGAGATCGACGTTGGAAGCGACGATCCCGATCGGGTCGACCAGGCGCCATGACCGCGATCCAAGACGGTGGAGATATCGCGTTCAGAGATACTACCAGCAGTCGAGAGAACAGGTCAACGCTAGACTGCGAGAGGCGATTGCGGACCGAGCTGATCGGCACAATGAGGACGTCGATCCGCATCAGATCGAAGCTGGATCACGAGTTTGGCTATACCTAGATCGTGTGAAGGAAGGGTATGCACGTAAACTCGCTCACCTCTGGCACGGCCCGTTCCGTGTTGCAGAAAAGCTCAATGAATTCACGATCAAGCTGGAGATCGCGGGATCTGATTACCATATCTTCCTGGTGGTCCATGTTTCTAAGCTAAAGCTGGTACGGAATTTCCCGGATCGACCGCGGATCGAGTTGACGGTGGATGAAGCAGATCGGCTCGATTTCGATGAGATCCTCCTTCCGGAAGACAGTTGGGTCCCGGATCTGGATACCGATGAGTACGAAGTCGAACGGATCTCGGACATGCGAAGTGGGAAACGAACTCGCTACGGCCGGATCTATCGTGAATTTCTGGTGCACTGGGTCGGTTATGATGAGCCAACGTGGGTCGACGAAGCTGATCTTAACTGTGGGGCCATATTGAGCGCGTTCCTACGTGACCACGCTAATCGGAACCGGTTCGGCGTGATGCAGTCGCATGAAGAGGTGTAAGGAGAGTCAGGCGAGGTGACAGGGTTGCCTCGCCGTGATCGAGGAAGCTGATGTGGAGGAGAATCCAGATCAGAGCGAGAGTTTTATATTTGTGTATGTGCATGTGCGTAGGGAATTTGACGTTGGAAGATGGCGATCCGGGATGTCGAGATGGAGATGAAAGGGGATCACATTCTCAAAATGATGGAGTACGATGGAATGACTGTGGGAATGGAGAATACGAGAATCACGAGTGGAGATTATGGGAGTTACGAATGGAGATGGAAGAATGCAGAACGGCCCTGGATGGGGTTCCGAATCCGGGCTCGGGGGGAAGCCTCGAGCCTTGCTGCAGGTGATCGAAGTGGCACGATTTACGGAGTAGCGGGAGGAGGATTGAACTTGCCGATAAGGCGGGGGATCCTGGTAGCGGGATGGTTGACCGGGTCCTGCCGATACTGGTTACGCCATGGATCCGCCTCGTCACACTCCTCCAGAGCCTCGATCAGGTTCGCCGGCTCTGGGACGTTCGCGTTGGGATCCGCCAGGTTGGCACGCCGAGAGACCACGCCGGGATACCAACGAACCACGTCCACTCCCGGAATGGGGAGGTGAAGGAAGAACGAATCCAACAGGATGTCGAGATCGAACCACTGGTCGCGCATTATGGCGGGGAAGGAGGCAAGGAACTGGCGCCAAGCAGACCCAGCTCGACTCCGCCTGGCCTTGCGAGCAGCATAATACCGCTGCAGTTCGAGATCAGCATCTTGCATGGCAGAGGTGATCTCGAAGTTATGGGTGGCCTCCCAAAATGCCTGACGGTGCCGTTCCTCCAGGACGCGATAGGTGGCGGCCACGGCCGCGAGGGGTGTTCCCTCCCTCTCGTGCAAATCGAGGTCGAACGTAAGGGGACCCGGGTTCGCGAAGTCGTTCCACGGCTCCAGAGCCAGCAGATCAAGCACGTTCACGCCCGTGATCAACCCGTTGAGGTATTCGGTGCCGGGGGTCGGTGCAGGCCCGGCCTGTATCTGGGAAGGGAACAGCCAACCCGAAGGGATCAACAACCGTTTACCCAGAGAATTGGCAATCAGACCCACGATCGAATACTGCCCGATCAACTGCGGATCCCACGGTACGATGTCAGCGGCCGCGAAGGTGCGCTGCCGATCGTACCCTGGAATGAAAGAGGCGACCGGGAACAGGGGTGGTCGGAGCCCGAGGGGCGGGGAACCGCCGGGAGGAGGTGACGGCGGCGACGGGGAACCCGGAGGTGATCCCGGAGACGGCGGGCCTGATCCATCCGGAGATGGGCTTGAGCCGTCCGGAGACCCCGATCCATGAGCACCAGAAGGCCTGCCTCTCGGAACCTGACCGGACTCGCGCCGGTGCGTCGAGATAGATCGTTGGCGGCCCATGTGTAAAATATCGTCATCCTCGGAGTCCTCCGCCTCGTTGGAACGTTCCGATTCGGCCTCAGAACTAGTTCCATTGCTGGGTTCTGGACTTCCGTCCTCTTCGGACGGCGACGAGAATGGGTGCTGGGGATCGTAGTCAGAGTCTTCCTCTTCCTCGTCCTGCGAATCGCCATCGGTGGGGAGCGATCCGGACTGATCCGCCGGTGCCGGGGTCGGATCAGGGGCTGGAGTGTCGGTTTCCTCCCCTCCGGCCTGCCCAGAAGCTTGATCCGCCAACAGATCCAGCGGGCTCGCCGTTGATCCTGCCGGGATCGGAACCACCGTTGGTGTGACAGGCTGGGTTGATCCGGGAGCTTCGGTAGCCGCAGTTCTTAGATCACGGGGTGCTGAGGAGCTCCGAGCTGGACGCTTGCGTGAGGAAGGAGGAACGGCTGGGGAAGCGGAGGCGCTTCGAGATCTTTTGGTGGCACGGGCCGCCCGTCGATCCGCGATCCACGAGGACAACCGAGCAGAGGAATCCTCAGCGTGATGCAGCTGTTGTTCGGCTTCGGCATAATCAGCGTCCAGCTCTTGATGAGCCTGTCGAAGCTCCGCGTTCTGTCGCTGGAGTTGGTCAAGCTCCTGTGTCGCCGCATCCCGGGCGGAACGGGCCACGTCAAGGTCGGCGAGGACCGATAAACGATCTTGGGTGGCGTCGTCCAAGTCGACCTGGATTCGATCACGATCCACCGTGACTCGATTGAGATCTTGCATCGCCTGATCCCGGTCGAGGCGGGCCTGATCCAAATCTGCGACGGCCTGATCCCGCTCGGCGATCGCGGCGCGATGCTGGACAGAGAGCTGGTCCCGGTCGTGCTGGATTATTTCCAGATTTCCCAAGGCGTCTGCCAGATCTTGCTCCAAGCTGGATACGGCGGCGGCATCGGCGGTCGCATCCAAAGGCGGGGCGCGAGAATCCGGTGCGGATACGTCCTCCAAGGCGAGGTGCGCCCGAGCCAGTTCAGCCTGATGATCCTCTGCCTCGCGTTCCAGGTACGCGACTTCGGCTCGAGCGGCGAGCAACTCCGCTTGGGTCCGCGTCAACTCCAACCTCAACCGAGCCTCCTCTGCCGTAGGGCGGGTCTGATCAGCGGGCATGGCCATGGCCGCTTGTGGACCTTGGGAGGAATCGTTCCTCTGCCAGCGATCAAGGCTACGCTGAGTGAGGGTCAGGTCATGGCGCACGGCGGCGAGCTCCCGTTCGCGATCCTGAAGCTCATCCCGGAGTTCAATCTCCGTCTCCCCGGCTATGCGAAGTTCGGCCAGCCGGAAGTCGAGATCCTCGAGCGCAGAGTCTAGCCGCGCTTGGATCCGAGCCATTCGCTGCTCAGACTCCCGCCGTTCGGCGTCGTGCTGAGCCCGCTGGTCCTGCAAGGCGACGATCATGTCCCCACTGATAACATCTCCGGTTCCCGACCGCAGACGAGCGATTTCGGCGTTCAGCCGCAAGATCTCCTCCGCCTGGTCGTCCCGGAAGCGCTCCATATCCTCCATGTCGGATCGCAACCGGCGAACGGTGTCGTCCAGGTGGTCCCGGTCGCGACTCAAGGTTTCGCGCATTCGTTGGCTGTGGGCCAGTCTCGCTTGCAGGGTGACCAGCTCTGGGTTTACCCCGGGGGTTGAGAAGTGGGAGGCCGTGGATCGGGCGGATCGGATCGAGTGCTCGCTCGAGGGCGTTCTCGGCGTCAATGGGGGCGAGGAAGGCGGATCGGACATCGTAAGGGAGTGGCGGTACTTGAACGACTTGTGTTCCAGGTGGTGAATGTGGAAATAAACCCGAAGTGAGCTGCGGCAGCTCAACTTACGTGCTGGGGGCGGATGTGGTGAAGCGGACGAGAATTTTTCCCGGAGAGACAATATCAGCCACGAACCCGAATAGAGTCGGAACGAGCGACAGGGGGGACCTGTGATCCCCAGATCTGGGTCGAATCAGACGAAGGCACGATGGGTCCCGCCGGGGAACAGGCAACAGAGACACCGGCGGGGGAGCAAGTGGAGCGGTGTTCGTGGGTGATCCGAATCCTGCCGGAGAAAGAATGGGGGAATCAAGGATGTTCTTGCGCGATCAACGATGACGGGGTCCCAAGTGAACACGATCGGCTTACCCCGGCGCCTCGAGGCCTCTAACAGCATGATCCTATATCCCCGGGCGGCAACGAAGCAGGACCACGCAGGATCACTGCGTGATCTTCTCCCGTTTAGGTACGAGATCAGGTCCGGATCAAGCTCAGCCCCAGGCGCGACGCAGACTCTTCTGGTGGCCTGATCCGGATTCTTTGAAGGATTACCAAGCGGGATCAGGCCGCGATCAAGCCCCAATTAAGTGCGAGATCAAGCTTCGGTTAAGTGCGAGATCAAGCTTCGGTTAAGTGCGAGATCAAGCTTCGGTTAAGTGCGAGATCAAGCTTCGGTTAAGTACGGAATCGGCTCAAGATCAGGGTTAGGGGAACCAAGCTAGGGATCAGCTATGTAGCCAGTGTCATGTGATCGTAGGATAGTAAATCAGGATGGGATTAGTAGGCATAGGAATAACCATAAACAGACTCGAATTTGCCCTGAACCACTCAAGTGTCTTCGCTACGCCTGGAACCGGGAACTACATCGGCCCTACAAGCGTCAGGAAGGTAAGGATACGTGACCTAGTATAGCGGTTAAGTCTGGATAATATATTGGCCAGCTTTGCCCTATCTAGTGAACTATCCTTTAAGTGCATACATCGGATCGGAAGGAATTGGTTGTTTAGCCTAAGGATCCCGTCGAATCTCGCCCCCTCAAGACCCCCGCTATCGGAAGCGGAAAACAACGAAAGGAAGGGACTGAATCCCGAACATTGGACTATTGGAAGACCTGGATCAAGAACCAGGCACCCGGATCAAGGCTCGAGAACTCGCCTACGACCGGAATCAAGTACCCCGAGGTGGAGTGAAGAACTTCCACGCCGCCTCAAACCCCTGCGTCACCCAAGACCTTCTTCTCGTCCCAAGACATCTTCAGAAGTTACCTGGAAGAGCGTAACCCGCCTACCGACGGGTACACAAGGTGAACACTACACGCAACAAGATCACGGATCATCGGGGGACCCCCTCCGTTAGTCGGTGTCTGGGCGCAAGTGGCGATCGCGATCGGCCTCAACCAGATTTTGGCCAGATCCGCTCCACCACAATTTCGTACCGACGCACGCGTACACGCCGGAGGAGAATGCTCTGGTGGAGAAGTTGAATGGTGTATTAGCGAACAAAACCAGAACGAAAATGCAGGCTGCGAACCTGCCGACGAAGTTGTGGCCGGAGGTGCTACGTTATATTGTGGATATTGACAATATGAGTGCGACTAAGGCGTTGAACGGGATGACACCATCAGAGAAACTCCATGGTAAGAAGCCGGACGTGGCGAAGTTACGCGTATGTGGATCAGTCGGGTTCGTGTACGTGCCAATGCCCAAGAGGAAGGACAAGCTGAGCCCCAAGGCAGACCCTGCGCTGCTACTTGGATTCGCGCATTCTGCCCCAGGGTATCGACTGTTGCATCTTCGAACTGGCAGAATTGTGGAGGCGAGAGACGTAAAGTTTCGCGAGGACGTGACAGTGAGCAAGAAGTACTTAGACGCATTATTACTTGGACATCAGAAGAACTACGACTACATACCGTTCGTGCCTCTTCCCGTTGAATTCGTTGCCGAGGAGAGCGTACATGAGCGGAAAGTGCGTTCAGTGGAGTCAAGTATGCCAAGTGACGTCATATCTGCACGAGCTATGACTGTGGATGAGGACGCGACAGTATCGAGTGACGAGTCGGAAGATGACGAACTGGTGGATGCCAGCGCAGGATTAATTGTTGGTGGACAAGGCGCTGCTGGACAAGGTGCTGTTGGACACGGTGCTGGTGGACAAGCAGTACAACCTCAAGGACAACAGCATGGAGGACCAGGACAAGTCGCACAGCCCCAGCAGCCACTAAGAAGATCTACTAGAGCGAGAAGGCCGAATGTACGCTTCAGTAATTACCAACTGCTGATGGGTGCTGAGGTCGGTGATCCGACGACGCTGGAGGAAGCAATGGACTCACCTCAATGGAAGGAATGGGAGGAAGCTCTAAGGAAGGAATACGAGTCGTTAGTAAAGAACGGAACATGGAAACTGGTGGACAGACCCAAGGACAATAATGGCCAGTACGTAAAAGTGGTGACTACAGGATGGGTACTGAAGGTGAAGCGCGATGCACGCGGAAATGTACAGCGTTACAAGGCACGACTCGTTGTTCATGGTTACAAGCAACGGTTTGGCTTTGAATACTGGAAGACTTACTCGCCAGTGGTTCGTTGGATGACAATGTTGGTGGTGTTGCTATTGGCTTTGCTGCTCGGATTGGAAGTGGACCAAGGAGATTTTGAAACGGCTTTCCTGAACAGTGACATTGATGAAGCCAAGATTTACCTGAAGCACCTGCGGAGTTTGACGACGGGACGGGCAGAGTGTGCTTATTGCTGAAAGGACTGTACGGACTGAAGCAAGCGGCAAGGTTGTGGTATCTGACGCTGCACAAGCACTTGAAGAAGATGGGCATGAAGCGCAGTGCTTTCGACGTTGGACTATATTACAAGTGGATCGACGGCAGACTATTACTAGTGACTGTGTACGTTGATGACGTCCTGTTTGTTGGAGATCGTAAAGACATTGATCAGATGAAGAAGAACCTGCAAGCGGAGTTTGCACTAAAGGACATGGGACGTGTACACTACTTGCTGGGAATGGAAGTAAACTATGAGCCGGGCAAGTCACTCTGTATCTCTCAGACGGCGTACATTGACAAGATCTTGAAGAAGTTTCAGATGACGGACGCTAAGACTGTGCGGTCTCCTCAACAGCATAACGAGAAGGTGCTACCTATCGAGCGTGACGAGACCAAGATAAACAACAAGGAACTGGAGTACCAGGAACTGATTGGTGCACTTCAATACTTGGTGACGTGTACTCGACCGGATATCGCTAATGCCGTGCGCAACCTAAGCAGACATGCAAGCAGTTACACTAAGGAAAATTATGCAGCGGCCAAGCGAGTACTTCGGTATCTACGGAAAACCAGGACGTATGGATTAACTTATTTGCGTAATGACGCGGAGCCGCGCAACGGATTCCAAGTGAGTGCATACTGCGACGCCGATCATGCAAACTGTCCGGATACGTCGCGATCTGTGACCGGATATGTGTTTAGGCTGAATGGATTTAGCTTCGGATTTAAGAGCAAAATGCAGGCATCGGTGACCGACGACACCTGCAAGTCGGAGCTGGTGGCGGCCAGCATGTGCGTTGAAGACTTATTGTGGGCGCAGAAGCTGTTGAAGGAGCTGAAGCTGGAACGACAAGCCAGCAAGATGCTGATTGACAATCAAAGCACCATTAAGGTGTGCATGGAGGCTGGTAACTTCGACGGAGTTCGTCGTTACGCGAAAAAGAGCCGCAAGATTGCGGAACTGGTGGACAAGGGCAAAGTGAACGTGGAGTACGTGCCGACAGAAGACAATGTGGCCGACATGTTTACAAAGGCCCTGGGACCCCAACGCTTCGAAAAGCTCAGAGAAGGGCTCGGAGTGAGAGATGTGAAGGGCGTGTATGGGCGCCTGGGCGTGGAGAAGAAACGCCAGGAAAATGAGGACGTGGAAGACCGTTCGCACGATGAAAAAGGCGCTGGATGGCGTCCAAGCGTGAAAGTGGCGAAATGCCAAAGAAGTAAAACCGCTGTGATGCGGTGCAAAACATCGGCAGAAGATCGGCATGTGTACATGACCGAAGCTGATGGAGATTGACTTGGTGCTAATCGTGGTAAAACCGCTGTGATGCGGTGCAAAACATTAGCAGAATATCGGCATGCATGCATGACCGAAGCTGATGGAGATTGGCTTGGTGCTGATCGTGGCGACACGGTGGCTTAGTTCCGGGGGAGTATCAGTCGAGCGGGTCTGGCTCGGGTGCAACCCGCAGAGAACTATCGCCAGTGTCAAAGCCTGTCACTCAGGTGACGGGAAGGCTGGGGACCGTTCTGATGGACGTGATCTGCCCTAGTCTAAAGGGGGTTTTGATGCCTGATGGCTTTCCTCCTCTTGCTGTAGGTAACACGCAGCAAGTAAGAACAAATACACAATTGGTTTTACCCCACAACACACACTCGTGCCTTTCCTTACCTTTCAAGCGACAAGAAGAAGACTCACGGCCCAAGGACGACGCTGAGGTTCCTGCACGACACAAGAGCGGCAGAGAACAAGACGACGCTAAAGAGCTGCTAGTGCTGAGTTCTCTTTTTGGACTTGGTCTCCCCCATTGATGAACGTCCGCTGTTGCTATTCCAAGGCAGCGTGAGTGAGTGGAGTGATATGGGAAGTTATTAAAATTGGCAGCTACGCAACAAGATTCACTTCAAGGAGACGGAAACAGAAAAATTGAGCACTCAAAGTGTGATAAATTCGTTTCATCGACATTACCAACATATCTATCTGCACTGTGAAGAACTGGAGCTGAATGGTAAAGCAGTGGTTTCAGTTCTTCAGGGAATGGGTTTCGATCCTCCCAAACCAAGAAACTTACCCGAATCCAGTGACCGAATATGGACTCCCCGGATGTAAACTAAGCTGTCGTAAGTAGATATTACATCGCTAGCGAAACGATAGGTCCACTAAGCAGTTAATCAACTTCTTCTTCTTCCTCTGAGTGTTACGATATACCACTGCAGTAGGCCGCCTTGGTTAAGATTGGCGCTGCACGGGAAAATCGATTTTGGCATGAGAATCTGTAATTCTCAGGACATGTTGAGACTGAATTCCAGGTATTGAAACTTTGCTACAAGTTTTCGCTGTGGCGAAGAAGTATACGTACAGTTGGAAAAGCAAACACTTGAAGAAAAAGGTTAGAGCGTTTGTAGTCCACAACTTGTGGTTCTACAGATTTGCAGCAGTAAAATCCACAGTTGTCGCCCGGAACTGGAACTGGAACGCATAGCACTGTACACTACATCCAAAGCAACAATCCTCACGTCGCCCTTTATAAGGTTATAGAATGGTTGAGCTCGGGGTTCGCGTGCCTAAGTGTCGAAAAGAACTGCCGATTTTCTGACCTCGCTTACTACAATATTACCCCGAAAAGCTTGTAATATGCTTGATCTTATGCCCTTTCAAATGCAGGTTGTGTTGGCTTGCCGTGCGAATTCACCACTATTTTCTTGTTGAAACGATATGAATGAGTCATGGAGTTAGAGCGACAGTACGAAAGCTCTAACTCAGGTGGTGGATATTCAAACTTTTTGCAAGCGTTCAACTTCATCAATGGGGTGACCTGAAAGTGCACAGTCGTTGGCTCACCAGTCTCTCTACCAATCGGTTTTGATCCACCTACTGCTGAAGCTTTACTTTCTTCTGAACTATGTGGTTACAGGCGATTTCAAGATTTGATAAGTTTTAGTAATAAAGAAGTATTGCACCGGTTTCCAGTGGGGAGTAGAAAATTTTGCTGTCAATGTTCATTCTTCGTGTCAAATTCAGTTAGCAGATGACGTCCTTACTCCGATGATGGATGTAAGTATTCAGCACTGTAGTAGCCTCCCCCAGGAATTGATCACGTCCATTTACTCTCCTCGCTGGAACACCAGGAGCAGCATTTTTCCTGATATCGTGATGAATCTAGTCATAAACGCTACCACGGACTACGTTCTGTTAAACTCGCGCCACCTGCAGTGGCGCCAGTAACTCCAGCAACGGCCAACAGTATCTCATAAGAAAAACCACCACGGGTTAGGACGTAGCTAGCTAATTCTTCTTTCATTTTCAAATATACCTAGTGTGAGGCACTACACGGTGCGAGTCACCCACCTGGAGAATCACCCTGCAGGCGGCCAATTTATTGATGTTGGAAACGTTCTCAATTGTTTCACTCGAGCGATAAATTGAATGCCAACATTCTTGAAATATTCATTTCAGAAGATGCGAACTCATAGCTAAGTCCCCAAAATCTGATTGCAGCATCGCATCAGGAACAACCGACGTAAAGATCCTAAACTTGACAAGGTCACGGAGAAATTTAATCGTCAGGGAAGAAATTAGTTTATTAACAGTTATCGGACTTCTCGTTTTGCTAACTAAGACTTTAAGATATCAAACTGGAGATCACTTGATCATTACGTACGAGGAATCCAAATTCGATGTTCAGGAGGGGTAAAACTTCAGCAGTCGGGGGTTCGAATCCAAGTTGTCGAAGGACTTCGACGGCTACGGCCTCATCAACACCAATCGAAATTTAACTTCCCGATTTGCCGGCGACCCCTCAGGCCCTCGGACCTGAGCAGGAACCCCGCAAAAGATCAACGACTCACCGGGGGGCGCTAGGAAGGGCGCAGAAACCCCCGGGTATACAAACAGCAAGTGCCGCTCAAGAGTCGCGTCGGGTGAGCGAAGAACACGCGGCACGCGATCACAAGAAGCTGCAAGAGCGGCGGCAACGGCAGGAAGGAGAAAACTTCCTACCTGTCATGGTGGCCACGCATGAAAGCGAAGGAAAGGAAGGGAGTGTAACTAGGGCACCCCGGGAGGAGGATCAGTGGACTATGGTGGGAGAGTCCAAGAGGGAGCAGCGGAAGGCTCGGCAAGATGAAGATCGGAGTGCGTTGAGGCATAGCCAGCGGAAGCTCAAGTCGAATGAGGCACCTCTCGGAAGAAATAGAGCACCCGGGAGAAGAAGAGAGAAGACAGGGCAAATAGATGATGGCTCTGGGGCTGTAGTATTTGAGCAGTTACGGAAATATCTGCTGGCCAGAGCTGCGCCGGAATATGTGATGCAAACAGTGATGAAACTCGCGGACTTGGCGAAGGAGAGACGCCGAGTTGCTTACCTGAATAAGTTCTCGGCGGTGGCTCGCAGAACCAAAGGAGACGAAGAGTTATGTCGTGATTGGAGCGATGAGGCACCAAGATGGCAGACGGATCAATATAGGGGCCTTGTCAGCAACTGGGACGCGAACAATGTGCAGCACCACGAACGGATAGCGCAGCTGATGACAGAATGGATCGTGATCGATCAAGAATCCCAAAGAGAGGTCGAGGATCGGCTGAGGTGCTTCACCATAACTCAGCAAGACAAAAGGGGTGAGACAAAGCTCAGTGGGGAAGCTAAGTCCTTCCTGGCAGCCGTTCAACCAGCAAGCGGGCTTAACTTAACACAACAGGGAGATAATGAGATTGAGAGGCTGCGGACGATTTGTCTCCAGCCGGCAAAGCCGGTATCTCAGTTAAGGAAGCGAACCGAGGACGAGGAACGTGCGATTGTGATGATACTCAACCATGAGATTGAGGTGCCCGGAGTGCCCCCCTTTCTAAAGCAGTCCATGGAGCCCGAGGAGTTAGCGTGCTTTGAGGACATCTTCATGGCTCTAGAGTATCAAATATACGCTCATCTCCTACCTGGACAGCGCTTTTACGATAACATGCCAGACCATGCTGTACTGGCTCAGGTCAGCGCGGGGCCGGAAGCCGCACCGGCGCAGAAGCACGAGATCGAGGCCTTCAACGCGACCTGTCTAGAATCAAGCTGGATATGACAAAACGGATAATCATAGTGACATTCAAGGGGAGGCAAACCGCAGCCAGATGGGTAGGGTGGCAAGTACCGCTAGCGTCCAAGTTATTGACGCTGGTGGATTACGAACAGATCAGAACGAGAGCTCAGCAGACTCACGAGTTGGTGCTGCTTGACTATTATTCCTTCGAAGTGGAAGTGCGGAAAGGAAAACTGACCTCGCGTGAGCTTTTCAGCATGCTCAAAGACGGATTAGGACTCAAAGTGCAAGAATTGATCCATGCAACAGCACAGTCAGGAGGTCTTAGAGAGCAACATTGGTGTGTGAGGGTGAAGGCTGCGGAGCGCCCGAAGGCGCTGCTTAACAAAGGGTACATTGACGCTGGAGACGTGGAACTTGTGGTACATCATACCGCGGTTCATTTACATTGGCCGTGTAAACACTGTTTGGCGCCGGAGCACTCCATGAAGAATTGCAAAGCACAGTCACAAGAATTGGAGAGCTTGCGCAGATCCCATACAGCGGAAGTGGTAGGAGCGTCATCTGCACGCAAATTTGCAAGAGACTTTAGGCTGGGCGAGGCAGGAATGCCTAAAACCATGGCCCAATTAGAAGCTCTATTGAGAGGCGAGAGGGGCAGAAAGAACGAGAAAGCAGAGGGGTTGACACGATCCGCAGGGCAGGCCAGAAAGAAGACACGTTCGCTTTTTCCGACGAAGAGGATCAAAGCTATCAGGGGGGACAAACCCACACTACCGGTGGAATGGGCTCAGGCAATGCGCTCAACGAGAGGTGAATGGGAGCAATCGATCGAAACACAGCACAACCAGGAACCACAGGCGGATACTCCAGATGACGACCAGCAGTTCGGCGACGAGCGGGGAATGGCCGATGAAAGGTGCGCCTACCTGTGCGATGCAGGGCAAGAGGACGATCTAATGGGAGAGGAGGAAGAGAATGAACAGCGAGCATTGGAACCTATGCAGGGGTGCTCTGAAGCTGGAGAAATAGACTATGATATGGCGGAGCTAGAGGAAAAAGCACCTGTGCCGGGATTAGACAATGAGCCACCGAAGGTGGGAGGTGACTCACAGAAAACGGCAACTTTAAAACTGAGAGATTCCCCCACACGAGGTCGATCGTCAACAAAGAAACGTCTGACGGGGCTCGACACCAGAGCCAGGAGGCACGACAAACCCAATCTCCAGAAGTTCATATATGAATACATGGCGGCGGTCACTGGTCGCTCTCCACAGGACGTGGGGATAACCAAAATCACTAGGAATCAAGAGCACAACACCGTGTGTGAAGAGTCAAATGATGCTGCCCCTCTCAATGAGGACACACACGCGGCCACCCCAAAAGGTGGTAGAAGAGACGAGGACAGCGAATGCGCCATCGTCGCAGTAACTAAGTCGACGGACACTGGTGCTCCCTTAATGAAATGGCTGGAGATATTGGGCGGGGAAGTGGTGAACGTAGCGGCAAATGGACACTGTGGTTGGATCGCGTTTTACGCAGCTTTATACAATCAATCCGAAGGTGTTGACCAGCCATCGAAGGAAGTAGCTACCAGAGTCAACATGCTCAAGAAGGCCGTGCTCAATGAGATGATCGCAAATCTAGCAGATGAAGCAAAGCTGCATCCTGAAGAAATGAAGGCGGAAGCCGAGGCGAGTGGATATTGGAGGCTGGACGTTTCAACTATCGAGGGGCAAGTATGCACGATCGCGAACCACCTGGCCGAGCAACGTGGAAAGTCGGTTAAGGCTTCGGTGCAGAAGTGTTACTGGGTCAGACCGATGCATCTAAAAGCCATGGCGCTACATGCTCGAGAAACGCTGTACGTGCTGGATGTGCACGAAGGAGATATGGCGTGGATGCAGGCGTATGCATACGCAGAAGTGGATACAGAGGAAGGAGATATGATAGAGACTGGAACGGTTTCCCCCATGGGAACAGAAGCTGCCTTGAAGCTGTTAAGGGACTTAGTGGCTGAAGGAGTGAGACCGCCAGTCATGGTGCTCAGATGGTCGGCTGAAGGCAACCATTTCCAAGCGGTGAACTACCCGGCGAAGGAACATGCAAGGTACGCGGAGCACATAGCGGTTCTAGCTACAACACGAAACAACCTGCTAGAGCGGCATGGTTGGACCAGGTTGGATTGCATTGGCTATGACAAGGGACTGACGGCGAAAGCTGCGGCTGAGGCACTAACCACCTTCAGGAGAAACGCTAAGGAGCAGATGAGCTCCAGATCGGGCTCAGACGTCAGAACAACTCAAACTAGGGGCCTTAATGGAGCTAAACAGGGGCCAAGAATGAAGGATGCAGAGAGAGACACGGGGAAGCGCTGTCTCCGTACTCACGACGAGGAACTCGAAGAGATCGCTGCAACAAGTGGTGCGTCGATCGCAGAGATGCGATCAGACAGCCATGATCGGGACACAGAACCTCTAGCTGGTGGGTCGATGAATGTAGTAATTGAGCACTCTACGGAGGCGGAACAGACGGTTGTTCCAAGTTCAGCAGCGGGACAAGAAAACACCAGCATCAGCCAGACATCCAGCGCCACCAGCCTGGAAAGAATGACGCCTGAGCAAGCTGACACTTCCTCACCAGCCGAGGGGCAATGGCACGTGACGGAGGACACCCGACGCCAATAGTATGGGGGGGCTAAATCATATACTGGTCGGAGTGGGGGGGATGGAAGTCATGGCAGATGTGAAGGTACACGATAGGGGAGAGAGAGCAACCCTCCGCAATCACTTTCGGGCGGTAACACAAAAGGAGAGTGCGGTGGCAGTCAGGAGGGAGTATCGGCTTCACGGTGAACGAATAAAGGAAAGGAGAAGAAGACAGAGAGATGATGAGGGGAGGAACAATAGAATTCGGCATCAGCAAGATAGGACCATTGGCGTTACGACGCAAAATGTCAGAGGGTTGGCAATGCACATACACAACATAGGGAGAAAGATGCAAGGCTTCAAAGAGCAACACATGCGAGGAGACAGAGCAGTGACTTTCATCCAGGAGACCCATCTCAACCCAGGAGAACATGAGACAGTGGCCAGTCAGTATGTAGCAATGTGGGGATTCAAACATCACATGGCGGAGAAATTATCGTTTTGGGCATCCGGGAGCGGTAGGCGAGCGGGGGTGGCCATCCTCGTCAATCCATATGGGGCCGTGAAAAAGATGCAACCGTGGAAGAGCGAGGAATGGAGTGAGCACCTCATCATGACAACCGGGGAGCTAGATGGACGTACCATTCTATTCGTCAACATCTACGCACCTTCTAATGGAGCGATGAGAGTCAGTTCTTCAGGAGAATGGCCCAATTGGACCTACCAATAGGCTGTGACATCATCTGTGGCGGAGATTTCAACTGCGTGCTTAGCAGTAACATCGACAGGCGGGGAACTGAAAGAGCGGGAGACATTGGGGCACCCGAGCTCCTGAGGATCATAGAGAAATGGAACCTAGTCGACGCAGGGGCATATCACTTCCCCAGTAGTGATGGAGGAGAGGCGCTGGCTAACTACGCACAACAGCATCACACACACTTTCATTCTGGAAGTAAGGGTGAAGCGGGTTCGTCGCGGATTGACCGGCTGTATGTGAGCGCAGAGTGTGGACAATTTGTGCGCGGTGTGGAAACTGAGGAGGCTATTTGCCGGTCAGATCACAGAGCGGTACTGTTGGAGCTCCACTCGCCCAATGGGGTAATCCGGATGAAGAAAAGACCAAAAGTCTACCCGCCACCAGCCTTCGCTCTAGCTGCCACCCACAGTCTCATCCAGACGAGATTGGATGAATTCAAAGTCAGACTGTCACAGACTAAGCATGGGGACTTGGAGACAACGTGGGGACTTTTCAAGGACGACATGAGAGGTCAGATGCAGATGCTCACGAAGAAAGTGAAGCAACGAGCAACCCAGGGTTGGAGACAGAAGATAAAGAGAATTAAGACGCGATTGTTGAGGCTAGGCGGTGGGGAGGACGATCAGGATGATCGCCGACAACTCCTAGAAACGCTTCACCAAGTACAGACAGCGCGGAGAGCGATGAGGTGCAGAGTGCTGGTGGCCAAAAACCAGTGGAGTGCAAAGGCCACCTCTAAGCAGTTTTATCGGAGAATATGCACGAAGTATGGGAGCAATACCATCATGAAGCTCACGCCAACAATCGGAGGCCACTACAGGGATGAGCATGACAAAGCAAACATTCTCAAGGACAGTTGGGAGGAGATTTTGAATGGGACGGCGGAAGACCGGTCATCAATAGCGGAGTTCATTCGCAAATATAGTGGCAAGTGGGCTAAAGTCGACATGTCGGATCTGGATGACCCCATTACAGAAGAAGAAGTTGCGGCAGCGATAGCAGCGTGCAAGACAGGGAAAGCGTGTGGGCCAGACGCATTAGGAAACGAATGGTACAAAGACCATAGTACGTGCTTGGTGCCGATTTTGGAGCAGCTTTTCAACGAATGCATGCAGGAGGGGCACACACCGCAAAGCTTCTTAGAGGCGTACATTTTCAGTATAGGGAAGGGTGGAGATCATACGAACCCGATGAACTACCGGCCCACCGCTCTGTTGAACAGCGACTACAAAATATTCACGAGAATCCTGGCATGGCGAGTCAGGCGATACGTGGACAAGTTGGTCAGTGCTCGCCAAGGCGGGTTTGTGCCTGGACGGACAATTCACCATGTCATCGATATGCTGGAGGTGGCAAAGCACATTTGCCAAAACAACGACCAGCTATCCGAGGCGCAAGTCCTGATGCTGGACTTTGCCAAAGCGTATGACTCCCTGGATAGAGAGTATCTAATGGCAGTACTTGAGGCCAAGGGCTTCCCGCCGAAGATACTAAGGATCATACGGACGATTCATGCTGGGACAACGGTACAATTTCTAGCTAACGTCCAGCTATCCGAAACACTGGATGTCACCAGCGGGATTAGACAAGGCTGCCCCTTAGCCCTTGCTCTTCATGATAGCAGTAGATTTGCTGTATGACGTTGTGGAAGGTGACAGCAGAATAAGGGGAATTCCGCTGGACGAGAGCAACTCTGAGTCTACACTGCAAATTGCGGGATACGCCGATGACACTGCTATTTACATAGCGAGTGGGAGGATGCAGCAGGTGGCTATCCAGCTTGTACGGGAGTTCTCAGTGGTGTCAGGACTCAAACTGAATGTTAAAAAATCCGTGGCTCTGAGCTTGGGGAAAGCGGGGGAGAGTCGAGACTCGGAGGCAGGAACAAGGGTGGACAATGAAAGAGCGGCAGCAACATCGCAGGTGGATGAAGTGACGGTGGCAACGAGCACCAGATACTTGGGCCCCATCGCGGGATCAGGCGACACAGTCATTGAGGCGTGGACCAAGGCTTTTGCGGCGCTCAGGGTGCGGTTGGCACTGGCCGAAGTCAAGACGAATACAGCACAGCAGCGAGCGGAAATTGCGTCAGCAAAAATGTTCCCAAAGTTGTTGTATGTAGCGCGTCAATCGTGGCCGACAGAGAAATTGTGCAAGCAGGCAGAGCAAGCCATCAAGAATTACGTATGGTGTTCTGTTTTTAGGGTACCCGATCGATCTCCACAAGGGTTGGTACAAGCGTCATTAGCGGAGCAAAAGGTGCTCAAAGGCGGACTCGGGGTACCCAATTTCAGAACGGAGCTAATGGCTATGAGTGCAATGGTGGTGGGAGAATGGGCGTTGACGACCAACCCCGCAAAGAAGAGAATCGGAGACGTCCTGCAGCTCAGGGACAGCGGTGACTGCGATCACCTCACGACGGCACCAACAGGACAGCGAGGAAAATGGAGGAAGTCATTACGGGCTACGGGCAAACCATGGGTGGAGTCGTTTTACTGGGAGAGGACAGAGCCGGTAGCCGATTCAGAGTCACAATTGAGCGAACTCAGGAAAGGGCTGCGGTATAATGCAGGGATGGTCACGCAATGGACTTCAAAGGGGTTAGTGCTTCGTTGCTATGGAGACGCGAAAGAGAGGTTGATAAGTAAGAAGAGGAGGAGGAGGCAAGAAGCTGGGGAGTGCTCGATGGCGGCCATCCGACTGGTGCAGTTGCAAAGTATGTGGGTGGGAAACTCGCAAGGGCATCGGGGGAAGTGGACAGACTATAAAGACATATTCCCAAGAACGCAGGGCTTCACGCTTGGGGATTTCATTGACATCACCCACGAGGACGATGGAGCACTGCTGATGTGCCCCAAGACACACGTCATGCCATCGGAGAGCAGGATGGCTCACCAATTCAGAGATATCTGTTTGTGCATCCTGACCAACTACCCGGAGCTGGCAGGGGCCCAACGGGATGAAGCGCTATTGACAGTGGTGCACAAACTGGAAGATCAGCATCACGTGTTTGAGGCAGGAGCAGGATCTAAGCCCACGATCGAGCATTCGTGGGGTTTCAGCGGCCAACAAATTGATTGGGCGGAGGACAAGCAGACGGCAGCGGAGGCGGTAGCGGCTTTCCTGAAGGTGGACGCAAGGACGGTGAGCGTGGCACCGCACCCGAGGTGGAGTAAGATGATGCCTCTATGGGTCGGGAAGAGAAGGTGGACACAATCACGCAGAAGTTATAAACAGCTGATCAATAGGGCAGTGGCCAAGGAAGCGAGGGCAGTCCACAAACGGATAAGAGGCAAGATGTACGACCAGCATGCAGCGGTGGCGAGCGCATTAGACAAGCTAGCATGGAGGAAAATTCATCGGATGGAAGGAGCATCGGCATATCATAGGCAGAACATGTACAGACTAAAGATGAACCGTCTCAGAGCATGGGCCGGCGAGGAGGAGGGTATGCACTGTCAGGCGCCGAGTTGCGCACACTCGAGTGAGGGTGGAACGATACACCTAGCATGGGAATGCCCAGATGCACAGCGATATTGGACGGTGTGGCTGGATGCATGGAGGTGGGGTGATAGCACGTCGAGGCAAGACACGGGTGCGCCGATTCAAGACATTTTTGGACTGAGGCTGTCCAAAATGCCGGAGTGGTTGGTAAGATGGGGTGTAGATATGGGATTGCAGGACTGGGTGAAGCTCCATCAAACCGCAGACGAAATGTGGGCATTGGGAGTTGCGGTGACGGTGACAGCAATCTGGCGTTGGAATGTAGATCGGATTCACCCTGGAGGTGGAACACCTCGACAGTTGGCCGAGGCTATTGGGTTATGGAGAATCGCGATGAAGGAGGCGTACGAGCGGTACAGACTGACACTCTCCCGATCACAGCCGACTCTATTGACAGGATCAAGGTGGCGGCCGCCATCACAGGCAATTGGACCAACACAGCAAGACTTCAAGAGGAGACGATTCCAGACGAATTTGTACGTGTGGCGTTCTTTGACGGGGGATCACGGGGTAATCCAGGTCCAGGTGGTAGTGGCAGCGTGGTCATCAAGATAGGCGGCGGCGGCAAGGCAACAATCGAATGGGCAGCGGCGACGGCTCTCGGCGGGGCGACCATGACGAATAACGTTGCGGAATTTATCGGCTTGCATCGATTGCTAACTCTTGCGGTCAGTAAGGGGTGGAGGAAGATACATGTGGTCGGTGATAGCATGATGGTTATTCGAATGATGATCAGCAAAACGCCACCGAAATCAAAGAAGCTTAAGCATTGGTATCAGGCAGTCAGCAAGCTAGCAGATATGTGTGCGGTGGGATCGTGGAGCCATCACTATCGTGCGCAACAAGATGGCTGATTGGTTGGCCAACGAGGCCATGGACAGAAGGACGAGCGTTATGGTCACGTTTACAGACGACGGAGCTACCCATCGGTTACAGGAAGGGATTGTCGAGAGGATGGAGGGGGATGTAAGTAAGTGGTTGGCTGAGAGAAAGCAAGAGTAGAGGGAGGAGTAACGGGGATGTGAAGCGTGTAGTAGATGAGATGAGGAGGACTCGTACGGACATTGCAGCCGGACGGGGATGGTAATTAGAGTTCACTTCCAGAGACGGAAACAGTAACACAATATACCTTACCAAACCAAAAAAAATACACCAATCGAAATTTAATCGTCGATTTTCCATTGCTCTTCGCTCATTTTTTGGTCGGGTTGGCGTGACGTCCTCCCGGTAGACGGCGCCGAGCTGAGTCTCGACGCCGCTCTGCGGGCGCTGCCTCCGGGCAGCCCCTAGTCCATTGCGGGACATGTGAGGTCGTCTCTGCGGGCAAGGTGACGACGTGGTGGCAAGCTGTGGCCAAGGAATCGCCGCGCAGAAGGCTTCGATGCGCGCTATGACCGGGTTCGCCGTAGCGGGCGGGCTGCAAACGGCATGGCCCAGGAAGATGAACTGGACGCGCGACAAGACCAAGGCGTAGGGCGGACTCCCGAACGGGACTTTGTACTCAACACGATGGCAGACGAAGGACCAGCAAGAGGAGCGCAAGGCACAAGAACAGATACTACAGATCAAGGCGCGAGGCTATGCTGGACATGCAGAAGACCGATGAGCGGACGTGCAAGGAGCAGAATAGATACTACAGATCAAGGCACAAGAAGCGGAGGACATCGATCGACGGCAGGACCGACGGCTTCTAGACGTTGACGAAGAGACCTGTGAAGAAGAGCGACGCGGCGAGCGCCATTTATTACCGAGGACGCGGAGGAGGGGGGCGAGGAGAGCCTCACATTTCCTGGCGTATGCGAAAAAAGGTACACTGGTACCGTACCCACTCGTGGGTACAGTACCAGTTTGCCTACGCTTCCAGCTAGCAATTCAGAGTCTAGCCAGTGTAAAAAGGTTACGCGTAAACGTAAATCCATACCATACATACTTCGCTCATGAAGGATAACTTAGGGTAGGTTCTTGATTGTCCTGCTGAATGTTATGATACAACCATGTAGCCCGTATTTTCGTTCTAGTTTTAGTCAGCATTCATCGCCGTGTACTACATGTATATGCGAGGTGATGGCCAAACATATTTTTATTTGTGTTTTCTTTCTCCAGCACACTGGAAGTATCTTGTAAGTTATCAAGCAACTTCATCAATGGGGTGACTATGTCAGCCTGAAAGTGCACACTCGCTATACGAGTCATCGTAACAGATAGAATCGCCAGTCGTAAGCTAACTAGTTTCTCTACAAATGAAACTCCATCGCTGTCTGAATGAACGTCATCTGTCCACTTCCCTCCTGGACTCCGCTTTGAAGTACTCGATTGCGAGTTTCCAAGACGCCATTTCCGTCAGGATTTTCTTGTAGGTGCTCTATCGCTGCAGAGAAAGCTGCTTGACGGGTTCTTGAAGATGTTCAGCTCTTTCTCTAGATATATCTGTTGTCTCGCGCTCTGCCATCACGAATTGGAGCACGATCCAAAATTTATAATTCCACATACCAGTAAGAGAAATTGTTCGGGTGATTCATCGATGAATGTAGATAGCTAATAGCCAGTACTGTACAAGTATTGTGTGAGTTGTTTACCATGTCGGTGCATGTAGAAGAAACGAGCTGACTAACAATGGCAAATTGTAGATATTTCTTACTTACTTGCAGAATGCAATCAGTAGACATTCTTACTCCAATGGTGGATGTCAAGAGCAGAATTCAACACAATAGCAGCATCCTCTACACTTTCCAGCAACTTCAGCAACGGAGTTAACATATCTGCCACGTAGCGGGCCCTCACCACTCGAGAGTTTGACTCATCAAAGTGGAAAAACACCTCACTAGGGATTTCTAGACGATGTCCGAGAAGCTTCACAGCCAATCGCGTCCATTTACTCTTCTTGCTGAGGTCTGGGAACGCCATGCGTAGCATTTTCTCCGTTATGGTGGTGACTCCAGTCATAAACGCTATCACGGAGCGTCCAGGTCTACGTTCCACCCTGTCAAGGTTATACGAGAGGTTTTCGTGGTGCGCGGAGACCAACCGCCAGTCTTCCAACGCTGCTTCCACCCCGTAACCAGCATTGAACAGCACATCCGGCATCATGACAGTCTGGAAGAACTGAGTCTGCACATACGCTGGGTCTTGGTGAAGCTCATATCCAGCAGTGCAGAGCTCTGATACTGGTGCAATGGGGTTAAACCCCCTGTTGAAGAGGCGAAAGTACTCCACCACTACCTTCAAAGGGACAGTCTTGGTGGAAACACACGACATGACACTCTTCTTGTTCCGTAGTTTCTTCACCGCATCTCGAAGCTCAACCACTTCATTCTCAAGGGAATCCTCTTTGTCTTGCTGTTTCTTCCGGTAACGCTGCTGGTTTCGACGTCGACGCTGACGATGGAGAAGTAGCGAACGTTCAGACGATGGTAATTGATACCACGAGGCTTGATTCGAAGGTGAAGGAGAAACCAGTTGTTGTCCTTCCAAACGGTTGAACACGTACGTTGGTGCGCGTGTTCGTACAGACACTGGCCCAATGACAGTATCACTCAGGAGTTGGTTGTTGGGCGGGAAGAGTGAGCTGCCAACCATTCTTAGCGACTGGAACGGAACGGGGAATATTGCAGAATGATTAAAAGCGAGACGCAGACAACACATCAGGAAAACAATTATGTAGCATATGCTTTGAGGGTCACCACTGAAAGCGTTATACGAGTCATTGTAAGCGTATACCGCACGCCTTGAGACCGGGAAGGCGCAATCCTGACTGTGTCATGGGCTGTGTTGTTGTAGTCTCTTGACTCTCCTGCTGTTCAGCATCGTTGATGTTATCCTTTCCGCCCACATCATCATTATCCTGTCCAGTCTAAACCACGCATAGCCACTAAATCACGCTCATATGATCTCATAACGCAACCTTAGATGACTTACAGGGGTATAATATCCTTGGTATGTATGCACGTCAGTTCGGGTCGTCATTTCTGCTTTGTTCCAGTCGCATTGACAACTCCGGACCGCAATGTATAACAGTTCGCTTCACCCTCCCAACCTCCACTTGCTCACTGACAAGGTGATCGGCGTAGTCATTACCCGGTCCACAAAGCCGCAACTCGACGTAGTGAAGACCGAGTCTGCAGTTTTCCCACCATTGACCCAAGAAACCCCTCCAAACCCTCCATCTTCAGCTAGTCAAGTGGCCGACAGTCTATGGAACTTGCTCACCACGTCCGAAAAAGCGCTTCAGCTGCAGCGAAATCGTCGCCGCAAGAACCAACAACTGTACAGGAAGAGACTGGAAGGGAAGGCGAGTACACTGGCGGAAGAGGTCTCCAAGCTTAAAGCTGAGGTGCAACATCTCGAATTGAGACTGCGCTGTCCCCCGTGTGTGGATACGAATTCGACACCATGGAGGACGGTGGTGGAGCTTTTCAGACTCTTCCGCAACGGGTTCCAAGGACCAGCGACCATCGAGTCGCTCCGTCTTCCTGAGACTCATACGCAAAAGAGGTTTCTTCGCGCCACAATGGCGCCAAATGTCGCGTTCAACGACGGATACGGAGTGGATGCGGTGCTGGACAACTGGAGAACCCGCTGGGTGCACCACGAGAATCTTCAAGTGCAACTAGTGCGCTTGGAACAAGGTGCTGACGACCTGCTGCTCGCCTATTTGGTCATCTCGGAGGTGATATCACGCGAGACGCTGCTCAACTGTTTCGGCGATAAAATGCCGACATTGGCCTTAAAGCTCCTTGGACGCGAGCTGGACGTCCCAACGTGTGTTCACTTCCGATGGAATGAGCAGGAAAAACGCTTTGACAGTGTTCACTACATAGCAGATATGCTAACCCCACTGGTCAAGCTGTTGGGCAATTTGGAAGATGCGACTGCAGTGCTTAACAGCCCTCTCGGAGTTTGATTAACGAGACATAACTTCCATTTGCTCAGAGGTAATTGTATTCAAATGATGTTGTCCATGTATGTAGTCCTTCATCGCATCACAGTGATGTCGAGCTGGAATTGTAGAGTAGAGGTGGCGACGTTACTTTTTTTAACGCCAAGTACCGTCAAATCTTTCACACCTAGCCGTGTCAGGAGTTAGTTGGTTAACGAGGGATAACACGCTCCAATACGGACTGCTCATTGGTCCCAATCACAAACGTAACCTCTTAATAAATGGCAAAAGCCACATTTAAGTCTCACTGGAATTCCACAACGAAGTGCTGACACCAGTCGGAGTGAGGCTTTACTTTATGTAGCAGGCTACCGTAAGCTACAGGTTTGCTACGACGCGTAGACAAAGGTGTTGTTGTGCATGTCTGCATCGATAATTCCTCCATCTGATCCGGCCAGTCGCGCAAGCTTCATGGTTGCAGCAGCAAGAATGACGTACAATTGACTCGTGAGCAGTGCCTTGGGTGGCCATTCCTCTGGTTGAGTCGTTCCTAACTGCGACGCAAATTTCGTTCTCCATTGCAAACTGCAAGTTGCCTAGCTCAAATACCGCTGCAAGTAGTTCAAACACAGGGGTCTCCAAAAATGTATTGTTATTGAAAAAGGGGTATTATTGTAGGGGGACAATAAGGGAGGGAGCGGCCATCTCAATATTTGGCACTTACGCAATTATTGAAAAGGGGGTCTCTATCTACTTCTTACAGATTAAGAACTACGGTTTTAGAGATCTGCTTCTTCTTCGTTGTCGTCCTCAACTGCGCGTTTCACGGCGTTCGAAATCACTTCGTTCGTCACTAAGTCCCAGTTCATCTTCAGGTAAAGTAAGGTCTCGAGCGTCTCTTGACTGATGCTTTTCCGAAGATACCCCAGCATGCACTTAATCTTGGAGAAAAGACGCTCTACTTGTACCGAAGTGGCTGGCAGCCACGTGAGATTCGAGTATATTGATGCCTCCTTTACGCGCAGTGCAGCTCGAATGTTGATCGACTCCATCACTTCTTTTCCTGTACGCCGTCGTTTTTTGCCTGATGTCTCCAAGTTGGTTTCCGGTTCTTCTTGGATACGGCGCCGTTTTGCCTTCTTACTGGCAGATTTTGCAGCGACTTCGGTCCTGAAAGATGAAGGTGTTGCATCCGTTGCAGGTTCTTCCTCCGCTTGTTTGGTCTCGATACATCAACGAACAGATCTCCTTGTTCGAGAGACCAGGGTCTAAGGTAGCCATGGATGACGAGGGTGAACAAGTTGAGTAGAAGAGTGTTGGACTTGGTTCGCAAAATCGGAAATGCCAGCATGAGAGTGGCTGTGGTCCCCGGCACGGTATAACGCCCACCGGGAGAGGTTTCGAGGACTGCTTTACTCCTCGACTCTTACCGGATCTTTATAGTATCCTATAAGTTGAAGTTGACAATAATATTGTCAATTAAGGGTACGTTCATCAATAAGGGATTGAGACGCCTCCAGCCCCGTCAATCCCTAATCCCTACTTATTTGGAGAGCCCTGGTTCAAACAGTTTTTGCGGTCGGGATGTTGATACCAATGGTTATTGGTCATTGTGGTATCGCACAAGTGGATGCTGAAGCGCTCGTTCTTCCTCAGGTACTCGTAGTCGTGAGGTGTCTGCAAGTGCAGCTCACGGGCACTATTCTAGTACTTCTCAAGGCTCAGGTTGACTTCTACAGACTTGCCTTCACGTTGCCACAGGATGGAGCGAACCTGATCTAATTGTGATGTTGGACACCACGAAGCACCGCAAACAAATTTGATGTTTTTACAATAAATAGTCAAATAGGTTACGATAAATACAAATATGACCCCGTGTTATCTTTTTCTAACTTGACTAACTTAACACCGTTAACGTTACTTTCGTGTTATCGAGATAACACTAACGTCGCCACCTCTATTGTAGAGAGCTCTTCACTGAATAGATCAAATGGCGAGAATCTACGATGTCCCACATCACGCACTTCTTGATGTCCAGATAACGCAAAGGATGATGACAGCCATCTCCATTCATACCAAAGTCAGATTCAGTTCTCAAAAGGCAACCAGAGTGGAACAATGGATTCTTGGAATCAATTGAGCACAGCGGAGAAATCTCTGGTACTACATCGACAACGACGGCGGAGAGTTCAACAGAAGTACAGGCAGAAAGCAAGAGGGAAAGTATTGGCTATACAAGAAGCATTACAGCAGTTACAGGAGGAAATTCAACAACTCAAAAGGAGGGAAGCGGTGGCTTCTCCAACACGTGCGTTGTGTAAGCAAACCTCGTGGAGTATGGTGGTCGAGTACGTTCGGTTGTTCCGTCATGGCTACAAACCGCCAACATTGGTGATGAAGGCTGATGGTACTGCAACTCCTCAGTATCTCGACGAAAACTAGAAGAGGTTCTTACAAGCTGCAATGGTGCCGAACATCGCATTTAACGGAGGTTTTGGCGTGGACGCCGTGTTTGAAGACTGGAAAGCCATTTCCCTTCAACATGACACCACTGTGATGGAGCTTGTGAGCTTGGAGGCTGGTAAAGAGGGAGTTTTGATCGCTCGTATGGACAATATCTCCACGATCACAGCGAATATGATACGCAACGCACTTGCTCCCCTCACAACTGGTGCGGAAGCGAATTGGCCCAATTTCGCTAGGAAACTCCTGGGGCAACAACTTGTAATTCAAACGACTGTGCGTTTCGAGTGGGATGAACTTAGACAACAATTCGTCAGCATTTACTACGAAGGAGATATGCTCACTCCGTTATTGAAGCTACTAGGAAACTTGGAGGAGGCAACGCGTGTGTTTTGCAGTAGTCTAGGCAATCACTGTCGTTAAGCACAGGAATGTAAACGCGACAAATTACCCCCCCCACCACCACCACCACCAACACCACCCTTACACTCTTCCCCTAACGACCCTATCCACTCCTTTCCTAACGTCCCCCAGCCCGGTACCGCTGACAGAAACTCCATCAGCTTTTGAGGGTAAGATTGAACTGGAGCTCGTACAACGGATTATCCTCGGAGTTCTCGTGGTCGGGGACTAGTCTATCGATCGGCGGGTCATAGACATAGCGTTTCCCGCAGACTACGTCGTGAATCAACGGAAGAGTCTTCTCATTGAAGGAGAAGGTCTCCGTCGATCGCCCTCCACTGTTATAAACAATAACGCGAGAAAAGCCGAACTCCGTCAGCATGACCTTGAGCAGAGAATCCGCAGGGACTCGATCGCACGTGTCTATCTACTCCATACAGGAATACCACCTCGCCGTGGGTGCGTAGATTTGAGCCAGTCTGTTGATGCTCGTGAAGTCGACGAAGGATGTCCTTGGAATGGCCAACCTTCTACTCGGAAAGATATAACCAGCTGAAAGATCTGACCAGTCTCTAGTCATATCTCTACAAATCCTTGTTCGGCATATATTTAACCCCTCGAGTACGGAAAAAAAAAAATGTGTTTTATATGCAGTATTCAGCATAATTAGTCTTGGCATTTGTATGTTAGGTACGGGGTAGGGCGGACCTGGGTGATAGGTAGGCTAAGGACACAAACGTGCTAAAGGTGCATGTAAACTGAATATGAATTCACCATGACACGGTGTTGAACTGCATTATTCACCATAATGAAGATAGAGACTGGACACGTTTCCCGCCAACTTGAACAGAAACGAATGCGTTTGTTTGGCCAGTTTCAAAAATTTTGAATTTGATACTTCCAATACAAACTCTTATATAGAAAGGAGGTGTGTCATCCCTATGATTTGTTGCAATCAAAAGAAAGTGTTTGGCGTTTGATGTGTGATGATCAGACTTGGGATGTGCTGATGATGTGCTGCTAGACAGCACGCAATGTAATCATGTAGAGACCGAATAATACAGGTTATATGCAGGTCATTATTCAGCTTACCACCTACGGACTTGTTCTGCGCCTTTTGTTTGAAGCCGGAGTGCTCGGCGTGCCCGGAGACGATGGTGTTCCTGGCGTTGCACGTATGGCCTTGCGTCGCACTCGAATACTCCTACCGCTTTGAACGGGGATAAGCTTTCCATCGGCCCACCTTGTGCCAGATATCCCAGCACGTCATTGCCACTCCACGCACTTTGCGACGCGCTCGCATACAAAGGAAAATAGGGCCTGTAGTGTTGCACTCACTGCAGAAAAATGAAGTTGTCGACGCACGCTGCACTCCTGCGCGCAACACAGAGCACACCTTGCATGTCCTTTGTCGACGTTTTGCCTGAGTATCCGCATTTCGCCACTCATCAACTTGGCGAGCCGTGTGACCTGTCGTTTGGCTTCTCCCAGTCGAAATTGGCTCGTATGAAGCGGTTTCAGGTGGCCGCTGAGTACCGAATGTGTTAGCTTCGTACATGTCCGCCGGCACCAGACTGCAAAGCTGCATATGCAGCTTCTTCAAGTACTTGACGTGGCTCAATGGGCTGGAGGTCTTGTTCTTGTGAAAAGCCTTGTGAACGATGTAACTGTTCACAATGGCCACATCAATTAGCCCGAGCACAAGCGACTTGTAGTATTTTTTGAATCGGAGGGCTCGCTGGAGCGAGTAGCGCTGTAGTCGCAGCTGGTCGTGGACGTCCACGCCTCCCATGAAGGCGTGGTAATCCTTCACGACACGGGGGCACGCCACTTCCACCTGGGTTGCACCATCCTGCCGAACAACGCGGTCCATTTCAAGACTTCCACCAGTGCACAGGAAGTGAACGGGACGTGAGTCCCACCAGCTAATTGCCGCCATACTGGGGACGTGCTTCGACTTAGACACTTTGAAGGATCCGCGTGCAATCTCTGCAGGACGAGTTTTCTTCTTCTCGATCACAGACTTGCTGTAGCCTAGCCGGTTTGTCATGATAGTCCCAACGCAGTAAAAACCCATGACCAGCAACTGTATAGCTAGCGCAACGGATGTATTCAATCGGCCTATTACGACAAGCCGCATGCCTTCTATCTTCGACTCGCGACCAAAAACCTCCAGTAGGTTTAGAATCACTGCTGCCGGCCCAGACTTCATTTCAATGATGTGCGCATCGCTTGAGTGCTCCTTCTTTCCACAGTAGACCTCAAACCTCGTATTCAGTTTAAAATTCTTCAGTCAGTGATCGAAAGCTGCATAATGCACTGTAGTGAAAAGAAACTTGCAAAAAAAAACTTACCGGATGCAGTACGCAGTGACTGCACTACAAAGCATAAAGAGCTTTGTGCCCCACTTGTGGGGCTTGTCTTTTAGGTACACACGCATCTTGTTGAACGATGATCGACTTGGCAGAATAGCCTCATCAAAAGCCAAGTGAGCAGGAGCGACATAGCCTCGTACGAACGTCCGTTGGAGAACTTCTACCACTTTTCTGATTTTCCAGGCTCTGTCGGTATGTGATCTGGGGTCTGCGTTCGAATTGAAGTGCAGATTGCGCGAAATTTCCAGAAAGCGGTCACGCGCTAGCACCGATCCGAAGCAGCCTCGAGAAATCGCTCCTTCATCAGTAGTCTTCCAGTGGTTTGTCAATTTTTCGCGGTTGGGAGCTATAGCTCGAGCGATCAATAGGCCAATAAACCGCCCGAGTTCATGAGGCAATATAGGCTTCATTCCTTCCAGTTCGTGTTCAATATCCTGTCTTGTCTTTTGGGAAGCTTGTCATTGAATCTTCGTTTAGCTCGATACCGTCTGAAGGCGGCATCCACTCGCAATGGCAACTTCTCACGGTGATATTCATTTGAGCAGGCAGCAATATGCTGCCACAGAACTACCGGCATGAAGTAAAAAAATAGCGCAACCGGCGAGTCTCCTCGACGCAACACTTCCGCACTTGGACCTGAGTAACCTTGTCTCAACCCCGGGTAGCTTCTAGTGTCATTAACCGGCTCATATGGGCTCATAAGATATTCGTGGATGTCGGGCTGGACAATATCTTCCCAACCAACCGTACCCATCTCGCGCAACACGGTATCCTTCAGGTTTCCAGCCAACACCTCGTCTTCTCCACCAAATTTGGACAGGAAATCCTTAGCGAAAAACATTTCATCTGCAATCTGCTGTTCTGTTGCTTCAAGATCATCGGACACATCGTCCGGAACACAGAATGCTTCTGGGCCTTCATCCGAGCCGTATTCTCCAATTTCAATTTCATCCTTCTCTGCTTCATCGCCCGATTCCATTGCCCCAAATTGTGACCCGACATCTCCGTCAAGAACTGCATTCAGCACGTCGCTGCTGTCTGCCAGGAGCTCACTCCCAAATGAGATGGTTTGATCACCATCTTCATCGGAATCGTCTGTCATGACACCACATCACATGCAACACAATAGTCAGTATAAATTTCAGTCCAACATGCAGCATTGCATTCAGCATAGCAGACAGCATACAATTCAGTATTACATGCAGCTTATTATACAGCTTACCATTCTCGAATTCGCTTGCAGATGCCGCACTATCGTTTGGAGGTATGACGGTGTCCATGGAAGCCGAATCGTCGAATTCCCACCCCGTATCCACGTCTTGGACATGAGGTGATGTCGCCACCAGAGACCGTGGTGTGCTCGCAACAGGACTTTGGATCAAGGAACGACGGGTACGTCGCTTTCCCTGTGCCCGACGTGGCGGTGTCGTGACAGGTGGCGTCGCGTCTGTTGCCGCTTGTGACTGGTTCGTAGTCACGGGAGAAAATGCCGCTTGAACTGGAGGCGTAACGGTAGGAGCTGCTGCGTCACCATGTTCTGCTGAAGGAGCTGCAGGCGCTATTTGACCGTGGAGAGGAACACCAGCTTCCTTGCGCAGCACTGGTACCAATACCACGATAGGTTAGAAAATATGTATAAACCGCTTTGATTTTAACATACCTAGAGCGTAATACTCCAACACAACCCTCTCACCGCGGACGTAGTCAACTCCTTCCGTCCCCGTTATTTTGCGGCCAGGACGGATGTAGAAGTAGCGATCGTCTAGGCTGCGGCGTGATGGCGGCTTACGCGTCCACCCTTTCTCCTTGAGCTCTTTCCAGACGGACTTGAAGGAGAGGTCTTTCCCGGTCACCTCGCTGTCCAGCACTACCATACTCTCTATACCCCACTTGATCTCTGGCCGCGTAAATTCTCGAATGAGGGAGTTTTTGTGAAAGCGGCAGCTTGCCAGCCACACGTTGGGCCCGTTGGACCACACGTCTCGCGGTGTCTCTAAAACATAATGCAAATCAGTTGCAGTTTCGCAGAACTCGTTGAGAATTTATATTTCAAAATTCTAAAAACCCTGGTCGATGCACACTTCAACAGAGGTACAGAAACTAAACAAGTGCTTGACTTGGTGTTTGTATGCCACTGTGGCGGGGGAAAGGACGCCAATACAAACTTTAAGTCTAAATTTGCTTAAACTGAATATATTCAGTTTAAGTGGATAGGCTATGCTGCATTATGCAGCATCCGTACTCGAGGGGTTAACCAATTTACAGACTAACTCTGTGTACAGTTATTTGCTCCAGAAATTTAATGATATCTTGGACACAAGTAGAATTTAATTATCCACATCATTAAGCCGGCTAAGGTCCTCGTGCATTCCTTGAACGTCCCCGCTGGTTGTGAACCCAAAGTACGGACCTGCACGATCAAAGGCATGCCTCACCGTTTCAGCGGAAATCGCCTGAAGCGCCAACAGCACTTGATCAAACATATATCGTCGGCGCTGTACTGAATTTACTGGCAACCCGTACAACACCGCAGCTTGCGCGCAGTTCATGCGTCTGTGTGTCTTGAGTGGCGACATCACGCCAACGTCGAGCGGCTGCGCAACCCCTGTGCATCCTGGAGGGACAAAATGAACGCTTGTACCGATGTCCCCAAGAAAATCCTGTACACTCTTCATTTTGCGGGTCTTCAGCGTGTCCAGTAGTAGCACAGAATAGCCACACACGTTACGTTGAAAATATGTTTCTATCCATTCTAGCATAACGATTCGACCATGACCTGACAGTGCTGTGCTTGAGCCCTCGAGAAGTTGCGAACACGCGCGCAGAGAACCACTGAGGGCGATTAAGGTACGCTTCAGAAATCTCTAGACGAAAGCGGTATGTGTGCTGAAGAGGAATGCGCGCAGGAGGCTCGGTGGAATGAACTACATGTACAATGGAAACGTTAGTCTTTAATGAAAAGAGTCCTCCGTCAGAGTACGTTGTATTTATTCGTTAACTGTAGATCCGACCGAGGTTGCAACCTGCACCGGCAATTGCACTCACTGCTAGTTGCCGCAACACAGGGGCATGTACAGAGGCAACGAGTTGCCTCTGTATGCCCCAGTTCCGGCTCTGATGAGGAACCCAAGATTGCAAGAGGAAATCTGTTGAATCCAAGACCAACACAATCAAAAATGGACAACAACCCGGACAACAACCCAGCAATTCAGCTCGACCTTGACGATCGCCGCTGGTTGCATAGGCACATCGCTCTTATGCGCCCGCGTGCTCCTCTAAATGGACAACATCCAGAGCTGAACAGATCGAATCTGCTTCGGGTAGCCCCGTTGACACGGATGAACAACGGTGCTATGGAGTTGACACCAACTGGAGCTCACTTCAACATAAAACAACGCCAACTACCCAGGTACGCATTTTTGTGGTGATTTAGGTTCTACACTAACGACTATGCAGGTATACCAACAAGTACGCGAGCAAGTTCGGGTACACTGAGGATACGACCCGAGTAAGGTTCAACGCGTTCGTAGGTCACTGCCGAGCCACAGGATTTCCGGAACGCTTGGAACCTGTCTTCGAGATGGTCATCACTGGCATCCCTCCAAGAAGCCTGCATCAAATGGAACATGGCCTCCGCAACTTCCTGGATCGTGAAGAAGTCCGCTTGCGGTTGCATTCGAGATCGACGTTCATTTAACCGGGGAACACGAACATGTTTACGGGAGAGGCATAAGTTCGTTCGGACGGACGAGCAGAGTGACGGCCTTTTCGACCTTTTCGAGACACTGGAACGAGGACGGAGGCGTTCCGTTGATGCTGTTCGGGAGGGGATATTCGTCGAAGTCGAGCGATCGAAGCCCGCAAAGCTCTGATGCGCATTCAGCATCAAAGAATCTACAACCACAAGCTGGACGAAGTCTTCCGCATTGAACAAGCTCACCGGCAGGCTTTAACTGGAAGTGAGTAACATGAAATCAATACAATACATGTTTGAGTTGCAATTCCCAGACTTGGATCGATCCAGCAATACCGCCATTTCAACATCAACCGCGATGGCGACACAACTGGGTCTCAACAAGGTCATTCTCGTGCCAGCAGTAGTGTCCAGAGGACGCCGTCCACATACACCCGGCGCGTTGGGATGATCTGTGCAATACCGCGCCACAACGTCGTTGACAGAAGTTTATGCGCATGCTGCTAGTAGAGCTCGAGCCAGGATAACCAGATCTAACGTTTCTCGGAGCGATACTTGACGGATATATCGTCTGACGCATGTATTTGTCAAGAATGCTAGTGCATTGCCTTCGATATTTTCCCAGTCTCGTGTGGTGCTCGCAGCCAGAGCCCACTGCGTGATCTGGTCGTGACGCGTCGTCGTTTTGTGTCAATGACCCGGCTATGAAAACTACCTTTCTAGACTAAATCACAATATGACCACTTACAAATTTCAAGACAACAAGACTAAAATTCCTGTCCCGGCTGTGTAAACCAGTTCGCCTATCAGAGACGAGGTCGACTCTGATTGGACCAAAATCGCAGCTGTCCAAAACATTTTGACAGGAAGTACCCTTCAATTTTGACATTAAAAAACTTGCCCATGTCACTCGCTCTCCGCTTCGCCGAAGAAGGCTCGTTCAGGTGCGTTCTCTCCTCCCTTTGTCGCTCTGTAAAGCTTCTACCAACCTTCCTCCTATCTGTAGCTCCCGCGCCTGTGACGTCTCCCTCTCTGAATCTCCTGACGTCGCCCCTAGCAAAGCTTTCTTCCGCTGGAGTCGCACAGTGCGTCAAAAATTGGGATCCAGCGTGAATGAGCCTGTCAAAATCGATACTCTGATCGTTGCCACGCCTGGGGCCGCGCAACAGTTCGTGCAGCAGCTCACTACTACTTGGACTCGTGTGGGGACGCTTGTGACCAGCGACCAGAGCATTGTACGCTGCAGTACCATTTTTGACAAAAAAAATCAATATTTATGACATTTTCGACATGTGTCTGTAGCTGCCCTGCAAGTTATCGGAGGACGCTCCAGCCACTGCAATTATCCTTTCCAAGAAGGGGATCAACGTCTCTGAAGAGGGTAACACTCTGGCATTGATGGTTGGGTCGGAAATCCCAGTTGGAGCTGCCTGGAGCTGGTTGAACAAGTTGACGCAGCATATCAATGCTCAAGACGTCGTGTGTCTGGACTCGCAACTGTCGACCATCTATGCGGATGAATACGCTGAAGTTGGAGCGAGACTAAGACTGTTGGCTTCCTCCAGTGTCTCGGAACAAGTGAAAGCGGAGACTCCTGTGCGGCCTCTTGAAGTCCCTCAGTTTTTGACAGGCATCCCGGCAGCCCTGCTGACTCACGTACGTCTGAGAGCTAGTTTTTTATGCTACTGGTGATGTTAAATACTGATTCTATTGATTCTTTGCAGGGTGAACTGCGTCGACGCTCTGTGCGTGTGTTTGTGAGTCTACGAGACGCATCAACGACTTCTGTCGATGTGATGCGCAGCTTCCTGCCCCTGTCAGCTTCTGTTCTCGAAGCGCTTGAGCGTCCAATGTTCTTCCAACCGAAAGAGACGAAGCACGGAGACAGCTCGCTCAACGTGCTGTACACGTAAGTACGAAATAGAGGTGTATTTCGAGCAATTTCTCGTGTATTTCCGGTACAGATCGATGTTTCAGCCTAAAAACGTCGAGTTCCCCTGCAGTTTGGCATGGCTGAGGTCGACGTTTGCTGGACTCAATGGATACTCAGCAGAAATCGCGTGCATTTTCCACTCGATTCCTCCCGGGCGATGGCATTCCAGAGTACAACGCGCTGCTGGACTCGAATCTCGGGAAACGACGGGAATTCCTTCTCGGAAATCGCCATTCGCTCGAGTTAATGCAACAGACTGGAGTGATTGAACGAGTGGAGGCCACACCAGATAACCCCAATCAATACGTGGTTCATATTGCTGAGAAAACCATTCACCGTCGAAAAAGACTCCCTCCTCGCTCAACCTCCGGTCCGTTGCAACTACCGGAGTCTCAAACGATGCCGTGGCGACAACATTCTGCTTCTGAAGGGATTTTAGAGCGACGAATTACCAGTTCTACTGCAGATTTGCTGGATGTTGAAAGATGCGACGATATTAACGCTGCGAAGAGGGCGAATGCAGCGACGTTGAAGAGTTTAAGTCGAAGTTTCAGCTCCAATACGGTACTAACGACGTCGAAGCCTGTGTTGAAATCGGCAGCAGCGAACCGGTTGGCTCTGTTTGGCTCTGCGAAATGCAGTGCGTTACTGGAAGCAAGTTCCTCCAGTTTTAGCAAACCTCGAGCTTCGTCCGACGTAGCACGGACGACTCAAGCGGAGGAGGTTCGTCCTCGAAGTCACAGTGCAGTTCCACCAGTTCTAACGTCTGGAACAACCGAAACGAAGGTTAAAACGACGGTCTCAAAGAGATCGGTGGTGATGTCTACCCCTCATACAGTGAAAGGCACAGTGGAGCATTTACTAGAGAGTGACGCAGCATTTATGACTCAAATCCGGACGATGAAGGAGCAATTGCAAGAACTGGAGAATCGTAAAACCTATTTAGACGGTGAAATCGGTCACTTACGGCGAAAATTGCGTGGAGTCAATGCTGTGCGTGAGAACGACGTAGCTGTCGCTCACTGTTCCTCCATCATGCAGCATCGGCTATCTAAAGCTGAAGAAGAGTTTATGAAGCTCGTGACACAACAGCAAGAGGTGAAGAAAGATGTGGATCGAGTCCGTCGAGAGCTTTTATCACTTCGTAAAGTACGACAGAAGCTTCAAGAAGACATTGAGGACGTCGGACAGGCCAATCAAGTGTACGAGGAGAAGATCCACACGTCCAAAAGTGTCCGAAATCAGTTGTCAGAGGAACTTAGTGAGCTTGAACGTCAAGCAGAGGTAGAATTGGAGGCTCAAAGACTTAATTTACCGCCTGAAGATGCCGTCGTTGTGGATGTGACGAAGCTTATGGGAGCAGTACAAGAGCGAAACTCTGCTCGTCGTGATGCTACAGTTGGATTTACCGGTTCTTTGGCTATTCTGCAGCCTAATAAGCTGTCAATCCCATCTCTGGGTAGTAAAGAGGCTTCGAAAAGCAGGAACAGCCCAGTACTGGACTATTGCACAGCGTTCCGAGTGTTACAGAACGCGATGGGTTTTATCGATTTAAGCGCGTTTGAAGAGCAATTCACAACTACCGAAGAGCAGCTTTTGTCCAAGTACAAGGCCAATTTAGCTCTGGCGGATGAAGTTGCAGCTCTAGAGAGGGAATTAGCGACGGTGAACACTGAGAAGAAGGTCAACCGGGAAAATGTCCGTGGAATCATGCAAGCGAACGAGAAAGTGGAGAAAGATATGCAAACTCGCATCCAGACAACGTTGGCCAGTATCCGCTGGTACAATGAGCTAAGGGAACAGCGTAATAGAGAGCACGCAAAACTGCGAGGAATCATGTTGCGATGTCTGGACGCACTACAAATCGACCTTGGAGAGTCCGAACCGGAAGCAAAAACCAATGCAAGAAACGGATCACTTTACTGGACGGAGACATCAAGTCCAGTGCTTTTAGAGATGTTACAACGTAAAATGACCCAAGTTGCAGTCACTCTTAAGGTTAAACACAGCTCGAAGATACTGGAAATCCCTCCTGAAGCTCTCCGAATGAATCGGGGCCATGACGGACGAAGGAGTAACATGTTTTCAACGCGTGAAGCTTCGAAGATCGTCTTGGGACCTCGAGAACCGTCCGGGTCGGCTTTAGCTGCCATTTTCGGGACAGTTCAACCACCTTCTATTGAAAGTGCAGTGGCTTTGACTGAAAATGTGGGGATGATGGAAGTGATGCACGGGTTGCATCGTGCAGTGAGTCCTGCGCGCAGAAAAGCAAGTTCTTTATCAGTTTTACCACCAGAACCGGGGGCGACACCGTCCGTAGTGGCTTTATTTACTGCTGAGAGGTCGAAAACTAACGTATTGGCCCCGATTGAAGGGATTTCCAGCAGATCTTCACTTGCTTCGATGGTGGAAGCTGATAGAGAAGAAGATGAAGAAAGTGAAAGTGAAGAAGAATCAGAAGAAGAACCGGTAGAGAATGAAGAGGAGAATGAAGAACTCTAGACTGATTGTGCCGGTACACCTTTCAGTGACGAGCAGATTGTTGCCGTACAAGTCGTTGTCGAGCTGCTCGAGGTGTCTGAAGCCATTTCGCACAGAGGGAATTGGCATATCGTTGACAAGTGAAGAATTGCGAGTAACTAGCCGTTTCCTCCGGTTTAAACGCTGGAAAAATCCGCTCAAAGTGGCCTCTTCGGTCCATTTCATCGTCCATCGCTCGTACAAGATCCCAGTCGCTGGTAGTGAAAAGATCCAAGTGGGAACTGTTAAATTGTTCAATTGTTGGGTCTTGGACGACTTCATGGAGCTGGCGATTGACTGGAGTAGCTCTCATGGTCTTACTACGACGAAATTCTCCTCCTTGTGGAGGAATTGATACACTTGGGAGGGATCCGGACACTGAACGGTGACCAACAGGAAGATTTTCTCGAGGAATACTGGTAATGGGGACTTGTAGCCCCACCAAGTGGAGAGTATCGCTAAGAAGTAAACCTTTCACACGTCGATCCAGTGGAGATCCGCCCATTAGTGAAGGAGAAACGTTCACTTCAATCAACCAGGGTCGCAATTTCATATCCAGTAAGAGATCAAAGCCGAATAGCTCGTAACAAGAGCTTTGGCCTGCGAATTGGTGGAAAAGCGGCGTCAAATGCGCTTCAGCAGCGATAATAGTCTTGCAGATAATGGCTCGGATTTGGCTCATCAGCGTCTCAGGATCATCCAGAAGCTGTTTCGACTGGAGTTGACGAATTAAAGCTGCTAAACTCCACTTGCTACCTGCATCTGCGTCAGAATTCTCCACATACCCTTCGCTCGTTTTGTTAATCGCGTAGTTGGTGAGGTGAGCGAAGCGATTCTTGGGGTTTTTAAGCGAATATGGAGCTGTACAGAAGCGCGCAATGCCTTCTTGGAAGAGATAAATACGAAGCGGATCCAGACTCGTGACAACGACGTACAGCCGCAAGTCGAACTTGTAGTTGTCTAATAGAAGCGGATCTGCTACGTACTGTTGAACGATTCGAGCTTTCGCCTTCCCGTTCTTCCTCTTTCGCGCGTTTTCACACACTTTCCAAGCGTCTCGATGACTTAAAACTCGGATTCCTCGCCCGCACGCAGACGCTGGAGGTTTAGAGATCCAGAGTGGTCCTGGTCCTCCCTTTCGATCCACTGAAGGGAAGATTCCAGCGATAAACACATCGTTACGCTCCAAAGCTCGACGAAAAGCGTCTAGTTGATCAGGAAGGGAAAAACCTTCAGGGAAGAAGTCAAAGCTCGCCCCAAAACGTCGACGATAGTTGGTGAGCATCTTCATAAGTCGATCCTTACGTCCGATGACCCACGGGTCTGGGAAATGGTTAAACACTTGTGGGTGATCACCTCGGAAGCGCTCGAACTGTGTCTTGGGCACGGGTTTCGCCCACGCCATGTGCCACGTCGTCCATTTCTTCTTTGTCCGGAAGAAACCGGCTGCAGAAAAAGCGTTTTTCACACAGTTCCGCTCCCAGGATGTCCTGTATAGTAGTTGAAGTTGTTGTGCGTCAACTGTTGCAATCGTTAATCCACTGTAGTCTCGAACGATTCCGAGAGAGCGAGGGTAGTCGAAAGAAACGGTGGGATTTCTTCCTAGTGGATCAGTACGACTGAAAATGAGTTTAACTACAGAAGAAGGTGGATATTTCTCTCCTGGTCTTAAAACACGACCGTGAGTGTCTGTTTCCTCTTCCATTGCATTGTCATCTCCACTTTCTTCATCCAATTCATCTCCTTCTTCATCTTCCAACTCTTGCAACTGGTTCGAAAAACTGGAAGTTGGTCGTGAAGAGACTGGAGAGGCAACATCTGACGGACAAGTATCAATACGAAGCAAACGACGTCGAAGACTCAACCGTGTCTCCATTGCTACGTTGTAGACGACGCTACATGTGCATCCGTTTCATATATTTCGACTTTGCTGAAAGATCGCAAAGCCGATTTTCGCCATCAAATGAACACTAGAAGTCAAACTCCAGCCAAGTTTGCCACTGCAACTGCAACTTTTGCATCGCAAGAGCGTGGCAACAACCAGGATGAGCACGAACAAGATGCGGAAAGCAAAATACACGTTGCAATTGCAGAGCTGACTGAAAATCTGCACAAGATTTCGTTCGGAGAGCCTCGAGAGTCGACTAAATCTCTCCCCAAGATCACAAGCTCCAAACAACTTAAAGAAGAGCTACCAGCTATTTGCAACGAGGTGTCCCAAGTTCTTGGACCATATAACCTTGAAGCTACGTACCAAAGAGCGCTGGCTTTGGAGCTTAAAGACCGAGGAGTGACTGTACTCTCTGAGGTGGAAATTCCCATCGAGTACAAAGGACAAAAGGTTGGAACTCGACGAGTGGATCTGTATTTAAAACTGGAAAAGGCTGTGATTCTTGAGCTTAAAGCAGTCACGACGGGACTCAAATCGGAGCATACGAAGCAGCTCAAGTTCTACATGACTCACTTCAACGTGAACGAGGGATACCTCATCAACTTCCCTCATCTTACGGGCTTCCCTGAGGAAAATAGCGAGCAGTATGTGGATCACCCGTTGCAAGGACCTCCAGTTAGTGACGTTACCACCCGATCCAGAACAGCTCGAAAGGTTGAAGAAACCCCCAACATCATTCACGTGGAGGTCTTGAAGACGACCAAGAAGACTGTCCAGAAGACACATTCAAGCAAGACCAGCAGCAAAGCTAACAAGGCGTAAGTTTCTTGGAGGAGACGGATGCAACAGAGAAATATACGTACATCTGTCTGAGTTTCATCCGTAGAAACAGACAACAGCAGGGTTGACCATGTAGGTCTCACATGGTTGAGCCACAACTCTGGAAACAGGTGGTCGTATGGTAAACCAGCGAAAGAGGACGACCAGCTCCGTATGATGCATTCCTCTCCCTCGTCCTTGTCCGAGTCGACCACGTTCAAACCTTCTCCTTCTCAATTCCACTTTCAAGTGCGCAAGTTTCCACTCCAAGTCAAACTCTCAACCATGAAGTTCTTCCAGGTCCTCGTCATCGCTGCCCTCGCCGTTGCCGGCGTCTCCGGACAGGCTGCTACCGGTACCGCAGCGACTACGAACGGTGCCACCACCACAGGCACGACAGGAACACCAGGCGCTGCATCTCCAGCAGTGACCCGCTACTGGTACAACTGGAGCCACCACTACCGGCTCAACGGGAGTCACTGGTGCTACTGGTGCTACTGGTGCTACTGGTGCTACGTCCTCCACCAGCGCTACCGCCGCACCTGACACTGGTGCCACCACTGCGGCCTCTGGAACAGGAACCACTGCAGCCGTTGGAACGACAGGAAGTTCCGCAGTGGACACGTCGGTTGGTTCTTCCAGCTCCACCGGAGCTGTTGGATCCAGCGACTCGGCCACATCAACGACGGACTCGTCCCTGGGCTCGTCAACTACGGTGTCTTCATCTTCGGGTGACTCTACCACGACCGCAGCTTCTGCCTCAGCGAGTGCATCTGGATCGAGCGGTGCTTCTCAGCTCACCATGGGTGCTGCCGCCGCTACTGTCATGGCCGCCGCCACTTACTTTTTGTAAGCTGTGGAGCAACCTTGACACCCGAGTAAGTTATGGTAGAGCCTTTCAAGTGTGTTAGCTTAGCTTACCTCTGTGACATAGTGCATAAGAATACATTTCGGTTCTGTTACCACGTCTTGTCTTTTCATGGATACCAACCAGTTCACCTAGGGCACCATAACGTCTATCAGTTCAAAGGCATGTATTTCACGTGCAACGACCTCTTTCATGACATGTTACCCTATCGAAGCTTGATTCAGTGTACTTCGCTTCAAATCATCTCTACGGCTTTTGCATTGACCATTCTTTGCCACAAAATGACACCTTAGCGACGGCGACGGCGGTCAGGAGAGCGACGCTCATCACCAGCTCCCTTGCGAGCATCAGTGAGAAACTGGTCTAGTCCGAACGGGTCATCGTCGCTGTCTTCACTGGAAGAACGGCGGCGGCGCTTACGGTCCCCATCCCTGCTGCGAGAGCGAGAAGAAGATCGTCGAGAACGGGAGTAAGACGGTGAGCGCCGACGGCTGCTACGACCGCGCGAATATGAGGGAGAGCGCGAACGCGGACGCGGTCGACCACGCTCCCGAGAATACGAAGGAGAGCGCGAAGGTGAGCGTTTGCGTCCACGCGGCGCTGAACGATCACGACTACGGAATGGTGAAGGGGAACGGCCACGTGGACGCAGCGGCGATCTGGACGGAGAGCGACCTCGACCTCTTGAACGGGGTGGTGAACGCGAAGGAGAACGACCACGGCCTCTTGAACGCGGCGGGGACTCTGATAGAGAACGACCACGACCTCTTGAACGTGGCGGGGAGTCTGAAGGAGAACGGTTCCGGCCTCGAGAATGCGGTGGAGAGCCCGAAGGAGAACGACCACGGCCTCTTGACCGCGGCGGGGACTCTGAAGGAGAGCGGTTACGCCCTCGAGAGCGAAGTGGAGATCCAGACGGTGAACGACCACGGCTCCGGGATTGTGGAGGTGAACCTGACGGAGAACGCGTCTTTCGTGGAGACTCGAAAGGTTTTCGGCGCTCGACTTCGCGGTCAGCCTCAGGAGCTCGTGTCTTGTGAGCATCATCATCATCTTCATCCTTTACGTTGTCGAACGAGAACTGCACTGGTCCATCGCGACCACCTCCACGCGCCACCGCCTCGGTGCCACGGAACTGCTTATCGGCTTTAAAGCGCTTCTGGTGACCGCCCTTCAGCTCGTCATATTCCTTATCAGCGTCAAAAGCACCGTCATCACCCTTGGGGCGGTACACGCTGGCTTTGCCCCGGTCCACCATCGGCTTTGAGTACACATTGTACTCGTCTTCCTGGCCAAACCCAGAGCTGATGCCTTGCGACTGGTTGAACAACCGCGAGTCGAACATGCCGTCACTGCCGTCAGCCTTGCCACCACCTTGGAGCTGACCAAGTGCAATCTTCTCGGAAATATCACGGTCTTGGTCACGTGCCAGCTTGCCCTTCTTGCCTAATTTTTCCATGCGCATCTCACGTTCACGCTCCTTCTTGCGCTCCCGGCGGATCTGGTCTCGCTCCCGACGTCCTTCGGCGTCGCTGTCGTCGTCGTCATTACTATAACGACGGCGACGGTCGCTTCCAGCACTGGATGAGCGACGACGTCGGCTGCGGTCCTCCTCTTCGTCTTCACTGTCAGCACGGATACCTGCACGCTCCATGCGGGCCTTGGACGCTAATTCTCGCAGCTCGTTCTCCTTCTGCTCCTTCTGTTTCATCGCTAGCTTCTTCTGCACCTGTGCACGCATGTTCACCTCTTCTCTCGCCTTCCTCTCTGCAATAGCCAGAGCTTCCGACAAGCTTGCAAAGTTATCGTTCACAGTCACTTGCTGCAATCCTCGTCCGTCAGCTGCAAGACGTTTGTCCAGTGCAATCGTAAAACCTTTCGAGTTCTTCCAGTTGGAAATGCACGGTGGGATCTTCCACGACTGTTGATCCGCCACTGTAAGTTTCCTGGGAGGTGAGTGCAGCACTGGCACCGGTGGAGAAGGAGGTCCACGCACAGCCTTGGTATGCTGAAACTTGGGCGGTTCCATTGGGTCTTTCGCCACTTCCACCATACGGATAATCCGCTGCTTAGCTACTCCTGAAGTGCCCTGGTCATTGGGCGTGTAGCGAATGTACTTGGCTGTTTCCTTAGCGCTCTTCTGGCGGCCGACATTGGTCGGCAAAGAGCTGGCTACTTTGCCCTGCACAAGAGCTTGTAGTGCGTCTCTCGTGCGATTGGCCGTCTCCACTTCTTCGTCTCTGCTGGGCAGTGCAAGGGCTGCAGCATCTCCGTCCTTCTCCACGATGTCGCTGAACTTTGTGTACACTTTGGTTTTGTCTCGATGTTGCTGGGTCACAATAGCGTCGTACGCTACTTTGCCATCTTCGCCACGTACTTGGAGGGCTAAGGTCCCGCTATTTTTAGCACTAGACCCATTTCCACCTTTTTTACCCATTCCAAGCGGAAATTGGGCAATGTGAAGCTCAGGGTATGCGCCGCCGTCCCCAAAGTCCTCATTTCGACGCGGAACGAACTGCTGCTTCACTCGGAGCGGGTAGCGAGGAATGTCGGCGCTGGAGGGACGTTGCGCAGGCGTAGAGGCAGCTGCTGGGGCAGGAGCGGCGTCCGAGAAGGTCGTATACGAGCGCACAGGCGCTGGGAACAGAGCGTTCATATCGACGCGGGCTTTTAGGACTGGACCAATTTTTAGTGGGCGTGGAATATATTGTTTACGATTGGTGTGGCAAAGTAAATATATTAATACTACGTTTTGGAAAGCACTTTTGTAGTACTACTGCAGAACACTACTACTACCTTGAAACAACATTGTCATCATAATAACGTATTCGGGTGGGTCACGTAGTCGATAACGTGGAAGCTTCTGACAATTGCGCTTAAACCCGGGATGTGTGTGTGTGTGGAACACGGGTGGTAGTGCCTTGCAGAGGCATCATGTGCTGCTCTAATCGATTTTTTATACTTGTACCAAGTTTCAGCCCTGATTCGGCCACTCAAAACACACGGACTCAGGCGGAACACAAGATCCCCAAAAGGTGAAATATCTATAACCAGAGGATACGGAGCTCTTCAACGTTTCAATAGATGCAAAGAAGGATATCTATTACTCTACCATTTACAAGCTATCTTTGTGCTCACCATGACGAGTTTACAAGAAGTAAGTGGCGGCGACCATGACCGTAGCGGTGGCAGCACCCATGGTGAGTTGAGGAGCACCGCTCGATCCAGAAGCACTCGCTGAGGCTGAAGCAGCAGTCGTGGTTGAGTCGCCCGAAGACGAAGACACCGTAGTTGCAGAGCTCGAGGACGAGTCGGTCGTCGAAGTGGTCGAACCGCTGGATCCAACAGCTCCGGTGGAGCTGGAAGATCCAACCGACGTGTCCACTGCGGAACTTCCGGTCGTTCCAACGGCTGCAGTGGTTCCCGTTCCAGAGTCCGCAGTGGTGGCACCAGTGTCAGGTGCGGCGGTAGCGCTGGTGGAGGACGTAGCACCAGTAGCACCAGTAGCACCAGTAGCACCAGTAGCTCCCGTTGAGCCGGTAGTGGTGGCTCCAGTTGTACCAGTAGCAGGGGTCACTGCTGGAGATGCAGCGCCTGGTGTTCCTGTCGCGCCTGTGGTGGTGGCACCGTTCGTAGTCGCTGCGGTACCGTAGCAGCCTGTCCGGGGACGCCGGCAACGGCGAGGGCGGCGATGACAAGGATCTGGAAAACCCTCATGGTTGGTTGGGTTTTTGGTAGATTGAGGTGGAGACTTCGGGACTTGGAGGCTGAGTTGAACGGGGGGGGAGACTACTATAGTTTCCGAGAAAATGACCATACGTCTTGGAACATGTGGAAGCAATAGTGGCTGGTCAATTTCCAGGTGTAACATGGGATAGTTTTCGCAATGCGGTAAGTTGTTCGATGAACTCAGAACGGTGCCCAGTTCTAACGGTTCTAAAACTCAACCTGGGCAAAAGTATTCGATTTTATTGAATGCAGGTTCTCCATAGGAACACATGCATCACGAACATCCGGATTTATCATTATGGCATCCTAATGATTTTCAAAACGTGATAAAACATGTCTACATGTAGATTGGCTCGGAACCCCACAAATCTAGGATTCGTATGGACATCGTCTCAACACAACCGGTTACTGTTCCACAAGGCTAGCATATGGAAGAAGAAAAGGTATCATCCCAATTAGACACCAAACCAGCACCAACTTATGCCTCTCCCTCCGCTTAACTCGCGCAATTGAAATGCCCTCATTCTCATATTCACCGCCAAGACCTCAAGTCCTCAAGTTACCGTATCTCCTCAACTCCAACCAACCATGAAGTTCTTCCAGGTCCTCGTCATCGCTGCCCTCGCCGTTGCTGGCGTCTCCGGACAGGCTGCTACCGGTACCGCAGCGACTACGAACGGTGCCACCACCACAGGCGCGACAGGAACACCAGGCGCTGCATCTCCAGCAGTGACCCCTGCTACTGGTACAACTGGAGCCACCACTACCGGCTCAACGGGAGCTACTGGAGCTACTGGTGCTACGTCCTCCACCAGCGCTACCGCCGCACCTGACACTGGTGCCACCACTGCGGCCTCTGGAACGGGAACCACTGCAGCCGTTGGAATGACAGGAAGTTCCGCAGTGGACACTTCGGTTGGATCTTCCAGTTCGACTGGAGCAATCGGATCTAGCGATTCGACCACTTCTACCACCGACTCGTCATTGAGCTCTACAACTACGGTGTCTTCGTCTTCGGGTGACTCAACCACGACTGCAGCTTCAGCTTCTGCCAGTGCTTCTGGATCAAGCGATGCTTCTCAGCTCACCATGGGAGCAGCTGCCGCTGTGGCCATGACCGTCGCCACTTATTTCTTGTAAGTACCCCGGTAACTCAATTAGTGGATCGCACACCGTACTACATCTTGTGTTGTATTGAAAACGATAGTGTCGGTACATGTAGTGCGAACGGGCTTAAACACGAGTAAAATCGGAGTCAATTCAAGTAATCCTTCAAAAGGATGAATTTCGAGTAATCGAGATCGCTAAAAGCGCATTTGCGAGTAAAACTAAAAAAAGATACATTTAAAGTACATCAACACAGAAGTGTATTGCAGTCACAGAGTTAACCTGGTAGCTTTAGTCTTCAGCTTCTAAAGCCTTCTCACTAGCGCATCCTTGAGAAACCGCTTGTAGCCGCCCCATCGAGAACTAGTAAGCCACTGCTCCTGCAACGTCTGCCCCGTGAGTATAGACTCGATTAAGACACTCGGCTAGCTCCTGGCACTCCATCTTCACTTGAGCACCGTGCGAAAACGTGGTCATCCAGAAGTAAATGCCGTCTTTTATACGACTTTGCCGAGACGATATTGCTCGTATTTAGCACCTGCAGCGAGCGTAAACTCTCTCATGAGATTCCAATGCAAAGGTCGTGCAGGGAATTTCAGCATGTCTCGAATGAGAATGTCAACTGAGAACCGGTGAGTATTGTCGCCTCCTTCTGCTAACGGTCAGGCCGCTTGCGTTGACCACCGCTCAGCTTTCTGACCGGCAAGGATTTTAGAATTCCCTAAACGCTGATGCCACGCTGTAGAGCCGTAGCCGCCACCACGTAGGAGCATTGCCAACCTGTATGAAAGAACTTCGCACAGTCGCAAAAAATGTCTGTCGGATTGCCTGAATCTGCGTGCAATTGTCAGATACAATAACCAGAAATGATAAACATGATGCTCGTACCATTGCCTTGGACACTGATGGCGCCGTAGTGGTCATACCGGATTCCATAACTGGGCCTACGCACCAAAAGGTGACTACCGGTATGGAGAGTCAACGTTGCAGTTACGTTTCATGCCACATGGAGACTACAGAAAACAAAGGCGCTACTGCCAAATGTGGCGAATATCCATGTCGTCATACAGAATGCATTATCAGTTTATTCACCAGCATGCGGATGAGCTCAACTGTGAACGGTAAACTATCACGCTACTGATTCAACAGTTAGGTTATGAACTGCCGATGCCCCAAATTTAGGTTGACCGTAGAACAATGTATCTATTGAATTAGCTTGAGATCGTGGCAAGTTAGTCCAAAGAGTTGTCCACCTATTTAGTTAATCAAAAAATTTCCTTCCTTCTTAACGGTCACGAAGTAGCCTTCGGCATTTTCGGGGTCCAGATCCACCGTGAAGCAAAGAGCGCCATGGATTCCTTGACGAACAACAGCAGCCTTTTCAGTGCCGTGCTTCTCTACCACTTCTAGCGTGAACTACACAGTACCGTCGGGGTCTTCTTGGAACTTCGTGAGTCGGAGGCGATTCGGACAATCTGTGTCACGCAGCGATATATTCTAGCGCACCCTTTGTTCCCGTAGCTGTGCATGCATTTATACATTGAGCCGTCCAGTAGGTTTTCAAAACGTATTCGCTTGGAAACAGGCTGTGGCTGGTCCACTTCGAAAGAAGCCGCGATGTCACTGGCTCCGCTCCCGACGGTATCTTGGCTCGTCAAAACGCAAATGGATGTATCTATGAACGGCTTCCAGCCAACCACTTTAAATAAACCTAACTTACTTCCATTGTCTCCTTTTAACCAACTACTTGAAATTAATCTTTTTCTGTTATATTTTACTTCAAAAACCTCCAAAATATAATTTACTCGAAGTTTCCCTGAAATTTACTCGAAGATAAGCCGCACCCCATGTAGTGTGCTAAAGCTTAAGACTTCAACAACATTTGGCTTTTTTTCGAATTGCTCCTTTCGCTGATCTCGTGGAAACTAATCCAAAAACACGTAAGAGATTCGTTAGTTGATGCAGTTTGGTGCATCTTCCATTTCATTTCTACCAAGAACCTCGGTTTCTTTAGTCCACGTCGAAGCTTCATGCATAAATGGTATCACTACTTTCACATTTTTCACAAGAAAAAACTGATTCCGCTGCTGACCAACAAATGTAATACATGTACTACGTGTAATACTGTTTTGTACACTCATCTTACGGTATGCGTTTGCCCACATTCGTCTACAGTATGCGGTGCTGTGCGAACTGGACAATGCTTGTTCCTGTGAATGGGAAGCATTACAATTTGCAAACAGTAATGCGATAAAGGGGTATCGTGACTCATACTTACACAAGTACACAAAAAGCTCCGAGAGGTGCTTTGAAACGGAAGGTAAAGTAAATTGAGTGTAATTACATCCTCATGAGCTGGCGTGCAAGATTCGCTTGAGCCTGCATGCGAATGGAAGAAGCTCTCGGCTGCGCGCGATGACACGGCTTGCGAAACTTCACGTTTCGATGCCAGTTGCGAGGTGCAGCGACTTCGAGCGCGCGGTGAGACGCAACTCTGCGACTTCCAGTCTACACGTTGGAGGTTTTAGTGGAGCCCACTCTTCCTCGCCAATCAATTGCTGAAATCGTTTTCGTCGACATGAGCATCAGAACGGGCCCCGAAACATGACATCCGGTTCTCAAAGAATCCCTGACACGGCTGAGCTGATGAGCGTGGATACGTCCGTCATCGTAATGAGCGACAAGATCCGGATGAATGGCAGGAGATCCGAAAGTCTAACTCCCCCCTCACTCTATATACATATAATCGACAAAGCTGTCGACCGAGAACATATTCGATGACAGCGATTAGATCAGGGTTACATGTATAACGAAGCGCTGCCGCTGCGTGGCACAGACCGAAGCATCGATTTTTCAGCGACATAGCCAGCGTTTGGTTGAACACATCCCCAGCGGTACATGTGTACTACACTGTAGTGGCTCCATGGCAAAACCTCCCATCCCCTGCCGCCAACACTTTATCATCACTTTCCTCCCAGCTTGTATCACTTATTGAAGGCTTATCATACCCGCAAAACAGGGGTTGACTCGAGTTGAGCGCCTACCGGTATGGCAGTGGCTGACCATCTCTCGTCCTGGGTTCTTCATTGACGAGCGAGCCGAAGGTCTTCGGCAACACCCGCGGTACAATGCAGTGTTGAAGTGAATGTTGCGCTCGAAACGCTGAAGGAGTCACACTCTCGGCCTTCTTCGGCCTTGTTCTTGTGGAGTGGAATTTTAATCCGAGGGTATCACGAATCAGAGTCTCCAGTCTTGCACCGGAACCGTATGTTTGTGCTTCTTACAAAGTCCAAGTGTAGCTTCTTCAGCTTTGACTTTTGCCCATCATCTTGTCGTCTACAGGATCTGTCTCTTGCCAATCAAGTCCAAAAGAGACGGGGCAAAGTCTCCATTGCATGCACCAAGCGCGCCAATCCGGTGTCCACTTGGGCTCCGCGTCACGGGCAGCGCCTCGGTCTATGAACGACTCACTACTGTAGCACCAGCAATAAGGAGCCGGCGCCACAGCCTTCGCCTATCGCAGCAGGACAAACGGCCCAGTCAGCGTCGCGCACACGTTCTTGCATTTGCCCTGATTGGCGCTCCGCCATGACTGGAGCAGGTCCAAGGCCTCTCTCGTCCACGCGGTCACATCGAGAGATTAAAAATTGGTGAGCCTTTTTGCACTGCAGCCATCGCATCGTCCACTTTTCGTTTTGCTCCGGTTTGGCCGCAGCTTTCCCCTTTCAACGCAAGAGTCGAGACCGTCAGGCGTTTAACAGCGACAACATGGCGTTCTTCACCTCTGAGGACCTCAAGATTGCCTTCAACTTCTTCTGTACCGTGTACGGCATCGGTACACTTGGTCTACCGTCCAACTTTGCCCGTTCGGGTGTCACGATCGCCACAATTGCTCTGCTCTTCATGGGTTTCGCCAACATTTGCTCATGTGTAGCCATTTCGCGTGTCATGTTGGCTGCGCCAAAGAATGTCAAAACCTACGGTGATGTCGGTGAGTGGTGCTGCGGTCAGATTGGCCGCTACCTCGTGCTCTTCGTGCAGTTCGGCGTCTGCTGTCTGGTGCCAACGGCGTTCCTGGTGCTCGGCGGCATTTTGCTTGACGGCATCTCCCCGGACGCCTTCGACCAGCAATACTGGAGTATTATCATGGCTGCAATGCTGCTGCCTGTTATCCTGACCCCGACACTCAAGGAAGGTGCTGCTGCTGCCTTCGCTGGCTGCCTCGGTACGCTTCTGGCCGACGCAATCGCTCTTGGCGTGCTGGTGAACGGCATCGGATCGGACCACCCGTCTGTGATCAGCCCTGACTTCGACTTCGGCCAAGTGGCCAGCTCCTTCGGTAACCTGGCGCTCGCTTACTCCGCCGCTGTGCTGGTGCCTGCTCTTCAGCGTGAGCACTCGCAGCCGGAGCGTATGCCTCGCGTTGTGGCTACTACGATGGCGTTTACGGCTTGCCTGTTCCTAATCATCGGTACGGTCTCGTATGCGTACGTGGGCTGCCAGATCCCTGGAAATCTGTTGTTCGCTATCGGCGGAACTGCTCTCGACCTGAATGCAGACCGCGGTGCTGTTGTGCTGGCTTACATGTTCATGCAGCTGCACATCACCATCGCTATGTCCGTGATCCTGAACCCGGTGCTCTACATCGCAGAGCGTGGCATTCTGGGCATGCACAAGCGTCCTCTGCTTCCTCCTGTGGACGAAGAATCCCCGGCCTTTGGAGTGATCAACACGCCGTCGCAGAAGGACGGGGCCTCGGCTGTCGGAGGTCCTTCTGTTACCTCTTTGGCCGACGCAGAGCACGATCTGTCTCCTGATGCTCTGATTGAAGAGTACCACAACAGCGGCCCCATCGTGACGGCCAAGTACATGACGCTCCGTGTTGTCATCGTCGTCATCCTGCTTATTATCGCCATTATTTTCAAGGACCACTTCGTTGACTTCACGGACTTCGTGGGTGCTTGGGCTGTGTCTATGGCCTGCATTATCCTGCCGATCTTCTTCTACCTTAAGGTGTTCTGGAACCGCACTCCTTGGTACGAGAAGATCATTGGCGCTTTCATTATCGTCGTCTGCGCTGCCCTAGGCGCGTACGTGACGTACACAACGGGCAAGAACCTGTTCCTGGACATTGTGAGTGACAAGACGTTCCAGTACTGCCCAGCGGAATACGACATGGTCGTGTACACGAACGAGACTTACTACGGCAACAAGTAGAGAACCCACGGTTACAGCGTATTGCACTGACTACAGTTACAAAGTGCTGTTACGCTATCACGTAGCACCACTGTGTAACTGAGGTGTCAAGCTGGCCCTGGCAATATGCTCTTGTATTCAGCTAATAAACGTATGATCATATTAACTTCCTGTTCCGATGCTGCTTCTTCCGAGGTCTATTGTTGCAACCCATACAGTAAGTAGCAATCGAGTGCACGGCTTCATCAGGTACCTTTCAAATTGAGCCTGCTGCCCGACCGCTAACAAGTGATAACTCCGTTGCACCATTTCGCCATCGTGGATGACTTTGAGGTCCCATGTCAGATAGTTCTCGTCTACACAAGTGGAGCGCCGCTGTAGATGTTGAAGTGCGTGTCAAGGCCACCGCCGTCAATTTCACTAGGCGAAACTCAAGAGTCGCCTACATCTTGTGCGTTCCAAGCACGAGAGAGCTGAACATGTAACTCGGTGTCTGTCTGTCTACCAGAACAATGGCTGTTCTCCCAGTCCCAACGCTTCGTCCTCGAAGTGCCGGTCGCTTTTCACTACCTAGCTGTCGAGTTTCTTGCGACGAGGCATCCTTGTGCCGGTGCATGGCCGCTCATCCCCCTTTTTCGTCGACAGATCCGTCTCTCATCTATCTCAAAGAGACGGGCCACAATTGCGCGCGTCGCACACAACCTCCACCAGCGGCCACGCATTGCTCCTCGTCACGGAGTGGAGACTTCCCTTGGCCTCCACTGCTCCCTCGTCTATGAAGACGTAAGTATCGGGCGCAGCATGGAGGCGGCATCCAGCGCCTCGGCGAATCGCTTGAGCGAAAGCTGCCAGCTCACAAAACCAGTCAGCAACCGCACAGGCACGTTCGGTCTCCGCTGATTGGAAGGTCGAGCCGATCGATGCAAGACCAGTGGTCCCGCCCGCCTCTGTTCGTGTATCGGTACCGAGTGACTTGTCCGTTCCGTTCATTCTTCGATTCTCTCCGTTGACGACAAGCCCCCCTCCTCCTGATTCCCCGGACGGCGGTTTAACATCTTCGGTTCATCATGGCCTTCTTCACGCTCGAAGACTCCAAGATCGCCTTCAGCCTCTTCTGTACCGTGTACGGTATTGGTACGCTCGGTCTCCCAGCCAACTTTGCCCGTTCGGGTGTGCCCATTGCCACCATCGCGCTTCTGTTCATGGGATTCGCCAACATTTGCTCGTGCGTCGCCATCTCCAAAGTGTGTCTCGCTGCCCCCAAGAACCTCAAAACCTATGGTGATGTGGGCGAGTGGGCATGCGGCAAGTTCGGTCGTTACATTGTGCTTATTGCGCAGTTCGGCGTGTGCTGCTTGGTACCGTGCGCGTACCTGGTGCTTGGCGGTATCTTGCTGGAAGGAATTTCGCCTGGTGCTTTCGACCAGCAGTACTGGAGTATCATCATGGCTGCGATGCTCTTGCCTGTGATCGTCACGCCCACCTTGAAGGAAGGCGCGTACGCTGCGTTGGCCGGTTGTCTCGGTACTGTACTGGCGGATGCCATTGCCATTGGAGTGCTTGCTAATGGTATCGGCAATGACCACCCGTCCGTTCCGCACCCGGACATCAGCTTCGGCGAATCCGCCCAGTCCTTCGGTAACCTTGCATTGGCGTACTCCCTGGCCGTCATGGTGCCGGCTCTGCAACGCGAGCACTCGCAACCTGAGCGTATGCCTCGTATTGTAGCTACCACGATGGTCTTCACGACCTGTTGCTTCCTGGTGATTGGCGAGACGTCGTACGCGTATGTCGGCTGCCAGATCCCCGGAAACCTGCTGTTCGCTATCAACGGCACAGCTTTGAACCTGAACGCGAACCGCGGTGCTGTTGTGCTGGCCTACATGTTCATGCAGCTGCACATCACCATCGCTATGTCCGTGATCCTGAATCCGGTGCTCTACATCCTCGAGCGCACCATTCTGGGCATGCACAAGCGTCCTCTACTCCCTCCTGTGGACGAGGAATCCCCTGCTTTCAATGTGATCAACACCCCGCAACGTATCGGTGAGAAGGAAGGCACGAGCACTCCCACGATCGGTCTGAGCGGCAATCCGTCCATCACGTCCATGGCCGACGCTGAACACGACTTGAGCCCCGAAGCTCTTCTCCACGAATACCACAACAGCGGACCCGTAGTGATCATGAAATACGTGGCACTGCGCATCTGCGTTGTGGTGATTCTGCTGATCCTGGCCATTGTGTTCAAGGATCATTTCATGGATTTCTCCGACTTCATCGGCGCTTGGGCTGTGTCTCTCGCGTGTATCATCCTGCCGATCTTCTTCTACCTCAAGGTCTTCTGGAACACCATCTCTTGGTACCAGAAGATCATCGGCACCTTCATCTGTGTCGTCTGCGCCTTCCTCGGCTGCTACGTGACGTACAAGACCGGCCACGACCTGTTCCTTGACATTGTGAGTGACAAGGCGTTCCCCTACTGCCCTGCTGAGTACGACGCGGTCGTGTACACCAACACGACTTACTACGGCAACAACTAGGCGCCCACAGCCGCTTCAACTGGAGAGAGACACGCTGTACAGCACCGTGTCTTCCTCAAGTGGTAAGCTGGCCGTGACCGTCTCGTTGTCGCCACTTGAAAGTTGAAGCTCCTCATAGCTCGTAGGTAAATAAATGGAATGATCTATTGCAAAAACAAACGTGGGTTTTGGTTGTCAATCTCTCGTTGAAGTTTCCGTAAAATACACTTTACACAACGGAGCCGCAAAGCTTCTGGACGATGCTAGTCAGCATTTTGCGTCCGTACGGAATGTAACTAGCCGAGTACCTGTCAAACAACAACAATATCAGCATAAACAAGTCTTTTGCAATGAGTTGAGTGCAATTCTTACCAGACAGCAGCTCCACACTGGATGACGACCAGTAGCAGCACGACCAACCCGAGCTGTGGCGCCTGTATTTAACCAAAAGAGACAATAATTAGGAGCTAAAAAACACCTTCGAAGCAGCGGTAACTTACCGCCAAGGCGACAGTCAGCACCACGGCAATCATTAACAGATAAATTACGGTCGCAATGCGCCGCACAGGCTTGAACATGAGCTTCACCTGCTGCTTCGGACCCACCAGAAAACCAGATCTGTGTCAAAGAAAGAGAAATTAACATTAATAATTTGTCACAGTAGAATACTACATAGAAGTAGTATGCAGCTACCCGCATAGCGAGATGATATTTCCCAGACTGTACGTGACGCCGAACTTGGCACCATTATCAGAACCAGCGATCAACGCGAAGGTCGACTAGAACAATAAATAGCAACAAATTAGCACAAGTCACCTAGAAATAGCAATAAATTTCTCCATTTACCCCAAAGCTCACGAGGTACCCGAGCACGAAGCAGGAGACGAAACCAATCATCCGCTGCTTTTTAGTGAGACTGGGGCATGTGCTAGTGAGCGAATCGACCTCAGACTGCGTCGGGGCCTCCGTCTTGGCCGGCGTCTTCTTGTCACCCGTCACACTCGCCAATTTCTTGCTGGCATCGCTCGCTGCACCCGCCACTTTGTCTCCTGCGCCACTGATGACCAATTTGATCTGCTCCATTATACGCTTGTCTCGAAATGAACAAGATGGGTTATAAAATAAGGGGTACAGAAAATCAAGTGGGGTACAAGATGGGGGTACACTTCAACATTGAAGAGCAATGGGGGGGGTTCACACCGGTAAATTGCTTTTCAGTAACTGGAAAAACTTTCCCGCTCTGTCCCACTCTCTGATCTGGAGATCTTCTCGTTGCATTCGCACCAGTAAGCCTTCAGTAGGCCCCCTTCGAGCTCTCCGACAGGACAAAGAAAGATGGGGGACGCTTTGTCGCCTCAGGAGATCGCCATCGTAAGCTGGTTTGAGTCGCGAAATGATGACTGGCGCGACTACGACTGCGAGTCCAGTGAGGATGACGACGAGAACAGCATCGCCATGCTTTTGGCGTGCACAACAGGCAGCTCCAACAGCCTCCCGGCAGTTTACAGATTAGAAGAAGATGTAAGTTGGTGGATTAAAAACGGCGATGTCCATTTCTGCGTTGCGTGCTTCTGCCTTATTCGCTTCGCGGATTTCTTTTCGTTCACGCTTGGAGAGACCAAACCAGTCGCCTCTGCCCGTCGAGCCGATAAGCCGGTTGTTGTTAAAGCCCACGATGAACTTGTACGCGGCCGGTAGCGTGTTCTTTTTATCGGTCACGGCCTTTTCGGTGCGGTGGGTGGGGCCTCCACAAAGTGCTGTGAAGCCCTTGTATATATCGGAGTTCAGGGCTGCCGCAGACTCTCCTTTGTCGCGAGGCTTCTCGACTTCAGCGCGCCAGGCCTGGATAAGCTTCAGGATTTCCTCGGTAGTCCAGTTCGGGCCACGTGGACGTGGAGACGGCCGCCCCGTACCAACGGTCGAACTAACATGATCCCCAACGGTGCTCTCCGCAGCCTGCACAGGCGCAGCGACGCCTCCGATCGCCTCCGCCATCTTCGACGAACGGGATCTTGGTCTCCCCTCCCTGCCTACTGAAGAATTGAATTTACCGACGTAATTCCGAGTAGCAAATTTCCTACTCGGAAAAAAAGCATCGTCTGTCGCTTTTTCCAGTAAGGTGGTATTGCAAGTACTACCTTTTGGCTGTACTTTTTCCATTTACCGAGTGAAAACTTACCGGTGTGAACCCCCCCAATGGTACACCGATCGACAGAATGCAACGACCACTTTCCCGCAGGTGCAAAGTCTGTTCGGCGCGTGTAGACTGGTTATGTGAGAGCGAATTAATATCGATTTTGGTAAAAGATAGAGAGCAGCTGTATTTTGCACTAAAAATTGCACTAGTGACGGTTTAATGGATTCCCAGGCTGAAATGGCACGCTTTATCGTAGCCAAGCGCTCTCCTTTCGCCGTCGTAGCAGTAGCTGTTGCTCTTGCGTAGCTTTGCGTTGGCTTAGCCCCTCTATAGCTTAAAAGGACACGTCGTTTTTCTTGTATTGTGTAGTGCATGCGGCGTTGTTTGGCTGGCGCGTACACCTCGTCAAGGAGGCCTGTGTGTGGCAACCTCCTTTGCTTCCTGCAATACTGTCGCGGGTGGTGGGGGCTGCGAGGACTCCTCGTCCGCTTCCTCCATTTTATCGAGTGGCTGGTGGAGACCTCCGTTTTATCGAGTGGCTGGTGGAGTTTTATTTTAGCGATTGAACGCTGCATCGGGCAATTTGATTGGTTGATAACAAAATGTGCACACAATTTTATATCACAGGCGCCCTTTTTATATGGACGCTGCATTCTGTCGATCGGTGTACATGTGCATTCGAGATAGTCTACTGTACATGTAGCTACTTTTCAAAGCTACAGGATAGAGAATTGCTTACAGGAAGTAAGTAGCAACGGCCATGACAGTGGCGGTGGCAGCACCCATGGTGAGTTGACAAGCACCGTTCGATCCAGAAGCACTCGCTGAGGCTGAAGCAGCAGTCGTGGTTGAGTCGCCCGAAGACGAAGACACCGTAGTTGCAGAGCTCGAGGACGAGTCGGTCGTCGAAGTGGTCGAACCGCTGGATCCAACTGCTCCAGTCGAACTGGAAGAGCCAACCGACGTGTCCACTGCGGAACTTCCGGTCGTACCCACGGCTGCAGTGGTGCCAGCTCCAGAGGCAGTGGTGGTGGCACCAGTGTCAGGGGCGGCAGTGGCGCTAGTGGAGGAAGTAGCACCAGTAGCTCCTGTTGAGCCCGTGGTAGTTGCACCAGTTGCTCCAGTAGCAGGGGTCACTGCTGGTGTGTTAGCGCCTGCGTTGGCTGTCGTACCAGTTGCACTTGTTGTCCCTGTTGTGGTGGCACCAGTCGTTGTAGCAGCCTGCCCGGAGACACCGGCAACGGCGAGGGCGGCAATGACGAGGACCTGGAAGAACTTCATTGTTTGACTTGGACACTAGGAGGTGAAATTGAGAATGAAGAAACTAAGATCATTCTATCGATCGCTTTTCGATACCAGACTTGGAGTTTACCACGTCCGGATCCTTCGACTTCCATACGATACTTTAATTAGTGGAGTTGCGAGTCAAAGGGAACCATACGAAAGTGTCTATTGAGATAATTTGTGACGATAAAGACGTCCATTCTTGAGGCCATAAGACGTAGTGAGCATATGATTAAGGTTTGTGGGCAGGCAAGTTGATGTTGAAGTGATGAGCTTTTGTTGGAATCAGATTCTGATACTGGTACATTGTACCAAGTTCTCAGCTTTTTGTGCTGACCACTGAAGGCGCACGCTTTGACATCTTCGTGCTCTGCATCCCGTGGCACGGTCGTTCGTCGCTTCATATCTCGGCAACTACAGCGAATCTGGAGTTGCAACTTGCACGATCTACTAGCCACAACGTTTACGCACGTACCGCACTGCTCGCGACGTCTCATCTTGCTCTGTAGCGCTCGCAATCGTCTTCAATCCACTATGGCGCGTGTGCTCAACCCAGACGCGGAAGGTTTTGCCTTCGCAGCACAACAACTACGGCTCGGACAGCTTGTAGCTTTCCCCACAGAAACAGTCTACGGTCTGGGAGCCAATGCACTGAACCCCGAGGCTGTTTTATCCATTTTTGCAGCCAAGGCGAGGCCTCTTACAGATCCACTGATCGTTCATGTTCCAGCTCTGGAGGACGCCGTGAAGCTCGTGGACATGACGCCGACAGGTCAGCAGGCCTTTGAGTGTCTAGGAAAAGCTTTCTGGCCAGGTCCGCTGACGCTTATCGCTAAGGCAATACCGGAACTGCCGTTGACTCTCTCGGCTAATACTGGTTTCGTCGGTCTTCGTTGTCCCAAACACCCAATCGCCCAGGCTTTACTGAAGGAAGCGAAGGTTCCAGTTGCAGCTCCAAGTGCTAACAGATTTGGCCACGTCTCCCCTACGACTGCGAAGCATGTGATGGACGATCTGGGCTCGTGTGAGAACTTGAGTATCGTTGAGGCGACGGAAGAAGGATGTTGCGAAGTGGGGATTGAATCCACAGTAGTGAAAATCGTTCCTGAAGAGCGGAAGCTGATTGTCTTCCGTCGTGGAGGTGTCTCTGAGCTGGCATTGCAACAGGTTCTTAAAGAAAATGCAGAGCTACTTGGAGGAATGTACGAGGTGGTGACGATCCAGAAGGAAGCCAAGATGCAGACCAAGGAGGCACAACAAGCACCAGGACAGATGATCACGCACTACGCACCCGATGTAGACACGTATTTGTATCAGGAGGATGCAGGTGAGAAGATGGATACGACTCATGAGGATGTGAGCCGCTGGGTAGTTATCGATTTCCATGGCAAACTGATCGGATTGAAAGACCGAGTACGAGCGTATCTGGATCTCTCACCTAATGGAGACGTTGCCGAAGCTTCTAAGCGCATTTTTGACTCGTTGCGCTGGTCCGAGAACGTGCAGGGCGTCGAGCGTGTGATCATTACGGGTGTAGCTTCAGAGTCACACGAACAGGCCGCTGCTCTGCATGACCGCATGTACCGTGCAGCGTCAGGCAAGCAACGTGCTCTGCAGCTTTAGAGAAGATAGAGCCCACAACTATTTTACGTTTGAGACATCATTAGAATTCGCATTTGATTCTTCGTTTCCCTGTTATCAAGCTGTAAGCGACCGCTGCTTTAAATTATCCCCAGAGAGGGATCCTTACTCGCTTTTGTTGGCATTTACCATTTTCAGAGTCCTCTTACGTGTCTACGAGTCGAGGTCTTGCACATACACGAGCGCTTGAGGCGCAAGGCCCTGTTCATATCCAAAAAAAATACGTTAGATCCCATTCGACACAAACAACAAATCAAACACGTACCGCTTCGGTAAGGTTGACGTCCAGCAAGTCCGGCCCATAGACCTTTTTCGGATAGCTGGTAGCCAACTCATAGTTCCGGATCGAGATGTCGCGGTCAAAGAACTCGACGTCGATAAAGTCGCGCACGGTTTTCAGAGTGTCGTGAGCGTAAAAAATGTGGTCGAGCCGAGTGCCATTATGTAGTTGAAACCTGATGACCGCCGTTTTGTAGTCCGCGTCTGGCGGTGGTGTGCGGGACTTAGGACCGTCTGCGATCTTCGCTCGCTTGACCTCAATCTCAGCCTTGTAGAGCTCTTCCTGACGCGCCTTCTCCTCTTCTTCACGTTTGGCTTCCTCTTCTGCACGTCGCTCTTCCTCCTCCTTCCGCAATCGTTCCTTTTCCTCTCGCTCTACTTGTTCTCGAATCTCTTGTTCACGTCGACGGTCAGCAGCAAGCGACTCTTCATACTCGAGGTCTTGTTGTTCACGTAGGATCTGCGCCTCCGTCCTTTGTTGACGGATGTGACGCGCCGTAGCCAAGAGCTGATTGTTGCGATCCACCGCCACATTCAGCTTTTCAATAATCTCATTGGCCGGTACATTGGCTATCAGCAAAACAACTCATTGTCAGTATAAAAAATAAAAAAACTACTTGAAGAGCATTTTTTTTTCCACCTGTGATCTTCTCCACCACATTGACACCACGCGAGACGCAGGACAAGAGCGCTAGGAACGGAAATGTAGCGCATCCCAGTGACAAACTCACTCCAAAGCCTTCAGCGTGTTGCACACATCCAGCCCAGGACACGATACAGTCGCTATTATTCAGATATGCACTCATCCGCTCCGTACACATTGCCTTGCTGCAACATCAACATCATCGACCAATCAGATCCGTGCTCTTCAACTGTCAAGTCACAAATAAGATGCTCTTACCGACAAAAAGTGTCTGCGTCATCATGAATGTTCGAGTGTAAGAACACCAAGAGGAACTTGGAGGCTGTACGCGCTGTCGACACGGCGTCCCGGAACGACGTGTGCTCGAAGCGCGGCGTCTCATTCTCCCCGTATCGTCGACGTAAACTGTGGACGAAGTTACGAGCCGCTGCTTGCGGGTCTTCCGGCTCTCCATCACCCAATACGAAGCTTAAAGGGGACATGAGCAGCTCCACAAAACCTTTTTGAGGTCTAGCGGCACGACGAGAAGGTGCAGGACGCGCGCGTTCGGGGGTCTCATCCTCCGGTTGGTTAGTTCCCTGTAAGTTGCGGCGCCGTAGCCCATTGGTGTCTGTATCCGTCGTGCCCACCGCCATAGTCCGCTCACAGTTTAGTGATGAGGTGTCGCGCTTTAGAAATGGGGTCTATTCCGCGGAGTGATCTGATTTGACCAATCATAGTTCAGTACACAAATCACAAAAAATAGTCTGTGACGTATCTGAAGGATGTCGGGGAAGCGGAAGACAGCGGTGTCTCTAGAGACATGGCTGGTGTCTACACGGCGTTTGTTGGCTATGGAACAGCAGGAGGAAGTGCAGACAATGCGGGAGGAGCTAGCGACGCTGGACGATAATGAAAATCCGAATGTATTGACACATTTGACACTAGCGAAATACTCCACGGGACTATTTGGACGCACAGTGCTACAGTTCTCGTTTCCTTCTCTAAGTCTACGTCAGGCAAAGCCGCATCAATTTACAGTTGGAGATTTAGTCCAGATTCGAGTGAAAAATACGTCAACGGGGGATAAATTACCTACTGGAATTGCGTCAAGAGTCGAAGAACGAAGCATTTCCGTCGCGGTTAGTAGTGAACAGGATGACGTCGATGAAGTGGAGCTATTGGGTGCTGCAGCAGGAATCACATTGGATCGGTTGGTGAACAATGCCACTTTTGTCAAGTTGACCAGTGCTCTGGACCAAATGACCAAGTTTGAGTTCGGAGCTGCTCAATCCGTAGTGGACGTCGTTTTCTCCCAGCGAGAGCCGAGCTGGAACACTCCGTTACCCGATTTAACCCCGTTCAATACGGGGTTAAATGATTCTCAAGTGGAAGCGATCCGCTTCGCTTTGGCTTCGAAAGACTTGGCGTTGATTCACGGTCCTCCTGGAACGGGAAAAACCACGACAGTCGTGGAGTTTATTCTGCAGGCGGTGACCAAATTTGACCAAAAGGTACTGGTGTGTGCACCTTCGAACATCGCGGTGGATAACGTACTGGATAAACTCTCGAGTACGTGTTCGACACTGGGGAAGAAACTGAAACTCACGCGTGTAGGACATCCCGCTCGGGTTCTACCTCAGATCCTCAAATACTGTCTCGATGCGAAGATTGAAAGCGCGGAAGGTACGGAGATTGTGAATGATATCCGCAAAGAAATGAGCGCAATGCAGACGAAACTGCAGAAGACGCGCGACAAGAGTGTGCGATTCCAGTTGCGACGGGAGTTGAAACAAAACCGAAAGGAGATTCGAGTACGGGAGCAGAAAGTTGTCGGAGATATCGTACAGCACAGCAACGTGGTATTTGCTACGAACGTAGGAGCAGCATCGAAGCTTCTCAAGGACGTTACGTTTGATCTGGTGATTATTGATGAAGCTGCACAGGCTCTCGAAGCATCCTGTTGGATCCCCATTTTGAAAGCGAAGCGCTGTGTATTGGCTGGTGATCATTTGCAGCTGCCACCTACCATTAAGTCAAAGACGGCAGCTGCTAAAGGTCTGGAAGTGACGCTGTTTGATCGGATCACGAGCTATGAAAACACGCAGAGCATCGTGAAAATGTTGGATACGCAGTACCGAATGCACAAAGATATCAGTGAATGGAGTTCTCAAGCCATGTACAAGGGTGAACTCAAGAGCTTTGAGGGTGTAGCGAAGCGAAAGCTGCACGAACTCCCGCATGTCACGATCTCCAAAGATGACGAACTACTGGATGCAACGTTGTTGCTCCTGGATACGGCTGGGTGTGAGCTAGAAGAAGACGCAAATGAGGAGGTTAAAGGCCCTAGTATTCTCCAGCTATCCAAGTCTAACGAGGGCGAGGCCAGAGTAGTCGCTAGACACGTTCGTGCGTTGTTAGAAGCTGGTTTGAAGGAGGATGAGTTGGCTGTGATCACGCCGTACAACAAGCAGGTCCAGACTCTGAAGGCGCTACTGCTGACGAGTTATCCGAAGCTGGAAATCCGCTCAGTGGATGGCTTTCAGGGCTGTGAGAAGGAGGCAGTTGTCATGAGTCTGGTGCGTTCCAACGCTTCAAGACAAGTGGGTTTCCTAGCTGACGACCGCCGCATGAATGTAGCTATCACCAGAGCTAAACGACATGTTGCGGTTGTGTGTGATACGGATACCATCTCGTCCCACAAGTTCTTGGGTGTGTTAGTGAAGCACTTTGAAACATTTGGAGAGTACCGAAGTGCACAGGAGTATCTGGAAGAGGATACTGTCGAAGGAGCTGTGGATGAGGGACTTATAATGACGTTGAATACTCCAAGCGAGCCAAAACCACCAGCAAAGACGATCACGACGAAGCCAAAGCAACCAGAGAAGCCAAAGAAAGTAGTGAAGGCAGTAATCACTCCTGTTACGAAGGCTGTCGAAAAGAAGAAGACGGAGTCTGCACCTCCCAGCGATGAAATCCCACCCGATCCAGTGGTAACTGCTGAACCTGTTAAAGAAGAAGAAGAAAGCGAAGAGGAGATAGAAGAAAAAGCTGTTGCAACGAAGAGTGTCTTCCAGCTGATGGATTCTGATAGTGAAAGCTCGGATGACAGCGATAAAGAAGAGACCAAACCAAGCGAAGGTGAAGATCTCAAGGCTGCGAATTCGTTGTTGAAGGACCTCCACATGAGCAGAATGGCTCGTCAACCCCCACCAGCGCCGACTCCAAGCAAGAAGAACAAAAAGAAGAACAAGAAGAAAAAGGGCCAAGCCAAGACTGTCAATACTGCACCGGTAGACGAACTGAAAGACGGTGAAGACGAGCTGGAGTTTCTCACTCGACAAGCCAGTAAGAGCTCCAACTGCGCGTTCCAGAGTTCCAGTCGCTGTAAGAAAAGCACTTCGATGCTGGGCAGTGTGTGCAAGTTCTGCAAACTCAAGTTCTGCTACGATCACGCACTGCCCGAGGTGCACGGCTGCGGTGACGCTGTGCGAAAGTTCGAGAGAGCAGCTTTCCAGCAGCAGATGACGCGCTCTACCGATGCTCCGAAGAAAAAACTGACCGGTGACAAACGCAAACTGCTCAAGAAGAAGCTGGAGGAGAAGGTTTCTGCCAAAACAGCGAGTCGGACGACACAAACCAAGTCTAAGAAAAAATAACACCCTGGATAGAGGCAAGCTAGAGTAATCTGCACATTTAGCGAGCCACTAGGGCAACTTAATCAAAGCAGGATCTACATGCTACTGACCAACTTTTCAATGGCAGCGTTCTCATCTCCATTAGTCGCCTTCAATGCAGCCTTCGCTTGATCCTGTTCACAATGACACAAATCAGTACATTATCATTTCGAAGCAACAAGTTGTTGTTCCGTACAGCAGGGAAGCCCATATCCATGAGCCTCGACAGCGCTGCATCATCTCCTGTGTCCGTCTGCTTGGCGTAACTCTCAGTCCAGAAGCGCGCAGTATTGAGGAACTGCTCGTGGTCGTGGAGATACATCTTGGCCACTTCTGCATCTTGAGGATCCGTGGGCTCTGCAGCTGAAAGAAGCGCTTGAATAGACAGCAACGCCGTCTTAATAGTAAGAGCAGGCGACCACGCGTCCTTGAGGATGTCTAGACAGATGGCTCCAGTCTGCGAAGAGATGTTCGGGTGCCAGATCTTGGTCAAGAAGCGCATCTGCGGCGGCTCGAACGGATATCTGTACCATTCCATAACGAGTTAGTCTCTAAAACCTAGTATTTAGATAATAATTAAGTAGTAATTACTTGGGAGGGATGACAATTTCCAGCTCAAAGTGGCCGCCCTCATAAGGTGTAGCTTCGGGCCCCTGAATGCTTCCACGGAGGTTCGAGAGAGACCCAGCAGTGACCGGCTCAGCCGTGACGCCCGACAGGTGCGAGTCTTTCTGACACTCTTCCAGCTCCTTACGCACGCGACCTCCTGTGTGGATTAACAGCTTCAATTAGTCTCCATGAGCGGCATTTAACTCCTCTTTCCTGCACAAACCTGGAGCCATTTTCAACGTTGACGCTAGAAAAATGATGTTCAAGAGAACTTTGGTGTGAAGTTGATGTACAAACCTTTTTCTAGCAACGACAACTCTATATTGACAACTAACCTCCATTTATTAATAATCATGGACTCGAAGAAACGAGGACGAGGTGTAGGACCGCGACTGAATGATCTGCAGCGTTTGGAGATTATCCAGAGATACAAGACAGCACAACCTCCAGTTTCTTTACGACAATTGGCACGTGACTTTGGTGTGGATGAGAAGTCCATTCGAAGAGTGATTAAAGCTGCTCCCGATATCGAATCTCGAGCCACTTCGAGTGCGGTATTAAATTTGAGGGGTAATGTCCATAGGAAGCCTGCTCCTCGCTTCCCAGAGCTGGAGAAAGCTTTAGCTGGGTGGATTGATGCTCGAGAACGAGCTAAAGCTGATATTTCCCCTTCTGTAGTTATTGATAAGGCCAAATTGATAGCGAGATCGATGGGAATTAGCCCCGAAGAGTTTAAAGCGAGCTGGGGCTGGTACGACAAATTCAGCAGACGATATGGCGTCCGCACAGCCTTTTTAGGCAGTAAAGAGAGGGAAGAAGGCACTAGGGACTGTAAAAGTCTTCAAGATCTGCATCAGTTGATGACTCACTACGATCCGGAATGGGTCTTTACAGTCGAAGAAACGTCGGTATTTTACGATGCTTTGCCATTTAATACAGACGTTGAAAGCAGGAACAGAGTGACGGTGGTGCTAAGTTGCAATTCAAGTGGGAGAATGACATTACCAGTTACAGTGGTTGGCAAGGAAAAGTTGCAGAATACTTCACCGGTGCCGTATTTCAAGCAGGAGAGAGCGTGGCTGGATCGACCAACGTTCGGGAGATGGTATAGCTCTGTTTTTCTGCCTTTTGTGCGTGAACGTACGAGTAAGCCTGTGCTGTTGGTTGTGGATGGAGAACAACCAGGACATCAAGGAGATTTCGAAGAAGACGGTGCTCGATTGGTTTTCCTTCCTCCATCACTTTCTAAAGCGCAGAATTCGTCTGGATCAGGTGAAATTACGAATCCGAAGGCGTGGTGGAGTAGACCGATGGATATGGGTGTGATTGCAGCTCTGAAGGCGAAGTACAAGCTCCTGTTGGTACAGAATGTGTTGTCGTACCATACCGCTCCTGATGAAGTGAAGGAAGCACTCAAAGCAGCCGAAGATAACATTCAAAACGGCGGACTGCACTTTGGATATTCACCGACAGTCCTGGATGCTGCAAGGTTGCTGGAGCAAGCCTGGAGTCAGGTCCCTGATGATTTATTGACGAATTGCTTTGCCCGCGCTAACTTGATTCCACCGTCGAAGTTGTTGGCACCTACTGCGCTTCCGACAGGTATGAATGCTTTAGAGGAGCAATCCCAAGCGTCGATGCGCTACAACGATGCCGTCGCAGTCAAAATTGAAGAAATGCTACGTTCAAGTACGCTTCCTGCTCATTTCTGGGGTGTGAGTAAACTTCCACCAGCTGATCTAAGAAATCGCATTCGTGCGTTCATGTACCTGGACGACGAAAACTCGTTCGAGCTGCAAAGACGACTACAAGACGAGATCAAAGAAGCTCTAAGTGACCAGAATTTGCTTCCGGCAATGGACCCACTCGTGCTAGCTTCAACAGTTAGTTACCAAGATGAGCCTGAGCCAGAAAACGACTTGGAATCTCAAGTTCGTGGAATCCTTCTTGGAATAACGGACATAGCCTCTCGTCTACGACTATTACCTGCCGGTGCAGATACAGCAACATTGACATCACTTCAACTTGAAGGGTGCATCGCAGCAGCCGACCAGATTCGGCATTGCATCCAAGCTTTCGACAACAAACTCCATGACAAAAGAAAAACTGTTGAGCAGGTGTGGAAGCCAGCAGACCAAGTGCAGGACGATCATACCACTTCAGAGTAATGAACCACTATCAAAACTCCAGACAGATCAAACAACTCAATTCATCTTCTTGCTGTTTCCAGATGCGACAACGTTTTCCTGGTTCTTCGCTTTCTTCTTCAACAACGCAGGGATGAGCATACCCAGAGCGAGCAGAATGAGGAACCCCATCGTCCGTGGATCCAACAGATCGCTCGTACTCCGAAGTGACGACAGCATAGCACCGGCGTGGACCGTGATGAGGTTGTAAGGCAGCAACCCGAGCGCCACCGACGGTGCGAACAGCTTCAATGGCACTTGGAGCCACGGACTCGCCAGATTCAGAAACCAGTTGGGCGTGAATGGGAAAACCCGCAGGAAAAGCAGCAGGAAAGGCAGTTGACCTTGTGCTTTTGCATCTTCGATTTTCTGTCTTAAGGCGTGCAGCTTCCCTGGTAGAAGACGTTCACTGAAGCTCAGTACAATTTCTTCGGACGCCAAATTCTTGGACAAGAGGAAGCAGCAGGAAGCACCACAAGCTGTCAAAGTGCAAACCAATGGGAAAGCCAATGACAAGGGGAGAATTGCACCAGCGAACACATTGAGTAATGCTGAACCGGGGATAGCGAATGTCTAGCAGCAATTGTAAGTTAGTTTCACGTTAATTCAGTACATTTGTGATACAAGTTTCTACCTGTTTGAGCACGTAAACGCACGTGAAGCACGCCAAAGCTAGAGGAAACTGCACTGCAAATATATGCAGAAAGGTCTCGTGTGAGCGCTGAAGTTCCTCGAGCGAGGAGAAGCTGCGTATAGACAGAGAGTCCAGTTTCGACGTTGCGAGGCCCAGAGCGGCGTCATGTTCACGAACTCGACGCACTAAGAGCACACAGAGGCTGAACACAACGCTCACAGCGCAGCAGAAGATACAAATGAGCTTGGCAGCGAGCAACAGCAGCGCGCGGCCACTTCCTACACGTACAGGTTCGCTCATGTTGTTGAACGGAGGAACAATGCATCGTTCACATAATTAGGGCGATAGTACCTTGTCTACGAACGTCGTATAATACGACATTGTCATTTTTTGCTATGTCGTAACTTACGACATTGAGTGGCGATCATTAGGAAATGGCTCGGAAATATTTTTCAAAACTTTAACCCCCCCGCTCTCAACCGTTGTATATGACTACATTAGTGGTACACACCAGAATTGGCTTATTCTTAACATGTTGTATAATACAACATGTTAAAAACCGTGAAATGCACGCGGGTAGGTGAATATTGTAACAAGAAAAGCCAGAAAAGTGCTAAGGCCAAGACACAGATAGATTCACTGATTTGTGATAAGACTCCGGGTCTTGGTGGCCGCGCGGCCACCAAGATGCTGAGGACAGGGGGCAGGAAGAAGAGAAGGAGGAGCCGCAGGAGGGAGATGAAGAAGAGAAAGAGGACGAGCAGGAGGGAGAAGAAGAAGCGAAAAAAGACGAGCAGGAGGAAGCGGAAGAGGAGGAGGTGGGCGAGGAGGAGTCGTAAGAAGCGTTAGGACGATGGTAGCGAACAAGACAAGTAGGAACACTGATGATTACAATCGCAAAGAAAAGATTGCTTGCAACATGATGTTCAATCCCTCTGGAACTGAAGCGTGGCATAGCTAGGCAAAAATGTTTGCTCTGTGTCAACTTCAAATAAAAAGGCCCAAACCAGTCGCAGTATATACAACATACGCCCACCTGCGAGACTGGAGAAGGTGTATATGACAACTTCGCTGGTACATAGCGCTGCGCACGATGTGCAAGCAATCTTGACCGATCAGGTTTCCTTCCCGCAGTACAGACTTTACACTCGTACTTATCACAGGCAATACAAAAATCAAGATTAGACTGTCCTTAACATGTAGTATTATACAACATGTTAAAGACTTGCCGGGGGGTCAAAATAGGCTTGAGAGCGGGGGGGTTAATCAGGTCAAAGACAAAATATAATCTCCTAGAGGTCATTTGGTCCGAAACAAAAGCAGGACAGGGGTGGGGGATCAGCATGGCGTGGGTGGATACGAAAGAGCCACTCATTCGACTTTTTGCTCGATGGCGCGCATACGGAGGAGCCGTCGCGAGAAACCCGCCGTACCAGAAGCCGCCGCTGCACATGACACTGACTTTGACCACTTGAGGCGGCAGCTTCGGGCGGCGGGGTGTAAGTCCAAGTGCCCGAGTGGGCTTCAAACGGAGTGGAGCTATTCAAGTCCAGACGATGCCCACGTTTTCATGGGGGAAAACGCAGTTGTGAATTATGCGTTCGCTGCTGGCTTGCTGGAAGAAGAGGAAGAGGGCCGAACAGAGGAAGGTAGTGGGCATAACCGACATGATGTCACACGTGATGACGCAGAGCAACTACAAGAGCGAAACGACGCCGTTAGACCTTCCCAGATCGATACCAGCGTCCAGCTCTCTCAGAATACCATAAATCAAGTGCTTGGGCCCCCGAGTGATGACGAAGTGGAGCTATCGCAAACAGCAGTGGCTGACGACGGCAATGACAAACTTTGGAAGCTACGCCCTGTAGTAGACAAGATCCAAGAGCGTTTTCTCATGAGGTGGACTCTTCCTGCTACATTATCGTTTGATGAGGGTGTACTACCGGCCACATCCAAACGAAATACGACGCGTATGTTCATGGCCGATAGACCTCACCGCTACGGGTCCAAACTCTTTATGGTGTGTGATGCAACGAGTGCCTACTGCCACAGGTACATTTTTTTTACAAAATGTCTATGTCGTAATTTGCTGCTTTGACTGTGTCTGACAACTTTGAATGTCGTAACTGTATAGATTCGAAGTTTATGTTGGCAAGCGCGCATCTGCTGATGGAGTTGACACCTCAGGTGACTATAAGACTGGCGCCGCTGCTGTGATAAGAAACTTGAAGGTTGTGCTCGGTCAATCTCGCCACACGTGGCGCTGCGTCGTGATTGATTGATACTATTCTTCCGTGCTCTTGGCTATTGAGCTGCTGAGTTTGAAAGTATATGTGGTTGGCACGGTTATGACTAACCGACTTGGGTTCAACAAGGAGCTCAAAGCTACGAACAAGACGCGACCAGCCAGTATACCCCACGGTGCATTCTCATTCTCGCGCTCTATCGCTATTCCGACACTGCTTTCGTGTGTTTGGTGGGACCGGAAACCTGTATACTACCTCTGCACGGGATCTGTTATGGAGTCATCAATTGAGCGAAAGCTCAAGCGGATCGGCCCCGTTCGAGTGCAGTGCCCCTCAGCTGTAAACGATTACCAGAACTGGATGAGCGGAGTTGACGTCCACGATCAACTCCGGCTCCAGTCCTATTCCTTGCAACTTTCGACCAGGTTTACCAAGTATTACAAAGGTCTATTTTTAGGCCTCCTGGACATGGTCATGGTAAACGCGTATCTTACGCACAAAGCGGGAGCCAAGATCAAGGGACCGGTCGCAATGAAGCGTTCGGAATTGTTTTGTGTTCTGCAAAACCAACTTCTCCAACTCAAAGCCGAAGACTTTGCTAGTGTTGAGGCGACTCCCCCGTTAGCGAGCCAGAAGCGCCAGCGCACCCCAGTCCGCCTCACGCACGCGCTGCAGCAGTCTGAGAACTGGGTCACTGTATCCGGGGTCCAGAAACGCCGGCAGAGGTCTTGCAAGGACTGCGCACTCTTGAGGACCGAAAAGAAGAAGTCGTTTGCAACAACGTTCTTCTGCGAACGCTGCTCAATCGATAATGCCAAGTGTTGGTTGTGCAATCGGATCAGGAGAGACTCCACGGGCGTTGCGAAGACATGTTTCGACATCTGGCATGATGACTTCGATGCCGGCCAAGCCATCCCTGCGAACCTGGGGAAGCGGATCGTCCTTCGTCGACCCGGTCAGAAAGCTGGCCCAAGAAAGAAGACACGGCGGGAACTTCGTCTTGGACACGGTGGCGGTAGTGACAATGAAAACGGCGGTGACGGCGAGGATGGTTGCGATGACGAGTGATCCTGTCCAGAGAGTCAGTTGATTAGTGTTTCGTTTCAAATACACAGTTTCTTGAATGCACGTACCGTCTTCCTTGCGTTTCTTGAAATGCGTGGGCTCTCTGGGCTCTCTGTGCTGCAAATCAAACTGCTTTTGCAGTCACTGACGACATTGAGTCGATGCTGGATTCACGCTATGTCGTCGGAGTTACGACATTGAAAGAAAAACCTGGCAAGAATTAATACACCTAACCGCACAGCAAAAAGTGCATTCATACAAATAGTAAGTAAGATTGCTATGGTGTATCTTATGACATTCCCATACGCGTTCGTAGACAAGGTGTTAACTGTACCTTCATCATAGAATGCAGCAGTCACTCGAATCTTCAGGCTCATTTTCTGCTGCATCACGCATTTCCTCCATATGCGAGACAACCTCCTTCATCGACAATCGATCTTCGAGCTTAGGCTTGCACATCCCCTCGATAAGCTTTCGGTGGCTTTCGCAATAGATCAGCTCCAAAACACTACTCGACAGTGGATCAAATCCTTCATCACCAACGTGTTTGGGTCCATTTGGTCTCCTATCTTTCTCAATCGACGCAAGTGAAGGCACCAGAACATCCAGCACACAGAGCCCAAACGAGTAGATGTCATCTTGGAAGCTCGGACGGCGAAGCGACTTGTTCTGCCAGCAGTTTGGAGCTCTCCAACCAAGTTCATGGAAATTCTCCTCCTGCACGGCTTGATTCTGCAGAGCCAGAATTCCATTTCCAAAGTCTGCAAGTTTCACGTGGCCATCGGCAGTAACCAGGATGTTATCACTCTTAAGATTGCCGTGAACCATTTTATGAGTCTCGTGCAAATACTTCAAGACCTGCGCTGCCTCAAGGAACAAGCTCCAGAGTGCGTGTCGCTGGTTGTGATACGGCTGCTTCCGGTTCTTACGCTTCTCTCTGCGCCTGTCAGCATTAAGCTCACGTAGGCGCGTGAGATACGACACAAGTGGTCCATTTGAAGCATCTTCGAGCATGAGGAGCGCTGGTCGACTACAGTGTGACGCACCGTACAACTTCAGGATGTTCGGGTGGTCCAAGTTGAACCAAGTTTCCACTTCTTGTCGGAAGAGCTCAATGGCATCTGCATGAATGAGAAGCCGCTTCACCACCACATCGTATTTAGTAGGTTCCTGTTCTCCACCTTCGTCATTCTTCTCCGGTTTCTTCCCATCAGGAGGTTTTCTATCGATCCAGACACCACGGTGGGCTGTCCCCACAGATCCTGTCATGACTTTCTCCCGTGAATAGTTCACCGCGTACGGGGGAATGTACCAGTCCGGAATCTTGGCCACCCGCTCATTGGACGACCTCACCACCGAAAAGAACACTTTCTTCATGCTTGCCACGTGCTTCACGGAATTTCCAGGCTTGAAAAAGTCAATTTCAAACTTCAACAGCGTCAAAGCCTCCATTGGTTCATGAGGCATCATTGACCTGGTGAAAGGAAGAGCGTTTTTAGCTGCTTTTGCACTCAGTTCATTCTCCTCCGTCTCTCTGTCCAGTTGCAACTGTTTCTCCCATGAAAACTCTTGATTGTCACTGTCTTGAAGACCTTCAAGCTTCACTATTTCGTCCAGTTTTAGGCCAATTCCATGGAGATCCAGGTACATTCTCCTCATACAGGCCAAGTGGAACACAATTTTGTCCGTTTTATCAAAAGTCGTCACAAAGTCGGCCATTTGCTTCACCACATCTTGGAAAATTTCCACAGCTAATGATGCTGTTGTACCCATTTGCCGTTCGGACTTGGCCTTATTTTTGCCGAATAAGGATCTCTTGGTGTCATTTGGACGTTTCTTATTGGCTGATAAGCTGTGTCGACGGAAGATTCCTGGCTTTTTGTAGCTGCTATGAACTTGAAGGTCCTTCCCAACGCTCAAGGCATAGCGATGGACTCCAGCGTACATGAGCTGGTGGGGGCGTGGGGAGAGGCGGGGGCTGAACAGTGACGTTAGGGCGTCGTCCATTGAAGAAGAGAGATGCATATCTATCGAGGTAAAAGCTGGAAGAAGTGGAAGTGGAGGGACTTCGCACTGAATTGAAGAACTGTAGCCATGATGATATAGAATATATCTACCCCATACAAAGATCAAGATAAACGCTGCCATAACTCATGAGTACACAGTTTAGAGAAATCTTCTCACTCAAAGGCATGCCACTCACTCATTCACTGCGATTCCTCTTGTGGCCGACGCTTCCGTTTTCTGGCTCACATTGTCTTTCCTGTTCATTGTGGAATCCGTAGCTCAATCCAAACACTTTAAAAGAAATAGTCGTCGGTAAATCCGGTATCAACGCAGCTAAGAAGTCTCCAAAGCGGTTGTCATCCATTGGGAGGCGAAACTCGTTCATGTTTGTGATCGGAACCACAAAGCACACCTCCACTGCGTATACCCAATTGTTGAAATTCGAAACGAGTCTCGTTAAGAAATCTTCGAAGAAGCGGACCTTAAACGGATGTGTCGTTGAGCTCGTCACTTGAACAAAACGAATCAGTATCTTCTGAGTGAAACCCGCCTTCTTGGCCGTAGTATCCGCTTCACTAATGTTCAGATCAAATACCTTCATGAATACGGTGTCGTATTTGCCATATTCCCACGGGTCAGGGATCAGCCATTGTTCAGAGCGATTTAAGGGTATAACATCATCGGGATCGAAGCGCTCGGCAGAGTGAAAGTGAGAGGGCGAGACCCAGTTTGCCTTCCACACCACACTCTTACGCTGTTCACACTCATAAAACTGACAGTGAACACCTCCGTGAAGAAGGCAGGCAAAGAACCACATCTCACAAAGATAACATTCCGTCAAGGGATCTTGAGCAAGATCTTTTGCGAGATCGACGAGCTGCTGACGGTTAAGCAGGAAAGCAAACTCTCTCACCACGAGCGCACTCATGTAACAGGGGCTATTAGTGTACCAGTACAGTATTGGGTTCACCACGTTGCTTACCTCCGAAAATGAAGAACGTAACGAATCCAAAGCTTCTGCAGAGCTTCTATTAAATACCAGGCGCGCACTTCCTCCAGCAAGAAAGAACTTCGTATCCAGCAGATCATATCGTTCTTCAAGTTTCACATTACCACGTGAAGTAGTGATCTTCGGTCGTAAATATTCAAAGAATTCATCGTACGCTAGCGCTTTCTTGTAGTCGTCTCGTGTCCAAGAAGTCAGGGTAAAGAGTTGTTCGCCATCCATTTCATCTGGAACATCCTCCGACATTGTTGTAGGTGAAATTGCTAAGCTCTCCAGTGAACTTTGAATGTTCGTCTTGACTTTGTGTGAATCAGGTTGATAATCTTTTCCTATTGACATCAAAGTGGTTACAACCACAACACGATGGTATTCTTCATTTTCACTTCGCCATATCCTGCAAGCATCTAAGACAAAAAACTCGTCCCAATCCTTAGTATAACCATCGATGAATACCACGGCGTTCTCACGCAGTGAACGCAACAGGGCATGGATCTGAGAGGGAGTAGCGACACACGTTCGCTTCTTGGAATCCCCACGAAACAGAATACACGACAACGCCTGGCAGTGAAACGAGGAATAATGAATCCATAGGATATCCCAGTCTCGACCACGCTTTAGAGAGCAGGCGAAGGCGAACGCTGCACAAGATTTCCCAGTTCCAGGTGGTCCCACAATCCACTGCATCGCATAACTCCTCACAATATTGTTATTGAGTGCCGTCCATTCGTCTTTAAGCTCTGAACGAAGATACAGACGCAGCCCACTTTCACCACCAAATAGACCACTGTCTTCAATGTATTCTTTTGGAATGTGAATGAAAGGATGATCAGACGCCTGGAAATTCAAAACAGGACACGACATGCCACTCAACTTCCACTTCGGTTGCAGAAATTGCTCCGTTCTTGTCGTATCTGGTCCCGGAATCAGTACCAGCACGTTGTTGCTTGGATCATCTCCAAACAAGTCGCCAATTCTGTCTGCTGTGTTCATTTCCAGTTTTTCAAGCGTTTTTACTTGATCAGGAACACCCCCATTGCGCATTGAAAGTACAACATCGTCGTCACTGGACGAAAGCCACGCGCCGCCTTCCGTCTTCACACGGAAGAGTTGAAGACTATCCGCGTTGACATTCTTCAAGTTGTTCGGCGTCTGCTCCGTGATTGCCCGCTTCAACGTTGAAACAGACGCTTTCTCGTCGACTTCCACCTCGAATACACCGCCTGCGTTGCCAATGATCGCACAGAAGAGCTTCATTATTAATTCAGCCGGCATGGACAAATGTTTATCAGAAAGGGTCACATATTTTGGGGGGGCGAAAGGTATTGACCATCCAAGCTCACAAACAATGATAGTTTATGATCAAGATGCCTGCGCACCGAGAGGTGATTTTAAGTCAGACCAGACACAGGGCTCTCCAAATACCGTAAAATGGAGTGGGACAAGTGCATTGAGTGCGACATCAAGCGATTTGTAGGGGTGACACCTCCTCCAATATAAAAATTAAAAAAATCCTGAAAGATAGAATTAAGAAAAAACTTGTGCATTTTGAAAAACCTATTATGCGCTAACGATAGTATTCTCAACAGCTTCCAGTTGAAAAGTGCTGAAGACATCCTGTTCGTTACTTTTGTTCGCATTTGTTAGGTGCTTTAGCCTTTGCGGTTGCTAACGTTTTTTTCTGAGCTTTCCAGCGATACACAGTTGACCTATGTACTTTGAAGTCTTTAGCAACGGCAACAGCTGATTGGGCTTCAGCCGCGCAAGCTCCCTACAGTCACCACGTTTCAGTTAGATACATAAGTAAAAGCATAGCGTTCCTAATAACTTACATGGAACTTCTTTCTGTTGCTGTTTTTTGGTTTCCGCATTGCGGAAAATTGCGCTCTGCCAGGATGGAAGTCGTGGCTGGCAATAGCCCGCACCAGCAATATAACCTCATAAGGTTTTTTTATGTTTTGCTGTTTGCAGACCAATAAAATCTGTCTCACTCCATCCGCATTTTACGGTAAGTAGGGATTAGGGATTGACGGGGCTGGAGCGTCTCAATCCCTTATTGATGAACGTACCCTTAATTGACAATATTATTGTCAACTTCAACTTATAAGATCCGGTAAGAGTCGAGGAGTAAAGCAGTCCTCGAAACCTCTCCTGGTGGGCGTTATACCGTGCCGGGGACCACAGCCACTCTCATGCTGGCATTTCCGATTTTGCGAACCAAGTCCAACACTCTTCTACTCAACTTGTTCACCCTCGTCATCCATGGCTACCTTAGACCCTGGTCTCTCGAACAAGGAGATCTGTTCGTTGATGTATCGAGACCAAACAAGCGGAGGAAGAACCTGCAACGGATGCAACACCTTCATCTTTCAGGACCGAAGTCGCGGCTATCATAACCTCATCTCGCATCTGCGGCGCCACCCAGACTATGAGCGAGTGCTGGAGCGTTGCGTTCGACAACGAATCCCCGTCACTATGGACATGTTTGTCGATAAGGACTCCCGTACTACGCATGGTTGGATGAAACTTGTGGTGCTTAAGGATCTTCCATTTTCGTCAGTCGATGACGACGTGTTTCGAGAAGCGGTTAAGTACAACAAGACCAACTCGAAAACACTTCTCGCGCGAATGAAAAGCTGCGTGGAATTAATGGAACCTGCTATTATAGAAGAGCTCAAAAGTCAGCAATACGTGCTGATATTTGACGGTTTGACGGACTCTGCCCAGCATTCACTGGCCGTATTTGTGGCTACTAAGACGATGACTCGTTTCTTGGCTCTTTCTACTTTCGTGGACGAAACATCAATGTCAGCTGACGAGCACATTCAGTTCTTGGATATGATTCTGGACCACTACAAATTAGACCTGAGCAATCTAGTGGCGGTTGTGTGTGACAACATGAACACTAACTGTGCTATCTCGAAGCGGACGGGAGTTCCCATGATTGGTTGTGCCTCACACAGATTTAACCTTGCTGTGCAAGATCACATTAAAGCTTCCATGCCTTTAATAAAAAAAATCGCGACGCTTCAGCGCAAACTCAAGACGGTCAAGCGCATAGCCATTTTGAGAAGGAACGGTTGCAAACTCAAGCCTGTTCCGCTCCATGAAATCCGATGGAGTGGGGTGTTCCGACTTCTGCGTCGGTACGAAGAACTCCAGCCGTATCTACATCTTTTCGTCAACGATACGCAAGTCGAACGGGATCTTCCCAAGGACCTACCGGATTCAGACTATCGGCGCAAACCCATTGTCGACTTCTTGCCATCCGCAGAGGAACACGTTCAGATCATGCAGCTCTTGGAGGACCTGAAGATACTAGATTCGACAACGCAGAAGCTACAAACCGACAAAATCTCTTTGAGCCTGGTACGTGATATTTTTGACGAGCTGTTGTTAGAGTTTCCAGAGATGAAGACACGCCTATCAACCGAAGCCACCATTATTCAGTCCAAGGACTTTGAAAGAGCTGTCGTGAAGGTACAAAATAATCAGGATTCTGTCCTAACCACCAAAGAAGCCGCAACGCTGGCTAGACTCATCCGCCCAGAAATTGTAGCAGCACGCGCTGCAAAATCTGCCAGTAAGAAGGCAAAACGGCGCCGTATCCAAGAAGAACCGGAAACCAACTTGGAGACATCAGGCAAAAAACGACGGCGTACAGGAAAAGAAGTGATGGAGTCGATCAACATTCGAGCTGCAATGCGCGTAAAGGAGGCATCAATATACTCGGATCTCACGTGGCTGCCAGCCACTTCGGTACAAGTAGAGCGTCTTTTCTCCAAGATTAAGTGCATGCTGGGGTATCTTCGGAAAAGCATCAGTCATGAGACGCTCGAGACCTTACTTTACCTGAAGATGAACTGGGACTTAGTGACGGACGAAGTGATTTCGAACGCCGTGAAACGCGCAGTTGAGGACGACAACGAAGAAGAAGCAGATCTCTAAAACCGTAGTTCTTAATCTGGAAGAAGTAGATAGAGACCCCCTTTTCAATAATTGCGTAAGTGCCAAATATTGAGATGGCCGCTCCCTCCCTTATTGTCCCCCTACAATAATACAAATAACGACGGAAAAAGCCGCCGTGAAATGTTCACAATCTCGATAGTTAAGAACAAGCAGCCTGCACGACGAAAAAACACGACGTCGGCGATGCATCCTAATTTGATTGGCTAAATTTTATTATGTTGTAAATGCAAATTGACTAGAAACGTTGTGTTTATTTCTTGTTATACAAGAACAGTAGGAAACCTTGGCACAGCTTTTTTAAAGCTGCTCACAACAGTTGAAGGCTTCAGCGCCTCCCATGCCGCAATAGTCAATTGCACTGCATTGAGGCGCTTTTGAAATGGGGTTGCTGCCTTCTTGCATTGCCTCCACTTCCCGCGCATGGAATTCTTTAGTGGGCCCATTACCCCCACGTCCAAAGGTTGACAAACCGAGGTGCTATTGGGGGGCAAAGGGCACACTGTAGCGCAAGTTTCTTCAACTATTATCCTTTGTCCTTCGCTAGAAACATGACTATCGAAATTATCTAACAACAGCACAGACGGCCCACTAATCTCGTACTTTAGAAGCTCGGTAGCGTAGAACTTCCACACATTTTGATCCATCCAAGCATGCTCTTGAACTGTGTAGAAGTGGCCTTGAGGGAACCGCTTAAGCTGAAAGCGGTCAATTCTTCCGCCAGGTCTGCCTCTCATAATGAAAAGTATAGGCAATTTTTTTCCTAAACATACACATTAATTCAAAAATGTCAGAATAAGTACTTAGAGTCATACAAACATCAGATACAAAAATGTACAAATACGTACCATCGGCCCGAATTGTAAGCACCGCTGTCATTCGACCAGGCTTTTTCGTGAACCCGACAACCCGCGCGCTACCCCCACGCTCGGACCATGTGCGCCGAGGGAACATTTCGTAGTAGATGGCAGTTTCGTCGACGTTGTAGATTTCATGGGGCCCGTATGCAGCATATGTTGACCAAAAATCTAGCGCAAATTGAACATGCGTCTCTTCTAAATGTTCATTGTTAACTTTAGCTTCTTGTGGTGCTTGATCAGTAAAGCCATGACTAAAACCGTATTAAATTAAAAACATTCTCAAAATTTAAATCACCATAAAGAATACAAACCGATGCATAAAGCGTTGGCATAGGCGCTGAAGAGCTTGAGTTCCGGAAACCTCACTTTTCTTGTTAACATTGTGGTAAAGCACATCTCGATTTTTCGTACTTACTCGAGTAATACATGGGATTAGTATGGTGGACCGATGGCTGCTTCCGATCGCTTTGGACGACGCTAGTTCAGTGAGATTTTGCTTGATCCAGTGCTGTAAACCCATGATCACTGCAGATATGGGTGGATATTTCTCGATCACGCTTCGAGTGTATACTGTATACTCAGTCCAAGCCAAAGTGTGATCTGCTGATGATCACCGTCGATAGATATTCTTGAGGTCGAAAGACTGTGATCCTCGATGGAGAGGTACACATGACACCCCAGGAGTGAAGATCACCGAGGATCCAGTCGATTCGGCAGTCATGAGGAGGAGACCAACTAGGATTGCTGACGATCTTGAGTTTAAGTGTGATCCACGGAGGCAGTCATGTTTAAGCGATAGGCTGTGGGGTGGAGTTCACGTCAGTGAAGATCATCAGCTCGAACTAAGTGTAATTAGCCGACGCGATGTGAAGATCGGCGAAGATTGACTGAGAATGGTGAACGGAGACCGGTGATCTTACATTATGCCTCTAAGAGCAAGGATCGATGCTCGCTAACTGTGGCACGGGTTCGCGAGCGGATATCACGGTTAATCAAGTGTACTCGGTGGCAGTGGAGTGGTGATTGACAATAATCAAGTCATATCGAGTGGCAAGAAGGAAGGAGCAAGGGTGTTGCCACGTGATCGGCTTTGGCATGGTCCTAGGTGGATACGATCTTGGCTCACGGTCCAGCCCGGCGCTCGCGACCCTCCCATTGGCCTGATCCTGATTTCCTGGAGGACGACCAAGCGGGATCACGCGCGATCAAGTCCCGATCAGGCAGCAATCAAGTCCCGATCAAGTGCGAGATCAAGTCCCGGTTAAGTACGAGATCAAGCTTCGGTTAAGTACGAGATCAAGCTTCGGTTAAGTACGAGATCAAGCTTCGGTTAAGTACGGAATCGGCTCACGATCAGGGTTAGGGGAACCAAGCTAGGGATCAGCTATGTAGCCAGTGTCATGTGATCGTAGGATAGTAAATCAGGATGGGATTAGTAGGCATAGGAATAACCATAAACAGACTCGAATTTGCCCTGAACCACTCAAGTGTCTTCGCTACGCCTGGAACCGGGAACTACATTGGCCCTACAAGCGTCAGGAAGGTAAGGATACGTGACCTAGTATAGCGGTTAAGTCTGGATAATATATTGGCCAGCTTTGCCTATCTAGTGAGCTATCCTTTAAGTGCATACATCGGATCGGAAGGAATTGGTTGTTTAGCCTAAGGATCCCGTCGAATCTCGCCCCCTCAAGACCCCCGCTATCGGAAGCGGAAAACAACGAAAGGAAGGGACTGAATCCCGAACATTGGACTATTGGAAGACCTGGATCAAGAACCAGGCACCCGGATCAAGGCTCGAGAACTCGCCTACGACCGGGATCAAGTACCCCGAGGTGGAGTGAAGAACTTCCACGCCGCCTCAAACCCCTGCGTCACCCAAGACCTTCTTCTCGTCCCAAGACATCTTCAGAAGTTACCTGGAAGAGCGTAACCCGCCTACCGACGGGTACACAAGGTGAACACTACACGCAACAAGATCACGGATCATCGGGGGACCCCCTCCGTTAGTCGGTGTCTGGGCGCAAGTGGCGATCGCGATCGGCCTCAACCAGATTTTGGCCAGATCCGCTCCACCACAATGGTGCGCGTGCCCGGATCTTCTGGTGACTTCGGATATCACCGTGAGTCCCAAGAAGATGTCAAGATTAAAGAAGAACAAGGGGAAGAAGTGCCTACGAATGTTGGATCGACGGAGGCATCGCTTAAAACGGAAAGATCCACAGATCAGCAGAGTTCTGGGAGGATCTCTACTGACAGGCACGAGGCAGACCTGGATCGCAATCCAGATCTCGAAGAAAAACCTCGAATCCCTCCCAAGGCCCCTTCGAGGGCCATTGCGGATCTCGATGAGAATCGAGATCCGCACACGAGCGACAAGGAATCAGCAAAGCTGAAACCTAATCTGCTCACCAAGTCCACTGTTGCCTCAAGATCGACCAAGAAAAAGAAGATCAAGAGCACTCGGACGAAATTGAAAGCTCCAGACTCAGAGCCAGAAGAGGTGATCAACCCAGGATCAACGATCACCAAGGACGCGATCGATCAGGCCTACTACAGGAAGAGGCTAAGCGAGACCTTGCTTAACGATCCGGTTCTTACGATCATACAAGTCCGCCAGATCGGTAACCTCACCGGCCCAGTGTCGAAGCCCCGGACCAGCTCTGACCGCCTGAACGCGGTGAAGATCCTACTTGATCTGCTCCAAGAAGCTGGTTTGGTGGCTGGAGAGTTCGACCCAAACTCACTATTTGACTTGGAACTGCAAGCGATTCAATTTGCGACCCATGATCTATTCGATTCTCTCAAGGTCTTGGTCGGCGAGCGCCCACTGACGCCCGACCCAGGCTATCAGACTGGGTCGTCATGCTACGCGTCAGCGACTTCGGAACCAGACTCAGATAGCCCGAGAAGGCTGCAACGCATGTCGTTAGGGCCCTCCGGCGCCAAGTTCCTGAAATCGCGTATGAAGAAACAGGATACGCGATCGGTGGCTGCGAAGCTGGAGGTCAAGATGCCCGATCAGCAAGAAAATCGCCGAATCCGGACGGACCAGACCGCGCCAACGACTAATTCCACTGGATCGAGCAACAAGTTGGACGACTACTTTCAAATGGCGATGGATCGTTTCTTAAAAGAACGGAATCTCGCGACACCCCGATCGCCGATCAAAGGGGAGTTGGATGTTGAAATGGAGTCCGTTACGGCCTCGGATCCGGATGCATGGGAATACGATCCGGACGATATGGGCATACCAACTTCTGGTGGACAGATGTCGAGCCGAGCAGCGATCGCATCCGCGGCAATCGGTCAAGGAGGATCGTCGATGATCCAGCGGGTCCGGATCTCAGCGATCTCAGATCTGAAAGATTTTGCGGGTAAAGATCTGGACGAAGATCGCGCTCGGGCCTGGATCAGTAAAGTCAAGTCAGCATTTCAGCGCGATCAGGCTACGGAAGAAGAGAAATGCCTCACATTTGCAGATCTGATGGTGGGACCGGCAAAGAACTGGTACAGGCAGCTCAGTCGAACGACGAAAACCAAGTGGGCAGATCTGTTGGACAGTTTCCAGACCCAGTATTGTGGGTTGGGTATGTCGGTCGCGTGGCAATACTATCACGCTCGCAAGCGATCGGAAGAAACCCCTCTCGATTATCTCTACCGGCTCAACGTGGCGGCGTTACGTGCTAGACTGAAAATCAAGGATGGGAGCCCTAAGGCCCGCCGGGAACATGTAGATCACTATATCGAGACATTGGGAGATCCGGAGTTAGCTGATCGGCTGACCCTACTCCGGCTGAATGACGTCGATGAACTTGAGGAAGTACTTCGTGCCCGGGAACGGGCGAAAAGCAGACAGCGTAAATCTGCGTTCGGATCGAAGTACCGACAAAAGGCACCGGCCAGTGCCCCGGCGGCACCCACCCGGGCGGTGGTACGGGCGATCCAAACCCAGGATCCGAGCTCGGAATCAGAGGAAATATCCGGATCGGACGGATCCGATTCTGAAGGCGATCTCCGGAGGATATATCTTGCTGCGTCGGAAGACAAGCAGATCGGCATTGGGGGCGTTCCCCACCAGCAGGATCAGTCGCGATCGCAGGCGAATGCGCAAGATCGAGGCCGGATCGCGGATCGCAGGGGTACATCAGACCACGATCGAGGTCGCTGTTCACACTGTGGATCGCGGAAGCATACGGATCTGGACTGCTGGAGACGTCTAACCTGTGAAAAGTGCGGGAAGAGGGGTCACCCAACGGATCGCTGTCTGTATACCTGCCGTGGTTGTGGGGAGATCCATGAAGCTGGAGAATGCCCCATGGAAGAATTCTACAACCAGATCCGCAAGTGGTACGACCCGACCCGACATGCCGGATTGTTCCCCGAGAAGGTGGAAAAGGTGTTAAACTAGGACGCTCGCCGGTTTGGAAACCGGTACGAGCCGAGCGTTCTGAGTACTGCATCTATGCATATGTGAACAAGAAATCGAGAGATCAAGATAGGGAGAATTCGGATCTGCGCGATAATACATGTAAGTTGCATTCGTATACTGCTAAGATCGCGAGTCTTCCCCGGATCGATGAGTTCTCGCGATCTGGTGCGGAAGTGGCTTTGGATCTCAAGGAAGGAGAATCCAGGGGGTATTGGAAATACCACGCACCAGGAAAATGGTTCCGCCAAGCCAAGATCCCAGGCAAGATCAATCATGAAAGAGCGATTTTGCTTCTGGACACTGGCGCCGAGGTATCCATCTTGGATACCACCTTTGCTCGTAAGGTTGGGTGCCACTTTGACACTAGTCAGAGACAGGAGTGTGTTGGGATCGGTGACAATGTGTATACCACCGAAGGGAGAACGAGGATCAAGATCACGCTTGCGGGATATTTGGTCTACTTTTCGATATTTGGATCGGAGATCTATCCGGACAAGATGCGATCCTGGGTATGGATTTCATGATCCCGGCTGGGGTCCGGATGGATATAGCGGAGGGATCGATGTGCTTACCTAATGAAGTGGGGATCCCACTTAGTGGTCGCAAGAGATTATACGGGAGAAGGTAAGATCGGTAAAATTGGAGGAAGATCTACATATCCCAGTTGGGGGATCTGAAGAGACCGCATCGAGAGTGAAATTATCGGCGACGGAGAAATTGTGGGTGACCAGAGGCGATCGATGGGTACCTACCGTGGTAAATGGACCCGGCCGAACTCGGTACTTAGTGATCACGAATCTGAGCGAGAAGATTTTACGATTGGATCACAGATTACATGTCGGAATGGTACTTGATCAGGAAAAAGTACCTCGATTCCCCGGGTTTGTGTCGATCGGATCCCGACGTTACATGGAGTGGCAGAATCTAGCTCTAGAAGCGACTGTGGACGCAAGACCAGAACCTCAGGAATCCGTAGAGATCCCCTTACCGTCGGTCGAGCGGCCGACCTACGTTACGCCGCGATCCATACTCCGCCGAGGCGGGACGACCAAGACCGATCCTGATCCTACGCCAATATCGACATTAGGACCTCGACTACCAACCGATGCGGCCGAAGTCAAGGTCGCATTCATCGATCCCCAACCGGATCCCATGGATACCCCACCGATTACGATCAGTTCCGACAAGACCCCGAGTGGCGAAGCTGGGGGCGGTGAGACTGAGACGAATAAAAGCTTGCCAGATCAGGCCCCAGATCGGACAGATCGGACATGCGAAGAAGAGATCGAGGTAAAAACAGAAAAACCAGATTTTAAAATCGAGATCAAACATGTCCCCGACGCTGACGCCGGCCCCACGTCTGAGGACACCCCGATCCTGACGGCCAAGGACGATAGACTCCCTGATCCATTAACGAACGAACCCGATCCGACATCTCCTGAAGGGATCGAGAATGCCGATCAGACCCACCTACACGAAAGTGGCGATTTTTCGGCCGAAGATCTAGGCGATAATCTCGCAGTAGTACCAGAGATCCAGATCTCCACCACTGAAGAAGTCAGGATTGAAGATCTGCAAGTAGGAAATCCGGGATCGGCTACCCAGGAGGAGATCGAGAAACTTCGACAGATTATCTGGAAGAAGCGACATCTCCTGATCGGGAAAGGAAACGCACTTCCTCCAGCGGCCAAGGGTGTTATATGCGATATCGACGTAGGTGATGCAAAGCCGATTGCACAACGAGTCCGAAAGGTGGCGCCACAGTTCCGCGAGAAAGTATCGGATCTTATCAAAGGACTCCTAGCCGCCAAGATCATTCGGCCATCGACATCGCCATGGGCGTCTCCGATCGTGGTGATCATCAAGAAGAACGGCGTAGATATCCGACTATGTATCGATTATCGGCTGGTGAACGGTCTCACGAGGCTGATGATCTACCCAATGCCTCTGATCAATGACCTGTTAGAAGATCTTGACAAGGTTCTGTGGTATTGTTCATTAGACATGGCAAGTGGATTCTGGGTCGTATCAATGACCGATCGAGCTCGCGCGATCTCAGCTTTCATCACCCCGTTCGGCCTCTTCGAGTGGAATCGCATGCCGTTCGGGCTGAAGAACGCCCCTCAGATCTATCAACGTCTTGTGGACAACGCCCTATATGGATTTTTGAAGATCTCCCAGTCAGGGAATACGGAAGACTCTGCAGACGTGTTTGAATCAGGAATCCCGGAGGATCCTGGTCGCCCGTCGGTTCTAGGACGGAGATCATACATCGACGATATCTTGATCACGGCTGGAACATGGGATCAAATGTGCGATCAGGTGGAAGACCTATTGGAGGCCTGTGATAAGTGGAATCTCTCGATTAGTGTGGCGAAGAGCTTCTGGGGCATGGATAAGGTGGAATATCTCGGACACAAAGTGTCGATCGACGGATTGGAGGCAAACCCGAAAGACCTGAAGTCTCTGACGGATCTACCGTTCCCAGGATCGCTCCGATCTATGCAGTCCTTCTTAGGGAGCCTGAACTATTATAGTCGGTTCATCGAGGATTACGCGATCTACGCATCGGTTCTGTATGAACTACGTGAAGTGGAGTTCGCAGAACTGAGGAGGCGACCGGACTTACGAAAGATCATGGACAGAACGAACCCGATCTCCCATGATCCTACTAAGACAGAGTCAGATCGAGATGGATCGCGAGACATTTCGGGTCAAGGAGGCGGTAGTGCCCCGGGCCCAGACTTAGGGGCGACGTGTTCCTCCAGATCGAGCGAAATTAAGGTCGCCACGGAACTCAAGACGGAGGATGAGAGGCGGGGTAGAGCGCATGGGGCGTTCACAGCCTTGAAAGCTAAGATCGCATCGACTCCGGTCCTCCGCCACTTCGATACGGCGAAAGTGCCTGTGGTGATCGTATATGCCAGCGACTGGGCGATCTCCGCTGCGTTGACGCAAGAACATGACCAGGTCTATCACCCGGTCGCGTTCGCCAGCCGAACCCTGAAAACGAACGAGCTGAACTACAATGTTGCAGAGAAAGAAGTGTTATCCCTCTTACGGATCCTGGATCTGTACTACACCATGTTGGTGGGTCGCCGGATCAAGGTCTTGACCCGGCATTCCACCCTTGCCTGGTTGTTCAAGTCAGCCGGTCTCCAAGGGCGCCTAGGTCAATGGTCTGCGCTCCTACCCCCTTGGTCGCTTGAGATCACGAAATGTACGAAAGGGGAAGACGAGATACTGGGGGCGATCGCAGCCAGCATGACGCCCAGAACGAAGGTCGACGACGCCCTGATCGCGATCGCACCCCTTAAGGAACCCAAGCGCCGGATCCAAGCCCCAGTGCCCACGGTGGGTCAAGATGAAGAGTTGTGGGTGTTAAGCTTTGACGGATCAGCTCGGGTCAAACGAGGTGGGGGCGCGTTCAGCGCGATTGTGTGGAGACTACCTGGTTGGGAGATAACTGACGCTAGATCCGGTTACGCCGAAGGTCTCACAGTTAACGAGGCAGAATACAACGGGCTCCTCTTAGGGCTCGATATGCTCGCAGGTCGGGATCGTCGTCGTCTGGTAATCTGTGGTGACTCAAATCTCGTGATCCGTCAAGTTCGTGGCGAGATCGATTGTAAGGCGCCAGGATTAACGATATTGAAACAGAGGACCCTAGATCGTCTGAAGGGATGGAGCAATCACGAGCTGGTTCATGTGAAGAGAGACTGGAACGGGAGCGCAGACAGCCTAGCAAGTGCCGCTCTACAACGTCAAGGCGGGATCGAGGTTCGTAGCGAGGGAGATCAGCAGGATCTAGTCACCTTAAATCGACTAGACGAGATCCTGATCCCCAAGACTGAAGATCTCGTGGTCCGAGTGTCCGCGGTAACTACGCGAGCCGCTCGAATGAGGTCGGACGCCGCTGTCCTACAAGAAGAGTTGGTCCGAGAGATGAGGATCGATCGGATCAAGCGGGCGCAGGACGAAGAAGCTTGGATCGCAGGATTGAAGAAATACCTGATTGGGCCGATTACGGACATCACTCAAGCGGAATCGCGATCCTATAGTAAGATTGCGTCCGACTACGAGGTAGACGAGCATAATCTACTTTTCTACTGTCCCCCAACGCCGAGGTCGGACGTCGATCGAGACCGACTGATGAAGCTGGTGGTCCCAGAAACGCTACAACAGGATGTCCTGCACCACTATCATACGACTCTCGAAGGCGGACACCAAGGAATCGGGCGTACCTACCAACGAATCCGGGATCACTTCCACTGGAGAGGACTGTATCGGAGCGTGCAACGATACGTGGGGGAGTGCGTGGATTGTGAGACAGGAAAAGGTAGACCCACTATCCAAGGCGAATCCCCAGGGAATTTGCAAGCGACTTACCCGTTCCAGATTATAGCAATGGACCATATACCGTCCTTGCCCAGATCCGATAAGGGCAACACCGAGTTGCTGATCTGGGTCGATCTGTTCTCGGGATATGTGATTACCAAGGCCAGTTCCTCTCGATCCGTCCAGACGATCGCGGAATCTTATGAGGAGTGCGTGTTCCGAAGATTTGGTGCCAGCGAGATCATCCGACACGATCGGGAGCCGGGTTTCATGTCCGACTTCTTCCGATCCTTCAACAGGATATTGGGGCAACGGCAGCGAGCGACGATGGCATATCGCCCCCAAGCCAATGGAACAGCAGAACGAATGGTACAGACGGCAACGAGGGCGATCAAGATGTATGTCCAGGATCTTGATCAGAAGGACTGGGATGAATACGCTGAGCGGTTAACGTTCGCGATCAACACCGCCCACGACCGGATCCGGGGAGATACCCCTCATTATCTGGTACACGGGTGGGATCCGAGATCGACGTTGGAGGCTACGATACCAGTTGGGTCCACCAGGCATCACGATCGTGATACTCGTCGATGGCGATATAGGGTCCAAAGATACTATCAGCAGTCGCGGGAACAGGTCAATGTCCGTTTGCGGGAAGCGATCGCTAATCGGGCGGATCGGCATAACGAAGAGATCGACCCCCACGGGATCGAGGTTGGGTCCCGTGTCTGGTTATACCTCGATCGCGTGAGGGAAGGTTACGCACGTAAATTGGCACATTTATGGCATGGTCCGTTCCGAGTAGCAGAAAAGATCAATGAGTTCACGATCAAGCTGGAAATTGCGGGATCCGGGTATCACATATTCCCGATAGTCCATGTCTCGAAGCTGAAACTGGTGCGGAACTTTCCCGACCGACCCCGAGTCGAGCTGACCGTGAACGAGGCCGATCGCCTAGATTTCGACGAAACCTTGCTCCCGGAGGATAGTTGGACCCCAGATCTGGATGCCGACGAGTACGAAGTTGAGCGGATTTCCGACATGCGATGCGGAAAGCGGACTCGCTACGGCAGGATTTACCGAGAGTTCCTGGTACACTGGGTCGGATATGATGATCCGACTTGGGTCGATGAGGCGGACCTCAATTGCGGAGCTATACTGAGCACGTTCTTGCGAGACCACGCGAACCGAAACCGATTCGGCGTGATGCAGTCACATGAAGAGGTGTAGGTGGACGGCAGGTGAAGAAACCGGGTTGCTTCACCGTGACCGACGAAGCTGGTCCGGAGTAAAATCTGGATCAGGATGAGAATTTTATATTTGTGTATATGCATGTGAAACAGGGCGGTCGACGCCAGTGGAAGGTGATCCTGGGCGCTCTGGTGAAGATGATGGAGGGTCACGACTTGGAGGCGATGGGTACAGGCTATTCTCGAATGGTGACTATGGTAGATATTTGAATTACGTGGGTTATTATCAAGGACTGGGGACTGATGAAGGATGCGATACCCAAAACGAAGATCGAGTGTGGGCCTGGTCGTATTGCGCGAATTGCCTCAGAAGCAGGCCAGCAATGAGTATTGGACTTGAGTATTGGACTTATTCTACTGTCAACAGTAAGTGGTGCTTGAACTTAGATAGAGCTTACACTTCGATATCGCGGAACATTGGAGGTGATCATGCTGGGTGTATCGAGATCGGCAGTGAGGGCTGGATATGACAATACCGAGTGCAAGTTTGGCTCAATTACGCGAAACACCGAGTCGTTATTGCTTATTTACGATCGTTTGTTCAAGAACAATTTCGTTTCAAGCTTATCACAGGTGATGTGTCGAGATGACGTACCAGCTGCACCTGATCACGCCCAACATTACATTACCGACGTTTTGTACCCATTTGAAGTTGATACGATGGGACGTACTATATTACGACCTCAATCACGTCGAACGTCGCCGAATTTCTTTGAGTATGGGGCACCAACAAGGTAGCTGTGCCGGGAGCGCCGGTGTATTATCCTTTTTCCTGCGGGAACAACAAGACAAGAGGACATTGCTCGATTACAGATTACGTTGTAGTCCACCGGACTGAATGGGGTTTTCGTCACGGTTCACTGCATACGTCAATACCAGTCGTTTTTAACGCAGCGAGTTCGAAGTGAATCCCCGTGTGATACAACTTGCGAACTGTGGGCGGATGTGGTAAAGCACATCTCGATTTTTCGTACTTACTCGAGTAATACATGGGATTAGTATGGTGGACCGATGGCTGCTTCCGATCGCTTTGGACGACGCTAGTTCAGTGAGATTTTGCTTGATCCAGTGCTGTAAACCCATGATCACTGCAGATATGGGTGGATATTTCTCGATCACGCTTCGAGTGTATACTGTATACTCAGTCCAAGCCAAAGTGTGATCTGCTGATGATCACCGTCGATAGATATTCTTGAGGTCGAAAGACTGTGATCCTCGATGGAGAGGTACACATGACACCCCAGGAGTGAAGATCACCGAGGATCCAGTCGATTCGGCAGTCATGAGGAGGAGACCAACTAGGATTGCTGACGATCTTGAGTTTAAGTGTGATCCACGGAGGCAGTCATGTTTAAGCGATAGGCTGTGGGGTGGAGTTCACGTCAGTGAAGATCATCAGCTCGAACTAAGTGTAATTAGCCGACGCGATGTGAAGATCGGCGAAGATTGACTGAGAATGGTGAACGGAGACCGGTGATCTTACATTATGCCTCTAAGAGCAAGGATCGATGCTCGCTAACTGTGGCACGGGTTCGCGAGCGGATATCACGGTTAATCAAGTGTAATCGGTGGCAGTGGAGTGGTGATTGACAATAATCAAGTCATATCGAGTGGCAAGAAGGAAGGAGCAAGGGTGTTGCCACGTGATCGGCTTTGGCATGGTCCTAGGTGGATACGATCTTGGCTCACGGTCCAGCCCGGCGCTCGCGACCCTCCCATTGGCCTGATCCTGATTTCCTGGAGGACGACCAAGCGGGATCACGCGCGATCAAGTCCCGATCAGGCAGCAATCAAGTCCCGATCAAGTGCGAGATCAAGTCCCGGTTAAGTACGAGATCAAGCTTCGGTTAAGTACGAGATCAAGCTTCGGTTAAGTACGAGATCAAGCTTCGGTTAAGTACGGAATCGGCTCACGATCAGGGTTAGGGGAACCAAGCTAGGGATCAGCTATGTAGCCAGTGTCATGTGATCGTAGGATAGTAAATCAGGATGGGATTAGTAGGCATAGGAATAACCATAAACAGACTCGAATTTGCCCTGAACCACTCAAGTGTCTTCGCTACGCCTGGAACCGGGAACTACATTGGCCCTACAAGCGTCAGGAAGGTAAGGATACGTGACCTAGTATAGCGGTTAAGTCTGGATAATATATTGGCCAGCTTTGCCCTATCTAGTGAACTATCCTTTAAGTGCATACATCGGATCGGAAGGAATTGGTTGTTTAGCCTAAGGATCCCGTCGAATCTCGCCCCCTCAAGACCCCCGCTATCGGAAGCGGAAAACAACGAAAGGAAGGGACTGAATCCCGAACATTGGACTATTGGAAGACCTGGATCAAGAACTAGGCACCCGGATCAAGGCTCGAGAACTCGCCTACGACCGGGATCAAGTACCCCGAGGTGGAGTGAAGAACTTCCACGCCGCCTCAAACCCCTGCGTCACCCAAGACCTTCTTCTCGTCCCAAGACATCTTCAGAAGTTACCTGGAAGAGCGTAACCCGCCTACCGACGGGTACACAAGGTGAACACTACACGCAACAAGATCACGGATCATCGGGGGACCCCCTCCGTTAGTCGGTGTCTGGGCGCAAGTGGCGATCGCGATCGGCCTCAACCAGATTTTGGCCAGATCCGCTCCACCACAACATAGTACTCATCTAGCCACTCATTGAAGTTATCTCTGATAAATTCCATTAGTAGCGACGTTGTCACAAACTTTCACAGGCGTTAGGCATTTGAGTATTGTATTATAAAATAACAAAATAGTACTTACGAGCTCTTGACACCTCTGGTCCTTCATAAATGTCACCAAGACTGAGGAGAAAGGAATGATTTCCTTCCTTCCCTGTCCTTTCAGTGTCTTCGACTTAGAAGACCCCGCAAACGTACGGATACTGTCTCGCTGTTTCCACCAGTCGCCCACCGTTCGACGGGGATAGTCAAGCTTTTGGGCGGCACGGTAGACACCGACGCGCTCAACCACAGCAAGGGCATCTCGCTTTTCTTTTATACTGTATGTTGCTTGCTTTCCCATTTCAGGAGTGCAAGGAGCAATGCGCGGCCTGCTGAGAACTGTGTTCCTCGCCATTCAAACGCATCACTTTTTATTGGATGAAATTACGACATTAGGTTAAGTATCTAAAATATGAACATTGTTGCAGTGACGTCGTCTTTTTCCGTCCGTCGTCTTTTTCCGTCGTTATTTGTACCCCTTTTTCAATAACAATACATTTTTGGAGACCCCTGGACCAGACAGATCTCCTATTTAGTCGACGATAGAAAGGCATTTCCTCACCGAGAATCCATGCACAAAAGACTACCGGTAGAGTAAAGACAAGATCGTGGTACAGTTGCCGTTTTTGTGCTAGTCGAAAGCTCCGCTGTACCAGCCGGGGTAACAAATATCCTTGCACAAGGATGTTAGCACGGCACGACATCAGTGATGGTGGTCACTCTTACTGTACCCTTACTATTTACCGCCTGAAAGGCAGTAAAGGGCCTTCGGACCCTCTTTCGGGTATGAAGGAGACGAGCTTTCACTTTGCAATTTCCAGTTTGAAAGAGAAGCCAAAACCCGATCGTCAAGATGTTTGCTCGATTCACCCTTCCGTCTGCGCTTTTCCTCGTGACATTCATCTCCCATACCAATGGCCATGGATACTTAGAGGAACCTTCACCGTCATGGGAGGACAGTCCGAATCCCGAATGGGTTGTCAACGTCGACAACTACTGGGATATTGGATCCGGAGGAGACCAATGCGGTCTATTCAAGACAATGGCTGAAGAAAAGGGCGTGAGTGTCAAGGATGTCGTGTTAGATATGGTCGGGAGTGGTAAGGAGTGCGGTCACACGCTGGCCGATGGCACTCGTCAACCTGTTCCGACGGACGGAAAGGCCAAGTGGCTGGGTAATGGAGGAGGAGGCTTCACGCATGTGGGTCCATGTGAGATCTACATCGACGACACAATGGTCCTTCACGGTGACAACTGTGAAGATGAATATCCGGGCGGTGATGTTGGATCAACGGTGACGTCAGATATGCCAGTGGACTACTCGTCCTGTAACGGCGACTGTACTTTGACGATCTACTGGTTGGCATTCCAGAACGCCAATTGGCAAGCGTACAGTACGTTCATCTGACGATGCTTTTGCTATTTGAGGAGTATTAACTGCATTTGTTTGTGTAGTTAACTGCGTGCCGTTAACCGGAGACGGATCGACAACAACTTCAACTTCTTCGACTGGAACGGAGGCTTCGACTGCTTCCTCAACGGCAGCGGAAGCTGAAACAACAGAAGCCCCAGTTACTGAAGCTCCGTCCACTACGTCTTCTTCGACGGAAACTACGGAGACGACAACGACTGACGCTCCCATCGCGACAGAAGCGGCTGAATCTCCATCGACAACGACGGAAGCTCCAACCACAGACACGAAATGCAAAACCCCAGCTCGTCGTCTACGAAAGAAATGGTCAGCAAACTAAACGGAAGACGGCACAGATACTGTAGTTGTTGCGTTTTCATGTCGTCCCAGTGCCTCAGTTAAAGACAAGTGAGTTTGGAAACAAAAAAAAGCTTACCCGATTTCATTCCAACTAATAAACTTTTTTTTCTGGCATTTGAAGAGTCTGCAGCTCAGATGAGAGTCTCTACGTCTTCCAGTTCTTCTCCCCCAATTCAAACCTCGGACAAACACCTTCGCTTCAACGTATCAGCTGAATGACTGGATTCTGAATGTATACTAACGACGTCAATGAAAATGTACAAAACCAAACAGGACACAGCCTGTGCTTTCAATTCCAACAGCGTGATACGGTTGGTAACAAAATATTCGCAAAATGGCTGAGGACTTGATCAAAAAGAAAAATATCTCCTATCCATATGGTATGTACACAGATTCAACCGCGCAGTACTAACCGCGTTATATCACCGAAACCCTCTCGATCATCAAGTTGGTGAAGCCATTACCATTTCTTGTTTCGACACTCATTGGATTGGAACATTGATGGCGAAGCGCTTAATCGAGTACTTACGCGTTTTTTTTTTAGCCCGAACGCACCGAATTGCTTCCAAATCTTCCAAGACAACGCACATGGATTCCGCGAAGTTAGAATTGACACAAACGTAGTAGCATAGGTCTGCAAGACGACTGTCCACTAAAAGTTTCTTCTTCAGCATCAAGATGATGGCGTTGGTTTTTGATTATGGGATGATCCTATTATTGAAGTTGCGGGCATTTTGATTATGGGGCGACGTTATTTTATTTGACCACATCCGACGTGGAATCTTTGATCTGCATTTACAAGGGGTCGTCTTAGCAAAGTTTCATATACTGGAGAAGCTGCCCCTTCCTACAAGGAAAAGCAACTGACGAAGCTCTTTCGTTAGAGAAATTCAACACTGGACGCTTAGAAAGCCATGAAAAGTGTGGCGATCTGCCGGTTGCCATCTCACGTACAGTATCCGCACAAAAGTGCATATATACATAATGTTCAACAGAATTCTTCAAATACGAAGTACTAGGATTGCTGACTTCGATTGGAGACGTGCAATGCATGCAGATTTCAGGAGGCTTTCTTTAAGCATTGTAGAGCAAAACCCCGTACAGCGCGAGGTGACATGCTTTTACACTTTGTTGGCAACAAGTTGTTGCCCATCACCATGTCTTTCAAGGAGATAAGTGCTGAGCACTCTTCACTTTTCAATTTGCTGTCTTTCCAAGAACTAGAAAACCTGAAACAGGATGCTTGCTGGGGCTGCTCTTTCATCACTACTTGTCTTCGCGACATTCTTCTCGTACACTGATGCTCACGGTTACCTCGAGCAGCCGAAGCCCTCGTGGAAGGGTGGTCCGAATGTTGGCTGGATCACTGGAGTCGACAACTACTGGGACATTGGATCGGGTGGTGACCAAATAGGCAAGTTCAAGACGATGGCCAAGGAGAAGGGAATGTCCGTGAAGGATGTGGTGCTGGACATGGTCAAAGACCAGAAGTGCGGTAACACTCTGGCCGATGGAGCTGCACAGCCTATCCCCAGTGACGGAAAGGTCAAGTGGCTAGGCAACAACGGTGGTGGCTTCACCCACACTGGTCCGTGCGAGATCTACCTCGATGATAAGATGGTTCTGCACGGAGATGATTGTGAGGACGAGTTCCAGGGTGGTGGCGTCGGTTCGAAGCAGACGTCCGACATGACTGTGGACTTCTCGTCGTGCAATGGCAAGTGTTTGCTGACGATCTACTGGTTGGCGTTTCAGAACGCACAATGGCAGACTTACGGTATGTTCATATTACTGCTTTTTGTTGTTGAATTCTTAGACAGGTTACTGATTACCTTTGTTTTCCTATTTGCAGTCAACTGTGTGCCTCTAGAAGGAAGTGGTGGTGGTGGTGCTTCTACCTCAACGACGCAGGGTTCGTCGACTGATGCAGGTTCTGGAAAATCCGAGACTGAACAGAAGACGACGGAAGCACCATCGACCGAACAGCAAACCTCTAAAGAGGAGAACAAGAATTCCGCACCGCAGCCTGCGTCTCAGCAAAACAATGACAACAAGGATAACCAGCAAAACCAGAATAACCAACAAAATCACCAAAACCAGCAAGATAACAAGGATAACAAGGATAACCAGCAGAACCAGCAAAACCAGGAGAACCAGCAAAATAACGGCAACAAGGGCAACCAGCAAAACCAGCAAGATAACAAGTATAACCAGCAGAACCAGCAAAACAAGGATAACAAGCAAAACCAGCAAAGCAATAACAAGCAAAACCAGCAAAACCAGGAAAACAAGGATAACCAGCAGAACCAGCAAAACAAGGATAACCAGCAGAATCAGCAAAACCAGCAAAACCAGCAAAACCAGGATAACCAGCAGAACCAGCAAAACCAAGAAAACAAAGACAATAAGGATGGCCAACAGAACCAACAGAACCAGAACCAGAACAACCAGAACAACCAGAACAACCAGAACAACCAGAACAACCAGAACAACCAGAACAACCAGAACAACCAGCAGGAACAGCGCTCGCTCGACTTCAGCAACTTGAATGGAGGTATCAGTACTGGAATCGTCAAGCCCCCTTCAAACCTCCGAATGTAGGCTATGGAGCAACAGGATCTACGCAGAAGAAACGCTTCAACAGCTAGGAGATTTTCGGGCGAGATCTTGGGCGGTCTAACAACCATTTTTGTTTTTCATCGTTATGCCGTATCACAACTGATAGACGAATTTCTTGTGCCAAAACTTCTAGCTGCATGTCAGTTGTAACGTGATAACAATCAAAACGTGTCGTTTTCAAGTACTGGACGCACATGGTGTTTACAAGTTAATGCCATTACATGCTAGAACTGAACCAATTTGAGCTGGTATGGTAAACATCCACTAGCATTTGTTGCCTACACGGAGTCAGCGCGTTTGTCTACATACTACTATTGAACATGGAGACTTCAAAACTACACAAGGAAACTTATTTGATTAACTAGATATGTGGACAACTCTTTGGACTAACTTGCAACGATCTCAAGCTAATCCAAGCTGTAGATACACTGTTCTACCTTGACTGATGGTCAACCAAAAATTCGGGGCATTGGTTCCGAATGGAGATCAATCAGCAGTTCAAAACCTAACTGTTGGATCACTAGCGTCATAGTTTTCCGGTCACAGTTGAGCTCATCCGCGCGCTGGTAAATAAACTGATAATGCATCCTGTATGACGACTAGATATTCGCCACATTTGGCAGTAGTGCCATTGTTTTTCGAAAGTGTATGTCATTCCGAAGTCTCCATGTTGCTACGGCAATATGAACTGTCCATAGGAGTATTATCTCTTGTTGATACTTCCTCCAATTTTTGCTAACCTCCTGCGGCTTCGGGAAGAGCACTACTTTCCAAGTCAATTCAGCTCTAAAGAATCGTGACCAGAATGACCATAGCTGGCGCCAGAGTGGTTGTAAAGCAGAGCACAAGAAAAAGCAATGCTCCGTCATCTCTAATGCTTGGCAAGTTGGTCGAACGCACTGCTGAATTGTTGGATTGAGCGATGTCAGGAAGTACAACCGTGAACCACGGATGAATCTCCAAAGAAAAGCCGTAGCATCACGTCATGAACCACTGGTAACATGAGTCTCCGCAGCATCAGCAAACCTGCCAGTTCCTGGTGTATCCGACGGGGCAAGATCTTCTATCGGGTGGTGATTGAGCTGATGTACTTGTTGCAGAAGCTTAGTCCAGTCTTGAGAACGGGAAATACCGCGTGTTCGTTGCTACGAATTCTTCCGTGACAAAATACAGGGGTAACTCCAAAACTACACAAGAGGTGATAGCTAGGATTGCTAGGATTCTCTCGCATACATTATCAATTCATATACTCCCAGTCGGTGTTGATAAGACCGTTGTAGTTGAACGCTTTATCTTCAATTTTGGATTCCTCGTAACACGAGAAATCCGATAACCAACAACATACTCTTACCTTGTCACCTACTTGGAGCATCATGCAACAAACATAATCCCAAACGAAATTACTGAAGACGTTCCATCCGTGCTATAGAAAGTTTAAAGAGGCGAAGATGGTCAACGAGGCCAAGGAGAGTCCAAAAGGTGAAGCTCGCGAATAAAACGGATAATGCGACTGAAACCAGGCCAACTCCAGCTGAAGTCGGAAGGCTCCGATTTTAAGAGATGGACCAAAAACTTCAACGCAGCAGCAAATAACGTAAGACGGCACACACAAAATGAAATCCTTGTGAGAAAAATTCAATCCTTTTTGCAAGTACTGTCAAGAAGCAAATGCCATTTAGGTACTTCAGTTCATAATGATCTTGATCCTGAAACAGCACGCTTCGAGATCTGCCTTGACGACAAGATGGTTTTGCACGAAGACTATGAACAGTTGAAGGGCGGTACAATGGCAAGTGTTCGCTGACGATCTACTGGTTGACATTCCAGAATGTGCAATGGGCTTCTACAGTAGACAACTGGTAGAATACTAACTACATGTATTTACCGTGGCTGCGATTAGCTGTGTCTCTCTGTGCACACAACTGGAGGACCAGGCTCTGTCTTCACCAGCTTCCTTCACTGGATAAAGGATCCTCAGCAATGGAATCAAGGAAACAAGGATAACAAGCAAGACAGGCACCAAAGATAGCCAACAAAATAAGCGAAAACAAGGCAACTGGTTTGATCAATAAAATCAGCAGAATCAGGAGCTAGGAACCTGCTACCAAACAGCATTCATTGGACTTCAACAACTTGAACGATTCACTGTAATGTCAAGTCCCCTTCTTACGTCGGAATACAGACCGAAGAACGGCCTCAGAGCTCGTAACCCTTAAACGTAGCTATAATACAGTTGGCAGTCTAGCCTAGACTCTAGGAAGGAGCCCAACGTGATCTCTTCGATTACGATTTCGTTCGTTTGCAGACGCACTTGGCGTCAAAAATTTGTCAAATCTTGCATCTTATCCCTTTAGTCACAGCGGTTTCAGTGATACCGCACATACTGGCTCAAAGAGGTCATGTATTTTCTAACTAAATCGCTGTGAGCTTGCACCCTAATTTCCAAGAGCTATTTCCCATAGGTACCTACAGTGATACCGCACATACTGGCTCAAAGAGGTCATGTATTTTCTAACTAAATCGCTGTGAGCTTGCACCCTAATTTCCAAGAGCTATTTCCCATAGGTACCTACTGTATGTACCGGCACCGGCTCCATCGAATTCTTTTGGGCTGTCCAGCAGCACCTTTACCTGCTATTACGAGTTGTAGGGACGCGAAGAAAAACGTTGTGATCTGCATACCACGCTGGACGTGTTCGTGAGATAATTTTATTCGTTATGGGATCACATCATGTTTCACAAGGATTTTTTAACAATACAACTGAGGATTCCAAACAATGTATGCTATTGATTTTTAAGATGTTAATTAGCGTTAATGAAAGTCGATTACGATGCAAAATGCTACCGTAAGTGTGAGAGCGAACACGCTTATACGCCTCGTTGCCCACCGAAAAGTCTTTCGAGAGGATGAAACAGCACGTTCACTCATCAATTTGCTGTCTTTCCAAGAACCAGCAAACCCGAATCGCGATGGTTGTTACTCCAGCTGCTCTTTCATCACTACTTGTCTTCGCGACATTCTCCTCGTACACCGAAGCCCACGGTTACCTCGAACAGCCAAAACCCTCGTGGAAGGATGGTCCGAATGTCGGCTGGATCACTTTAGTCGACAACTACTGGGACATTGGATCGGGTGGTGATCAAGTGGGCAAGTTCAAGACGATGGCCAAGGAGAAGGGAATGTCCGTGAAGGATGTGGTGCTGGACATGGTCAAGGACAAGAAGTGCGGTAACACTCTGGCCGATGGAGCTGCACAGCCTATCCCCAGTGACGGAAAGGTCAAGTGGCTAGGCAACAACGGTGGTGGCTTCACCCATACTGGTCCGTGCGAGATCTACCTTGACGACAAGATGGTTCTGCATGGAGATGATTGTGAAGATGAGTTCCAGGGAGGTGACGTCGGTTCGAAGCAGACGTCCGACATGACTGTGGACTTCTCGTCGTGCAATGGCAAGTGTTTGCTGACGATCTACTGGTTGGCGTTTCAGAACGCACAATGGCAGACTTACGGTATGTTCATATTACTGCTTTTTGTTGTTGAATTCTTAGACAGGTTACTGATTACCTTTGTTTTCCTATTTGCAGTCAACTGTGTGCCTCTAGAAGGAAGTGGTGGTGGTGGTGCTTCTACCTCAACGACGCAGGGTTCGTCGACTGATGCAGGTTCTGGAAAATCCGAGACTGAACAGAAGACGACGGAAGCACCATCGACCGAACAGCAAACCTCTAAAGAGGAGAACAAGAATTCCGCACCGCAGCCTGCGTCTCAGCAAAACAATGACAACAAGGATAACCAGCAAAACCAGAATAACCAACAAAATCACCAAAACCAGCAAGATAACAAGGATAACAAGGATAACCAGCAGAACCAGCAAAACCAGGAGAACCAGCAAAATAACGGCAACAAGGGCAACCAGCAAAACCAGCAAGATAACAAGTATAACCAGCAGAACCAGCAAAACAAGGATAACAAGCAAAACCAGCAAAACAAGGATAACAAGCAAAACCAGCAAAACAAGGATAACCAGCACAATCAGCAAAACAAGGATAACCAGCAGAATCAGCAAAACCAGCAAAACCAGGATAACCAGCAGAACCAGCAAAACAAGGATAACCAGCACAATCAGCAAAACAAGGATAACCAGCAGAATCAGCAAAACCAGCAAAACCAGGATAACCAGCAGAACCAGCAAAACAAGGATAACCAGCAGAATCAGCAAAACCAGGAGAACAAAGACAATAAGGATGGCCAACAGAACCAACAGAACCAGAACCAGAACAACCAGAACAACCAGAACAACCAGAACAACCAGAACAACCAGAACAACCAGAACAACCAGAACAACCAGAACAACAAGAACAACCAGAACAACCAGAACAACCAAAACAACCAGAACAACCAGAACAACCAGAACAACCAGAACAACCAGAACAACCAGAACAACCAAAACAACCAGAACAACCAGCAGGAACAGCGCTCGCTCGACTTCAGCAACTTGAATGGAGGTATCAGTACTGGAATCGTCAAGCCCCCTTCAAACCTCCGAATGTAGGCTATGGAGCAACAGGATCTACGCAGAAGAAACGCTTCAACAGCTAGGAGATTTTCGGGCGAGATCTTGGGCGGTCTAATAACCATTTTTGTTTTTCATCGTTATGCCGTATCACAACTGATAGACGAATTTCTTGTGCCAAAACTTCTAGCTGCATGTCAGTTGTAACGTGATAACAATCAAAACGTGTCGTTTTCAAGTACTGGACGCACATGGTGTTTACAAGTTAATGCCATTACATGCTAGAACTGAACCAATTTGAGCTGGTATGGTAAACATCCACTAGCATTTGTTGCCTACACGGAGTCAGCGCGTTTGTCTACATACTACTATTGAACATGGAGACTTCAAAACTACACAAGGAAACTTATTTGATTAACTAGATATGTGGACAACTCTTTGGACTAACTTGCAACGATCTCAAGCTAATCCAAGCTGTAGATACACTGTTCTACCTTGACTGATGGTCAACCAAAAATTCGGGGCATTGGTTCCGAATGGAGATCAATCAGCAGTTCAAAACCTAACTGTTGGATCACTAGCGTCATAGTTTTCCGGTCACAGTTGAGCTCATCCGCGCGCTGGTAAATAAACTGATAATGCATCCTGTATGACGACTAGATATTCGCCACATTTGGCAGTAGTGCCATTGTTTTTCGAAAGTGTATGTCATTCCGAAGTCTCCATGTTGCTACGGCAATATGAACTGTCCATAGGAGTATTATCTCTTGTTGATACTTCCTCCAATTTTTGCTAACCTCCTGCGGCTTCGGGAAGAGCACTACTTTCCAAGTCAATTCAGCTCTAAAGAATCGTGACCAGAATGACCATAGCTGGCGCCAGAGTGGTTGTAAAGCAGAGCACAAGAAAAAGCAATGCTCCGTCATCTCTAATGCTTGGCAAGTTGGTCGAACGCACTGCTGAATTGTTGGATTGAGCGATGTCAGGAAGTACAACCGTGAACCACGGATGAATCTCCAAAGAAAAGCCGTAGCATCACGTCATGAACCACTGGTAACATGAGTCTCCGCAGCATCAGCAAACCTGCCAGTTCCTGGTGTATCCGACGGGGCAAGATCTTCTATCGGGTGGTGATTGAGCTGATGTACTTGTTGCAGAAGCTTAGTCCAGTCTTGAGAACGGGAAATACCGCGTGTTCGTTGCTACGAATTCTTCCGTGACAAAATACAGGGGTAACTCCAAAACTACACAAGAGGTGATAGCTAGGATTGCTAGGATTCTCTCGCATACATTATCAATTCATATACTCCCAGTCGGTGTTGATAAGACCGTTGTAGTTGAACGCTTTATCTTCAATTTTGGATTCCTCGTAACACGAGAAATCCGATAACCAACAACATACTCTTACCTTGTCACCTACTTGGAGCATCATGCAACAAACATAATCCCAAACGAAATTACTGAAGACGTTCCATCCGTGCTATAGAAAGTTTAAAGAGGCGAAGATGGTCAACGAGGCCAAGGAGAGTCCAAAGGTGAAGCTCGCGAATAAAACGGATAATGCGACTGAAACCAGGCCAACTCCAGCTGAAGTCGGAAGGCTCCGATTTTAAGAGATGGACCAAAAACTTCAACGCAGCAGCAAATAACGTAAGACGGCACACACAAAATGAAATCCTTGTGAGAAAAATTCAATCCTTTTTGCAAGTACTGTCAAGAAGCAAATGCCATTTAGGTACTTCAGTTCATAATGATCTTGATCCTGAAACAGCACGCTTCGAGATCTGCCTTGACGACAAGATGGTTTTGCACGAAGACTATGAACAGTTGAAGGGCGGTACAATGGCAAGTGTTCGCTGACGATCTACTGGTTGACATTCCAGAATGTGCAATGGGCTTCTACAGTAGACAACTGGTAGAATACTAACTACATGTATTTACCGTGGCTGCGATTAGCTGTGTCTCTCTGTGCACACAACTGGAGGACCAGGCTCTGTCTTCACCAGCTTCCTTCACTGGATAAAGGATCCTCAGCAATGGAATCAAGGAAACAAGGATAACAAGCAAGACAGGCACCAACGATAGCCAACAAAATAAGCGAAAACAAGGCAACTGGTTTGATCAATAAAATCAGCAGAATCAGGAGCTAGGAACCTGCTACCAAACAGCATTCATTGGATTTCAACAACTTGAACGATTCACTGTAATGTCAAGTCCCCTTCTTACGTCGGAATACAGACCGAAGAACGGCCTCAGAGCTCGTAACCCTTAAACGTAGCTATAATACAGTTGGCAGTCTAGCCTGGGGGGGGGGGGGGGAAGGGAGGACTCGAACCCCTTATATTAGGTACTTATTTCGAAGCCTGTTAGAAACAGGCGCATTGACGTCTAAGCAAGGTTACTCCTAACTAATTTCCTACGGCTACTCGGTTACCCTTAGTCTATGACCGGTACGCTTGAATTTCTTGGGAATTTTGCCCAATGGGCCACCGTTGATGAGCCCCCAGCTGGTGCCTGGCCGGGTAGAGTACTGCGACCGCGCCAACTCCTTGTGGCAGTCTAGCCTAGACTCTAGGAAGGAGCCCAACGTGATCTCTTCGATTACGATTTCGTTCGTTTGCAGACGCACTTGGCGTCAAAAATTTGTCAAATCTTGCATCTTATCCCTTTAGTCACAGCGGTTTCAGTGATACCGCACATACTGGCTCAAAGAGGTCATGTATTTTCTAACTAAATCGCTGTGAGCTTGCACCCTAATTTCCAAGAGCTATTTCCCATAGGTACCTACAGTGATACCGCACATACTGGCTCAAAGAGGTCATGTATTTTCTAACTAAATCGCTGTGAGCTTGCACCCTAATTTCCAAGAGCTATTTCCCATAGGTACCTACTGTATGTACCGGCACCGGCTCCATCGAATTCTTTTGGGCTGTCCAGCAGCACCTTTACCTGCTATTACGAGTTGTAGGGACGCGAAGAAAAACGTTGTGATCTGCATACCACGCTGGACGTGTTCGTGAGATAATTTTATTCGTTATGGGATCACATCATGTTTCACAAGGATTTTTTAACAATACAACTGAGGATTCCAAACAATGTATGCTATTGATTTTTAAGATGTTAATTAGCGTTAATGAAAGTCGATTACGATGCAAAATGCTACCGTAAGTGTGAGAGCGAACACGCTTATACGCCTCGTTGCCCACCGAAAAGTCTTTCGAGAGGATGAAACAGCACGTTCACTCATCAATTTGCTGTATTTCCAAGAACCAGCAAACCCGAATCGCGATGGTTGTTACTCCAGCTACTCTTTCATCACTACTTGTCTTCGCGACATTCTCCTCGTACACCGAAGCCCACGGTTACCTCGAACAGCCAAAACCCTCGTGGAAGGATGGTCCGAATGTCGGCTGGATCACTTTAGTCGACAACTACTGGGACATTGGATCGGGTGGTGATCAAGTGGGCAAGTTCAAGACGATGGCCAAGGAGAAGGGAATGTCCGTGAAGGATGTGGTGCTGGACATGGTCAAGGACAAGAAGTGCGGTAACACTCTGGCCGATGGAGCTGCACAGCCTATCCCCAGTGACGGAAAGGTCAAGTGGCTAGGCAACAACGGTGGTGGCTTCACCCATACTGGTCCGTGCGAGATCTACCTTGACGACAAGATGGTTCTGCATGGAGATGATTGTGAAGATGAGTTCCAGGGAGGTGACGTCGGTTCGAAGCAGACGTCCGACATGACTGTGGACTTCTCGTCGTGCAATGGCAAGTGTTTGCTGACGATCTACTGGTTGGCGTTTCAGAACGCACAATGGCAGACTTACGGTATGTTCATATTACTGCTTTTTGTTGTTGAATTCTTAGACAGGTTACTGATTACCTTTGTTTTCCTATTTGCAGTCAACTGTGTGCCTCTGGAAGGAAGTGGTGGTGGTGGTGCTTCTACCTCAACAACACAGGGTTCGTCGACTGATGCAGGTTCTGGAAAATCCGAGACTGAACAGAAGACGACGGAAGCACCATCGACCGAACAGCAAACCTCTAAAGAGGAGAACAAGAATTCGCACCGCAGCCTGCGTCTCAGCAAAACAATGACAACAAGGATAACCAGCACGGAAACAAGGACAACCCGCAGAATCAGCAAAACCATCAAAACAACGACAACCAGCAGAATCAGCAAAACCAGCAAAACAAGGACAACCATCAAAACAACGACAACCAGCAGAATCAGCAGAATCAGCAGAATAAGGACAACCAACAAAACCAGCAAAACAAAGACAACAAGGACAACCAGCGGGATCAGCAAAACCAGCAAAACAACGACAACCAGCAGAATCAGCAAAACAACGACAACCAGCAGAATCAGCAAAACCAACAAGATAATAACCAGCAGAACCAGCAAGAACAGCGCTCGCTCGACTTCAACAACTTGAACGGAGATATCAGTACTGGAATTGTCAAGCCCCCTTCAAACCTGCGAATGTAGGCTTTTGGTGCAAAACGATCCACCCGAAGAACCGCCTCAACAACCAACAGACACTCGGATGAGATCTTAACCGTTTAACGTTCGGATGTGCTTTTCATATTCACGATTGGGGTCAGAACTTCTAAGTGAGAAGAAAGTATTTTGCAATGTGATAAAAACAATCAAAATGTGTCGTTTTCGGGTTACAATGGTGCTCAACAATTTAGTGATATTGCACATACTACTATTACATGTATAACTCATCACTTTGATGGGCGTCTTACTTCGGTGCGTTGCTTCTTGCTCCTTCCAGTATTCTTTGAAATTTGTCCAAATATCTGGGCCGCTTTCTCTTCCAGTCTCCAGTGGAGCCCACGGAGATCATTCAAGGGAAATCGATGCTTGTCGCTTTCGATGGCAGAAGCAGCGATGAGGGCAATGCCCATAATCCCCAAAAATATGGCGAAGAAAAATGATGTCTTGATGAGTGAAAAGAGATAAGGAACTGGCACTGATGTAGTAATACCAGTGATGTAACATTACATCCATCGTACATCGCACCGATAGGTATAGTTGTAACGTTTGTTTCATAAATCGGTGTTTGGGTACTTAGTGTACAGTAGTGGTCCTTGGTGTGCTGCTTTTCTGGGTGAGATTTCGGTGTTTGGGACCTTGGTGTAGTGGGCTGCTTCTCTTACACGAAAGTGAGTTGGTAAAAGAAGGATTTCATTTTGGATACTAGCTTTCGCTTTTTGCTGGTGGATCTGATCGTCGCTAAGGGAGCAACGGTTTTACGGTGGGGTTAGATTGAATATTGCTAATTTCAATTGGACCCCGGCCGGTAACTAGTAGCCACGTACCAACAACTAACTATTTAGTCCGTGGTTTATCCAGCAAGATCTTCAGGTAAGCTTGTTCCAGCCTTGGTAATGTAAAAAGGGAAGTACCTGTGGATCCAGATTTTCTTGTGCTAGCCAGAGCCTACTGGTTTCAAGATCAACTTATGTTTCGTAGTTGGTGTTGGAATTCAGGTCCATGTACTCCAGGTTGAACTCGTTGCTGAGAACAGGAGTGCAAATCAGACCGGTGTGAGAGAGGAGGCGCGAGACAAGCGGAATACTGGGATACAAATCTGGGAGTACCGAATGTCCTATCTAATAGAGCGCACCATTACTGTTAGCTCAATAAACCACTCGTGATGGAGCTTTGAGCTTAAACTTTTCGTCTGTAGCACAGATTTGGTGACCTCGTAGCTCATTTTGTAGATGATCCACCCACAAAGACCGTAGTCGCAGTTTAAACGGCTTCATCCACGCAATATCCGCTGGTTGACACGAGGACGTGTAACCTGGCGGGATTTTCATCAGCACTACAGTTATACTCTCTGCATAAGACTTGACCGCCTCCGTCCAATGCCCGCTAAAATCATCCCATAGAAGTAGGATTTTTTCGCCCAAGATTTCTCTCGACCCGAAATGATACCGTAGATGACAGAAAGACACACTCAGCGACGTGCTCGAAAATGCTGTCATCGCAAATCGCCGAAAATGCTTCTTTGTGTCATGTCATGGCGTCGAAAATGCTTCTTTGTGTCATCTATCTAAATGGCTACACTTCTACTGCATTCAACGACTAAAACTCATCATGTCTTTCTAAGTCTCTGTCGCACTGTTGAGAAATCAGCGAGCTGTAGATAGAATCCGTTGTAAGCTTCTCAAGGTGAGCGTAAAATGTGCTCAAGTCACCTGATCCAGTCCACGGATTCGTGGTGGTGGCAGCATCGGTAGGTGTGGTAGCTTTGCGGTAGAAACGGAAATGAATCGATGGACATTGAAATCGTGCCTCTATATAGCCACCAAACGGAAGCTTGTGAAACATTGAAAACTTTGTCTATCCCGTTACAGACGCTACTGGGAACTCTGAAGCGTTACAATACCGGAGCTTGTTTGCCAGCATAATATCACAGTTAAAAGCATACATACACCTAGCCCAAACAGTAAGGTGTTCTGCTGAAGACAAGCTGAAAATGTGCGAGTCCATTATCACGTAAGGCTGCCGTCGACAGCGACACACAAGTCCATTATCACGTACGGCCACCAACGACAGAAACGTACGAGTCCACCGTCACGTACGGCGACAAATGGTACTTTCAAATTGAGATAGTGACACATCACCACGAAAATGCCATATGTGTTTTGTCATCAGACTTTCGTGAAAATGCATTCAAATGTCATCGCTACACGCCGAAAATGCTTTTATCTGTCATTTTTAACATAAAAATACGAAAATGCTTCTTTTTGACGGGTGTGTCTTTCTGTCATTTACGGTACCTCAGAAAAATGATTGACAATTCTGCGTTCTACCAGCCCTTCACATTGCCATAAATCTCAACGCCATACTTTGTCATCAACGGAGCTACTTTCGCCCATACACCACGTCCAATTCCATTCTGGTAAATGCAATTGTACTGCTGAGTATCTGGACGTGCTGATGCGCCCCACGGGTGGAGGCTTCGAGGCCATTTTGGCAATGCCTCCCGTCCAGCAAGAGCCAGATTTAGGACTTTTTCTACGGTGTTCCCTTTGAGAAAGATTTATCCTGTTATCAGCACATTAGCACGCTATTGGCTAATGCCTCTATCTATAGATTAGACAGGTGCGCCCTATTAGATAGGAAATTCGGTAGTGAGAGCTCGTGCCAGGACTCTAAGTGTTTTAATTTAGTTTTCCTTTTTGCGTGTAACGAGCAAGTCGTCTTCGGATCAAGAGTGATTCACTAAAGGGTTCTGACTGAGCCCAACTCACGGACTACTTCTGCAGTGCACTCGGAACGATTAACCCACCGGCGACCGTTATCCCAGCAAAGCTGGGATAAGAAAAACCTCAGAGAAAAACCTTGTTAGAAGCCCTTTCGTCTTTAAAGTGATATTCACGTCGTTTTAGCCAATAGGTGTCGTTTGCGGATTTCTCCCCTGGATCGGTGATGAGCATGGCGGGAGGTCTTCCTTGCCGCCATTGGTCGCCAAGCGTTGATTTACTAGAGCGGAGTGCAACTGGCAGGGCACATTTTAGTGGCTTGACGACCTTTTATTGCAAGGTAAATTTGTGAAATATGCTTCCGGAAGCGTTTTGCGTGCTGTCTTAACTAGATAATACAGTTCTCTACTACCAGCTATCAAGGGCAAGAGCAGTAAGCAGAAGGCATCCGTTGGCTGGTGACTGGCAAGGACACTCCCTCACTGGATTTGTATCTGGAAGATGCTGCGATTCCAAGTGATGGAGGCGGGCGAGAAGCTCCGTACACGTTGCTGTGTATGGTTGTAGCGGTGGAGAAGGCTGACGAAGTATCAGAGGATGTATGGGAGATATACCAGTACGAACGAGATGTCAGTCCTTTCGAGCGCCTTCTACAAGCGTCAGACGATTTCAGTATGCATACGAACTCTACACGGAAGAAGCTCACGCTGAAACGCAGACAGAAAGCGCACGAAGATGGAGAGTTAAAGCTCCAAACGAGTTCAGTTCGTGTCCAGGCAGATCTACTGCGGCTTCTATCGTCGACATCAAGCGCTGTCACTAAAAGGAGACTGGAAGACCAGCTTGAAAGCCTTCGAGTCCAGCAAATTATTGAAACTACTGGTGTTTTCCAGCCTCGACATCTGCAGATCACAGCGCTGGAAGAAGATCCACTGGAATTCCGTCGCGATACTCATGGTATCGCTCAATTATGGGGTACGTCTACGTGTGAGTGTACTGTGTGAATTGAATTGATGGTTGATTGTAATGTAGGACGCAACGTACTGGGAGAACACTACGCTCCTAAGAGTGATCTACTGCGCTTTCTCCATTCCCACTCAGTGCCAGAGATTTTTAAGCGCATGAAGCGGGTAGTGCGTGACGACCTCAGCACTCGTAACAAACGGCGTATTGCAGCACTCAATGCCAAGGAGAAGGAACGCAAAAAAGAGCTTGAGAAGCAGGGTATTCTGTCTCCTGAGCAGCAGCTAGAGGCAAAGTTCGACCGACTCCTCAATCCAAGTGTAGCGTAGAGTGAAGAGCCCCCGGCAAAGGGATCTACAAGCTTTGAAACGACGCAGATACCCAATCTTGCGATGGCATCACGTACACGACAGCCGTTCTTCGGCATCTGCAGCCGTCGACGGCAGTTAGACGAACAGAATGACTCGGCTCGTAGTCAATACACTCGGAGGTGGCGTCCAATGGCTCGATATCCCTGGATCTTTTCGGTTCTGCTGTTTGGAATTATCACTTTCCCGACAATTGCTGTGTCAATTGACTACGGAACGTTTACTTGGAGCAAGTGGAACGAGATGCACACGTCTACTTCGGGCTGGACTGCAATCCGAAGGATGTACCGTTCAGGGCCGCGTGTACGAGCCAAGATATTTGTATCGACAACAGTTGCAATGAGCAACCTGCAGACAAATGCTGCCTTGTTTTGCCAGCAGATCAAGGATTTTATAAAGGTAGAAACCGTTGATCGAGTACTTCTTGAGTATCTGCAGACGGAAGCCAAATCCGAGACCCCCTGCTGAGCCGCGACACAAAGTCGATAGCTATAAAAGCGGTTTCGTGTAGGAGAAAGTGGGCAACCGGTGGCAGGACTACTGGAGGTCTGGCGTTAGTCGCCAGCGAGGTTAGTTTCCCTGGCTCAAAGTGACGGATAAACGGCTCAATACATATTGGTTCATCAGTGAGCATACATGTAGAAATGGAATGGGTCAACTGTGGCGAAACCTTGGCTTAAGTGCCAGTAATGACTACAGATCGTATGGTATACAAATTCTAGTCAAACGGGGCCTTGTGAACTTGTGAAAGAGAATGGCAGATTTTTCTGATGAAGAAGATCGCCAGCTCGTCCAGCTAGCAGCGACGTACGTGAAATCTGGACGCCGCGTCAAGTGGTCGTTAGTGGCAGAAAAGATGAGACCACAGAAATGGAGCCCAGAGAAGCTTCAGCAACGTATCAAGACGCTCAAGCGACGACTAGGAACTGACGTGTTGCAATTTCCGCCGCGATTCTTTCGGAAGTCACTCCAACAAAATAGCAAGAGCCAACGAGTCCAACAAGCGGATAGTACGCCCGGAATTACAGAGCAATTGATGGTACCGTTGTCTCCCGAAGACACGTACAACACCACAGAAAGGCTTTTTCGTGTGTTGACTAGGCGCGATGCACGTGCCAATAAGCGTCAGCTAAATGCTGGGGAGATCACGATGGTAGCAGTATCCAGTTTTATAACTGAAGCAGCCTTTCAAGAGGGCGATGTGTTTCTCAACGCTGGATCTGGTATCGGGAACGTTCTCGTCCAGATTGCGTTACAAACTCGGGCGTCTTGCGTGGTGGGCATTGAGATTCAAGACAACTTGGTAGCAAAAGGGATGAAACTAATCGCGTCAGCAGTTGTGGACCTTCCGCATTTGCAAAAGATCTGTGTTGTCGCCGGAGACATCCGTAGGTTTAAGGAAAGCAACAAAGCTGTTGTGTGCGCTGGAAAAAAATTATCGTCAAGTCGACCTGGCTCGCTAATCAACTCCGCTACTGTTTTGTACTGTCATGACACCGTGTTTGAAGAAGATGCCGTGTTGGCGGTTATCAACATGTGTGTGGTATTACCTCATCTTCGCCTGGTGGGATTAACGACGCTGGTATGTCCACGCCATCGACATTCATGCTCTAGCCCTTTTGTATTCGATGGGAGCTTCTGAAAACACTTCATGTTCAAATGACATTCGGGAATTCACTCCGAGAGCTACACTTGTACATTAGACGAGCGAGACCAGTCGCAGTCGAAGAAACTTAAAGCCACAAGGACTTCGAGTGGAAGCATGACAAGATGGAGAGGCAACTTCGCGACAATGGCAATGAGGGCTGCATCGTGCTGTCGATAACGGGTCAGTAGGACAAATAGGTGCTGGTGCAAGAGTGCTTAGAGCGGCTAGCTAGCAAGGACTTAAACTTCCCGAGCTCAATTCCAGAACACCCGACACATACCAACATTGCACCACAGTTTACTTCAACACATAATGAAACACGGTTGTTGAAGTCGTTTGACTGTTCGTTATTCTCTTCCTTTAAATTTCACAAGTTGTTCCCTGCAACTTCTTCGTTACCCCCCCCCTTTAGCATTAGTTCTTTTGACTTCACCCATGCTTCCTCTGCCTTTCTTGTCCTTCTTTCTTATCGTACTGCTGACAGATTTCACTTCCTTGCCTTTCGTGTTGATTTGCCGTACGGCCGCTTCCAGCTCTTCGTCTTGCTCTTCAATCTTCGCTCTCGCCGCATTCAGTGCTGTCTCCAGATATTTTACTTTCTTCTGGTAGCCGCTTGATATCGTCTTCTCTCCTGCTAATTCGGCTGTTCTGTTTCTGAGTGCCTCCTCCAATTTTTCTGCTTACCTTTGTCACCTCGTCGACCAGTGGAAGCCTTGCGCTGAGCCTCTAGTTCTTCTCGAAGCGTAGTGGAGTTCAACTTCTCCTCATCCAGTTCCCGCACTAGTTCTTAATTTTTTTCCTCAGCTTCCAAGTGTCTCGCCTTGAGATCCTCCAACTTGGATACGTGGCTTGTCTCCAAGTCCTTCAACTTCCTCTCGGATGCAGCAGACAGCGAGACGGAGATCTTGCGGTAGATCAAATCAAACTCCGCCCGTAAAGTCTGCTTCTCCTCTTCAGTGTCACACACGAGAGTCGGTAAAGTCGCCGCTACTGCTTGAACTTGGTCTAAACTCGACTCCTTCCCTATCTTTCCAGTAGCAAGTGGCTTCGCTGCTTGGCTTATCTCTCTTTCCTCCCGAATTGCACGTCTCAGCTCTTGCTTAGTTTCTTCGTGGCCCTCGCTCAAAAGTTCCTGTATCTTCGTGACCAACGAGGCATTGCTTGACGCCACGAGTTCTCTTAGGCCTGCGCTGGGATCTGCATTAGCCTTGTTTTTCTTATTTTCCAACACCTTGAGATACCCTGCATATACTTCCTTGAGCAGAGACTGGTGGTGCTTCTTGAGCTCTGCTGGTTCGCTCTTGAAGGCCTTGAACTGAATTTTGGTCGCTAAATCATTGTAATCCACCTTTTCGCATCTATTTCGTGCGGCGAGATACCGTTCTATCCACAAGCGCTTCTGATAGTTTGCCAAAGTGTACGGCTGCGCTTTCGTGCGCCGCTTGCATTGCCGCTTATCTCCTTGGTACTCCTCGTTGCAAGCTCTCCTCATTTCATCGCAAGCTTCCTTCAGGAATTTGATGGGAACCTCTTGGCCTTCTGCCTCCTCCGGTTCAGCAGCATCAACATCCTGTACAGAAACTTCAGTATCTTGGCCTGTCGGTTTTGGTCGCTTGCTAGATCCATCCGAGGACTCAGTAATATTCCCCTTTCGTTTCTTAGATGAAGGCTTGCCCTTGGTTGACGACTTGCTCTTGGCCGACTGATTCTCCTGCGTTTTGGCCGGGACGACTAACGAATTCGTTTGTGCTGCCACCGACAGTAACTGCCTCGTATGCGCAGTTCTCTCGGTTTGCCCATCCTTCACCCGCGTAACCAGAGCGACCTTGGTTTTCCTTTTCCCCGTACGCGTCTTCACCATCGTCTTTCAATGGAAATCACACGCAACAAAAAAATTCCAAAGAATTTGACATCATTTACTCACTAAGTACGAATTATTTATCTCACAACTCAATATTGCGCCACCATTGACTAAACCGCAAGAGCTACGAGACGGGTACGGGCAAAGTCAAGCGGGTACACGAAGAGCGGCGAGCGGGCACCGCGAAGCCAGGTTGCCCTTGAAGAAACGCCAGAACTGGTCCTTGGTGACACCGTAATGAAGAGCTTATGAACTTGTCCTTTAAGGCAAAGTTCAGGGCCTGGGTGCCCTGCTCCTTGGACACACGCACGAAGCAGTCCACGATGCCCTTGTTCGGTTAATCTGCGACGAAGCACTGCAGAAGCAGCTTGACACGCTCGATGGAGGCCACGACGGTCTTGGAGATACCGCCGGCAGCCAGGTCCATGAAGAACGAAACGGCGCCGCTCTTCTTCTCCGAAGTGGCGACTGGGTCAGGGCGCTCATCTTGAGGTAAGGGGGGAGGCTTTAAGAGTCTTTGGAGAAAAATCCTAAATGATCGAGGTCGAGCACGCGGATATTCCATGCAATGGCAACTAGTTGTTTTCACTAGCTAGGTTGTCCATGTTGTCAGCCCCCACGCCTTCTGGAGCTTGCGCCCCATCATTGTCGTAAAATTCTTGATCGTAATTGTCAGGACCCCCGTCAGCTCCTTCTGGGGCATCGTGACTCCTACCAACCAGGCCGTCCCTATCGGCTCCGAGCTGATCATCGTGACTTGATGAAACTTGAATTTGCTGTGCCTCTGTACTTTGAAAATGGGCTGGACTTCCAACAACTGGAGTCTCACCCAAGAGAAGCTCCTGAAAGCTCAAATTCCTCCGTCGCGAGCTTACCTCGGGTGGCTCAACCGTGGCAGCAATTGAATCGTTTGGTAACTCCTCTGTCGAACGGCGAATTCGAATACCCCCTCTCTTCTCCAGTTGCGGAATATTCCTTCCATTCTTCCAGCTCGAATGCCAAATATTAAAGCAAGACACCGAATTTCCATCAGTCACATGCCGTGCTTTTGAACATAAAAACAGTCTCCCGCGATCGGAGGAACACTGCTGACAGTAATGGCGCGTTGTTCCTGCCAATCGACGCCTTCCATCTGAAGTTGTACGGCACATGATGGAACAAACTTTGCAGACGCGAAACTTGAATTTCCCACCCGCAGTTTTATCTGTTGACACCAACACTCGATGAGTCGAGCTAGCAATAGCGTAGGCAGTAGCAATCGAAGCCGACCGGTCCCTTGAGTCATCCACTGCAACAACTTCTTCAGTAATGTGTTCAGTTTCCAAGAAATCTTGGCCTTGGAGACCTAGGAGCTCCTCGTGGAGTTGGATCAGGAAGTTCGAGTGTGAAAGCGGTTTCTCTTCAATGGACTTTGCGTATAGACGGTGTACAATGAATGCGTTGATGATCGCAATGTCAAGAAGCCCGTAAAAAAGATTCTTGTAGTACTTTTTGGCGCGCATGACTATTTGAACAGAGTAACTAAACCAACCACATACAGTACCTCATGTCAGTAAAAATGAAATAAGCACTGCTCTCAATTAAACTCACCGTTGCAGGCGTAATTGGTCGTGATTATCAACGCCACCCATGTACTTGTTGTAATTCACAACAAACTCCGGACACGGAATAGTAGCGTACGTACCGTCCCTTTGCTTTCGTTGTACAGACGACCTTTTTGCCGAGACTCCAGTGGCCAGAAAATAACAAATTTTTGAGTCTACCCACCTTGATGCGTACAATACTCCGTTCGTGGTGTTTCTTGCAAGCTTGTAGGACCCTCGAGGCATATTGCGTGATTGGCTCTTTTTTTGTCTTGAAATTCTCCACAAAACCAAGCCGACTCGTGGACACTGTTCCGATATTGTAATACCCCATGTCCATCAGGCGAAAACTAAGCGATACTGATGAGTATTCTCGGTCCGTAACAACGATTCTTTTCTTCGAGCGATCTACTCGACGCTGTTCCCACAGGGCCTTCAAGTTACGGACGACAGCCATTGGCCCACTTCTAGTGTCAACAAATTGACTATCTTGCTTCTTGCCACAATAGACTTCGAATCTGTGATAAAGGCGCACAAAAGATCTAAGTAAATGACATCTGCTTGACATACACCTAAACAGTATCATTCTGTACCTGGAGCAGTAGTGGGTTTCGCCACAGCAAACTGCGAACAGCTTTGTCCTGTACTTGTGCGGCTTATTCTTCAGAAAAACACGAATTGTATTCCGCGAACTCCTTGACGGGATAACCATTTCATCGAACGCAACCCAACGCCCTAGCTCCATCGCACCCTTAAACGTATCTTGGAGAGTATCAATTACACTTCTAATTTTCCATGCCCGATCGGATTTTGCTCGTGGGTCCTCGTTGTCTGTGAAGTGGATGAACCTACCAACACGTCTCTATTAGTACAGTACCAGGTAAAATGTCAACGTTGTCTCATCATTTATACCGGCAATTCATAATCCAGTTCTGAGCGCACGTTCGTACCTGTTAATCTCCTTAAAACGCAGTCGAGGCATGAATGGTGACCATGTCCCGGCGGGAATTGCCCCACGCGCCTGGGTTTTCCAATGATCTTCCATACGGGCTTTAATAGGGCAAACAGCTCTCGAAATGATCAACGCCAAGAAATGCGTTATTTCCGCTGCGGAAATCTCCTTGAACGAATCCAGGGCTCGTTCTTTCTCTCGGTACAACTTGCTTCGCAAAGCTTGATCATTCGTCTTGGCATTTATGACCTGCGACGCGGCTTGTAACCGTTGAGCGCGTGTTTGGAGCTCGTACAAATTGGTTTCATGCGCGATATCTCTCCAGAGGCGTTTCGGCATAAAATAAAAAAATAAATCCGTTGGCTTCATCGTTCGAGCTGCATCAATTGCTGATTGTTGTAAATGGGGAGGATCGTTCATAACATCACACATGCCATCCGTATTGGTATCGTCCACACCATCGCCGACATTCAGCTCCTCCCAACCGTTTATAGACATAGACCGCAGCATTTCATCTGTTATATAATCTTGAGGTCCTGCGACAGCACGAATCTCCTCAGCAGTCTCAACAGAAAATTCATCTTCGTCATCTTCCTCGTTGACGATGATATTTTCTGTGGTTTCTTCGTCAGAACCGTCATCACTCTCACTAGCGCAATAATCAGAGGCTAAAAACTCATGATCGTCGTCAAGGCCTTCATTTGCTGCATCGATACGAAATGGACGGGTCCGTGGCGCCTTCAACAGCGATTTCGGCCTACTGTGGCTGACCGTTGGTCTTTTCTTCCGAAAAAGGTTGCTCGAATTAGTTTCACTCCTCGCTTCTTCGTCTACCTTGGTCTCCTCGTCGTTGGTGTTTTCCTTCCGATAATCAGGAAAATCAAATTCATAATTGGGGTTAGAGTTTTCTTGAACTCCCCGTAATTCGTCTGCATTGCTGACAATCCGTTGAGATCTGTCGATTCTGTTTGGAGAGGGATCTAATGTCCGTGCGTCTTGGTTTATATCAGTTGGGGTGGCCACCGGGACAGTTGTAGAATTGGTTGTACTGTGGTTTTCTGTGACATTGGCAACAGAAACCTGTATACTTGCCGCTGGATGAGCTTTCTGTTGACGACGTCGAAATACCGCCAGGACTTCGGGACAGTTCATGTTTGATCCAGCGATCCAACTGCACTCCGTATACCCTTTCCATTTGACTAGGTAATGAGGTAATCCAAAACGAAATCTCTCTCGAAGGATTGCTTCCACTTCGTGCTCTTTCTCCTGAGAAGTACCTGTACATTATCACCGGTGACCAACAGTTCAGTCAGAGAATAATGCACTCGAAGACAATATCATTAGCTACCTTTTGACGCTTTCCGTTTCACGGAGCTCTCGGAGCTTCCTGTCGCTTTCGGGCTCGCAGCTCTCTTCTTGGAAGCACGGGCACGTTTTAGCTGCTCTTCGTTAAATTTTTGCAGAAGCCTGGGGCACGTAAGATTGGATTCCGGCTCCCATGTAGTGTCATTGTAACCCTTCCATTTTACATGATACTTTGGCTTTCCCGACACGATTTTCATATCGATAATACGTTCCACTTCGTACTCTTCATCTACGAACAAGCATTCGATTAGAACTGCCAATGACGCAAGAGTTGTGTCTGCGTACCAGATATTTCATCGGGCCGAGTAGCTCTCCGCCGGCTCGTGCGAGACGACTGGGGATCTTCTCTCTCCTTGCGCTTGCGCGGCATGACCACCTTAGAATCCTGAATTGAATGCAAGTGGTATCGGGACAGTTTTTTTGCACTTACACTTACAATCACGTAATGAGATCCAAAATATCCGGATACGGCGTAACTATACTGGTATACCAGTAATCGACGTCAGCATTAGAGGCAAATATACTAGTTTCACTAAAGAAAACAATCCAATAGTGAAACTAGGATATATTTACCTCTATCGACGTGGACTCTTTGAGAGAGGTGAATATACTAGTTTCACTATAGGTCGTGGCCGTCCATAAATGTAAAATTTTATATGTCGGCTACAATCTGCAACAATAAAACTACTACGTAGCTGCAATCCATGTGCGATACTAGTACGATTCAAGCGACGAGCTGTAACTAGTCATAGTTCTCCCCGATGCAAATCTCGCCACTGTCCTCGCAATAAAAGGTCTTGGGAGGCAATTCGTGCCACACTGACTCCGTCGGGTAATCTTGCGTTGGGAAGTTCTTGCACTTTTCGCATTTGCACAACCCTTGGAACTCGGCTTTTGATAGCTCGTATGCGATTATATCCACAACGTTCATAGCTTCCATCAAGAAACAAATCAATTGTGTTCTCTCTCCAGCTGACGTCCCTCCCGGCGATGTTCATCAATCTCTTCTGCATCCACGAAAATGTCTGCCTGCATGCGAATATAATGCTCGACATGAGCGTCGAGTTCCTGTCTTTCTTGGTCGATATAGTCGTTTAGAAACCTCAACCGAGTTTTAATCTGCTCTCGAGTTATCTATTTTTTTCATTCAGTAGTTAGTAAACCGTCAAATTGTAAGAACATACAGGGAATACCTTCGACAAACTCATTGATGTGTCCAACCACTGCAGCATCCAAAGGTAATCATGCTCGTCGAATGCGTACAAGTTCCATACCCCAACATACACATCATACATTTGCTTGACGGGCAATGAAGTAACGAAGTCGTCGATGTCGCTGGAGTTTTGTGCCTATTTATCAGACAAAGCGTTACCAAAAACAGCGATAACATTAACGTCTCCAATCATGCACGTACACGTCCTTCGGCAGGTTCCTTGAAGTAAACAGGATACAACGCGTCGAACGAGATCTCGTCGGTGCTACTAAAGAACGAAAGAGCCTATCGTTTCAAACAAGTTAGATAAATGCTTTAAAAGCTGAATATGTACAATTTACCTCGGTTCTAAACTCGTCCTTTTCACGGAAGTTGTACAGGCGCTTGCCATCAGAAGCAAAGGATCTTGATGGGTCTTCTATCTGTCGACAGCAACAAATGATACCAGGGGTTACCCAATTGCAGATTATGCAAATTGAAGTGAGTGCATACTTCAAACTGCTCTGCTTTCGGCCGAAAGTCACGCATGGCTCCTCAACAGCAAAACGAAGAATGAAAGGCGTCCCATGCTAAAGATTTTGGCAGCTGCTCGAAGTGCCACTAACTTTTTTTTCGAAAGATACTGACCGTGGGCTCACCGTCAGGCACAAGTCAGACGCAGCCTGTGTCAGTACTGTCTGTGCTAACGCCTCTACCAACTACAAATGTCAACGATGGTTTACCATTGACCTGGCCAATACTCAGTACTCAAGAAAGTTTATCATTAACCTGTAAAATACTAAACTCAAGGTAAACACAACAGTTACCAGTCGCTGACAAGGAAAAGTTACCACTGGTAACGTCGAGCAGCATAGCAGGTAATATCAGCGTTGTGACCAGTAGGGCTCAAGCGGCGTAACGGGTAGCGTTGTACTGAAAAGACACAAGACTGTGAGTGTATTTCCATTCCTCAGAAGTTCCATCGACTTGCTCCTCGTCCGAAACCTCCTGTTCCTCTGCACTCCAAGAGTACAACTTCCTCCACCAATTCTAACGTCCAAAGCTCTTAAAACCCAAGAAAAACTGAAGGTTCGGCTTGGTGTACAGAATCCTCAAATCCTCATCGACGAAAGTCTGGAAGAACTTTTCTTGTGGCGTTTGATCCGGCACCAAGTAGGGCTCCAGCGAGGGTAGCGTAGCAGATCGTCGCAGCGTACCAGGTAGAACAGCCTAGTAGGTAGGGCAGCGTAGCAGGTTATAGCAGCATTGTGACCAGTAGGGCTCCAGCAACGTAACGGGTAGCGTAGCAGATCGTCGACCAGCGTACCAGGTAGAACAGCCTAGTAGGTAGGGCAGCGTAGCAGGTTATAGCAGCATTGCGACCAGGTTCGAGTAGCGTAGCAGGTTATAGCAGCATTGTGACCAGTAGGGCTCCAGCAGCGTAACGGGTAGCGTAGCAGCCAGTAGAACGTCGAGTAGCGTAGCAGCCAGCAAAGGTCGAGCAGCGTAGTCAGCAATTTCGTGTAGTGCACGTCGAGCAGGGCGTCAGGACATTGGGTAATGGGGGACTTGAGGGGGGCTTGGTGAAATTGAAAATGAGGCTCCGCTTTGCGATTCTTACCGCGAGGATCGCGCACATGAGGTTGGCTAGAGCTTCAACTTTCTGGCCAATTAGCACTCGTCATTTTTACGTTAGCGCCTCTTATTGGCGGAATCGTCAGAGCGAACCCGCCGGGGAAAAGCTTGGCTTGGAAAAGCGCGCGGAAACACGTATAGTGGGCCTTGCGACCGCGTAGGAATCATGTTGGCTTCAAGTTCAACCTCAACATATGATTACTATAATACTCACACTATACTATTGATATTACTATACGTGGCGAAGAGTGCGTTTGTACTTGCGATAGTATGAACCCTGACAATAAAATGTCAACTGCGAAGAAACGTCGACTTGAGATTTCAATTATCAGCGATGGTCTGCATTTCACTCACTTTCTGTAGTCCGCCATGGGGACGATGATTAAACGCAGTTGCAGTAGTTAGTGGTAGTTCACGGGTGGCACGACCGTGCAGAAGCCGCCGGAAAAATTGACCGTTTTGAAGTTGTTGCTAGAACTTCACAGCCGGCTACGAAAGCGCATTCAGGGACGTGGGCACCCACGTTGAAGCTCCCAGTCCGGCTCGGCGTGGCTTTAGTGTCATAGACCTCTATCGATGATACCGCAGCCAAGACTGCTGCCTCATGTTGTGAGGATGTTTAACTTTATCGATGTTCATACACAGTCGCCTTGCACCTATGCTACTACGTTTGTATCAATTCTAACTTCGCGGAAATCCATATGCGTTGTCTTCGAAGGTTGGCGTTCGGGCTCAAAACCCAAACACGTAAGCACTTGATTAACCGCTTCGCCGTCAATGTTCCAATCCGATGAGTGTCGAAACAAGACATGATAATGGCTTCAAAAGGAAGCCTGCATATTCGGGATACTTGGCGCCACCGCTTGTTTCGCCGAAGTAAATGTCGTTGTGCAGCCTCCACGTTGCGTGGTCGCAGTGTGTATTTTTCCAGTGTATCAACAAGATCTCGTGATCTTCTCTCCGGCCTCTGGCAATATCGCTGTTGCCACAGAGAATACCGCAGAGAATAGAGGCGCAATTCAACTACGACATCGACTAAGACAAAGACAATTCGCAATGTGACACAACGACAGCGTTATGACCATGGCAACACCTAGACGTGATGAGGTATATTGAGTTACTTCCAAAGAGTCCTACAGACCTAGACTGGTCTAAGGACCGGTACAAGTCCAACCTTGGATGGCCGAGCCGTCTAATTTCCGACCGGGGAGATCCAGGACAAACTCTACAACGAAATAGCGACAGCGACTACGACTACGACGATACGGACCTTCGTGCATTCGCCGAAGGCTTAAGATGGCCGGAGGATCTGCTGCGCTGTTACCAAAGCCTCTCGGACGTCTCAGTGTATCAGATGATGACCCGGCGGCCTTCGGCGTCGCTTGCGTACGCTGTCTGTGTTCGCTGACCTTCAGTGTCAGTACTCGCAATTTGAACGTATGCTCTGTGTCATTATCGTTCGTTTGGGTATCGAAAGCCCTAGCACTGCGAGAGGTTGGCTCTGGAACCATTTTCGACGTGGTTCCATGAAACCCAACACTGGTATAAATACAGTCCCGGACCTAGTGGAGCTAGGCGGTTTTTTTTTAAGGACGTAAGCTCGGAGAGCTAGTACTCGGTGGCTGACGCAGGACTTGCGGGTAACATGCTGCTACCAAGCCAGCTTCCACTTCCACTGGTAAGGATACGTCTAGTGACAAGATGTCGTCCTCGACTCTTAAGATCAAGAGTAGTTCGGTAACCCCAAATACTCAGTTGTGACAGTCTAGTCTTATATTTCTTCAAGAACACAAAGCCTTACAAAAACATTTGACGCAACTACAACCTCCAGCAGGCTCGCAATCTGCCTCGCTGAGTGACCGGCTTCATTCTACTCATCATATCCCTGAATCTACCACTGGTTCGCGAGCCGTTGCTGAAAAAATGAAACGACATTTCCAACACTAGCGCGTTAGATAGATGAATGCGCATCCAAAGTCATATTGGGACATTGGGCATCGAAAACCCAACGCTGTTAGCCTAAAACTGCATGTACGTGGCGAACCCTCGTTATCATAGTTGTTTGGGCCAGCGTGCAGTTTAGTCATTGACCCACAGCACAGCATCAAAACCTTTCACCATCTTTAGCATACACATCCACTTACAAATTTTGTATTCTCGTGAACGTCACGAGAATACACAAACCTTGATTCAACGTGGAGAACGCGACTAAAACGCAAGGATGATTACGTCCCCGCTAAAAGTTAATCAACTTCTCTCTTCTTCTCTGTGGTAGATTCCGGACTATGATTAATATGGTATAAGCTGGTTTAAAAGCAGAAGATCTTCAGCGGCATGTTGTCTTTCTGTACCAGCACTACTAATGAAATTCATACGACGCACTCTGCAGAATGGACAGGGCGTCCATCGATAAAGTTAAACCTCCTCACAACATGAGGCAGCAGTCTTGGCTGCGGTATCATCGATAGAGGTCTATGACACTAAAGCCACGCCGAGCCGGACTGGGAGCTTCAACGTGGGTGCCCACGTCCCTGAATGCGCTTTCGTAGCCGGCTGTGAAGTTCTAGCAACAACTTCAAAACGGTCAATTTTTCCGGGCGGCTTCTGCACGGTCGTGCCACCCGTGAACTACCACTAACTACTGCAACTGCGTTTAATCATCGTCCCCATGGCGGACTACAGAAAGTGAGTGAAATGCAGACCATCGCTGATAATTGAAATCTCAAGTCGACGTTTCTTCGCAGTTGACATTTTATTGTCAGGGTTCATACTATCGCAAGTACAAACGCACTCTTCGCCACGTATAGTAATATCAATAGTATAGTGTGAGTATTATAGTAATCATATGTTGAGGTTGAACTTGAAGCCAACATGATTCCTACGCGGTCGCAAGGCCCACTATACGTGTTTCCGCGCGCTTTTCCAAGCCAAGCTTTTCCCCGGCGGGTTCGCTCTGACGATTCCGCCAATAAGAGGCGCTAGCGTAAAAATGACGAGTGCTAATTGGCCAGCAAGTTGAAGCTCTAGCCAACCTCATGTGCGCGATCCTCGCGGTAAGAATCGCAAAGCGGAGCCTCATTTTCAATTTCACCAAGCCCCTCAAGTCCCCCATTACCCAATGTCCTGACGCCCTGCTCGACGTGCACTACACGAAATTGCTGACTACGCTGCTCGACCTTTGCTGGCTGCTACGCTACTCGACGTTCTACTGGCTGCTACGCTACCCGTTACGCTGCTGGAGCCCTACTGGTCACAATGCTGCTATAACCTGCTACGCTACTCGAACCTGGTCGCAATGCTGCTATAACCTGCTACGCTGCCCTACCTACTAGGCTGTTCTACCTGGTACGCTGGTCGACGATCTGCTACGCTACCCGTTACGTTGCTGGAGCCCTACTGGTCACAATGCTGCTATAACCTGCTACGCTGCCCTACCTACTAGGCTGTTCTACCTGGTACGCTGCTCGACGTTCTGCTACGCAACCCTTACGCTACACCATCACAATGCTGCTTTAACCTGCTACGCTGCCCGGCGTTCTGCTGTGTAGTTGCGCTAGGAAAGTTTTGTGGCTGCTGACGGCTTCGATTCCCTGTCAGCTGATCAGCTCGAGGTGTAGTGCTTACCTTGAGTTTAGTACTACAGTAGTAGTATTTGAGAGGTCAATGATAAGTTGTTCCCGAGCACAAAGAAGACGAAGCTGCGGCTGAAGATGTCGGAGATCGCGAGAATTCTCGACCAAGCGAGAACATTCCCGCCCAGAAGCCTGTTACTCCTCGAAAGAGTGCCAACCACCAGGAGGCTGAAGAAGACAATGAATTGACACCCAGTAAAAAAGAAGGTTGCACGAGAGGATCCTCACGCTCCTGAGCGAGCGTCCTTTTCTCGTACCACCCGACGTGATACATCCAAGTCTCTCTATCCTCTATTTCCCAAAACGAGGCAGCACGAGGCAACATCGAAGGCTCAAGCTCAGTATCTCCGGTATAAACGCTCACTGAAGAATCACTTACTGGAACTACGCCAGCGAGAGACCTCTCAGCGACAGCACTTGGAACGTGCGTACAAGTCTGGGGAGCATGTGGCAAACGTCGACAAGATTCGGTTTTGTCGGTTCGAGCAAGATGTGCGTTTGCACCGCATTGCTATTGGGCTGGAGGCCAAGAACGAAGAAGAGAAGCAGCTACGACAAGCCATGAGCCACCTGCTCGATCTGGAGAAGGAGAAGCTCAGGGAAGAACACCGCGTGACGGCGTCAGTGCTTATTATATATCTCGAGTTTAGTACTACTGTAGTATTGGATAGGTCAATGGTAAAACATCATCGACATGGTGTTGGAAGGTCCAAAGATAAATCGTAGATGTACAGGCAAAACATTTAGATCGGGCAGTCATTCAATGGCGAGCGTTGAAAGGGTCTACTTTCTTTCGGCACGACAACAAAAATATTTGAATCGATGGCGGATCAACATCGTCACTAAACGCGTCCTTTTAAGCAGATTTTATGCTGTGTTTACTTTCGCAAGGTAGGTTTTAGAATTTTATGCTACTTTTTGTGCTTCAACAGCAAGACAACGGTGTCATTCGAGATGGCGACGATACCTGCAGGGCCGAGGGCGCATCGTCCAAAGGCACAACATAGTGGCGTCCACGACGGCTGGTCAGACCAAGGTTGAGGCATGCGAAGAAGTCGTCCAAGCACAAGTCGTCATGCACTAAATCTGGCATATAGACGTACCAAGTTGACGTGGTGTGCTCACGCCTATATCTCTACGCGTTAGAGTGAGCATGAATATAAAGTCTTGTATGCAAATACGCTATGTGAAGAGTTGACATCGTCATTACTAAACTCAATATAAATACGTCTTTTAATGTCAATGTTGTTCTGCCATCGATGTAAATTAATGTTGTCAACTGTATTGCTAACAATAAAACGTAAAAAAAACCTTGATAGCCAGTACATTGCCGTACTTCCGGAGATTGTTGCACTGCGTGTCTCCAACGCTATTGAGAAGCAACAGTGTAGAAATGTGCTACTTCAGCCACCTCAGGTTCCGCCGCTTGAAAATCACGGTAAAGGTTGCACAACAACTCATCTGGTAGCGGGTCATCCGCGCGTTGATTTAATTTTTTCGCGTGCTCGAAATCATCGCAAAGAAAACTCACCACGTAAGTCTTCCCTTCAAGTCCACAATCGCTCCAACACGAATTTGCCATTCTCTCCACGAACTCCCATTCCACTTGAGAAATGTGCGAACTGTCAACGATCACCACTTCGGCGCTTTGAAGCTCAGCTCTAAATACGCCGTGCATGTTCCTATCACACCACCATGCACCCCATTCATCTTGCTGAGGGGTGAATATACGCACGATCCGTGCATTGCTCACGGTGTCCTCTGCGAATGCATTTACAAACGCACGTCGAAGCATCTCGGCGAACTTTGTCTTCCCGCTTCCAGGCAACCCACGTAGCACGACAACACACGACCCATAGGACCATGTTTTGTTGTCAATAAAGTCGTGAACGATGGACAATGCCACGTCCTCCACGCGCCAGCTCCAATCCATACCTCGGTTGTAGTTGGACCAATGCAGGAAAAATGAAAGTGGCATCCCCAATTCTTTCAGACGTAGTCATGTTCTTTCCTTATAGATAATTCTCGGAGGTCTCTCAAAGTCTCTCAAACGTCTCGGCCAATTCTCAGAAATACCGTTTATCCTACTGTACTAGTTTTGAAGTCAAGTTGTCTTTTATCATTTAAAATTATACTTATACAGATTTTGTCACTAGATCGCAGTGGAGTCCAATGGCTTGGATGATTCTACGTCTGTAAGCTCTTCTGTGGCTTCCAATTCTAGTCTGGAAGACTAAAGATGTGGTGAACAACTTCAACGCTGCTATGAATCGTCACAAGCGCTACGTTGAGCAATTGACGTTGCCTACACTTCACTATTCACTCTGGAATTATAAAGACGGATATTTCTTCGGGCCGATGCAGTTTGTGGCTCGATTATTGGCTGGAGTTGTGGTAGGCGTTGCTGTCACTCAGCAAGGGCAATTTCACAAGTGGAGCCTCCATCGCTTTTCGGTAAATTGGCAAACTGGTGCAGTCGACGAGCACCTGCGGCGGGTACGCCTTGGCATCCCATTCCGTTGCCGATGGACGAGTACAGCTACCTGATGCACCCTGCGACAGTTGAGGTCACGTGAGATTTAAGACAATAGGTCACGGAAGAATATGTGGAGACGTACGATGTACTACGCACGTGTTATGGTTGGCGTTTACCGACTCGAGTATAGTGAACTGATCTCGTGCAATATACTTACCTAGGATAGTAGAAATACATGTAGATTAATGCTCAACGTTCGTGTCATCTCAAAGTTAAAGGATAAATAAGCAGGTCGTTGTGTTTCGCTTTTTTATATGTTTTTCTCTGCTGCTCCGTCGCTATAGGTCTATCTCCGACTGCGCTCTACATTCCTCTACGATCTCCAACTCGAGCAAGTACGACCTCGACTCAAAAGCTTAAATTGTGAAGAGAGACGCGCTCGCATGCAAGAACCTCGCTGTCAGGTTGCGTTGCTGCTTGAGATCCAGCAACAGAGGTAGCTCTGATGAGCATCTATCTGACTCTTTCCTTGAGAAACTCCAGCCAGATATCCAACACTAGGGCTTTCAATCGTGCCTTCGATAAAGCCTCCTTATCCGGGTCTTCTCTCAATGAAAGAGCGCTGTGTGCTTTAAGATAGATCTGTCATATTCTCCACCCCTTGACAGCAAAATGTTCTCGTTAATACTGCACTCCCCACAGGAAACCGGTGCAGCATTAGTTTCTCCACTCCGAGCCAACGTTTCCTTGTCAACGTTGATGTAGTGGCTTTTTTCGCTCGAGCAGGGCGTAAAAGCGTTCGTCCTCTCTTATATTCTTTGTCTGTTCGCTCTTGGGCAGAGACTACTGTAGAGATGTTCACCGTCGCTCCAGCTTGACACGACAAATAGCGTCGAGGATTGTACCCGACGCTCACTTTCTTGCGCAGACTCAAGTGCTCGTGCACCATCATCTCCAGTAGTGTCACCACTAGGTACCGAAACCCGCACTTTTCCGCCGCCAGCAGAACCTACGAAGACTGTGCTCGTATCCAGGTAAAGGTCCTGGGAAGAAGACAAACTCGTTGCGTTACCGTCGTTCTTTAGCGTCATTCCATCTCCAATGCTGATAAGTCCGCGCGTGCCGTCAAGCGTAATGCCGGCCGCTGTAGGATCGTCCGCGATGGTGTTGGCCACTGTCACCGTTCCAGCAGGATCGACGAAAAGCAGGGAGTTTCCACCAGCGCTCGTGATGACAGTTCCTGCTTTTGATACGAAATTCAGGTCGCCCTGCTCCTTCACACCGCCCGAACTGTTCGCAGCTGTGGTCATCATCGTGCCATCATCGAAAACAACCCCCTTTCTGGCACTCAAATAATCCGCCTCAATCATGGGAGCTGATGTAACACCAAACTGTTAGCAAAGCAATACGCACACAAGAAAATGTCATGTGCACTTACAATCCACCCTGTTTGTGAACGTCACAGTGCCATTGGAGAAGAAAGTCACCCCATAAAATTCTGCTGGTCTCCGGAATCCAATGCACGACGTCCGATTTTCAACTCTCCATCATCAAATGCGATCATTCCCTCCGAGTAGGCGGTATTAGAGTATCCTGGGCGTCACAACACACAACATTAATTGATGCCGCAAAACAACTCTCCACTACGTACGTTATACCACTTCTCAAGAAGATCTGTGCGTCATCCTCCGCCACAACTGTAAATCTATTATCCACCGTCGTTCCAAAGAGATCGTTCTGATGCGACTCGAAGAAATCCGTCTGCGTCAAGTAGATCGTAATGCTGCTCATGAGTAAGAAGCTCAGCAGCGTCAATACTCCAATCGCCGTCCAGAACACATCATGGTCCTCTCTTTTGCGTCTTCTCAGTGTAATTATCTGCAGAATCCCCCCCCCACTAGATCTGTATCGGAAGATGCGAGTATCTGCATCTGAATGGAAGAAGCCTCTTCTCCCTCTTAAACGTCGCAATCTCTGCACACCAATTCCAGCCATGCGTCTGGCCAAATCTCCGTCCTCCTCCCCGTCCAGCATCAAATGGTCTCCACGTAGATCATCACCTGGTGAATCCATAGGAATAGCTTGTCGACCACGTCGGTACGAGTGTTCTTCTCCCTCCGTGGACTGCACATCATTTTCCTCGTCTTCTTCTTCGCTCCGTGACGTCTCAAGTTCTTCATTGCCGTCGTCATAGCGACCTTGAACGTCTGTTCCATCCAGCGTCAGTGAACGTCGTCCACGGCCTTCAAACAGCGCAGGGGCTCAGCCGTATTTTCTTGCGCTTTTCCAGCGAGAAGATGTTCCTCAGCGTGCTCATACTGGGCGCCGCCCAGTGGGCGGGGATAGATGCCGAGGATAAATTTTTGTAATAGATAGTCTAAAAGTAGAGATTATTTTCGTGATTTTGGGCGGCTACTCCGAATTACGACAAGGTTTTTTCGCCAAGTCCATTGACAGACCTCACTATTAGAAGCTTATCTCAACTCTGATTGGATACTACTGACCAATAAGCAAAAAGTAAGCGAAAGCAGGTGGTGACACTCCAGACCGATGGGAACATTGATTTCCCTACCCCCATAGCATACAAATTTCTATATAAAACTTATCCCAGCAAAGCTGGGATAACAGCGGTCGCCGGTGGGTTAAAGATGGCGGAGCCGCTCAAGTACAACAACGATGGCGTTCCCAAGAACTGGGACGGGAAGGACTGGCAGACGTACAAGTGGGCCATGGAGGCGGTTCTGACAGAGAAGAAGCTGATGCCGATTGCTGACGGTACGATCAAGCGTAAAGACTTGGGTACAGATGATGGCAAGGAGAAGTTCGATGACCAGCAGAATCAAATACGGCGCATAGTGGGTACGTCGGTACCGCCAGACATCTTGCAGCAGATGCGGGACAAGAAGACAGGATCGGGAATGTGGGCAGCTTTGATTGACTTGTTCGAGAATAAGACAAACAAGACGGTAAAGGTCCACAGTATTCGTCGCCTGGTGAATCAACTTTGGGCTATGAAGTTGTCCCCAGGGAGTGATGCGAATCTGCATTTGTGCAAGATGTTCAATATTCGAACGGAGTTGGCGACTTTGCAGTACACCGTTAGTGACATTGACATGGTGGAGATGCTGTTGGAGAGTCTTCCCAACCAGGCAGATTTCGAAAGCCTGAAGGCATCTGTGCGTTACTCTGCTACGCCAGATGAGTTCACACCCAGAAAAGTCCGTGAAATGATTCGCGCCGCTGCTGCTCGTCAAATGTAGTTTCACAGCAGGAACAGAGGTTATCGCGGGGGTAACAAGAACGGAGGCAAGGGAGGTGACAAGGGCAAGAATGAAGGTCAGGACAAGCAAGAAGACACGAAAGCGTCTAAGAAGGCTAGAAAGTGTTTTGTTTGCGGGAATACGGAGCATATCAAGCCGAACTGTCCTGTGAAAGCCGAGAAGGATAAGAAGAAAGCAGAGGCTGATGACGCTGAAGAGAAACGTAAGGCGCGTTCGCATGTGATGATTCTCGTTGGTGGTGGTTCCAATCCAGAGCCTGAGCATGAAGAGGATATTCGTGTGGGGGTGGATGTACACGGTGGTCGAGATACCAGTGTACATGAGGGCGAGGACGACACTGCTGAGGAGGATGGTGGTTTTTCGATACTGCATCGAATGTTCACGTGATTGGGAGACGTTCCTACTTTGCAACTTTCAGTGAAGACATTGATCATGCACGGGGTATTCGTGGACTTACAGATGCGCTTCGAGCTCAAGTAACGGGCGACGGCACTGTAGTGTTGTCAACACTGGTCAATGGTGTACAGACGGTATTGCGTCTCAATGATGTGTTCTACGTTCCAGGGTCAGACTGTAGTTTGTTATCGCCTGGCTTAGCTGCTGAACAAGGTCTGGACTTTGACTATGAGCGTGAAACACTGAACTTATTTATCATGGAAGAAGGTAAAACGATAGCAATTGCTACACCGCAACGATTCTACGCATCGGATCTTTCGGACAGTTCAATTGTAAGACCACCAGCTAGAGCAAGATGCAATTTCACGACAGCTGAAGGCGTTGGATCACTGACGCTATGGCATGAGCGCTTGGCGCACACGTGTCCACAGTACTTGAAGACTATGGTCGCCAAGGGTCTCGTGCGTGGCATGATGCTGACGCGACGACAACTGAACACGTGTGATGCCTGTCATATCGCGAAGCAGAAGAAGAAACCTCTTCGGAAGAAGCTTGATCGGAAACTCAAAGAGCCGAATCAAGTAGTGTACGCTGATCTGTTGATCCCAAGCAAGGGAAATGGTACACGATACGAATCAGTGCTGGTGATTCTTGATGGATACTCGCGCTTTGTCACGATTAAGATGCTGACTAGCAAGTCCAGTGATGTGGTGAACAAACATATCGAAGAATATATTATCTGGGCGGAAAGGCAAGCAGGAAGAGATCGAGGTGGAGGTCAGCAGAGTTCATTCAAGGTCAAGAAGGTGCTGACAGATAAAGGTGGTGAATTCGTGAATGCGGAGATCGATAGCTGGTACGCTGCTCATGGGATTGAGCATGTGAAGGTCGGACCAAAGAGCTCGCAGCTGAACCTGTGTGAGCGGACGCACCAATCTCTCGTCGGTATGATGAAAGCCATGATGGTGCAAGCTGGTTTTCCGAGGAACTTGTGGCCTGAAGCATTGCGGAACGCAGCGTACATTAAGAACCGGGTCTTGAACAAGGGAGCTAATGGCATACCTTACGAGTTGATGTTCGGGATGAAGCCGGATCTTCACCACATTCGCAAGTTTGGTGCGCTGGCAAACGTGCACATACCAGTAACGCAGGGGAAAACGTAAGCATCACGACAATGCTAACCTGGGATTTACGCGGAGGACGTCGTGGGATGCAAGGTATACTTTCCTGATGAACGAACGGTCAAGTTCGTGGCAGATTTGAGAGTATCTGAAGACACTGTGTATCGTGATCGCCACGACGTGGATGTGGAGGACAGTGACCTAGAGTCATTACACTTCGAGCAAGCTAGCTTGCTTGCTGAGAATGAAACTGTGAATGTCAGCGATGATTTAAGCAGCGTCGAACCTACCGAAACTTTTGGCGAGCCCATGAGTGAACACTCTATGGAGCTCGAGGGGGGGATGGGGCATAATACGTAAAGGACGATACTGACCGAGAACTACATCGTCACGTACGCTTTGCACAGCAACCGCCGACCCAGGAATTTGATGTCAACACGGAACCTAGCAAGGTGACGAATTCACAGAACGTGGAGTTTGCTGAAGCTAGTGATGTGGCTGAAACTAGTGACGTAGTTAGTGGCGTTGCTGAAACTAGTGTGGATGGCAACTGTACGGCTGAAGAAGCTAGTGCAGATCCGGTGGAGGTGAACTTGCCTGTGCCTACTGAACCAATTGAGGCACCAAGTGAGCTGGAAGATGCTGAGTGCTCATCGACTGCTGCAAGTGATAGATCCGATGGTGAAGAATATGCCATGGAAGGAATCGATGATGATCAAGTCACAGTGGCGAGTGCTTTCGAACCAGCAAACAGCAGTACTGAATCGAATGAATGGGGAAAGCGTGCAGCCGGAAGTAGTTGACGCTAGCACACTAATGCCACCGAGACAGACTGGAAAACGCACTCACCGCAGTGAGACTTCTTCAGAAGCGGAAAGGGTGGAGCATGCTGCAGCCATACCAGATACAAAACGAAATCGGACGGGACTTCGCGAAGCAAGTGAGCGTCGTAGGCCTAAGTATTTGGATGATTTCGTGGTGAACGTGATGCAAGCCACATCTCGCATACAGGATGAGCGTGGACAACCGATACGTGCGAACAGTATCAAGATGCCCCGGAACCATAGGGAGGCGATGCGCTCGAGGTTTGCAAACTACTCGAAAGAAGCAGAGCTGCTGGAAATGGCGGCACTGAGGGAGAAAGGGGTCATTGAGGAAATCTCACGTGACCAAGTACCTGCTGATGCTAAGCCGATAAGCACGCAGTTGGTTTATGCGTTGAAGTCAGATCACCAGGGATACGTCATCCGGTTTAAGACACGTGTGGTTGCTCTGGGAAATCACCAGCGACCTGGAATCGACTTTGTTTTGACTTTTGCACCGGTGGCCCGTTTGTCATCTTTGCGAATGCTGATAGCGCTTGCAGCCGTTCTGAACCTGGACCTATATGGTGGTGATGTGAATACGGCATATTTGAACGCATTGCTAGGTATCAGGCAGTACTTACGGTCCATTGATGGCTACCCGTGTGAAATTGACGGATACATGTACGTAGCTTTGTACGGGCTGAGGCAGTCAGGAAGAGAGTGGAATACCGAGTTAATTCGGTGGCTGCTCGAGCGCGGCTATCAACGCTCACTGACTGAGTCTTGTCTATACTATCGCTTTGATGGAGACATGATCATGATGGTGCTCATTTACGTAGATGACATTTTCGTGGCGACCAACAGTGAGGCAGCAAGTGCAACTTGTTTGAAGAGATTGATAAGGCCTACGGTATCAAGGACCAGGGGTTACTGACGCGGTACCTGGGAATTGAGCTCATGCAGTCAAACGAGTGCATCACTGTGAGTCAGAGCAAGTATGCTCGTGAGATTCTGGAGACTTTCGGATACGAGCATGCTCATGCAGTGGGAAACCCCATGGAAACCAATGCAAGACTGGCACCACTTGGAGATAGTGAAGAGTCGGATACCAGCTTTCCTTATCAAAAGGCAATTGGAATGCTCATGTACCTAGCTACTGGAACTCGTCCTGATCTGACATTCGTTGTCAGGCAGCTCAGCAGATTTGTAGCCAAGCCGTCGGCCAAGCATGTGGGCACTTCGAAACGTGTGCTGCGGTATCTGGCAGGTACAATTGAGTATGGCATCACTTACAACCGGAATACGAAAGCACCGCAGGAGGTTGTGCTGGAAGGTTACTGTGATAGTGACTGGGCAAATGACCAGAGTCACGTAAGAGCACAACAGGATTCGTGTCTACGTTAGCTGGAGGTGCAATCTCGTGGATGTCACGTCGACAGTCTATCGTGGCGCTTTCTTCGGCGGAAGCAGAATATGTGGCATCGTGTGAAGCAACAATGGAGGATGTAGCGGAAAGCAACATTTTGCAGGAAATATTGCCGCACCGCAGTGTCAAGCTGAGACTTGGAATTGACATCCAAGCAGCGATCATCATGGCGGTGAATCCAAGTTACAGTCCTCGCACACGGCACATTGAGTTGCGTTGGCACTATGTGCGGGAGCAAGTTGAGAAAGGTGTAGTGGAGATCTACAAGGTGAAAGGAACGGTTAATCCGGCAGACACGTTTACGAAGCCTAGACAAGTCGAAGCTCAAGGACTTACTTGTACTTGTTGGTGCTGGAGTAGCGGACTAGTCAAAGCTATGCTTCGAGGGAGGCGTGTTGGAATTCGGGTCCATGTACTCCAGGCTGAACTCGTTGCTGAGAACAGGAGTGCAAATCAGACCGGTGTGAGAGAGAAGGCGCGAGACAAGCGGAATACTGGGATACAAATCTGGGAGTAGTGAGAGCTCGTGCCAGGACTCTAAGCGTTTTAATTTAGTTTCCTTTTTGCGTGTAACGAGCAAGTCGTCTTCGGATCAAGAGTGATTCACTAAAGTTGGAAGTTCGAGACGTTTAAACGAAGCTTTGGGGACAGTGTTTAGTCCGAGGTTTACATCGAGGGGAAGAGGAATTGTAAGACGGAGAAACTCGCATCGGATATTTTGAAGTACCTAAAACCTCACCCAGATAACACATCTCTATGATTCTAAAAGCAACGATGACTTCTTCAAAATACAAAACTGTGTGCTTGCTTGATCATCTTAATCATTTCCAATGCATTATATCGATGGAGTTTGGTTACTTTGTGTAAGCTTTTTATCGGATGGGCTTTTACATGGTCAAGATATACATAATATGACACCACTCGTCGTCTGGGACTCCAAGGATCCTTTATATTACTTCGAAGTATAAAGGATCCTTGGAGTCCCAGACGACGAGTGGTGTTTTCTGCACTGACATTGGTGGTATTAACGCAAACGATACAAAATCTGTCCACTGCGATACCACATTTTTAAGCTTTACAAAATGCTTGAATCAATTTCAGCTGAAAACTAAGAGTGAAAGGGTTCTCGTATGACTACGAATGAAACAAATAGGCAACTTACGGGGTAATATGATACGATTCATTTCGTGTCTTCAGTAGGTCGTTTCATCTATATCCACATGTACCAGCGGAAGAAAGCTACTGTATATGTATCCATTTTGCCTTCAACTGTTTTGGACCCTGAACTTGATGCAGCTCTGTACATCCGAAGTAGACACGAAAGAGCAGGCCAACGATACAGGACTTTCGCGTCTGTTTTTAATAGCGCCAGAAAATTACACACCTTCTCGTTACCCAGCAGGCTTGTTGTAAGCCGTTGTACCGTACAACTTGTACGCGGTCCGAACACCATCATGATGACGGCTAGAAAGACATAAACGGATTTGCGATCTGTCCGTCGCTCAATCGTTGAGCATTTTTCGTGTACAGCATCTGTATACTAACTTCCAATCCGCACTATATTAATTATACACGAATATGTTGTAATACAGGAAATCTCACATAGTGGAATTCGGTTTTTGCGACCAAAGTACATCACAGCATCTGTATACTAACTTCCAATCCGCACTATATTAATTATACACGAATATGTTGTAATACAGGAAATCTCACATAGTGGAATTCGGTTTTTGCGACCAAAGTACATGTAGTGAAAAGTTTTATTTATCAATTTTCAAGACACGTACTTAGCGTTGAAGCACGCGAACATGGATTACAGTACCATTTTCGTTCAGCGCACGTACAGCGTGAGCACTGCTCACTGAGCAGACATGCCTTTACAGCGTGTGCCCACCAAAATGCCTCTCGGGATGATAATTTCCACTTTTCAAGTTGGTGTCTATTCAAGAACTCGATAATCCAAAACACGATGCTTGCTGGGACCGCTCTTTCGTCACTAATTGCCTTCGCGACATTCGCTTCATACACTGAAGCCCACGGTTACCTCGAACAGCCAAAACCTTCGTGGAAGGATGGCCCGAATGTCAATTGGGTCACTTTAGTCGACAACTACTGGGACATTGGATCGGGCGGTGATCAAGTGGGCAAGTTCAAGACGATGGCCAAGGAGAAGGGAATGTCCGTGAAGGATGTGGTGCTGGACATGGTCAAGGACCAGAAGTGCGGTAACACTCTGGCCGATGGAGCTGCACAGCCTATCCCCAGTGACGGAAAGGTCAAGTGGCTAGGCAACAACGGTGGTGGCTTCACCCATACTGGTCCGTGCGAGATCTACCTTGACGACAAGATGGTTCTGCACGGAGATGATTGTGAGGACGAGTTCCAGGGAGGTGACGTCGGTTCGAAGCAGACATCTGACATGCCTGTGGACTTCTCGTCGTGCAATGGCAAGTGTTTGCTGACAATCTACTGGTTGGCGTTCCAGAATGCGCAATGGCAGACTTACGGTATGTTTATATTGTTTTAGTTGTTGGTTTTATAGGCTTGATACTGATTGTACGTGTGATTCCCTATTTGCAGTCAACTGTGTGCCTCTGGAAGGAAGTGGTGGTGGTGGTGCTTCTACCCCAACGACGCAGGGTTCGTCGACTGACGCAGGTTCCGGAAAGTCTGAAACTGAGCAGAAGGCAACGGACGCACCTTCAACTGAACAGCAAAATGAATCTCCTTCGACGGGATCAAAATCGACTGGAGACTCGTCAAATGAGCAACAAGCGCCTGAAGCCTCGTCAACTGGCGAGAAAACGCCTGAAGCTCCGGCCGTGGAAACACCTGAAGCTCCTGCGGCGGAAACACCTGCGGCCACAACTCAGGCCACTCAAGCGCCTTCGACTCCTGAAGCACCTGCTACTGAAGATACCAAGTGCAAGGCTCCCGGTCGTCGTCTACGGAAGAAACAGGCTTCGGCGTAATAATTGTCTGTACAAGGATGCAGAGTGCAGTTAGTGTTGTTAAGAAAGATCGCTGCTGAATTCTGATGATGAAATGAGCAAGGTCTCCGAAATTACGTGTTTAGTGACAACGAAGAGAATTCATTCGTGATTGCCCAATCTCAGTCTTTCAGTCACAGAGTCGACGCTTTTCTTCCTGGTTCTTCCAGAAGAGGAACGTTTTCTTGAACCAAGCTTTGAACCAAGCTTAAAGTTTGTACTGTGGAGCCTACCAAATTATGGTACCGTAAATGACAGAAAGACACACCCGCCAAAAAGAAGCATTTTCGTATTTTTTATGTCAAAAATGACAGATAAAAGCATTTTCGGCGCGTTGCGATGACATTTGAAAGCATTTTCACGAAAGTCTGATGACATAACACATATGGCATTTTCGTGGTGATGTGTCATGGTCCTGAGTGATATCTCAATTTAAAAGTACCATTTGTCGCCGTACGTGACGGTGGACTCGTACGTGACTATCGTTGGCGGCCGTACGTGATAATGGACTTGTGTGTCGCTGTCGACGGCAGCCATACGTGATAATGAACTCGCACATTTTCAGCTTGTCTTCAGCAGAACACCTTACTGTTTGGGCTAGGTGGATGTATGCTTTTTAACTGTGATATTATGCTGGCAAACAAGCTCCGGTATTGTAGCGCTTCAGAGTTTTTCGGGGAACATTTGGCTGTACACTAATGCGAAAATGGGCGTCCTATAAAGCACAATGGGATTGTTTATGCAAATCATTGAATCTGCCTACGCGACTATCAATTGTGAAAACATCTCGAACAGGTACATTCAGAGGTCGTTTGACGTGTGTGGGCTGAATCCGTGGACTGGATCAGGTGACTTGAGCGCATTTTACGCTCACCTTGAGAAGCTTACAACGGATTCTATCTACAGCTCGCTGATTTCTCAACAGTGCAACAGAGACTTAGAAAGACATGAGGAGTTTTAGTCGTTGAATGCAGTAGAAGTGTAGCCATTTAGATAGATGACACAAAGAAGCATTTTCGACGCCATGACATGACACAAAGAAGCATTTTCGGCGATTTGCGATGACAGCATTATCGAGCACGTCGCTGAGTGTGTCTTTCTGTCATTTACGGTATTTAGTCGAAGTAGTAGCATCTCTGTCGCTGTCAGAAGTAGCAATGAAGGCAGTAACCAAAACTCCAAGGAAGACCGTGAGGAATCGCTGATGTCTTGGTGAAAGGAGATTGGGAACTGGTGCATTATAGCGGTATATTTCCAGACGATGAATCTGCTAGTTAGTTAAGAACTGATACCTGATCATTCTACGAATATGAATTATTTAGCACCTGCATTCCTCACCAACATTTAAAAGACTATACTCGCCATATGCACTAGAATGCTTCCTCTTGCGAGTTTAAGTTTTTATTTCATCCTACTACGGTAATCTGAATTTCCGTGCGTCTTGATCGCGTAAATGCGCTGAAACCCGTGTAGGTTTTTAATATTTAACCCCTGCTTGCTCACTATCCACATGTTGCCTGCCTTTCAGATATCATATTCGTCGGTGATTCCAAACCCGATTTACAGGTTAGCGTCACCAGAGCAGGCGGTCGAGTTTGAGCTAATGTTTGGCGAAAGTGAATGTCGTTCCGAAGTCTCCAAAAAAACAAACAATAGCGTATTCTGGGACGACGATGAGGCTTGCGTCGTGTTCACAATTGCCGAGTCAATGACGACTGAAACACAAATGCCGATGGAGTCCATATTTGGCGCCATGTTGATGCCAACGCTGGACACGTGAAGGCAGTGCTCAATTGTTTCGATCAAGTGGCAGCTTGGACGCACACGTTCTTGAATAGGATTTCAGAGAATATGGACCGCGCGTCCACTTCAACACAACTGAAAGGAATTCTCACTAGATAATCATATCATACTTCACTTAATGCGTTCTGAAGATATGGACAACGAACAATAGGCACAATTGCACTTTAATTTGCGTCTTGACTACCTATGCAACAGAATCAAACGCGTAGCAAGAGTCCAGTACAGAGCGAACGTCCATCCGAATGCCCAGGTAATACATCCGTCTGCGGAGTAATTGTGGCGCAAAGGTAGATGGCAACGGGGTTGAACCAAACCCGATCAAACATTCCATTGGGAACTCCCCGTTGTAACTCGTTGCAGTGCCTCCGTTCGGTCTTCGATTTTGCCGCGGAGTGATGTATGTTGGTGTTGGATTGTACAGTACATTAGCTGAAGCCTTTCCTCGGTTGTGAAGTCCTTCTGGGAACGGATCCAGTAGAGCTTTACCATTCACATACAACAGATCAGGAATGTCGTCCTTTACTGGCATGAAGTGGGCTAAACTGCCACACAAAGAGTCCGGGTGTTTCTTCATATCTTGATTTCTCGATGACTCGATAACACTGGGTCCCCATGGAGAGAAGAAATACTCTTGCTTTGCCAGTGCGTAAGCTATCCAGAACGTTTCCTTGTCTCCAAACGAGAACTCACGCTCGAATCTCTGGACGGTAATTAACCAGAACATGACAGCCATAGCTTGTCCCGAGCGTGACTTGTCCACTGCCACCAAAGACGAATCCTGCTCATGCGACGCTTCTCCCCTGTAAGCATAGCTATGTTCCAGATTATACGGAATCTCCATGCCCTCGCTCAATCCGAATGCAGCGTAGTTGAAGGATTTCAATAGTGTCTTCAAATACGTCGCATTGTTCACTTCCTGATTGAACCACTCGTTGCTCGACAACACTCGGTCGTAGAAGAACGTCGTGCCTGTGTGTTGGTATCCCTCAGTCCGTCGTAATATCGCTGGGTCTTTGAGGAAAATATCGTCCACATCCATCAACAGCACTTCCTTGATGTCGGTATGGTACAAAGCTAACGGTTTGAGCCACCAACTACGGAATTCCTTGGCCGTCTCATGCTTCATCACCTTCTTGTCCACGAGGTCCGTGCAGACGTCCACAACCTCTACCCTCGCGTCTGCACTTAGAATCAACGCGCGGTTCTCAGCCGACATTTCGTCCGGAAAGCAGTGGTAGACCTGGATCAGCTCCTGGTTGCCAAGACAACGGAGGTCCCGAATCAACGACAGTCCCAGTGGAACTGCCCCATTGTGCATACACATGACGATACCCTTTTCTCGCGATACGGAGGTGTCGAATTGCGTCACAACGTTCTTCTGTTTGCGCTGGTGAATACCGGAATTGGCCCAATGTCTCGAATGGCTCCCCGTGGAGCTGAAGACGCTGAAGAGGAGAGTTGTGGACGCGATGACCACACAGCAGAGCACGAACAGCAACGGAGTGAAGTTCACTGCACGTTTCCGGTGTCCGTTCATTGGGGACGTGGCGGATGCTAACAAGTCCGAGAAAATGCTGCGAGATTCCGAGCCATTTCGACTGAAGGAGTTGCCCAGCATTGCACCAATTGGAGACTGAAGACTCTAGTGGAGCTGGTTCAAGACAAGAGGACGAGGATGTGCTGCTTAGAAAGAGTAAGATGAATTACATAGAAGAGACGGACAGTTGATTAGGAGGACGTTACGACGAATTACTGACACCAAACAGACGGCTAAAATGCCTACTCACTCCGATATACAGTCTGATTTAGTATATTTGATATCCTGAAATAATAGAATTCGTTTCAAATATTGAATTCGACGATACAACATACTGAACGGATCACTGTCATAACCTGCCATAATATATACTTGCGATTGTAATGGTGATAGAGTCGGTACATGAAGGCAGAAATCGAACTGCGAGTCTCCTGTGCCAGTGTCCTTGGTCCAGATGGCGAGGTCAGCAGCTCCTGTGGAGAAGTAAAGGCCCATTCTCCGTCCTACAGTCTCCACCTCACTCTTCCTTCTAGGCTATCGATGGCTGCACGTACGAAGCTGAAAGACTTGGAAAATGGTGATGTCCGATTGTCGGCTAAACCGTCGGACCCTTCGTTCCAGCGTCGTGTCGGACTCATCCTCGCGATAGTGTCCATTTTCAGTTTGCTAATGTCCACAATGGTCACTCGTCCGCCGCTCTTCCATGCTCAAGGCACCGAGTTCGACCGTAGTGTCAGTCGTGATAAAGCTGTGGTGCTCTGTATGCACGACGGTGTAGTACCCATGGGTCTGTCGCTGGTGCGGGAGCTGCGCTGTATGGGCAACCACGAGCTCATTCAAGTCTACCACTGCTTCCCTGACGAGCTGTCGGCCAAGTCGAGAGAGAAGCTGTTCGCTGCAGACTCAAGACTTGAGATCGTCGATGTGTGCTCGGACTTAGTCGAGAGCGGTTCGCTGGATGAGGAAACAGCTAAGCATTTCCGTAGCTGGTGGATTAAACCGTTGGCGCTTTATCACTCTGATGTCTCTGAAGTGATGTTGCTGGACGTGGATGACCTGTTCATGCGTGATCCTGCAGTGCTGAGGACGACGGAGGGATACAAACGTACGGGTACGACGTTCTTCTACGATCGAGTGATTCCAGGGGAAGAATTTTTCAACCACAGAGTGGAGAACAACATCTCATACTTAGAGAATGTGCTGCACAACTTCGACTACGCGAGTATTGGTGTCAAGGAAGGATATGAACCCAGTGCTCACTTGCAGCAGTCGTACGCCTATAGAGGCGAGACGGCTCATGAACAGGATTCGTCGGTTGTTCTGGTGGATAAGTCACGTGCAGGACGAGCAATGGACGCGCTCTGGTGGTTAATCACCAAGGAGCGGTTTGATACCTCCTTCTCGTACGGTGATAAGGAGGCCTTTTGGATCTCGTTTGAGCTGGCCAAGCAGGAGTATTTCTTCTCCCCCTGGGGCGTTAGCGTTGTCGATTCTTCGACGAACAGGGACATGGAGACTCACAATGACTCGCTCTGTGGTAGCATTGCTCACTACATGCCAGTAGAGGACGAAACCCCCGAGTTCCTTTACGTGAACGGGAAAGCACTCCTGGATCCGTTTGCAGAGGGACTAACCAGCCACCACACAGCCACGACCAACGTGCTGTACAACACCAACCCAACCCACATTTCTCCGCGTCAAAAACGTGCCCCCAATGGCGAGAGCAAGACGGATTTCCGTGACGGTTGGCCGAATGAATGTCTTCGCGGCTTTGGAGCCACTCCGTTGCCTGACAATTTTGCACCGCAGCTTCTACGTCGGCGAATGTTTTACATGGGCACACGTATGGGAGTGCCCACGGCGCTACAAGCTTGTTACCCTTTCAATGGGTAACTTGGCAGCGGTTGCTTTAATAAGCAGATTGAGAGTAAATAATATAGAGTCCGTTATTACATGAAGATGTTTCTTACATGCGCATGCAGCATTCAGAACGAATACGTACTTTAGAGATAGATCAAGTTATTATACCTTAGAAATAATCTGGTCCTAAAGGCCTAACTGTTCCTTGGCAGTGAGAGCTTGAACACAAAGGTACTGAACTAAGCAATTGTAACACTAGAAGCCCCAGATGTCGTTGGGCTCCTTGGTGCAAGCACGCTCATGCGCTTAATAACATCACACAGTGTTGGTCTGGCGTCTGGATTGGGTTGACACATGTCCATAATCAGCTTCCTGGCGTTCTCATCCTTGATCAAGCCCAACACCTTTGGCGACAGAGGATCAAAATCTTCGTCCCCCACACGTTTAGGACCATTTGAACCTTGAACAGCAGATATCGACGATAGACTAGGCACAAGAACATCAAGAACGCAGAGCCCAAACGAATAGATATCATCCTGAAAAGCTGGTCGACGGGGGAACTTCCTGTCCTTCAAGCAATTTGGTGCACGCCAGCCAAGCTCATGGAAATCGTTGGTCCGTAAAGATTGGCTTTGAAGCGCGAACACGCCACGTCCAAAGTCCGCCAGCTTCACGGTCTTGTCACTGGTGACCAGTATATTATCACTCTTCAGGTTGCCATGCACAGTTTTGTGTCCGTGAAGGAACTCCAATCCCTTGGCTGCCTGCAGGAAATAGCTCCATACCGTACGCAGATCAAAGTTCTTGGACTTCCGCTGCCCAGCCAAGAATTCAACGAGAGGTCCATTAGCAGCATCTTCGAGCATGAGGAGTGCCGGTCGACTACAGTGTGACGCACCGTACAACTTCAGGATGTTCGGGTGGTCAAACTTGAACCAAGTTTCCACTTCTTGTCGGAAGAGCTCAATGGCATCTGCATGGATGAGAAGCCGCTTCACCACCACATCGTATTTAGTAGGTTCCTGTTCTCCACCTTCGTCATTCTTCTCCGGTTTCTGCCCATCAGGAGGTTTTCTGTCGATCCAGACACCACGGTGTGCTGTCCCCACAGATCCTGTCATGACTTTCTCCCGTGAATAGTTCACCGCGTACGGAGGAATGTACCAGTCCGGAATCTTAGCCACCCGCCCATTGGACGACCTCACCACCGAAAAGAACACTTTCTTCATGCTTGCCACGTGCTTCACGGAATTTCCAGGCTTGAAAAAGTCAATTTCAAACTTCAACAGCGTCAAAGCCTCCATTGGTTCATGAGGCATCATCGATCTGGCGAAAGGAAGAGCATTTTTAGCTGCTCTTGCACTCAGTTCATTCTCCTCCTTCTCCCTGTTCAGTTGCAATTGTTGTTGCCATTCCGTACTTTTGCCCCCTCCTTCACTTTGGTCCAGTTTGACACTTATGGCATACAGATCCAGGTACATTCGCCTCATACTCGCCAAGTGGAACACAAATCTGTCCGTTTTAGCAAAAGTCACCACGAAAATGGCGAGTGCATCCACCGCTTCCCGAAAGTTTCGGACCGCGACGGTCGGATCTTGCGACTTGGAGGGGCCATTGAGGGAGCCCTGGAGGGACCTGCCGATGCCATTGGCGCGCGTGTGCACGGCCTGGAGCATGAGCTGGTGGGTCTTGACCACCACGACCGTCGCTAAGGCTTCGAGAGCCTCGTGGACCTCCTGTTGGAGCAAGGAAGAGCGAGTGGGCGCCATTTGTGACGCAAATTCGCAACTGACGATGGGGAAGAAGCGACCGCTTGAATGTTTTTGTACCCACCGCTGGGATATCATTACACTAATGGGGTAGAGAAGCCATGAGCTAATGACCTTGAATGAAAGGATACGAAGTGTATATACTTTCTGGACAACTTTACTGCACTTAAGCAGTTTGAATTATTTTAATATTTGTTAGTTTTTATACTTTAGATAACATCTTCTCTGCCATGTCAAGCTATCATTTTCGCACTGTGAGCTTGATCTTCTTCATCTTTAGACTCTTTCCATGCGAGTTCTTCCAACATTTCAATGGCTTGCCCCATTGTAGCTCGGTCTTTCGGGTTGTGTGCGACGAATCGCTCGAGAACATCCCATTCATCGTCTCGCATCCCTTCTGGCCGTGGGTAGCACTTACCTTCTTCCATTTGAGCTGCTACTTCCTCTTCGCAAAGAATATCGTAAGGAATTGCCCCCGTGAATGCCTCGATAATGCACAGTCCGAACGCGTAGACATCTCCAGCCTTGGAAGGTTTAACATCAGGATCCAGATACGCTTCTGGGCTTTTCCAACGATCGAAGACTCTGGAATCTTCGTTGAGCTCGAACTGGCAGATCTTGGGGGTCTCATCTTCAGCAACTAATATTTGAGAGCATTTGAGACTCCCGTGCGTCTGCCCTTGCTCGTGGATGTAGTGCAGTCCACGAGCCACCTGCAGGAACATTCTCCACAAACGTCTACGATGGCGTTGGGTCTCATCATGACTGTTGGTGAAGTAGTGGATGAAATTTCCTTGCGCTGCGACATCCTCCCACACCACGAAATGCTCGGAGCCCACATGTGAACCACCTACCATTCTCATAACGTGCGGGTGTTGGAATCCATGCCAGATCTCTGTTGCTCTTAGGAAAAGCTGCTGGGAGTAGCGTTCATCGGCCGACAGATACTGCACAACAAGTCTCGTCGCCTGATCACACACACCTCGGGTCACGACGCAGTCCCAACGTGTGTCTTCGATGGATTCATGAGGAGGCCCGAAGTCCACGTCAATCGACGGGATGTAAAACACTGGGACCTTGGGTACTTTCACCTTAGAGCTTCGAAGCAGCGTAGTGTACGTCTCCCGCAGTAAAGTAGCTTGGGCAGGCGTGGGTTGGTTTTTGTGGTGAAGAAGCTCAAACAACATGATTGCCAAGATCTCAACGACTTGTGGTTTGGGAACATTCTGAATCGCTAGCTGAGGCTTCTCCACTCGACAGCCAAATAACGCGTACATCCGGTTGCACTGCTGTATCCATTCTTCACTCCATTTGGTCATTTCCTCGTGGTTCTGCAGCTCCAAGTACCGGAACAACTCATCAATCGCTCCATGTAGCTCTCTCACTTTCTCCAGTGTCGACCTCTTCGTAGCGAATCGAACCAGTAAGTTCAGCTCTCGATGTTTGGCTACAGCCGCGTGGAATCTATCGACCAGTCGCGTGAAGAGCACCAGTGCTACTGCAGTTGTCCGTATGCCATCCCTTCCGCAGCCTCGAAGCGTCTGTTGCACACAGTGGAGCCGCTCGTAGACGCTTGTGAATATTTCGGAAAACTCGTCTCTAGAATGTCGACATTGGATCCAGAGTATATCTGCGTCATCTTTTGATAGGGGGTTTACGGAGATTAGAGGGTCTAGGAAGGCCGACACCAGGGCCGCAACATGGAACATTTCCAGGAATTATTGCGCACGTCTAGCAAGCTATTGCCAAAATGACTCGAAAAATGAACACCGATGTAGTTGTACCCAATGGTGAAAATCGGGACAAACGGATGTGAAACTGGTAACAAAAATGTATCTCTAGCCAACCTTGTCGGTTTGGGTTCAACTGGATACCTGCACTCATTCCGGCGTCAAGTCCCCAGTCAAGTTCATTGATCGAAGTCAATTCATGGTATTTTCGCAGAGAATACTCCTTGGTAGGCACGTTCTTAGGGAATTTACAGCAGACGTCGATTTCATTTGATACTACATGTAGTGACAACGTATATGTACTCACATTACATGCATTGAATTTAGACTGGAACGTGTTGAATCAACACTAAACGGCAGTTGTCGCAGTGATCTTGTACGAAAAACAGAACGAAAAAGAGCATTTGCTCGAGCTGAAGCACATCAGCCCTACCTAAACGGCGACAACCTTCTTGCGAAGGCGACGCGCAGGGGCTTTACACTTTGTGTCCTGCGTTTCAGTCGAAGGAGCCTCCGTTGTTTGGGTCTCACTGGATGGAGCTTCCGTTGCTTTCGTCTCGGTTGCTGGACCCGGAGCTGGAGTTACTTGGGTGGTTGGTGCGTCGTTCTGTTCCTCGTTCTTTGAAGAAGACTGAGTCTCCGTTGAAGGAGTCGCTGGAGTTTGATCTCCACCCGACGAACCTTCCGTTGAAGGTGCCGCCGGAGAATTCTCCGCTGCTGCTGAGCTTGCAGCTGAAGCTTGAGTTTGTGTCGCAGAGCCATCACCTTTGAGAGGCACACAGTTGACGTACGCTCGGCTCCTGGGCCGGATGGTTTTACAAGTGATTTTTATCGATTGGATCCCCAGGTATTTGGAGAAATTCTCTTTGTGGTGTTTCGATACCAAGTGGAAAGAGGAATTTTATTGCCTCATCAAAGATACTCGTCGGTGGCCTTGCTTTTTAAGAAAGGAGATCGAAGTGTACCAGGAAACTTTCGACCCATATCGCTGATGCCAGTGGAGATGAAAATAATGTCACGTGTGTTGGTGAATCGCCTAAGGCCATTGATGTCAAAGCTAAGCCACCCTGACCAAAAAGCATTTATCCCAGGACGTCGAATTGACCAGCAGGTAATGCTAGTGAGAGACCTCCAGCACCTTGTGACTTCAAGAAACCAAAAAGGCATTGCAACCTTTCTAGACTTTGCTAAAGCTTACGATAGAGTGAACCGGCAATACCTCTTCCGGGTCCTCGAGCGTCAAGGTTTTGGACCTCGTTTCTTGTCATGGATTCGACTTATGTACAAGGATACTAGGTGCTCACTGATGATCAATGGGTGGGCACAAGACTCCTTGATACCAACGAGGGGTGTGAAACAAGGCGACCCTCTATCCCCGTATCTTTTTGCCCTCTCACTCGAACCACTTGGAAACCTGCTACGAGAACACCGAGACGCAGGAGTAAAGGTTGATCAAGATCTAAGTATCCCTGTGGCTTTCTTTGCTGATGATACTGTGTTGTTCTCGAAAGGAAAGGCTCAGTTGCAAAGCCAGCTACAATTAGTTGACACTTACTGTGCCGGTTCTGGGGCTCTACTAAACCACTCCAAGAGTGTTATAATGAGTCTGAATAATAGACATTCGGCACCAAGTGTGGATCCGCTACGCTCATTGGGACCGGATGACACAGTCAAATATCTAGGAATACCGTTTGGAAACAGCGATACTTCCACCATGCTCGCGAACCAATTGGATCATAAATTGATGGCACGTCTTCAGAGATGGCATGGAAGAGCTAGAACATTACTTGGACGAAGATTGATTGTGCAAACAGAGATTTTATCGATTTTGTGGTATTTTACAGCACTGGTATCAATCCCACTCAGGTTTATTAATCGCTGGCAAAGTATCGTAAACCGGTATGTACTGTACAACCGGGTAAGCGTGGGGAAAACCGGGGTAAATATCGTACGGAAAGGACTAGCAGTGAGACCACGAGAAGAGAACGGTGTCGGGGTTCCGGAAGTGAAGCTGATCGTCCGTCGACAACAATTTCAGTTAGTGCAAAACTATGTCGTCGCTATCACGGCAGGTCCACCTGATGATGAAAATGTCTGGTACCGACCGATGTTAGTTATGATAAGTGCACGATATGGAAAATTTTCGCGACCTCGATCTTGTGACTTCCTACTACAGGACCCACCACAACCAGCCGGGTGGAGGGCTACAATGCTTCCCCTGTGGTGGAGACAGATAATGAGGGAATGGAACAAGACCAAGTGGCCAGAGGAAGTCTCACAGTGGCGCAACAGAATTAAAACTTTGCAATGGGCACTGTCGTGCCCAATTTGGTGGAGCAAACTGAAGGATTTCCAGGTGCGAGAACCAACGTTGAATTTAAAACCTGTGGGTGCTGGCTCAACAAAATTTCGACGTCTTTGTCGATCGCTCGCTGAAAAACACAAGTGGTGTTTAGCAGACTTTCTGGATGACAATCGTCATTGGCCAACTTCGACTGCTTTCTTTACGAAGATTTGCTCAGAGGTACATCCAATCCTGGGCTCCAAAGTTAATCCTCACGACATCTTTACCTTATACAGGCAGCTCTCTCAAGTATTTTACCACGTTATTCCTGATTCGCATGCTGGTGGAATCCAAGCAATGGAGATCACGCATTTGCCGCCTGTATTTGGTGTTAAACTTTCTGACAACACAAATGTGCATTTCTTTCCTTATCTGCGCCCCCAAGACTGGAACAAGCTTCTTCAAAGTGCCGGTGTTGAACCGGCACCCTATGGAGGATCTTGGGTGCCCTGCTGGACGTATACATCAGATGCTTACTAGTCTGCTGTCACTCCGTGGTTATATGCTGCCTGTGGTTCATGATGTGATGGTACGAATGTTCTTTGGGGACTTAACAGTGGGTTCGCGATTGTACTTCCTAACGTCTCTCAACCCCACAATTCAGCAGTGTGTTCGGCCACTATGTCAAGAGATTGAGACGGTGGAACATTGCTTTTTTGCGTGCCCATCGTTACGGCCGATGTGGCACCAGGTGTGGATACACTGGGCAGGCGTTTTCGTGACGAATTTGACTTGGAGGTTGCTGCTCTTCCCAAAATCACAAGATATACACAGAAGATGGCGAAAGAACCAAAAGGTGATTTTACTGCTATGGAGAATCCACGTTGCAGTTACGTTTCATGCCACATGGAGACTTCGAAATGACATTCACTATCAGAAAACAAAGGCACTACTGCCAAATGTGGCGAATATCCAGTCGTCATACAGGATGCATTATCAGTTTATTTACCAGCATGCGGATGAGCTCAACTGTGACCGGGAAACTATCACGCTACTGATTCAACAGTTAGGTTTTGAACTACCGATTGATATCCATTCCGAACGAATGCCCCAAATTTGGATTGCCCATCAGTCAAGGTAGAATATCTAGAGCTATTGAATTAGCTTGAGATCGTTGCAGGTTAGTCCAAAGAGTTGTCCACCTATCTAGTTAATCAAATAATTTCTTCTTGACGTACGCTTGCCACTGCGCATTCTGGAAAGCCAACCAATAAATGGTTAGTGTGCATTTCCCGTTGCATGATGAAAAGTCAACTGGCATCTCGGACATCTTGTTAGAGCTATCGGGACCACCAGGATATTCTTCTTCACAGTCGTCTCCGTGAAGAACCATCTTGTCATCGATGTAGATTTCACACGGTCCCGTGTGGGTGAAGCCGCCTCCTCCATTTCCCCACCACTTAACTTTCCCGTCACTTGGAATTGGCTGCGGGTCCACGTCCGTGCGAGTGTAGCCGCATTTCTTGTCTTTGACCATGTCTAGCACGACATCCTTGACGCTCATTCCCTTCTCCTTGGCCATTGTCTTATACTTACCCACTTGGTCGCCACCTGACCCGATATCCCAGTAGTTGTCAATCAAGGTGACCCACTCGACAGCTGGAGCTCCATCTTCGAACGTAGCCTCGGGCTGCTTGAGGTTTCCATGGGCGTCAGCGTTAGAGGTGAAAGCCAGTAGGCCGATAACAGTAATTCTTGTCAGCATGTTAACAACTGACAAACAAATTAGAAATGATTAAGAGTTTTTCGATGGGGATCACGTGTGTCTAGGCTCTCGCACCGACTCATGCGCTCATGTACTGTAAAGGTGTCCAGGCATCTGGTGTCAGGGAATGATGATGTGCTTTTGGTAGCACGTCATCACGTATTACATGTAGTGATCAATTCAGAGATTCCAAGGATAAGGGTTCCTAAAACCAATCGTAATACATGTCCTCTGCGGTTCATGATTCAAGAGCCATTGTTCAGGTTCTTGATCCAAAAAATATCTACAGAATGATTCACGTTATATGTTGAATAAATTCGGCGTTGAGTTGGAACTGAACACATGTCGAATTGTTATAATATTAATTTTTATAAATGTGTATTGCACAACGATATATCCTGTTATAGGTGATACTAAATATTTCCACCGAGTTGGTGGTAAGTAAAATGTATGGGGTAAAAATGATAACTCCCAAACTGCATACTTGATACAGGTTTGAGCCCAACCTTTTGACTCTGGTGATCGTGAAAAGTCCGGTTTCGTCGATGGCCAAAGCATAATTCTTCACCTCAACGCGGATAATCTCCAAGAGGGCTGGTATTGCTTGCTCGCTGACCGATCCACTTTCGCCATGAGCCTTAAAACTGCGAAACCCGTGACGAGAGCCCCCTTTCGAAAACGCAACTCGGTCATCGCCAACTACCCCCATCTTATCCAGAATTAAGACGCCTTTAGCCTTCACGATGTTGCCATCCAGCAGTGTGCTGTAAGAGCTTGCGGGGCCTACAGGAAATTGAAGTTGATTAACTGATTATTCCTGGTTGCTACTACATGTGTGTACTTGGCTTGACTATTGAGGTTTGATTATTGTTTGAATGGAATTTTCGAATGCTTATCATTTGAGACGGTTTCAAACAAAATGATGCTTCCGAACCTAAGTACGAATCGCGATTTAGACGCCTCGTCGCAAAGACAGTTATCTCCTCTTTTTTCTAATGTTTTCAGATGTCCAAATAGTTGAGTACACTCCAATGTGTGCTCGTTTGAAAAAGTTGCCTCGGCCGAGGTCGTCATTTTCGATTTTTTTTTATTATATAGATTGGTTCCTTTTCTTGCGTTGATTCGATTGCGCCTACGGAGAGCTTATAATTCGCCCAGGAACACCTTCATATTTTGTACTGAACATACTACTTCTTAAAGCCGAAGGGTATATTTTGATCAGAATGGGTAATTTCATTCTCTATTTTGGGTATTTGGGAAAAGGATGGAAGCATCATTTCGAATAAGTGGGAACATTTTGTTCTATTGATTCTCCCTGGCACGCTTCAATCGGTTGGAAGTAGGTTTCGTCTGATCAGCGTCGTTCCCGTTCCCGATGTGATCTTCGATAACCTCCGTGATAGCTTTAGTGCTGTGGTTCTTAGAAGCAGCATTCTGCTTTCTCTGGACGGCGGCCTTACGGCGGGCCAGGATGGTTTCTTTTGCGATCCTCTCTTCTTCGTCGTTTGGAGCAGAGTAAATGGGGTCGTTCACAAACTCTTCAGGGACGTACGGGCGGACTCTGTTGAACATTTGCTGCTTTTTTTTTCAAAGTTTGGCATTGGTGGCTCCAATTAATTCGGTCACACGCTCGCGAAGGTCTCCGTTATTCAAATTGATGCTTCCATCCAAAATCACTATGGTCGTCCAGAATCTCTTCAACAGAAGGTTCGCCACCTTCGCTGGAGTCCCCGGTGTCTGGATCCCAGGAACTGTCTTCAGAAGCTTCACCTGTGGATTGTTCTGGTTCGGGCTGAAGCGATCCTAACAAGAGTCGCGAGGATGACCGTGTTTTGTTGGCAACCCCGCATCCACTGTCGCCAACTACTGCCTCACCGCTGACCTCCTCACCTACCTCCATTGTTGCTACAAGGTCATGGACCTCGGGGGGCGAACTATGTTCCCCGCCACTCATCTTTGAAAATGGGAAAGATCATCCCTTCTGGAACCGATACACTTATGAAAAATAGGTACACATACAAAAGACTACATTCCCGTTAGTTTCACTTAAGTTCGTTTTCAGATGGTCTATCTTTGAAGCCGATTATCTCGAAAATCCCAAATGGCGCCGAAGCATCATTTTGTTTGAAACCGTCTCAAGAATTTTTCTTATCATCTGGAAAGTAAGTCCCCGGAGGGACTCGAACGCCTGCCAAGTGTGTATGTGGACCACCAGGAGGCCCATATAGTCAAGCCAAGTAGTAGCAACCAGGAATAACCAGTTAATCAACTTCAATTCTGTTGAGATTGCACTTCGCCGTCTCCTATACTGGGTCCCTACCACGAAGCACGCAGCTTTCACGCGCACAACGCGTGCCAAGTGAGGACAACAGTGGAAAACGCGTGGATGCTGCAATACGATTGGCGGTCTACCTTGGATACACTATTCTGATTGGACGAGAACTTCAATTTGCTGATCTCAAGATGTGCACAAATCGTTCCCGTTACATCAAGCGTTCCCGTTTCACAATCGTTCCCGTTACATCAAGCGTTCCCGTTACATCAAGCGTTCCCGTTTCACAAAGGTCTACAAGGGGAGCTCAAGGAGAGCAAGGGTAGATTAGTGAATGCGGGCTAACTCAATAAACTCACTTTTGGATTTACTTCCTCCTACTCACTTCACTATCAAGCCTCGTTCGCTATACTCTCAATTGGTTATGAGCCCAAGCTACGCCGACAACATCGACAAGCTCGTGGAAGACAACTACCTCCACTGGGAGTTCAACGTGCGGTTGAAGCTCGCTCGGAAGGGACTGCTACCGCAGATCATCAAGCCCGAGTTCGACCAAGTGAGTGATCGCTCCATGGCGGAATGGAAGACCAACGATCTGAAGGCACTTGGTGTTATCGCTGGAGACGTGAGTCTCACGTACCAAGTCTACGTCCGTGGAGCACTGACTGCCGCTGAGGCGTGGACGATGCTCGAGGAGCACTTCAACAAGAAGACGCTCAAGAACCTGCTTCTCGTCACCAAGAAGTTGAACAACTTCAAGATGGAGCCCGGGACCAAGTTCGCTTCCCACGTCGATCAGTTCAAGGAGATCGTCCTCCAGATGGAGACGATCGGTGAGACTCTGGATGAGACTCGCCAGCTCGTGTTGCTCCTTGGCAGTCTGACGGACGAGTACAAGATGATATGTACTGTCCTCGAGAATACGCCAAACGTGTCGCTGGCCTACGCGATTCAAGCTCTCTCTGGTGTTCAAGCTTCGGATGAATCGTCATCGGCTCAAGAGAAGGCTTTCGCTACGATGAAGAAGGACTTCGGGGGCAAGCGTCGCTTCATCGGCAAGTGTTTCTACTGCAAGAAGCAAGGGCACCGAGAGTTCGAGTGCCGCAAGAAGAAAGCCGACCAAGAACGAGGGCAAGCTGCGCAAGAGGAAGCGTCCGACGACTTCTCGTTCATGGCTACGAGTGCGATGACCAAGAGTGAATGGCTCGTCGACTCTGGTGCAAGTTCGCACATGACCAGCGTCCGGGACAAGTTTGTGTCCATGAAGGAGCTGAAGACGCCAGTCCGCATCACGATCGCGGATGGCTCGAAAATCGACGCAGTTGCAAAGGGCACCATCGGGTTGAAGCTGATGGACGGGAAGTCTGTCAAGCTGTCGGATGTCCTGTACATCCCAGAAGTTGAAGGAAGCCTCATCTCGGTGTCGAAGCTGGCCGAGAAAGGAGTCGTCGCCCAGTTCAGCAAGGACAAGTGTACCTTTCGCTACGGGGACGCTACTGTGATGGAAGCTAAGCGCTGTGGAAATGTCTACAAGCTGAAGACAGTGGGGGACGAGGTGTGTCATGCTGCAACGACCACTCGTAAGGAGCCATGGGCTGTTGTGCACGCCCGACTCGCCCACATCCCGTTCAAGCGTTATGAGAAACTACTTACCATGGCAGAAGGAGTGCCTCGCATTACGGGAGGAGTCCCTGGGGACGACGTATGCGCTGGCTGCTGCATGGGCAAGATGAAAGCTGACGACTATCCAAGGCTTCCGGAGAAGGTCGTCAAGAGTACAGGTGTGCTTGAACTGGTGCATACGGACGTGATGGGTCCGATGCAGACGAGGACACCTGGTGGTTGCACGTACGTTGTGACATTCATTGACGACTACTCACGTCACGTGACCGTCCACTTCATGAAAGCGAAGTCGGAGGTGCTGTCCAAGTTCAAAATCTACAAGGCAGCGATGGAGAACGCTACGGGCAAGAGTATCAAGCGTCTGCGTTCGGACAATGGTGGTGAATACACCGGTCGCCAGTTCAAGGCGTTCCTCAACCAGCATGGCATCAAGCATGAGAAGACGGTGCCATACACGCCTCAGCAGAACGGTCTGGCTGAGCGCATGAACCGGAGCCTCGTGGAGATGGCTCGTTGTCTGCTCTACCATGAGAGCGTCAACAAGAAGTGGTGGGCCGAGGCGGTCAACACTGCTGCGTGGATCATCAATCGGATCCCCAACTCGGTGACTGTGAAGACACCGTTCGAGATTGTACACAAATCGAAGCCACAGCTCAGGAACGTCAAGGTGTTTGGTGCTCTTGGCTACGCTCACATCCCCGACGAGAAGCGTCGCAAGTTGGATGCCAAAGCGTTCAAATGTCGTTTCCTTGGATACGAGGATGGTGTGAAGGGCTACCGAGTCCTCAATGTGTCAACGGGTAGGGTGCAAATCGTTCGCACTGTGAAGTTCATCGAAACGACCAGTCCCCAGCACCTCATGGTACAGGATGAAGATGAACCAGCAACCAACGTGCCTGTCATGAGTGGACAACCGTCCAAGGGTTCAATGGAGATTGTTCCGGTCGTTGTTGAAGGTGCTGACGTCATTCCACTTCAACGTGACGTGAACAGTCAAATCATCCCTTACGAGTCCACCCATCCCATGATTACTCGTTCGCGTACTCGTAACATCGACGAGAAGAGGCTGGCGCAACCAAGAAGCAGATTATCCTGCCGTCAACCACGGGGACCAAGCGACACAAGAAAGGGTTAAACCAAGTGGCGAACTGCTCGCACTTGAAGGTGGCCAAGCTATGGCTGCATCGGAGGAAGTCCCCAAGACGTATACAGAGGCGACGTCAGGCGAGGACAGCGATGAATGGAAGAAGGCAATTGCAAGTGAATTGGAGTCACTTACTGCAAACAAGACATGGAAGCTGGTACCAAGACCGGCTCACCAGCGCCCGATCGGATGTCGGTGGGTGTTCGCGTTGAAGCGCAACGAGAAAGGAGAAGTGACCCGGCACAAGGCTCGTCTCGTCGCCAAGGGGTACTCTCAGCGTCACGGGATTGACTATGAAGAGACGTACGCGCCAGTGGCATACCTGAACTCGATCCGTGCTGTGCTGGCTAAGTGCTGTGCTGAAGGATTTGAGATCGAGCAATGCGACGTGGATACGGCGTTCCTGTATGGAAAGCTCGACGAAGAGATTTACATGGAATTGCCTGAAGGTCTGCGTGAGCTCCTGACGATGGCCGATGCTGAAGGTGAAGAAGACGTCGTCTGCCTACTCCTGCAAAGTTTGTATGGCCTGAAGCAAGCATCTCGTGTTTGGAACGAGACGATCGATGGTCACTTAAAAGACATGGGTTTCAAGGCGGCTGATGCTGATCCTGTGTATACACCCGAGGTGATGGTGACGATGAATGTATCGTGTGTCTTTACGTCGACGACATGCTGATTGCTTCAAAGGACAAGGGTGTCATCGCGTCAGTGAAGGCTGGCATCGCGGACAAATTCCGGATCAAGGACCTCGGACGCGCTCGATTTATTCTCGGGATTGAGATCGACTACGATATGGACAATAAAACATTGGCCATCTCTCAACGCGCATATACAGAGTCGATCATCAAGAAATTCGGTCAAGAAAACGCGAAGCCAAGCCTGATGCCACTGGATCCAAGTCTTCACTTGACCAAGGACGACGGCACGCAGACAGAGGAGTACAAGGCCAAGATGAAATCAAGGCCCTACCGATCGCTCATCGGTAGCCTCATGTATCTGACATGCGGAACACGACCTGACATTGCGGTTGCAGTTGCCAAGTTGAGTCGCTTCCTGGTAAACCCAGGTGAGGCGCATTGGAATGCGGGAATCAAGGTGGTGCGCTACCTGCTGAAGACCAAGGAAGTGGGTATCATGTACGATGGCCTACTGGGAACTGAGATGACGGCTTACTCGGATGCTGACTGGGCCGGTAACCGTGACGACAGACGCTCAGTGAGCGGAATGATGCTCATGATGTGTGGTGCTCCGGTGGTGTGGCGTTCGACGTTCCAGAAGACGGTCGCACTGAGTTCTACTGAGGCAGAGTACATGGCTCTGAGTGAGTGCATCAAAGAAGTAGTGTGGCTGCGTCGACTACTCAAGGACATTGGTGCAAAGCAAGTGGACCCTACGGTGATCTACGAGGACAACCAGGGTGCCATGGCTTTGGCGAAGAATGTCGGTTATCAAGCTCGCACCAAGCACATCGACATTCGCTACCATTTCATCCGAGAGAAGATTGCCAGTGGCGAGGTTGAGCTGACCTACCAGGAGTCTAAGAACCAACTAGCGGACTACTTGACCAAGGGCCTCTCTTCCAAGACGTTGCGCTACTTGATGGAACGCAGCAACGTCATTCCCAAGTTCGAGACGTCGAATTGAGTGGGGGTGTTCAGATTGCACTTCGCCGTCTCCTATACTGGGTCCCTACCTCGAAGCACGCAGCTTTCACGCGCACAACGCGTGCCAAGTGAGGACAACAGTGGAAGACGCGTGGATGCTGCAATACGATTGGCGGTCTACCTTGGATACACTATTCTGATTGGACGAGAACTTCAATTTGCTGATCTCAAGATGTGCACAAATCGTTCCCGTTACATCAATCGTTCCCGTTACATCAAGCGTTCCCGTTACATCAAGCGTTCCCGTTTCACAAAGGTCTACAAGGGGAGCTCAAGGAGAGCAAGGGTAGATTAGTGAATGCGGGGCTAACTCACTTTTGGATTTACTTCCTCCTACTCACTTCACTATCAAGCCTCGTTCGCTATACTCTCAATTAATTCCTTACTTACTATCACATACGTAACTGAGCATTGCAGTACATGGTACATCGATTGGTTGTGTTGTCAACTCGGTGTTCTTCTTCTCTTCACACCGAGATCATTTCGGCGATCTCGGTGGCCATGGATAGCCCTAAAGAAATATTGCGAGTGGACGATACGGTAGAAATGCCTCTGAGGTGGACAACTAGAGCCTCCCATCCTGTCGTGGTGATGCCTGGAAGTTCGAACGCCAACATGGATACATGTACCTAGCATACTGTACTATTATTGAGGTACATATATACTTGAAAATACATGCCCATTAATCATCGGCCTCCTGGTGGTCCACTGGTCAAAGCACCACAAAGCTACGCACTTGGCAGGCGTTCGAGTCCCTCCGGGGACTTACTTTCCAGATAATAAGAAATGATTAGCATTCGAAAATTCAATATCCCATTCAAACAATTCACAATCACAATCAATTCAATAGCCAAGGAATAATTCCTTTTCTACGGAAAATAATGCCAGGATACCAGTTTTTAAAATCTTAACAGGCTTAACAAAAGTACATGAAAAACTACAGGACTCTATGGTTAGTTAAACAACATAAATAGAGAATCCTTCAAAACCGGATTAACAAAAGTACATGTAATTTGTTCAAAATACTTTTCATTTACGAATACTTCTTTCTAAAAGAACACCAAACAACAAGCACATGTTTTTTCGAAGTAAAACTACTTATAGTTTTGTTTCTGATACAAGGCTCCTGCAAAATTCGTAGTAGTGCAATTATTCACATGTACTAGAACAAACAATGCAGAACGAGGACCAACATGCGTTTTTCAATCTACAAAATCGGTGAGCGAGGGGTTTCGAAGCAGACTGGCATGGAAGCTTCTGCTTTTCCCATCCAACAGTGCTATTGCCAGAGGCTGGAGAGAAGATCACGAGATCTTGTTGATACCGTGGAAAATACACACTGCGATAGTGTTCCACGCAACGTGGATATTGCGCAACAACAACAGTACTTCGGCGAAACACAAGCGTTGGCGCCAAGTATTCCGAACATGCAGGCTTCCTTTCGAAGCCATTATCATTTCTTGTTTTGATACTCCTCGGATTGGAACATTGATGGCGAAGCGCTTAATCGAGTACTTACGCGTTTGGGTTTTGAGCCTGAACGTACTGAATTGCTTCCAAACGCCACCCACCATTTACTCCGGAGTATTCGCCACATTTGTGGTAGAAGAAGAAGTTGATTAACTACTTAATGGACATATCGTTTCGCTAGCGATGTAATATCTACTTACGACTGGTTCGGGTATTTCTTTTGGTTTGGGAGGATCGAAACCCATTCCCTGAAGAACTGAAATCATTGCCTCGCCATTCAGCTTCAGGTGCTTGCAATGCAGATAGATATGTTGGTAGTGTCGATGAAACGAATTTACCACACTTTGAGTGTTCAATTTTTCTGTTTCCGTCTCCTTGAATTGAATCTTGTTGCGTAGCGCCAAGTACATTTGTGCTAGCCATGGACAATTGAAAAAGCAATGTTCCAGCGTTTCAATGACTCTCAACCATCCCAAACCCAAATTTGTGCTTCCGGATTGCTAATTCGCATGAAGAACTGTCTAGGTCTCCAAAGAATAATCTCAGCATTACATCTTGAATGACAGGTACCAGACACCAAATATCTGATTGAGCGTTTGATGCACGCGTCCTCTGGGGCATCCAAGTTGTATGATGGGGTGTTGCTGCAATTCTTCAACAGGCTGTTTGACTTACGTCCAGTCTGTGGCTTTGAGGCCAGGAAAGAATCGAGACCGTGATCCTTCTGGAGTGTTTGCAGCCACTTCCACCCCTAGAAGAAAAAGAAAATGAGTTGATTAACTTGTTCTCGTCTGTCTCAAGATTCTAAAACTACACAAAACCAGCGGAATCCAGATGTTATATTTTTGTGTAGTATTAAAATCTTGAGATAGAATCACACAGACGAGAAATCCGCTAATTAGTTAATCAACTCATTTTCTTCTTCTTTCGAAAAACTCCACTGGTCTTAGTCCATGCGTGTTTGCTTCCGACACATTTGATGGTTTTGACCAAACCAGCAGTAGTTGTTAATAGTCGTTATCCAATCAACACCAGTATCACCGATCTTAAAGCTTGTCGTATGCAAGAGATAATTACCGCCACTATCCCAATCAGATGAATGTCGATAAAAGAACTGTCGAAAGGATGCAAAAACGTTGATGGTTATTATTGTTTTCCTACTACGTAGTACTAGTACTTAGGAATCGATAATAAACATAGATCATGATCGCATCGAAATGTATAACCTAAGTAATCAAACCGCGCGAACACCATTTACAATTACAGTAGCGGAAAAACAACACGTTTTGATTGTTATCTCATTGCAACTAACTACCTAGAAGCTGTTTGTTCATCAATTAGACACAATATGATCAGCAAAACAAATATGATGCTAGACCTTTGAAGATCTAAACACCGAAAATCTTCTGGCTTCTGAAGGCAGTTCTCTGGAGTGGGTCGAGTTCCCCAACATCTACATTCGAAGGTTTGAATAGGGCTTGACAACTCCAGTACTGGTCTCTCCATTCAAGTTGTTAAAGTCGAGTGAACGCTGTTCGGTAGAAGGCGCCGAGTTTTGCTGGTTCTGCTGGTTCTGTTGGTTATCCTGGTTCTGTTGGTTATCCTTGTTCTTGTCGTTGCTTTGCTGATTCTGTTGTTTCTGCTGGTTCTGCTGGTTCTGCTGGTTATCCTGGTTATCCTTGTTATCCTTGTTGTCGTTGCTTTGCTGATTCTGTTGGTTCTGCTGATTCTGTTGGTTCTGCTGGTAATCCTGGTTGTCCTGCTTGTCGTTGCTTTGCTGGTTCTGCTGATTCTGTTGGTTCTGCTGGTTATCCTGGTTGTCCTTGTTGCCGTTCCTTTGCTGGTTCTGCTGATTCTGCTGGTTATCCTGGTTATCCTTGTTCTCGTTGCTTTGCTGGTTCTGCTGATTCTGTTGGCTATCCTTGTTGTCCTTGTTGTCCTTGTTCTGCTCGTTGTCTTGGTTATTTTGCTGCTCAGATGATGGAGCCGCGGTAGTCTTCTGGTCTGTTGAGGGGAGCTGATTCGAAGACTGCTGTGTTGAAGGAGTTTTATTTCCTCCATCATCCTCTTTTGCCATAGATCCCTGTGTGGTTGATGCCCCCGTAGACTGGGAGCTCGTCTGCGAACCTTCCGTTTGTGCAGTCGACCCACCACTTCCAGAAAGAGGAACGCAGTTAACTGTAATCAAAGAAAGCTTATAAGTTAGTATTCTACCAGTTTTCCGAAACCTCATTCCAACTCACCGTATGCCTGCCACTGAGCATTCTGGAACGCGAGCCAGTAGATAGTCAAGGTGCATTTCCCGTTGCATGCCGAGTAATCCACTGTCATATCTGACGTCTCCGTTGATCCCACACCTCCGCCCTTAAACTCTTCTTCGCAGTTGTCACCGTGAACCACCATTTTATCGTCTAAGTAGACCTCACAAGGTCCAACGTGGGTAAAGCCACCACCTCCATTACCAAGCCACTTCACCTTTCCATCGCTAGGAATGGGCTGGGCAGCTCCATCAGCCAGTGTGTTGCCACAGCTCTGACCCTTGACCATGTCCAGAACGACATCTTTGACGGACATGCCTTTCTCTGAGGCCATTGTCTTAAACGCGCCGCATTGATCTCCACCTGAGCCAATGTCCCAGTAATTGTCGACCAAAGCAACCCAACCAGGATTCGGACTGTCCTTCCAGGACGGCTTGGGCTGTTCGAGGTAGCCATGTGCGTCGACGTGGGCCGTGAACGCCACTAGGGCAAAAACGGATGAGAGCGCGATTCCAGTAACCATCAAGTGTTCGGATGTCTGCAAAACCGAAAGTGAATTGTGGTATGGCGACGGAACACCGAAGCGAAGAGCTACAGCGTTAACAGTTCTACCCACAACTGCTGGATGGACCGACAGTGCATTCTCTTCGGTGTGTATCACGCAAATGACGATGGCAGCTTGTCGTAGACATTTCTGTCATGGATCTCGGTGTGGCTGTGCTAACTCTGATACATGTTAGAGATAACAACAGCCTTTACCCTCCCATCGAAAGATAACATTTTGGAGCGGTCATTCCCTAAAACTTGTGGTTACCAGTACATGTACTACATCTATTACTCACACGGATTGAGGTGTCATCCAGAACTGCGTGAGATCGTGTATATCGCCAATGCTGATAGCAGTGCAGCAATGCGCCTCCAACTTTGAACCTACCGTGTCGTTGTTGCAATGCGCTTCACGTTCATTGTCTTGCTACCTTATCATACCAGAACAGGTTTGAGGGTACAATACTGTACGTGCCACAGGCTCAATTACTTCGTGCAAACAGGTAAGAACAGAGGCTGACACACTTAGGATTCTATTTAGACGCACCATTTTCGTTATCCCACCATCATTCACAGCCTTCAATGTTGAATTTCCTACAATCGGACTTCTCGTTTTGCTAACTAAAACTTAAGATATCAAAACTGGTAATCACTTGCCCATTATGTACGAGGAATCCAAATTCGAGGAGGTAAAACTTCAGCAGTCGGGGGTTCGAAACCAAGTTGTCGAAGGACTTCGACGACTACGGCCTCATCAACACCTGCATGAGAGTAGATGAATTGACAATGTCTGCGGAAGGAACCTAGCATCGCTTGTGTTCTCGGTCTCTCAACTCGCGTTTCACGAAAGTGTATATCATTTCGAAGTCTCCACGTTGCGTGAAAAACAATTGCAGTATGAACTCGCCAGAGAACGAGGAGAGTCTTGTGCCTCTGTCTCCATTCCAGCTTAAGATCGCTTGGTTTCGTAAATAGTAGTAGCCGCCAATCTATGGAACCCAAAGAGATCGCCACATCTCTTCTAGCGCTGGACACGATAAAAAGCAGTGTTCAACTGTTTCTATCGCTGTGCATGATTCTCGAACACATTGTAGGATAGTAGGGTTAAGCGTTTTCAAGAAATATAACCTCGAGCCAAGTATGAGATCTTCAGAAACCATTCGGAGCATCACAGCATGAATAACCGGGAGAAGAGAGCGTCACAGCGATACATAATCCAATAATGTCTTGTAAATTCGGGCTTGAGCTCCTTCAGAGGGTAGCACATCGATCCAATCATTTTTCTTCAAGTTAGGAAAGAGGTTCGTTCCTTCGAGGAATTTTTCCACCGGTATTTGGTGTTCAGTCTGGAAGTGGAGGCTCGCATTTCTCCAACCGTTGGGTGAGCCAGCACTCGATCATATATCTGGGATAGTTGCTGATACAACACGAATATGTCCGTCGCACACACCTGAGGCATCATTGGTTGTCGATCATCATGAATTTCACAAAAGAATTCAAAAGCCGTCGGCCCACCTGAAGCCGTCACTTAGGAAATCTGCCAGGCATAACTTCTGCATAGCTGAGATCGCTCGGCATAGATGTTTGAACTTGGTATTTCCTTCGCCCAATGGAGTTGGCGGTAGACCTTGCGGGTGCGAAACCTGAAAATCAATTGACGTATTCCACCATATTGGGGAATATAGAGCTCGTTGTTGCCCGTGAAAGCTGTAGGGACACACGATCCGGCCATTTTACTCGTTTCCAGTCAAGAAACCTCTACGTCCACATTCCAGAATCTGAAGGAAAATGGTGAATATGCTGTGTACGCTGGTTGGTGTGGCCCAAGTACGTTCTGTGTTAGCATTGGCGAGTACAACTCTGTAGGCCACTCCAAAGAAAAAATTAAGAAGAAAAATGCGGCTACAGTCAAGTGTGACTCGTTCCTGCTAATGCTTTTCCTAGCCAAGACTGATAATGGATCATGACTCTCAGACAATAGTGACGTTGCGAGAGGTTGGAGAAAGGATCCTGACATCCACCTATAATCCACGGAAACGAAGAGGCGGGAACAATCAAGGATGTTCTTGAACATGATATAAAGCCTCCACAGTCCACGTACTGGTGGTAATTCCTGGAATAAGTTTCCTCCAGAACCTCTACAAGTGCTCAGCGATCGTGTTGGTATTCCAGAACCCCCTGGGCAATGAGGACGTTGGAAAAGCGTCACTATAAGGAGTGGAAACTAGTAAATCATGGTGAGAAGTTGCATCCATTGTTTGGGTGTATCTCTGGTCCTGGAACTGGAAAATCTCGAATGCTTGTTGAGTTCCCGACAATAGCGAAAAAACGTATTTTTCGCAGAGAAAGAAGAAGATATCGAGATGACAACGCTGTTAGAGAAATCTCCCACTTTCAAGGTCTCATTTGGACATCCGACACGTCAATCGTTCCGATTTTTGAATGCCGAACAAAAGATTGGAACCGGAATGCTATGCCAGCTCCAAGATACGGGGAACATTCGCCATGAATCGCATCGTTGTACTCCTAGTCAAGATATCTCGAAGCTATCCGAGTTATCTGGAATTGAGGAACGTGAATTGTGCATGGTTCTGTGTGTTGACGGGTTTCAACATCTCGAAAATTTCGATTTTGAAGCGGCTTTGCGAGAATTAAGCAACCTCGTGAACACTCCGCCGTGTTGTGGAATTGCTATCTTTGCATCAACGATCTCCAAAGCTGTAAACGATTTTCTGGCTACGTCATCACAGTGAATTCACCGAGTTCCGACAGCTATTCTTTGTCGCCCAACTGTCAACGGAGACGGTATATTTGCTCCATTCGATGATAACAAAGGGATCCACATCTCTGACATAGGTGGATATGAAGGCAGTGCTGGTAAAATTGCTGGACCATTATGTACTGTTCGATAGGTCAAAGGATGTATCCCTGGCGATCATTACTACACCTTTTGCCGGCCAAAGTGGGCTAATCAGCATCCAATGTGGGCAGGATTAATTTTAGGCGGCTGACAGAAACCCAAAACAGCCCAAAACTGTTTTTTCACACAATCAAAGTGGGCTAATCATCATTCAAAGCGGGCAACTACCAGCCAATCATTCGTACATGTACAGTACTTCGCATGCGCCCGAAATGGAGACCACAACGTCAATCTGCAATTGACATTACACAACCCAGATGCCTTCCCAAACCGCCACTAAGACCCACACACCTGAAGAACGCCGTCGCGTCCTCAAAGCATACCACGCCGGTGGCAACTGGCGTGCTGTTGCCCATTATAATGGGTTCCCACGGAGCACAGCGGAGCGACTTGTTAGCCTCGACCGTGCTGTTGACCTTCCTCGAGGGGGGGCCCGCGCTACCAAAGTGACCCCCGAGATCAAGGCGGCATTAGAACTGTGGCTAGTCAGTGTTGTCTTCTCCCACTTGCCACATTGAAACGCATGGTCCTTGATGAGTTTCGTGTGGACATCGCAGAGTCTACCATTTCTCGCCATCTGAAAGGCATGCTCTTTACCGTCAAACAGGTGCGCTTTACTATGAACATGTACATGTACTGAGACTGAATTAACATTCAATATTCTTTGGCTAATTCGTAGACGCGCGTCGAGCCTACGACATGTAACAGTGAGGAAAATAAGGAGAAGAGGCTTGCTTCGACTTGGTCCATACAGCCCCATGTGTAACCCGATTGAAAACTGTTTTAGCGCTCTTAAAGCGCACATCCAAACCTACCTAGCTACAGCGAGGGAAGAGATGAACGACCCACTGACCGAGAGTATTACTGGTCCACCAATTTCGAAGACAGAAGCTCGCATGAGGCTTCTCGAGCGAGCTACCAACACTTGCATGCCGCGAATCACTCAGCGCATGGTGCAGAACGTAGAGCTGCACGCTTCGAAGTTTGTGCATGCAGCAATTCGTAAGGAAGATATGTCCTATGGCCAGTAGTTTGCCCGCTTTGAATGATGATTAGCCCACTTTGATTGTGTGAAAAAACAGTTTTGGGCTGTTTTGGGTTTCTGTCAGCCGCCTAAAATTAATCCTGCCCACATTGGATGCTGATTAGCCCACTTTGGCCGGCAAAAGGTGTAGACGTTCAGAACTTAAGTCTGGATAAAATCATCACGTGCGGGCTAGTTCAGCTAGATGGAAACCGCCTGATATGCCCGTATGTGTCGTTTGTTGCTTGATTATGGGTCATTTTCGTGGAGCCACAGGCGATTTGATTCATCCGGTCACGCGGACATGGAGTCCTGGAGATCATGGGAAATGTTCAACTGCAAATTTCGAGCTCTGAAAGCGATCGCGCATCAAGGGGAAGATAAACCCGTTGGGATAATGTCCATTGTGGAGATCGTTGTGGTAGAGAGATTGTGACAGAATTATACACGAACACGGATGTCCCGGAGAGCGTGTACATCAAACGCTCACGCAGATAAGGCGGCTTCGACAGTGCTTGGTACCTATTGTTCACGATGTAATGCTGAGACTACTCTTTGGGGATCTAATTGTCGGTTCAAGGCTCTTTTTCTTGGTTATTACCAATCCAGAAGCACAATGTTGTGTTCGGGAAGGGTGCGATTCAATTGAAACTCTGGAACATTGTTTTCTCACTTGTCCGGAGTTAACGCGTATGTGGCAAATACTATGGAGTCACTGGCGAAAAGCATTTCGAAGCGAGTTGGAGTGGAAGCTCCTGCTGTTCCAGTCTAGCCGGGGTGTTGCTAGAAGATTGAGAGACGACCAAGACTGCCTGTTACTACTGTGGAGAATACACACTGCAATAGTGTTTCATGCAACATGGCGGCTGCGCAATGGCATTTACTTCGGTGAAACATGGGCGATGTCGCCAAATCTCACTAATGCGCAGGCTTCATTTCGAAGTCACTATTATTTCTTGTTTAGGCATTCATCTGATTGGAATAGTGATGACGAAGCGCTTAACCGAGTGCTTAGGCGGTTGGGGTTTGAATCTGAGCAGATGGAACTTCTTCCTGACCTCCCACGACAACGAATATGGACTCCACGAAGCTAAACGTAAGATTGGTAATGTCAAAGATCTGCAAGAAGTAGTCCAGCTAACTTTTATCTACCTAGTTCGTGCACTTTCAGAATATCCGTAACGCACATGAATCTGTCAATCTACAGTCATTCCCCAATTGGAAGTGCATTTACGTATTTAGAAGACGTGAACCGAGGATTTTTCCACGAGGTTCACCGCTTGATAATTGAAAGAGGAGAAAGACAGGACAGGACATTTTATTAAAGCATGGTAAAAATCAGTGGTTGCAAACTGATAAAAAAATATAAACACTGTTTTGTTTCTACGACATGAGACGGGGGATTTGCAACCTGAGTGCACGATGCTGCACTCGAACAACACCGTATCTAACCTAATCTTGGTGCTTGGCTCACAGCTAGCAAAACTATACGCTCGTCATTTCAGAACTTTCGTCCGCAGTGGAAAGCGTGTCTCCAGGGCTGCAGTAGAAGAAAAATGCGTCTGTTTCAAGTCTTTGTGGTCGTGTTGGTGGTGACGGGAGAAACTAAGGAGCGCCCAAGTACGGAGCGCCCAAACATAAATAGAACACCCAAAGATTATAAGATGCGGAGGATATGTGGTGATCGTCTTCGAATCTATTATTACTTTAACATTAGAGAGAACATCAACTAGAACAGAGATCAATTTCCAACCTGACGCGAGCAATACCTGTACAACACTAAGAGCAAGGAACACCATGCAGAATCACGCTGAAGCCCTCAATTATCCGGATGACTACACCGCAGAGGTATCGCAGCTTTATACCATCGAACCTCCTCCAGAAGGTGTTCATCCTTCTGTAGATGCAGCTATTGACGCTATACACAGGTGGACCCAATCTCGTCGCTATGAAGTATCCAGGCAAAAGATCGAACGCAACAACAATAACGAAATTCGGACAATTTTATTTGCCTGCGATCGTAGTGGAAGACCCAAGAATACTCGCCGTATTCGTGAAGAGGATCGTGTCAGAACATTGCGAGGGTCAAAACGAATGGGTTGCCCCATGCGCATTAAAATAGTGGCTATAGATCGCAACAACACGGCGGGGGCATGGAAAATTGTGTACACACGAGATGGAAGTCGAACCCACAACCACCCGCCATCTTTGGATGTTCGAGTACACACTGGACATAGGCGACGTAGCGTTCAACAAAATTGTGGTCATGCGATTTCAAGTGCGAACGAGTTGATAACTCTCCAAACAGAAGCTGGAATTCCTGTGTCACGAATTTATTCAACTCTATTACTTGCGAACACGAAATCACTTGCTATACCTAAGGACATTGCAAACACTAAGGATGTGTGGCGGCGCGAGATGCTGGAAACTGACACTGCGATTGAGGTTTTATTTCGAAAGTTGAGTGACCATGGATTTCGCTACAAATATGAGATTGAGTCGGACTCCAACCCCCGGTTAATGTACCTGTTGTGGGCGCACCCGCAAACATTGGAGCTATCTCGACACTACATGGGTGTCGTTGTGTTGGATTGCACATACAAGACTAATAGGCACAACTGGCCTTTGTTAAACATGGTCATCCTTACTGGACTGAATAAGGTGCTTCCGCTAGCTCAATGTTGGCTACCCGGGGAGGCTGAGCCGAACTATATATGGGCATTCGAATCATTGAAGACACTTCTAAAGGAGGTTGGAATCCCTGAACCCCGACTGTTCGCTACGGACAGGGATCTTGCCTGCATGAACGCCAGTGATATGGTTTTCCCAGACGTCCCCAAAATTCTTTGTCGCTGGCACATTAACCGCAACGTATTGGCGCGTGTTCAAGGTGAACTAGGAACTGTACGACTCGATCAACCTGGGCCAAATGGAGAGACGAAAGAAAACACTGTGCAGACCAATGTTTTCATGGCTGAATATTACGAAACACTAGAATCAAAGACGGAAGCAGATTTTGACGCACATTGCGTTGCCTTGCGAGCTTTAAGCAATACGTTGGCGCTCTATTTGGAACGTACCTGGTGGAGATACAAAACGAAGATCGTGAAGTGCTGGACGGACAAGTACGCGCACTTTGGATGCCATGACACGTCTACGGTGGAAGGCACGCATGCGAAGATTAAAAGATGGTTGGAAAGTTCAAAAGGAGATCTTCTCACTGTGTTTCTGAAGCTACTTCCGTGGTGGATATCCTCTGCAAATGCTATCAGCTACCAGTCAGCCAAAGATGCTACTATTATTCCACACCGACTTAGATACGACCAATATTCTGCTGTGGTTCGCTTGATCAGTACCTATGCGCTAATTGAGACGGACAAGCTCTGGAAGATGGCGCACAATCTAATAATTTCTGGAGCCGAAAAATCACTGTGTACCGGAGGTTTTCGCCACACGTACGGTAGACCATGTATCCACGAGCTAGTAAAGATTTACGAGTCCAACGGAGATTTAAAGATTCTGCCAACACACTTCGACAAGCACTGGTGGATACTAGCAAACGATGAGCATTCAACCTGTCGCGTTTTAGAGCCTTCAAACCGGCGCAACCATAAAAGCAGGGGTTCGCATTGTCAACACAAGGCTGGGCACGGCGCCAATACCACACGTCGCGAATTATCGTGGTTCGAGAGAGACGACAGTTCCAATTCCAATACTCCACCGGTTCAATCATTTCAGGCGCTTCTGGAAGAAGGTACACATGAAAGCTTCACCAGTGCGTACTTGCCACCTCGTACATGGGGCTATTCCGGATTGAATTAGGCTGATATAGAATTCCTTCATATAATACGCGTCACATTCACAAATCTGTTCGATAACACAATACCACCGAGAGGAATCGAACCTCCTTCACCCCTTTCGGGGGCTTTACCATTAAGCTACGGTAGTGTCTAATTAAGAAATAAGAAACGTTGTCATAGTTAGTAAACAATTCTGGTGTTGTATGGTCAACACATCAGCGCACCTTTAATTGTCTGACGGGGAATTAACGGCATGCCGCGACAACCCTCTTAGGACCGAAGCCCCCGCTCAATTTGCCCTTCGGCAGTCAATCAGACAATGAACAATATTTTCTAACCGCAGCTCGTGACTACTTGTTCTCCATCACTATGAATCCTTCGGATTTTCTTTTCTAGAAACGTCCTAATACTCCATCAATCACGCCATATCTTCCGCATCTTATAATCTTTGGGTGTTCTATTTATGTTTGGGCGCTCCGTACTTGGGCGCTCCTTAGTTTCTCCCGGTGGTGACAGTCACTCTACTCACTACTTGTGATGGGATGGCTACGGATAACTATGACCAAGTCACTAAGTCAACTCCCAGTTCCATCTTTGAGGGAGTCCGTCGCTTCCTGTTTGTTGAAGGCAGTAAGACGGAAGAACGGTCTTACAATGCGGCTGTATTGTCCGCTGGAGAAGGAGGGCGCGCAGTTGTAGGAGGTGGAGTAACAACGACAACTACTACCTTAGGGGGGACAGTGACTATCTCAAAGTACTGGAATAATGGCATCTTGCAGAGGTTCAAGAGATGGTTAGAGAAGATCTTTCACCGAGACTCTTCCAAGTCGGCTCACCGACTACGTCAGTAACCGATTCGAGTCGCAGTCGGTCCTTTTTGGCTCAAGCGCTGTGTCTGAGGTCATGCGGAATTTCCAAATAGGTAGAATAGGTACGAAATTTTGGTGAAATACTTAGCCTTTTTCATTGCCAACACGGTGTCATGCAGGAAAGTAGGATACTTTTATTTGTCATGTATTTATCTAGTCGCAAGCTGGTGTTGGTTCAAATACGTAATGTACACTGTACTAATAACACACGATATATTACTTGTATGTCCTACAACTGAAGCATTCCAAAGTCTTACACAAGTAGGGATACTGACAGTCAGTCGTTTCGGCAGCCTTCAAAAGTTTCAAGTTGCAGACAACTTGCTTCTGTCAGCCCGCCATCTGTGTTGCTGTAGACAAATTTCGTTTAAATTCTTCTGCATAAAAACTACGGTCAAATCTTCCCCATTTCTCTTCTATTGGAACAGACTTTTGTGAAATGTTTAAAACATCAAAAACATCATGCTCATGTGTTAACTCCAGCTAATGTTGCGCTTTAAGATTGACTTGAACTTAGTACCGGTACTGTACTACTATTTGAATTGTGTAGGTATTTTTAACGTTAGTTCAACACCTCGACGTGATTTGCAGGATACATCTCATAAAATTTTATCAAAAAAACATTCACAGCGTACCGCGCAATTCCTTCAACCAGTCGCTTGTGGGTGAAGTCAAACTTGTGAAAAACCGGATCCCGGCCGCTGTGCTCTCCATATGTTTGATCCTCGGATTAACTCCAGTCTGGGGGAAAATCTATGGAGCTCGAGGTTACGGAGCTCGAGGTACCAAAAAATCATATGTGTCGACCAAAATAAAAATAGTAAACACAAAATTTTATTTTATCGCAAATGAGATGGTGTGCCTACATTTGCCTGTGAGTTTTGCTCTTTTTGAGTCCATTCATTCTTCAATTATGGCTTCAACACCAGCATCGGCACCACCTGCAGCAGCAACCTCGAGCTACCTCATTCCGCCACCTCCGGAACAAGTCTTTGAGTCTTATGAAGAGGCAGAGACTGCCCTTCACAGATGGAATGCGCCAAGATATTGACGTGACCAAGACCCATAACAAGAAAAACAAGGCACATGAAATTCGACAACGTGATTTCCAATGTGATCACTACGGCAAAACCAAGAACACGTCACCTCCGAGAGAAAGTCGAGTTCGAACACAACGGGGAACAACCAAAATTGGTACAAGATGGAGGTTCGCATTGAAGCGGTCGATGCGATCAATATTGACCTGCAGGGAGAGCATTTTCCGTACCAAAAAGATCACAGCCAGTAAAAGCAAACTGCCAGTTTATTGTGTGTATCGCTCACGACGAGCCCGCCAGTGTCCCAATAGATCCAACTCACGTGTGACCATGCTAGGTGCTTCTGCTTAAGTTGCGAGATTGAGCTGTCTATTCGAAAGGGAGCATTGTCGCTCCACACATGAAAAAACGTCCACCCCGATGAATTACTCGCTTTCCAAGAAAAGGAACGGCTTCAAAGGGAAATGATGCTCCATATCAGCTGACCAACGTTCCCGTGGAGCCTCGTGCGTCTGAGCAGACCGTTTTCAACGCGCAGTGGGTTGGTACTTCTCTATGACCTTTGAGTATCGTCGAGACTGAGTGCGAATAAAGCAAAGACGCAGCTATCGATTCCTTTCTCCTCAAACCGTTGCTAAAACCTTTCCTTGTGTCTGTTATACATGTATGCGTAAGATTCCTCTCGTGGGAACGTTCCACGTCAAATGCCATAGGCATTTCTGCCTCCATAAACTATGTGACGTTGAAGATCTTGCCGTCGAACAGCATGATGGCAGTGTAGTAGGAGCCATTGTACGTGATCTCACTCCCAAGGTGGTGCACCTGCACATACACCTTATCCGTCGCGTACTTGTACGAGATGTTCGCTGCATTTGAGTTCAGGTTTGCCTCTGTGATTGATAGACACTTGCTCCACAAGTCTTGGCAGACCATCAGCGTTCAGAGGGACTTGACGGTGACAACACCTAATGCTACAACTGTAGCCGAGACGATGAGCAGTACAGTGAATCTTCTCTTTGATGTATTGTTCTCGGGGCTTGTCGCGCTGGTTTCTTGGCTTGCTCCTTGGACATCTCCTTGCTCCAGTACATCCGCCAACAATACAGCAACTGTCAGCGGAATCGACATTATCATTAACTAATAGCCAGCCACACACTACCTAGACAACCTTGTTGATCATGCTGACACCGAGGTCCAAGTGTTTCAAGCAGAAGATCTACTTCTTGTTCTTAGCCGTCACAGCATACACAGCCGTCGTTGAGCAGATGGCAAATGCATCCACTTTCCTGTCACTGAACACAGCGAACGCATACGTGGTGACGGTAACCCCGTAACCACAGCCTCCACCACGACGATTTCCAAGTCATTGAGGGCGTGAGTGGCTTATACGGGCCATCTTCGCTGTTGTATACCAACCAGATGACGACGCAGGTGAGTATTAGACTCTGCGCGTACATTTTGCCGTTGTTGCCTCCCCTCCCGCTCTAATGGGATCCGTGAACTCACTAGACCGTTGTGTAATCAAACTGCTTCCGCACGATTATTCTTTAAATCAAAATCGTGACAGAATGATGGCTGTCGACGGGTTGGTAGGTCGACGTCGCTCGATGACTGTGGGACGTCAGGACGTCATCTGAGTCGACACCGCGAAGTCGACAGCTCTACACAATTTGCATGATATGCACAGTTCACAGTTCTTCGGCCCCTGCTCACCTATCCAAAGCAATCCGATACTTCAAAAGTATTCTTCGTGCTACAGCATTATACATATTAATTGAGTTCACTTACAGCAGCGAAATACTAACAGTAATTCCTCTGGTTGCCTAAATTAAATAAACTCTTTGACAATCACTGTCGGAGTTAATTCTCAAATTTTGAGATAAAATATAATTTTGTGTTTACTATTTTTTTTTTGGTCGACACATATGATTTTTTGGTACCTCGAGCTCCGTAACCTCGAGCTCCATAGATTTTCCCCAGTCTGGAGTTGTTGGCTCCCACTCAGCAATTTGCGCGAACAAAGCGATCTCTTCGGTCGTGAAAGATGTTTCTGAATCAATTCGGCTTACTGGTTGTGGTGGCGCTGCTTGCGAGTAGCAATTGCCTTGCCAAGAACGAAGTATCCACCTCAACAGCCGTGAACCTTCGTAACCTTCTGTCTTTCGAGGATGCCAATTCAAGTCAACGAAAGAAGAGCGAGTTAGTGCAGGGGCCAAGGCTGCGGCTGAAGGAGGACGTACTGGAGCAGGAGAGACTGTCGTGTCGACCAGCAATGACGGTGGTGGAACGGTGAACGTGACGATTTTCAGCAACAATGGTCTATGGCAGAGGATCAAGCGGTGGTGGCTCAATCTCTTTGCGAACGAAGAACGAGTCAGCTCGGGCGGCATCACGTCTGGAGAAGGAGGCCGCGCAGGGGCAGGAGGTACTGTGGTGTCGTCTGGCAATGGAAACGGAGGTGGCACCATTACGGTGACAATTTTCAACAACAACGGGTTATTCCAGAAGATCGTGCGGTGGTGGAAGAGTTTGTGGAACCGCAAAGTCGTTCCGGCGAAAAGTACGACGGACTCCACGCGACTTCGACAGTAAATGGACTCCTATATATGTTCGATGTTACTCGATTGTCAATGTAAAGGTTAACGAATAGCTCACGTAGCCAAAACGGGGATATTCGCGATAATGAAAACCCGCCTCCAGCACTCTGCACGGCGATGTACTTTTAACGTATACGTACTGAGAATCTACCGCCAGTAGAACAGCGAGTCCCTGTAGATGTAGCACTACATGGTCTGACCATTGGTCGCCATGCAGATAACGCATAAGTCAATCTGCGTGCCGGTGTTGCCATTGGCAACTTGCCAACGACACCAAAGAAACCGTACACCTTGCCAATCTCAGTTGGCGATCATTGTATCAAGGAGCCAATCTGGTCCTTTCGCAGCAATTTGCTCCATGCATACATCCACCCATTTCCACTTTTGGCGGTGTGTGTTTTACATGTCAAGAACGATGAAGCTAGGCCAACTTGTGCTGCAGATTTCAATCATGCTCCTACTCTTAAGCACTACCCCAGTCACCTCAACGGCGCTATCATCGAATCGTGAAGAGCGAGCAGGACAAAACCGAAGGTCTGGAACATCAAACGTCGTGAGTTCGAATGCTCTTGTGGCTGGACACAGACCGCTGTCGAATACGGCCACAGGAGGTGAAACAGTGACCGTGACAAAGTATAACAACAATGGTCTGTTACAGAGATTCCAGCGGTGGTTGAAAAGAGTATTCTCGTTTGGCTCTACTCGCCGGCTTCGTGCTACAAGTTGCTTAGAATGAGAAGGATCATCATAACACGTGGCAATAGTGCTGTTTCGTGTCGGGGTACACGACAAGATACGCGTTAAGATGCTTCGCTACTAGCAAGTACAAATGTATATATTGTCAATTCCGGGCAAATTTGCCGAATTAGCTCGGTTAAACCGAGTCGTTTTGACAATATCCAGGTCTAGATACCTGGGTGGAGACTTTCTCATCTCCACGATTCTATCTACCTACGTCCGCACGAAGGGCTCTATCCTTCCAGCAAACCTTCAGCACTTCGGCTCGGTTGCGGGGGAGCACCACTCCTTTGCATTTTCGACGCTTGAGCAGCTTCTTGTACGGCCTACCCGATGGGCAAAAGGGACTGGTGGTAACTTCGAGCAGAGCTTGCTCGTCCTGGACTCCGTCCATGGAGACACACCGTTACGCGCTTGCGCAGCTCCTTCGAACCGTTCGCCGGGCTCGGCGCGTGGCCCTTGATGCGATCGAAGCTTGGGTCCTCTTCGGCGGACAGCAGGTAGAAGGTCCGGTCGGGCGGGCGGAACTCCGTGCTAGAATGGGGTGTTTCCATCCTGGCAAATTGCGGATTGACAGGATGGCATCAAGGCGCCAAGGCCTCTCAAGACTGTGCCTGCAGTGCTCGAATCGAAGCCTTCGATATTACATGCAGCTGTGATCAGCGGCTGATTTAACCAGCCAAGTTGGTACGTGCTGGTCTAGCGCCATCAAGAATGTACCCCAACCACTCTTCGCAAAATCACCTAGCGCCTACGAGTCGTACGACGGAGCAGACTTGCGTGTACAGTGGTTCTTCAGCAAAAGATCTCGCATGGTGGACGACACGGGCATAAAGCTAAGCTTCGCTTGCGTGTAGTTCGTCCTGACGTCGATCTAGAGGCGTGAACGAAGTCGGGTGAGGCCGCCTCACCCAAAAACACTGAGGAGCAACGAGCTGTGCCCAACCAACTATCAGCATAAATAATGCCAAAACAGAGTTTGCGCGATTGCTTGTCGCACGGAAATTTTGAGTAGCTACCTGGTATTATATATTAATGAGTTAATATAGGTTTGGCGATTGCCCGGCGATTTGGCTCCGGCGATTCAACCAATCGGAATAAGCATATAAATGTAGCTAAATAAGACGAGAATAAGTATTCTCGTCTTATTTAGCTACATTTATATACAGTATTCTAATACTGTTTTTGTTGGTCGAGTTTACCTTTGAAATGGTGTTCCTGTTAGAAGATTGCATGTGTTTCAAAGTTGCTACTTTCGTGAAGTATTTCGTGAACTTGAAGTGAACTATTTGGACTGTCTTAGTCTTTAACTTCTCTAGATTGATCCATGATTGTTCCAGGTCAACATGTTTTGGCGGGTCAAAGCCAGGTTGTCGGACCAATAATATAATCGTTGTACGATCACATTCGAGCTCGCTAGCATGCTGGCAGATACCTTTTGAAGGAGGAAGTTGAAGTTTGACTGGTTATTCCTGGTTGCTAACTACCGGTACTTGGCTTGACTAATGAAGTTTGATGGGATATTGAATTTTCGAATGCTAACGTCTGGAAAGTGAGTCCCCGGAGGGACTAGTGTGTAGCTTTGTGGTACGTTGACCAGTGATGCCTTTTGAATGAAGACAGTATCACATTTGGCGTTTTCGAAAGTGAATGTCATTCCAAGGTCTTTATGTTGCATGGGGGTTGTTGCTTTTTCCTGAGCCTCGAGATATTCAGAGCACCTGGAAAAAATAGTACTTCTTATATTGTGGAAAATCCAAACAGCTATTGCTTTTCATGCGGTTTGGAGACTTCAAACGCCAAATATCGGCAACCTGCAAAATCCCTTCAAGAAGCAATCTACCATCACGCGGTCGAACTTGATTGTGATCGATCTACTTTGGTGAAGCTAACCCGGTTTTGAATCAACGGCGAATGTAATCCCTAAAAGGGCAAACAACATCTGGATTCCGCTGGTTTAGTGTAGTTTTAGAACATGAGATAGAATCACACAGACGAGAAACTCATTTTCTTCTTCCTGCTACAGAATCAGGATTGATAGTATCAATGCTACTATTGTGGTGGCGCAAGTTGTTGAATGACTGGAAACGAATTCACTGGCCTTGGAGATTGTCGTTGAAGAACACAAGACCAAAGACCACTCAGTACGCATTGTATCTCCAGTTTGGTGGAGCATGGCACCCGACTTCTAAGTATGGCTCGACAACCAGTGGGCCTCCTTCAGAAGTCTTTGCCGACAACTAGCAACTGAAGAGATATGATGTTTAGCCAACCTGGTGAACGCCTCTCATCAGTTTTCAGTTTCTTCTACAAGATTTGCAGTCTGGTGATGTCGTTGCTTGGACCGCAGATCAAAGTAAACGACATATTTAGGCTGTATCGCCAATTGACTTAAGTGTTTTTACGTGTGTGTGTATCACCCAGAGGCAGGGGGTGTAAAAGCTTCCACTTCCCTCCTTCATGTGGAGATAAAGGGGCAATTTTCTTCCCAATCTTCGGTGGAATGACTGGAATGCGGTTATCGAAATCGTTCTCTATCAGGTTGCTGGTGAATTTTAACGAGTCTATATCCCGTTTAGTAACTTGAAATTGACATTGTTGCGGTTAGTCAGCTATCTGCACCCGAAGACGCGCGCAGTCTCGTCATTGGAGTAAGCTTCTTGGTTTGTCTGGGTTTAATATCGTTGCGTGGCCGTTATGCTCAAGCTCCTCGGTGGTAAAATGAATTCATCAAACCTAGTAAAGTTGCTCGACTGCACTTCTTTGGGTGGATTGCGTCTGGTAGGATCCAACTACTTCAAGTACCATGAAAAGCAATGGTTGTGTGCCATGGGCGATATATAGACAGGCACTACAGGTAGCACATTGAGGTGGTAATTATGAGGCCATAGTCGTCGAAACCACAGTCTTTACCTCCTCCTGTACATTGAATTTGGAATCCTCGTGAAATATGGCAAATTGATTTCAGGCGATATCAAGTTTTGACTCATAAGGGCTTTTTGCTAGCAAACAAGAATCCGACACACGAGAATTAATTTCTCTTCGCTACACATTAGTACTACAATTATGTTGAATTAACATTGTTGACATTGTGTTGAATTGCCTCGGGACTTCCTTCCTTCCAAGTCAGAAGGGGGTGTTTTGTTGCTTTAAACGAGCATCTGGATATCCCGAAGAGACTGGGACGCGAATGGTTTTCGTCGCCTCGTATTAACAACAAGGCGCCACCGTAAGGTAAAAAATCAAATATGGGCCGAGATAAAAGATGCTCGAATTACTCGGCATCTACTTATGCGTTGATAAAAAGTGAGACAGTTTCTGAAACTTCGCAAACCAGAGATTTTTTCTCGATTTTTTGTAGTAGCAGACCAATGAAATTAAGCTCATGCCCGTGGAGAAGAAAAAAATCGACTTAATCAGTTTACGGCCGAATTTAGTCTTGCTTTCAGTATTGAAAGCGCTGAGTGAGTGTCATTTTTGTGACCATTTGAGGTTTGGGTTATTCCACCCTCACCTTTTATATTTCCACTTGTGATCAAGTTTCGACGGAAATTAACTTACGGAGGACAAACAGTAAAAGTCAAGTGCCGAAGAAGCCGACAAAGCGTAAACGAGTCGCAGTTGGGGGGAGGCTGTTTACCCATGAAGTGCTCCAGGAACTTGCTGAGGCTGGCATCAAAAACCAAGTCGTCTAAGAAAGCTGTTACTACAACTGCAGGTAAAGGTGTAGAAGAGTACATGTAGCGCATATCACTTGTTCAGCTGTATTCTAAACAACAAAATGTTAGTCGAGTGTCTTGCACAGTGAGGTTGAATAGATGCTTTACTTACCAAATCAGTGCGGAGAATTAACGGGACTTGAACCCGCGACAACCCCGCTCCCATAATGGGCCCTCAATAAGCTCGCCGCCAACCAGGAAGGCGGCTGATCTGTCATCGCCTGGAGCCATGACACCTCGCGCCAAATTTACAAATTTAATTTTTGAAGGTATTCGTATTTAGTGTGTTTTAGCCAATAAAGTACTTGCTCTGTGAAAAACTTCACGTGATTGGCAGTTAAAATACGGCCCTAAAATGGTTGATGGCCCTAAATTGATGATTTACCTTACACTTAACATCAGTCTTGAATCTACACCGATCGACAGAATGCAGCGTCCATATAAAAAGGGCGCCTGTGATATAAAATTGTGTGCACATTTTGTTATCAACCAATCAAATTGCCCGATGCAGCGTTCAATCGCTAAAAAAAAACTCCACCAGCCACTCGATAAAACGGAGGTCTCCACCAGCCACTCGATAAAATGGAGGAAGCGGACGAGGAGTCCTCGCAGCCCCCACCACCCGCGACAGTATTGCAGGAAGCAAAGGAGGTTGCCACACACAGGCCTCCTTGACGAGGTGTACGCGCCAGCCAAACAACGCCGCATGCACTACACAATACAAGAAAAACGACGTGTCCTTTTAAGCTATAGAGGGGCTAAGCCAACGCAAAGCTACGCAAGAGCAACAGCTACTGCTACGACGGCGAAAGGAGAGCGCTTGGCTACGATAAAGCGTGCCATTTCAGCCTGGGAATCCATTAAACCGTCACTAGTGCAATTTTTAGTGCAAAATACAGCTGCTCTCTATCTTTTACCAAAATCGATATTAATTCGCTCTCACATAACCAGTCTACACGCGCCGAACAGACTTTGCACCTGCGGGAAAGTGGTCGTTGCATTCTGTCGATCGGTGTACTACATGTATTGTCGTCGCAGTGAAGAGCTCTTCTTCCGACGTAACTTCCGGCTTCCATCGTCTTCTCGTTTTCCCACAATAAGGATCTTGGGATCGGATTTCGAGCAAGCCGTAAACATCGCCATGTCAAATTGACACTGTCATAGTAATAGTCCTTTCAACGTTTGGACTGATCGCTGAGGATAACGTTAAAATATTTACCGGCATCGTTAAAAATTATCGCAAAGATACCGTCATCCGCCCTTTCAGCTCCAAAGCAGGTGAATGGCACAGGTCGAGTCACCAGTCCTAGTGTGTTAGTCATGGATCCGCATCCGGCCCCACCGCCAGCGTGGTCTCGTGCTAATGACTGCACCCGTCGTGCAGGAGAGCTGAGTCATGATGAACAGCAGCAAAGAGGCTCTGGTTCAGTAAACTTTCTTCGGAACGAGTCATCCCAACAATTATCGCCCCATCCAACCATGCCACGAACGTTTTCTAGTAGTCCTCCGGTCCGTGTTCGACTCACTTATGAGGATGCGAGAGGAGACACTGGTACTACTACAAATAAAACCCACTTCCCTACCGGTTTGGATGGCAGTTATGTGGAAGCTCGCGATAATTTGCCGCCCACACAATATGGTGACGATCACACCTTCTCTGCTCTACGTTCGGCACGCAAGCGTACCGCCTCCGGTCTGTATTGCGAAGAAACTAAGCGTCACTCACCAGAGAACACTCGTGAATACGCTTATTCCGCCACACCGCCCCCAAGGCTTCCGTCGAGGAAATCCGTCTATACCCCGTGTAGCCCTCATTCCTATAGTGGCAGGAACACTCCAAGCGGTTCCCAGCACACTAGAACGCCAGGAAAGAGCCAGCGACGTCGACACAGACATCCACCAGGAAGTGGTCAACGCAAATCGCCCGGTAATGCCCAGCGTGATCAGACCTCAACCACCGCCCGCAAGGCTCGTGGCAGTAGAAGCACTACACAATCTCCTTGGCGCGCTGGAGACTCAGTCGGTCCGCTACCGAATGGTGAAAATGCACCACCTAATCCAAATCAAGGGCAAGGAATGAACGTGACTGCACAACGTTTCCTTTACAATATGCACAAGATGCGGAAACCGCAACACTGGAAATTTATACAGCTCGTTCGCAAGGAGGAGTGCTCTGGCATTGATATTCTTAATCTTCGGTCGGAACATGCCCGGTGTGCTTTCTGCAACAAGTGTAAAGTGGAAATTACGTTTGAGAAGTCAAATACGTCCAATGTTACCAAGCACATGAAGAAATACCATCCCAATGAACTCAAACGAGCAGCTGCCAAGGTGAAAGACCAAAAATCAAACCGAAACCATAAACTGGTTCACCAAGATACTGAAGTTTTGTCAGACGTTAATCCCCAAGAACCGGCCACCGCAGCAGAACAATCTCGGGCGGATGATCTCGCGTCAATTTGGATTGCAAAATCGATGCGGCCATTCTCGATCGTGCATGATAAGTACTTCCGAAAATATGCTCGATATCTCAATTCGGTTCGTGGGCAAGTGAGGATTGCAAAGTCGTGGAAAACCCGTGAAGGTGTTGAAATAATAGCGGCACAACTCCGTGAGACTTTGAAGGAGAAAATCGGCACCGAATGTCTCTACTATTCCGCCTCAAGCGATATTTGGACTGCTAGAAGCAAGCTCGCGTTCATCAGTTTTACTCTTCACTACTTGAACGAGATGTTCCAAATGCGGAGTTGGGTACTTGAAGTAAAACTTTTATCAGGAAAACACGATGGGTACCGTATTGCAGAGGCACTGGAGCATATCATGACTGAATGGGAGCTTCCACTAGAAAAATGTGTGAAATTTCTTCGGGATGGTGCTTCTAATGGGGTCAAGGCTTGTGAGTTACTGCAAGTCGATTCCATGTCATGTCTAGCGCACTGCTTACACCTCATTGTCGGATCGGGCATCGTTAAAAAGAAAGCCGGCAAGTCTTCCAGGGAATTAATGGCTGATGCGAGAACGGATGCAGATTTTGATGCTGCTATTGAGCAGGAAGCCTGTGAAGGAATTGACGCGTTCATTACGGATACTTGTGAATCAGCTCGAAATGACTTGGAAACACTACGTGGCGTTGTCGAAAAGTTCCGCAAAATGGCAGTGTTCTTCAGTCGGTCTGTAAAAGGGACTGACTGTTTAAAAAGCCTTCAAACCAAAGATCTTCTCCCTAAGACAGACTGTGCAACACGCTGGAATAGTACTTATGCCATGCTGCTACGAATGCTAGAGCTAAAGGGTACACTGGACAGCTTTTTTGATCACGTTGTCAGAACTGGAGAGTTTTCGGGATCAGTGGAGGAACCCAATGCTGAACATTGGCTGACGATCCGTTGTTTGGTTTTGTTGCTTGAACCTTTCGCCATAGCATCGGACGGCTTGGGTGGTCAGAAGTATCCTACACTTGTCATCGCTGTCCCCGTACTTCGCTCTATTGAGAGAAAACTGAATGACCCTGAAATGTTCGAAGTGACAATTAGGAGAGTCGGCAGCGAAGAATATGCTTCAAGAGTAAGGACCCTCATGCAGTCAGTTCGGAAGACTTACGTGAAACTGTTTTCTGACCGGTTCCACTGCAACCTACCTGACGAATTGCTATGGATATCAGTACTAGACCCTCGCTCCGCAGAACTGAAGCACTTAAGCCTTGACGAGGCTAATTTTGCCATTTCTCAGTTCAAATCCGCTGTATTCGAGATGGGGAAGGATATTGCAAATAGTAATATCAGTTCTAATGAACACATGGTGGTGGAAACGGAGGTTGAAACTTTGACAACGTCGCCGAATCAAAACTTAGCATGGTTGACGGACGTATTCAGTGGAGGAACAGATGAATATCATGAGGAGGAAATAACAGTAGATGATGAAGAGATTCTTGTTGAATGTGAGTCACAAGTTAGGCGATATTTGAACGATGCTCACGGCACTCGAGTGACTACGGATGCTCTGGTTTGGTGGGCAGAACGAAGGACCAAGTACCCAATCGTAGCTGCTCTCGCTCGAAAGTGGTTAGGCTGTATCGCCACATCAGTGCCATCCGAACGAGCTTTTTCGAAGAGCGGGAACGTTGTTACGACTAAGCGGTGTTCGCTATCAGCAGACATCATTCGTGATACAATGTTTGTGAGCGAGAACTACGAGGAGGAGAGTGAATGTGACACTAGCGAAGGAAGTGACAAAGATGTTGGGAGCTGAGCGTCTCTCGACTTTGTAAGAATGACCACGTTGATTTGAATAATGTAAATACATGTACATGATCTCAAAGACTGTAAACCAAATTCTGTGCAAGTCTTCCAATTCCGTGGGTGCCAATGACATAGCCAAAGTTGAAGTAGTCATTAGACAAGTAGCCAACAAACCGACCCTTTGGTAGTGTTCCGCACGAGAAGGTGAGAGCCAAAGATAATGAGAAGCATGCACTCCAGCTCATGCTTCATCAGATATCCCTTGAAACCCTCCTTCAGTATGCCACGTAAAACCGCATTACGAATGGGAAAATCGCAGTTCTGAAATCGTTGTGCTTAACACTGCAAGTGCGATGGACACATAGTTGTTAGTCTTGGTTCAGATCGTTAGTTGCTCTGACATTTTCTAGCGAAGGCACGTTTTGCCATGGCAACTTACCGAAGTTTCACGAAGCTGGAAACCTACAAACGCCGTACGGATACTCACGCACTAGCCGGCGGCTAGTTGCATGCGTACAACACGACAGCGCCCAGCGTCTTGACCAGGTCGTGCGTGTACTCGCTGAGCTACTCGCGCTGGAAGTGGATGAGCAGTGGCTACTAGGATATTATCCAATAATGAGAGGACATTTACGGTATTTAAACCAATAATAAATAAGTGTTTTTAGACCAATCAAAGCAGATTGATCGTTACGCCATCGCTATCGCCTCGTTAAAAGTCGTTTAACGTTAAATTTTTTTCGTTCGGATAACGGTGAACGTTGAAAGCACTACATAGTAATAGGTAGACATCAACCGTTGTTTTCACCTTGCTTAGACGTCAATGCGCCTGTTTCTAACAGGCTTCGAAATAAGTACCGAATATAAGGGGTTCGAGTCCTCCCTTCCCCCCCCCCCCTCAACCGTTGTTTTCAGTGGTGGTGGCCGTCAGACTGGCCACGCCATGATTGTGAAAGCGAACTGGACTCCAGATATGTGTATTCTGTGGATGCTTGGCCACGGAAGCAAGTGAATCTTGACTTCCAGTCTCCATTTCATAATTTCCATCCACAGCTCAACTTGGCCAAATTCTAAGGACAATAATGCGTCCGACTCAAGTCTTCCAAGTCGTGCTCATCACAGTATTTTATTTGCTCGTGAGCAACAATTGCATCGCTTCTGCTATCGACAACAGCCTAGTCGCGGCAGATTCGACTCGCAACTTGCTGTCGTTCAATGATGTGGACCCCAGAATGACCAAGCACCACGTATCCAGCCAAGTCTCGCCGGTTAAAGAGGAAAGATCCGCAGCTGCCACTGTAGTAGGAGGTGCTGCAGCAGGAAACAACGGTGTGGTGCCGAACAACCAACAAGAGGCCGCCAAAACCGTCACTGTGACGAAATACAGCAACAACGGGCTCTGGCAGAAATTCAAGAAGTGGTGTCAGCGACAATTTGGAGGAGTGAAACAAGAGAAACCCTCTTCCAAATCTCGCCGACTTCGCCTCCGGTAGACGTAAGTTCCGTAAATGAGTCAATAAATAAATATCAAACTCATGGAATACAGTAAACCTACGTGTTTTTCAGGCCAATGCAGGCCTAGTTCGGCTGCTGGTTCATAATCTATGGGTATTCTGCTACTTACTTGTGCAGCTCCTTCATCTTGGCAATGATGGCGGCGCCCATCGCCTTCGTGCCCACCACAGCAGACTGGTCCTTAGTCAGGTCACCTGTACGCACACCGTCCAGCAGCACCTGCTCCACGGCCTTTTCAATCAGCTGAGCCTCATTCTCCATCTGGAACGAGTAACGCAGCAGCAGCGCGGCCGACAGGATCTGTGCAATCGGGTTAGCAAAGTCCTTGCCAGCAATATCGGGAGCCGAACCACCAATAGGCTCGAACAGGTGCACCTTGTCACCGAGACTGGCAGAGGGCATGAGACCCAGCGAACCAGGCAGCACTGAAGCAGCGTCCGACAGAATGTCACCGAACATGTTGCCCGTCACGATCACGTCGAACTGCGACGGGTTGCGAATCAATTGCATCACGGCGTTGTCAATGTACATGAAGTCGAAAGAGACCTCAGGGTAGTCCTTGGACACGTCCTTAGCGACCTTGCGCCACAGACGGCTGCAGTCCAGCACGTTAGCCTTGTCCACCACCGTCAGCTTCTTCGAACGCTACAGTAAGCAAAATCTTAAGTCAGTTTCCAATTAAGAATCATAATAGTTGTGGCAACGTACGTTCATAGCAGTCTCGAATGCGAACTTCATAGGCTTGGCAATCTGTACACAGCACACAGAGTCACAATATTAATACAGCAGCTCAATATCTACCAGCCAAGTTAGAAATGAAGTTTACCTCCGCCTCCGTGTACTTCATGATGTCCGTAGCCGTGTCTCCGTTCGTGTTGTGCTCGCCAAAGTAAATACCCGACACGAGTTCACGCACGATGACCATGTCCACGCCGTTAGCGATGATACTAGGCTTGAGAGGGGACAAATCCGGCAGCATGGAGTAGATCTTGGCCGGACGGATGTTCACCGCCAGCTGGAAGTTCTTGCGCAGTCCCAGCAGACAGTTCTTCTCCGCATCCTTCCACTTAGGGTCCTCCTGGGCGTCCGTGGGGCCGCCAACCGAGCCAAAAAGCACAGCGTCCGAGGCCGCCACAGTGTCTACCGTGGACTGCGGCAGGTGCGTCTGGTGCTGCTCGAAAGCTGCGCCACCGCACAGAGCCGTGGTGAACTCGAACTGGTGCTGGAACAACTCGCCCGCCGTCTGCAGCACCTGCACGGCCTGGTCGCAGACCTCAGGGCCGATGCCGTCACCCGGCAGCACAGCGATCTTGTACGTCTTGGACATGATAGAGGAGGGTCTTCTGCCTTTGCTGGTTAAATGCGGAATGACGTTGAACCTGTAACTTGCAGGGTTGGACGCCACGCACGTCAAGTAGCCAAACAAAGTCTGTGATTGGTTGAAATGAAATGAATGCGCAAACAAATTGTGATGTTTAAAACAAAATGAAGCCATTCCGGCGGTCGACACAGCGCACTATTGAGGTTTCCGCATTCATGGACAACTTCGTGCTGCGTGGGGACGCGGCTGCGGCACTTGCCGCTTCGCTGGTGGACGCTGCGCCTGCATCTCAGAAGAAGAGGCATCGGCAGACGACGATCCACCATGGAGATATGGTGGTCTCGCAGGAGCGCGTGCAGTATCTGAAGGAGGAGCTGGACGACGCCAAGACGACCGCCAACATGTTAAGCCTACTGGAAGCTTTGGAGCAAGTTTTTGTGTCACTGGAGATGCTGGAGAAAACAAAGATAGGAGTAGCTCTTACAAGGCTATCACGACGAGCTCAGTCTGATGAGGTGAAGGAAAGAGCTCTAAAGCTGCTGAAAGTGTGGAAGAACAGGGCTAAGAAGGCCATGAGACGACGCGCCAGGCGTGTGGAAACCTATGGACGCAACTACGCCGATTAACGCTGTACTTCCTATCATTTATTATATTATACCTGCGGAGAAATCGGCCTGGAAACTGAAAAGCATTCTATTTGTTTAGAGTTGCTGTTGCGGTTTTAGCTTTGGTACTTAGCACTCGGTATCTTGTGAGATGCGTCGCGAGCTGGAAGCTGTGCGTGCACGTTGAGCTGATAGAGTCATGTCGGCACGAGTGAGGTAGCCCAAGAAGCCCAAGTACAGACAACACGTTCCTCCCAATGCCACGAGACCAACAAATCCGAGGGCGAGGTTTTCGAGGTTTGTGAAGATCAAGTACAGGTTGATGACGCACACAAGGCCGCCTAGGAACCAGCCAGTGACGACGGTAGCCTTGCTGTTCGCGAAGTCGCCCATGATCTCAGGAGAACTGGTGAAGATCAACACAGGGAGGAGCGCGAATGGAAGCTGAATGGACTGAAGAACATTCAGCAACTCATCCATGTGGTCACTGTATGCAGGGTTTTGCTGGCTTAAGATTGCCACTGTCATTGCTGGGACGAGTGACACGCATCGTGTCAAGGCAACACGTTTCCAAGGCGAGAGGTGAAGCTGCAGGAACCCTTCCATGACGAATTGACCTGCATAGGTGCCCGTCATCGTGGAGCTCTGCCCAGCTGCAAGCAGACCAATAGCCCAAATGGTGTCAGCATATTTGCCCAGCATGCCACTGAGCGCCACACCTGCCTGGGATAAGCCAATCTCCTGGCACATGCCTTCACCGCCGCTCACAAGTTGACACTGGCCGAACGTTTCGCCGTTGGCAATTGCACCAGGGACGCAAGCTGTGTTGACACCATTGACATCGTAAGACGCAGTGCAGTCTGGAGAGAAGAAACCCTTCGCAAAGACTGCTAGCACCGCTAAGTTGATTAAGAATGATACGAACAGCGCGAATCCAGACTCAATAGCGAAGTATTTGTTCGCTTCACGCACCTTGCGGCCATCATGCCGGTTAACTTGACGAGTCTGCACGAGTGCTGAGTGCAAGAAGATGTTATGCGGCATGATCACAGCGCCAAGGATGCCTACAGCCTGCGTCACAGCGTAACGATCCACTCGTGGCACGAAACCGCTCATTACATCTTCCGACGCAACCTCTCCACGGACTAAATTGGCACAGAAGCAGACCAACATCACGACAATCAACGAGACGAAGAAGGCCTCGAGCTTACGGATTCCATAGCGGTGCAACAGCAGGAACGTGAATGTGTCGAATCCCGTGATCAGACATCCGATCCACAACGGGAATCCAAACAGCACCTGGAAGGCGATGGATGAGCCCAATACTTCTTGGACGTCACTCCCCACAATTGCGATCTCCGTCATGATCCACAACGTCAACGACGCCCAGCGGGGATACACAGCTGTACACATTTCGGCCAAATTCTTCCCCGTTACAACACCCAATCGAGCAGCTAGCACTTGCAGGAATAAGCCCATTGCTGTTGCACCGAATAGGACCCATGTAAGTTGATACCCAGCGTACGCTCCAGCCTGCAGATCGCTCTCTAAGTTTCCAGGATCCACGTACGCGATGCTCATGAGCCAACCCGGACCTGCATACGCCCACAATGTCCGCCAGCTGCAACGCACCATATCCAAGTCAGTCCCATGGAAGTTTACACATATCATCAGGGAAGGAACAGCATATACCTGAAGCCTCGTGTTGTGGGCTCCTCGTCAGGAGCTTGAATCTCCCCAACAGACAGAGCGAGAGCCTTGTCCACTGCGTCATAACTAGCCACATCCTCCACCTCGTCCCCAAGCAGCAGGTCAAGCTCTGATGCTCTGGTCTTGGGCATCCCTGTACTCACTGCTCCCATGATTCGTCCGCTGCAGTGTACTCGCGCTTTTTTGTCAGGCGGTGACACGACGGTGTCGGTTATTTGGTGTGGGACGAAATAGACCATGTTTATTGGTTGATAAAGAGATTGACTGAGAATATTCTAACCAATCATATATAAGTTGAAGTTATCCGTTATAGCAGAACTGTCAAGTTGATCAGGAATGACACGAACAGAGCAATTCCAGATTCGATCGCGAAGTATTTGTTAGCCTCCCGAACTTTGTGAGCATCTCGTCGGTTAATTTCACGGGTTTGCACGAGTGCTGAATGGAGGAAGATGTTATGGGGCATAATGACAGCGCCAATGATGCCAACAGCTTGTGTCACGGCGCAACTCTCCACGTAAGGGACAAAGCCACTCCATGGACGACACGTCACCTTGAGCCAAATGCACACTAGCATCACAGAGATCAGTAAGACAAAGAAGGCTTCAAGTCTGCAGACCTCATAGCGGTGCAGTAACAGGAAGCCAAACGTATCGAGCCCCGTTAGAGGACAGCCAAGACAGAAAGGGAATCCGAAGAGGATCTTAAAACTAATGGAAGACCCCAAGACCACTTGAATGTCGGTACCGACGATAGCAATTTCTGCCATAACCCACAGCGTTAGCGAAACTCAGCGAGGGTACACAACTGTGCACAATTCAGCCAGGTTCTTCCCCGTGACAAAACCAAGTCGTGCAGCCAGTACTTAGAGATAATATCCCATGACGGTGGCACCAAGAAGCACCCACGTACATGTAAGTTGGTATCCGGCAACTCTCCATGCAAGTCGCTTCTAGGGTCCACTCATGAGCCATCCTGGCCCAGCCTACGTCCACAGCGTTCGCCAACTGTATCATTCCAAGTACGTGAATGAGTTGATCGATTGCCAGACATGGCAAATACGCTAGAAACAAACCTCAAGCTTGCATGCTGTTCGTCCAGACTGTCTATTGCCGGCGCGTACGTCTTGGTCACGTCTCCTAAGACTGAAAAGTTTTCAGCATTCAGATCCTTCTCGGTCACGAGTTGTTGGCAAACCAGTCATGGTAAATGGGTTTGGACTTTTGAAAAATGAGGTTCGGCATTGGATGCATCTTGCATTTGCAACTTCGACTTCGACTTCGGCATACGCCGTCGGAGTCAACATCATCCGATGGCGTCGCCATTCAAAATTCTACAGTGAAAAACTGCTGCCTTGTAGTGTTAATTGTGCCTGATCATTTCAATATGTATGCTTTATTGGTGAACGCATCACAACAAATAACGCTTACTCAAGACGCAGACGGCGTGAAGACGAGCACTTGTCGCCGTCTCCGAATTTGTTCTTGAACCAGGACTTAACGCCAGACCACCAGCCAGTTCCGCATTCACTTGATCCACTGCCACTCGCTGCCGGAGCAGGAGTAGGAGCAGGAGCAGGAGCTGGAGCTGGAGCTGGTGCATCCGCAGGAGCTGGTGCCTCCGTTTCAGCCGGAGTCTCCTCTTCACCTCCCGATTCTTCAGTTGAAGGCTTTGGAGCTCTGGTCTTGGTCTGGGACTGGAGTGAACCAACTTGTTTCAGGGCGTTATTCAGACTTGAAGAGAGCAGTTCATTGTCCGTCGCCCCCATCAATCCGTCCAAGTAGCTGTTACCACCACCTCCGCCACTAGCCGATCCTGCAGAGGATGTGGCTGAGCTCTTTGTGCTCGAAGCACTCGAAGAGAGAGACAAGTCGCCTGATCCCGAGGCTGGGGCCTCCGTAGCCTTCGACTTTTTGGGAGCCTTCGCCTTTTTGGGAGCTTTCGTAGCAGCAAGAGAGCTGTCACTGCCAGAGGCGCTTGCACTCGTTGTTGCTGAAGCAGAAGCACTGTCACTCGCACTGCCAGAATCACTCGACGTTGTAGCTTTCGGTGTGGTCTTCTTCTTCTTCTTTTTTGGCGTAGCGGCTGATCCTGAGGCACTGTCACTGGAAGATTCAATGCCACTACCGCTATTGTCGTTCAGGAAGGAGCCCAACAAAGCGTCCAACTGGCTTCCAGTCATAGAGAGTAGGTCGCCAAAGCTTCCACTCATGTCATACACATCACTGCCACTACCAAGGTCATCGTCATCCGACCCACTGGCGTCTTCGCTTGACTCCGAAGCGGATGATGCTGCCTGTTTCTTTTTAGCGGGGGTCTTCTTAGCTTTCGGTGCCTTTGTAGTCTTCGCTGGTGTTGATAGGGAAGAACTTCCGCTGCTTCCAGATGCATCTGTTGCAGAGGACGCCACAGTCTTTGCAGCACGCTCCTCGGTGATGGAGACAGCCGTGGCGAAGTCGTTGCTAGCGTACAAAGCAATAGCACTTGCCACCACGATAGTACTCAGACGCATAGTTTTCTCGTTTCAAGAGTCAAAGGCTTTGGCAAGTGGAACGCGGGTTTCAAAGTGGCAACAAGGTCGACACAGAGTTCGTGATTCCAGCCAGCAACAAATCCCAAGACAGCACAGCAATATTTCGGTATCACTGGATAGGCCTTCACCGAAAAGGGGTAAGGCAACATGTACAAACAGTACTTTTGTATGCAAGGTTGTGAAGAACGATCGAAATTTCTCGGCTCAAAGTAAAAAATGCATGAAAAAAAAACAGCCGTGAAAGTGGAAAAAATACCTACAAACAATTCATCGTTTAAAGCACAAACTGCATACAGTACCGCCATCTTTGTGTACATGTACATGTATTGCCATGTTTCGTATTTTCGTCGTCTTCAACTACTCACAGGAAAATTAGGAGAACCTCCTGTGTTGAACACGAAAGCGATCCTTGTTTATTCTTCTCTGACTCTGTACGTTGTCGACTTCAGTTGCATGAAAATGGACACTTCTTTCAATCTTTTCAATCTGCTCAGAAATGACAAAGACACTCCAAAGCTCCATGGGATATAAGGGGTTCGAGTCCTCCCTTCCCCCCCCCCCCTCCATGGGATGGAACACCCTTTCCAGTTAGCCACACCCTTTTCTTCCCGTCTACCCCACGCATCCTCCTCCTCGCCTAGAAATGCTGGAAAGTGTCGAGATTCAGCAATAAACTTAAACAGCAAGAGTTGACAAACAGAACTTGTACTTCTCTAATTCGCATCGAAGCTGAGGTCGATCGTGCCTTCCAGAGAGTCGAAGCAGAATCTGGACGCTACCACACGCTTAGCAGTTGCATCAGAAGCGGGTGGAAGGAAACGGATAAGCTGCTTGGCGTAGCGTACAGCAGGACCAGTTGCCACCACGTGCTGACCGGCAGTATCCAGGATGTACTCGACCCAGACGATCACAGCGTTCGCTTTTCGGTTCTTGAGCTCAATAGCGTTGTTGGTGGCGACAGTGTGTGCTGTTTGCATAAAATCCAGAGCTGCCAGTTCCACCACGTCCGAAGCTTGCTCGTACGGGTACATGTAGGCCGGGAACGGGAAGTTGCGCGTGTAGTATTCATCCTGGAACTGGTCGAAGCATTTGTGGTCATAACCTGACACGTTTCCTACAGCACCGAAGCACTGGTGCAAATGTTCAAACTGTACAGCTTGAGCCAGTACCCGAGCTCGAGCAGGCAGGACACGTGCCTTCAGGTGCAACAATTTATCCACAGCGGAGCGTCGCAGCCAGAAGTTGAACGCCTGCCAAAGAGGCAGGTTCTGCATCGAGTAGTAGAACGGTTCGCCCACTAGCAGGTCCACGCTGGATGGTTCACCCTGCAAGTGCTCAAGAAGCAAACCCTTCACTCCACTGTTGAGTACCTCAGCGTTGGCGCCGTTGTAGGTTAAAACTTGGTCGAAAATACGGGCAGACACCTCCTTGGACTCGATTGAAGTGACGCTGGACACCTGCTTATGTGTAGCTGCCAGTAACGCGCCCAGGGACCCATCACTAATGTCCAGACAGGAAATTGGACGTAGAGGCTCCGTTTTAGTAAGCTCCGCCACTGCCGAAGACACCGACGCATTGTAAGCTTCACGACGTGCAGTGTCCGTCTGCATGGATATCCTTTCCGCATTGCAAATGAGATGCAGGCCGCAGGTGCATGGTGGCTTCTCACTGACGACGGTGCGCTTGGCCTTCTTTGGCAAGTCTTCACCCTGAACAGTTTCAACATCGAACCAAATGCGGATATCATCGTGATGAGCTCGCAGAATAAGTTTCTCGTTCACACGTGCTTGGATATTCCCCACCAGAGGGAACACAACTTGCACCCAGTGGTCCTGCCAGTTCTGAGCACCTGGTTTCGTCGAGTACACGATAGTGTTTCCCTCATCGAAGCTCACTTCCCACCACATTAGCACAGCCTGCACTTTTCCAGTCTCAACAACATCTACCATGGTTTCGTGGTATTCCGCAGCTCCAGTGGTAGACTTCGTGAAATCAAAGCTCAAGACCTTCGTAGGCTTCGTCAGCAGCTTGGATTCCTTCTCTAACGCACGGAAATGCACGGGTAATGCCGGTTTACCGCCTTCACACTGCCACGCCGTGTCACTTCTCGCCAGCTTTGCGTCAGATGGGGAAAGATTTTCCTTTTTCTGCTTCACAGGCACTTCGAAGCTGTTAAAGTGGTAAATTGGTTCACTCTCGAGCACTTGAGCGAATACCGTCGCTCTTTCCGGGACGATCATTGCGTCCGGGGTCAATAAGTGCTGCATAGCGTGACGAATGGTTGGCAGCACAGCTTCACCCAGCAAAACCGAGTCAAACAGCTCCGACACCAACATATCTGCACGTCGGGGGAGATGGTACGTCGCCTTGGGGTCTTTATTCTTCTCTGGAGCCACTTTTAAGTCCGTAGAGCGCAGTTTAAACACTGTTATCTTGTCCGGATGGTTGGCAGCTGTCACTTGTTCCGCGATCTCCGCCATGGGCACAAACATCTCGCACGCGTAGACATGTTCAGCCCCGTGGGTAGCTGCAAACATGGACAATAGTCCAGTACCAGTCCCAATATCAAGAACCAGTGGAGCACGACCTCGTTCAGCTTTGAACTTAGCAATGGCACGCTTAATTCCACGTTCGTAACAATCATTCCGGTCCTTGTCTCGCAGCATGGACGTCATTTGGGACATGGCTACAACGTTCTTGTACGTCTCTTGAGGGCTATTTTGTTCGACCCACATGAGTCCACCGGCCTCGGGATTTAATTGGGCGGCGAGAAGCACTTTGGAGATTCCAGAGACCACGGAATTCGGATCATCTTCGTCTTCTAAGTACGAGTAGGGGACGTCCACCACCACGGTTTCTTCGGCAGCTGCAGTCTCAATAGCGTCTTCTAGTGACAACCCAGCAGTGGGGGTGGCAGCATTTGATGCGTTGCCGTCGGGCTGGCCTTCACCTACAAGAGCTCCTCCATACTTGTCAACACCTGCGTACATGGCTACAGTTTGGGAGTTTTCGTTTTGATTGGCTGAGCTGTTGAGACGCATAATTTTGTGTACGATGTGTGTACACTGCAAATGGCTACATGAACTTCAACTAATGCTAAGATGGTGTGTTCCCTACGTGTAGAATAACACTCTCCTCTTCCTATCTATGATCATTGTGTTGCCGAGTCCGACACTCGCTAGAAACCAGTCATTGGCCCCCTGTTTTTGAATCAAATCACCCAAATTGACACGTCTTCAGTACACAAAGGATACTTGGCAAAATGCGTGGTTTGTTTTGAGTTATCTCGATCCTCCTAGTGCTTTTCCATTGGCACGAGGCACCAGTTTATGCTAAGAAATGCCCTTCCGTCGCATGGAAGCAGCGGTACTCAATGGCGTGCAGAGACCTGGTGACATCGGTAACAGACAACAACTACCTGTACACCAGCTATTAACATGTCCTCGGTATCACTTCATTTTTGAAGATTCCTGGTCTACATGTAGTAATAAGTATTCTATTGTGTTAGATATGACTGCTTCGATGGTGATACCGCAGTCGAAAGAGTGCGACGTGCTGATCTCAATCAACACCGAAGGGTTTCCTAGCTACAACATTGACAAGACATCAGTGTACGATGCTGAGGCGCCCGACGAAGACGTGACAGCTTTCGGCTGCAGGTACTAGTGCGTCACTAGCACTGAAAGTCTACAAACTATTGGGCCGTGACACGAAGTTGTTGCAGTTGGCGGACGTTGTGGGCGTACGCTGGTCCTGGTTGGCTCATGAACATCGCGTACGTCGATCCGGGGAACCTCGAGAACGATCTACAGGCGGAGGATACCAACTCATCTGGGTTCTGCTCGGAGCGACGGTCATAGGTTATTTCCTGCAAGTATTGGCGGCTCGCCTGGGCGTCGTGACGGGAAAGAATCTTGCTGACGTCTGTACGGACGCGTATCCGTCGCTGACGTTGTGGATCAATGCAGAGATCGCAATTGTCGGTTGCGATGTCCAGGAAGTTCTGGTGTTTCAAGTGCCTTTCGGCTTCCCGTTGTGGCTCGGATATTTGATCACAGGCTTCGACACTTTCACGTTCTTACTGCTACATCGGTATGGATGAATATCATTAAATCTCCGACCTTACCGTAATATCGGTGTCAAGTGTCACCCCCTGGTGCCAACAAATCCAATGATAGGGATAAACTCAAGGTGCAGTGTAGAGATACCTGGTACTTAAATTGTGTATGTCCATCAACAACCAATCACATCATTTAAAATTGTTTTAGCCAATCCTAGAACGACCAATTATGCATTTTGACCAATAGATATCGATAGGGCTAAGTGGGTCGGCAATGTAAGCAGCTCCGACATATCTGGTCGGAGCTGCACGAAAAATATGTATATGCTTTTACAAATTTCAAGATATTTACATATCACAAGCATATTGTCGTTTCTCCGACCTTTTCCGACCTGTACCTTCATGACGGTACAGTACACATGCAGTCTTCTGTCCTGCTGCGTACATGCTCGTAGAGTTATCATTACGTCCAGCCATGGCCGAAGCATGTAACCCGTGGTTACTTTCCACTAATACCATCACTAAGAGGAATCACAATGGCCTTTGTTGGGACTAACCCCAACGGGACTTGCTGGAGGCAGGGAGGTTCTAGTAATGAACTGTAAGCCTCCAGCTCAACCCTTGACTGTATATGTAGTAGATAGTTATGATGCAAAAATGACTGGTCCTCAAAGACTACAGCTACATGTATACGTACATGTACATGTACTATCCACTGAACATAACCGGCTCACACTCCCACTTGGTCCGTGCTCACGAGCGTCCTCGTAGCGCGCGACCATAAAAACGCCGGTGACTTCAACGTGGCTCCAAGCTCACAGTCCACCGCGACCCACCGCACGAGCCCAGCTCTGCGTCCTCTGTCGTTCCCTTAGCGTAGTGTAGTGCCTTGGCATGTGCGAGTCCAGCAACTCCAGCATCATGCAGAGCCCGCGACCAGTGTCGCCGTGCAGCTCCCAGAGCGCACCGACTCGTCCTTGTCCTAATGCAGTACCAGCGTACGAACCATCAAAGCTCGGCGCAACATCCAATGTCGCTACCTGCATACGAGTCCTGCCACGCGCATAGTGACCTCATGTCAACTACAGCTCCCAGAGCATCCTGCGCAGCACCGCTTCGGTCTCTCCCAAAGCCGAGCTTCCAAAGCTCCCGTTCCGCATGTACCAGCGTACATCTACTGCAACTCCTCAGGTGACAGCACCTTGAGTGCTTTACGAAACCTAGCGAACTTCACAGCGCCCAGCGCCTTTGTCATGATATCCGCAACCATGTCGTTCGTACCCACATGTTCCACCTTTAGCTCCTTCTTCTCCACGAGGTCACGCGACACATGGAACTTGTTCTCAATGTGCTTGGTCCTACTGTGCTTGCCTGGCCGCGCGGTCATGTAGATAGACGCCATGTTGTCGCCCCTCAGCAACGGGATCTCGTACTCCCACTGGAGCTCATCACAGAGCTGTCGAACCCACTGTAGATCCTTTATGCCCTCTGCCATCGCGACGTACTCAGCTTCCGTCGTGCTCTGTGCGTTCAAGCCCTGCTTGCGCGAAGCATAGGAGATCACATTGCCGTCAATCATCGTCACGTAGCCACTAATGCTCTTGCGATCATCAGGATCGTTTGCATAGTCTGCGTCCGTGTACAGTAGCAACGTCACCGCCTTGCCCTCGCGTACGTCCATCACCAACTTGTAGTCAGCTGTAGCCTTTAAGTATCGCAGCACATAACGCGCCAGCTCGTAGTGGGTAACGTCGAAGTTGGCTAGAAACTTGCCCAAGTGCCTCACCGCATGTGCTATGTCAGGTCTCGTGCCCGAAACTAAGTAGCCCAGGGCTCCCACTAGTTCACGATATGGCAGTGGCGCGTCGTCCTCAGCAGGAGCGCGCACTTGGAGTGTCCCGGACGGCTCCGGTGTCTTCGCGCCACGGCAGCTTGCCATGTGGTACTTCAGCAACATCTCCTTGATGTACTGCTCTTGACAGTAGGTTACACGCTTAGCCTCACGGTCGATAGAGATCTCGATACCGAGAAGATACTTCACTTCGCCAAGTGAGGTCAGCTGGAAGTCCTCCCGCATCTGTGCAGCCACAGTCTCGCACAACTCCGTAGGCCCAATCAACAGCAGATCGTCAACGTACACGGTGATCAGCATCGTGATTACTCCTCCCACTTTTCGGGCATAGAGACCTCTGTCCTTTTCCATGCGCTCGAAGCCCAGCTTCGTCAACTTGGTGTGTAAGGTCTGATTCCAGATGAGTGGTGCTTGCCGTAGCCCATACAAACTCTTGAGCAAGTGGCACACCTCCCCGTCATCGCCCTCTTCCAAACCATCCGGACGGGCCATGTAGATCGTCTCGCCCAGCGGTCCATATAGGAATGCGGTCTTCACGTCAAACTGCATAACCAACCACCCTCGTTGAACTCCATAGTAGATAGCAGCACGAATCGTCTCAAAACGAATCACCGGTGCATAAGTCTCATGAAAATTCACACCATACTCTTGTTTGTGACCATGAATCACCAGACGCGCCTTGTAGCGCTTGATAGCACCATGTTCATCACGCTTGATAGCAAATACCCAGCGGCACGTGATCACCTTGGCCTTCCCAACCTGAGAGCGAGGAACCAGACGCCAGGTCTGATGCTGCTTCAGCGAAGCAAGTTCTTCCAAGATTGCTTTCCTCCACTCTGGCCACAGATTGCTCGCCTTCGCTTGGCGGTAGCTTTGCGGTAATTGGACAGCTCCAACACCTTGTATAGCCACATTAAACACAAAATCCCGAAGATGCGACGGTGGAGCCCGTTTCCTACGAGGCAACACCTTCACAGGAGCCACCGTTGGCTTGCGAACCAGGAACGGCACGTTTTCGTCCGAATCACCATCCTGGTGAGGTCGCTTCCTCTTCGTTCGTCTCTTTCCCTTTCCCTTCTTCACAGATACTTCTTGTGGCTCAGCTGAAGACGTCTGCACAGTAGCAGCACCCTGCGCACTCTTTGATAGTGCCTCTTCACGTCGTTCCACCTCCAGTGAGATGTCTGCAAGGTAGTCGTCTTTGCCTTCCAGAGGCAATCCAGCAACGACACGTCTCGCCACTTCATCGTCTTCTGCATACGACTCAATACCAGACTTGATCGCCACAATAGGGATAGTTGTGTCACCATTATCCTCAGGTACGTCTCGCGTCAGAACGCGCATTACGTAGTCACGTCCAGCAGTAAACTTCTCATGGCAAAAGATGTTCTCGAGTCGACTAGTACGTACACCACCATCTTGCAAGCTCAGTAGCTTAACTCCCTTAGTGTTGTGAGAGTAACCAAGTAGAATACACATGTCCGTTCGTGAATCCAGTTTGTCACGATCTCGGCGACTCTCTGGTGCAATCCGAGCTTGTACTAAGCAGCCCCATGTACGTAGGATCCCCAGATCCGGCTTCTTCCCATACAACTTCTCGTACGGCGTCTCACCCTGCGCCAGTGCGCTAGTTGTCCACCTGTTGACCGTGAACACCGTGTGAAGTAACGCCTCACCCCACAGCTCCTTGGGTAGCCGAGTAGCGGCCAGCATCGCACGCACGCGAGGCACCAGTATGCCATTAGCTCGCTCCACAATGCTGTTCTCTTGGGGACTGTAGCCATTCGTCGTAGTCGTCTCAATCCCGCGTTCCCTACAATAGCCTTCAAGCGCTTTATTCAGGAACTCACCACCTTGGTCACTATGCAGCACGGTCACTCTCCAGTTCTTGTCCTGGAATTCCCTGTCCAACTTTGACAGCAGATTGCGGAGGTGCCCTTCAGCTTCACTCTTTTGTGTCAACAGAAATACCCACTTAAAGCGTGTCGCCTCGTCGACAACCAGTAGAAACTTGCCATCTCCCGATGTAGTGGCAATTCCAATTGAGCAGACATCAACTGCAATGCGTTGCAGTGGTCGTGTTCGGCGATCGGGCCCTCTCTTGTATGTCATACGTTTGAATTTGCCCATACGGCACGGAACACAGTCGTAAGATTGAAGTTGCTTTGAATTCACATCAAAGCCAACGTCAAACTGCTGAGCATGACGTCTAATCTCCTCCATTCCAGCGTGGTTCAACCGATTGTGCAGCAGCCCCCATAGCTGCGCTCTTCCCAATGACCGACGACTTCTCAACACCAAGCACCATGTGCTGGTTCGCCTTCGCAGTCGACCCAGTGGCCTTCCGCGTCCACATTCGATACAGTCCATCAACCAACAGAAACTCCAATTTCATTCCCGTCTTGGTCAACCACAACTTCTTCTTGTCCTTCGAAAACGACATGTCGTAGCCAGCGTCAATCAACATGTAGCCCATAGAGATCAAATTACACCTTGCATTAGGCGTATAGTACGCGCGTTCCAGTATACGCGGCTCGTACTTCCCCGTGATCTCGTTACGCACGGTCAGGTGCACGTCCCCGCAGGCCACGTTCGTCTCGCTACTCCCGTTCAACATCGTGAGGTTGTGCGCCAAATCCGTGTCCATGCGCACAAAGGACAACAAATCAGAACAAATGTTAGCCTGACTTCCAGAGTCAAGTAGCCATTCCATTCTGGCCTCATCTTTCTGATACATGCAGGTCTTAGACCTTACCGTGAAGGTGCACAGCTCCTTTGGCGTCGACACATCCAGTGATGCATCCTTGGACTCCTCGTCCGAATCCTTTCGCGACGCAGCCGCCACAGCCATCTCCGTAGCCTCTTTAATGCCAAAAGCCTCGGTCACACCCTCACCACCGGAACTCCCACTGGTTCTTGTACCACCGGTATAAACGTCAGCACCAGCGGCTTGATCACCAGCACCAGAACTCCCACTGGTAGCGACGACGTGGTCTTCAGACCCTTCGTCACCAGCTTGGTCTCGATCACCAACATCTGGAGCCAGCGCAGAACTGTTGCGCGGCGTCAACATGACGTTCAGCGTCTCCACGTTGTTCGACTGGCGTCCACCACTGTTGCCATTACCACTTTCAGTAGGCGGTTGCGGGCAGTCCCGCACAAAGTGCTTGTCCGATCCGCACCGGAAGCACGTATTCTTCTTGGACTTCTTGCTTGGGCGCGACGATGTCGTACTCGAGCTCCTCGGTCTCGAATTCCCACGTCCACGTCCACGTGAAGCTCCCCTTCCACGTTCTTGCACGTAGTTAACTGCACGGCCACCAAGTCCTTGGCCACTCTGCTCATTACCACGGCGATCAGCGCCAGGCAAATTATTAGCAATTAACTCTGCATTCTCCAGACGCGCAGTCGCATCACGGAGCTCCGGTTTCGCGCGTGAAGACCTCTTTCTTTCTCCATGTTCACGGGCGAGTCCCGGATATACTTCCACTGCGTTACTTAGCATCACATCGGCCAAGTCTTGGTCCTCGATGTTGTCTCCATTCTCTCTCAGGACACGACGAAGTCGCAGTAGGTCAGCAATGTAGTCGCCAGCCTTCTCATTCGGCTGCAAGTAGCGACTGTAAATGTCTCGTCGTACATACACGGTGTTCAGTCCACCGCCTGATCCATACTCAGACCGTAGAGCATCCCAAAGCTGCATGGGGTCCCCAGACCGCACCTCCGTCTGAAAGCGCTGGAGCACGTCCCACGTGATGTGTTCCACCAACATGTGATGAGCCTTTAGACGTCTCTCACGGAAGCACACGCGCCAACTCTGTTGCTCGTTGCGAGTCCCTGGCGGCACGTCATTCTCTCGCTCTTCACCGAGTACAAGCTTGTTGTAGTTCAACGTGAGCATGGCCGTCTGAATGCGCAGCGACCACTCCTCGTAGTTCTCCGTCCCTTGGAGCTTGATGTCGAGCTTGAACGACGCAACAGCCATGAGTCTTGTCATCGTTGGTCCTTGGTCTTCTTCTCCCGACTTCTCTTCAGTTTCTCCTCTGCGAGCGGGGGAGCTGCTCTGTCGCTCCAGATCCAGCGTCACGTCTGAAGCCTCGTCTGCTCTAACAGCATTTTGGCCAATGGCGTTGGGCTCATAACCTAACCCGTGGTTACTTTCCACTAATACCATCACTAAGAGGAATCACAATGGCCTTTGTTGGGACTAACCCCAACGGGACTTGCTGGAGGCAGGGAGGTTCTAGTAATGAACTGTAAGCCTCCAGCTCAACCCTTGACTGTATATGTAGTAGATAGTTATGATGCAAAAATGACTGGTCCTCAAAGACTACAGCTACATGTATACGTACATGTACATGTACTATCCACTGAACATAACCGGCTCACAGCATGCTGGTAGGAAAGCAATAACGAAACAGGAACGAATTACGTAGTACAGCTTTTTAGATTCTACTTAAATTAATATACTTCACATATATATAAATATACAGCAGCTACCCGCTTGTGCAGGGCGTGGGGCATGCCGCCACACGCCCTACCGGGTAGATAACGAGTTCTTGGCGTCGTAGAGACAGCCGCAGCTGTCTCTACGACGCCGCAGCCTAGCTTCTATCGCGAGAGGAGGCTGGGGGCGCAAGCCAAATTGCTCACCCAACGGGCAGCCTGCCGGCCGCCCTGCCGGGTAAGCCATCATGGGCGCCGAGCTCCGCCTGCTCGCCCGCGAGTCACCACCACCTCCAACCTCGCGCCGTTCATCCGTCCTGTTGCCGCTCCTTTCTCTCCGCACCTTGCCCCTTGCTGCTTGCCCCCCGCTCCTTTCACTCCCGCCCTTGCCCTCTGCACCTGGCCTTGTCTGCTAGCCAGCCTCCGCCTTTCGCTCCTTGCCCTACAGCCTCCTCCCCCCCCCGCTCCTTGTCCTCCAGCAGCTCTGGTCGCTGTCTGCTCCCCTGCTGGTCTAACGCTCCGCCACCACCCTTTCACAGCGCGGCCGACGCACTCACCCGCAACAAATGGAATCAAAATATAGTGTGGCCCACAATATATCAAAAAAAAATAATTTATTTTAATCTACCTTTTTTTTGTTACCGTCGGAGCCGGTCGGTCGGAGATTTTTCATCTATCGGACTATACTTGAAAATTGTATTCGAAATATTAACGAATCAGAATGTGAAATCAACATTTTGTCCAATAGACGGCTAAACAAACAAACATTTCTGCGAATCAAATGACTAGGGTTAGGTGAGTCCTCTAAGCCACACGTTCGGACGTATCGGGTCCGAAGGGAGGCCAAAATATCTATATGCGCAGTCAAACTTTAAGTCAGGGACGTATCACTACCATATTTCAATTTTATCGGACCTTTGCAATGGGTTTAGAGGAGCTGCAGCCGGGCAACACGTTGCGGGCTAAGGCTACCGCAATCGGCGCCTTTAAGAAGTTTTTGAAGGCGGAACAGGTTACAGAAGAGTATATAAAGGAATGCATTGAGTGTGATGAGAGTGGAAAGTGTTTTGTGGTCGTAATGGATAGGTTTGGAATGTATCTTGCATTTAGTAGTGGTGCGAAGGGCAAGCAACTAGCTAGAAACACTGCCATGCAGTACTATAGACAAGCTAAGCTGTGGATGCTAGACCAATTTCCCCAACATCGAGCAGCGCTAGAATCGCGATTGCTCAAAATGGGGAAGACACTTGACAGCTTCTGTTTGAAGCGAGAAGGTGGTGGGTATGTTAGCAAAGCCACTCCTTGCCTAAAAGCCGATTTGAAACGAATGCTTGTATATTTGTATATCAATGCATGTTGTGAAACTGACTACCAAGACGCTGCTGTGTTGTGTCTGCTTTGGTATCTTTTTGGCCGTGCCTCTGATCTCGCTATGCTACAGAAGCAGAATGTGAGTGTTGATGCTGGTGGTGTGCTGTTCCTACGCTTGATCCGGATGAAAACATCGGAGGAACAAGGTCTCTCGCTTTTTCCTGATGCTGACTTCCACACCTGCCCGTTGGTTGCTACGGCACTCGCCTTGATTGTCCAATCCGCACCGACCCGAGATTTAATTGGCAACCTCCCATTACCGACGACGAAACTGCCGACGACGCTGTCTGCTGATATACCTCTTGTTGAGCTGCTCAACGCCCCAGCTGCCAAAACCACGCTTGCCACTCCGACTGCCAAAGGTACGGATACCTCACCCACAATATACTCACACGTCAACCGCATATTGGATCGCGTCGCACCCGCTGCAGGGGTCGGAAAGGCACTGAGCTCGCACTCGTTTCGCCGCGGAGGAGCTCAGCACGCCAACGGATGTGAGGAGTTGACGGAGCGCTGGATATTTGACCGTGGTTCCTGGAATATGAGCACAACGAACAAGGGATTCAATTACATATTCAACACAAGCAAAGAAGACCACAAAGTTGCAAAGGTGTTGGCGGGGTACAAACCAATGGAAGCCGTGACACTTCAAGATCTTAGCAGCTTTGACTCCCAGACGCTTGAACGAATCGGAGATGTGCAGCGGCTTTTGTTCGCGTCATGTTTCAATCTTGCCACGAATAGCCTCAACGTTGATCGCCAAGTCATCCAAGTTCTCACCGCTGCTGTGTTTCGCCACTTCCCGTATTTGAAGGCTCTAAACCCGGGCAGCCCAGCCATCACTCGCATCGAAAATGCCGTGACGCTTAGTGGTAACACATTCGCGGATCTTCTGGCTTGGTCTTCGCACCTCGCGCTTCCAGCTGGCATCTCCTCAAGCATGGCAACTTCTGGGGTCAGCTCTAATAGTAACCCAAGCAACGAACAGAAGATAATCGATCACCAAGCTGCTATCATTAAGCACTTAATCGATCACTCAAAGCGCCAAGATGAGCGAATGGATGCCCTAGAGGGGAAGATCAGCAATAAACCGACCACGACAAGCAAGCGTGATAACTGCGAAACCACACAAGAATCTGACGTGAGTACACCAAAGAAGAAGCAGCGAAGAACCGGGGTCACTCACCTTCATGCAACGTGGTTCGCCTGGTATGCACAACAGCCTCGCTGGCAGGCCGAAGAACCGAAGCGACAGCGGTCGAAAGCTAAGCTCCTCGTGGCCTTCATGAAACTTTTCTTGGTGGAAGGCTTCAGGCTTGATCCAAGCGTTGCCAGCTACCGTGACGATGTACTTGAGCTTGGCAAGATTGCAGAACAGGAAATTATCAGCTTCTTACGAGCGCATCATATCTCGTCGCGTGGTTCAAGCGCAGTACTCAAACACCTGCAGACGCTGCATACGGAAGGTAAGCTGAACAGTCACATCACTCGCTACCAGCGTCTACTTCGCTTATCAGCAATTCAAGACCCTGCACCCGGATACACGCAAGATATCCTTGAGATGACCTGCACGACACCGCAGAGGCATTAAATAAAACCAATGAACACGATAATTAACGTACGGGAAGCGCCGGGGATTAGAGAAGTGAGAGGCTTCCACGTGTTAAAATAATGAGTGGCTGTCGAGAATAGCAAAAAACCTTATCAGAAGATACCAAAAAACCTTAATATTGTCGATAATAGCCAAAAAACCTTGTCGGGATTACCCGAAAAACCTTGCCACACTTTGTCGAGGATAGCCATAAAACCTTGTCGTAAAAAGCCGAAATAACCTTGTCGTAAAAAGCCGAAAACCATTTGCGTGCTTCACTTTTGAATTCTCCAGAAGCCCCACAGACAAAATGGAAGAAACAACCCAGCACACAATTGCCGAGAAGATAGAGATCGTTCTTGAAGTGAAGAGACAAATGTGGAGTGCTAAAGAAGCGTCAGAAGCGTTGATGATCCCTCGCACGACACTGCTGGGATATTTTGCCATGGAGGAGGAACTAATTTCCACTGACGTCGATCCATTGTCTAAGCGAATCACTCGTCCTGGCCTGCCTGCTCCTACGTTGAGCTCAGAGATTGAGGTCGCTGATCTTATCAAGCGAAACGCTTCGGATGGTGAAATGATGTCGCGCAATGCCATATTGGAGGAGGCCGTTAACAAGATCCCAAGTCTTCAAGGAAAGTCGATCAGCGCACTCAACTCTTGGTTGACACGCTTTATCATCCGCAACAACCTCACAGGAAGCGTCGCACGCTACCCTAAGAAAACCAAATCGAGCGAATCACTCTCCCCACATTCTGCAAAGAAGGCAAAAAAAACTCACGAGCAAGTTCGAGCGTCGAGTTTACCCGAAAAGACAAAGTCGTCGAGTATACCCGAAAAATCGAAGCCGTCGAGATTACCCGAAAAGACCAAGTTGTCGAGTTTACCCGAAAAGATCAAGTCGTCGAGTATACCCGAAAAGACCAAGTCGTCGAGTATACCCGAAAAATCGAAGCCGTCGAGTTTACCCGAAAAGACCAAGTCGTCGAGTATACCCGAAAAATCGAAGATGTCGAGTTTACCCGAAAAGGCCAAGTCGTCGAGTATACCCGAAAAATCAAAGCCGTCGAGTTTACCCGAAAAGACAAAGTCGTCGAGTATACCCGAAAAATCGAAGCCGTCGAGATTACCCGAAAAGACCAAGTCGTCGAGTTTACCCGAAAAGATCAAGTCGTCGAGTATACCCGAAAAGACCAAGTCGTCGAGTATACCCGAAAAATCGAAGCCGTCGAGTTTACCCGAAAAGACCAAGTCGTCGAGTATACCCGAAAAATCGAAGATGTCGAGTTTACCCGAAAAGACCAAGTCGTCGAGTATACCCGAAAAATCGAAGCCGTCGAGTTTACCCGAAAAGAACAAGTCGTCGAGATTACCCCGACAAATTGCTGGATCTAAACGTTTTCCAGTGGAGTTTGATGAAAGCGAAGAGGACGAGAAGCCTACTCCAAAGGGAATCACTAAAAAGGTTGATTCTGTAATGTGCAGTACTTCGGCAGTTTGCTTCAGACCTTGTGAGACTTCCTACACTCTTGTTGTTACGGAGAGTAGCTTGAGGCGACTGAATTCTGGAGAATGGCTGGACGATTCTGTGATGTCGTATTTCATTCGAAAACACATCCCTTCAAACAGCAAAACGTTTAACTTTGACTGCCAATTGTTCGGCACAATTCTGAGCGCGTACAAAAGAAACAAAAACAGTATGAGTGCAATGTACGATGAAGTATGCGGTATCACGGCACGATTTCCGTACGAGAAGTACCGTATTATACTGGTTCCTGTGTGCATGAATCTCCATTGGAGCTTCGTAGTTCTGCAAAATCCAGTACTTGCCATCGATGGGCTAAAGCCATACTTTCTCCACGTCGACTCGAAAACGTATCACTCCACCCAAGAGATCAAGAACCTTCTTGCTGGATATTTCAAGTTGGAGGCGCTGAAAAAGTATGGCACGAAGGCAGTCTCATACGCCACCAAGTCCGTACAGACTACGCCGACTCAGCGCAACAACTTTGACTGCGGCGTCTTCGTGTTGTACTTCATGCGCGAAGTGAATCGAGCTCTTGTTTGCGATCCAAACTTCTTGCTCCTGCTAAACATCAAAAGCACATGCAGCGTTTCACGAAAAATCAAGCTCAACATGGATATCGTGCGCACGAGTTTCAAGAATATCCTGCTCAAGGATCAACAACAGCAATTGTAGGAACATCAGAAACGCAGGCTCAATTCCGTGTTAGAACCACCCAATAGTAATTGCACCTGAATCTTGGACAGCAAGCGCGAGCGTTTACTTGGCCGACTGGAAACCAACATTCGAGCATCGCGAGAACTCCCACCAAAGGCTATCGCTGTCTTTCGCAAAGAACGCCGAGCTCTCGTACATCGCACCTACATCGAGCACGAAGCCAAAGAAGACAATTCTCTAAACATAACAGAGGGATAATAAAACACGGCGGTTGGGTTGCAAACGACAGTCTATTACAAGTTTATCAGTAGTGAGCAAGAAGCACTCGCACAACAATGTTAACCGCTAGGAACAGAACACAAAGCTTAACCTCCTTTCGGAACAGCAATGTTAACCTCTGAACCATGCACACAAAGTTGATCCGCAAGAAATCTCAGGTCACTCACACACAAACGCGCACACACGAACAATGGACAGCAGCAACGACTTGGGCACTAGGGAGAAAAAATTGGAGAATGACAACATTTTAGGGTTGTCGGCACAGCCATTGCCCGAGCGCCATCAATTTTTGTGATGTTATTACGAGGATGTGTTTTTACGTAAAAAAATCTTGCTCTTTATACCAGCTGTTCCACATTTTTGGTACCGGTCCACTAGGTCCGAGGGTCCGATAAATTTTGGTATGGGATCCGGAAGCTCGAAGCGCTCTTCGTTTCGATCATTGTCATTATGCTGGTGTGTTTCTGCGCCATTCTGGAGGTGACATCTGTCGATATCGCTCGAGGCTTCGTCCCTCATGTGGAACATGTGGAACGCGACTCAAGCAGTGGGGATTGTGGGGGTGGTCATCATGCCGCACAACATCTTCCTGCACTCGGCACTAGTGCAGTCGAGACAAGTGAATCGATACGATGAATACAAAGTACGAGAGGCCAACAAGTACTTCGCCATTGAGTCGGGGATCGCCTTGTTCGTGTCATTCCTCATCAATTTTGGTGGTGTATCTCATGTGTGTTCACATGAGATACAGCAACCAACTTGGCACCAGCGGATCGGGAGCACATCTCAGCGTTGCTGCATACATGTATTCCCCAAAGTGCGTGAAAGCAGAATTGATTTAACCCTTTTTAAACTTTTTTTCATTCCCAATTTCTGTCAACGTTAGTCTACAACAGTAAGCGCGAGTAAGCGCAAGCTGCTTCAATTCAGTTCAACCTTCAAAGCCGAAGATAACAGCAGGTCTCCCGCTACATTTTGTTCGACTGATCCGTGATCACTCTGCAATTTGCTGGCACAAGCCCTCACTACTAAAAGAGGTCAAGAAGAAGAAGAAGAAGATGCATCTGCTCCGCCTAGTCGTTCCCTTTGTGGTGGCTCTGGCCATTGTCAGCAGTGGAAACCCTGCGTCTGCCAAAGCGATCACTACGGCGAACTCGGTCAAGGCAAATCTGGTCCAAGATGCGACGTTCAGTGGCAATGAAGTCACTCGAGAACTGACTGGTCTTCAGGAAGATGAAGAAGAAAGAAAAGGAGGGGGTCGTGGAGGAGGTCGTGGAGGAGGAGGAAAACGTGGTGGCAGAAGAAGTACTGGTGGATATTACGGAACGAACACGCACCTTGGATTCTGGAACACGAACCACATCTCGGAGAGCAACAAGGAGTGTATTGATTGGTATGCCTTTTTTTGGGTCAAACTCTGCGCAGGTCAACTCGTGCGCAAGTCTCTTTTTGGGTCAACTTCTGCGCAAGTTGCGCAGAAGTTGACCCTTGAAGAGGCCATTATTTTACCAAGTGATAAAACTGTAACAAATTATTTTTCTTCCACCTGAAATTTTATTAATTATTTGAGGTGAAAGTTTAAAAGGTGTTTGCTTGCTCTGCAATTTTAGTATGCCTATAGGGCGTGCGCTTAGATAGGCTGTTGCTTATCAGGTGGCGTGGGTTCAAACCCCACTCCTGTAGAGAAGCTTGATGCTTGAGGTAAGTGCCTCTGCCAGATCTGAGACATAACCAAGGACCCGGGTCGTCCGTCACGCTCTTCAGAGTGAGTCTCTTGTGATCAGACTTGACTTCACTATTACGAGTAATAATCCACCGTGACAGTTCAGTCGCTAAGTCGTTTGGCAGATGGTAAACGGGATTAATCCCTGGGCACAAACGTTCTCAGATGGTTAGAGCCTCTACCTTTACACGTTTTGACAATATCAAATCTGTATAGTGGAATCAAGTCATTTTTATACTTTCTAACTTTTGAAAGCCAATACAACTCTAAAAAATCCTTCAAATTCATGTTTATTATTCTGTGTTGTTTGATTTCATTGAATGTAAGAATGCAAATTGAAAGAAGAGCGGACGCTAGACTTCTTTTTAGTACTCCGGTGATATCCCCATTCCGTGATCACTGTTGGAATCCTCATCGCTGTCCGAATCCGAAGCGTCCGATCCAGAATCGCCCACAAAGTCCGAGTCCAACTCGAATCTTGTTGGGGGTCAGCGTGTTCTGGAGCTCTGGCCCTACGGTTGGAAATATCTTCGATGAGGCGTACATTTTCGCGACTCTGGCGCTCGATGACACTGATGAACTGGATCACGACTGGATGTGACACCGGAAATGCTTCGTTTAGTGTTCGGTTGTACCGTTCGAGAGGGTTATTCGTTCTATTCACGATGTCTTCGACCAACCCATTGATATTCCACCACTCCAGCACAAATTTCTTGATCCATGTGCGCTTGAAATATTTCCAGAACTTCTTCCAATTATCCTTTGAATAAGAGATTCATACAACCGTGTAGTTTTTCCAGATGTCAATGCGTACCAGATTGGAAGGTACAGGTCCGAAATTGGGTCATACATCATAACAATCACCAGTTGGTAGAAGCGAATTGGGACACAACGATACGTCGCGTCGATGAAAAGAGAGGATTGACGCTGCTTCATTCGATCCATGATTTTTGGGTGTGCCCATCCAATCACTCGTGAAGAACTTCGTCTTCGTAATACGTCAAATGAAACTGAAAAATTTTAAGTCCCGGGCTGTGTTAGACATCATCTCCGTATATCGCGGGTCGTCATCATCACCATCACGATCGAAACTCCAGTGGGAGTCGGATGGTGATGATTGACTCGGAATGATCTCAGTGTGTCCCGACGACACATCACTCATAGGGGAGCCTTGCATGAAGCCTTCGCCTTCACTGACACGCGAGGGGAGAATTTCAAGGTTGTCGTCGGAGGTGTCGTCGGGTCGGAACATGGTGCCGGGAAGGGACTTGGTTGCTCTTGGACTTGGTAGTGGACTTGGGTCGGAAAGATTGAAAATGAGGTGCTGGGAAATGAACAAGTGTTGGTTGTCCTCGTGCAGTGCCGGCTGGGATCGACCAAAATCTCCTACAGATGCCACACCTAAACCTCACACCGTCTCATGTTACACAGTCTCGTTTTACGCAGTGTCGTGTAGGATATACTCTACACAAGTGTGGCAACATCCCACCAATCGTTTCGTAACGAACACGCCAGATTCAGTTATAGTTTAACATACGCGATATGATTGGTTAAATTTCAGATTAATTTGTAAAACCTGGCAGTCGTGATATTTTTGACCACGATTTGACCCAAGAAAAGACATGCGCAAGAGTTGCGCAGAACTTGACCCAAAAAGAGAGTTGCGCACGAGTTGACCTGCGCAGAGTTTGACCCAAAAAAAATCGTTCCGTATTGATTTCGTGAGATGGGTCAAACGGCGCTTTAACAAGGACATCAAGAGGTGCCCGAAGAAGGAGGAGATGGGCAAGTACATCCGTCATCTTCGAGGTTGAGCACTTATCTGTAACCCTCGATGTTACGGTTTTCTTTTCTTTAATCAAAATGTAAACTCTGTTCTTTCTTTTTTGCGATCAAAGCTAGCAAACAAAAGCCCCATGGCCTCGTTGGTATATGAACATAGCACCACTACTGCCCCATTGAAAGCTCACAAAGTGCTGGGGAAATTGATCCTTTTAGAATTGGGTGCCAAGCGAATCGAAAAGGCGGCGGAAATGGGCACTCCGTACATGATATTATCATGATGAGGTAGGCTAATTGCCTACTAAGCATAGGATTCAGTCGAGCTTTACTGCAGATTCTTGCTTTGACGTTAATTTTAATAATTGAGCAGGGCCATTCTAGTACAAACCTGTAAACATCAAAGTCAAAGAAACAGTAGCAGCAGGTTGCAACAGTGTTGCTGATCTATCGCTTGAGTACCGGTACTAGATGACCACAGTGACATTGATCATCAAGTCCACACTTTTAATGGTAAAAACAAACGTGCCTCGTACTCGTAGTGGCTCAAGCTGTTGTCAGCAACGTAAACAGCGTTTGCCAACCAGGTCGCCTCGGTAAACCCAGCCAAGTCAAATCAGATTCAAGATGCGGCGCTCAGTCCACTCGGAAACTGAGGAAGACGAAGAACGTCGCGGTCGCGGCCGAAGAGGTATTCGGAATCAATACACACCTTGGATTCATGAGCACGAACAGCATTTCGGAGCGCAATAAGGAGTGTAGTGATTTTGCGACTGGTTTAAACGACTTTTTAACAAGGATATCAAGGAGTGCCCGAAGAAGGAGTAGCCCGTCATCTCCGAGCTTGAAGATGATTTTGATGGACCAACGACAAGGTAAATCAAATTTTTCTACTGCTTCTTCAATAATACCGACAAACTTAAGGAAGTTGAGCAAAACGGCTTGGAACGGATCAACCTGGATAATAAGCTTACAAATTCCTGGGGCAGTTCATGTCAAATGGCCGAGACTGCGACCTATTGCACTACAAGTGAATCGTACAACGGTGGAATGAGGATTCTGGCCACGACGTTGTGGAGCAAGCTCCCGTAAATAAGGGGTGTAGTAAGAGTGAGTTGATTGACTACGTGTAGCTAGGCCATTTCTCGTCTGTGTGAGTCTATCTAAAATATAGCTATCTTCGCAAAATCATGTTAAACTTGAAGAATTCAATATTGCCCATTCTCCAAGGACATTAGCTGTTTGCACCTTCCAGATGAGAAGTAGAAGTTTTTGACTCCTCCTTGTCCAGTTTTTTTTGAAATTCTCGAGGCACTGAAAATAAAACCAAGTAAGTTATGTAGGCGTCCAAGCCGGGTTCATGATCGGCTCGGGAGCTCATCTCAGCGTTGTTGCATATTCTTTAAAGTACAAATAATGGACTGGTCGATGAATTGATTCCCGAGTTCGATTTAATTCACCACAAAACAACGTATTACGTGTAGTACATGTACAAACACGTACTTCAAAAAAACATCATCAAATACCCGTCCTGTCAACATGAATGCCAAAGATTACAGCACACGTCCCCAGCAATAATATCTGCTATTACCTACTTGTAGTGTGTCTGCAGGGATTGAAGACACTCGAGGGGAGTCGGCGAACTCCCTGGAACTGTAGCCGAAGTCTATTTGGTAAATTGACAAGTGAGGTCTAGTGCTACATGTATTCTACATGTACCCGGTGCCAGAGACATTATGGCCAATGGTTGGAGTCCAACTTGGACACGGTGAGTGTCATCATTGTTGCCGTTACGGTCACTGCTTGCCATCGATGTTGTCGATACACAGATCTTACAGGAATTGATTCCGTTACAGAGCTGTAGCTGGTACGGGCTGGCTGTATGCTTTGGCTGCGCTACACTACTATTCACTCTGCAATTTGCTCGCACAAGTGGTAAGAAGATGCACCTGTTTCGCCTGGCAGTGGCCTTTTTGGTGGCTCTATCCGTTGTCAGCAACATAACACCTGCCTCTGCAAGCGAGATCAGTACAACGAACTCGGTCAATTCCAATCAGGTTCAAGATGCAGCGTTCAGTGGCGATGAAGTCACTCGGAAACTGACTGACCTTGAGGAAGACGAAGAAGAAAGAAAAGGAGGGGGTCGTGGAGGAGGAGGACGCGGAGGTCGAAGAGGTAATGGTAGGTACTACGGAACGAACACGCACCTTGGATTCTGGAACACGAACCACATCTCGGAGAGCAACAAAGAGTGTATTGATTTCGTGAACTGGGTCAAACGGCGCTTTAAGAAGGACATCAAGAGGTGCCCGAAGAAGGAGGAGATGGAAAAGTTTGTTCGTCATCTTCGAGGTTGAGCAGTTAGCTTTAAGCCCCCAGCGATTTCAGGAGTGTGCGTACATGTATAGTTAGGAATTCTAACACAAATACACGAACTCTTTTACACCAAAAAAGAGGTTGAGCAGTTATGATTCCATGAGCGTATATTGCATCGGACAATATAGTCAGTCAGTGCAAGAAGTATTGATATCTGCAATGTACATGTACATGTAGTACAGTGCAAACATCATTTACGCTTGGCCGGACGAATACATGTACAGTAAACGCCGGGCATTCCGGTACTACTAAAACTAAATACCCTGAATGGAATGATAGAATCAATTTTAACAGGGGAGATTTGCAATATTTTATCCATTCATTTTTTTCCCTTGCGCATGCACATATACAAACTGCCATTCTAATGTAATATTCGGTAGAGATCGCGTGGATGAAGATCAAAGCGATCGTCCAGAAGGCCTTGGATTGCCCAAATATGACCCAGCACGAGTTGGCAGTGTGGGATCATCATTCATGTACAAGCTCAAGAAGACTCCACCACAATCGACTGTGTCGGACATCATCAAGAATGATAATGAGCGACGAGTACGGCGACGTCAACAGGTACCGGCCACTCAGGGTGACGTCGTTGCCTTTAGAACGCACACTGATAGAGTGGATACATAAGGTAGAAACTAAAGGCGTGTGCTTGCCCCGGGAGCTCATCAAAATGAAAGCGCGTGACATACAAAGAGAATGTTGCGACGCTTGGGAGTTATCCTTTTCGGATGGATGGCCAACCGTATTACAGTGCGGGCGGAAAATATACGGCCACCCACGTTTTTGCTAAATTTTAGCCAATACACAGCGTTAGACAATTCTGTTTACACCAATGAAACGAACAAAGCGAAACAAAGCGATTGCCGGTCGATTTACTGAATTTGGCCAACAATTGACAAAGTATTGGTCATCACAAGATTTATGCTGCTTGAATAGGTGGCGATAATTATACGGCCACAGACATCTTTGCGGTCTAGTTGAAGTCTAATTGCCCGCTATCTACGCTCAAAACGCGTGTATAGCCTATTAGAACACACTGTGAACGTTTCAGACAAAGTAAATTAAAATTGATCGAGAAAATATGCTGTGTCTTTCATATAGAACTTGGCTCGGAAATAGTGTCCGTCTCATTTGAATTGAGCTTTCACAGACACCAAGTGAAATGTAGCATGATGTGTAGCGCTGATACTACAAACAGAATCGTAATGAATTCATTGTGGGTTGCATTACCTGTAAATGAATCGGCAGTTAGCACAAAAGTCGTGTTTGTGAATTTGCGACCTCAAAAGTTCAACGTTAATACAAATGTCCATATAAAAGTAGCTGTAGTAGACGCTGTGGTCTTTCAAAGAAATTGCTACGCCAAAACGTTTGTTAGATGACGAATGTTGGCACCAATGTGTTGACCTAACATTACACAAAGCTGCCCGTGCCTCTGGCTTACAACAATTCGACACAGGTGTCTGTGAAAGCTCAATTCAAATGAGACGGACACTATTTCCGAGCCAAGTTCTATATGAAAGACACAGCATATTTTCTCGATCAATTTTAATTTACTTTGTCTGAAACGTTCACAGTGTGTTCTAATAGGCTATACACGCGTTTTGAGCGTAGATAGCGGGCAATTAGACTTCAACTAGACCGCAAAGATGTCTGTGGCCGTATAATTATCGCCACCTATTCAAGCAGCATAAATCTTGTGATGACCAATACTTTGTCAATTGTTGGCCAAATTCAGTAAATCGACCGGCAATCGCTTTTGTTTTGCTCTGTTCGTTTCATTGGTGTAAACAGAATTGTCTAACGCTGTGTATTGGCTAAAATTTATCAAAAACGTGGGTGGCCGTATATTTTCCGCCCGCACTGTATATGAAATGGCAACGTAGATTTCCTTCATACAACTACATGGATTAATACATTAACAGGTAGATTTCCTTTACTGTAAGAATGAGTTAGTTATTTAGCGGGCTTATTTTCGGTGTGTACCATAGGTATTCATTCACCTTAATCAAAAGGTTGAGCAAAATCACGTGAATCCAAATGTTGCACAGCATCTTCGACCACAATTGAGTTCAGCCGCATGTTGGTAGACAAACTGGTAGAATAGCTGTAGTACAGAAGTACTTTACTGTACCACAACAATTATTGGAGTGCATAAGGATGCGTGGTTTGGAATGATCGGTTGCAAGTGTAATGCACAGTTTTGGGCAACACTTTTACTGCAACCATATATGAGACATGTAAAGTTGCTTTAACGCCTTTCATGGTTGCTATAGCACATTTTAAAAATTACCGTCGTAAACTAAAACCAAAAATTCTAAAAAAATAATCCCTACACCATACACAAATGCTACGTAATAGATACACAAACGCTACACAAATTTTATTAAGTACGATATGATTAAGTACGACTTCTCTGAACCGCTCATTTGAAGATCTGCGCGGGAGGGGGGGGGGATCTTCTAGCACATCCAGCGAGGAACGGGCGGGGGACTAATGGAGCAAACACAGAACGCTCCAGCAAAGGCCGGTACGCTTATGAATGAGAGGGTATTATTATTAGAACTGAGTTTATGCAGATTTCTGATACAAGTTTCTGTAGGCCGGAAGTTGCGAAGCCTTAACAGAAGCCTCAAGGTCGCTTATGACGCGCTTGGTATTGAAGATGACGACCTCAGTGACAAGGATTTCGAACCTGGGGACGATTTGGACGACGAAGATGAAGACGAAGGGGTTTCTACGACTAAGACGCACGAAGATTCTGCTCGAAATTCTGGTTCGTTCGTTAACCTGGTCATTTACCTAAGATTTTGTAGTTTGCTAATGATCCTTTGGGTGGTGATGGTTAGCGAGTAAAAGGCGACCTCTGAACAACCAGACCATCAAGCTCTCAGGTATGGTTGCTTTTAGCTATTGTGGTTACATTAACGTCTTACATGGCGGAAACTTTCCTCGTTGTTTCTCAGATTCCAAAACTCCATTGAAGCGCCATTCACATCATGGGTGTTCGCAACCCCACTTCGAGAAACGAAAGGTGCTGAAAGTTTCGAAACTGGGAGGAGATGATTGTAGTGGTTCTGAGCAATCAAACGGACCTTCGAGTGTGCCCGAATACGAGCCAAGGCATCGCGCAAGTAAGCATCTCGAGGAACTGGAGGCGATGAATCCTGGAGATGATGAAATTGAAAATGTGGTTCCAGCGTTTAGTCCTCCTGTTGGAATCACAAGCTGGGAAGAATTCAACAAGTTGTTCGATAGCTACAAGAAACAGAATAAACTGAAATTTCGCGTTCGAAGCTCCGACAAGACCGCGCTTTATAACAGGTATTAGTACGGTATTTTGGGCGTTTGAAGCTTGTACGGAACTGACTGAATATTGTAAATATTGTATTGTTAACTGAGCAGCACACACGAAGACCAAATCCCTACAACTTTCGAATGGTACCAGAAGATTTATCGATGTACTCACGGCGTTACACAGGCATCAAGATCAAAGGGGCATAGGAACCGTAAAACACGTTATTGCAAGTGCAAGGCGCGGTTGACAGCTGTGGTTACTCGAGTCGAAGACAACACTTTCAACATTGTCGTGCGGAACGAGGTAATCAACTACGGAGGTAATGCTAAATGTTTGTCTCTAACTGTGGTTTGTTATTGCCTAGAATCATACACACTCACATCCGACAACTAGAACAGAAGTGGCCTCCTACCTCACTACGAAGACAATCCCACTTGACGATGAAGACCGGGAGGATGTCAAGACGCTCATTGATGCACGAGTATCTTCCTCCCACATTACAAACTTCCTGAACGATCGCATTGGTTTGTACCTTCAAAATTCCTGGTTGGTATCGTTACTAATAACACTATTTGTTACACAGGATGTCAAGTAACTCCCCAGCAGACTAGGAACCTTATTCGAAGCATCATAGGTCAAGATTCTGCAGAGGATACGCTGAAGGACCTGTTGCACTCTCTTCGACAGATAGATGGGAGCGATGTTATGGTCATGCAGGACCAAATGGATACGACGTGCGGGGTAGTCATGCAGACCAAGTTGCAGAAAATAATGTTCGAGCAGTGGGGAGAAAACCTGACAATGGATTTCACTCATGGCACCAACAATTTGGGCTTCCACTTGGGTACGTGGGCGGCATAGCAACCTTACGTTTTCATATAGCAACCCATACAGCAACTTTATCCACATATAGCAACCTAATTTGTGTTGTTTGGGTGTCGATCTGCAGGAAGTCTGGTCGTCACGACATGTACTGGCCGAGGGTTTCATGCCTTCGACTTTATTTGTCTGAACGAGTATGCGGTTACGATGAAAAGCGTTCTGGAATATTTCAAGACCCACAACCCAAAGTGGAAAGACGTCGAGAGCGTCATTATCGACAAAGACTTCGAATGGCAAGTTTTGAAGGAGTGCTTTCCGGCGGCACAAGTATTATTATGTCAGTTCCACGCGATCTCGTATTGGAAGAAGGTGATGAGGCGTCCTGTTTATCGGATTAAAGTTGCAGAAGGCGAAACCCTCCTCGACATGATGATGAAGCTGCTATATAGGTAGGAGTTTGCGCTTCATTGTGAACTATTGCTGATTATTTGTTATACAACGTAGCCAAACGCTTGCTGCTTACGAAAACCGTTATAAGGACCTGAAAACCTTCTGCCGAGATTCAAAGAATCAAGCTTTCCTCGCTTACTTTGACAAGAACTGGGAAACGTGTCGTAACATGTGGTCTAACTATGCTCGGGGGAAACATTTTACTGCTGGAAATACAACTACAAACAGGATCGAGTCCAATTGGAAGTACCTGAAAATGCTGCTCGGACGGAAAACGAGAATTGACAAGACAGTCGCCGGTTTATTACAGCACCAGATAATTATTACGCGTCAAATCGTTGCGGAGATTGGCAAGTTACATTCAACATCAAGGGCACCTAGTACGGTTCCAAAGTTTTTGAGGGCGGTGGCAAGGCGACTTTCAAGCCATGTACTGGACAAGGTGAAATCTGAGTGGGAAAAATTTGTGAATTGAGAGGAAGACACGAATTGTGAGCGTGAATCGGCTGTTACCGAGTGGAAGGTGAGCTACTCACATCAGCAATACAAGTGTGACGATGTGGATTGGACGTGTGACTGCCTCTTTTACAGTAGCAACCGGTTGCCTTGCTGTCATCTTATGCATGTGGCAAATCGTGGACATGGATTCTCAATGCTTCCGGGTTTATCGATTCGAAAACGTTGGAGTACGTTTGAGGCATTAGACCTGAAAGAGGATCTTGCTTCTGCTGCTGACTCGCTCCAGCCAATCGTGAACATGTCGAAGTTAAAGTTGCCAAAAGGGAATTTAAGGTTGCCGGAGGAAAAGGACGAAAATTCTCGAAAGAGATCAACGCGTACGTGTGCTAGTGGTGACAACCAGGTTGTATTGGTTCGACTTCGGCGACATGAACGCGCAAATCAGGTCGTCCTCAGTTCGGGTGAAAAGTATTCGTACGCTAAGGCAATGTTGGAACCTCTACTGGAACATTTGTCCGAATTGTCGAGTGCGGATTACTACCAGGAACTGAGAGCGTGGAAAGAGACTATAGAGATTGGACTACGCGGGGCTACTGGTAGTCATCCCGCACCTGGAGGAAACGAAGTCAGGGATGATGAGGAAGTGGATGCAGATGTGTTTACGATGTCAGACCTTGCTGATGCGATGGGAACGGCCAGCCTAATGGAAGAACATGAACATGAAGCAATTGTCACGGATGAGAGTGGTGATGACGATCTACTTCCACCAACACAGCCGACAATAGACCCGGAAGCTGGGGCTTTGCTTGAACAAGACCTGAAGTCTGGAGACGGGCCAAACGACAAGGACACAGCTTCTTCAGAAGTGATGTCAGAGCCGGCTCCTCGACAAGTAGATGTTGTTAGCATTCCAAAGCCCAAAAGCCGAGGAAGAGCACGAACAACGGTGAAACAGTTACGACAATCCAAAATTTCTCCAGGTGCTTATCGACTTGCCGTCCACAAGTATCCAAGTAATCTGGCGGTGCAACTAGATGATTTTGTCCTTTGGGCGCGAAACACTGTGAACATGAAATCTGTGGCAGCCATGATTGAGAAGTATCCTATCCAGCTGGAAGATCCATATTTGAGGTCGCGTGCGATTCAGTGTGGTTGGGAAGAATTTCGGCCAGCAACATATATGCACCCCTTTGTCATTCCGGCGGATCTCACTCGCTCTATGGAGGCCGCACTAAAAACTGCTCGGACTGAGCAACTTGAACCTGATCCACTGACTGAGAGTATTTCGAAACAAGGTATCGTTCTCGATCTGGTGCTAACAATCGACCCGAAACTGTGGAAATTCAGTGGGTAAGGTTGCTTTTCTTATATGGTTGCTGTACGATGGTTGCTCTAACATGGTTGCTTTATTTACTTTTCTTGTAGGAAATACGTTGGTGCACTAAGAACATTCTATGATGTCAAGCGTAGCACACGAGCATGGTTCGAAGACATTAAGTGGCTCCAGAAAGACTGGCGGAAGATTGTATGTGCCGTGACTCTGTTCGAAACGGAGACTGGAACTGGTGGTATGGCAGCTGAGGCGGCATGTTTACGACACTGGAGTATGGCTAATGAGGTGATTTCGAAGTTTTCTTCAAGTCGGCTGAGCTCTGAGTTTATGACGGCGTCGGGTAAGGGCCTTGTCACTTTCGCAAACGTTGTTGGTGGATTGTGCAGGGGGTGGCTAAACGATAGTCCTCTAGACTCTTGCATGGAAGCTCTGGCTGCTGTAGCCGAGAACTGTTACGTGCTTTCGTCGCTTACATCGGCCGTGGGATGGCCCACGATACCTGCCAAGCCAATTATCACTGCGAAGTTTATTCTCCACCCCGTAAACCTCAGCAGTAGCCATTGGGGCATCATTATCGCTCGTCTACTCTATTGCGATGCCGAAGACACCCTGAAAGTCCATCTCTACCTGTATGAGCCCCTGATAGACGATGTTTATCACCCAGAAATGGAGCAGGAATGGGATGGTATTGTGGATGCTGAGGGAAACGTTGTGAAAGAGGGTCTCCGTGGGTTTGTGGAGAGATGGAGTCCCCCAGCACTAAAATGTTCATACAACCTATCGAGTGGGTTAACTCTCCTCAGCAACCCGACAGTGAAAGCTGCGGGGTTTTTGTAGTGGCTCAGGCGTACAGCTACATTACCGAAAATCTGGACTGGCAGCTGTGCAGCATATCAGAGGTCGCAAACAGTTACCCGAGACCGCTTTCTAACCGTGTACCCGCGACCGCGGGTATCCATGGATATCCGAACGGATGATCGAAAATACTTTGGGCGGTTGCAGACATCCGAAATAAATCAACGGACAGTCACAGACATCCGAATACTTTGGGAGTTTTCTATTGGCATTCGAGAACCTCCCCCCTGCCGTCTTTTACTCGTGGGTTTCACTACTTTCGCTGCTGCCGTGCCTCGCTGCTGTCGTACGGTCATGGACTCCTTCGTAATGCGGACACATCGTTCATCACGAACTGATGACGGCACAAGCACTACAAATTCCAATCTGTCGGACGAGTCGTCGTTGGCTTATCAATCTCAGCAACTGCACTCCATTCGTGCTCTCACAACATTGACCGCGATTAAAGTGGCGATCACACGTGAGTTGAAGTCGCAAAATAAAAAGCCCGTGTTGTCGTTGCTGGCAGATTCCTCTAGCACTAGGTCTAAGTGTTGGGATTTCTTTTCCTATGTTGTGGAGAAGAATTCAGGGGCTCGGTTTGTGGCTATGGAGACGACTTTCGTTGCGTGTAGAGGATGCTATCGAGTGTTTGCTTTTCAGAGTAAGAAGGGAACTTCAACTTTAAATAAACACGCTGAAACTTGCTCGAAGAATCTTGCCAATGCAAGCACCGGAACGATGAAGACCTTTATGGGTTTGACCAAGGCATCTACACCAGATAAACGACGCGTATATGAAGCCATCGCAGAGATGTGTTGCTCGGACTTACGACCTTTCAATTTGTGTGAAGGTGCTGGCTTTAAGAAGCTAGTTGACATACTAATTGGAATTGGCATTAAGATGAAAACGCCTGTTGATGTGAATGACTTGCTGCCGGTTGGAAACACGATTAAAAAATACGTGGTTGGGAAAGCTAAAGTTACACGGGAGCAAGGCAAAATAACATTAACAAAGCATTTCGAAGATCGAGTTGGATGCGGTTTTACTACAGATCTTTGGACAGATACCACCAGAAAAGTTTCATTTCTTTCGGTGAGTGCACACTTTATCGACAACAAATACCGGTTGCAATCACGCACATTACAAGTAAAGCCTTTTGAGGCAAAAGAACACACAGCAATTGCGGTACTAGTAGCCTTTAGTGATTGTCTTACGTCTTACGGTGTCTCCGACCCTACGTTGTGCACTGTGGTGAGTGATAGTGGATCCAATATGTGTGGTTCCGATGGATTACCTTCAGTGTACGCGTGGCTGCCTTGCACAGACCACAAAATTGCAACTGTACTGACGACTGTGCTTTGCAAAGCAACTACAAAAACTGCTGGTGTGACTTCCCCACCATTTTACAAGTACCAACAAAATGCGCCAAAGATATTTGCTTTGATTGATGCGAGTAAGAATCTGGTTGCTTACGTAAAGAAATCCAACGTTCAGATGATGTTAAAGACAACGCTGAAGCAAGAAAATGCGACACGGTGGAATTCTCTTCTACGAATGCTAAATAGTATTTTAGCGTCTTATGATGAACTCGGGCCATTGCTGACAGCACGAAACAAATTTTATCTCCTGCAAAGAATTGATCGTGATTTATTGGATGAATTGGTGCGATTCTTGAAGCCATTCCAAGAATGCACTCTATCGCTCGAAAGCTGGACAAAGCCAACAATTCACCTGGTTCTCTTTGTGAAATATAAGCTGCAACTTTCTCTCGCTCCTCCCAAGGACCAGCAAATTATTGCTCGTTCGAAATCGAGCAATGAAATTGTTCCTGCAGATTCTACTTCTATTATTTCTTTGAAGTATCTTATTTTGACGCATGGTATGCCAAAATGGACATACACTACGTTGCAGCACTATTGGATCCACGCCGGAAACATAAATTGACTAAGTTTGGAGTATCTGAAAATGAACTTCTTGAAGGCAGAAAACTACTGATATCTATGATGCACGAGGCAGCCGCCCATTTCGATGACGAACGTATGACTCGCATTACGCAGCCCGCAAAGAAAAAGCCAAAGCGAACTCGTCATTTCCTCGATTCTGACGACTCTGATGACGAAAGCAAATTGGATTTTTTGAGTGAAACTCGGGAGCTTTCGGAGCTAAACCGCTATTATGGCTTGAGACTCAGCGCCACAGAAAAACAAAAGTTTAACATCCTTCAGTGGTGGAAACAAGCATCCTACCCTTCTGAAGACGGAGCTGAAGTTCTATTTCCCATTCTGGGTCGTGTAGCTAGATCTGTGCTTTGCATTCCTGCATCCAGCGCAATGTCGGAAAGTAATTTCTCCGACGCTGGAAATGTTTTTGGTAAAAAACGAACTACGCTCAACCCGTATATTCTAGACGATGTTCTAGTGGCACGTTCAAACAAGTGACAGGCTAATAAAAATATTATGCTGAATGAGCTATACTGCGCGGTTTAAACTACAATCATCCGTATGTTTTTTCGGTCGGTTGCGGATATCCGAACGAGAATCTCGGGCGGTCATGGACGTCCGAAAGTCTGCTGAGAATTGTACAGACGGACACGGACGTCCGAAATTTCCAGCTTGCGACCTCTGCAGCATATCCAATAATGCCGTTCAAGTCATGCGCTTACGCATGTTGTGGATGATATTGTGCAATTCACGTGAAAGTCGCATTGCTCGTGGTACAGCTGATAAAGTGAAGGCCATTCATGAGAAACTAGTGGACGAGCTGAAATAAGCAATAATAAAGCAGTATTAGCTTTATCAGGAGGAACGCAACACTATTCGTTCAATCTGGCTACTGCCACATCCAGTAGCGCTCGAAAAGATAGCGGATAGTCTTGAATGTCGCTGGAGTTTTCTAGCTCGGAAGCCAAAGCATAAATGGTTTCCTCGTTCTCTGTAATCCGGGACAACAGCTGGACCTGAAGGCGCAAAATGTTCTCCAGACTTGAACCAATCTTCTCGACGGTGTTTTTCATTTCTCCGAGCTCTTCGATTCGCGCGCGCACCAACTCGCGGGAAAGCGATCTTCTGTCCATGTCGTTCGCTCTGAAAATCGCCAAGTGTTCAATGTGTGTACCACATGTAGTTATGTAGCACACTAAATATAGTGTGGTATACCCTATTGTATGTGACTTACACATGTCTATTTTTAGACTCTGCAGCGTAATATATGAAGTGAATTGGTGACAACGACGACGTGTTCGTGTAAGTTATTATTCCTTACCTGGTGATGTGGTTGCTTTTAGCTTGTAAGGTTGTTTTACGGGTTGTTGTTTTGTCGTACTATGGTTGCAGTAACGCCTCTCGCAACACTGTGTTGAACACGTACATAATCTGAGGCGACTGTCACTGTGTGCTCCAGTTAATCGATGCTTCAATTCACCATCACCATCATGTCAAAGCCGAAGATAACAGCAGGCTTCCTGCTACAGTACCCAGTGGGTACTACCCACTGATCACTCCGCATTTTTCTAGCATAAGTCTCCACTACAAGGGGTCAAGGAGGAGATGCATCTGCTCCGCCTAGTAGTGGCCTTTGTGGTGATTCTGGCCGTTGTCAGCAATGGAAACCCTGCGTCTGCCAAGGAGACCACTACGACGAACTCTGTGAAGGCAAATCTAATCCAAGAAGCTACGATCAGTGGCAGTGAAGCCACTCGAGAACTGACTGGTCTAGAGGAAGACGAAGAAAGAAGAGGAGGACGTGGAGGAGGAGGACGCGGGGGAGGAGGGGGACGTGGTGGCGGCCGAGGAACGTCAAGAGGAACAAACGGAGGTGGTGGGGGCTATGGCTATGGCTACGGCTACCATGGGGGATACTACTACGGAAACACAAACAATGGCTACATGAACACGAACCACATCTCGGAACGAAACAAGAAGTGCAATCGGTTCACGAACTGGATCAAACGGCTTTTTAACCCGAACATCAAGAAGTGTCCGAAGAAGAAGAAAGATGATGACGAGTATTACACCCGTCATCTTCGAACTTGAATGGTGGTAACAAGAATTACAAGGGTTTTGTTTAATGCATCCCGTGCTGCTGACAAGCACAAGAGTTCGAGAATTGTGATAGTTTTTTTACAATATTTTCGAGAAATCAGGACTCAAACTCAACCTTCTGGCACAGGTTTGAGCAAGTATCTGCAACTACATAGAGCTAGTTACTGTACATGGACTTATGTTGCCCGGATTCACAAGACATATCAGAATATGTATGGTTGCGACGCTGTCTTCTACCGGTAATTCTTTGATGTGAAAAGCGCACTCTCTTACTGCAGAGATCATGCGCTTCCCTGGTCGCAAGACCGATGTACGTATCGACGGCGACGGTGAGGACAATGCAGAGGTCGTGACCGTGCTGTACGCAAGACGGGATGAGGCGCCCCCGTCGGGTTTCAAGAGATACGCCAGGATGTACAAGACGTGGTTGACAACGGGTGCAAGCATCTCGCAGTGTAGCAACTTGTGCATGGTTATTGGGATCTTAAAAAAACATTTGCTGAGTTACCGGCTTTGATAACAAACACGCAAACAATAAGGAATTGTGATTGAAAGAAAACTGTATCCATCAGAGGATACAGTAACTGCGGACGAAGACAGCGAGTCCGGTCGTGTACGGCGTTTTTCGCTTACTGTATGTGGATTCCGAATGTGAACCCGTTTCTTTTTGCGTTGTCTTTGGAGCCACTTGGGAATCAACTGAGGGAAAACCGAAACCACGGCATCCGCATTGACAACAATTTAAAGATCGTGACGGCCTTTTTCGCAAATGATACGGTTTTATTTTCGAGATCCTCCAGGAGGGCAACGATATCACCTGTCTGCTGGCGCCAACTATTGCGAGAATGGAACCGATTACAATGGCCAGACCGAAGACTCCTTTCAACTAGTCGACTTCAAGTCGTGCAATACGCTCTCCAATTTGGTGGAACAACTGCCAAGATTTTTGTACCGGGAACAGGGTCTGTTAAGTTCGAAATCTGTGTCGAGCCCTAGCAACGGCAAACAAGCATTGTATCGCGGATTTTCTGGGTAATGATCGTCAGTGGTACAGTACTATAGTGGAACCTGAGTTAGGATCACGCATTTTTGTGATAACTTCACATCATACTTCAACAAGTGTCAAGTTTCGAACTCTATGGCAGGCTCTGACGAAGATCAACTAGCGTTGTTTCCCTGATTTCCGGGGTAGTGACCACCATTGGTTAAGATCATCCAATGATGCTAGTTCGACGACTATTCTTCAGAGACCTTGTTGTCGGATCTTTATGTAAGGTGACACATTGGAGCACGTGTTGTGGCAAATGTTATGGCGTCAACGGCGAGTCGCTGTTCGAAAAACCTAGTAGCGGAAGCTTCTGCTGTTCGTATTCAAGAAAGATGTTGCAAAAAGGTGGTATTGTGTAAAAAAAAACTAGTTGTACATGTACAATGATAATTGGTCTGGCGAACATTTTAATCCGACAGAGCTCACGAAGTTTGTTAACAATACACGTTTAAAAAACTGCCGTTCCGTAACATCTCAATGCACCACAAGAACTGCAACAGCGCCACGAACTGGATTAAGCGTCTTATTATTGATAAAGATATCGAAAAGTGCCCGAAGAAGGAGGATGAGGACAAGCACACGCGTCATCTTCGAACTTGAGCAGGATCCACACCAAAAGATTACGTGGAACTTCGAAGTGTACTTGAATTTTGATCGACACAACCAAGTTATTCCTCATAGTCGGTGAACTGTACGATCATTATCTTAGCTGGCATCGCAGTGAACGTGGTGCAATGTTGTCAGAGCCAACGCGCCAATGCCAATACCGAACATGAGCAGATGCGCAACGAACTGACCCACTGACTTGACTCGAAGTACTCCAGGAAGGAGGTCGGTTCCAGCAATGTACACCAGCGTTCCCTAATGAACAAATCAGTTAGTATACATGTACATCGGATAAACTGTTTTAACGTACTGATCCGACAGCAAGCAGAAGCCCCATGGTTTCATTCGTGACAGGTACAGCTGCCAGCACCACTGCTGCTCCAATATAGGCAGACAAAGCGCTAAGGAAGTTGAACAAAACAGCTTGGAACGGAGTGAATCCCGATTCAACCAGGATGATAAAGTCTGCGAATTCCTGGGGCAATTCATGAAGAATGGCCGAGACTGTGACCGATATGCCAAGTGAGTCGTCACAAGCGAGGAAAGCGGTGGCAATGAGCACTCCGTCCACGAAGTTGTGGAACAGATCGCCCAGCAAGATGATGTAGGCCATAGGTTTGATGGATTTCCAGTCCACTTTGAGAGTAAACGTCGATGCACTCATGAGCTTGTGCTGGGAAGGGCTTTCAGCGACGTAGTCCCCTGTTTCAGGTGTGCCAGACTGGTTACCAGAGGTGTCAGCGAGGGCGTTGGCTGGCGAACTGAGTCGCATCGAAGTCGGGAGGTGTCCGTGGGTGTGAGACTCGCCTTGCACCAAACTGATCCAGAGCTCCAGAGCCATTTCGACAACCATAGCAACCACAAAGCCGATCGTGAACATCATACTCAGAGTGAGGTCCATTTGACCGTATTCGCTGTAAAACTCGATGGATTCTGGCAACACGTGCAGGAAAGCGGCACCGAACAGCGCCCCGGCGGATAGTGCGATCATAGCATCCATGATCTTCGTCAGCAATTTAATGCGGAGAATTAACAGGAAGATGCCGACAATGGACAGGAGAGCCACAATGGTTACAGCAGCCATTGTCTTAGCCCACACTGCACCCGACGCCTTCCTGTCTGAAGAAGTTCCTTCATCCTCAGCTTCTTCCTCTGCGATCGTCAACGCCACGCCCACTTCTTGCCCCTCCGAGTCAAACACTTGCATGCCGAACTCCTCGATCGCGTTGTGCTGCATGTGGAACGCGTAGTATCCAGCTTCACTCACGACCAGATTAACGTCCATGGACGCCAGGCGTCGACCGTGGCCACCCGAGCCGTCACAGTGGTCAATATGCCACGTGTTGTTCGGGTTCGACTCGCACTCGGCTTGCAGCGCTGCGAGCTCCTCAGCATTGTTACGCTGTACCACGTACAGTAGCTGGTCGGTCGGAGCCATGTCGCGGTCGGCTTTGACCAGGTTGCGCGATAGTGTGACGTCTTCAAGCAGGAGAGTTGAAGCGTCCACAGACGCCTCCAGATCTTCCAGGGTGACGGTATCCGTCACGGAAATGTTCAACGGCAGTACGAACACAGCCATGTTCTCCGTGTTGTTCGCGAAGGTGATCGTGTACGTTCCGTTCTCGAAGGCCATCGCCATGGACAGTTCCCAGGAGATTCCACCGGCAGGACAAGAGGCTGCAGTTCCAGCCGTAGCGACACATTCCGTGCCTTCACTTGTGTATCCCGTTTGACAGTGACAGTGATTGCCGTGAAGTTCGCCATGACCACTGCATTCTTGTGCCGTAGTAGACGACAAGAGCGTAAGGGCAAGAAGTAGAGAGACCAACACGTCAAGCCGAGACATCACGAACTGGGAAATGGGGTACTGTACTGTGGAGAAAAGGAGACCAGGCTCAAGAAATTTATCCGACTGATGTGCTTCACTGCCACACTTCGGCACGCTGCGCTGTTGAGTGGACGCGAATGTGGGAGGTGGATCCGACGGCGAAAGAGATTATGCAGCAATTTGTTGCGGTGCTTGGGCCAAGCCTGCAGCTCGATGGAAGGATGAGTTTAACAGATTATGAGGTTGCAGACATTGGGATTACGGGGGGCTCAAGTGCTAGGGGAGAGCTAGTGCTGTGTATGTAACTAAGTTACATGCCCGTGGGTTTCCCTCATTAAGAAACATTCGCTCTACAGCACAGGTCAAGCCATCCCGACTTGTGCGATAGAGATTAACAGATTAAAGATTAATCAGTTCGAACTGGTGACACTTTTGTCCGACGGCGGTGGTCGAACAGCAAGCTCCTTTCGCGTATCCACCAACTCGACTTAAGTCTTGGTCTCCATTGACCAGTTTCCAATTTACCACCAAGTCCCCGGTCCCCGCTTCACCCGTATCTATCATGAAGATGTTCACCACGATCGCCCTAGCCGCCATCGCCTCTGTGGCCGCTCAAGACTCGCACTCACACTCGCACTCATCTGAATGCACGGCCGAGTCCCTGACGTCGGCGAGAAACGCTTGCGACTCGGTCGCGGACGTCTCGCAGCTCAAGTGCGACAACGAAGCCTGCCACGAAGCCCTTCACTCGCTCGTGGAGGACGAAACGCGTCAGTGCTACGTCGAGCTTGGTCTCGGACCTGTCACTGATCTGGACTACTACACACTGCTCGACGAGTTCTGCCACGGAGATGGCGCCGATCCGGCTGATCTGGCAGCGACTGGCTCGACTGCTACCGGCAACTCGACGAGCTCAGGTGCTGGTGGTGCAACCGTGGGAGAGCACGACCACGACCACGACCATGATCACAGCCACGACCACGACCACGACCACAGTCATGACCACGACGAGTCTGTCGGGTCAGCGTCAGCGTCGGCGTCGGCGTCGGGTTCGTCTTCCGGCAATGTCGCTCAGGCGTTCGTGGCACTTCAACTCCTGGCGGCCGCTGCAGTGACGTTGCTGGTGTAAGAAGAATCGAGTGCTGCAATGAGGACCACGCCACTTTTGAGATAATATAACATTTTGAGGCATGATTCACTTCAACGCGTTCTTTCGGTGTTCACATTTTAAACTTAAACACCTCATCAATCACTTGCTCTTAGCCGACGTGTCGCAATCTTCTCGCTCACTTGTGAGCTAGAAGATAGTTTGGTACACAGATTGACAGAATGCTACAGCCACATAAAAAGAGCGTATGTGATAGAGAATTGTGTACACATATTGTTATCAACCAATCAAATTGCCCGTCGCAGTGTTCAATCGCAAAAATAAAACTCCACCAGCCACTTGATAAAACGGAGGCTCTACCAGCCACTCGATAAAACGGAGGCAGCGGACGAGGAGCCCCCCCCACCCGCGACAGCATTGCAGAGATACAGGCCCCCTTGACGAGGTGTCCGCGCCAGCCAAAAAACGCTGCATGCACTACACAATAAAAGAAAAATGGCGCGTCCTCTTAGCGAAAGAGGGACGCAATGCTGTACAGACAAATGGATGGGTGGAAGCTTTACCTACGGTCGTTTCTGCAGTAGCACATAACGCGCTCGGCTCTACTACTGTACTCGTTGATAACTTAGAGTGTCATGTCTCGGGCGAATCTGAAGTTACGGAGGAACTTGGCGCTGTTCTACAGCCTAAAAACGCTACCTTCGTTTGCCAGCCCTTAGACGTTGGCATTATGGGGCCTCTCAAGGCGAAGCTGAAGGCGTTATGGCTGTTTGAAAACACTACTGCTAAGAAAAGCGCTTGGCTACGATAAAGCGTGCCATTTTAGCCTGGGAATCCTCACTAGGGGGGGGGGGGGAAGGGAGGACTCGAACCCCTTATATTAGGTACTTATTTCGAAGCCTGTTCGAAACAGGCGCATTGACGTCTAAGCAAGGTTACTCCTAACTAATTTCCTACGGCTACTCGGTTACCCTTAGTCTATGACCGGTACGCTTGAATTTCTTGGGAATTTTGCCCAATGGGCCACCGTTGATGAGCCCCCAGCCGGTGCCTGGCCGGGTAGAGTACTGCGACCGCGCCAACTCCTTGAGTCTTGTCTCCGTGTTGTTGTGCCTTGATTGGTCCCGATGTCTTAGAGAAGAGCTTGTGAGTGATGGGAAATGAACAGAGAAGGGCAGCGGTGAGAGAGGAGAGCAGAAGTCGAAAAGGGCGACGGAGGCGGGGCTCGAACCCTCGGTCAGTTCGTGGATCAGCGGATGCTAATCCACTGGGCCACCGGCGAGCCCTGGGAATCCTCACTAGTGCATTTAACAAAGCACTAATTTTTAGTGCAAATACAGCTACTCTCTATCTTTTACCAAAATCGTTATTAATTCGTTCTCACATAACCAGTCTACACACGCAGGACAGACTTTGCACCTGCGGGAAAGTGGCCGTAGCCTTCTGTCAATCTGTGTAGCACTTGTACAGAGAAAGTCTTAATTCAGTTTTGTATTGTACGGGACAGTGCACTTGGCCCCACTCGAACTTCAACATCAGGTAGATCAAGGCGTGGTGCAGTCAAAACTGTCGCCACTGCGCAGCAAACACATATAGAATCTATAGATAGATATCAAAGCTGCCCTCTGGGCCAAAATCGCTAAGCAGCGTTTATTTTTGAGCGAGCACGGCATGCCTCAAGGCGTGGGTCTCACAGCTGGCGAGAAGAAGTTTGTGGTGAATGTACACAACTTCTTCACCGCTGCACGCACGCAAGGCCTTACACGAAGGGGACGAACGCGAGACATTGTTGCAGAGTGTCTTGGGATCTCGTCTAACACTGTCAAGCGCGTGATGCGCGACTTTAGGAGGCAACCGGGCTTGCCGTTCGAGGTGAGTTGGCCCAATTCCAGCAAAACATGACAACTTGACGATTACAAATGAACCTCCTATATCTTATAAATGTGACGCGACAGTATACGGAGAGTACCAGTTGCGTTGCACAGGATACCTGTGCAAAATTAATATTTTGGTGGTACACATCATTTTCATGAGACACAGCAAGTTGCCTTTTCTCATGATCTTCATATGGTTTAGCTTCTCGCCCAATGAAATTCCTACATTTGCGGAGCCCTTTTCCCGAAACTTTTGGGCATTCAGATTCCTTGTGTTTAAGGGCATGTAGCGCCTAAACGAGAAGGAATCTGGCAAAACGGACCTCATTTTTGGAACGAGAGCCGTGGTTTTACCCATATATCTAAATGTTGCATATGGTTTTCCAAAAAGAAACCCTCCTAATGATGGTGGCAAAAGTGGGTCCAAGTTCATTGTCCCCTACAATAGTGCCCGAGATTTCCTCTCGAGGTCACCTGGGTTGAAGCCCACGTCTGCTTGGCCAGAGCAGTAGTCGACTTTATTCTTTAGATTCCAGAATGAGCGTGCTCGCTCATTCTCTAGCACTAGCCGCTATTTTCCGTTAACATGCATTCCTGGCATACACTCTGATTATTGCCGTTGCTCGAGCCTTGTTGACATGCTACAAGTTGTTTCTTGCAACACTTTGACTTCCTTAGCTCACGAGGTTCTTGAATAATCTCGTGACATGCCGTCCGCTAAGAGAAAGCCTCCGTAGATTTTGCCTGTTTGTGGTATCGAGTGATCAAGTCGCCCACATACTTCAAATTCTCGAGAGGTTCCCAAGTACGTTTAGCCTGTCCGAGCCATTTAACCTTGTACATGTCCTTGCCCTTAACACATTTGTAGCCCTCAATGTCTTCCACCAGCTCACCCTCAGTGTTGTCAGGAAGAAGTACCTTAAATGTTTTCTGCTCCCTTTTCTTGCTGCTAATGTATGGCTTCAGATAGCTGGTATGGAACACAGGGTGGAACTTCACACCTTTCGGTAGTCGTAGTTCGTAATAGTCATGACCAAGTCGCTTCTCAATGCGATATGGCCCAATCCATCGAGCTCCCAGCTTTGCTTTTGTGGTGCCAGCATGGTAGTTCGCTAGGTTTTCAGTCGACAGCAACACTTCCTCCCCGACTTCGAATGTTTGCTCCGCTCTGTTCTTGTCATAGTACGTGCTCATTCGATCGGACGCCTTCTGCAACTCACGTCGAACGGTAGCGAGTCGATCGGCCTGAAGCTCAAGGAACGTCTTCCCTGTAGCTTGGCGTTGGCTCTCTTTCTCCTTCGCTTGAGGTTGGCTTAAAAGTGTTGCTGGTGTTGAAGGCAAATAGCCTAAGTCAGCTTCGAACGGTGCCATTTTAATAGACTGCTGGTATCTCGAGTTGTACGCGAATTCAGCTAGAGATAGATAGGAATCCCAGTCAGTAGATGCTCCGTTTGAAAATGCTCGTAAATAATTTTCAATCGTCTGATTCAACCTCTCAGTTATTCCATTTGCCTGATGACGAAAAGCGCTTGTCAGCTTTTGTCTGGTTCCCAACATTTCGCACAACGTTCTCCATACAGTTGCCGTAAATTTGGGGTCTCGGTCGGAAAGGATTTCCGCAGGAACACCATGCAAAACGAATATGTGGTCTCGGTAGATCTCCGCGACTTCCTTTGCCTTCACCCTACTATTGCACGCGACAAAATGTGCTCGCTTTGTCAGCTGGTCCACGACCACGAGTATCGAGTCATTCTTCGAGTGTGTTGTAGGTAGTGCAACGATAAAATCCATTGCTACATGCGTCCATCGTCCATGAGGAATCGGTTGGCTTTGGAGTAGCCCTGGTGGCTTCGCATTCCTTGCTTTTGTTCTTTGGCAGATCTCACACGATTTCACGTAGGCTCTAACACTCCTCGGCATGTGTCGCCAATAGTAATGTTGTTCTACCAGTCGTAGTGTTCGTTCAATACCAGGATGCCCGTAACATTCCACATCGTGAAACTCGAACAAAATTCCGTTTATCAGATCCTCAACAACCGGAATTACAAGCCGAGGTACCACATCGTTAGGTCCTGTGTAGATCAGTTTGTTTTCTTCAAGTGTATATCGATGAAAATGTCGAATTCGAGGTGCATTGTCTGGTGCTTCACCTAACAGAGCTTGTCGGATGGCCTGTGTCTGCGGGTCTTCGTCGTATCTCGAAATTGCTTCTTTGACGACAGCCGATAGACCGATCTCCACGTTTTCCCTAATAATGCTTGCCGCCACAACTTTCTCTAGTGTTTGTTCATCACGAAAGTCAGCTCGTCTCGAGATACCATCAGCCACGGTGTTATGTCCTCCAGGTATGTACTTAAACGTCACCGGATATTCACTGAGCTCGTCATACCATCGTGCTATTCGCCGCGAAATACTCTTCTGCGCGAATACACTCTCAAGTGATTTATGGTCAGTCTCGACGACAAACGGTTTATCCAGCAGGTAAACTCGCCATACTCGAAGGCCGAACAAAATAGCAAGCAATTCTTTCTCCCGGATCGAGTAATTCTTCTCTGCTCCTTTATATTTGCGGCCTTGAAATGCTACAGGTCGCTCCACGTTTTCATCCCCTCTTTCTTCTATCTGGTAAAGGACGCCTCCTATCGCAAAGTCGCTCGCGTCCATCCTGAGGAAGAAAGGTTTATTGAAATCTGCTACAGCTAACACGGGTGTGCTTGAAATCCGTTGCTTCAGGCTCTCAAAGTGCTGAATTTGCTCCTGGCTCCAATCCAATTTCTTCTTAGACTTTGGAGTATCCTTCGCTTTCAACATCTCAAACAGTGGACCCGCATCCTTAGCAAATCCGTCGCAAAAGCGCTGCACGTATGTGGCTGTCCCCAAGAAAGATTGCAGTTCACTCTTTGTCTTTGGTAGGGGCCACGTTTGTAGGACTTCTACTTTCTTCGGGTCGATTCTTACTCCATCCCTACCGATATAATCACCAAGACACGGAATCTCCGGAGAACAGAACACACATTTGCTCAACTTCACGAAAAAGTCATTTTTCTCCAGCCGTTCCAGCACCTTATCCAACGCTTCGAGGTGAGAATCGAGATCCTTCGCTCTAGTGAACACATAAATGTCATCAAAGTACGAAAGACAGAAATCAGCCAGATCACTAAGTAATTTGCGTTTTCCTGCGTTGAAAGTCGCTGGCGCATTAGACAACCCCATCGGTATCACTAAATATTCAAAGGAGCCATCCGCGGTTTGAAATGCAGTGTACTTTATATCCGAATCTTCCATCCGAAACTGATAATATCCACTCAGTAGATCCATGCAGCTATACCAGTAAGCTCCCTGCATGCGCTCGAAAATACAATCCTTTCGCGGCATTGGCAACGTCCGTCGAACTGTGTGGTTATTCATCGCCCTATAATCATGTACAATTCGCCAACCTACAGGTTTCTTGACGCAAAATGTAGGAGCCCCATGTGGAGAAGAAGATGGCCTGATCAATCCAGCTTTCAACATTTCATCGACCCAAGCTCGAATTTCCTGCTCCTGGGCTGGTGATTGTCGCCATTGTTGCCTGAAAATGGGTTCTTTCGTATCAACTTCCATCTTATGTACTCCATGGCTCCGAGGAGGTAATCGTTTTGGAAGTTTCTGCCTGAAAACTTCTTTATGGCGCTCTAACACGGAGTATATAGGATGTCCTTTATAGTCCTCCACAGTTGTCAATGCCTTTGCCGTTTCCGTTTGCTCTTTCTCGATAACTGGTCTCACAACAAACACGCACTCAATGTCTTGGGGCTTTCGCATAAGTCTTTTGAACTGTTTGCGTGTTATGTATTTTGTTTCCCCACTCGTAACCGAGAAATATCCATGTTGGAAATATCTACTTCGTCCCCGGGTTGAATTTTCCCCCACTGCAACACGTTTCCCTCCGACTCGAGTCGCCGGCTGAGACGGGATCGTCGTTGTCTTCGGTTTTATTGTTTTCTTCTTACTTCCCTGCCGCTTCTTCGGACTGCTGTTTGGCTCAAATCCAGGACGAGGCTTGACAGTCTCGTTAATCCAATCAATGTCTGGGTTGGTAGCCTTGAGCCACGGCATACCAAGAAGTAAATCCTGTTCTTCAGGCACTGGAAGTACCAAAAAGTCATCCACGTACGTCGGAAAAGAATCAATGTACAAGTTCATCCGCAAAGTCCTCTTCCTAATCTTCATCTCTTGTTTGTTTGCTAAAGTAATCGGAATATTTACTCCATGGTCTTCAATTTTGTTTTCCAATCCTGCTCGCTGACAGAAAGCAGGACTCACAGCATTAATCGTAGCACCACTATCGATAAAATTCGAGTTTGTCACGAATAAATCATCTCGAGTGCATTGCACGGTACTGTTAGTATGCAATAAGCAGTAATAATCACTTTCCAAGTCGCTAGAATGATTTGGAGTATTTAGAGAAGTAAGAGTGTCGGAAAAATCCACTTTCTCCACTTTCTCCACTTGATTCTGCACTGCCACGAACATCGTCAATTCTTTTTTATTGTTTTCAATTTGGAGATGTACATTGTGAATGTCGTCACAGACTTCAGTCGATTTTGTCTGATCGCCGAAATTGTCGGACCTTTCCTGAGTCTTTAGACGACTGAGCTTCCGAGTATGCCCACTTAATCGCTCAACATCGAGCGGGCTTACTCGTTTAACTGCTCTTCTTCACTTTGTGACTGATTCTCCGCCACTACTAGTCGTTCCAGCATCGCGAATATTTTCTTGTTCAGGTTGCTGGTTGTGGGGCGCTTTTCCGGGTGTTTGAACCAGCAATCTTCAACTCGATGTGGTCCACGGCCGCAATGACTGCAATTCTTCTCTGTCTTAGCCGAATTAAATCCACCACGGCCTCCAAATCCGAATTTACGAGCTGCAGGTGCAGTTGGATTTGATTGTCGATTCGGCATCGAATTGTTTCCTCCATTTCTGCCTTTGAACTTGTTTTCCGTCGGTTTATTTCCTGCTGTCTTTTCTTTAAGTTCCCACTCAAGAAACCCTTCTTGAATTGCCGAGTTCAAATCTACCGGCTTCTTCCGCAGTATTTCTCGTTTCATGTTCACGTCCGATAATCCGTTGAGAAACACATTCATTGCCGTGAGAGAATCTACCTGCACGATGCGGTTAAGCTCTCGAAATTTGCCTACATACCCGGTATATCCACCAGTCTGTTTGATAGTCAGCAAACGATTCCGACTTTTTTCCATAAAGTTGGGCTCCATAAATTCCATTGCCATATTCAACTTCATCGCACTCCACAGCTTACTCGATGAATCATCAGTCATGTATCTCTGATACCAGACCAGAGCATTCTTTTGCACACACTGATTTAATTCGAATGTCAGCAAGTCATCATGTTGTAGTAAATCGTATCCTTTCTGCCGGAAATACGATTCGAATTGAAAGATGAAGCTGTTTAGTTTCACTCCATCGATTTCTCCGAGGAAAATCGGTGGTTTCACATCCATTTTCCGCAAGTTTAATCCTCTTTGTCCCTCGAAGATGCCACCAGCTCGGTCACCTGCAGCGACTTGATGGTCATTCATAGCCGGGATAGCTCCCACTGGAGCTGTAGCTGCGGGTATGACGGGTTGTCGTTGTGCCTGGTCATCACGAAGGTTCTGTTGCGTGGCACGAGCCAAACGCTGCGCTTCTTATGCCATTTGCTGCACTTGAGTAAGACCTTGGGTCAAATTTGTCATTCCTTGTACCAAATTAACCACTGTGTCGTTCAAAGCAGCGATTTCGTCTCGAAGTTCGCGACTCATGTTGTTTATTGTTGTGTTGATGTTAGTGCTAAAAGCCCTAAGATCATCATGGGTTTCGTCCAGCCTTGTCTCAAGGTGATCGATCCTTTCATTCTCGGCATTGCGGAGATTTCCATCCAACTGTTGCCTCACCGGAGCTGTGTCGCTTCTTAACATCCTTCTCACGGTGTTTCTTTCTTGCATCGTTACCAAGTTCTACTATGTCGCAATCTTCTCGCTCACTTGTGAGCTAGAAGATAGTTTGGTAGCACTTGTACAGAGAAAGTCTTAATTCAGTTTTGTAGTGCCCGATATTTCCTCTCGAGGTCACCTGGGTTGAAGCCCACGTCTGCTTGGCCAGAGCAGTAGTCGACTTTATTCTTTAGATTCCAGAATGAGCGTGCTTGCTCATTCTCTAGCACTAGCCGCTATTTTCTGTTAACATGCATTCCTGACATACACTCTGATTATTGCCGTTGCTCGAGCCTTGTTGACATGCTACAAGTTGTTTCTTGCAACACTTTGACTTCCTTAGCTCACGAGGTTCTTGAATAATCTCGTGACACGACGTGTGTCCTCCTCCTCTTCGCCCTTCTTAGGGCACTTCTCGATTTCCTCGTCAAGGAGCCGCTTGAACCAGTTAATAAAACGATTGCATGTCTTCTTCTTGTAGGTGCCCGAGTCGCTATGCGCACCGTTACCCCCTCCTCCTCCGTGCACATAACCTCCTCCAGTTGTGGTGGTGGTGTCTCCTCCTCCAGTTGTGGTGGTGGTGTCTCCTCCTCCAGTTGTGGTGGCGGTGTCTCCTCCTCCAGTTGTGGTGGTTGCATGGCCTGTTGATACCCCATCGCCACCTGACACCGTAGTATGGCCTCCTGAAACTCCATGGCCACCGCCTCCTGAAACTCCACCGCCTCCACCTGCATGGCCATGGCCACCATGGCCACCTCCTCTTCTTTCCTCCAATTCTTCATCATAAGCAGACAGCTTGCGAATGGCTACATCATTACCAAGTGCCGTATCGAACATCAAATTCGCTCTCGTGTTTGTCTCCGTGAGCTCATTGGCGAAGGTCGTGATGTCATTGCCGATAGCAGCTACTGAGACTGCAATTGCCACTGTTAGACGAAGCAAACGCATTTTTCTTTGAGCGTTTGGCGTGAGCGACTCTTACTCGGATGGAATGCCTAGGAGAGAGCAAGTTGCGAAATGATGCAAAGTAAGATGAGTCGGGAAGGCATGCACAGCGTGCAAAGTAAGATGAGTCGGGAAGGCATGCACAGTGTATCTTCGGCTGTACTGTAAAGTTTATGCTGGGAAAACAAACATTGGGTCTAACGAGAATTGATACAGCACTTGCACTGTACATGTATACACACTCGTCACAACATCGTGCCATCATCACGTGATCGGTCCCAAATCTCGGTTTTCATGCAGCAAACCTGGTAGGCAGCCGATAATCTCAAACGGGTACTTGCATTTGATCTACTACGTAGTAATACTCCTCAAGGCTTGGATTTTTGCCAGCTCCAATCCCCAGTCCGCAGCAGCCACCACAGTCTAGACCCCAGCGTCCTCCCTATCCCCCCCCCCCCCCCCCCCCCCAGTCGCCCCACTACAGTGGTCACGGACCACAAATAATTTCAATGAGATTAATTACGAACAAAGATTATTTTTGGTGTTCTAAAATAATCTCACTATCTAGATGTCGGCGTAAACTCTACCATCAGGCAAGGTGTTGATTGTAGCAGTGTCATCGTCACGGTGTTTAGTGGTGCGTTTCTCGCTTGCAACGCCTTCAGCAAAGTACTCAGGGTACTTTCGAATTATCTCTTGTAAGTGAGAAAACAGCTGAGTCGTTCTCCACGTTTCATCAACACCTAGCGAGAGTCCACAACGAATCATGGCCTTGCGAGCGTAGCTTAAGCCGTTCTTGTCTCTCTTGGCATTGACCTCCCTCACCGCCTCCGATGCAAGGGATAGAAAGAAGGCCTTTCAGCTTTCCTGACCACGAGCCGTCCTTCCGAATGCCCTCGATAAGATCAATCTTCCTCTTATTCCACTTTCTTGACCAAACGTCCTTGATCTTTGCGATCACGAATGAATCCGCAGACTGAGAGAGGTCTGTAGCACTTGACACCCGACCTACGTTCCCCGCCGAGGGACTCGAACCCTGGTGAAGTGATTGTGAGGGCTGTAATCTAACCACTGCACCAGTGTCAAGCCCGATTATCAACTGAGATTATTTATGAACTTTATGGAGTGAGATTAATTTTGCATTTCCAAAATTCTTGTACACGGTAATTAGTCTCGGTAAAGTGCAGTGAGATTATTTAGCGTATTATTTTGCAACCTAGACTAATTACCGTGTGCACTGTACTCCTTCTTGATTCAATCGACAGGTTTCTTCACACTGGCGGGTTGGTCGGTAGCAACAAGCGACAACACATTTTCATGGTCTTGGCAATTCGTTCCCAGTTTTCCCCCAAAAACCATCCCAGGTTATCAACGTTCTCGACGAAATTACGCCAGTGAGGTTACCAATTGTGATGTATTCTAACAAAATCAATTGCATGGCTCACATCTCCTAAGCTTCACTTTGATCCGCCTTGCCTGCCTTACGTTCTTGCAGCTTCCGCAGGTACTGCTTACGTCTGGCTTGCTCTTCCTTGTACTCTTGTGTCCGGCGACGTTTAATTGCCTCAAGCTCCTCGAAGAGGGCCAATGCCACGTTCTCCTGCAAGTCCAGCGACCAAGCCTTTGTGCGAGAGTGTGTAGTAAGTTGCTGCATAATGTCCGCGTTTTCCTCACGGGAAAGTGTGGCCACAACGTCGTGTAGGAACGCCCACAAATTCAACGGTACGTCCTCGCTGCCATCATTACCAGGAACATGCGCCATATCCACGATCGTCAAGAAGAATGCACCCAACTCTGTCTCCAGTTCGGTCGGCGCTGTCTGTTCCGGTACTGTCATTGTCGCGGACAGTATTGGCTTCTGCGTGAAAAACTGCTGCACCAGTTCCAGGAATTCCAGAGTTTCTGCATCCTCAGGTTCGGCCTCGAAACCTAGCTTGCGCGCAACCTCCACGTTCTGTTTGACCTGTGCCGCCGCGTTGATTCGCGCGCGTAAACGGCTGACGAAAGTCCAGCAAGTTGCTGACTGGAACGGTGGACCGCGGACTGATGACCCCGGCGCTAGAACATTTACAGGAGGAAAGATACGATTGCGCGCTAGTGACGATTCAAGACCAACGTAGTCGTCGACAAGCGAAGTCACGCGTTCCTGGAACTCAGACGCGATCTCTTGGCTGTCTGGAGCATCAACAAGCACGAGTGATGTAAGTGACGGACCAGTCTCTTTCCTGGTAGCACCCCTGAATTGAGCCGAGCGTTCCATCAGAACGGCGTGTGCGCTGAGACTGATCTGCGCAGCGCGTGGGAGATGTAGCGCCTGTACCAGTCCCTCCACTACAGTTGTGTGTGTGGCCAAGTCGTCATACACCACCACACTTCGTGGGGATTTCCCGTTGTACATCAAGAACTCTGCCACTGCGCAGCCCGTGAACGGCGCCAAGTACTGCAACACGGGTGAGTCACGGTCGCTTGAAGCGACAATGGTCGTGTGTTCCAGCGCTCCTGTCGTCTTCAACGCATCACGAATTTGATGAATCCTCGACTTGCTCTTGCCAACACACACATAAATGAACTGAGGTGGCATTTCTCCACGTGCCTTGGCCCTGGCCACTTGATGAGAAATCACGTCCAAAGCCACACGCGTCTTGCCCGAATTCCTCGGTCCCAGCACACCAAATCTGTGCCCATGAGCCATTGGATGGAGGCAATCCACAGCCAGTAACCCCGTCTCAAAGGGGGAGCGTAGTGGAGCTCTCGCCATAAGTCCCGGAACACTTTGAGCCCCCCACATCACCTTAACACGATCGTTAGCCGTCCCCGACTCCTTCTCCTTCTGCTCTTCATCCAGTTGGAAAGATTGTCCCAATGGGTCCACAACAGCACCAGCAAAAGACCCAACACTACCTGGAATCTCGAGCTGCTCCCGCTGCAGAGTGACGTCCATCCCTTTGCTCACAGGGCTTGATCCCTGTGTATTAAGCAGCGCCACATGCACCACCTTCTTCTCCATAAACAGCACTAGCCCCTGGCTTAAGGTTTCTCCTGTGGCATCCGTGATGTCGACGACACTTCCGATAGTGGCGTGACGTAGTCCAGAGACGCGTGCGAGGCCGTTCTGCACGCCCATAACCACGCCTGTGACCGGAAGTTCGGCCTGTACAGTCGACATTTTCTTGTCTGTAGGAGGAGCGCGCTCTTCTTCCTCTGCGAGCTTCATAAAGTCCAGCATTTGCTGAGCTAAAGCGGATTCCGAGTCGTCTGAAGCGTTGCCGCGTGCAGCCGCTTGAGGGACGCTAGAAGAGCGGAACTCGCGCGTAGAGATAGAAGACAAACATGGGGAACGTGTAGTAACAGTCAAAAGGTTCTGGAGCACGCGCTGCTGCAAGCGCAACGCCCGAGAGATGGCCACTTGACCACTACGAGTTGCGCGCATTTTAATTGTGCGGTGGATGCGGTCGAACTTAATCGAAGATATAACAAACGTTTCTGACTGATACTGTACATCACAGATGGCGTTATTAACTGTCCGTTCAGAACTTTCCGTCTGGCACAGAACATTCTGACCATCACTCACATTTATTTTTTCGGTGTCAATACATGAGTTGTTCTGTGGTGTAATCGATCACCGAGATACTATTACCACCGGACAGATACCCCTCGTTGGCTCCAATACGTCACTCGCCTAATCCTCCGCTATGGCACTCGCGACGACGCTGTCCCCGCTCGCTGTAGCTTCCGATAAGGAGTTGCAGACACTTTTATCCAATCAGGACACACTGGTGCAGCTCCTACCGCTTCTTGACGAGTTCTTCACGCGTGCAACAGCTCTACAGACGCATACAGATGGCCCTAACGACTCTGTATCAACTGCCAGAGCTTTGTCAACCGATGGCAAAGCCGTGTTCTCGCTTTTCCTGCGGTTTGTGGATGTGCCGCAGCTTCTGCAACTTGCTGTGGACTGTGGACTGCTTCATGTGACGAGACTGGTGCCATTTTGTCAGATTTACGGACTCAAAAATGCAGAGGCGGTGGCGGAGCTTTTGAATGCTGTGGTCGAGCATGTACCTGCCTTTTCGACAACTGTTGGAGTCTTACGACAACTCTACATCCGGCAACTGAGTGAGCTTCATGTTTCAGTGATGCAAGCCAAACGCAATCAAGTGAAGGAGCTGATCCAACGTTGTTATGAACTGAGTCTCTCAGTGAATGGCATGACTGCAGCCAACTCGATGACGCAATTATTACTACTGGACGGGAAGGACATGGAGACGGAGCTGGCGCTACAGGATCAGTCAGTGCTTTATGGGCTGGTGCAGTGCTACGAAGCTGTGTTACCAGTACTGCAGCGACATCTGATCACGTTCGACGAGAAGGTCGAGACTCAAGAGTCTCCAGTTATTGCTGAGACTAGACACGCACTGCTGCTGGTTCTTAGTCGATGTATGAATGTTCTTATGGACAACCAACAGAAAAATGGGTCAAGTGGGGAAAAACTGCTGGGTGGACTACATGCTCTTAGCAATGGCAGCTTGGACGATGAGGCCGAACATGGATCGTATCTGAGTGACTTGTGGTACTTGTGCGAGTACAAAGACAAAGTGGCGGAGTTCTTTGATCACTGCAAACTGGACCTGGAGAACTTTTCTTACCTGGATATGGTGATCGAGGAGCTCCCACGACGACGTATTCTGCCGACGCTGCTTGCGGATGATCTGGTTGCCGAAACGAAGCCTAAAGCAGTGCTGCCAACTGATGCGGAGGAGTGGAAAGTTGAAGTGGCTATAGACATGACAACTGATGCTCCACAGAATAATGAAGCAGCGGTGCTGACTCCTATGGTGCATCAAGTGAAGGACTTCTTCCCGGATCTCGGCGAAGGCTACGTTGAGTTGTGTCTACTCAGCTCGAATCTCCAAGTGGAAGTTGTGATTAATTTCTTGCTAGAGAGCAATCCTCCTCCAGTGCTGATTGATGTTCCCCAAGACTTAAAGCGCTCAGATCCTCAATTTGACCTGCTGGAGGCACAAATCACTGGCATACCAGCGTCAACACCGAAGGTTGAGGAGTCGAAAAAGCTTGATCCTAGCAAGGTGTGGGTGGGCAAAAAGGCGATGGAGAAGACTTATGATCCTCAAGTTGCTAAGAAGGACCAGCAACTGGCCGAGAAGATGAAGCAGTACGTTACCATGTATGAGGAAGAAGAAGAGTTCAGTGGAGAGAGTGCCTACGATGGCAGACATGACGTTGTGACTACACTAGACGAGTATGATGACGACTACAATGATGAGTTTGATGACTTCGTGCCCTTCAGTATCCGAGATGGTGGTAGTGCTGATGATCAGGATGCAATTCGTGAACAAAACCGTAAAATGCGTGCAAAGGAAGAGAAGGATGCGTTCTGGGAAGGGATGAAGAACCGGAATCGTGAGAACCCGTTGAATTCGACCGAAACTAATGAGGATAACGGTGAGGAAGAAGAGAAAGAGAATGCAAGCTCGGGTGAGCAGAAATTTACACGTCCGAACTCTGCTGGTGGAGCTTCACAAAACGCGCAGGGTCCAAAGCACAAGTCTACTCGACGGAAAGATAAGAGGCAAGGAGGAGGCGAAAAGAAACCGGAAGAACCTCCTACGCCGCAGCAGATACAGCGGCAGCGAGCAAGGAAAGACAAGAACAAGGCCAAGGTAGCGAACCACAACCGGAAAGACCGTGCGATGAAGAAGATGGGCTAATCTTCACTCTTATAAAGCTCGGCAAAAAATTCAATCTACCTGATGGTTTGTTCCTGGACTACACAAAGTGTACTATCATCTCAGTACGTGATACGACGGAGCCTCTGGACTAACTTGACGTTCTTACGCAGGCGTCGACGTGCTGCTCGTTCTGCATCATGCACACCAGTGAGATCTGGATTTAAGTAGATGCTGGGAATGGGGAGCAGAACCTGTTGAGAGGGGATCTCTGGTAAGGGGATGCGTGGGAGTTTCTGTGTATCGTCGTCCGTTTTCAGCCTTTTGTCTTCCAGCACTTGCTCCAACCTCGTCTTAGGTGGACTTTTCTCGAAGAGGCGATAGCAATCAGTCTCAAAATCATCAAGCAACGATGAAGAGCCCCAGCTTTCGGTACTGTTTTCGCTCTCGGTTTTCCCCCGACTACGCGCTGATACGATTTCAGGAAGACGCTGACCTTCCGGCAACAGAGAATTGCTGTATGGCGTGTTTCTTCTCGCGAGAGGAGATCGTGAGCCAGGGTTTCTTATCGAATCAAGATTCTCGTTCTCAGGATCCTCATCAGGTGGGGTTGGATCATCGAAGGAGCGGATTTTATCCAGTTCAGCGAACGCAGTGATCCACTGGAGCTGGACGTGATCGTAAATAACCATAGTCACCCTTTCAAAGAGCTTGTTCAGGAAGGACACGTACTCGTGAGCACTGATGTCTACGGTCCAAATGTCTGCCACTTCAAACAACGAGCCGAAGAAGAGCAGTTTCGACATGTTTTCGCCGTCGATTGAGTCCCGTGCCCAATCTTTTTCGACGATGAATCTTGCCTCACCAACGGAGAATTCACTCGGAGTGACCAAAGCTTTGTAAAACTTCATGAAGACGTCCACGTAGTCGTGCACTGGGATCGTCTCAGCTCCTCGACGGATACACGTGAAGGTCTCCCAGAAGCGCTGAATGGCTTTGAGAACATTCGGGTCTTCCATCAGCTTTTGACGCCTCAACAGATTTTCTTCCGTATACAGACTGTGGTCGCCCTGCTTTCGATAGGGCAGGGACTTTGGAGACAAAGGGCTTTCATACAAACTACCTTTCTCATAATTGAACAGGAGCTTCTGGTTCTTTCCCTGACACATGACACTCGTCTTGACCTTGGACAGTTGAGGCACGAAGAACGGAACTCCTTCTTCATATGGCTTGACAATGGTTCTGTCATTACGTAAGGATTGAGCATACGCATTCAAGCTCGCCATGGCCAGCTTAAAGATCTTTTCTCTTCAACTACCAGCAAAAGTTACAAGTAAGGTGTGAGGTTGTTTCTACACTGCCCCACCCTTCTTTTTCTAGATGTTACAGTATAAAACTATTCCTGGCTCCGACCAGAACGTCCGTACTAATATGTCACTCCAATTCGTCTACGAGATGTGTTATCTTTCGTACTTAGTCGCGAACGGATCTTCTTGTCATTCCTGGAATTGACAAAAAACTCGAGAGAGTGACGATGAAATCCTTCCCGACGGCTTCGCTGCTCCCCAAGGAGGAGACACTGGCCGACCGGTTCCTGCAGCAATACCCTGACTATGACGGACGCAATGCAGTTGTAGCCATCTTCGATACGGGTGTGGATCCGGGGGCGATCGGACTGCAAACGACCCCGGACGGTCGTCCCAAGGTCATTGACATTGTGGACGCCACAGGCGCAGGAGACGTCGATACGTCCTCTGTCATTGAGGCCAAAGACGGCAAGTTGACACTGGCCAATGGACGTGTGCTCACGCTTAACCCCCAGTGGAAAGCGAGTCGGGACGGGAAATACCACGTTGGAACAGTTGCCGGGTACCATTTGTTCCCTGGTCCGTTAGTGACCAGACTCAAGACGGAACGTAAGGAGAAGTTCGACATTGAGCAGCGAGAAGCGGCTAACGAGGTGCAACAGTTACTGGCCAAGTGGAGCAAGGAGAACAGTGCTACCACTAATGATACGGCCAAACTGAGGGAGAAAAAGGATCTCCAAGCCAGATTGAAGTTGCTGGAGGAGCTGGCCAAGAACTATGAAGACCCTGGTCCGATCTATGATGCTGTGGTCTTTTACGACGGCACGTGTTGGCGTGCAGCTCTGGATACTAAGGAAACTGGAGACTTTACTGGTGCCCCAGCACTAACCAACTTTAAAGAAGAACGTCAATACGCCACGTTCTCGGACGAGTCGCAGCTCAATTATGTGCTGAATATCTATGACGAGGGCAATACGTTGAGTGTGGTGAATGATGTTGGCGCTCACGGTACGCACGTTGCCGGGATTGTCGCTGCGTATTACCCTGAGCAACCGGAGTGCAATGGTGTAGCTCCTGGCGCTCAGATTGTGGCCGTGAAAATCGGAGACGGGAGATTGGGTAGCATGGAGACGTCTTCAGCTCTCAGTCGCGCCATCTTGGCTGTGATGGATGCCAACGTCGACATAGTGAACATGAGTTACGGAGAGTATGCGTCTCAGCACAACTACGGACGCATCGTGGAGCTGAGCAACGAACTGGTTGGAGAGCACAACGTCACATTTGTGGTAAGTGCAGGCAACAACGGACCGGCCCTGGGAACTGTGGGAGCTCCGGGGGGAACAACCTCCAGTATGTTGTCGGTTGGAGCGTACGTGTCGCCCAAGATGATGGAGGGCGAGTACATTATGCGGGACAACGATCTGTCCGGTATCGCGTACACGTGGTCATCGCGTGGACCGACCTTCGATGGAGACTTGGGCGTGAACATTTGTGCACCTGGAGCTGCCATTGCGCCTGTGCCCAACTGGACACTCAACAAGAAGCAGCTCATGAATGGCACGTCGATGTCGTCGCCGAACTGCGCCGGAAATATCGCGTTGCTCGTGAGCGCCATGAAAGCGCAGGGGATCGAGTACACACCATATTCAATCCGTCGCGCGTTGGAGAACACTGCGGTGGAAGTCCCGGGTGTGGAGATTTACGCGCAAGGTAAAGGTTTGATCCAAGTGCTTCCAGCATTCGAATACTTAACAGGAAGCAACAAGTTCGACGGTACGAAGAAATTCCCTCTGCATTACGAGGTCAAGACGTCGTCGGGCGAAGGAAACGCACGTGGAGTTTTCCTCCGAGATACTGTGGACTTTGCCCACGACAATACGGAAGTCAACGTCACTGTGACACCTATCTTCCACAAGAAAGCTGTTCAGGAGGACAAGGTTCACTTCGAACAGCACGTGCGTCTTGTCCCATCAGCTTGCTGGATCGATGTTGGTCGAAGTCTTGCCTTGATGCAGGGTGGGCGTGCCTTTAAAGTCCTCGTAGAAACCAAACACCTCTCCGCTGGTGAACATTATGGGGAAATTGTGGCTTACGACACGCAGAACGAAGCCCGAGGAGCACTGTTCACCATTCCAGTAATTGTGATCAAGCCTGAAGACGCTGAGTCGGTGGTTACTTACCAGAAGATGTTCCAGCCTGGTGACATCTCGCGTCGCTTCCTCACGCCTCCCCAAGGTGCTACATGGGCGGACATTATCTTCAGTCGTGCCAGCAGTAACGGGGAGAAAGAAGTGGAGTCTAACGCGTCAGGGAAGCTCTACATGTTCGATGCGCTACAGTTCCAGCCATTTGTGCGTCAAAGTCTGTCATCTTTCCACAAGGCGTTTTTCCTCAAACCTGGGCAAGAAGTTGCTTTCAGTATGGATCTGCTGGGTGGTTTGACGACGGAGTTCTGCTTGGGTCAGTTCTGGAGCGCGTTGGGGGACTCCATCGTGCAGATCGAAATCCGTTTCCACGGTATCAAGCCCGACCAGGAGAAGATTGTGGTAACTGGTGGAGAGGAATCGCACAAGCTTCTGGTTTCTTCTTCTGTCGAGACTGAGATCTTGGCACCTAAGGTTAGTTTCACCAAGTACGTGCAGCATATCCGTCCGAAGACTGCCGAAATCTCCCCGTTGAGCTCAAGTCGTGACCAGTTCCCAGACAAGCGTCAAGTGTACCAGTTGATTCTCACGTACCCGTTTACGAAGAAGGAAACAGGGAAGGTGGTGCCCCGCCTGCCGCTATTGACTGGCCGTCTGTACGAGTCTCCGTTCGAGGCGCAGTTGATGATGATCTTCGACGACAAGAAGCAGTATTTGGGCTGTTCTGACGCGTACGGTGACGAAACAACGCTGAAGAAGGGATCGTACGTCGTCCGAGCTCAAGTGCGGCACGAGGACGTGAGTAAATTGGAGAAGCTCAAGCAGATGATCCTCGTCGTTAACCACGAAGTGAAGGAGATCTCTGCGTCCGTCTTCAGCCATCAAGACGATGTCGCACTGGGAGGAAAACCGCTCGACAAGAAGAGCTTGGCTACTGGGAAATACGTGCCTCTTTTCGTCGGAGAGCCTGCATACGACAAGCTTCCAGCTGGAAATGCCGTGGGAGACATTCTAACCGGCAAAATCCACTTCGGCCAGAAGGACGGGGCTATCAAGGGCAGTGGGAGACGTCCTGGAGGCTTCGACATCACGTACGTCATCCCTGCAGCGCCTACACCTGTCAAGGAGCCTGAGCCGGACGCACCGAAGGACGAACGCGACGAGGAAGAGATCGCCAAAGAGGCCGTTCGGGACTTATTGCTAGAGCGGACGACCAAGCTCATTGGTAAACCTGCTTTCCTTCCTGCGTGGCAACGACTTGTGGACCAATTTCCGAATTATCTGCCGGCGATGCAAGCGAAGTTGCAGCATTTCGACTTTGAGGCATCTCGCTCTACTCAATTGGCGGAGGTGATCGAAGCAGCTGACGCTGTGCTCGCTCTTATTAAACAGGACGAGTTGGCACTCTTCTTCGGTACGAGAAGTGTCCCTGGTGATCAACCTGCAGCGGAGAAGAAGTTGCGCAAGGAGAAGGAGAAAGAGAAGGCGATTCTGGCGGACGCTCTCGCTCGCAAGGCTCGTGCTCTAGGTGATTCAGCTCAATGGGACGATTTCCTGCTCGCGTACGCAGATCTGCAAAAATGGGAGGATGTTGAGACGGCAACGTATCTGCACGTTTCGCTGCTGCATGACCGACACTTTGACGCGTTTGGTCTTGCTCTTCAACGACTGCGGAAGGTTTTGGAACTGGAACAGGCGGAGAAAACCAAGATCATCTCGGATGAAAAACTCACATCGGAGATCACCAGTATCTTGAATTCTCTAGCTTGGAACCATTGGAGCAAGTACGAGACGCAATGGGAACGCCGTCGTGCTCCTACCTCGTACCGGATCTTCTAAAACTACTGGTATTACATACAGTCGGAAGATAATTAGCAACAATAAGGTTGAAGCCATTGAATTGTCGAAACATGTAGGCACTTTTATAAAAAATGTCAGTAAATCGGTTGGATGAATCGCGATCTTCCCGCACTCTTCGATTCGTCTGGTTAGGCACAAGTGAAAATGTCTGCTGCATGTTCATTAGTAGCGGAGTTTGTGATCCCTGAGTTGGGTGAAGCTATCGCCGAAGCGTTAGGCAATGTGTTCGAGTTTATCCAGGAGATGAAGGAGAACGAGGAGATCTGTCGACGCGTGTACGAGCGCATGAAGTTCGTCCTTAAAGAAGGATTGGCGATGATTAAGTACGAACTGGAGCACAAGAAGGAGCAGAATGACCCGGAGCAGTTGAAACTCATGCACAAGGCCTTCAAGAAGGTGGTGAGCACATCCAAAGCCAAAGTTCCAGTTGTACCCGAGTGGTTCATCAGCAATGATGACGTCGAGTTCGACGCCAAGGACCAATTCGACTGTGGCTCCTACGGTTCTGTGCACAGGGGGATCTGGGGGAAAGGATCCAAGGTGGTGATCAAGTGTCTGCTCATGGACGATGACCAGGGCAGGGATAGGAAAAATACAATATCATACGGATTGGAGGCCTTCATCCAAGCCAATAAATAATTGAGTTATTGCCACATTTTTCGACAATGTCAACCAAGTCAGTAGGTCACATGAATATGTGATACTTTTCTCATGAGTTTTTGAACGAGTTGGTTGCTGTCGATGCGCCTGGATTCAGGAGGGGGGAGTTACCTCGAGAACCCTCCCACCGCGTCCAACCTTTCCAACCAACACACACAAGTCATAGTCCGAATTCCTCGACATCATACACACAACACACAAATCAACTGATATAATATAATTCAGTTAGGAAATGACAAGCAACTGTAATAACCCGTGTGCCCTGTGTGCAAACGTGGCCACACAACCGGTTTGGCGATAGTTCTCGCTACCATCCATTGCCAAAACAACCACACAATAGTGTGGTTGTTGTCATGTCATGTCAACGACATTTGGCTATAGCCAAGATTGACCTGTATAAAAAATTGCATGTTATTGGGGTTGAGGAGCAATAAATTATGGCAATATGACATTGCCAATATCGGCAATAGTTACGGAAAATTACCAAACCCTGGTCACCAGGCCATAAAGTCGTTCTTCAAGGAGGTGGAAGTTTGGAACAAACTGAACAACCCACACATTGTCAGGCTTTTTGGAGCCTGTCATGTTAGTACCCCAGCCTTTTTCGTCTGCGAGGACGCTATCCACGGTAACTTCGCTGATTTCTTTCAGAAGGACAAGAGTGAAATATGGCGCCTGTTCTATGAGGCCGCAATGGGCCTGTACTACCTGCACTCCGAGAAGGTGGTCCATGGGGACCTCAAGTGTAACAATATCGTGATCGGCGGCGATGACAAGGCAAAGATCTGTGACTTTGGGTTCAGCTACATCCGTAGTCAGTCAGTTGGTTTGAGTGCCAAGGCCCAAACGGATACTGTTCGTTGGAAAGCTCCAGAGTGTCTGATGCCAATGGGCGAGGCCGGAACGGATGCCTCTCACAACCCAAGGTTTGCCTCGGACGTTTATTCCTTTGGAATGTGTATTATTGAAGCTTTTTCGAACAAACCTCCGTATGAATTGGATGATGACGATACGATCCTGGAAAAGGTTTTCTCTGGCGAAGAATATCCCCGTCCGGAAGGACTGAAGGATGATGAATGGGCACTTGTCCAGCGACTGACGACGTTCGACTGGGAACAGCGAATTGGTCTTTCGGCTGCTATTGATGAGTTGAAAGGGTTTGCAGATAGGGAGAGGGACGCACAATTAGCGACGTTGGAATGTCCGAGTTGTTCCATGAGTGTACCAGCCGGATTCAAGTTCTGCGGTAAGTGTGGATCGCCCATGGGAAATGCAGAAGCGAATGCAGAAGCGAATGCTGCAGCAATGGCGTGAAGCGTGAATGCTGTTGAAGAAGGTGAACTATTGAAGAAGTCGAACCACAGTATTAACCCTTCAGTATTAACCCTTTCCATTGGGCAATGGGTACAAATCACGTTTGACATAAATCGGGCGGAAAAAGGGGATTGGCACACGGATATAGACAACGGACTCGGTAAGTTTTAGCACCATGAAACAGTATAAAATGGATGTACAATCATATCCCCTCTACTTTTGATCGCTCTCTGCAAGGATCTAACAACGCTTGCTGCGACATAGCACGTCAATGAGAGCATAATCTCATGCCACCCAATTGCCAAGGCTATACAATATTTACAATTTAATACAATCTGCCAGTATTAATAACTGGATGATGAAAGCACTGTATAATTCACGCACTTGTAGGTTCTACATTGTAGAAGGATAACCTGTGCATCATTATGAAAAGCTTCAAGTTTATAATAAAATTATGCGAACCACCACATGGCCTACAGCAACATTCAAGCAGATCCCAACCTAGATCTTAAGCAGACGTGTACAGGGCATACCGGTATATAGTGCACACAGCTGGACAGCATTCCTACACATCAAAGCAAAAACATGTTGGCGCCGTGTGCAGTACATGTACTTCTTGATGTATTACCGGTATAAAGCATGCTGCATTTGTGAAGAATACCCTCATCAGTCACGGAAATGAAGAGGCTGCAACAAAGTAACAGTAGGTGTGTAAGCTTGTGCCGTGAAATTTTTGTACATGTAGTTCATGCCTACAGTATAACAATTCACGGCACAAGGTACTTGCATTTCCTTGTGCTGGGTCGTTGGTCGGGGAGTCATTACTACAACCTAATTACAACTAGACGATACATCACTGAGAGCAACGCAAAGCAGATTTATGTTGCTGGGTAAGCTATTCATGTAAATTTTGCTGGTAAGCTATTCATTCAAAATATTTGAAATTCAAATTTGTCGGTTGTTCTTAAGTACGACGAGGGACTGCCTCCCATTTTCTCCATAACCCGACGAAGGGAGAAGAATCGCACGTCAGGCGCTGCCATGGGGAAGCTGTACAAGCAGCAACAGACCCAAGTCATACCTAATATGAAGGGGAAGAAGAAGCCACAGGCGGACAATGTGGATAATGCAGGTAAGCTACAGCAACACCAGTCAATAGTAGTATAAGTGCTAATTCTTGGTTACAGAACGTCGTGCCAGTTTGCGCCCTCGGGGGCGCATTGACTATCTGGTGGCTAACCAAGGCATCACAAAGGACAATCTAAATGACGAAGACTACATTGATGGATCGGATGGATCGTTAGACTCTGTTCAGGAAGCTGAGCCCGGCTCCAGGGATAACGAAGCGCCCCAAGAAGAAAATGGTGGTGTACTAATCGACGACGCAAATGGTGGAGCTTTCGATGTAGCTACACAAGAAAGAGAGGCAGTGGACGGTGCTGAAGAGGTCTGTATGAACGAGTTGAGCTCCAGCAACGATGATATTGACGGATTAGGCAATAATGGGAGTGTTGCCGCGGCGCTGAACGTTACTAAGAATACTGTAGACACGGGGAACGTAGTGGCTAACGTCAACACTACACCAGACAATACTGACAACAATTTCAGCTTGGGGAGTGCTGAGCAGAAGGCGCATGGGGAGAAGAAGAACGAAGAGAAGAAGAACGAAGAGAAGAAGAACGAAGAGAAGAACAAAGGCGCTTGACGAGAAGAAGAACAAAGATATGAACATCGAAGAGAAGGCGCATGAAGAGAAGAAGAAGAATGAGAAGAGCATCCAAGAGAAGGCGCGTGAAGACGAGAAGGAATACGAGAAAGAGGTCGGCAAGAGTGAAAGCAACATTACGTTGGACAACTTGTCGGAGAGTGAGAGGACCAGCGACATGTCGCTTGATTCTGCAACAAAAAGTGAAGGTATGCTGTGTTACTTGCTGTGTTGTTTGATTTTTTGCTACTGTTGCTAATATAGTCTATGGAAAATCGAGTTACAGAGGCGAAGAGGGCTATTTTACCACCGCGACATCCTACAAACAACGTTGCTGAAATACCGTTTGAGAAAAAGAGACCTCGACCAGTTCAAGAAGAAGTGGATACAGATAGCGATGAGGTGGATCTTTCTGTCGAAGCGGAGCAGGACTTGTGAGCCCAATACTTCTGCCGATTTTGCTGGGTCTCCGATACGAAAACTTTCTCGCCGCAAAAGTAAAACGTGGGAAGATCGCAAAAAGTTGCTCAAGTCCCACAACCCAATCGAAAATTTGGTGCCTGAACTTCCACAGGATACGTTCGATACATGGGAAGCGTTTCACACGATGCTCAAGGAATACGAGCAAAACTTTTTCCTCCACTACCGGATTCGTAGCTCCGAAACGTGCGCCAAGTTCAACAGGTGATGTAGACTGCTTCGTGAGTTGGATCACTACTACTGATAACTATGTTGTTTGTTCTGTTGCTTCATATGTTGCTTCATATGGTGCTTCAAATGTTGCTCCGTATGTTGCATCGTATGTTGTTTGTCAATGTTGCTTTAATATTTTAGCACCCACGATGGCATCGCAAAGATCCCAGATTATTTTTCGCACAGCTACAAGCGTTTGTGGTGTACTCACGCCGCCACACAGAAAGGTCGTGGTGCAGGTCGGCGTAGTCATGACCAGCGTTATACGGGGTGTGAAGCAAGCTTTGTTGCTCGTGTGGTGAAGGTTTTGAAAGGTGGCATTGCAAAATGGAAGGTTTGCATTGATCGTGAAAAGGAGGTACAAGTAAACTTTTCTGAGATGATATTTATGATAATCATTTTCTGACCAGTGTTGCTTAGATTTCCAGACACAACCATCGAACAACCAAGACTATATTTGAGTCGTACCGAGGTGCCAAGTCAATGCCTCTGTCACGCCAAGTCCGTCAAGATCTCGGTCTCCTTGCTGAAATGAAGACAAGCACAGCTGATGTGAATCGCTATCTTTCTGATAAACTGGGTGGGTAGCAGACTAGTGCTTCTTGTTCATGTGTATTTACTTTTAATTGAAACTTGATGAACGTCTCTTTACGAAACAGACATGACAATTACTCCACAGCAAACATGAAACATGATGCGGCACTTATTGGGGCTTCAACAACTGAGAGAGTCAAAGTACTACTGGATTCATTTGCTGAAGTGGAAGGCAATGATGTGCTTTTTGTCCAAGATCAGATGGACATCACGTGTGTCATTGCAATTCAAACACGTGTACAAAAGACCTGTTTTGGACAGTGGGGAGACACGTTAGTGATGGACTGGACTCACGGTACCAATAACTTGGGGTACCACTTAGGTAGGACGTTTTATTTATCGTTACTATTATCCTGGACTAACACTGTTTAAACTGTTTCAGGCAGCCTTCTCGTGACATCAGCTACAGGACGAGGGGTGCCTGTTATTGAGTTTCTTGCCTTGGATCAGAAGGCTACAACCATGGAGACAATTATTGACTTCTTCAAGCGGCATAATCCGACCTGGGATAAGATTGAAACTGTCGTTATCGACAAAGATTTTGTCGAATGGCGCGTATTAGAGGCTTCCTTCCCTGGTACGAAGATCATTCTTTGTCAGTTCCATGCCATCACGTACTGGAGGAAAGTTTGTCGCCGATCCAAGTTCGATTTAAAGGTGTCACAACGAGATTTGATGGAAGCAGCATTTGCTAAGCTCGTCTACTGGTAGGTGTTGCTTATTATGTTGCTGATTTTGTTGCTTACTATGTTGTTTGCTATGTTGCTTACTATGTTGCTTCAATGAAACTTGACCTATAGCGAAACACAGCGATCGTTCAACTTGGAGTTGGGAGCATTTACAAGAGCTTGCGAGAAGGAGTCTCCTCAACTACTCCAGTATTTCACAGCAAATTGGAAAACTTGCGACTCCATGTGGGCAAATTACATCAGGGGCAAATACTTTTCTGCGGGAAACACCACAACAAACCGGATCGAATCTAATTGGAATCAAGTGAAGCTACTGCTGGGTAAACGTCCACGACTGGATGCAACAATCAGCGGTCTTATGACTCACCAAACAACAATAATTCGACAACTTCTCGCATCTATAAGGAAACATTCAACCTCTACGCGACAGGCCGACAGCATTCCGGAATTCCTGGTACGAGTATCTAAGCACCTGAGTGACTATTGCATGGCTAAAGTTCGTTCCCAATGGGACTACTTCGTGGTGTACTTGGCGGATACAGTTTGCACGAAGAACAGTGGAGTTTTGGGAGAGTGGAAAATTTGTACGCGGGGCCATACGTACACCTGTAATGACTTCCAGTGGTCCTGCAGCTGTCTGTTCTACTGTAGCCACCACCTGCCATGCCAGCACCTGATGTATATTGCCCAGTGTGTCCATCGATTTGAAAATCTACCGCCGTCTACAATTGCTTTGCGGTGGGATATGCTGGCAATGGCCGACATGGAGAACGAGTTCGTTGAAGGCATTTCTTCACTTGTAGACGTTCAAGACACGATGAAAGTAGCTGTCGACTCATTTACTCATGACGGTTTAACGCAACCTAGCGTTCCTAACGAGAGAGTTGAAGAATCACCGCGGACCTTAACAACCCAAGACGCTACAGATGCAACCCAAGAAGCAACATTTGAAGCAACCCAAGAAGCAACATTTGAAGCAACCCAAACAGCAACACTGATAAAGGACCGAAACAAATGTACTTCTAGGAGCCCCAAGCGCAGCATTCAGCGACACAAGACCAAACGCGGCATTGTTTACGTGAAAATCCGCCGTCGAGAGCGAGCCAATGTAGTTGTTCTGTCTGCTGAGGAAAAATATTGCTACGCTAAAGCGGTATTTGAGCCAGTCATGGAGTATTTATCTGGGTTGTCCAGCCCAGCGTTTTTGTCTGCTCTTCGCACCTGGAAGGAAACCGTGCGAAATGGACTGCGTGAACATAGTGGAGCTGGAGTTGATGTCTCGGGCATTACCGAAGCAGTTGACGAAACAGATAGGTCAAATTCGTCTGATGCTGAATCGGAAATTGCACCTGCAGAACTTATTGATACCATGCATTTGATCAAGGGAATGGAGCAGCGTAGCGTAATTCCTTCGCCAGCGGAAACAGTACGATTGGAGAGTGAAAAAGCGCCATCTGAACCAGCTTTGCCTGCCCAAGGTATTACCTACGAGTCTGACACAGGCGCAACACCGCAAAACTTTGCAAGCACAAAAGATAAAATGTCTACTGGAGTCGAAGTGATTCGATTGCCGCAACGGAAGCCTCGCCACAACCAGCGGAAGAAACTGAAACAAGGCACAATAGACAAGACCGCGAAACCACGAAAACTAGCTTCCATCTCGCTTCCAGACAAACGCATACCTTCTCTGTCCCGTGTGTTGGAGTGGGCCAGTCACATGGTTGATCCTCATCACGTCAGGGAAATCCTCGCAAACTATCCTTTGATTATGGACGACGAATTCATAGCTGCACGTGACGCTAAGAGCAAACGTGAATTTGTTTCAAGTGCTGACTACGACTACAACTTCGTGATCCCCCACAAACTTGTCATCAAGTTGAAAGCTGTGGTGGAAACTGAGAAGAAAACATGTCCAAATTCAACGTTCTTTAATGCTGAAGAAGAGCACGCTGAAGGTACAACAGAAGAAGTCATCGCTTTTATTCCAGGTGGTTCGCCACGTTTTACCAGGTTAGTAGTATGCTGTGTTGCTTGTTTTGTTGCTAACCGCTTGTGTTGCTTGTTATGTTGTTAACCACTTGTGTTGCTTGTTATGTTGATACAGTGCAGCAGTCTACAGGATGTCACAGTACTATAATATAATGCGGAAGCTCAGGGCTTGGATTGCAGACGTCGAGTGGGTCCGGTCGACAAGCTGGGGTGATATTCGCTCGCACCCAGAGCTATTCGATGAAGAAACGGAAACCGCGGCGTTAAAGCCTCACTTTGTACCGACGCAACATCAACAATTGGCTGATGATGTCGTGAAGACACTTGAGGGATGTTGCTTGAGCTCAATCTATCGGTTAAGTGGAGGAGAGTGTGCTGTTATGGTGGATAATTTGGTGGGAAGGCTAGCTCGCGACTGTATGCTGAACGATACCGTTCTTGATTTCGGAATTCGATGCATTGCTGAATCAATTGGCGGTTGCTATGTGCTAAGTCCGTTTGCACCGACATTGGGTTGCCCTCCGCCGCCACAAGCTCCAATATCAAGCTACAAGAGCGTTGTGCTGCCTGTACACCTGGCCGATATTCATTGGGGCGTCATCATCGCCAGCTTTTCGTACGCTACGACGACACCGACAATTACACCATATTTCTATGAGCCATTGTGCTCTACCTCATATCGAGCGTCAATGGAATCGACGTACAAAAGCGTTGTGGGAAAATTCCTGAAGGACTGGCATGCTAATTCCATGTCAGATGAAGATGATCCTGTGGTAGAAAAAAGTGCGTGGATAACTGGGCCTAAACAGCCAGATGGAAGTTCATGTGGAGTCTTGGTGATCGCCCAAGTTTACTCAATGCTGAAGAAGAGCTTCCAATTCTCGAGAACCACTGTAACGAGAAACGACGTAGCTATTATGCGGTTACGAATTATGTGGATGATTTTACAACTGCCTGAGGTTAGCACGAGGGCGAACAAAGTTGCTAGAGAAGTTGCTGGGACTGACATTGAACTCTTGGCGACGGTACCCACTTAAGAAAATTGAATTTCGTCTCAACATACATATTGGCTCAACTTTCGTCTAGTAAAGCGTTGCAGGATTCCTCCAGCGCTATAGGGTAAGACATGATATAGCCTGCGCTGCGAATTGGGACGCCAGCTGCGGTAGCGATGCGTGTTGTTTCTTGTTTCTCTCGGGAAATTAGCATAGCCAACTCATCGTGCGCATTAAGAATCTTCAGCGAGTACTTCGACATTTTCTCGAGCTTTTCTTCCATTTCTGAAAGGTGTTGAAGTCGGGACTGCAAAAGCCGGTGGCAAATAGCTGCTCGGTGGCTTCGAGGGGCGTCTGGTTCAGCGCTCGCAGTTGCCTGTGGGTCTGGGATCGCTGTATTATCTTCAGGACCACGAGGGCTGGCGCAGCCTCTGGTGGTATCTTCGTTCATGTTTGTTTTTGAAACAGCTGCTCTCAGGTATTTGCAAAATTCACGTTTACAATCGGTAACTTTCAATGTTGCACTAATATCTTCAAGAATATTTTACGCCACTGGCTCTATTCATCAATCATGTGTTGTTTGTTAAGTCGCTTGTTAAGTCATAAGTCCTCCATATGTTGCTGCAAGACGTGTCGTCTTGTCGGTATTAGGTTGTAGTAACGCCGTCCCGTTGGTCGCAGCTTACTGTAGGATAGGATGCTAGTATTTGATTAGAAACTCATTTTACGTGTGCACAATGTGCGCACGTAAAATGAGTTTGCACTGCACATACCATGTACATCTTGCTGGCTCTTTAATCACTATCACTGCACATACATGTACATCTTGCTGGCTCTTAATCACTATCACTGGGATTTCTCACAGCAGCAAGATGTCGCGAAGTCGGTGCAACTTTTACCGCGGTGCAGGGGCGTACAGTGAACCTGGAAGTGTGACTACCGGTAATTATACCAGAGTCGCACAGCAAGGTGGGCGTGTGTTACCTTGTGCTGTCCTCGTAGGTTCGTTGTCTTGGTAATGAGACCCTCGCCGGGGTCGTGAGAGTGTGTGTGTGAGAGAGAGGGTTCCTTGCGTAGACCGTCGGATGTCCTTCCGGTCCTCACAGGAGCGCTTGGGAGTCGAACGTTTTCCGGTGAACACTTGTGTACACCAGAGATTTCTGAAGGCAAAAGAGAAATTAATACAATGGGAAGTCCAGTAATTAGACTTCCGAGATAACCGCAATATAGAGTTCCGATATACAAATATGTAGCTGCTCTTATTCTTTCCTGGCCCTTGAGCAGTGGGCTAGTTCTCCAGGTCAACTAGGGAATTGTTCACCAGACACCTGGTCTGTCTGGTATTCCTGTAACTTTCGCGCACCACCCTCTAATATATAGAGGGAAAATAAAACCAATACACTATCAGTTATATAACAGTCTACAGAGCGTCTTGAGAGCGACTGTCTAGCTCCCAAAACCTGTCCAAACGTACAATATGAAATGGGCTACCGCTAGAGACAAGACAAACGACCCAACTAGTAAATGGAATAGGTGGGTCCTCTCAGGTCTCTACGTTACGCTGATCTCCACCTAAAGGGGCTTGATAGGTGAGAGATCACACGACTCAAAGCTTTGTCGTGGCCTAGTACTTACGGGAAGCAGCAGGCAGACGACCTCGTTATAACAAAGCAAATCGAACTCGTTACAACAGGGAAAATTGAACTCTTTACAACGAGGCAAATTGATCTCTGGCTATCTATCTCGTATCTCTCTCTCTCTCTTCTGTCTTCTGTCTTCCATATTCTCATATACACTTGGTCTCAGTATAACTCAGGAACTTTCACTTGGGTTCACTATGGTAGTCGATGCTGCAGATCTTGTCGAGTCGACACTTAATGATGTCATTACAGGGATGAGCAGGTTGCGTTTCACTTGATTGCGTGAGGTCGTGTTGGGTACACTTGGTTTCAGTATGGGGTGGACTTCAGAGTGTCAGAGTCTGGTATCTTGTTCATCAGGGTCTGAATCATGTGCATCGGAGACATGTTCATCGGAACCATGTACTCCGGAATCATGTACATCAGAGTCGTAATACCAGAGTCGTGACACTTGGGTCTGATCATCAGAGTCTTGTACGTCAGAGTCTGTTCATCGGAAACTAGTGATGTCTGGAATATTGCTTATATAAGCCGGACACATCAGACTTGTTCACCAGAATCATGTACGTCAGATTCATGTACGTCGGACTTCATGTACGTCGGACTTCATGTACGTCGGACTCATGTACGTCAGACTTCTGTACGTCAGACTTCTGTACGTCAGACTTCATGGTGTGATATCAGAGTTTCCATGTGTGATACCAGAAATCCATGAATGTTTTTAGGGTGCGGAGCACGTATGCTACAACGCACGAAGTCCAATCGGGATATGCGCGGGGTGCGCTACGTCCGGTGCGCGATACTTGGTATCTTGTGGGTATAACTGTATTCCTTGAACCATCATCGTCACACAGGACGGCAACGGGATGAGGTCTCTCAGAGATACATTCTTCTGAGAGACTTTCTGCCAACCTTTAGGCACTCATCGTCGGGGAAAGTCCGGTGATCAGACTGAGTGTTATTGTCTCTCGGAGTTTGTGCACTTTTCCGAGGAACACTTCTGATCTCTTGGGCCCCTTTGCAGTACAGGTGAAGGTTAATATATATAGCGGTTTTCTTCCACAGATCCATTATTGTCACACGGGACATAACCTCGTCCCACATTTCCCTTTCTCCCACAATCCATTATATGTCCAATCACATCACAGCGAAACGTCCATATCCACTCAAAAAATCGTAATTAGCAACGTGTCAACCGCCCCTCCTGGTCATAATTCGTCAGTGCGGAACTTTCTCCAAACTGAGCATCATGGCCAGGACAGTACATCAGAGGTCCCGTGAACATAGTGTAGCTGTGACGCTCTCAAAACTTCCGAGATTTCATAATCTCTGGTGTCCTGTCGCTCAGTCTGATTCCATCAGACTCAGAAATAGCCAACTGTCGTATCCCATAAACGGCCACATCCCGATTTCCTTTCTGACACACAAGTCAGAAGAAGATCCTGCAGCCATGAGTTCCCCATCGGCTTCTACCATTGGCGACGCCTCGGGCACTGGGCCTGCTTCGGCATCTGTAGCATCGCGAGGTGGTGGTGACGGTACTTCCGCATCACCTGGTGGCAGCTCAAGCGCCCCAGCCTCACAGTCGAGCGCGTCCGCCGCTCCGAAGCAGGGCGTTGATGCTGCTGACAGCGATAATAGCACGATCGTGCCTGCCACGTCTACGGCTTCTGCCTCCACGAATCCTTCTTCCAGCGTCTCAACTCCATTCCCTAGAGGGCCGCACATCCTTTCCACCACTGAGGTGGATAGCCTGTTTGCGCCTGGGCAACAACTATTGGGCGACATGACTGCTGACGCCCCTTCCAACTGGGTGGACCCTGAGCCAACGCCTGACGGACAGCCATTCCTGGTTGGTGTTCCGGCGCTCGCCGAGGACTTCCGTGTGGGCAACCACATCGCGAACATCTATGGCGGACCTGGTGTTCTGGTGGGCCTTGAAGAGTTCACGTCGGCGGACATCTCGGAGCTTGAGCGTGTTATCCCTGACTTCACTGAAAGTCAGATGCTCGTTCCTCACGTGGATAGCCGTGACCGCCAGAACCTCGAAGCGCACATGGGGTCCGTCGATGTCCATCGGGAGTTGGCGTCAATCCTCCTGCACCTCCCTCATCAGCGTCTCGCTGAGCGGGTGTACAAGACATCCGGCTATCTGAAGCAGATGGCCGGCGCTCACCGTCGGCTTCGACTTCAAGTTGAGTCCCAGGGCAACACATCTCTGGTGGACACGGCCGCTATCCAGAACGAGTCCGAAGATCTCAAGCGTCAGTGGGTTTTCAACTGCCAGTATTGGCGCCATGAAGTGCTGGACGCCCGACGTACTGCTGGTGAGGTCGAAGATCGTCTGAATGCAGAGTCCAAGAGTCTCGCGGCCCATTATCAGGACCAGATAGATGCTCTGGAGTCCGAGAAAGCGGCCTTAGAGGAACGCCTGGCGGACTCTCAAACGGAAGTCCGGTTGCTGAAGGCTCGCCCCACGACCACGGCCACAGACTCCTGGGGTTTTCTGGAGTACCTGTTTGAACACGGGGAGTTGAACGGCAATTGGGTGCGTCTTCGGGAGCTTCTGGTGAACTTCCAAGAGGGCAAGGCGCCGCCTGGGGACTGGGACACTATCATCAATGTGACGGCAATGGATCAGCGTAAGGCGGAAATTCCTGACTTCTCCAAGCGTCTGGCGAGAATTCGCTTCGATCAAGCTGCGGAGGCCAAGAAATCGACCAAAGTGCTGGATCTGACGGGTGCTGGCAGTGGTGTGAAGGTCTCCGGTGAACATGCGGGTGGCCCCGAAAAATCAGGCACTCGCCCGGTGAACAAGTCTGGGTCGCCCACCAGGTCACCCAAATCTTCCGGATCTCCACCACTCAAGCCCAACCGGCCGTCTGGGAAACATCGGGTTCGTGTTCCTCAGGATCGTCCCAAGAATTACACGCCTGGTATCGATTCGGTGCGTCCGGCGAACGCCAAGTCTCCGGTGTCCAAGGACGTGGTTCACACCACATTACCACCTGGAGTCGTCTGGGAAGAAGTTCGTCCGGACTTGCGCTTGGCTCTGCTCGCCGGCATTTCTTACGAGACAGCGATGAAGTGGCTGCGCACGGACAAGCCCGCCCACAGTCTGTTCACGGGGCGCCCCTTGGTAAAAATGCTAGTGAGCATGATGTACTGGCGCAAGCTGAATCAGACCCCGTGGACTTCGTACGTCCCAGAGACGTATTACAAGATGGCTGAGGAGGAACTGCGCCGGCTTCAGAAGAACGATGTGGAGCCACCGGTCTGGGAGGCACTGGACGCTCACGTCCCGTATCCCATCAGTGAGCCTGAGTCCACAGAGGATGACCCTCAGAAGGACCCGGACTTCAAGGAGTCTGGTGAACAAGAATCTGCATCCAGCGACAGCGAGTCTGACGACGAGAAGTCGAGCGGCAACAGCGATGACTCTGACGACGATGAGTCTGATGATCACTCGCACGCCGGCAACAAGCGTCCACGGGACTACGAGTCCAGCGACTCGGACGACTCGGGTCCGATAATCCCTACCAAGAAGTCCAAGCGGGATAGTGTACACGAGGCATCCAGGTCCAAGTCAGGCAGTCAAAAGTCCGGTGGCACTTCCACGTCAAGTCCCAAGAGCAAGAAATCCGGTGGTTCGCCCAAGTCGAGTTCCAAGGACAAGAAGTCTCAAGACTCCAAGTCGCCTAAGAGTTCTTCGGGCAAGCGACCTTCTGGTAAACTCCGGAAGTCAAGTCTGGTGTCCAAGTCGTACAAGTCGCTGACGCCAAAGGAATTACTGACGATCGAGGCCCCGGACACACATTGTTCTTCGTGGTTGTACTACGGCATTCCGGTCCAGCCGACAAGTGACACCAAGACGTCCATCGGGCAGACTCCAGGGTTCCCAGACTTCGAGCCCCACAGACACAGTCTGGCACGCCTCAAGAAACGTTGGAATTCCAAGAAATACCAAGCCCTGCTGGATGAAGTGCCAGCGCCCTGGGACGTCATGTACCAGAACCGTCGGACCGAACTGTACTTTCACCGGCGTGAAGACCTCTGTCCCTTGGTTCAGGCGGACATCGAAGAACTCGCGTCTCTCATGCGCAAGCACGCCCAAGCGCTATGGGAACGCACTCACTGGGTGATCATGGATCCCGACGAGGACCTGCTGTCCGGTGAACAGCACAAGGAACGTGGGCTCCGACGTGCATCGTTACTGCGCCAATATCGAGGGGCAGTATCCAAGATTCTGAAGCACAAGGATTTCCCGGAAACGCTCATGTTCGAGCCTGGTATCTGGAAGGTCCCGGACAAATATTGCCCATGGATCTGGCAGGACCCACGTGCACGTGACATCGGAGGTCCCAAGTGCCTGAGCTTGCGCAAGCAACTCGAAGCTATCGACTCAGCGGAACCGGCGCGCACGCAGTGGGCCACAGCGTCTTCCGACAAGGACTGGATGGAATTCGTGCCATCCGATCTCCGGAAACAAGCTCTGACGCCCGCTGAACGCGCCGAAAATCCTGTCTCTCTGAAGTAAGTACGCCAGAAGTCCGGTGTACTCTTCGCGACATCTCCGGGGAACTACACTTCTTCTTCCAGAACAACTTAGCCGTCTGCATATCGTAGCGTAGTAACAATTCCAAATATAGCTCCCCGACGACTTTCTCCTTTAACATCCTCACATGTCGTTCAGTAATCTTCTTCTCATAGCATCATCATAATCCACTTCGTAAAATTCCATCATACACACACAACCACAAAATCATCTCCATACAAATTCACATAACAATCACCATCCCTGGGAGTCACGTATCCCCGAAATCTCATTTCCGAAAGACATGTCTCTCAGACACCTCATCTCTGAAATACATCGCCTGGTGAACAGTGATGTTCACCAGAGTTCTCAGAATAAGTCTCAGAGTTTAAACTCTGGGGTGATCGTCTCCAGCTTGCATTGCTTGGAAACGAGCTCGCGCTCGTGCGCTCTGATTGAACTCATACAGTAAAGCGCCACAGTTCAGCTTTGACAAGGGTAGCCACTCTGTCTCGTCGTACCCCTTCCACTTGACCAGGTATTCGCGAAGTCTCTTGGAGGTCCTGGTACGTTTGCTCCACCGAGTGTCAAGTATCTTTTCCACTTCGTATTCATCATTCTCGGTGTCGGGCTCCCAACTGTCTTCTGGTAACAGCGCTGCATCAAAGTCATCATCCTCGCGAACATCGAGTTCCACAGTCGGTCTTCTGGGAAACAAGGCTCTCGGCTTCAGGCGACTTATATGAACCCAAGGGTTCACCCGATACCCGGTATCCTCAACCTTCAGTTTCACACGAAAATCGTCCAACATCTCTTCGATCCGGAAAGGGCCGTGCCACATGTGTGCGAGTTTCCGACTCAACCCCGTTTGTACCTTGGGGATGTATAACCACACGGCATCACCGACGGCAAATCCGGACTTCAGACGTTCCGACAACTCCTTCCACTTTCGAGTCTGTTCTTCAGAACGCTCCCGCTTGGCCTTCTTCTGAAGCTCTTCAGCACAGGCTTGAGCGTAGCTGTAATCTCGCTGCATCTTCCGACGCCACTCATAAGCAGTGCGCTCTTGTACACCAGAAGGCTTTGGACCAAGCATTGCGGACACAGTCCCATGAGCATCCCATCCGTGCACCAGAAAGAAAGGTGTTTCCAGACGGGTCGCATCAAAGGAAGTATTCAATGCGAACATCAGACGCTCGGCGTGATCGTCCCAGTCACTCTGATCAGCTTCGGCGATGTAAGCCTTGATGGCGCGCACGACCGTCTGAACAGACCGTTCTTGTTGGCCGTTCGCCTGGGGACGGTACGCCAGAGTCGCTCGCTGTCTGCTTCCCAGGAGGTCCCGGAAACACCTGAACACTTCACTCATGAACCGAGGGTCTTGATCATGGCGTATCAGGAACTAGCTCCGAAGTTCCGGAAGACACGTTCCTCGTAGGCCTCAGCGACATCTTGAGCCGTAGTAATACTCATGGGCTTGCACATCACATATCCTGAGAACATGTCTTGGAACAACAACAGGAACGTGTTGCCTCTGGCAGACTTTGGCATGTGCGTCACGAAATCCATGGACACCACCTCAAAAGGTCGACTGGGCTCGATGTTACCGGGCGACGGTCCAGGATTCGGGGGACGCCCCTTGCCACTTGCACAGTCCATACACTCTTTGACGAACCTTTCCACATCAGCGTACATACCAATCCAGTAGAACTCGGAGCTCAGCTTCTCGAACGTACGTTTGATTCCCTGGTGAGCACCCTGGTAATCCCCATGAGCATAGTGCAGCATATCAGCATGCAAGTCTCTGGGAACCACAAGTCTGAGTTCATCGACCATGTCTCTCGGACGTTCTCTGGTAGCACGGCTGAGGCGGTACAAAACGTCTCTGGAATCCAAGATGAAGTCATCGGCAATCCTGGCCAGCTTCCTCACTCGGGGTCGTGGTAGATCTCCCACGTCACCCTTAAGGAACTTAATGAGTTCTGCCAGATGAACATCTTGAGTCTGGTAAACTTTGATCCGCCGCCAGCGTTCTTCCTGAAACTCTAATGGGCCCATGGGTTCACGAGCCTCCGCGTCATCTGGTAGGTTTGCTTCTTCCTGATTGCGTGCACGAGTGATGGCAACAAGCACCTTGGCAGCATGAGGCAGGGGCGCAGACTCTGGCCCTGGGTCATCCATCTCCGGTGTACAATCATGTTCACCAGAGGTCTGGTGAACATCGTCCGGGGCTTCAGAAGACACCCCTTCGGGAGGCTTCATCAACTTCTCTGGGATCTTGGACACCAATTTCAGATGAGTCAGTTCGTCAGGGTCTTGGACCTGCCAGGACTCGCCAAGAACAAGAGTCTTGGACGTCAAATAGTCCGCTGCTTGGTTGAACTCACGCTTCACGTGCACTAGCTTCAGAGACTGGAACTTGATCTTCAGAGACTCAAACTCGGCCAATTTCCGCTGCAGGTTCGGCTGATTACAATTGATCAGACCTTGGGCTTGCTGTATAGCGATACGGGAGTCTCCGACAACTACCAAGTCTCGGATGCCACGTTCCAAAGCCAACTTCAATCCATTGATCAAACCACAGTATTCTGAGTCATTCACAGTGACATCTTTCAGAGCGAACCCTTGGGCTTCCAGGATGTTCCACCCCGGGAGCTCCCAGAGCACACATCCGCAGCTTCCCAGGCGAGTGGATGTCTTGGCGGCACCATCAAAACTCAGAACACAACCTCGGTAGTCAGCCTCTAGCATCTCCACGCTAATGGGTGCTGGAGGTTTGACTCGCCCCTTGACGGGGATGAGGTTTTCAGAGACCTCATCGAGGTGTTCACGGGGTGTGATGCCCGCTCCAAGAATAGCCGGGAGACCATCTTCATCTCGCTGGATTCTGCGAATCTCCAAGTTCCAATGTGACAACTTCAATCCCCACTTCACGTTCCGACCATCAGCCGAGCTGGATGACAGGAGCCATTTCAACACCGAATGTCTGGTGTACACCGTGATCACGGGACTCGTGTTTACCAGAGCCCGAAAGTTCTCCAGAACCCTGAGAATCGCGATGACCTCCTTCTCTGCAATGTGATACCGGAGTTCTGCCTCATTCAGCACACGTCCAGTGAACCGTACGGGGTGTATCACTCCATCGTACTCCTGTCCCAAGACGGCTGAAGCAGCCCACGGGTTCGCATGAGGTATAATGACGAAAGGTCTGGTGCGATCCGGGTGTCTGAGGAGCGGTGTCGAGACAATCTTGCGCTTCAGAATCTCAAAGGCTTCCCTAGCTCGAGCCAAATCTCGACCAGCACGAATCTGTTCATCAGACAACTCGTAGAGCACAGCAGCGATCACCGGTAAGTCCTCGATAAACTTGTTGTAGTAATTCAGACTTCCCATGAAACTCTGTACTCCCTTGAGTGTCGACGGGAACGGCAATTCCTCTACTCCCTTGACGATCTTCGGTGTAGCTCTCAGTCCTTCAGCACTGATCTCATGCGACAGATAAGGAATCGTCAGCTTCCCTGAACTCGCTCTTGGGCAAGCTCACAGAAATGTTCCAGTATCTGAGTCTGAAGAGCAAGGCGTTCAGGTCTTCACAAAGTTGATCCCAGGTGGGCGCCCCATGAGCAATGTCGTCAATGTAGGAACTTCGACCGAGTACCGGTCCCATGAAGGACGGGACTGGGATGTTCCTCTGAAAGACAGTCATTTGGTCGGTGAGCACCGGAACCCCTGGCATGTGTTCATCAGAGTTCTGAAGTTGTTCACCAGACATCAGACCATGTACGTCAGAGTTCTGGGGTTCTAACTTCAGGAATTCCAGCACATCGGGGTCAACCTCAGCTTCTTCTTCAGGTGACAATCGCACGAACCCCCACAGGCAGTTATCCAACATCGCCTGGTATACCAGGGGCGCGTTCTTCAGACCGAAGGGCATTCTTACCCACTGGAAATGCCCAAATGGGCAGATGAACGCTGAGATCAGCCTCGCACGCTCCGTCATTCGAATAGCCCAAAAACCACTCGCCATATCCAGACTCATAAACCACAGTGCTGCCTCAAAACCAATCAACAGATCGTCTATCAGGGGCAACGGATAACGCGACAACTGGATAAAACCATTCACCACTCGATAATCAATGCACATGCGTATGTCCACACCATTCTTCTTGAGGACAATCACAATTGGTGATGCCCAAGGCGAAGTCGAGTATTCGATGAGTCCGGTCTCCAGGAGTTTCTTCAGAAGTTCGTACACCTTGATCATCAGGTGAGGGGCAACGGACCTCGGACGTTGGGCAACAGGTTTAGCGTCTTCCACGTCCAAGTCACAGACCACGCCCCTTGCCGGGGCAGGTGCGGCATTGCCGTCTCCCAGAAAGATTTTCCGATGATACTTCAGAATGTCCCTGAGTTTCTTCTCCATTTCCGGCGTTGTTTTCCCGGGTACCCCGACGTCAGCCTTGTCGATATCGCATTCGGGAGTCAGATCTTCCAATTCAGGCAGCATAACCAGTTGGTCACGTAATTGAGAGAGTAGGTCCGTTCCTTCCCGTATGTAGACACCGGGTTCCAGATCCAACTCCTCATTCGTGACTCGCATGCACCGCTCGTACTCGGCTCGGAGCTTTTCCACAGGGGTGCCTGGCATACACTGGATTGGGATGTCCCATGAACAGTCTGTCGGATCCTCATCTCCCATAAACAGTTCACCAGAAACACTCAGGGTGACTTCATCCTCGACCATGTTACTCGGAATTCCAGGCATGGTTCCAGAGTCCTTCGAGTCGTTTCTTCTGGATGGCAATTCCTGAATCTCCGGTGTCCACAGCGGTATCTCGGGTCTCCTCTCTTCCGGCATCCACCCAGTCATCTGTCTGCGTAGCCGCATCCAAAGCAAAACGAACTCGTTTTGTTCGTGGGACCGAAGTAGGCCTCACAAACTGTACTCGAGCATTGTCCAGCCTTGGGCGCTGTAAGATCTTAGTTGGCCACGGGTATACCGGGTGATCCACACACGGAGGTTGAGGCATCAGATCCTCCAAGTCAGCTCCGGCCTTCAGGCGTCTCTTCGTCTCTGGTGATGGAGTGTTTTCCAGAATCAAAACTTCCCAGTCACGATAGGCTGCAGAGCCTGGCCGTACAAAGCGACCATGTCGTGGGAAAAATCCATACTCCACAATCCTTGCAACGTCAGAAAATTCATTCACCCACGTATTCTTGTCAGAAATGTTCACCACGCGCACCGCCACAGGCCATGACCGGGCTGCATAAATCAGCTGAGTCACCCAACGGTCTCCACGTCCCGCCCACACGACTTCTCGTTGTGGGTTCGTCGGACCATAATCAATGCGAACAACAAATTCTTCACCAGGTCTCAGAAGTACAGCTTCACTTGGTCTGATGGACCTGTTCCTGCCGATATGATCACCAGGCTCCCAGCTGCACATCATCACCACGACTTCGTCTGGCATAGATACCAGTCCCTCACGAACGCTGATCCTCAGACCAGCAGCGAACATGAATCCCATTCCCAATAGCACGTTTATACCTTCGCCGATATTCGCAACCCAGACATCAACAATGTAAACCACCCTCGGTCCGAGGGTCAGCTTGATCTCAGCACTGGCACCAATGTACGTCGGAACTCCTCCCATCCCAGACACTCTTGTTTGTTTGTGTGACTTGAGCCTGAGTCCGAGCTTACGCGCAAAGTCGTAACTCAGGATGTTGATAGTCGCACCGGTGTCCAGGAGAATCTTGGTCCGATGATCATTGACAGCGCCATGCACCATAACCACATCACGCTTTGCAGGATCAGGGTAGTGATCCTCCCACCAGCCATAACATTCCCCGTCTTTCAGACGAAACTGGATTGTGTCGTCCGGAGGCGGTTCATTGTCTCTCGGAAAGTCCGGTGAACAGTCTTTCGGAAAGTCCGATGAACTGTCTCTCAGACGCGGAATTTCTGAAGACATGGCTGATTCTTGAGCTAAAGCGGTCATGCAATGTTGATTTTTAGGTTGGGTTGTTTTCAGCTCCGGTCCTACGTACACTAGAACACATAACTCTGGGGGTGTGCCTTGCCCGGCGCGTTTCGGATCCCCATCCGACGGGCTTGCTAGTTTAACTGTTTCCCAGAGTCAGCCTCGTCACCCAGGAGTCTCTCCAGTAGGTGATCCGGCAGGTCCTTCAGTGTACCTTGACGGGCTAGTTTCTTGAGGGATTCCAGAGTCTTGATGTCTTCGCATGGTCTCCCAGAGTGCACCTTTCCGCAAACCTCACACGGCGGTACTCGGCACATCCTGCTCGGGTGACCTTTCTCCTGACATCTGTCGCAGACAATGTCTCTCCAACAGTTCTCTTCAGAGTGACCCGAGCGGCGACACTTCTCGCAGAACTTGTTCCAGTAATCAGGGTTGTCCCGACGTGTATGTTGGAAGTCTTGACCTGATGATCCTCGGGGAGACTGGGGCGGCGGTCGCCATCCCATGTTATCCATGACTCGGTAGACTTCGTTTGTCAGAGTCTGAGTCCAATCAGCACCACCAGGCGCCTGAGAGGCAGATTGTACACCAGACGAAGATTGTACACCAGACATCTCGCGATCGTGCTCTGACGACGAAGCTCTGGCATCCTTCTCTTGAGTTCTGGTATCCACATCGACATCGTCAGAGGCATTCGAGTCTGCTTCTCGGGCGACGTAAGTCTTCCCCATACGCTTCGGCTTAAACTGTCCGCGTGGGAGATTGTCCGCTCGGAAATCCCGATGTCTGGTGGTCGTAGTGTCTTGATCAGCAGTTCGCCAGACATCTTCGTCCTGTTGCAGAGCATATTCCAAGTCCGAGATACTCCTGAACTTCCGGCCTTGTAACGCGATCTTCAGACGCTCGTCCTTCAGCTTGGTGATGTACCTCAGGACATGTTTCTCCAGGCGTCTGGAGGATTTTCTGAAGTCCACCTCAGCTTTTCCGGCGGCCGAGTTCAGGCGATAGAAGAAGTCCAACGGAGTCTCGGAACTCTTCATTTCCATCGTGAAATATCTCTCGGAGTATGATGACCGGGCCTTGCAATAGCGCCTGCGAAACTCCGACGATAATTCCTTCCAGTCACGGGAAACGCTCTTCGGAAGCTGGTTGAACCAATCTCTGGCAGACACCGGGAGCTTCAGCTTGAGTTCCTGTATGCGGGTCTTGTTCGTCCATGCTCCCTGAGATGCCATGTTCACGAAGCGCTCCCACCAGTGAACACGCTCCCGTAGTGTCGCTCGGGGATCAAATTCTCCGATGATACTGGAGTTTATGAAGGGCCTCATAGTCAACAAGGTCGCTCCAGCTTGTCCCTGGGACGCAGAAGTCAGGTTGACCACCTCCGGAGGATCCAAGTCATCAGAAGACGAATCACTTGAGTCCGAGCTTGAATCACTGGAGCTTCCACCCGGGTCTGGGTCATTCCTGCGTCTTCCAGGCCTTCGAGGAGCGTCCCGGCCATCTTCAGAGCGTCTTTCGCTTGGTTTCCGGTGTCCTTCGCGCCTGGGAGTCGCTGGGCGCCTTCCTTCAGTCTTGATCTCGGTCAGGGAGCCGCTTGAGCCGTCTGGGTCGTCGTAGCGGCCGCGGTGGCCGCGCCATGCCTTCCAGCCTTCGCGCGCTTGGTGTCGGTCGTTCTCCGTAGGGGAAGAGGCGTATGGAAGGCCTCCGTCGTTTTAATGGGTGTAACCCTACCCCTGCTGGCGACTCCTTCTGATCCCCTAACCCCCGGTGTGCAATCTCCCGTATCCCGACTGTTCACCAGAAGTCCGGTTGCCGGTTTAGGGTCATGTTCACCGGAGATCCGACTTGAAGTTGCTACTTCAGGGTGGGCGACCCCTTGAACTTGGGACAATGTTGCACGAAGGTTCCTCAATTCTGCGGCCTGGAAACGCTGCATGTTCTGGGAACTTTCTCGCTCCCTGTCGCGCTCCGACTCCACGTCGTGCACCCGCTGTCGTAAGGTCTCCATTTGCGAAATCCAGTCACGTTTCAGCTCGTCTGCCCAACGCGCACGTTCGGCCTCGGCCTCGGCTTCCCGTTGTTTCCAGCGATCTGCAAACTCGGTCTCCAGACGCTGTACGTCAGAAAACTGTTCACCAGAGACTTGTACGTCGGACACCTGTCTCTCAGACGACTTCGAATGGTACTTGCGCTTGGACTCTGACGCTTGACCCCGACGTTCTTCCAAGTCATCCGCGCGTCTCTGGGCTTCCAGTCTGGCGCTCTCAGACTCAAGTAGTCGGTCGGTAAGTGTCTGGATCCGCTGGCGCGTATCAAGTTCTCGTTGTTCACGTCGACGTTCACGCTCCATGGATTCCAGACGTTCTCTGGCCAGAAATTCTTTCTGCTCCTGTTCCATTCGACGCTGCCATTCCTGTTGCTGCCGCATAGCGTTCAGTTCGATCTGCGCTGGGCCTGATCTCTGAGAACTTCGTGTGTGGCTTGACGCAACAGAACTCAGGCGTCTGGAAGACACTTTCTGGTGATCCTCGCTCTTCAGACTCTGGTGCCTGCTCTGGTGGCTTCTCCCACGACTCGAGACGGACGATGATGGGGCTTCCGGCGTCCGGTGAACAGAATCTCTGGTAGACAACTGCTTCTCGGACTTCACTTCTGGAAACTCCGGCTTCTCTTCCAACATCTCGAAGTCTTCAGGCTCCGACTTCACCGGCATCAGTGTTCGCGTCACGTGGATTCCCATAGACTCTCCGGCGAGCATTCCTCCGGCTTCAGCACTTTGGGCGATCATCGCCAGACCTCCGACGGACAACGGCATATGTGCAGACGCCCCTCGACTCATGGACATCAGCGACGAGTCTGTGGAGCTTCCACGAGAGGTCTGGAGTCCCGACGAGTGCTCATCAGACGTACGCGAGGTCCCAATGACACTTGGCACAGGCGCATCAGTCGTCAGAGAGCTACCTCGATCTTCAGACATTGGCACACCAGACTCCAAGTGGGTGCTATCAGAATGACTCTCGTATACCGGCAGTGAACTCAACGACGGCGTCGACAGTGCAGATGGTGTCGACGAGACTTGCGGGCGTGGCGGACCATGTTGCAGGCGCTTGGACTGCGGCGGTTCTCCACTGCTGGACCCGTCAGAACTATGTGTGACTCTGAGTCCGGTCACCCGGAGTCTCATAATCAGCTGTCGTCCTTGTAGGTCAGCCTTCTCATCGTGTAATATACCATCAGCTTCGCCTTGACGTGCTTCGTTGCCTGCTTTTGTGTCTTCTGGGAGTCGATTGACCTGTGACCTGGCGGTCACCGTGGCCCACTCGACCAGTTCTTCAGCAAGTCGGCTCTGAAGCTCCGTCGCCACACTGCGCACTTGAGGTTCGAAGATAGCAGACGCTTGGGTCTGAGACCACCTCGGTAGCAGGTTCTGGAACTCAAATCCTGCTTCATACAGCATCGTCTGAAGCACAGCGACGCATTCAGGTGCCGTCAGAGTATTCATCGAGATCTCGACGTATGACGAGTCTTGATTCGGCCAAAACTATGGCGCCTCAAGCAGAACTCCGATATCCACATGTCTTCCGGAAATACTGAAGAACACCGCCACTTGATATAATCGCCCGTTGCTGCCGCAGCCTTCTGAAAGACATTTGCGTCAGGCTTCGCTGTTCGCCAGGCGTATTCGACGTTCGGCGGAACAATTCTTCCAGCGTCCATGTCCCTCCAGCGGCGGAACTCACGGCGTACGTACTTCAGGGCACGTTCTCCATCCAGCGAATCGGCCCTCCCAGACTCATCAGACGGTGTCTTCAGAGAATCTTCGGACTTCATCGGCATGTCATCAGACATCGGAGTGTCTTCGGACTTTGGAGTCTTCGAGACACGTTCATCAACCAGTCCGGGTTCCGTCTTCACTTCCCCCACGGACTTCCCAGAAGCCGTCGACTCAGAACATAAGTCAATGACCTCCGGGGACTCAACCACGTCGGCGCCTCCCTCAGACGCCTCATCACCACCCTCACGGGCAATGGCCACCTCGTCACCAGAAGCTTCAGCTTCGGACGGACCTTCCTCAGAACCTTGTTCGCCAGACACATCGGGTGTCTCTTGGGCTTCAGGCTCCGCAGCAGGCTGGTCTTCGACCGCCGGTTCCGGGACGTTCACCTCCTCGGCTGCTTCCTTTTCACGTGCAGCCTTCCTCTTCTCGCGTGCCGCCTTCTGAACAGCATCCAAGTCGGGTTGTTCGTCAGGCGGAAGACCTTGAAGACGCTTCGACTGACGTGTCGCCACACTGCGACCACCGCGTCCCCGACGTCCTCCTCTCGTAGTTCCATGTGAAGCCATCTTGAATATAGACGCTTGACAGAAACCCTCTTCTCAAACTCTCTTAGATCCGGTGATATCACGATACCAAAATCCGGGCACGCGCACCAGTTGTCGCGAAGTCGGTGCAACTTTTACCGCGGTGCAGGGGCGTACAGTGAACCTGGAAGTGTGACTACCGGTAATTATACCAGAGTCGCACAGCAAGGTGGGCGTGTGTTACCTTGTGCTGTCCTCGTAGGTTCGTTGTCTTGGTAATGAGACCCTCGCCGGGGTCGTGAGAGTGTGTGTGAGAGAGAGAGGGTTCCTTGCGTAGACCGTCGGATGTCCTTCCGGTCCTCACAGGAGCGCTTGGGAGTCGAACGTTTTCCGGTGAACACTTGTGTACACCAGAGATTTCTGAAGGCAAAAGAGAAATTAATACAATGGGAAGTCCAGTAATTAGACTTCCGAGATAACCGCAATATAGAGTTCCGATATACAAATATGTAGCTGCTCTTATTCTTTCCTGGCCCTTGAGCAGTGGGCTAGTTCTCCAGGTCAACTAGGGAATTGTTCACCAGACACCTGGTCTGTCTGGTATTCCCGTAACTTTCGCGCACCACCCTCTAATATATAGAGGGAAAATAAACCAATACACTATCAGTTATATAACAGTCTACCGAGCGTCTTGAGAGCGACTGTCTAGCTCCCAAAACCTGTCCAAACGTACAATATGAAATGGGCTACCGCTAGAGACAAGACAAACGACCCAACTAGTAAATGGAATAGGTGGGTCCTCTCAGGTCTCTACGTTACGCTGATCTCCACCTAAAGGGGCTTGATAGGTGAGAGATCACACGACTCAAAGCTTTGTCGTGGCCTAGTACTTACGGGAAGCAGCAGGCAGACGACCTCGTTATAACAAAGCAAATCGAACTCGTTACAACAGGGAAAATTGAACTCTTTACAACGAGGCAAATTGATCTCTGGCTATCTATCTCGTATCTCTCTCTCTCTCTTCTGTCTTCTGTCTTCCATATTCTCATATACACTTGGTCTCAGTATAACTCAGGAACTTTCACTTGGGTTCACTATGGTAGTCGATGCTGCAGATCTTGTCGAGTCGACACTTAATGATGTCATTACAGGGATGAGCAGGTTGCGTTTCACTTGATTGCGTGAGGTCGTGTTGGGTACACTTGGTTTCAGTATGGGGTGGACTTCAGAGTGTCAGAGTCTGGTATCTTGTTCATCAGGGTCTGGAATCATGTGCATCGGAGACATGTTCATCGGAACCATGTACTCCGGAATCATGTACATCAGAGTCGTAATACCAGAGTCGTGACACTTGGGTCTGATCATCAGAGTCTTGTACGTCAGAGTCTGTTCATCGGAAACTAGTGATGTCTGGAATATTGCTTATATAAGCCGGACACATCAGACTTGTTCACCAGAATCATGTACGTCAGATTCATGTACGTCGGACTTCATGTACGTCGGACTTCATGTACGTCGGACTCATGTACGTCAGACTTCTGTACGTCAGACTTCTGTACGTCAGACTTCATGGTGTGATATCAGAGTTTCCATGTGTGATACCAGAAATCCATGAATGTTTTTAGGGTGCGGAGCACGTATGCTACAACGCACGAAGTCCAATCGGGATATGCGCGGGTGCGCTACGTCCGGTGCGCGATACTTGGTATCTTGTGGGTATAACTGTATTCCTTGAACCATCATCGTCACACAGGACGGCAACGGGATGAGGTCTCTCAGAGATACATTCTTCTGAGAGACTTTCTGCCAACCTTTAGGCACTCATCGTCGGGGAAAGTCCGGTGATCAGACTGAGTGTTATTGTCTCTCGGAGTTTGTGCACTTTTCCGAGGAACACTTCTGATCTCTTGGGCCCCTTTGCAGTACAGGTGAAGGTTAATATATATAGCGGTTTTCTTCCACAGATCCATTATTGTCACACGGGACATAACCTCGTCCCACATTTCCCTTTCTCCCACAATCCATTATATGTCCAATCACATCACAGCGAAACGTCCATATCCACTCAAAAAATCGTAATTAGCAACGTGTCAAAGACCTCCAGCCAGTCTTGTGAGGGCAGACCATTCTACCTTTTCCCACCACCCAAGACAATCGCCATCACCTCAGCCAGCAGAATGCGTTTAGTACAGCTAGTGCTGGTCTTTGTGGTCGTATTGCTCGTCAATGTCACCGCTGTCACTGCTGCTAACCAAGTTGCAATTGTTGATGAATCTGCTGGTCCTCGTCGCAAACTGGCTGAAAGCTCTACGGATTTAGAAGAACGTGCCAAACGAAGCGGAGGTGGTCGCACCAGAATTCACCGAACAGGGACACATACGAGCATTGGACTAATGTTCCCGAACGACACCCCTTATCTCAAAAAGGAAATGCTACGGTTCAAAGCATGGCTCAAGCGGATCTTTGGCAAGAAGGAGAAGACTGAGGCCGTGTTCGCGCACCATGTAAAATGTTCATTTTGGGTCCAAAATGTCATTACCGACAAAATGAATCCCGTAAACACCCAAAAAGAGAAACCCCATTTCTAGCCGAAAATGAAGGATTTCGAAATTCGACCTCACCGCCGAATTTTCGGCTTCATCTCGGGCCCCCTCTCCTGTGACACAGGAGTGATGATCACGGACATTTCCCCTGCCACGGAAATCTTCACACAAAGGAAATCGGCACGAACGGAGAAGGAGGAGAAGCATAGACGACCGTCGCCCTCGACAACGCCGAACACAATGACGTCAGACCGAGCCAAGTGGACCGAAGATCAGGTCAAGAAGTTTCTCGACGCGTTCCTGGAGGCGCGCAACAATCTGTCCTACAAGGCCGATAAGGGAATCAAAGCAAAAGGATGGACAGACATCGTCAAAAAGCTCAACGCCGAATTTGGGGTTGAACGCGAGAAAGGTGAGAGCTGAGAGTGTTCGTGTCTATTCTCTGATGCTGACTGCGGTGGTCTGTTTGGCTGCTGCTCACAGCGCAGTACAAGTCAAAGCTGGACCGCATCATGAACGACTACGATTTGTTCAAATACATCTCGGGTTTGAGTGGTGTTGGTGTGTGTTCGACGACGGGAAAGACGACTATGGGAGAAGATGCGTGGGAGCGTCTAGTTGCTGCCAAGCCCAAGCAGAAGGCTCGTTTGCTCCAGTTTCGCGAAGAAGGCTTTGAGCATCATGTCGTATGCAGCCACATTGCAGGTGCGTGCGCTGGGTCGGACGTGGCCTAGATATCTTGAGAGCTGATGGTGGTGTACAGGTGACGCTCGTGCAACTGGTGAAAGCGCCTCGACGCTCGATGATGTGCTGTCGAATCTGGAGTCAGACACAGCCGTGGAGACACCAGCAAAAGACGGCACGCGGGTTGCAGATCCACTAAGTGCTCAAAAGCGGAAAGAAAACATCAAACGCATCCGTGGTGGTGCTCAAGCAGAGAACCGAGATGCCAAGAAATCCAAAAGCGACAAGGGTGACGGAAATGAGAAGATCGCGATGATGAAAGTCGTCACCGAGTATTTTGCGATGAAGATCGCTCAGTCCAAGCGCTCCGAGATGGAAACCAAGGACTGTGACAACGAAGACAACACGAGTTTTTCACCGCAGCATTCACCGTAGGTCGAGATGGCACTCATCCAAGTTAGTCAGACCATATTTCTTGGTTTCGGTGCGCGTGCTGCGCGAATCGCAACGTTATTTTATTTCTATTCTAGCGTCTCCCCATCTTGATCATCGTCATCTCGATCGTCATCATCCTGGTCGTCCTCGCTCGTCGCGTAGTCGCTCTCACCGGAGCTAGCCTCCTCTGGAGGCCGCTGAAACTCCACATACTCGTCCCACATGGCTTGTGCCATCCACGATCGCCATGCGGTGCCACTGCTGAAGTCGAATTGGATCAGCTCCGCGTCATCTACATTCTCTTGCTGAGCGTCGGCATCCTGCTGAGCCTCCTGGTCGCCAGTTGTTTGCTCTGCTTGCCTGTTGCGCTCAGTGGCGACAAATCTATGGGCCTGCGATAGATCTTGAGCTTGGTCACTTGCATCTACGGCGCGAATGAAGTTGTGCAGCAACATACACGCGTATATGACGGATTTCGTCGTCGGGAATTCGCATTCCATACCGCTCCGAAGCACTCGAAACCGCCGTTTCAGGATACCAATCAGTCGCTCGACGATCTTGCGAGCCTTAGCATGGCGTAGATTGAAAAGTTCCTGCGGAGTTTGGGGCCGACCGTTCGGTCTCGTCGCCCATTCCTTCAAGTGGTATCGAGTACCTCTAAATGGCGTCAAAACCTTCTCCGTAAGACCGTATCCAGCATCAGCGAGAACGAAAAGATCGTCGGGAATCATCCCAATAAACTTGCTCCAGTCCAATACGGTCGCGTCGTGTGCACTGCCTTCCGCTCCCACGTATGCAAAGCACGTGCGCATGCTCCAATCGCTGGCAACGAGTACGTTCGTGGAAATCCAACCTTTGCGATTCCGAAAACGATCACTGTCGGCTCGGGCAACGGTGATAGGGAAGTGGGCACCATCAATTGCACATATCGCTTGGTCAAAGTAGGGGAACTTCGTCTTGAACTTGGAAGGAACGCGCGTAGGAATCACCATCAAATCACGAAGACCACGTAGAATTGCTGTCAACCCCAACAGTCGATACTTGTGCACGGTTGAGAACGACAAATCAAAGCAAATTTCTTGCTTTCTGCACGCCAGCGCACTCCCAAGCCAGTCGAGCGTCACCCCAAGCGCCTCCCGCTGGTCGCGTATCGTCTCAGGGAAGAATTGAGCGCAGCGATCAAAGAGCACATCAAACGAAGAGCGACTCATTCGGAAATGGTCACGAAACAGCGCGCGATTCGGCGAGTTGTAGATCGCCTCGAAGGGCCTCTCCCCGTTTTCTGAAGTCATCCCAAGGAGCCGCCGGATCTTGGCTGAAGGCGCGGGGTCATCTTCATCACTGCTCTCATCGAGTAGAAGCTCGAGCGCGAGCAGAAGCATCATTCTCCAGATTTTGCAGGACAACAGGTTGCTATCTGCTTCATAGTACAGGACAGAATGTCCTGCATTTTCCAAACCGAAATCGCTCGAACTGATTTGTGCATACAAAAACTAGTATTATTGCTGGACGCTACAAAAACCTGATTTTTCCGTGCTTTTGCAGGACAATCTGTCCTGGAAGAAATCAATTCATTTCGCAAGATGGAAAGCACACACCAAGACAACCTGGCCGAATTAAGGCGACAGGCAGAACAGATCCGTGATAACACTGTTAGTCCAAGCTCACGAGCTGCCTACAGCAACTCCTACTGTCGCTTCATCTCGTGGGTTCATGTGAACCATCGCCATTTGATACTAGACTCGTTTGCAGAAAAAGTGGGCGATGCGAGAGGCCTTTCAGAGAAGCAGCTTCGACAACGTGTGAAGCCACTCCTCACCAGGAAACACGATGACCCACCGCTTGATTTCCACCGCCTAGGTGCAGAGGTATTTGAGACCTGGTTGCTCACTCTTAGAAAAACTGACGGATCAACGCTAAGCTACTCTGCCCTCAACACCCATCGCGCCGGCTTTTTCAATCTCTACAGGGACTACGGACGTCAAATGGGGCCTGCCATGGAGAATGAGTTAAAGCAGTTCTTTAAGGGTTTGAAGCGCGAGCTTGCAACCAGTCAAGCTCGTGGTGAGGGCAAGTTAAGGTGGGGAAAGATCCTCTTTCGTTCGAACTCTATGAGTTTTTATCCACACATTTGATGACGCTACCAGGTAGTGATGCAATTTTTGCCCGGATGTATTTGATTACATCATGGAATCTTATGTGTCGCTCTGCGAACGCATTTGGTATCCGGCATTCACACATGGAATGGCGTGGTGATTCACTGAGAGTTTACTTTGCACACATGAAAAACGACCAGAGTGGAGATCGACCGCGCGACCCGCGTCACGTGTACGCCAACCCTCTGTAGCCAGCTATTTGTCCTATCTTGGCATTGGCAATTTACTGGGCAACAACTACGTTTGATGAGGATAATCGCCTGTTTCCAGGATCGGATCAGTATGATCGCTTTCGGAAGAGCCTGCAACGTTTGTTAATTGATGACGAGGTTTCTGTAGAGTTAAAGAGACGAGGTGTCAACCCCAGCGATCTTGGGACACACTCGATGCGCAAGGGTGCTGCAACATTTTGTGCTTCTGGCACTACAGCTTGCCCGTCATCTACGGCGGTGCATTTGCGTGCGGGATGGTCTCTCGGTGGTGTGCAAAATACCTATCTACGATATGAAGCTGCAGGAGATATGCATGTGGGAAGAACGGTTGCAGGTCTTCCATCCAGTAGTCATGAGTTTGCCATTTTGCCGCCTCACTTTCAGCAGCAAGACGAATGGGTTCAACGTGGAGTCTCGACGATATTTCTAGGAGTACCATATCATTTAGCGTTTGTTGGAGAATTTTGTCTCGCATCACTGGTATACCATATACCATACCTACGAATGAACCTCCGACCTCAGCATCCCATCTTCGAAACAGCGCTATTTCAAGATGCCGATTTGCTTAAACACTTATCGGAGCGTGTGCGTTGCGGATTTAGCACGCCTGACACCAAGTTGAAGGCAACAGGAGTTCCTCCACATGTATCCATACTAGGCCAGATGAATGAACTGCAAAACAGAACGCTGTCGACCATAGAAAAGATCGAAGAAGCACGCCACGATATTGTGAAGGACATCGTGCACGAGCTTGAGGATCGCGCAATTGGGTCGCGCACAGTCACGTACGACGGTTTGCATGAAGCGCTACGCGTTTGTCTTGCCGAAGTAGGCATTCATGACTTAAGCAACCAGCAAAATGCATCAGCTCCTCCAGACACGATGAATCCAGCAGCTTCCGATGAACGTACAGTAATGCCTAACTTCTATTGGGCTGGAAGGTTTCGTAGAGTCCCTCCCGATTTTGCTCTCCCTAAGTGCTCGGTTGCTCACTTGTGGACGCTGTGGCGGTGCGGGAACGCTGAAAAGCAGGTGCCGCCTCTGCATCTTCTTGAAACTGCTGACCTGCCAAACCGAAACTGCCAAAAGCGACTTAGTGACGTCCGATACCTTATGAAGAAAATTGAGGCGTACGCTACAGCAAGAAACTTACTGCGACCAAGACAGTCGGTAGAAGAAGCTGTAAGAGTCTACACCGCGTGTTTGCCTGCTGTCGAGGTGCCTCACAGCACTTACCACGCTAGGAAGCGACGCAGAGGGCAGCTAAGCTGGGTGTCCATAGTGCGTCTACACCGTCTTGCCGATAAGGCCGCAAAGCGGCAACTGTAGCCGACTTTCATAGGTCAAAAGTTCAACGTATTCATCGTTCTATTGGCTAATTTTTATGTCCTGACAATGTCCTGCAAAATCCGTTCAAGAATCATTCTCCAGATTTTGCAGGACAACAGGTTGCTATCTGCTTCATAGTACAGGACAGAATGTCCTGCATTTTCCAAACCGAAATCGCTCGAACTGATTTGTGCATACAAAAACTAGTATTATTGCTGGACGCTACAAAAACCTGATTTTTCCGTGCTTTTGCAGGACAATCTGTCCTGGAAGAAATCAATTCATTTCGCAAGATGGAAAGCACACACCAAGACAACCTGGCCGAATTAAGGCGACAGGCAGAACAGATCCGTGATAACACTGTTAGTCCAAGCTCACGAGCTGCCTACAGCAACTCCTACTGTCGCTTCATCTCGTGGGTTCATGTGAACCATCGCCATTTGATACTAGACTCGTTTGCAGAAAAAGTGGGCGATGCGAGAGGCCTTTCAGAGAAGCAGCTTCGACAACGTGTGAAGCCACTCCTCACCAGGAAACACGATGACCCACCGCTTGATTTCCACCGCCTAGGTGCAGAGGTATTTGAGACCTGGTTGCTCACTCTTAGAAAAACTGACGGATCAACGCTAAGCTACTCTGCCCTCAACACCCATCGCGCCGGCTTTTTCAATCTCTACAGGGACTACGGACGTCAAATGGGGCCTGCCATGGAGAATGAGTTAAAGCAGTTCTTTAAGGGTTTGAAGCGCGAGCTTGCAACCAGTCAAGCTCGTGGTGAGGGGCAAGTTAAGGTGGGGAAAGATCCTCTTTCGTTCGAACTCTATGAGTTTTTATCCACACATTTGATGACGCTACCAGGTAGTGATGCAATTTTTGCCCGGATGTATTTGATTACATCATGGAATCTTATGTGTCGCTCTGCGAACGCATTTGGTATCCGGCATTCACACATGGAATGGCGTGGTGATTCACTGAGAGTTTACTTTGCACACATGAAAAACGACCAGAGTGGAGATCGACCGCGCGACCCGCGTCACGTGTACGCCAACCCTCTGTAGCCAGCTATTTGTCCTATCTTGGCATTGGCAATTTACTGGGCAACAACTACGTTTGATGAGGATAATCGCCTGTTTCCAGGATCGGATCAGTACGATCGCTTTCGGAAGAGCCTGCAACGTTTGTTAATTGATGACGAGGTTTCTGTAGAGTTAAAGAGACGAGGTGTCAACCCCAGCGATCTTGGGACACACTCGATGCGCAAGGGTGCTGCAACATTTTGTGCTTCTGGCACTACAGCTTGCCCGTCATCTACGGCGGTGCATTTGCGTGCGGGATGGTCTCTCGGTGGTGTGCAAAATACCTATCTACGATATGAAGCTGCAGGAGATATGCATGTGGGAAGAACGGTTGCAGGTCTTCCATCCAGTAGTCATGAGTTTGCCATTTTGCCGCCTCACTTTCAGCAGCAAGACGAATGGGTTCAACGTGGAGTCTCGACGATATTTCTAGGAGTACCAGATCATTTAGCGTTTGTTGGAGAATTTTGTCTCGCATCACTGGTATACCATATACCATACCTACGAATGAGCCTCCGACCTCAGCATCCCATCTTCGAAACAGCGCTATTTCAAGATGCCGATTTGCTTAAACACTTATCGGAGCGTGTGCGTTGCGGATTTAGCACGCCTGACACCAAGTTGAAGGCAACAGGAGTTCCTCCACATGTATCCATACTAGGCCAGATGAATGAACTGCAAAACAGAACGCTGTCGACCATAGAAAAGATCGAAGAAGCACGCCACGATATTGTGAAGGACATCGTGCACGAGCTTGAGGATCGCGCAATTGGGTCGCGCACAGTCACGTACGACGGTTTGCATGAAGCGCTACGCGTTTGTCTTGCCGAAGTAGGCATTCATGACTTAAGCAACCAGCAAAATGCATCAGCTCCTCCAGACACGATGAATCCAGCAGCTTCCGATGAACGTACAGTAATGCCTAACTTCTATTGGGCTGGAAGGTTTCGTAGAGTCCCTCCCGATTTTGCTCTCCCTAAGTGCTCGGTTGCTCACTTGTGGACGCTGTGGCGGTGCGGGAACGCTAAAAAGCAGGTGCCGCCTCTGCATCTTCTTGAAACTGCTGACCTGCCAAACCGAAACTGCCAAAAGCGACTTAGTGACGTCCGATACCTTATGAAGAAAATTGAGGCGTACGCTACAGCAAGAAACTTACTGCGACCAAGACAGTCGGTAGAAGAAGCTGTAAGAGTCTACACCGCGTGTTTGCCTGCTGTCGAGGTGCCTCACAGCACTTACCACGCTAGGAAGCGACGCAGAGGGCAGCTAAGCTGGGTGTCCATAGTGCGTCTACACCGTCTTGCCGATAAGGCCGCAAAGCGGCAACTGTAGCCGACTTTCATAGGTCAAAAGTTCAACGTATTCATCGTTCTATTGGCTAATTTTTATGTCCTGACAATGTCCTGCAAAATCCGTTCAAGAATCATTTCTTCTTCGACTTCGTCGTCCGTTGGCTGATTCATATTGAAGTTTCTGTTGTGGCGAGGCTCTGGAGGGAAACTCGAGGTCACTATTGTCAGATCTTCAACCTCGGTTTAGCGTTCATGGGCATAGTGACAGCATTGAGTTTCGTGCGAACACGTTTTTCCAAAATTCCGTTTTCGGGAGTGACGCTTTTCGAGAGAGAGAAGCAGAAATACTCATTTTCTGAAAATGAGATTATCTGCGAACACGGCCTGAGACTAGAGCGCGTTACCTTCGGTAATGAGCCTATAGTACAATTCATACGTATTTTGGAAATGATCCCTAAGTTTTTCAACACCTTGTACTTCTTCCGTCAAATGATCGTACCCACTGATGAGGAGACCTCCTCACTTCCAGACGTGCCTTCCAGTCCCAAGACGTTTGTATCAATTGCCATGTCCGGTGTCTGCTCGCTCGTCGCGACGTTCGTAGTCCCCGGTCGGTGGTGTCATTGTGAGTGTTTTAGGCAACATTATTGAATTGTGCCAAGAGCTCGAGGAGAACGAGGAGATGTGCTCAGCAGTACACAAACGCCTGGTCTTCGTCAACGAAGAGCTTAACAAGATCTCGGACGAAGAAGCGATGCGCCAAAACCGGGTGTTGTTCATGTATGGCAACACCATCGCCAACTTTCTCAAATTTCTGCAAAAACAATCAAAAAAAAGTTTTCTCAAACGACTGGCCAGTAACCGCAAAGTGGTGGCAGCTATCCAAGATTTCAACGAAGACATCGACGAACTGTACAAACTGCTCAATTTGGTACATATCCCGCAAACAGGAGCAAATGCTGCTGAGTATCGCCGCCAATCAGCAAAGAATTCATGCGGACATGCAAAGTAAAGACAACAATTTAGTGGAGAGTTTGGCCATGCTCAAGTACGAAATGACCCACAAAAAAGAGCAAAACTCCATGGCTACATTGGCAATGATGAAGAGAACATTCAACAAGATCACAAGGACATCTGGAGCTAAAGTCCCAGCAGTACCGGAATGGTTCATTTCCAGTGACGATGTCGAGTTCGATGCCAATGACCAATTTGACTGTGGTTCCTATGGTGCTGTGACGAGGGGGACGTGGGGAAAAGGAATTACAGTAGTGATCAAGTCGTTGCTGATGGACGACGACCAAGCCAAGGAGTCGTTCTTCAAAGAGGTGGAAGTCTGGCGGAGGCTGAACAACCCCCATGTCATCGGGTTGTTCGGAGCTTGTCATGTGAGTACACCCGCCTTCTTCGTGTGTGAAGACGCGATTCACGGTAACTTCGCAGATCATTTCATGGAGGACAAGAGCAACATCTGGAAACTCTTCCATCAAGCGGCAGTGGGGCTGGACTACATCCATTCGCAGAAGGTGGTGCACGGAGACTTAAAGTGTAACAACATCCTGATCGGAGCCGATGACAATGCCAAAATCTGCGACTTTGGCTTCAGTTACATCCGCACACAGTCTGTGGGGTTAAGTAAGAAGGCAACGACCGATACTGTGCGCTGGAAAGCTCCTGAGTGTCTGATGCCGATGGGAGAACCGACGGACGAAAAGAACAACCCTCGGTTTGCATCGGATGTTTACTCCTTTGGCATGTGCATCATTGAAGCGTTCTCGGATGAACCTCTGGACGACGATGATACGATCCTAGAAAAGGTTTTCTCTGGAGAAGAATACCCTCGTCCCGACGGAATTGCTGATGATGAATGGGAACTCGTCAAGAGACTGACAGATCCAGAATGGGAGCAGCGGATCAGTCTGTCGTCAGCCATTTCCGAACTGAAGACGTTTGCAGACAGGGAGAATGAGCGAAACAATGTGGACAAGACCGACCGCGTATGTCCAGGTTGCAATGCCATGGTTGGAGTGGAATTTCAGTTCTGTGGAGCTTGTGGACACCGAGTTGCCGTGTCTGCGTGAGGTAGAGTAATCTGTTGTGGGTGAAAGTTTTCATGTATTATGAATTCAAAACGTGCTGCGAGCTTGCTCAATAGAGACTTTCAGAAGCCCCGGAAAATGAAAATCACGTAGTGAAAAACTCGTGGCAGGATACCGCTTTTTGACTAAGGGTTTTCGGTACGAAAGGCCGCTTCAGGTTTACCGGAAAAATAAACCCGTGACAAAATCACGTAGTCGGACTTATAAAAGTTTTGTGCACAATTATGGCGAGCCCGCATCCACAAGACTGCAACGCTGGGTCGCCTCGTAGACGTGCTGCAGCGCTTAGAACCTTGTGATGGGAGACCCTTGGAGTCTCATTCCTGCGGTGTCGTCGCTGTCGCGCCGCCAGGCACAGGACGAAGAGATAAATAAAAAACAAAAACGTTTAGAAAAAAAAAACGAATAGAGCTCCTCATTCTGCTTGAGCTCACATCTACAGCTCCCTTCTCCTATAGAGACCGCGTGCTTGTGCCAGATTTCTGTCTTGACATCCTCTCAATGTCCGATGCCGAGTCCAAGGACCAGTTTCGCTTCGCCACCAGCGACTTACAGCGTCTCGTCATGCATCTAAACATCTAAGATCCCGTTATAACGAAGGAAGGTACTCTCATGAGCCTCACACAGCTCATAACCGCATGACCCGCTCATCCGGGTAGACATTCCATCCGGGCCTTTCATTAGGACGGGCATGGCAACCGAGCCGAGGCCGGCGGCTTCCGCGCTGAAATCCGGTAGCGTTACCCCGTAGCAAGGGTGCTCGGCACGGGATTTCGGAATCGAAAAACACGTCGGAAGGGTCGTGCTAAAAATAGATGGCTGCGCTACGTAAAAATGACTACGGATTTTTGCATTTTCCGGGGCTTCTGAAAGCCTATAATATTGCTATGTGTTCATACATCCCGCAGCTCTTACTCCTCGCGAAGTCTGCGCTTTTCAGCGTTCAAAGCACACTTGTCACCACCGCCAAACGTGTTCTTAAACCACGACTTGGTGTGACCCCACCATCCTGTAGGACAGTTATCGTCGGTGGTAGGTGCGGCAGTCGTAGGTGCAGGTGTTTTAGAAGCAGAAGAAGAAGAGGTCGATGAAGCTTCAGAAGAGCTCTCAGACGCGCTGTCGGCGCTTGAGAACAGACCGCTCAAGTCGAATCCAGAGGTGCTACCAGATGCGCTGTCGTCAAAGAGACCGCTCAGGTCGAAGCTGCCAGACTCGCTGGTGCTTGCAGCCTCTTCACTTCCAGAAGTACTGTCGTCAAAGAGACCGCTCAAATCGAAGCTGCCGGATTCACTGGCGTCCGAACCACTTTCAGATGTGCTATCGTCGAACAGTCCACTCAAGTCAAAGCTACCGGAGTCGCTAGCCAACAGATCATCACTTCCAGAGGCGCTGTCGTCACCGGAAAGCAGACTGCTCAAGTCGAAGCTGCCAGACTCGCTCTCACTCGAGGCCTCTTCACTGCCAGAAGCGCTCGAACCGGACGCAGACTCCTTCGACTTGGACTTCTTGGTGAGCTTCTTGAGCTTCGTGGATGACTTACGCACTTCAGCTTCGCTTCCTGAAGCGCTGTCACTCGATCCCGAGAGCAAATCGTCTAAGTCCAAACCACTGCCGCTCATGGACAGCAAGTCATCGGCGCTCATGTCGGCCAGTTCACTCGCGCTCAACGACGCCAACAAAGCGTCCAGCTCACTCCCCGTCAGTGAGAACATGTCGTCCGATCCGCTCGCAGACGTCGAAGCCTCCGAACCACTAGCATCAAACAATTCCAACAACAGCTCGTCCGATCCGCTGGCTTCGCTGCTTGATCCGCTCTCACTGTCATCTCCGCTTGATCCAGAGGCCGAAGAGACCGAAACCGGCTGCTTCTTCTTGGTGATAGGGATCGTCGCCGTCGGAGCCTTAGTAGCTGGGGCCTTGGTGACCTTGGGCGCCTTCGTAGCCTTGGTAGCCACAAGAGAGGAACTGCCACTGCTGCTTTCCGACGTAAGCTCCACTTGAGTGACAGTAGAGCTCTGCTGCTGCACTCCAGAGTCGCTTTCCGAACCAGAAGAAGACTCAACTGTCTTGGTAGATTTGGTGGCAGTCTTCGAAGCGATCGTGGTGCTTCGTTCCTCCGAAATGTTATCGAAGGAAAGCAGGTTACGAGCGTCCTCAGTGGAAGCTGCGAGACCTTCACTGGACAGCAGAGCAACTGCCGTGGCGAGCAGGACGACGTTCAAACGCATTTCTGATTCTACAAGTTGACTTTTCTTTTAACTGGAGCTCCTGGATGCAGATTGCGATGTGAGCTCGAGCAAACACGGAAATCGGCTTTATCCGTAGCCAAGAAACAGGTTGGGAGCAAGCATACGGAGATTCCCGCTATCCTCGGATAGGATAGGTCCTATCGGATTCCGAAAAGAGGCAACAGGTGGAGGAGAAGAACATTCGGAAAGGAACTTGGAAGAGGCAACAGGTGGAGGAGAAGAACAGATAAAGAATTGCGTTAATTTTTTTTGGTTCATAATCTTTGGTAAGGATGACCGCGACGACAAGAAAGAGAAGACGAATACCGGATAGTTTAGCAAGAACAAGATTGACTGACAGACAAACCGTTCTGTTAATTCTTCGTACCATAAATGTTGTGTCGTTCCTGGTAATTACTACCGGTAGTACTTCGGAGTAGGCAGTACATGTATCCCATAATCGCAACGATACGGTTCCCTAAGATAGTTTTAGGACCCAACCAGGATGTGTGGGGCACGTAGGAAACATTCCAGGTCTTGAATCGAAGGCAATCATTGCCTTCTTCCCTGTCACAATAGCAGATTGAACTTCTTTCTAACCTCCCACGACAACGAATATGGTCTCCACGAAGCTAGACGTAAAGACATTAGTATCTACAAGACGTACATGTGGGCTGGACTCTCCAGCTGGTGTTAATCAACTTTTACCTACCTTTCAAGGTGTAGTAAGGTTTGGAAGATTTGGGAGGACAACATGTACCCGTAACAGATCCAGATCAACAACTTCAACGACGGTTCGGAACTTCAACAAGATCTTAACCCATGGGACGGACGCTCGAGTAGCTGGAATCTGAGTTCACTTCCGAATTAGACAGCTTGAGATCACTTCCGAATTAGACAGCTTGAGATCACTTCCGAATTAGACAGCTTGAGATCACTTCCGAATTATCGCCAGTGGTGGAGACTGCACCCGAAGAGACGCTCGAGAAGCTGGAGCCTGAGTTCGCTTCCGAATTGGACAAGAAGCTGGAACCCGAGTTCGCTTCTGAACTGGACAAGAACGCGAGAAGCTAGCACTAGAGACTTTATCTACAACCAATACAAATAGGCGCTACGCGAGTGGCACCGGCGGGAGGACATCACTAAAGTCCTCGTCGGCCAGCACTGTGTTGACATTGCTTGAGAGCTATACAACGTTCAGAGGAACGAGGCATTGACTAAAAAGGCACGACAAAGCTTACTTGGTGGTCATACAAGGGCTGATCAAAACGATCGGTCTTCGAAGAGAAGTTGAGACGAGACTGGGCTGATCAAAACGATCGGTCTTCGGAGACGAGACTCGGCTGATCAAAACGATCGGTCTTTAAAGCGAAGTCGACACGAGACTCAGCCTCAGTGGGCACGAACTCGCTGCAGAATAATTGAATTTGAATCGCTGATTTTGACGTGAAACTTGGAACTGGATCTGACGCTACGGAGAATAGAGAGACTGTGGCAGTGTTGAGACGGAAGAGTGAGGGTGTGAAAGGCAACGGAACGGTATAAGAGGTAACCAGTCCTTTTTCCCGGGAAGTTTGTCTGTGAGGGTGAAAAGAGAGTGTGTGAAGGCGACTGAACGGTATAAGAGGTAACCAGTCCTTTTTCCCGGGAAGTTGGTCTGTGTGAGTGAGACTTTGTGGGATTGAATTGAGTTGTACTAATTCACGATTGAGATGAGCGGAGTAGATGAAGAGATGAACTGTGGAGCTGAAGCTAATGTGAACTGTGGAGCTGAAGCTAATTTGAGCTGTGGAGCTGGAGCAAATGCGCTAGGACGAAGAGTAGAAGCACGAACCGATTCGACCATCACTGCGAGACGCATGTATCGGATGAAGCTGGACATTGACGATTTCACTGGCCGAGGCGAACGCAAGATTGAATGGTGGTTGAAAGAAGCTGAGCAAGCAGCAGAACGTCAACGTGTGCTCGACGGTGAAACCTGGACGCCATTGGAGATGTACTATGGAGTGTCCGCTCACTTGAAGGAAGACGCAGAGAGATGGTTTTGCAGCATTAGCACAAAAATCCCTACCGAAGACCGAACTTTTGAGCACTTATCTACACTGCTGAAGAGAAGATTTGGAAGACACGATACCAAATATCAGACACAGTTGCGAATGGCAAAACGTATCCAGCAGCCTGGGGAAAAGCTTGATGACTTTGCAGCGAACCTGCGTGACATCGGCAGTGCACACGACGAAATTTCGGACTATTGGTATGTGGAGAGCTTCTTGCACGGAATCAACAACGAGGTTTCTGCTCTTTGTGTGCGAGGTGCCAAGCCTAAGACCCTTGAAGACGCAGTTAGATACGCGGTGGACGTTTCTGGTGACTATGGTGAAGGCATTAAGGTGAAAGACTGGAAGATTGCAGCACACCGTTACCGTAGACCTTCAGAAGCTGAACGACGAGTAAGAGGCGGCCAAGACGATGAACAACCCGATAAAGGAGAAAAGCCCTATGTGGATGTACGTGGTCAACACGTTCCGAAGATAACAGCAGCAGTACTACGGAACTATGCAGCAGCAGAGCCAATGATAACAGCGCCGACGGCAGCAGCACCAACAACGAAGTCCTTGAAGCGGAAGAGAAGACGAAACCAAGTCAACGAGAGAAGAAGCACAGAGTACTGGAGACGATACAAGATGGAAACTGAGTGTTTTGTCTGTGGAGAACTTGGACACTGGCACCTAGAATGTCCGTTGCGAAACGTAGACGTTCATGAGCACTAGTTCGCCCTGAAGATGCAAGTATTTTTGAAGCTGATGTACCTGAGCCCGAAGCTGAAGTTGAAGATATCTGACGAAAACATCTTTCGAGGACGAAGCGTGGCAACGATAACTGACGCTGCAGACGTGGAGAAGAAGGAAAAGAAGACCGAGAGCTAGCAGATTACCGATGCCAATCACAACGACGACCAACCTGGGGGAAGAGCGAGCAACAGCAGCATTGCCGACAGAGCCGAAGCCGTGCATGTAGACGCCGCACATATTGACGAAGTCTGACGAAACCGAGGTGACGAGTGCCTGTGCTTGGTACCATCGGGGACGATGGTACACCGGGGGAAGAGAGTAAGGTTTGGAAGATTTGGGAGGACAACATGTACCCGTAACAGATCCAGATCAACAACTTCAACGGCGGTTCGGAACTTCAACAAGATCTTAACCCATGGGACGTAGCTGAAGAGACGCTCGAGTAGCTGGAATCTGAGTTCACTTCCGAATTAGACAGCTTGAGATCACTTCCGAATTAGACAGCTTGAGATCACTTCCGAATTAGACAGCTTGAGATCACTTCCGAATTATCGCCAGTGGTGGAGACTGCACCCGAAGAGACGCTCGAGAAGCTGGAGCCTGAGTTCGCTTCCGAATTGGACAAGAAGCTGGAACCCGAGTTCGCTTCTGAACTGGACAAGAACGCGAGAAGCTAGCACTAGAGACTTTATCTACAACCAATACAAATAGGCGCTACGCGAGTGGCACCGGCGGGAGGACATCACTAAAGTCCTCGTCGGCCAGCACTGTGTTGACATTGCTTGAGAGCTATACAACGTTCAGAGGAACGCGGCATTGACTAAAAAGGCACGACAAAGCTTACTGTGTCACATTACAACAGAGAAGAACTACCGGTACATGTACTGCTTCTGCAATTACCCTGCTCATTGCAGCGCCACGGTTAAATAGACGTCGCACGGCTTTAGATTCGTTGGAAGCACAATGCAACCCGCATTGTAAAGTAATCACTGCACTGTACTAGTACTGTACATTGTGCAAAGCCGCATTTTGCACGTGGTATTTGAGATGCGCCTCGAGATGGCACCCTAAGAAATACTTTAAGTACGTTGATAAGGGAAGAGCTCAGCAACACGCCAACTTGTGGTACTGAGCAGCACTGTATCCGTTTAGCTTTTAGCATTTCATGTAATAAATCTACATGTAAGTTAGTTGAACTTCCGTAGTTTTAATCGAGTGCTTATCTTGACTACGTGTAGTACAGAACTGAATTCAATGTCGCTTTAAAGGCGAGTGGCTCTAACTGATGTAAGAGTGCTTTGAAACCAGCGGTTGATAATCGCGAATCACTTTGGCGTTGTCGCCATTGGGAAGATTGGAACTCCTAGCCAACATCTCACTGACATCCGTAGGGTCCTTCCTCCCAACCAGCCACCTCTTGAACTGCGACTTCTGCAAAGTCGAGAGAAATTCTTTCGTGGCTGCGGTTTTGGCACACTCTTTCGAACTCGCGAGCATTGTTGCAAACTTCGCCGTGCCGAATCGCTTCTCCAACTGTATAATAGCCGAAAACTCGCTTGACGACTTGTAGCTGTTCAACATTCGGACATAAGAAGCCCAAACGCTCAATTCGAAGATTTTGTCCAGTTTGTCCAGTTTGTCCAGTTTGAGGATGTTGAACACGTCATCTGCCATTCATGCGCCACACGCGCATCTGCAATTTCGCAGCGATTTCCTACTTGTGACCTCACTGGCCTTCGCTACCAGTTTGGTCAGTCGTTCATCGCCAGGGATAGGAAAAATACAATATCATACTGTACGGATTGGAGGCCTTCATCCAAGCCAATAAATAATTGAGTTATTGCCAATTTTTTCGACAATGTCAACCAAGTCAGTAGGTCACATGAATATGTGACACTATGTCGTCTTTTCTCATGAGTTTTTGAACGAGTTGGTTGCTGTCGATGCGCCTGGATTCAGGAGGGGTTACCTCGAGAACCCTCCCACCGCGTCCAACCTCTCCAACCAACACACACAAGTCATAGTCCGAATTCCTCGACATCATACATACAACACACAAATCAACTGATATAATATATTTCAGTTAGGAAATGACAAGCAACTGTAATAACCCGTGTGCCCTGTGTGCAAACATGGCCACACCACCCGTTTGGCGATAGTTCTCGCTACCATCCATTGCCAAAACAACCACACATGTCAACGACATTTGGCTATAGCCAAGATTGACCTGTGTAAAAAATTGCATGTTATTGGGGTTGAGGAGCAATAAATTATGGCAATATGATATTGCCAATATCGGCAATAGTTACGGAAAATTACCAAACCCTGTTCATCGCCATATTGAGCTCTTAGAACAGTGAACATCATCTTGTCAGAGTTCTCCTCTTGTCTATTCAGATAGGCAACCCACGTGCTCCACACTGGGCTCTCAAACACGCCATCGCCCTCTTTCTTGAGTCCTCTGAAGCTCCTCTATTTTAACGACAATAGCTCCGGTATTGGCGTCTTGCATTGCAGATCCAATCATTCTTGCCAAAGCTGCGTCATCAAACTTTGTCTGTTTGATTGCCAAGAACAACAACTCCTCCGGATCCTTGTTGAGAATTTTCGCGTACGCCACCCATGTATTGAGAGCGGGACTTTTCAGCAGCGTCGAGTCTTCCTCGTTCAATTTCAGCAATTTGAACACGTCGATCATGATCATGCTCTTCTTCTGTTTTAACCACATTTCCAATTGTACATTTTCCAACCGACTGGCAGTGATTTTCGTGTCTGTCACCTGCTTCGTAGTCGTTGTTAGCATAGCGTCCAGTCCGTTCATGTATGTAAGTTAGACAGCCCAAGTGGCTTAATTCAACGAGTCGGCAACTAAAGTCGGAAGCCGGTATGACTCTTGTTAACGTCAGCTTAACCCAGTTAGAATCAGTATGACTGTGAACGAAAGACTGAAGCCGTAGTAAGCACTTCGACGTAATAGAGTAACAGTTATAGGACTTCTCGTTTCGTTTACTACTAGTACAACGCACGATATGAAAACTGGAAATGGCCCTGTTTTCCTGGGATTGGAAAACTGCGTCAACACTGGACTCGCATCATCAGCGAATATCTTAGCTCGTTTTCTAAGCCTAACGTGAGCTGCTCGCCAAGGAACAGCGTGCATTCCACAACTGGCCATCGACCTCACAATGAGAAAATCCCATTATATCTGCAGCGTCACTCTCGTAGTTTTCTTGCTCGGATATGCTTGCAAACTATCTGTCTCTAAAGATACTAATGCGATACACTACACGGTTGGTCGACACTTGAGGGCGTCGGTAGCAGAACCAAACGATGCATACGACGAACGAGTAATTCTCAACCCTTCGAAAGTAAAGGAATTAACTCAAAAAGGGTCGAAGAATATCAAGAAGCTTGTGGAGGAGACCAAAACCAAGTTGAACCAGCATGTGGCTGACTTGAGATTCGCGAAACTGGACAAAGTAAAGTCAAATATCTTCAGCAGCTCCGAGTTCAAGAAGTGGGCTGCATCTGTGACCAAAGCACACAAGTATAACCGAGATGAATCTGAAGTGGCGATGGTGACGGCCTTGGCGAGTCACTACGGCGATGGCAGACTGGCATCGATGCTAATGGCTGCCAAGCAAGGGAAAGACACGAGAGGGACTGCTATTCACTTAGAATCCGTGCAGAAGAACATTTGGGCGGCTCAAGGGAAAAGCGCGGACGATGTTTTCAACCTGCTAAAACTCGATGAAGCTGGCGGAAATCTGCTGAAAAAACCAGAATTGGATATGTGGATTTCACACACGCGCAGACTGAAGAAGGACCCGTACGATCTGCTGCTGTTTAAGCTGAACGCACGCTACGACGACGCCGGGATTGCCAGTATGCTGGCTCGTGCAAAGAATGATCCTGCCACGAAGACAATCGCCGAGAAGTTGGAGACGCTGCAGTTGGAGAAATGGATCAAGCAGAAGAAGAGCGTAGTCGACGTGTTCAAGATCCTGAAATTGAACATCGAAGAAGGCTCAATGGTGCTCAAAAACCCAGTGCTAAGAACGTGGATGGCGTACGCAGAAATGCTCAAGAAGGATCCAGTTGAGCTGTTGTTCCTGGCGTTTAAGCAAACAGGCTTGGACGATGCGGCTGCTAAAACAGGGCAATTTCTGATAGTAAAGTGGTCGAGGGCGGGTAGGAGTGGTGATGATATTTTCCACTTACTTGACCTCAAGAAGGCAGGAGACGGAGTGTTCGAGAACCCACTGTGGGGGACGTGGGTGAGCTATTTGCATTTTCACGAACACTTTGCTGACGATGTGATGTTCACTGTTTTAAAAGCTCATTACGGCAATGAACGGCTGACCAAACTGGTTGCCAAAGCCAGTGAGGTCACGAGTACGAAGGAAATTGCTACCAACCTGCAGATGAGTATGTGGCGTATGAAAGGGCAGACATCAGATGACGTGTTCGACATCCTCAAACTGAACAAAATGGGGGACAAAATCTTCGAGAGCCCCGAATTGAAAATCTGGGTTGCTTATGTCCGGAAACTAAGCAGCTACATGCGACGGCCGAACGAGTTTTCTGCTATTGTAGAGTTGGAGAAGCGTTTTGGCACGGCAAAGTTGGCAACAATGCTTGCGAGTTCGAAGGAGAGTGCTAAAACCGCAGCCACAAAAGAATTTTTCTCGAACTTGCAGAAGTCACAGTTCAAGATGTGGAAGCTTGGGAAGAAGAACCCTACGGATGTCAGTGAGATGTTGGCTAAGAGCTCCAATCTTCCCAAGGGTGACAACGCAAAAGTGATTCGTGATTATCAAGGTTACTTCACATCAAACGCTGCTTACTAGCAGGGTTCGATGCATTTTTTGGTGCCACGAATAATACGGCTATGAGCTTTGGCACGTCGCAGAAATGACACTTGTAGCTCATCTTCTAAGTGATAGTGCGTTGGGGTTATCACATAGGTAGCTAAATGCCAGATTCATGGTGCAGCACTCGTAAACTTTTGCAAATTGGGTGCTGTTTTGTCGTACTTCAGGTGTGTGTGTGGGGGTCGAAATAAAGTTGCTTTCGGAAATACACAAATTGTCCATGGAGGTAGGACTCCTACTAGGAGTGTGGACCATTGACGTCGTCGTCTAGAAGCTTCCATGTACATGTAAGCTTAGAGTTCAACTACCGTCCCTTCTTGCCTTATTCGCGACGACTTTCTTGCTGGTAGCACCACTATCGTTTCCAGTGAGAATGACAGCTTGCGTCTTCTTAAATGAATCATCTGGAATCTTAGCGACTTCACGCGGTAGGTTGGTAAACGAAACTCGCCTCAATCGTTGCCCATTAAGCCGTTTTGGCTGTGAAGTAAGCTTGATAATCACGAATCACCTCGTGTTGTCGCTCTTGGCAAGATTGGAGCTCTTTGCTAACATCTCACTGACATCCGTAGGGTTCTTCTTCCCAAGCTTCCACCTCTTGAACTGTGAGTTCTGCAAGTTCGAGAGAAATTCTTTTGTGGCTGCGGTTTTAGCACTCTCTTTCGAACTCGCGAGCATTGTTGCCAACTTCGCCGTGCCGAAACGCTTCTCCAACTGTATAATAGCTGAAAACTCGTTCGGTCGTCGCATGTAGCTGCTTAGTTTCCGAACATAAGCAACCCAGATTTTCAATTCGGGGCTATCGAAGATTTTATCCATTTTGTTCAGTTTGAGAATGTTGAACACGTCATCTGATGTCTGTCCGTTCATGCGCCACATACTCAGCTGCAATTTGGCAGCGATTCCCTTCGTACTCGTGACCTCACCGGCTTTTGCTGCCAGTTTGGTCAGTCGTTCATCACCATATTGAGCTTTTAAAACAGTGAACATCACATCGTCAGCAAACTCCTCGTGCCTTTTCAGATAGGCAACCCACGTGCTCCACAGTGGGTTCTCGAATACTCTATCTCCTGCCTTCTTGAGTTCAAGTAACCGGAAAATGTTATCACCACTTTTCTTCTTAGATATCCACCTTTTGATCAGCGTAGCCTCAAATGTTTTAGCTGCATCGTCCAAGCCTGTCTGTTTGAGCGACAGAAGCAACGGCACGTCAGGGTCCTTCTTGAGCATTTTCGTGTACGTCATCCACGTACTCAGCACTGGGCTTTTGAGCACCATTGAGCCTTCTTCGTTCAATTTCAGGACCTTGAACACGTCGACTACGCTCTTCTTCTGCTTGATCCATTTTTCCAACTGCAGCGTCTCCAACTTCTCGGCGATTGTCTTCGTAGCAGGATCATTCTTCGCACGAACCAGCATACTGGCAAGTCCAGCGTCGTCATAACGAGGTTTCAGCTTGAAGAGCAGCAGATCGTACGGGTCCTTGTTCAGTCTGGTCGTGAACGAGATCCAAGAACTCAATTCTGGCTTCTTCAGCAGATTTCCACCAGCTTCATCCAGTTTTAGCAGGTTATACACGTTGTCCGCATTCCTCCCTTCAACCATCCAATGCACGTTTTCCAACCGACTGGCAGTGATTTTCGTGTCTGTCACCTGCTTCGTAGTCGTTGTTAGCATAGCGTCCAGTCCGTTCATGTATGTAAGTTAGACAGCCCAAGTGGCTTAATTCAACGAGTCGGCAACTAAAGTCGGAAGCCGGTATGACTCTTGTTAACGTCAGCTTAACCCAGTTAGAATCAGTATGACTGTGAACGAAAGACTGAAGCCGTAGTAAGCACTTCGACGTAATAGAGTAACAGTTATAGGACTTCTCGTTTCGTTTACTACTAGTACAACGCACGATATGAAAACTGGAAATGGCCCTGTTTTCCTGGGATTGGAAAACTGCGTCAACACTGGACTCGCATCATCAGCGAATATCTTAGCTCGTTTTCTAAGCCTAACGTGAGCTGCTCGCCAAGGAACAGCGTGCATTCCACAACTGGCCATCGACCTCACAATGAGAAAATCCCATTATATCTGCAGCGTCACTCTCGTAGTTTTCTTGCTCGGATATGCTTGCAAACTATCTGTCTCTAAAGATACTAATGCGATACACTACACGGTTGGTCGACACTTGAGGGCGTCGGTAGCAGAACCAAACGATGCATACGACGAACGAGTAATTCTCAACCCTTCGAAAGTAAAGGAATTAACTCAAAAAGGGTCGAAGAATATCAAGAAGCTCGTGGAGGAGACCAAAACCAAGTTGAACCAGCATGTGGCTGACTTGAGATTCGCGAAACTGGACAAAGTAAAGTCAAATATCTTCAGCAGCTCCGAGTTCAAGAAGTGGGCTGCATCTGTGACCAAAGCACACAAGTATAACCGAGATGAATCTGAAGTGGCGATGGTGACGGCCTTGGCGAGTCACTACGGCGATGGCAGACTGGCATCGATGCTAATGGCTGCCAAGCAAGGGAAAGACACGAGAGGGACTGCTATTCACTTAGAATCCGTGCAGAAGAACATTTGGGCGGCTCAAGGGAAAAGCGCGGACGATGTTTTCAACCTGCTAAAACTCGATGAAGCTGGCGGAAATCTGCTGAAAAAACCAGAATTGGATATGTGGATTTCACACACGCGCAGACTGAAGAAGGACCCGTACGATCTGCTGCTGTTTAAGCTGAACGCACGCTACGACGACGCCGGGATTGCCAGTATGCTGGCTCGTGCAAAGAATGATCCTGCCACGAAGACAATCGCCGAGAAGTTGGAGACGCTGCAGTTGGAGAAATGGATCAAGCAGAAGAAGAGCGTAGTCGACGTGTTCAAGATCCTGAAATTGAACATCGAAGAAGGCTCAATGGTGCTCAAAAACCCAGTGCTAAGAACGTGGATGGCGTACGCGGAAATGCTCAAGAAGGATCCAGTTGAGCTGTTGTTCCTGGCGTTTAAGCAAACAGGCTTGGACGATGCGGCTGCTAAAACAGGGCAATTTCTGATAGTAAAGTGGTCGAGGGCGGGTAGGAGTGGTGATGATATTTTCCACTTACTTGACCTCAAGAAGGCAGGAGACGGAGTGTTCGAGAACCCACTGTGGGGGACGTGGGTGAGCTATTTGCATTTTCACGAACACTTTGCTGACGATGTGATGTTCACTGTTTTAAAAGCTCATTACGGCAATGAACGGCTGACCAAACTGGTTGCCAAAGCCAGTGAGGTCACGAGTACGAAGGAAATTGCTACCAACCTGCAGATGAGTATGTGGCGTATGAAAGGGCAGACATCAGATGACGTGTTCGACATCCTCAAACTGAACAAAATGGGGGACAAAATCTTCGAGAGCCCCGAATTGAAAATCTGGGTTGCTTATGCCCGGAAACTAAGCAGCTACATGCGACGGCCGAACGAGTTTTCTGCTATTGTAGAGTTGGAGAAGCGTTTTGGCACGGCAAAGTTGGCAACAATGCTTGCGAGTTCGAAGGAGAGTGCTAAAACCGCAGCCACAAAAGAATTTTTCTCGAACTTGCAGAAGTCACAGTTCAAGATGTGGAAGCTTGGGAAGAAGAACCCTACGGATGTCAGTGAGATGTTGGCTAAGAGCTCCAATCTTCCCAAGGGTGACAACGCAAAAGTGATTCGTGATTATCAAGGTTACTTCACATCAAACGCTGCTTACTAGCAGGGTTCGATGCATTTTTTGGTGCCACGAATAATACGGCTATGAGCTTTGGCACGTCGCAGAAATGACACTTGTAGCTCATCTTCTAAGTGATAGTGCGTTGGGGTTATCACATAGGTAGCTAAATGCCAGATTCATGGTGCAGCACTCGTAAACTTTTGCAAATTGGGTGCCGTTTTGTCGTACTTCATGTGTGTGTGTGTGTGGGGGGGGGGGGGGGGGGTCGAAATAAAGTTGCTTTCGGAAATACACAAATTGTCCATGGAGGTAGGACTCCTACTAGGAGTGTGGACCATTGACGTCGTCGTCTAGAAGCTTCCATGTACATGTAAGCTTAGAGTTCAACTACCGTCCCTTCTTGCCTTATTCGCGACGACTTTCTTGCTGGTAGCACCACTATCGTTTCCAGTGAGAATGACAGCTTGCGTCTTCTTAAATGAATCATCTGGAATCTTAGCGACTTCACGCGGTAGGTTGGTAAACGAAACTCGCCTCAATCGTTGCCCATTAAGCCGTTTTGGCTGTGAAGTAAGCTTGATAATCACGAATCACCTCGTGTTGTCGCTCTTGGCAAGATTGGAGCTCTTTGCTAACATCTCACTGACATCCGTAGGGTTCTTCTTCCCAAGCTTCCACCTCTTGAACTGTGAGTTCTGCAAGTTCGAGAGAAATTCTTTTGTGGCTGCGGTTTTAGCACTCTCTTTCGAACTCGCGAGCATTGTTGCCAACTTCGCCGTGCCGAAACGCTTCTCCAACTGTATAATAGCTGAAAACTCGTTCGGTCGTCGCATGTAGCTGCTTAGTTTCCGAACATAAGCAACCCAGATTTTCAATTCGGGGCTATCGAAGATTTTATCCATTTTGTTCAGTTTGAGAATGTTGAACACGTCATCTGATGTCTGTCCGTTCATGCGCCACATACTCAGCTGCAATTTGGCAGCGATTCCCTTCGTACTCGTGACCTCACCGGCTTTTGCTGCCAGTTTGGTCAGTCGTTCATCACCATATTGAGCTTTTAAAACAGTGAACATCACATCGTCAGCAAACTCCTCGTGCCTTTTCAGATAGGCAACCCACGTGCTCCACAGTGGGTTCTCGAATACTCTATCTCCTGCCTTCTTGAGTTCAAGTAACCGGAAAATGTTATCACCACTTTTCTTCTTAGATATCCACCTTTTGATCAGCGTAGCCTCAAATGTTTTAGCTGCATCGTCCAAGCCTGTCTGTTTGAGCGACAGGAGCAACGGCACGTCCGGGTCCTTCTTGAGTATTTTCGCGTACGTCATCCACGTACTTAGAACTGGGCTTTTGAGCACCATTGAGCCTTCTTCGTTCAATTTCAGGATCTTGAACACGTCAACTACGCTCTTCTTCTGCTTGATCCATTTTTCCAACTGCAGCGTCTCCAACTTCTCGGCGATTGTCTTCGTGGCAGGATCATTCTTCGCACGAACCAGCATACTGGCAAGTCCAGCGTCGTCATAACGAGGTTTCAGCTTGAAGAGCAGCAGATCGTACGGGTCCTTGTTCAGTCTGGTCGTGAACGAGATCCAAGAACTCAATTCTGGCTTCTTCAGCAGATTTCCACCCGCTTCATCCAGTTTTAGCAGGTTATACACGTTGTCCGTATTCCTCCCTTCAACCATCCAATGCACGTTTTCCAACCGACTGGCAGTGATTTTCGTGTCTGTCACCTGCTTCGTAGTCGTTAGCATCGATGCCAGTCCGTCATCGCCGTAGTGACTCGCCAAGGCCGTAACCATCGCCACATCAGCTGCAACTTGGTTGTTCTTGTACGCTTTGGTCACCGACGCAGCCCACTTCTCGAACTGCGAGCTGCTGAAGATATTAGACTTTACTTTGTCCAGTTTCGCAAATCTCAAGTCAGCCACATGCTGGTTCATTTTGGTTTTGGTCTCCTCCACGAGTTTCTTGATATTCTTCGACCCTTTTTGGGTTAGTTCTGAGAAGTTGGGAAAGGCTCGTTCGTCGTTCCCATCGTCTACTGATGACCTCAAGTGTCGTTGAACGTCAGTAAATTCTACATGAACTGAAGAAGTTAATTCCGTTGTAGAGGTAGATAACGGTAATTTACAAGCACAGCCCAGCAAGAAAGCCACGAGAGTGACACAGCGGATATAATGGAACTTTAGTGTCATCTTGACTGGGAGGTCGATGGCTAGTTGCGGAGTGAACGACTTTCGTATTATCCCTGTAGACTACTACAGTGTAGTGGGCAAGTCATGTTCATGAACTACATCGCTGGTACACATGAACTTACCATGGTCGTCATCGTTGATGGCAATCCTGTTGTAGCGGATCTTCTTTTTTTCGGGTCAGTCCGTTCTAAGTCAAACTCGGATCGTAGAGCATTCCGATTTCTTTGCGGAGCGTTTGCTCTGCGCCCGCGTCACGTTGTAAAGTACGAGTGCAAAGCCAGATTTAACCACGCAAGCATTCAAATACATGTATTAAAACTGGTTGATGAATTGACTAGACATTCCGTTTTGCTAACCAAGACTTGGATATCAAAACTTGAAATCGCATAAAGCCACTTCGAATACATGTACATTATACTACTGTACGTAGTACCTATGCAGAAATCCAAATCCAAAGTGTTACATGTAGATGGAGTAGCAGTGTCTGCGGGATAAGCTCAGCACCACCGGAATATTCAACATATCTGATCGAAAGTGAGCTCTCATTTTACAGTCCTGCTTTTTTTTTTTCGTATGCCTTCACTTGCAACTTACTTAACGAATCTGTGTTTTTAATCAACTGTTGATCTTGACTGCGTCAAAAGCGAGCGAGCAGAATCCATTCTGCTGGTGCCCGAAAGGATGCGAGGCACATGCGCGTCGAAACCAGCGTTTAACTACCATTTGCAGTGAAGTACGTTTCATAATCGCGAATCACCTTTGCGTTGTCCTTCTTGGAGAGTCTGGAGCTCTTAGCCAACATCTCGGTGACACCCGTAGGGTCCTTCTTCCCAAGCGTCCACCTCTTGAACTGTGACTTCTGCAAAGTCGAGAGAAATTCTTTTGTGGCTGCGGTTTTAGCACTCTCTTTCGAACTCGCGAGCATTGTTGCCAACTTCGCCGTGCCGAAACGCTTCTCCAACTGTATAATAGCTGAAAACTCGTTCGGTCGTCGCATGTAGCTGCTTAGTTTCCGAACATAAGCAACCCAGATTTTCAATTCGGGGCTATCGAAGATTTTATCCCCCATTTTGTTCAGTTTGAGGATGTTGAACACTTCATCTGACGTTTGTCCGTTCATGCGCCACACATTCAACTGGAGTTTGGCAGCAATTTCCTTCGTGCTCCTGACTTCACTGGCCTTCGCTACCAGTCTGGTCAGTCGTTCATCGCCAAATTGCGCTCTTAGAACAGTGAACATCACTTTATCGGCATCTACCTCACGCTTGTTCAGATAGGCAACCCACGTCCGCCACAGTGGGTTCTCGAACACTCCGTCTCCTGCCTTCTTGAGTCCAAGTAATTGGAAAATGTCATCGCCACTCTTGCTTGCTTTCGACCACTTTTTTATCAGCGTTGTCTCCATGTTTGTCTGTTTAAGCACCATAAAAAACATCTGGTCTGGATTCTTGTTGAGCATTTTTGCGTACGCCTTCCACGTACTTAGCACTGGGCTTCTGTGAACCATCGAGCCTTCCTCGTTCAATTTCAGGATCTTGAATACGTCCATCATGCTCTTCTTCTCCTTTAGCCAATTTTCTAACTGCAACTTCTCCAATTTCTCTGCAATTGTCTTCGTCGCAGGATCATTCTTCGTCCGAGCCAGCATGTTGGCAAGACCAGTGTCGTCGTAATGTCGTTTCAGCTTGGCCAGGAGAAGATCGTACGGGTCCTCACCCAGTTTGGTCTTCAGTCTGTTCGTGTGTGAGATCCACACATCCAATTCTGGTTTCTTCAACAGATTTTCGCCAGCTTCATCGAGTTTTAGCAGGCTGAAAACGTCGTCCGCGCTTTTCCCTTGAGCCGCCCAAATGTTCTCCTGCACGGATTCTAAGTGAGTAGCAGCTCTTTTCGTGTCTTTCGCTTGCTTCGCAGCCACTAGCATGGATGCCAGTCTGCCATCGCCGTAGTGACTCGCCAAGGCCGTCACCATCGCCACTTCAGCTTCATTTCGGTTATTCTTGTGTGCTTTGGTCACAGATGCAGCCCACTTCTCGAACTCTGAGCTGCTGAAGATATTAGACTTTACTTTGTCCAGTTTCGCGAATCGCAAGTCTGCCACATGCTGGTTTATCTTCGCTTTGCTCTCCTCCACGAGCTTCTTGATGTTCTTCGACCCTTTTTGAGTTAATTCTTTTAGGTTAGGAATAACTCGTTCTTCATAGTTGTTATCTCCCTTAGACACAGATGCCCTCAAATGTCGGTGAACACTAATTTCTCCACCAACCAATACCTTGCTAGATGCAGATACGGATACTGGTAACTCACATGCAAAGCCCAGAACGATAACCACGAGAGTAAAGTAGCAGCTATATCGGTACTTGGCCGTCATTCTGTAGTGTGTCTGCAGGGATTGAAGACACTCTAGGGGTACAGTTCCAACTCCCTGGAACTGTAGCCGAAGTCTATTTGGTAAATTGACAAGTGAGGTCTAGTGCTATTCTACATCTACCCGGTGCCGGAGACATTATGGCCAACGGTTGGACACGGTGAGTGTCATTATTGTTGCCGTTACGGTCACTGCTCGTCATCGATGTTGTCTGTACACAAATCTTACAGGAATTGCTGTCAACTATTGTTAGAGCTGTGTGGAAAAATAACACGACTATTGAATTACACATATGTGTGAGTGATGGTCCATGTACCCATGTGCCTGACTATGTAACAAGTGTTACAGGTGCAACGTATTGGAGTTGATTATGACTAATTGTTTTGTGGTCAATAATGCACGGATTAGACTGGGAGTTGGTGCATTATACTTGCACGTACGTTGGCTACAGGGTAGCAAATATGCATTACGCATAAACAAAACTTCAAGATTTTGGAAAAACTACTGAAGTTTTTGGATTGAAAATTTTACTGGAGATTCTTCCAGTACTTTCGTATCTTTGCATCTTGATTTTGGATGTACTGATCTAGCAAAACCTTGACTTCTTTGGCTAGTGAAGTCAGGGGTTCCCACGAATCTTCTACAGACTTGTGGTGAAGCGGACGAGAATTTTTCCCGGAGAGACAATATCAGCCACGAACCCGAATAGAGTCAGAACGAGCGACAGGGGGGACCTGTGATCCCCAGATCTGGGTCGAATCAGACGAAGGTACGATGGGTCCCGCCGGGGAACAGGCAACAGAGACACCGGCGGAGGAGCAAGTGGAGCGGTGTTCGTGGGTGATCCGAATCCTGCCGGAGGAAGAATGGGGAAATCAAGGATGTTCTTGCGCGATCAACGATGACGGGGTCCCAAGTGAGCACGATCGGCTTACCCCGGCGCCCCGAAGCCTCTAACAGCATGATCCTACTTCCCCAGCCGGCAACGAAGCAGGATCACGCAGGATCACGCAGTGATCTTCTCCCGTTTAAGTACGAGATCAGCTCCGGATCAAGCTCAGCCCCAGGCGCGACGCAGACTCTTCTGGTGGCCTGATCCGGATTCCCCGAACGACTACCAAGCAGGATCAGGCAGCGATCAAGTCCCGATTGCGTGCGAGATCAAGTCCCGGTTAAGTACGAGATCAAGCTTCGGTTAAGTGCGGGATCAAGCTTTGGTTAAGTACGAGATCAAGCTTCGGTTAAGTACGAGATCAAGCTTCGGTTAAGTGCGGAATCGGCTCAAGATCAGGGTTAGGGGAACCAAGCTAGGGATCAGCTATGTAGCCAGTATCATGTGATCGTAGGATAGTAAATCAGGATGGGATTAGTAGGCATAGGAATAACCATAAACAGACTCGAATTTGCCCTGAACCACTCAAGTGTCTTCGCTACGCCTGGAACCGGGAACTACATTGGCCCTACAAGCGTCAGGAAGGTAAGGATACGTGACCTAGTATAGCGGTTAAGTCTGGATAATATATTGGCCAGCTTTGCCCTATCTAGTGAACTATCCTTTAAGTGCATACATCGGATCGGAAGGAATTGGTTGTTTAGTCTAAGGATCCCGTCGAATCTCGCCCCCTCAAGACCCCCGCTATCGGAAGCGGAAAACAACGGAAAGGAAGGGACTGAATCCCGAACATTGGACTATTGGAAGACCTGGATCAAGAACCAGGCACCCGGATCAAGGCTCGAGAACTCGCCTACGACCGGGATCAAGTACCCCGAGGTGGAGTGAAGTATTCCCACGCTATCTCACACCCCTGCGTCACCCAAGACTTTCTTCCGACCTACAAGACACCTTCAGAAGTCACCTGGAAGAGCGTAACCCGCCTACCGACGGGTACACAAGGTGAAACTACACACAGCTAGATCACGGATCATCGGGGGACCCCCTCCGTTAGTCGGTGTCTGGGCGCAAGTACCTGCCTCAACGAGATTTTGGCAGATCCGCTCCACCACAATGGTGCGCGTGCCCGGATCTTCTGGTGACTTCGGATATCACCGTGAGTCCCAAGAAGATGTCAAGATTAAAGAAGAACAAGGGGAAGAAGTGCCTACGAATGTTGGATCGACGGAGGCACCGCTGAAAACGGAAAGATCCACAGATCAGCAGAGTTCTGGGAGGATCTCTACTGACAGGCACGAGGCAGACCTGGATCGCAATCCAGATCTCGAAGAAAAACCTCGAATTCCTCCCAAGGCCCCTTCGAGGGCCATTGCGGATCTCGATGAGAATCGAGATCCGCACACGAGCGATAAGGAATCAGCAAAGCTGAAACCTAATCTGCTCACCAAGTCCACTGTTGCCTCAAGATCGACCAAGAAAAAGAAGATCAAGAGCACCCGGACGAAATTGAAAGCCCCAGACTCAGAGCCAGAAGATGTGATCAACCCAGGATCGACGATCACCAAGGACGCGATCGAGCAGGCCTACTACAGGAAGATGCTAAGCGAGACCTTGCTTAACGATCCCGTTCTTACTATCATACAAGTCCGCCAGATCGGTAACCTCACCGGCCCGGTGTCGAAGCCCCGGACTAGCTCGGACCGCCTGAACGCGGTGAAGATTCTACTTGATCTGCTCCAAGAGGCTGGTTTAGTGGCTGGAGAATTCGACCCCAACTCTCTATTTGACCTGGAATTGGAAGCGATTCAATCTGCAACCCGTGATCTATTCAACTCTCTCAAAGTCTTGGTCGGCGAACGCCCACTGACGCCCGATCCAGGCTATCAGACTGGATCGTCATGCTACGCGTCAGCGACCTCGGAACCAGATTCCGACAGCCCGAGAAAGCTGCAACGCATGTCGCTGGGCCCCTCCGGTGCCAAATTCCTGAAATCGCGTATGAAGAAACAAGATACACGATCGGTGGGTACGAAACTGGAGGCTAAGACACCGGATCAGCAAGAAAATCGCCGAATCCGGACAGACCAGACCGCGCCAACGACTAATTCCACTGGATCGAGCAACAAGTTGGACGACTACTTCCAAATGGCGATGGATCGTTTCTTAAAATAACGGAGCCTCGCAACACCCCGATCGCCGATCAAGGAGGAGTTGGATGTGGAAATGGAGTCCGTTACGGCCTCGGATCCGGATGCATGGGAATACGATCCGGACGATCTGGGCATACCAAGTTCCGGTGGACAGGTGTCGAGCCGAGCAACGATCGCATCCGCGGCGATCGGTCAAGGAGGATCGTCGATGATCCAGCGGGTCCGGATCTCAGCGATCTCGGATCTGAAAGATTTTGCGGGTAAAGATCTAGACGAAGATCGCGCTCGGGCCTGGATCAGTAAGGTCAAGTCAGCGTTCCAGCGCGATCAGGCTACGGAAGAAGAGAAATGCCTCACGTTTGCAGATCTGATGGTGGGACCGGCAAAGAACTGGTACAGGCAGCTCAGTCGAACGACGAAAACCAAGTGGGCGGATCTGTTGGACAGTTTCCAGACCCAATATTGTGGGTTGGGTATGTCGGTCGCGTGGCAATACTATCACGCTCGCAAGCGATCGGAAGAGACTCGTCTCCTACCGGCTCAACGTGGCGGCTCTACGTGCTAGACTGAAGATCAAGGATGGGAGCCCTAAAGCCCGCCGGGAACATGTAGACCACTACATCGAGACATTGGGAGATCCGGAGTTAGCTGATCGACTGACCCTACTCCGGCTGAGCGACGTCGACGAACTGGAGGAAGTACTTCGTGCCCGGGAACGGGCGAAAAGCAGACAGCGTAAATCTGCGTTCGGATCGAAGTACAGACAAAAGGCACCGGCCAGCGCCCCGGCAGCACCCACTCGAGCGGTGGTGCGGGCGATCCAAACCCAAGATCCGAGCTCAGAATCGGAAGAAATATCCGGATCGGACGGATCCGATTCTGAAGGCGATCTCCGGAGGATATATCTTGCCGCGTCAGAAGACAAGCCGATCGGTACTGGGGACGCTCCCCACCAACAGGATCAGCAGCGATCGCACACGAACTCGCAAGATCGAGGCCGGATCACGGATCACAGGGGATCAGATCACGATCGAGGTCGCTGTTCGCATTGTGGATCGCGGAAGCACACAGATCTGGACTGCTGGAGACGTCTAACCTGTGACAAGTGCGGAAAGAGGGGCCACCCAACGGATCGCTGTCTATATACATGCCGTGGTTGTGGGGAGATCCATGAAGCTGGAGAATGCCCCATGGAAGAATTCTACAACCAGATCCGCAAGTGGTACGATCCGACCCGACATGCCGGATTGTTCCCCGAGAAGGTGGAAAAGATGTTAAACTAGGACGCTCGCCGGTTTGGAAACCGGTACGAGCCGAGCGTTCTGAGTACTGCATCTATGCATATGTGAACAAGAAATCGAGAGATCAAGATAGGGAGAATTCGGATCTGCGCGGTAATACATGTAAGTTGCATTCGTATACTGCTAAGATCGCGAGTCTTCCCCGGATCGATGAGTTCTCGCGATCTGGTGCGGAAGTGGCCTTGGATCTCAAGGAAGGAGAATCCAGGGGTTACTGGAAATACCACGCACCAGGAAAATGGTTCCGCCAAGCCAAGATCTCAGGCAAGATTAATCATGAAAGAGCGATCTTGCTCCTGGACACTGGCGCCGAGGTATCCATCTTGGATACCACCTTTGCTCGTAAGGTTGGGTGCCACTTTGACACTAGTCAGAGACAGGAGTGTGTTGGGATCGGTGATAATGTGTACACCACCGAGGGAAGAACGAGGATCAAGATCACGCTTGCAGGATACCTGGTCTACTTTTTCGATATTTGGATCGGGGATCTATCCGGGCAAGATGCGATCCTGGGTATGGATTTCATGATCCCGGCTGGGGTCCGGATGGATCTTGCGAAGGGATCGATGTGCTTACCTAATGAAGTGGGGATCCCACTTAGTGGTCGCAAGAGATTATACGGGGAGAAGGTAAGATCGGTAAAATTGGAAGAAGATCTACATATCCCAGTTGGGAGATCCGAAGAGGCCGCATCGAGAGTGAAATTATCGGCGACGGAGAAATTGTGGGTGAACAGAGGCGACCAATGGGTACCCACCGTGGTAAATGGACCCGGCCGAACTCGGTACTTAGTGATCACGAATTTGAGCGAGAAGATTCTACGACTGGATCACAGATTACATGTCGGGATGGTACTTGATCAAGAAAAAGTTCCTCGCTACCCCGGGTTTGTGTCGGTCGGGTCCCGGCGTTACATGGAGTGGCAGAATCTAGCTCTAGAAGCGACTGTGGACGCAAGGCCAGAACCTCAGGAATCCGTAGAGATACCCTTACCGTCGGTCGAACGGCCGACCTATGTTACGCCGCGATCCATACTCCGCCGAGGTGGGGCAACCAAGACCAATCCTGATCCTGCACCAATATCGACATTGGAACCGCGATCACCAACCGATACGGCCGAAGTCAAGGTCGCATTCATCGATCCCCAATCGGACCCCATGGATACCCCACCGATTACGATCAGTTCCGACAAGACCCCGAGTGGCGAAGCTGGGGGCGGTGAGACGAATGAGAGCTTGCCAGATCAGGCCCCAGATCGGACAGATCGGACATGCGAAGAAGAGATCGAGGTAAAAACAGAAAAACCAGATTTTCAAATCGAGATCAAACATGTATCCGACGTCGATGCCGTCCCCATGGTCAAAGACACCCCGATCTTGACAGCCAAGGACGATAGACTGCGTGATCAATCAACGGATGAACCGGATCCGACATCTCTTGAAGGGATCGAGAACGCCGATCAGACCCACTTACACGGAAGTGGCGATTTCTCGGCCGAAGATCTAGCCGATAATCTCGCAGTAGTACCAGAGATCCAGATCTCCACCACTGAAGAAGTCAGGATCGAAGACCTGCAAGTTGGAAATCCGGGATCGGCTACCCCGGAGGAAATCGAGAAACTTCGACAGATTATTTGGAAGAAGCGACATCTCCTGATCGGGAAGGGAAACGCACTTCCTCCAGCGGCCAAGGGTGTTATATGCGATATCGACGTGGGTGATGCAAAGCCGATCGCGCAACGAGTCCGAAAGGTGGCACCACAGTTCCGCGAGAAAGTATCGGATCTTATCAAAGGACTCCTAGCTGCCAAGATCATTCGGCCATCGACATCGCCATGGGCGTCTCCGATCGTGGTGATCATCAAGAAGAACGGCGTAGACATCCGACTATGTATCGATTATCGGCTGGTGAACGGTCTCACAAGGATGATGATCTACCCGATGCCTCTGATCAATGACCTGTTAGAAGATCTTGACAAGGTTCTGTGGTATTGTTCATTAGATATGGCGAGTGGATTCTGGGTCGTATCAATGACCGATCGAGCTCGCGCGATCTCAGCTTTCATCACCCCGTTCGGCCTTTTCGAGTGGAATCGCATGCCGTTCGGGCTGAAGAACGCCCCTCAGTCTATCAACGTCTTGTGGACAACGCCCTATATGGGTTCTTGAAGATCTCCCCGTCAGGGAACACGGAAGACTCTGCAGATGTGTTTGAATCAGGGATCCCGGAGGATCCTGGTCGCCCGTCGGTTCTAGGACGGAGATCATACATCGACGATATCTTGATCACGGCTGGATCATGGGATCAAATGTGCGATCGGGTGGAAGACCTATTGGAGGCCTGTGATAAGTGGAATCTCTCGATCAGTGTGGCAAAGAGCTTCTGGGGCATGGATAAGGTGGAATATCTCGGACACAAAGTGTCGATCGATGGATTGGAGGCAAACCCGAAAGACCTGAAGTCTCTGACGGATCTACCATTCCCTGGATCACTCCGATCCATGCAATCGTTCCTGGGAAGTTTGAATTACTATAGTCGGTTCATCGAGGATTACGCGATCTATGCATCGGTCCTATATGAACTACGTGAGGTGGAGTTCGCAGAACTGAAGAAGCGACCAGATCTACTAACGATCATGGATGGAACGGACCATATCACCCGAGATCTCGATGCACTTAAGTCGAACCGGGATGGATCATCAGACACCCTGACTCAAAAGGGGATAGCACACCGGATTCCGACTTGGGGGCGATGCCTTTCCCCTGTTCAGGCGAGACCGAAATCAATCTGGGCCTCAAACCCGGCGACGAGAGGTGGGGTAGAGCATACAGAGCGTTTACAGCCTTGAAAGCCAAGATCGCGTCGACCCCGATCCTCCGTCACTTCGACATGGCGAAATTGCCCGTGGTGATTGTGTATGCTAGTGACTGGGCGATTTCCGCCGCACTAATGCAGGAACACAACCAGATCTACCGCATTTGCCAGCCGGACTTTGAAGACGAACGAGTTGAATTATAATGTTGCCGAAAAGGAGGTGTTGGCTCTACTTCGGATCTTGGATCTATACTACACCCTGCTGGTGGGACGCCGGATCAAGGTCCTAACTCGACATTCCACGCTTGCCTGGCTGTTCAGGTCTTCCGGCCTCCAGGGACGTCTAGGACAATGGTCTGCACTTCTATCCCCATGGACACTCGAGATCACGAAGTGTACGAAGGGAGAGGATGAAATACTGGGGGCGATCGCAGCTAGTATAACACCCAGATCGGATATCGACGAAGCCCTGATCGCGATCGCGCCACAGAAGGAACCAAGACGTAAGATCCAGATGCCGATTCCCACCGTAGATCCAGGTGAGGAGCTATGGGTAGTAAGTTTCGACGGTTCGGCACGCGTGAAACGAGGAGGAGGCGCTTTCAGCGCGATCGTGTGGAGTTTGCCGGAGTGGAAAGTGATCAAGGCTAGATCAGACTATGCGGAGAGTCTTACTGTCAATGAAGCGGAATACCGTGGACTCTTGCTAGGTCTTGACATGATCGCACAGTTAGAGCGCCGCCGTTTGGTCGTTTGTGGCGATTCGAACCTGGTGATCCGACAAGTCCGGGGCGAGATCGACTGTAAGGCGCCAGGATTGACGTTACTGAAACAGAAGGTGCTAGATCACTTGCGGAATTGGGGAGATCATGAGCTAGTCCATGTGAAGAGAGACTGGAATGGGAGCGCAGACAGCTTGGCGAGTGCCGCGCTGCAGCGAGGAAGCGGGATCGAGGTCCACGATGAAGCAGATCGGTGCGATCTGGTCACCCTAAATCGGCTTGATGAGGTGTTGATCCCTCGAGTTGAAGATCGAACGGTGCAAGTGTCGGCCGTAGCCACGGGTGCAGCCCGAGCGCGACCCGATGCCGCCGTCCTGCGAGAGGAACTGATCCGGGAGATGCGAGTGGATCGGATCAGGCGAGCTCAGGACGAGGAGGTCTGGATCGCCGGACTAAAGAAGTACCTGGCTGGGCAGATCGCGGATCTTACTCGAGCCGAGTCTGGATCCTACGCCAAGATCGCTTCCGAGTACGAGGTAGATGAACAGGATCTGTTGTTTTATTGCCCACCAGGGCCGAGATCAAGAGGTGATCGCGACCGTCTGATGAGACTCGTGGTTCCAGAAACGCTACAGCAGGATGTCCTCCACCACTACCATACGACTCTGGAAGGGGGACATCAAGGGATCGGACGCACTTATCAGCGGATCCGAGATCATTTCCACTGGAGGGGATTATATCGGAGTGTGCAGCGATACGTAGGCGAGTGTGTAGACTGTGAGACTGGAAAGGGGAGACCCACGATCCGAGGCGAGTCACCTGGGAATCTGCAAGCTACATACCCATTCCAGATCATAGCGATGGATCACATACCCTCTCTGCCCAGATCCAACAAAGGCAATACTGAACTGCTGATCTGGGTGGATCTGTTCACGGGATATGTGATCGCAAAGGCTAGTTCCTCCCGATCGGCCCAGACCGTCGCGGAATCTTATGAAGAATGCGTGTTCCGCAGATTTGGCGCTAGCGAGATGATCAGGCACGATCGAGAACCGGGCTTCATGTCCGACTTCTTCAGATCGTTCAATAAGATCCTGGGGCAGCGACAACGGGCAACGATGGCCTACCGACCACAGGCCAATGGGACTGCGGAACGGATGGTGCAAACGGCCACTAGGGCGATCAAGATGTATGTTCAAGATCTCGATCAAAAGGACTGGGATGAATACGCAGAGAGATTGACGTTCGCTATTAACACGGCTCACGATCGGGTTCGGGGAGATACTCCTCATTATTTGGTACACGGATGGGATCCGAGATCGACGTTGGAAGCGACGATCCCGATCGGGTCGACCAGGCGCCATGACCGCGATCCAAGACGGTGGAGATATCGCGTTCAGAGATACTACCAGCAGTCGAGAGAACAGGTCAACGCTAAGCTGCGAGAGGCGATTGCAGACCGAGCCGATCGGCACAATGAAAATGTCGATCCGCATCAGATCGAAGCTGGATCACGAGTTTGGCTATATCTAGATCGTGTGAAGGAAGGGTATGCACGTAAACTCGCTCACCTTTGGCACGGCCCGTTCCGTGTTGCAGAGAAGCTCAATGAATTCACGATCAAGCTGGAGATCGCGGGATCTGATTACCATATCTTCCCAGTGGTCCATGTTTCTAAGCTAAAGCTGGTGCGGAATTTCCCGGATCGACCGCGGATCGAGTTGACGGTAGATGAAGCAGATCGGCTCGATTTCGATGAGATCCTCCTTCCGGAGGACAGTTGGGTCCCAGATCTGGATGCCGATGAGTACGAGGTCGAACGGATCTCGGACATGCGAAGTGGGAAACGAACTCGCTACGGCCGGATCTATCGTGAATTCCTGGTGCACTGGGTCGGTTATGATGAGCCAACGTGGGTCGACGAAGCTGATCTTAACTGTGGGGCCATACTGAGCGCGTTCCTACGTGACCACGCTAATCGGAACCGATTCGGCGTGATGCAGTCACATGAAGAGGTGTAAGGAGAGTCAGGCGAGGTGACAGGGTTGCCTCGCCGTGATCGAGGAAGCTGATGTGGAGGAGAATCCAGATCAGAGCGAGGGTTTTATATTTGTGTATATGCATGTGCGCAGGGAATTTGACGTTGGGAGATGGTGATCCGGAATGTCGAGATGGAGATGAAAGGGGATCACGTTCTCAAAATGATGGAGTACGATGGGAATGACTGTGGGAATGGAGATTACGAGAATCACGAGTGGAGATTGTGGTGGAGCGGATCTGACCAAAATCTGGTTGAGGCCGATCGCGATCGCCACTTGCGCCCAGACACCGACTAACGGAGGGGGTCCCCCGATGATCCGTGATCTTGTTGCGTGTAGTGTTCACCTTGTGTACCCGTCGGTAGGCGGGTTACGCTCTTCCAGGTAACTTCTGAAGATGTCTTGGGACGAGAAGAAGGTCTTGGGCTTGGGTGACGCAGGGGTTTGAGGCGGCGTGGAAGTTCTTCACTCCACCTCGGGGTACTTGATCCCGGTCGTAGGCGAGTTCTCGAGCCTTGATCCGGGTGCCTGGTTCTTGATCCAGGTCTTCCAATAGTCCAATGTTCGGGATTCGGTCCCTTCCTTTCCGTTGTTTTCCGCTTCCGATAGCGGGGTCTTGAGGGGGCGAGATTCGACGGGATCTTTAGGCTAAACAACCAATTCCTTCCGATCCGATGTATGCACTTAAAGGATAGTTCACTAGATAGGGCAAAGCTGGCCAATATATTATCCAGACTTAACCGCTATACTAGTTCACGTATCCTTACCTTCCTGACGCTTGTAGGGCCAATGTAGTTCCCGGTTCCAGACGTAGCGAAGACACTTGAGTGGTTCAGGGCAAATTCGATTCTGTTTATGGTTATTCCTATGCCTACTAATCCCATCCTGATTTACTATCCTACGATCACATGACACTGGCTACATAGCTGATCACTAGCTTGGTTCCCCTAACCCTGATCTTGAGCCGATTCCGTACTTAACCGAAGCTTGATCTCGTACTTAACCGAAGCTTGATCTCGCACTTAACCGAAGCTTGATCTCGCACTTAACCGAAGCTTGATCTCGCACTTAACCGAAGCTTGATCTCGCACTTAACCGGAGCTTGATCTCGTACTTAATCGGGACTTGATCTCGCACTTAACCGGAGCTTGATCTCGTACTTAATCGGGACTTGATCACTGCCTGATCCCGCTTGGTGATCCTTCTTAGAATCCGGATCAGGCCACAAGAAGAGTTTGCGTCGCGCCTGGGGTTGACCTTGATCCGGAGCTGATCTCGTACTTATACGGGAGAGGATCATTGCGCGATCTTGCGTGATCTCGCTTCGTCGCCGCCCGGGGAAGTTGGATCGTGCTGTTAGAGGCTTCGGGGCGCCAGGGTAAGCTGATCATGCTCGCTTGGGGACCCGTCATCGTTGATCGCGCGAGAACATCCTTGATTTCCCCATTCTTCCTCCGGCAGGATTCGGATCACCCACGAACACCACGGCAGGATTCGGATCACCCACGAACACCGCTCCACCTGCTTCTTCGCCGGTGTCTCCATTGCCTGTTCCCGGCGGGACCCATCGTACCTCCGTCTGATTCGACCCAGATCTGGCGATCACCGGTCCCCCCCTGTCGCTCGTTCCGACTCTATTCGGGTTCGTGGCTGACATCGCCTCTCCGGGAAAAATTTTCGTCCGCTTCACCACATCCGCCCCCAGCACGTAAGTTGAGCTGCCGCAGCTCACTTCGGGTTTATTTCCACATTCACCACCTGGAACACAAGTCGTTCAAGCGCCACCACTCTCTCGAAATGTCCGATCCGCCTTCCTCGCCCCCCTTGACGCCGAGGACGCCCTCGAGCGAGCACTCGCTCCGATCCGCCCGATCCACGGCCTCCCGCTTCTCAACCCCCGGGGTAAACCCTGAGCTGGTCACCTTGCAAGCGAGGCTGGCCCATAGCCAACGGATGCGCGAGACCTTGAGCCGCGATCGGGACCACCTGGACGACACCGTTCGCCGGTTGCGATCCGACATGGAGGATATGGAGCGCTTCCGGGACGACCAAGCGGAGGAGATTTTGCGGCTGAACGCCGAAATCGTTCATCTGCGATCGGGAACCGGAGATGCTATCGGTGGGGACGCGATCGCCGCCTTGCAGGATCAGCGGGCCCAGCACGACGCCGAACGACGGGAGTCTGAGCAGCGACTGGCCCGGATCCAGACGCGGCTAGACTCTGCGCTCGAGGATCTCGACTTCCGGCTGGCCGAACTTCGCATAGCCGGGAGACGGAGATTGAACTCCGGGATGAGCTTCAGGATCGCGAACGGGAGCTCGCCGCCGTGCGTCATGACCTGACCCTCACTCAGCGTAGCCTTGAGCGCTGGCAGAGGAACGATTCCTCCCAAGGTCCACAAGCGGCTATGGCCATGCCTGCTGATCAGACTCGCCCGACGGCAGAGGAAGCTCGGTTAAGGTTGGAGTTAACGCGGACCCAAGCGGAGTTGCTCGCCGCTCGAGCCGAAGTCGCGTATCTGGAACGCGAGGCAGAGGATCACCAGGTTGAACTGGCTCGGGCACACCTCGCCTTGGAGGACGTATCCGCCCCGGATTCTCGCGCTCCGCCTCTGGGTGCAGCCGCCGATGCCGCCGCCGTATCCAGCCTGGAGCAAGATCTGGCAGACGCCTTGGGAAATCTGGAAATAATCCAGCACGACCGGGACCAGCTCTCAGTCCAGCATCGTGCCGCCATTGCCGAGCGGGATCAGGCCGTCGCAGACCTGGATCAGGCCCGCCTCGACCGGGATCAGGCAATGCAAGATCTCAATCGAGTAACGGCAGACCGTGATCGAATCCAGGTCGACCTGGACGATGCCACCCAAGATCGTTTGTCTGCCCTCGCAGACCTTGATGTGGCTCGTTCCGCCCGGGATGCGGCGACACAAGAGCTCGACCAACTCCGGCGACAGAACGCGGAGCTTCGACAGGCTCACCAAGAGCTGGACGCTGATTATGCCGAAGCCGAGCAACAGCTGCACCACGCCGAGGATTCCTCTGCTCGATTGTCCTCGTGGATCGCGGATCGACGGGCGGCTCGTGCCACCAAAAGATCTCGAAGCGCCTCCGCTTCCCCGGCCGTTCCTCCTTCCTCACGCAAGCGTCCGGCTCGGAGCACCTCAGCTCCCCGTGAACTAAAACTTGCAGCTACCGAAGCTCCCGGGTCAACCCAGCCTGTCACACCCACGGTGGTCCTGACCCCGGCAGGATCAACGGCGAGTCCGCTGGATCTGTTGGCGGATCAAGCTTCTGGGCAAGCCGGAGGGGAGGAAACCGACACTCCAGCCCCTGATCCGACCCCAGCGCCTACGGATCAGTCCGGATCACTCCCCGCCGAGGGTGGTTCGCCGGATGAGGACGAGGAAGACTCCGACTACGATCCCCAGCACCCATTCCCGTCGCCGTCCGAAGAGGACGGAAGTCCAGAACCCAGCAATGGAACTAGTTCTGAAGCCGAATCGGAACGCTCCAACGGGGCGGAGGACTCCGAGGATGATGATATTTTACACATGAGCCGCCAACGATCTATCTCGACGCACCGGCGCGAGTCTGGTCAGGTTCCGAGATCCGGACCTTCTGGCACCCGTGGATCGGGGTCTCCGGACGGCTCAAGCCCATCTCCAGATGGATCAGGCCCGCCGTCTCCAGGATCACCTCCGGGTTCCCCGTCACCGCCGCCACCTCCTTCCGGCGGTTCCTCGCCCCCCGGGCTCCGACCACCCCTGTTTCCGGTCGCCTCTTTCATTCCAGGGTACGATCGGCAGCGTACCTTCGCGGCTGCTGACATCGTGCCGTGGGATCCGCAGGTGATCGGGCAGTATTCGATCGTGGGTCTGATCGCCAGTTCTCTGGGCAAACGGTTGTTGATCCCTTCGGGTTGGCTGTTCCCTTCCCAGATACAGGCTGGGCCTGCACCGACCCCCCGCACCGAATACCTCCACGAGTTGATCACGGGCGTGAACGTGCTTGATCTGCTGGCTCTGGAGCCGTGGAACGACTTCGCGAACCCGGGTCCCCTTACGTTCGACCTCGATTTGCATGAGAGGGAGAGAACACCCCTCGCGGCCGTGGCTGCCACCTATCGCGTTCTGGAGGAACGGCACCGTCAAGCATTTTGGGAGGCCACCCACAACTTCGAGATCACCTCTGCCATGCAGGATGCGGATCTTGAACTGCAGCGGTATTACGCTGCTCGCAAGGCCCGGCGGAGTCGAGCTGGGTCTGCTTGGCGCCAATTCCTCGCCTCCTTCCCCGCCATAATGCGCGATCAGTGGTTCGATCTCGACATCCTGCTGGATCCGTTCTTCCTTCATCTCCCCATTCCGTCGGTGGATGTGGTTCGTTGGTATCCCGGAGTGGTCTCTCGGCGTGCCAACCTGGCGGATCCCAACGCGAACGTCCCAGAGCCGACGAACCTGATCGAGGCTCTGGAGGAGTGTGACGAGGCGGATCCGTGGCGTAACCAGTATCGGCAAGACCCGGTTAACCATCCTGCTACCAGGATTTCCCGACTTATCGGCAAGTTCAATCCTCCTCCCGCTTCTCCGTAAATCGTGCCACTTCGATCACCTGCTCGAGGCTTCCCCCCGAGCCCGGATTCGGAACCCCATCCAGGGCCGTGCTGCATTCTTCCATCTCCATTCGTAACTCCCATAATCTCCACTCGTAATTCTCGTATTCTCCATCCCCACAGTCATTCCATCGTACTCCATCATTTTGAGAATGTGATCCCCTTTCATCTCCATCTCGACATCCCGGATCACCATCTTCCAGCGTCAAATTCCCTACGTACATGCACATACACAAATGTAAAATTCTCGCTCTGATCTGGATTCTCCTCCACATCAGCTTCCTCGATCACGGCGAGGCAACCCTGTCACCTCGCCTGACTCTCCTTACACCTCTTCATGTGACTGCATCACGCCGAATCGGTTCCGATTAGCGTGGTCACGTAGGAACGCGCTCAGTATGGCCCCACAGTTAAGATCAGCTTCGTCGACCCACGTTGGCTCATCATAACCGACCCAGTGCACCAGAAATTCACGATAGATCCGGCCGTAGCGAGTTCGTTTCCTACTTCGCATGTCCGAGATCCGTTCAACTTCGTACTCATCGGTATCCAGATCCGGGACCCAACTGTCTTCCGGAAGGAGGATCTCATCGAAATCGAGCCGATCTGCTTCATCCACCGTCAACTCGATCCGCGGTCGATCCGGGAAATTCCGTACCAGCTTTAGCTTAGAAACATGGACCACCGGGAAGATATGGTAATCAGATCCCGCGATCTCCAGCTTGATCGTGAATTCATTGAGCTTCTCTGCAACACGGAACGGGCCGTGCCAGAGGTGAGCGAGTTTACGTGCATACCCTTCCTTCACACGATCTAGGTATAGCCAAACACGTGATCCAGCTTCGATCTGATGCGGATCGACGTCCTCATTGTGTCGATCAGCTCGGTCCGCAATCGCCTCTCGCAGCCTAGCGTTGACCTGTTCTCTCGACTGCTGGTAGTATCTCTGAACGCGATATCTCCATCGTCTTGGATCGCGGTCATGGCGCCTGGTCGACCCGATCGGGATCGTCGCTTCCAACGTCGATCTCGGGTCCCATCCGTGTACCAAATAGTGAGGGGTATCTCCCCGGACCCGATCGTGAGCCGTGTTAATAGCGAAAGTCAATCTCTCCGCATATTCATCCCAGTCCTTTTGATCGAGATCTTGAACATACATCTTGATTGCCCTAGTGGCCGTTTGCACCATCCGTTCCGCAGTCCCATTGGCCTGTGGTCGGTAGGCCATCGTCGCCCGTTGTCGTTGCCCCAGGATCCTATTAAACGATCTGAAGAAGTCGGACATGAAGCCCGGCTCTCGATCGTGCCTGATCATCTCGCTAGCGCCAAATCTGCGGAACACGCATTCTTCATAAGATTCCGCGACGGTCTGGGCCGATCGGGAGGAACTAGCCTTTGCGATCACATATCCCGTGAACAGATCCACCCAGATCAGCAGTTCAGTATTGCCTTTGTTGGATCTGGGCAGAGAGGGTATGTGATCCATCGCTATGATCTGGAATGGGTATGTAGCTTGCATATTCCCAGGTGACTCGCCTCGGATCGTGGGTCTCCCCTTTCCAGTCTCACAGTCTACACACTCGCCTACGTATCGCTGCACACTCCGATATAATCCCCTCCAGTGGAAATGATCTCGGATCCGCTGATAAGTGCGTCCGATCCCTTGATGTCCCCCTTCCAGAGTCGTATGGTAGTGGTGGAGGACATCCTGCTGTAGCGTTTCTGGAACCACGAGTCTCATCAGACGGTCGCGATCACCTCTTGATCTCGGCCCTGGTGGGCAATAAAACAACAGATCCTGTTCATCTACCTCGTACTCGGAAGCGATCTTGGCGTAGGATCCAGACTCGGCTCGAGTAAGATCCGCGATCTGCCCAGCCAGGTACTTCTTTAGTCCGGCGATCCAGACCTCCTCGTCCTGAGCTCGCCTGATCCGATCCACTCGCATCTCCCGGATCAGTTCCTCTCGCAGGACGGCGGCATCGGGTCGCGCTCGGGCTGCACCCGTGGCTACGGCCGACACTTGCACCGTTCGATCTTCAACTCGAGGGATCAACACCTCATCAAGCCGATTTAGGGTGACCAGATCGCACCGATCTGCTTCATCGTGGACCTCGATCCCGCTTCCTCGCTGCAGCGCGGCGCTCGCCAAGCTGTCTGCGCTCCCATTCCAGTCTCTCTTCACATGGACTAGCTCATGACCTCCCCAATTCCGCAAGTGATCTAGCACCTTCTGTTTCAGTAACGTCAATCCTGGCGCCTTGCAGTCGATCTCGCCCCGGACTTGTCGGATCACTAGGTTCGAATCGCCACAAATGACCAAACGGCGGCGTTCTAACTGTGCGATCATGCCAAGACCTAGCAAGAGCCCACGGTATTCCGCTTCATTGACAGTAAGACTCTCCGCATAGTCTGATCTAGCTTTGATCACTTTCCACTCCGGCAAACTCCACACGATCGCGCTGAAAGCGCCTCCTCCTCGTTTCACGCGTGCCGAGCCGTCGAAACTTACTACCCATAGCTCCTCGCCTGGATCTACGGTAGGAATCGGCATCTGGATCTTACGCCTTGGTTCCTTCTGTGGCGCGATCGCGATCAGGGCTTCGTCGATCTCCGATCTAGGCGTTATATTAGCTGCGATCGCCCCCAGTATCTCATCCTCTCCCTTCGTACACTTCGTGATCTCGAGTGTCCATGGGGACAGGAGAGCGGACCATTGTCCCAGACGCCCTTGAAGGCCGGCAGACTTGAACAGCCAGGCAAGCGTGGAGTGTCTGGTTAGGACCTTGATCCGACGTCCCACCAACAGGGTGTAGTGTAGATCCAGGATCCGAAGTAGAGCCAACACCTCCTTTTCGGCAACATTATAGTTTAACTCGTTCGTCTTCAAGGTTCGACTGGCAAATGCGACCGGGTGGTAGATCTGGTCGTGTTCCTGCATTAATGCGGCAGAGATCGCCCAGTCACTGGCATACACGATCACCACGGGTAACTTTGTCATGTCGAAGTGACGGAGGATCGGGGTCGACGCGATCTTGGTTTTCAAGGCTGTAAACGCCCTGTGTGCTCTACCCCACCTTTCGTCGCCAGCTCTTTGGGCCAGATTGGCTCCGACCTTGCTTGAACAGGGGGGAGGCGTCGCCCCCAAGTTAAGATCCGGCGTACTATTCCCCTTTTGAGTCAAGGTGTCGGGTGATCCATCCTGATTCGACTTAAGCGCAACGGGATCTCGATTGATCGGGTCCGTACTATCCATGATCTTTCGAAGATCTGGTCGCTTCTTCAGTTCTGCGAACTCCACTTCACGTAGTTCATAGGACCGATGCATAGATCGCGTAATCCTCGATGAACCGACTATAGTAATTCAAACTTCCCAGGAACGATTGCATGGATCGGAGCGACCCAGGGAATGGCAGATCTGTCAGAGACTTCAGGTCTTTCGGGTTTGCCTCCAATCCGTCGATCGACACTTTGTGTCCGAGATATTCCACCTTATCCATGCCCCAGAAGCTCTTCGCCACACTGATCGAGAGATTCCATTTATCACAGGCCTCCAATAGGTCTTCCACCCGATCGCACATTTGATCCCATGATCCAGTCGTGATCAAGATATCGTCGATGTAAGATCTCCGTCCTAGAACCGACGGGCGACCAGGATCTTCCGGGACCCCTGATTCAAACACATCTGTAGAGTCTTTCGTATTCCCTGACTGGGAGATCTTCAAAAATCCATATAGGGCGTTGTCCACAAGACGTTGATAGATCTGAGGGGCGTTCTTCAGCCCGAACGGCATGCGATTCCACTCGAAGAGGCCGAACGGGGTGATGAAAGCTGAGATCGCGCGAGCTCGATCGGTCATTGATACGACCCAGAATCCACTCGCCATGTCTAATGAACAGTACCACAGAACCTTGTCAAGATCTTCTAACAGGTCATTGATCAGAGGCATTGGGTAGATCATCAGCCTCGTGAGACCGTTCACCAGCCGATAATCGATACATAGTCGGATGTCTACACCGTTCTTCTTGATGATCACCACGATCGGCGATGCCCATGGCGAGGTCGATGGCCGGATGATCTTGGCAGCTAGGAGTCCTTTGATGAGATCCGATACTTTCTCGCGGAACTGTGGCGCCACCTTTCGGACTCGTTGTGCGATCGGCTTTGCATCACCCACGTCGATATCGCATATAACACCCTTGGCCGCTGGAGGAAGTGCGTTTCCCTTTCCGATCAGGAGATGTCGCCTCTTCCAAATAATCTGTCGAAGTTTCTCGATCTCCTCCGGGGTAGCCGATCCCGGATTTCCTACTTGCAGATCTTCGATCCTGACTTCTTCAGTGGTGGAAATCTGGATCTCCGGTACTACTGCGAGATTATCGGCTAGATCTTCGGCCGAAAAATCGCCACTTTCGTGTAAGTGGGTCTGATCAGCGTTCTCGATCCCTTCAGGAGATGTCGGATCCGGTTCATCCGTTGATTGATCACGCAGCCTATCGTCCTTGGCTGTCAAGATCGGGGTGTCTTTAACCATGGGGACGGCATCGGCGTCGGATTCATGTTTGATCTCGATTTGAAAATCTGGTTTTTCTGTTTTTTTCTCGATCTCTTCTTCGCATGTCCGATCTGTCCGACCTGGGGCCTGATCTGGCAAGCTCTCATTCGTCTCAGTCTCACCGCCCCCAGCTTCGCCACTCGGGGTCTTGTCGGAACTGATCGTGATCGGTGGGGTATCCGTGGGATCCGGTTGGGGGTCGATGAATGCGACCTTGACTTCGGCCGTATCGGTCGGTGATCGCGGTTCCAATGTCGATATTGGTGCCGGATCAGGATCGGTCTTGATTGCCTCACCTCGACGGAGTATAGATCGCGGCGTAACGTAGGTCGGCCGTTCGACCGACGGTAAGGGTATCTCTACGGATTCCTGAGGTTCTGGCCTTGCGTCCACAGTCGCTTCTAGAGCTAGATTCTGCCACTCCATGTAACGCCGGGACCCGACCGACACAAACCCGGGGTAGCGAGGAACTTTTCCTTGATCAAGTACCATCCCGACATGTAATCTGTGATCCAGTCGTAAAATCTTCTCGCTCAAATTCGTGATCACTAAGTACCGAGTTCGGCCGGGTCCATTTACCACGGTGGGTACCCATCGGTCGCCTCTGGTCACCCATAATTTCTCCGTCGCCGATAATTTCACTCTCGAGGCGGTCTCTTCAGATCCCCCAACTGGGATATGTAGATCTTCCTCCAATTTCACTGATCTCACCTTCTCCCCGTATAATCTTTTGCGACCACTAAGTGGTATCCCCACTTCATTAGGTAAGCACATCGATCCCTCTGCCAGATCCATCCGGACCCCAGCCGGGATCATGAAATCCATACCCAGGATCGCATCTTGTCCGGATAGATCTCCGATCCAAATATCGAAAAAGTAGACCAAATATCCCGCAAGTGTGATCTTGATCCTCGTTCTTCCCTCGGTGGTGTACACATTATCGCCGATCCCAACACACTCCTGTCTCTGACTAGTGTCAAAGTGGCACCCAACCTTACGAGCAAAGGTGGTATCCAAGATGGATACCTCGGCGCCAGTGTCCAGGAGCAAGATCGCTCTTTCCTGATTGATCTTGCCTGAGATCTTGGCTTGGCGGAACCATTTTCCTGGTGCGTGGTATTTCCAATACCCCCTGGATTCTCCTTCCTTGAGATCCAAAGCCACTTCCGCACCAGATCGCGAGAACTCATCGATCCGGGGAAGACTCGCGATCTTAGCAGTATACGAATGCAACTTACATGTATTACCGCGCAGATCCGAATTCTCCCTATCTTGATCTCTCGATTTCTTGTTCACATATGCATAGATGCAGTACTCAGAACGCTCGGCTCGTACCGGTTTCCAAACCGGCGAGCGTCCTAGTTTAACATCTTTTCCACCTTCTCGGGGAACAATCCGGCATGTCGGGTCGGGTCGTACCACTTGCGGATCTGGTTGTAGAATTCTTCCATGGGGCATTCTCCAGCTTCATGGATCTCCCCACAACCACGGCAGGTATACAGACAACGATCTGTTGGATGACCTCTCTTCCCGCACTTTTCGCAGGTTAGACGTCTCCAGCAGTCCAGATCCGTATGCTTCCGCGATCCACAGTGTGAACAGCGACCTCGATCGTGGTCCGACGTACCCCTGCGATCCGCGATCCGGCCTCGATCTTGCGTGTTCACCTGCGATCGCGACTGATCCTGTTGGTGGGGGACGCCCCCAGTGCCGATCTGCTTGTCTTCCGACGCAGCAAGATATATTCTCCGGAGATCGCCTTCAGAGTCGGATCCGTCCGATCCGGATATTTCCTCTGATTCCGAGCTCGGATCTTGGGTTTGGATCGCCCGTACCACCGCTCGGGTGGGTGCTGCTGGGGCACTGGCCGGTGCTTTTTGTCTATACTTCGATCCGAACGCAGATTTACGCTGTCTGCTTTTCGCCCGTTCCCGGGCACGAAGTACCTCCTCCAGCTCATCGACGTCACTCAGTCGGAGTAGGGTCAGCCGATCAGCTAACTCCGGATCTCCCAATGTCTCTATGTAGTGGTCCACATGTTCTCGGCGGGCCTTAGGGCTCCCGTCCTTGATCTTCAGTCTAGCACGTAAAGCCGCCACGTTGAGCCGGTAGAGATAATCGAGAGGAGTCTCTTCCGATCGCTTGCGAGCGTGATAGTATTGCCACGCGACCGACATACCCAACCCACAATACTGGGTCTGGAAACTGTCCAACAGATCTGCCCACTTGGTTTTCGTCGTTCGACTGAGCTGCCTGTACCAGTTCTTTGCCGGTCCCACCATCAGATCTGCAAATGTGAGGCATTTCTCTTCTTCCGTAGCCTGATCGCGCTGAAATGCTGACTTGACTTTACTGATCCAGGCCCGAGCGCGATCTTCGTCCAGATCTTTACCCGCAAAATCTTTCAGATCCGAGATCGCTGAGATCCGGACCCGCTGGATCATCGACGATCCTCCTTGACCGATTGCCGCGGATGCGATCGCTGCTCGGCTCGACATCTGTCCACCAGAACTTGGTATGCCCATATCGTCCGGATCGTATTCCCATGCATCCGGATCCGAGGCCGTGACGGACTCCATTTCAACATCCAACTCCCCTTTGATCGGCGATCGGGGTGTCGCGAGATTCCGTTCCTTCAAGAAACGATCCATCGCCATTTGAAAGTAATCGTCCAACTTGTTGCTCGATCCAGTGGAATTAGTCGTCGGCGCGGTCTGGTCCGTCCGGATCCGGCGATTTTCTTGCTGATCGGGCATCTTGACCTCCAGCTTTGCGGCCATCGATCGCGTATCCTGTTTCTTCACACGCGATTTCAGGAACTTGGCGCCGGAGGGCCCTAACGACATGCGTTGCAACCCTCTCGGGCTATCTGAGTCTGGTTCCGAGGTCGCTGACGCGTAGCATGACGACCCAGTCTGATAGCCTGGGTCGGGCGTCAGTAGGCGCTCGCCGACCAAGATCTTGAGGGAGTCGAATAGATCATGGGTCGCAGATTGAATCGCTTGCAGTTCCAAGTCAAATAGAGAGTTTGGGTCGAACTCTCCAGCCACCAAACCAGCTTCTTGGAGCAGATCAAGTAGAATCTTCACCGCGTTCAGGCGGTCAGAGCTAATCCGGGGCTTCGACACTGGGCCGGTGAGGTTACCGATCTGGCGGACTTGTATGATCGTAAGAACAGGATCATTAAGCAAGGTCTCGCTTAGCCTCTTCCTGTAGTAGGCCTGTTCGATCGCGTCCTTGGTGATCGTTGATCCTGGAGTTGATCACATCCTCTGGCTCTGAGTCTGGAGCCTTCAATTTCGTCCGGGTGCTCTTGATCTTCTTTTTCTTGGTCGATCTTGAGGCACCAGTGGACTTGGTGAGCAGATTAGGTTTCAGCTTTGCTGATTCCTTATCGCTCGTGTGCGGATCTCGATTCTCATCGAGATCCGCAAATAACCCTCGACAGGGCCTTGGGAGGAATTCGAGGTTTTTCTTCGAGATCTGGATTGCGATCCAGGTCTGCCTCATGTCTGTCAGTAGAGATCCTCCCAGAACTCTGCTGATCTGTGGATCTTTCCGTTTTTAGCGGTGCCTCCGTTGATCCAACCTTCGTAGGCACTTCTTCCCTTGTTCTTCTTTAATCTTGACATCTTCTTGGGACTCACGGTGATATCCGAAGTCACCAGAAGATCCGGGCACGCGCACCATTGTGGTGGAGCGGATCTGACCAAAATCTGGTTGAGGCCGATCGCGATCGCCACTTGCGCCCAGACACCGACTAACGGAGGGGGTCCCCCGATGATCCGTGATCTTGTTGCGTGTAGTGTTCATCTTGTGTACCCGTCGGTAGGCGGGTTACGCTCTTCCAGGTAACTTCTGAAGATGTCTTGGGACGAGAAGAAGGTCTTGGGCTTGGGTGACGCAGGGGTTTGAGGCGGCGTGGAAGTTCTTCACTCCACCTCGGGGTACTTGATCCCGGTCGTAGGCGAGTTCTCGAGCCTTGATCCGGGTGCCTGGTTCTTGATCCAGGTCTTCCAATAGTCCAATGTTCGGGATTCGGTCCCTTCCTTTCCGTTGTTTTCCGCTTCCGATAGCGGGGGTCTTGAGGGGGCGAGATTCGACGGGATCTTTAGGCTAAACAACCAATTCCTTCCGATCCGATGTATGCACTTAAAGGATAGTTCACTAGATAGGGCAAAGCTGGCCAATATATTATCCAGACTTAACCGCTATACTAGTTCACGTATCCTTACCTTCCTGACGCTTGTAGGGCCAATGTAGTTCCCGGTTCCAGACGTAGCGAAGACACTTGAGTGATTCAGGGCAAATTCGATTCTGTTTATGGTTATTCCTATGCCTACTAATCCCATCCTGATTTACTATCCTACGATCACATGACACTGGCTACATAGCTGATCACTAGCTTGATTCCCCTAACCCTGATCTTGAGCCGATTCCGTACTTAACCGAAGCTTGATCTCGTACTTAACCGAAGCTTAATCTCGCACTTAACCGAAGCTTGATCTCGCACTTAACCGAAGCTTGATCTCGCACTTAACCGAAGCTTGATCTCGCACTTAACCGAAGCTTGATCTCGCACTTAACCGGAGCTTGATCTCGTACTTAATCGGGACTTGATCTCGCACTTAACCGGAGCTTGATCTCGTACTTAATCGGGACTAGATCACTGCCTGATCCCGCTTGGTGATCCTTCTTAGAATCCGGATCAGGCCACAAGAAGAGTTTGCGTCGCGCCTGGGGTTGACCTTGATCCGGAGCTGATCTCGTACTTATACGGGAGAGGGTCATTGCGCGATCTTGCGTGATCTCGCTTCGTCGCCGCCCGGGGAAGTTGGATCGTGCTGTTAGAGGCTTCGGGGCGCCAGGGTAAGCTGATCATGCTCGCTTGGGGACCCGTCATCGTTGATCGCGCGAGAACATCCTTGATTTCCCCATTCTTCCTCCGGCAGGATTCGGATCACCCACGAACACCACGGCAGGATTCGGATCACCCACGAACACCGCTCCACCTGCTTCTTCGCCGGTGTCTCCATTGCCTGTTCCCGGCGGGACCCATCGTACCTCCGTCTGATTCGACCCAGATCTGGCGATCACCGGTCCCCCCCTGTCGCTCGTTCCGACTCTATTCGGGTTCGTGGCTGACATCGCCTCTCCGGGAAAAATTTTCGTCCGCTTCACCACAAGATTATGAGGGTTACGAATGGAGATGGAAGAATGCAGAGCGGCCCTGGATGGGGTTCCGAATCCGAACCCGGGGAGAAGCCCCGAGCCTTGCTGCAGGTGATCGAAGTTAACATGACTTACGGAGAAGCGGCCCCAGCGGGAGAAGGATTGAACTTGCCGATAAGGCGGGGGATCCTGGTGGCGGGATGGTTGACCGGGTCTTGCCGATACTGGTTACGCCACGGATCCTCCTCGTCACACTCCTCCAGAGCCTCGATCAGGTTCGCCGGCTCTGGGACGTTCGCGTTGGGATCCGCCCGGTTGGCACGCCGAGAGACCACGCCGGGATACCAACGAACCACATCCACTCCCGGAATGGGGAGGTGAAGGAAGAACGGATCCAACAGGATGTCGAGATCGAACCACTGGTCGCGCATTATGGCGGGGAAGGAGGCGAGGAACTGGCGCCAAGCAGACCCAGCCCGACTCCGCCTGGCCTTGCGAGCGACGTAATACCGCTGCAGTTCGAGATCCGCATCTTGCATGGCAGAGGTAATCTCGAGGTTATGGGTGGATTCCCAAAACGCCTGGCGGTGCCGTTCCTCCAGGACGCGATAGGTGGCAGCCACGGCCGCGAGGGGTGTTCTCTCCCTCTCATGCAAATCGAGGTCGAACGTGAGGGGACCCGGGTTCGCGAAGTCGTTCCACGACTCCAGAGCCAGCAGATCAAGCACGTTCACACCCGTGATCAGCTCGTGGAGGTATTCGGTGCGGGGGGTCGGTGCAGGCCCAGCCTGTATCTGGGAAGGGAACAGCCAACCCGAAGGGATCAACAACCGTTTGCCCAGAGAATTGGCGATCAGACCCACGATCGAATACTGCCCGATCACCTGCGGATCCCACGGTACGATGTCAGCGGCCGCGAAGGTGCGCTGCCGATCGTACCCTGGAATGAAAGAGGCGACCGGGAACAGGGGTGGTCGGAGCCCGAGGGGCGGGGAACCGCCGAGAGGAGGTGGCGGCGGTGACAGAGAACCCGGAGGTGATCCCGGAGACAGCGGGCCTGATCCATCCGGAGATGGGGTTGAGCCGTCCGGAGACCCCGATCCACGAGCGCCAGAAGGTCCGCTTCTCGGAACCTGACCGGATTCGCGCCGGTGCGTCGAGATAGATCGTTGGTGGCTCATGTGTAGAATATCGTCCTCCTCGGAGTCCTCCGCCTCGTTGGAACGTTCCGATTCGGCCTCAGAACTAGTTCCATTGCTGGGTTCTGGACTCTCGTCCTCTTCGGACGGCGACGAGAATGGGTGCTGGGGATCGTAGTCGGAGTCTTCCTCTTCCTCGTCCTGCGAATCGCCATCGGCGGGGAGTGATCCGGACTGATCCGTCGGTGCTGGGGTCGGATCAGGGGCTGGAGTGTCGCTTTCCTCCCCTCCGGCCTGCCCAGAAGCTTGATCCGCCAACAGATCCAGCGGGCTCGCCGTTGATCCTGCCGGGGTCGGAACCACCGTTGGTGTGACAGGCTGGGTTGACCCGGGAGCTTCGGTAGCCGCAGTTTTTAGATCCCGGGGTGCTGGGGAGCTCCGAGCTGGACGCTTGCGTGAGGAAGGAGGAACGGCTGGGGAAGCGGAGGCGCTTCGAGATCTTTTGGTGGCACGAGCCGCCCGTCGATCCGCGATCCACGAGGACAACCGAGCAGAGGAATCCTCGGCGTGATGCAGCTGTTGTTCGGCTTCGGCATAATCAGCGTCCAGCTCTTGATGAGCCTGTCGAAGCTCCGCGTTCTGTCGCTGGAGTTGGTCGAGGTCAGCGAGGGCCGACGCGTTCTGTCGCTGGAGTTGGTCAAGCTCCTGTGTCGCCGCATCCCGGGCGGAACGGGCCACGTCAAGGCCTGCGAGGACCGATAAACGATCTTGGGTGGCGTCGTCCAGGTCGACCTGGATTCGATCACGATCCACTGTGACTCGATTGAGATCTCGCACTGCCTGATCCAGGTCGAGGCGGGCCTGATCCAGGTCTGCGACGGCCTGATCCCGCTCGGCAATTGCGGCACAATGCTGGACGGAGAGCTGGTCCCGGTCGTGCTGGATTATTTCCAGATTTCCCAAGGTGTCCGCCAGATCTTTCTCCAGACTGGATACGGCGGCGGCATCGGCGGTTGCATCCAAAGGCGGGGCGCGAGAATCCGGTGCGGATACGTCCTCCAAGGCGAGGTGTGCCCGAGCCAGTTCAGCCTGGTGATCCTCTGCCTCGCGTTCCAGGTACGCGACTTCGGCTCGAGCGGCGAGCAACTCCGCTTGGGTCCGTGTCAACTCCAACCTCAACCGAGCCTCCTCTGCCGTAGGGCGAGTCTGATCAGCGGGCATGGCCATAGCCGCTTGTGGACCTTGGGAGGAATCGTTCCTCTGCCAGCGCTCAAGGCTACGCTGAGTGAGAGTCAAGTCATGACGCACGGCGGCGAGCTCCCGTTCACGATCCTGAAGCTCATCCCGGAGTTCAATCTCCGTCTCCCCGGCTATGCGAAGTTCGGCCAGCCGGAAGTCGAGATCCTCGAGCGCAGAGTCTAGCCGCGCCTGGATCCGGGCTATTCGCTGCTCAGACTCCCGCCGTTCGGCGTCGTGCTGAGCCCGCTGATCCTGCAAGGCGGCGATCGCGTCCCCACCGATAACATCTCCGGTTCCCGACCGCAGGCGAGCGATTTCGGCGTTCAGCCGCAAGATCTCCTCCGCCTGGTCGTCCCGGAAGCGCTCCATATCCTCCATGTCGGATCGCAACCGGCGAACGGTGTCGTCCAGGTGGTCCCGATCGCGACTCAAGGTTTCGCGCATCCGTTGGCTATGGGCCAGTCTCGCTTGCAAGGTGACCAGCTCAGGGTTCACTCCGGGGGTTGAGAAGCGGGAGGCGGTGGATCGAGCGGATCGAATCGAGTGCTCGCTCGAGGGCGTTCTCGGCGTCAAAGGGGGCGAGGGAGGCGGATCGGACATCGTAAGGGAGTGGTGGTACTTGAACGACTTGTGTTCCAGGTGGTGAATGTGGAAATTAACCCGAAGTGAGCTGCGGCAGCTCAACTTACGTGCTGGGGGCGGATGTGGTGAAGCGGACGAGAATTTTTCCCGGAGAGACAATATCAGCAACGAACCCGAATAGAGTCAGAACGAGCGACAGGGGGGACCTGTGATCCCCAGATCTGGGTCGAATCAGACGAAGGTACGATGGGTCCCGCCGGGGAACAGGCAACAGAGACACCGGCGGAGGAGCAAGTGGAGCGGTGTTCGTGGGTGATCCGAATCCTGCCGGAGGAAGAATGGGGAAATCAAGGATGTTCTTGCGCGATCAACGATGACGGGGTCCCAAGTAAGCACGATCGGCTTACCCCGGCGCCCCGAAGCCTCTAACAGCATGATCCTACTTCCCCGGGCGGCAACGAAGCAGGATCACGCAGTGATCTTCTCCCGTTTAAGTACGAGATCAGCTCCGGATCAAGCTCAGCCCCAGGCGCGACGCAGACTCTTCTGGTGGCCTGATCCGGATTCCCCGAACGACTACCAAGCAGGATCAGGCAGCGATCAAGTCCCGATTGCGTGCAAGATTAAGTCCCGGTTAAGTACGAGATCAAGCTTCGGTTAAGTGCGAGATCAAGCTTCGGTTAAGTACGAGATCAAGCTTCGGTTAAGTGCGAGATCAAGCTTCGGTTAAGTGCGAGATCAAGCTTCGGTTAAGTACGAGATCAAGCTTCGGTTAAGTGCGGAATCGGCTCACGATCAGGGTTAGGGGAACCAAGCTAGGGATCAGCTCTGTAGCCAGTGTCGTGTGAATGTAGGATAGTAAATCAGGATGGGATTAGTAGGCATAGGAATAACCATAAGGAGACTCGAATTTGCCCTGAACCACTCAAGTGTCTTCGCTACGCCTGGAACCGGGAACTACATTGGCCCTACAAGCGTCAGGAAGGTAAGGATACGTGACCTAGTATAGCGGTTAAGTCTGGATAATATATTGGCCAGCTTTGCCCTATCTAGTGAACTATCCTTTAAGTGCATACATCGGATTGGAAGGAATTGGTTGTTTAGCCTAAGGATCCCGTCGAATCTCGCCCCCTCAAGACCCCCGCTATCGGAAGCGGAAAACAACGGAAAGGAAGGGACTGAATCCCGAACATTGGACTATTGGAAGACCTGGATCAAGAACCAGGCACCCGGATCAAGGCTCGAGAACTCGCCTACGACCGGGATCAAGTACCCCGAGGTGGAGTGAAGTATTTGTGGTAAAGCACATCTCGATTTTTCGTACTTACTCGAGAAATACATGGGATTAGTATGGTGGACCGATGGCTGCTTCCGATCGCTTTGGACGACGCTAGTTCAGTGAGATTTTGCTTGATCCAGTGCTGTAAACCCATGATCACTGCAGATATGGGTGGATATTTCTCGATCACGCTTCGAGTGTATACTGTATACTCAGTCCAAGCCAAAGTGTGATCTGCTGATGATCACCGTCGATAGATATTCGTGAGGTCGAAAGACTGTGATCCTCGATGGAGAGGTACACGTGACACCCCAGGAGTGAAGATCACCGAGGATCCAGTCGATTCGGCAGTCATGAGGAGGAGACCAACTAGGATTGCTGACGATCTTGAGTTTAAGTGTGATCCACGGAGGCAGTCATGTTTAAGCGATAGGCTGTGGGGTGGAGTTCACGTCAGTGAAGATCATCAGCTCGAACTAAGTGTAATTAGCCGACGCGATGTGAAGATCGGCGAAGATTGACTGAGAATGGTGAACGGAGACCGGTGATCTTACATTTATGCCTCTAAGAGCAAGGATCGATGCTCGCTAACTGTGGCACGGGTTCGCGAGCGGATATCACGGTTAATCAAGTGTAATCGGTGGCAGTGGAGTGGTGATTGACAATAATCAAGTCATATCGAGTGGCAAGAAGGAAGGAGCAAGGGTGTTGCCACGTGATCGGCTTTGGCATGGTCCTAGGTGGATACGATCTTGACTCACGGTCCAGCCCGGCGCTCGCGACCCTCCCATTGGCCTGATCCTGATTCCCTGGAGGACGACAAAGCGGGATCACGCGCGATCAAGTCCCGATCAGGCAGCGATCAAGTCCCGATCAAGTGCGAGATCAAGTCCCGATTAAGTGCGAGATCAAGTCTCGGTTAAGTACGAGATCAAGCTTCGGTTAAGTACGAGATCAAGCTTTGGTTAAGTACGAGATCAAGCTTCGGTTAAGTACGAGATCAAGCTTCGGTTAAGTACGGAATCGGCTCAAGATCAGGGTTAGGAGAACCAAGCTAGGGATCAGCTATGTAGCCAGTGTCATGTGAATGTAGGATAGTAAATCAGGATGGGATTAGTAGGCATAGGAATAACCATAAGGAGACTCGAATTTGCCCTGAACCACTCAAGTGTCTTCGCTACGTCTGGAACCGGGAACTACATTGGCCCTACAAGCGTCAGGAAGGTAAGGATACGTGACCTAGTATAGCGGTTAAGTCTGGATAATATATTGGCCAGCTTTGCCCTATCTAGTGAACTATCCTTTAAGTGCATACATCGGATTGGAAGGAATTGGTTGTTTAGCCTAAGGATCCCGTCGAATCTCGCCCCCTCAAGACCCCCGCTATCGGAAGCGGAAAACAACGGAAAGGAAGGGACTGAATCCCGAACATTGGACTATTGGAAGACCTGGATCAAGAACCAGGCACCCGGATCAAGGCTCGAGAACTCGCCTACGACCGGGATCAAGTACCCCGAGGTGGAGTGAAGTATTTGTGGTAAAGCACATCTCGATTTTTCGTACTTACTCGAGAAATACATGGGATTAGTATGGTGGACCGATGGCTGCTTCCGATCGCTTTGGACGACGCTAGTTCAGTGAGATTTTGCTTGATCCAGTGCTGTAAACCCATGATCACTGCAGATATGGGTGGATATTTCTCGATCACGCTTCGAGTGTATACTGTATACTCAGTCCAAGCCAAAGTGTGATCTGCTGATGATCACCGTCGATAGATATTCTTGAGGTCGAAAGACTGTGATCCTCGATGGAGAGGTACACGTGACACCCCAGGAGTGAAGATCACCGAGGATCCAGTCGATTCGGCAGTCATGAGGAGGAGACCAACTAGGATTGCTGACGATCTTGAGTTTAAGTGTGATCCACGGAGGCAGTCATGTTTAAGCGATAGGCTGTGGGGTGGAGTTCACGTCAGTGAAGATCATCAGCTCGAACTAAGTGTAATTAGCCGACGCGATGTGAAGATCGGCGAAGATTGACTGAGAATGGTGAACGGAGACCGGTGATCTTACATTATGCCTCTAAGAGCAAGGATCGATGCTCGCTAACACTGTGGCACGGTGGGTTCGCGAGCGGATATCACGGTTAATCAAGTGTAATCGGTGGCAGTGGAGTGGTGATTGACAATAATCAAGTCATATCGAGTGGCAAGAAGGAAGGAGCAAGGGTGTTGCCACGTGATCGGCTTTGGCATGGTCTAGGTGGATACGATCTTGACTCACGGTCCAGCCCGGCGCTCGCGACCCTCCCATTGGCCTGATCCTGATTCCTGGAGGACGACAAAGCGGGATCACGCGCGATCAAGTCCCGATCAGGCAGCGATCAAGTCCCGATCAAGTGCGAGATCAAGTCCCGATTAAGTGCGAGATCAAGTCTCGGTTAAGTACGAGATCAAGCTTCGGTTAAGTACGAGATCAAGCTTTGGTTAAGTACGAGATCAAGCTTCGGTTAAGTACGAGATCAAGCTTCGGTTAAGTACGGAATCGGCTCAAGATCAGGGTTAGGAGAACCAAGCTAGGGATCAGCTATGTAGCCAGTGTCATGTGATCGTAGGATAGTAAATCAGGATGGGATTAGTAGGCATAGGAATAACCATAAGGAGACTCGAATTTGCTCTGAACCACTCAAGTGTCTTCGCTACGCCTGGAACCGGGAACTACATTGGCCCTACAAGCGTCAGGAAGGTAAGGATACGTGACCTAGTATAGCGGTTAAGTCTGGATAATATATTGGCCAGCTTTGCCCTATCTAGTGAACTATCCTTTAAGTGCATACATCGGATCGGAAGGAATTGGTTGTTTAGCCTAAGGATCCCGTCGAATCTCGCCCCCTCAAGACCCCCGCTATCGTAAGCGGAAAACAACGAAAGGAAGGGACTGAATCCCGAACATTGGACTATTGGAAGACCTGGATCAAGAACCAGGCACCCGGATCAAGGCTCGAGAACTCGCCTACGACCGGGATCAAGTACCCCGAGGTGGAGTGAAGAACTTCCACGCCGCCTCAAACCCCTGCGTCACCCAAGACCTTCTTCTCGTCCCAAGACATCTTCAGAAGTTACCTGGAAGAGCGTAACCCGCCTACCGACGGGTACACAAGGTGAACACTACACGCAACAAGATCACGGATCATCGGGGGACCCCCTCCGTTAGTCGGTGTCTGGGCGCAAGTGGCGATCGCGATCGGCCTCAACCAGATTTTGGCCAGATCCGCTCCACCACATATTCCCACGCTATCTCACACCCCTGTGTCACCCAAGACTTTCTTCCGACCTACAAGACACCTTCAGAAGTCACCTGGAAGAGCGTAACCCGCCTACCGACGGGTACACAAGGTGAAACTACACACAGCTAGATCACGGATCATCGGGGGGCCCCCTCCGTTAGTCGGTGTCTGGGCGCAAGTGGCGATCGAGACCTGCCTCAACGAGATTTTGGCAGATCCGCTCCACCACAGACTCTAGGCCTTTCCAGCTACAAGAACTTCATAGTCTTTGATAGATGTGTTCCACCGATGATGTTTCAGCGTTGAGATGGCCAGTATGACGCCTTGGGCGGCTACATGCTCGAGGATCTCCTCATTCACATCCAGACTACTGTCTGTGTAGAACTTTAGACGAGACGGGTGGACATCAAGTTCGTCTCCCGAGACTAGATGTTGTACTCGAAAGGAGTGGGAGTCCGCACGGACCACTTTGTAGGGCCATTGCCAGGTAACCAGCAGCTTGCTACCTTTTTTCTCCCCCACACGAGAGCGGAGGACGTAGTCCCCCACGTCAAAGTTGACGGTGGTCTCGCCGCGATCTCTCTTCTTGATCAGGAGGCGCTGTTTTAGCCGTTGGTCAGCTACGGGTCGATGCATTGCCCGTAAGCTGTCACGCAATGTATCCAAGTGCGTAGCGATAGCCCTGCGGTCGTAGGGACTTTGATAAACTTCTTCTGGCTGGCGTCGTAGAACTCAGAGAAGGGTGACAGACACGGCAAACCGGTGAAAAGCTCGGCAGGAGCCTTGTTGCCGAGAGATGGTACGGCAGTGTGGTTGATGCTGGATTGAACCAGTGGAATCAAATATACCCAGTCCTTGGTAGAGATCTTGTAGTCGAGGATCATAGCCCGGAGAACTTAGAGGATGTCGCGGTTGACGCGTTCGATCGACCCATTGATCCACGGGCTATAGGCAATAGTAAAATTCTGGTGACTTTTGAGTCGCCGCGAAAGTTCAGCGACCACCTCGTTCTTGAAGTGAGTGCCGTTGTCACTGACCCAGATAGGAGGTACACCAAAACGACTATGCCAGTCGAGGATAGCGGACGTCGCCACAGCGCTATCGGCGGTGTCACAGACAATGTGGTGAAGCGGACGAAAAAATTTTTTCCCGGAGAGGCGATGTCAGCCACGAACCCGAATAGAGTCGGAACGAGCGACAAGGGGGACCTGTGATCGCCAGATCTGGGTCGAATCAGACGAAGGTACGATGGGTCCCGCCGGGAACAGGCAACGGAGACACCGGCGAAGAAGCAGGTGGAGCGGTGTTCGTGGGTGATCCGAATCCTGCCGTGGTGTTCGTGGGTGATTCGAATCCTGCCGGAGGAAGAATGGGGAAATCAAGGATGTTCTCGCGCGATCAACGATGACGGGGCCCCAAGCGAGCATGATCAGCTTACCCTGGCGCCCCGAAACCTCTAACAGCACGATCCAACTTCCCCGGGCGGCGACGAAGCGAGATCACGCAAGATCGCGCAATGATCCTCTCCCGTATAAGTACGAGATCAGCTCCGGATCAAGGTCAACCCCAGGCGCGACGCAGACTCTTCTTGTGGCCTGATCCGGATTCTTTGAAGGATCACCAAGCGCGATCAGGCAGCGATCAAGCTTCGGTTAAGTGCGAGATCAAGCTTCGGTTAAGTGCGAGATCAAGCTTCGGTTAAGTGCGAGATCAAGCTTCGGTTAAGTACGAGATCAAGCTTCGGTTAAGTGCGAGATCAAGCTTCGGTTAAGTACGGAATCGGCTCAAGATCAGAGTTAGGGGAATCAAGCTAGGGATCAGCTATGTAGCCAGTGTCGTGTGATCGTAGGATAGTAAATCAGGATGGGATTAGTAGGCATAGGAATAACCATAAGGAGACTCGAATTTGCCCTGAACCACTCAAGTGTCTTCGCTACGCCTGGAACCGGGAACTACATTGGCCCTACAAGCGTCAGGAAGGTAAGGATACGTGACCTAGTATAGCGGTTAAGTCTGGATAATATATTGGCCAGCTTTGCCCTATCTAGTGAACTATCCTTTAAGTGCATACATCGGATCGGAAGGAATTGGTTGTTTAGCCTAAGGATCCCGTCGAATCTCGCCCCCTCAAGACCCCCGCTATCGGAAGCGGAAAACAACGAAAGGAAGGGACTGAATCCCGAACATTGGACCATTGGAAGACCTGGATCAAGAACCAGGCACCCGGATCAAGGCTCGAGAACTCGCCTACGACCGGGATCAAGTACCCCGAGGTGGAGTGAAGAACTTCCACGCCGCCTCAAACCCCTGCGTCACCCAAGACCTTCTTCTCGTCCCAAGACATCTTCAGAAGTTACCTGGAAGAGCGTAACCCGCCTACCGACGGGTACACAAGGTGAACACTACACGCAACAAGATCACGGATCATCGGGGGACCCCCTCCGTTAGTCGGTGTCTGGGCGCAAGTGGTGATCGCGATCGGCCTCAACCAGATTTTGGCCAGATCCGCTCCACCACAATGGTGCGCGTGCCCGGATCTTCTGGTGACTTCGGATATCACCGTGAGTCCCAAGAAGATGTCAAGATTAAAGAAGAACAAGGGGAAGAAGTGCCTACGAAGGTTGGATCGACGGAGGCACCGATGAAAACAGAAAGATCCACAGATCAGCAGAGTTCTGGGAGGATCTCTACTGACAGGCACGAGGCAGACCTGGATCGCAATCCAGATCTCGAAGAAAAACCTCGAATTCCTCCCCAGGCCCCGTCGAGGGCCATTGCGGATCTCGACGAGAATCGAGATCCGCACACGAGCGATAAGGAATCAGCAAAGCTGAAACCTAATCTGCTCACCAAGTCCACTGTTGCCTCAAGATCGACCAAAAAAAGAAGATCAAGAGCACCCGGACGAAATTGAAAGCTCCAGACTCAGAGCCAGAAGACGTGATCAACCCAGGATCAACGATCACCAGGGATGCGATCGAGCAGGCCTACTACAGGAAGAGGCTAAACGAGACCTTGCTTAACGATCCCGTTCTCACGATCATACAAGTCCGCCAGATCGGTAACCTCACCGGACCAGTGTCGAAGCCCCGGACTAGCTCTGACCGCCTGAACGCGGTGAAGATCCTACTTGATCTGCTCCAAGAAGCTGGTTTGGTGGCTGGAGAGTTCGACCCGAACTCTCTATTTGACTTGGAGCTGCAAGCGATTCAATCTGCGACCCAGGATCTATTCGATTCCCTCAAGATCTTGGTCGGCGAGCGCCCACTGACGCCCGACCCAGGCTATCAGACTGGGTCGTCATGCTACGCGTCAGCGACCTCGGAACCAGACTCAGATAGCCCGAGAAGGCTGCAACGCATGTCGTTGGGGCCCTCCGGCGCCAAGTTCCTGAAATCGCGTATGAAGAAACAGGATGCACGATCGGTGGCTGCGAAGCTGGAGGTCAAGATGCCCGATCAGCAAGAAAATCACCGGATCCGGACGGACCAGACCGCGCCGACGACTAACTCCACTGGATCGAGCAACAAGTTGGACGACTACTTTCAAATGGCGATGGATCGTTTCTTGAAAGAACGGAATCTCGCGACACCCCGATCGCCGATCAAAGGGAGTTAGATGTTGAAATGGAGTCCGTCACGGCCTCGGATCCGGATGCATGGGAATACGATCCGGACGATCTGGGCATACCAAGTTCCGGGGGACAGATGTCGAGCCGAGCCACGATCGCATCCGCGGCGATCGGTCAAGGAGGATCGTCGATGATCCAGCGGGTCCGGATCTCAGCGATCTCGGATCTGAAAGATTTTGCGGGTAAAGATCTGGACGAAGATCGCGCTCGGGCCTGGATCAGTAAAGTCAAGTCGGCGTTCCAACGCGATCAGGCTACGGAAGAAGAGAAATGCCTCACGTTTGCAGATCTGATGGTGGGACCGGCAAAGAACTGGTACAGGCAGCTCAGTCGAACGACGAAAACCAAGTGGGCGGATCTGTTGGGCAGTTTCCAGACCCAATATTGTGGGTTGGGTATGTCGGTCGCGTGGCAATACTATCACGCTCGCAAGCGATCGGAAGAAACCCCTCTCGATTATCTCTACCGGCTCAACGTGGCGGCTTTACGTGCTAGACTGAAGATCAAGGACGGGAGCCCTAAGGCCCGCCGAGAACATGTGGACCACTACATAGAGACATTGGGAGATCCGGAGTTAGCTGATCGGCTGACCTTACTCCGACTGAGTGACGTCGAGGAGCTGGAGGAGGTACTCCGTGCCGGGAACGGGCGAAAAGCGAGCAGCGTAAATCTGCGTTCGGATCGAAGTACAGACAAAAGGCACCGGCCAGTGCCCCGGCAGCTCCACCCGAGCGGTGGTACGGGCGATCAAACTCAAGATCCGAGCTCAGAATCAGAGGAAATATCCGGATCGGATGGATCCGATTCTGAAGGCGATCTCCGGAGGATATATCTTGCCGCGTCAGAAGACAAGCCGATCGGTGCTGGGGCGCTCCCCACCAACAGGATCAGTTGCGATCGCACAAGAACGTGCAGGACCGAGGCCGGACCACGGATCGCAGACAACCAGATCACGATAGAGGTCGCTGTTCGCATTGTGGGTCGCGGAAGCACACGGATCTGGACTGCTGGAGACGTCTAACCTGTGACAGAAGTGCGGAAAGAGGGGCCACCCAACGGATCGCTGTCTATATACATGCCGTGGTTGTGGGGAGATCCATGAAGCTGGAGAATGCCCCATGGAAGAATTCTACAACCAGATCCGCAAGTGGTACGATCCGACCCGACATGCCGGACTGTTTCGAGAAGGTGGAAAAGATGTTAAACTAGGACGCTCGCCGGGTTGAAACCGGTACGAGCCGAGCGTTCTGAGTACTGCATCTATGCATATGTGAACAAGAAATCGAGAGATCAAGATAGGGAGAATTCGGATCTGCGCGGTAATACATGTAAGTTGCATTCGTATACTGCTAAGATCGCGAGTCTTCCCCGGATCGATGAGTTCTCTCGATCTGGTGCGGAAGTGGCTCTGGATCTCAAGGAAGGAGAATCCAGGGGTTAATGGAAATACCACGCACCAGGAAAATGGTTCCGCCAAGCCAAGATCTCAGGCAAGATTAATCATGAAAGAGCGATCTTGCTCCTGGACACTGGCGCCGAGGTATCCATCTTGGATACAACCTTTGCTCGTAAGGTTGGGTGCCACTTTGACACTAGTCAGAGACAGGAGTGTGTTGGGATCGGTGATAATGTGTACACCACCGAGGGAAGAACGAGGATCAAGATCACGCTTGCAGGATACCTGGTCTACTTTTTCGATATTTGGATCGGGGATCTATCCGGGCAAGATGCGATCCTGGGTATGGATTTCATGATCCCGGCTGGGGTCCGGATGGATCTTGCGAAGGGATCGATGTGCTTACCTAATGAAGTGGGGATCCCACTTAGTGGTCGCAAGAGATTATACGGGGAGAAGGTAAGATCGGTAAAATTGGAAGAAGATCTACATATCCCAGTTGGGAGATCCGAAGAGGCCGCATCGAGAGTGAAATTATCGGCGACGGAGAAATTGTGGGTGAACAGAGGCGACCAATGGGTACCCACCGTGGTAAATGGACCCGGCCGAACTCGGTACTTAGTGATCACGAATTTGAGCGAGAAGATTCTACGACTGGATCACAGATTACATGTCGGGATGGTACTTGATCAAGAAAAAGTTCCTCGCTACCCCGGGTTTGTGTCGGTCGGGTCCCGGCGTTACATGGAGTGGCAGAATCTAGCTCTAGAAGCGACAGTGGACGCAAGACCGGAACCTCAGGAAACCGTAGAGATCCCCTTACCGCCGGTCGAACGGCCGACCTACGTTACGCCGCGATCTATACTCCGTCGAGGTGGGGCAATCAAGACCGATCCTGATCCTGCACCAATATCGACATTGGAACCGCGATCACCGACCGATACGGCCGAAGTCAAGGTCGCATTCATCGATCCCCAACCGGATCCCATGGATACCCCACCGATCACGATCAGTTCCGACAAGGCCCCGAGTGGCGAAGCTGGGGGCGGTGAGACTGAGACGAATGGTGAGACTGAGACGAATGAGAGCTTGCCAGATCAGGCCCCAGGTCGGACAGATCGGACATGTGAAGAGGAAATCGAGGTAAAAACAGAAAAACCAGATTTTCAAATCGAGATCCAACATGTATCCGACGCCGATGCCGTCCCCATGGTTAAAGACACCCCGATCTTGACAGCCAAGGACGATAGGCTGCGTGATCAATCAACGGATGAACCGGATCCGACATCTCCTGAAGGGATCGAGAACGCTGATCAGACCCACTTACACGAAAGTGGCGATTTTTCGGCCGAAGATCTAGCCAATAATCTCGCAGTAGTACCAGAGATCCAGATTTCCACCACTGAAGAAGTCAGGATCGAAGATCTGCAAGTAGGAAATCCGGGATCGGCTACCCCGGAGGAGATCGAGAAACTTCGACAGATTATTTGGAAGAAGCGACATCTCCTGATCGGAAAGGGAAACGCACTTCCTCCAGCGGCCAAGGGTGTTATATGCGATATCGACGTGGGTGATGCAAAGCCGATCGCACAACGAGTCCGAAAGGTGGCGCCACAGTTCCGCGAGAAAGTATCGAGATCTCATCAAAGGACTCCTAGCTGCCAAGATCATCCGGCCATCGACCTCGCCATGGGCATCGCCGATCGTGGTGATCATCAAGAAGAACGGTGTAGACATCCGACTATGTATCGATTATCGGCTGGTGAACGGTCTCACGAGCCTGATGATCTACCCAATGCCTCTGATCAATGACCTGTTAGAAGATCTTGACAAGGTTCTGTGGTACTGTTCATTAGACATGGCGAGTGGATTCTGGGTCGTATCAATGACCGATCGAGCTCGCGCGATCTCAGCTTTCATCACCCCGTTCGGCCTTTTCGAGTGGAATCGCATGCCGTTCGGGCTGAAGAACGCCCCTCAGTCTATCAACGTCTTGTGGACAACGCCCTATATGGGTTCTTGAAGATCTCCCCGTCAGGGAACACGGAAGACTCTGCAGATGTGTTTGAATCAGGGATCCCGGAGGATCCTGGTCGCCCGTCGGTTCTAGGACGGAGATCATACATCGACGATATCTTGATCACGGCTGGATCATGGGATCAAATGTGCGATCGGGTGGAAGACCTATTGGAGGCCTGTGATAAGTGGAATCTCTCGATCAGTGTGGCGAAGAGCTTCTGGGGCATGGATAAGGTGGAATATCTCGGACACAAAGTGTCGATCGATGGATTGGAGGCAAACCCGAAAGACCTGAAGTCTCTGACGGATCTACCATTCCCTGGATCACTCCGATCCATGCAATCGTTCCTGGGAAGTTTGAATTACTATAGTCGGTTCATCGAGGATTACGCGATCTATGCATCGGTCCTATATGAACTACGTGAGGTGGAGTTCGCAGAACTGAAGAAGCGACCAGATCTACTAAAGATCATGGATGGAACGGACCATATCACCCGAGATCTCGATGCACTTAAGTCGAACCGGGATGGATCATCAGACACCCTGACTCAAAAGGGGATAGCACACCGGATTCCGACTTGGGGGCGATGCCTTTCCCCTGTTCAGGCGAGACCGAAATCAATCTGGGCCTCAAACCCGGCGACGAGAGGTGGGGTAGAGGATACAGAGCGTTTACAGCCTTGAAAGCCAAGATCGCGTCGACCCCGATCCTCCGTCACTTCGACATGGCGAAATTGCCCGTGGTGATTGTGTATGCTAGTGACTGGGCGATTTCCGCCGCACTAATGCAGGAACACAACCAGATCTACCGCATTTGCCAGCCGGACTTTGAAGACGAACGAGTTGAATTATAATGTTGCCGAAAAGGAGGTGTTGGCTCTACTTCGGATCTTGGATCTATACTACACCCTGCTGGTGGGACGCCAGATCAAGGTCCTAACTCGACATTCCACGCTTGCCTGGCTGTTCAGGTCTTCCGGCCTCCAGGGACGTCTAGGACAATGGTCTGCACTTCTATCCCCATGGACACTCGAGATCACGAAGTGTACGAAGGGAGAGGATGAAATACTGGGGGCGATCGCAGCTAGTATAACACCCAGATCGGATATCGACGAAGCCCTGATCGCGATCGCGCCACAGAAGGAACCAAGACGTAAGATCCAGATGCCGATTCCCACCGTAGATCCAGGTGAGGAGCTATGGGTAGTAAGTTTCGACGGTTCGGCACGCGTGAAACGAGGAGGAGGCGCTTTCAGCGCGATCGTGTGGAGTTTGCCGGAGTGGAAAGTGATCAAGGCTAGATCAGACTATGCGGAGAGTCTTACTGTCAATGAAGCGGAATACCGTGGACTCTTGCTAGGTCTTGACATGATCGCACAGTTAGAGCGCCGCCGTTTGGTCGTTTGTGGCGATTCGAACCTGGTGATCCGACAAGTCCGGGGCGAGATCGACTGTAAGGCGCCAGGATTGACGTTACTGAAACAGAAGGTGCTAGATCACTTGCGGAATTGGGGAGATCATGAGCTAGTCCATGTGAAGAGAGACTGGAATGGGAGCGCAGACAGCTTGGCGAGTGCCGCGCTGCAGCGAGGAAGCGGGATCGAGGTCCACGATGAAGCAGATCGGTGCGATCTGGTCACCCTAAATCGGCTTGATGAGGTGTTGATCCCTCGAGTTGAAGATCGAACGGTGCAAGTGTCGGCCGTAGCCACGGGTGCAGCCCGAGCGCGACCCGATGCCGCCGTCCTGCGAGAGGAACTGATCCGGGAGATGCGAGTGGATCGGATCAGGCGAGCTCAGGACGAGGAGGTCTGGATCGCCGGACTAAAGAAGTACCTGGCTGGGCAGATCGCGGATCTTACTCGAGCCGAGTCTGGATCCTACGCCAAGATCGCTTCCGAGTACGAGGTAGATGAACAGGATCTGTTGTTTTATTGCCCACCAGGGCCGAGATCAAGAGGTGATCGCGACCGTCTGATGAGACTCGTGGTTCCAGAAACGCTACAGCAGGATGTCCTCCACCACTACCATACGACTCTGGAAGGGGGACATCAAGGGATCGGACGCACTTATCAGCGGATCCGAGATCATTTCCACTGGAGGGGATTATATCGGAGTGTGCAGCGATACGTAGGCGAGTGTGTAGACTGTGAGACTGGAAAGGGGAGACCCACGATCCGAGGCGAGTCACCTGGGAATATGCAAGCTACATACCCATTCCAGATCATAGCGATGGATCACATACCCTCTCTGCCCAGATCCAACAAAGGCAATACTGAACTACTGATCTGGGTCGATCTGTTCACGGGATATGTGATCGCAAAGGCTAGTTCCTCCCGATCGGCCCAGACCGTCGCGGAATCTTATGAAGAATGTGTGTTTCGCAGATTTGGTGCTAGCGAGATGATCAGGCACGATCGAGAACCGGGCTTCATGTCCGACTTCTTCAGATCGTTCAATAAGATCCTGGGGCAGCGACAACGGGCAACGATGGCCTACCGACCACAGGCCAATGGGACTGCGGAAAGGATGGTGCAAACGGCCACTAGGGCAATCAAGATGTATGTTCAAGATCTCGATCAAAAGGACTGGGATGAATATGCGGAGAGATTGACTTTCGCCATTAACACGGCTCACGATCGGGTCCGGGGAGATACCCCTCACTATTTGGTACACGGATGGGATCCAAGATCGACGTTGGAAGCAACGATCCCGATCGGGTCGACCAGACGCCACGATCGCGATCCAAGACGGTGGAGATATCGCGTTCAGAGATACTACCAGCAGTCGAGAAAACAGGTCAACGCTAAGCTGCGAGAGGCGATCGCGGACCGAGCTGATCGGCACAATGAGGATGTCGATCCGCATCAGATCGAAGCTGGATCACGAGTTTGGCTATACCTAGATCGTGTGAAGGAAGGGTATGCCCGTAAACTCGCCCACCTTTGGCATGGCCCGTTCCGTGTTGCAGAGAAGCTCAATGAATTCACGATCAAGCTGGAGATCGCGGGCTCTGATTACCATATCTTTCCGGTGGTTCATGTTTCTAAGCTAAAGCCGGTACGGAATTTCCCAGATCGACCGCGGATCGAGTTGACGGTAGATGAAGCCGATCGGCTCGATTTCGATGAGATCCTCCTTCCGGAGGACAGTTGGGTTCCAGATCTGGATGCCCGATGAGTACGAAGTCGAACGGATCTCGGACATGCGAAGTGGAAACGAACTCGCTACGGCCGGATCTATCGTGAGTTCCTGGTGCACTGGGTCGGTTATGATGAGCCAACGTGGGTCGACGAAGCTGATCTTAACTGTGGGGTCATATTGAGCGCGTTCCTACGTGACCACGCTAATCGGAACCGGTTCGGCGTGATGCAGTCGCATGAAGAGGTGTAAGGAGAGTCAGGCGAGGTGACAGGGTTGCCTCGCCGTGATCGAGAAGCTGATGTGGAGGAGAATCCAGATCAGAGCGAGAGTTTTATATTTGTGTATATGCATGTGCGTAGGGAATTTGACGGTGGAAGATGGTGGTCAGGGATGTCGAGATGGAGATGAAAGGGGATCACATTCCTAAAATGATAGAGTACGATGGAATGACGGTGAGAATGGAGATTACGGATTACAGTGGAGATTATGAGAATTACGAATGGAGATGGAAGAATGTAGAACGGCCCTGGAAGGGGTTCCGAATCCGAACTCGGGGAGAAGCCCTGAGCCTTGCTGCAAGTGATCGAAGTTCGCACGACTTACGGAGAAGCGGCCCCAGCGGGAGGAGGATTGAACTTGCCGATAAGTCGGGGAATCCTGGTGGCGGGATGGTTGACCGGGTCTTGCCGATACTGGTTACGCCACGGATCCGCCTCGTCACACTCCTCCAGAGCCTCGATCAGGTTCGCCGGCTCTGGGACGTTCGCGTTGGGATCCGACAGGTTGGCACGCCGAGAGACCACGCCGGGATACCAACGAACCACATCCACCGACGGAATGGGGAGGTGAAGGAAGAACGGATCCAGCAGGATGTCGAGATCGAACCACTGATCGCGCATTATGGCGGGGAAGGAGGCGAGGAATTGGCGCCAAGCAGACCCAGCCCGACTCCGCCGGGCCTTGCGAGCAACGTAATACCGCTGCAGTTCAAGATCCGCATCCTGCATGGCAGAGGTGATCTCAAAGTTGTGGGTGGCCTCCCAAAATGCTTGACGGTGCCGTTCCTCCAGAACGCGATAGGTGGCGGCCACGGCCGCGAGGGGTGTTCCCTCCCTCTCATGCAGATCGAGGTCGAACGTAAGGGGACCCGGGTTCGCGAAGTCGTTCCACGGCTCTAGAGCCAGCAGATCAAGCACGTTCACGCCCGTGATCAGCTCGTGGAGGTATTCGGTGCGGGGGGTCGGTGCAGGCCCAGCCTGTATCTGGGAAGGGAACAGCCAACCCGAAGGGATCAACAACCGTTTGCCCAGAGAATTGGCGATCAGACCCACGATCGAATACTGCCCGATCACCTGCGGATCCCACGGCACGATGTCAGCGGCCGCGAAGGTACGCTGCCGATCGTACCCTGGAATGAAAGAGGCGACCGGAAACAGGGGTGGGCGGAGCCCGGGGGGCGAGGAACCGCCGGAAGGAGGTGGCGGTGGTGACGGGGAACCCGGAGGCGATCCTGGAGACGGCGGACCTGATCCATCTGGAGATGGGCTTGAGCCGTCCAGAGACCCCGATCCACGGGTGCCAGAAGGTCCGGCTCTCGGAACCTGACCGGACTCGCGCCGGTGCGTCGAGATAGACCGTTGGCGGCCCATGTGTAGAGTCTCGTCCTCCTCGGAGTCCTCCGCCTCGTTGGAACGTTCCGATTCGGCTTCAGAACTAGTTCCATTGCTGGGTTCTGGACTTTCGTCCTCTTCGGACGGCGATGAGAATGGGTGCTGGGGATCGTAGTCGGAGTCTTCCTCGTCCTCATCCGGCGAATCACCCTCGGCGAGGAGCGATCGGACTGATCCGTAGGCGCTGGGGTCGGATCAGGGCTGGAGTGTCGGTTTCCTCCCCTCCGGCTTGCCCAGAAGCTTGATCCGCCAACAGATCCAGCGGACTCGCCGTTGATCCTGCCGGGGTCGGGACCACCGTGGGTGTGACAGGCTGGGTTGACCCGGGAGCTTCGGTAGCTGCAAGTTTTAGATCACGGGGAGCTGAGGTGCTCCGAGCCGGACGCTTGCGTGAGGAAGGAGGAACGGCCGGGAAGCGGAGGCGCTTCGAGATCTTTTGGTGGCACGAGCCGCCCGTCGATCCGCGATCCACGAGGACAACCGAGCAGAGGAATCCTCGGCGTGGTGCAGCTGTTGTTCGGCTTCGGCATAATCAGCGTCCAGCTCTTGGTGAGCCTGTCGAAGCTCCGCGTTCTGTCGCTGGAGTTGGTCGAGTTCCTGTGTCGCCGCATCCCGGGCGGAACGAGCCACGTCAAGGTCTGCGAGGGCAGACAAACGATCTTGGGTGGCATCGTCCAGGTCGACCTGGATTCGATCACGGTCTACCGTTACTCGATTGAGATCTTGCATTGCCTGATCCCGGTCGAGGCGGGCCTGATCAGGTCTGCGACGGCCTGATCCCGCTCGGCAATGGCGGCACGATGCTGGACGGAGAGCTGGTCCCGGTCGTGCTGGATTATCTCCAGATTTCCCAAGGCGTCTGCCAGATCTTGCTCCAGGCTGGATACGGCGGCGGCATCGGCGGTTGCACCCAGAGGCGGAGCGCGAGAATCCGGGGCGGATACGTCCTCCAAGGCGAGGTGTGCCCGAGCCAGTTCAGCCTGGTGATCCTCTGCCTCGCGTTCCAGGTACGCGACTTCGGCTCGAGCGGCGAGCAACTCCGCTTGGGTCCGTGTCAACTCCAACCTCAACCGAGCCTCCTCTGCCGTAGGGCGAGTCTGATCAGCAGGCATGGCCATGGCCGCTTGTGGACCTGGGAGGAATCGTTCCTCTGCCAGCGATCAAGGCTACGCTGGTGAGAGTCAAGCCATGACGCACGGCGGCGAGCTCCCGTTCACGATCCTGAAGCTCATCCCGGGTTCAATCTCCGTCTCCCCGGCTATGCGAAGTTCGGCCAGCCGGAAGTCGAGATCCTCGAGCGCAGAGTCTAGCCGCGCCTGGATCCGGGCCAGTCGCTGCTCAGACTCCCGTCGTTCGGCGTCGTGCTGGGCCCGCTGATCCTGCAAGGCGGCGATCGCGTCCCCACCGATAGCATCTCCGGTTCCCGATCGCAGATGAGCGATTTCGGCGTTCAGCCGCAAAATCTCCTCCGCTTGGTCGTCCCGGAAGCGCTCCATATCCTCCATGTCGGATCGCAACCGGCGAACGGTGTCGTCCAGGTGGTCCCGATCGCGACTCAAGGTCTCGCGTATCCGTTGGCTATGGGCCAGCCTCGCTTGCAAGGTGACCAGCTCAGGGTTTACGGGGTTGAAGCGGGAGGCCGTGGATCGGGCGGATCGGATCGAGTGCTCGCTCGAGGGCGATCTCGGCGTCAAGGGGGGCGAGGAAGGCGGATCGGACATCGTAAGGGAGTGGTGGTACTTGAACGACTTGTGTTCCAGGTGGTGAATGTGGAAATTAACCCGAAGTGAGCTGCGGCAGCTCAACTTACGTGCTGGGGGCGGATGTGGTGAAGCGGACGAGAATTTTTCCCGGAGAGACAATATCAGCAACGAACCCGAATAGAGTCAGAACGAGCGACAGGGGGGACCTGTGATCCCCAGATCTGGGTCGAATCAGACGAAGGTACGATGGGTCCGCCGGGGAACAGGCAACAGAGACACCGGCGGAGGAGCAAGTGGAGCGGTGTTCGTGGGTGATCCGAATCCTGCCGTGGTGTTCGTGGGTGATCCGAATCCTGCCGGAGGAAGAATGGGGAAATCAAGGATGTTCTCGCGCGATCAACGATGACGGGGCCCCAAGCGAGCATGATCAGCTTACCCTGGCGCCCCGAAACCTCTAACAGCACGATCCAACTTCCTCGGGCGGCGACGAAGCGAGATCACGCAAGATCGCGCAATGATCCTCTCCCGTATAAGTACGAGATCAGCTCCGGATCAAGGTCAACCCCAGGCGCGACGCAGACTCTTCTTGTGGCCTGATCCGGATTATTTGAAGGATCACCAAGCGGGATTAGGCAGCGATCAAGCTTCGGTTAAGTGCGAGATCAAGCTTCAGTTAAGTGCGAGATCAAGCTTCAGGTTAAGTGCGAGATCAAGCTTCGGTTAAGTGCGAGATCAAGCTTCGGTTAAGTACGAGATCAAGCTTCGGTTAAAATACGAGATCAAGCTTCGGTTAAGTGCGAGATCAAGCTTCAGTTAAGTACGGAATCGGCTCCAAGATCAGAGTTAGGGGAATCAAGCTAGGGATCAGCTCTGTAGCCAGTGTCGTGTGATCGTAGGATAGTAAATCAGGATGGGATTAGTAGGGATAGGAATAACCATAAGGAGACTCGGAATTTGCCCTGAACCACTCAAGTGTCTTCGCTACGCCTGGAACCAGGAACTACATTGGCCCTACAAGCGTCAGGAAAGGTAAGGATACGTGAACTAGTATGGCGGTTAAGTCTGGATAATATATTGGCCAGCTTTGCCCTATCTAGTGAACTATCGCTTTAAGTGCATACATCGGATCAGGAAGGAATTGGTTGTTTAGCCTAAGGATCCCGTCGAATCTCGCCCCCTCAAGACCCCCGCTATCGGAAGCGGAAAACAACGAAAGGAAGGGACTGAATCCCGAACATTGGACTATTGGAAGACCTGGATCAGAGAACCAGGCACCCCGGATCAAGGCTCGAGAACTCGCCTACGACCGGGATCAAGTACCCCGAGGTGGAGTGAAGAACTTCCACGCCGCCTCAAACCCCTGCGTCACCCAAGACCTTCTTCTCGTCCCAAGACATCTTCAGAAGTTACCTGGAAGAGCGTAACCCGCCTACCGACGGGTACACAAGGTAGAACACTACACGCAACAAGATCACGGATCATCGGGGGACCCCCTCCGTTAGTCGGTGTCTGGGCGCAAGTGGTGATCGCGATCGGCCTCAACCAGATTTTGGCCAGATCCGCTCCACCACAACAACAAGCTCGCAGAAATGCGTGGCGTGGTCGTTCAAGACTAGAAGATATTTGTCATCGCCGAAGATATAGAAAATCCCAATGGAGAACGCCGTTTCGCTCGTCACACTCAATGGTCTCACCCACGGACGTCGGACAATTCGACCGCCTTTCAGATGCAGGCAACGAAAGCGTGTACGACGCGATGGATGTCAGTGATATGAAACAAACCACGTAGATTGTTCACCATTGCTTGTTCGCCTCGATGTTTGTGCACCGCAGTGTGCGATTACACAGAGCCTTCAAGTCAAATCCACACACGCTTTTGGAATCCACGGGCGACTGTTAAGTCGCAGAGCATGTGTCAGGTCGCTTTGGCGGCTCAAGTGGCGCTTGGCGCTTACGCTGTTCTGCCACGATCTCCTTCATCGAGGGCCAAACGAATCCTTCATCGTCGAGTGGACGTAGAATGTTTGAAACTTTTGGCTTCGTAGCTGCCTTCTTTGATTTTCCCAAACTCCGAGTAAAACGCTTCAACCGCACTGCAGTTCTTGGTTGACCAGCCCACCTCGATAGCATATCCGCCCAAACGTTGGAAGTTCCGTCGACGTGCTCGATCATATACAGGGGTTCGACATTAGCTTTAACGCCCACCGCAACAGCTTTCCTCGGATGTGCTTCGTGACGCTGGTATGCGTCGCGAAAACGTGAATCAAGTTACGATGGTCGCAGAATAGTCGGAACGGACGTGCACGCAACAGTAGGTAGTCCAACTTATCGCATGCCACCACTATTGGATAAGCTTCCTTCTCAATCACTGTCCAGTTTAGCTGCGCGCCTTTGGAAAGTCCACTCCAGACATTTCAACAATTTGTGTTGTTGAGTAGTCACGTCGGTCTTAGCATCGAAGTCTCGCACCTGGGTGACAACGACCGCGAATCCGGTATCTGACGCATCGGTAAACACACAAGTCGTTGCCTCGTCATCTGGTAACGCCAACGTGGCAGAAGTAGCTACCAACTCCTTGGCATGGTCGTACGCAGCCTTCTCTTCAGTCGACAGCTCAACCGAATGCCAGATGCGACGCGCTTTGTGCGTTTACCATTTACTCAGTAGTTCATCAAGTCGCTGTTGCAGCGGATCTACCGGAAATAGTCCACGATAGATTCCCTCATCAAGTTTGAGGCACACAGGAACTGCTGTAATTGACCAGCGGTGGTCGGGTATGGCATCGGACGGAGTGTATCTATTCGCTCTGGGTCATGGGCAATACCGGCAGAAGAAATGACACGACCACACCACTTGACCGTCTGCTGATACAAACTGGACTTCTTTGCACTGAGCTTAAATCCGTACTTGGCGACGAGGTCAAGAAAACACTCAAGCTTCGTCACATAGGTGTCTACGTCGTCGGCGAACAACAATAGATCGTCGATCCAGACGACAATAAACTCATGCAGTAGTGGCTCGAAACACTTCTCCATCACCTGCTGAAAATAAACGGCAGCGTCGCAACATCCTTGAGGTACCCGCCTTGGCGTGTATATCTTCGAGTCAGTGATGTAGGGCATCAACGCTTGGCTCCAGGATGTGCAATGGAAGCTGCCAGAACCCTTTCAGCATGTCGAACAAATCGTAGTGATTCTTGCCTTTCGTACCTCCATAGAGTCCGCATATGCGGCATGGTACTGATCAGTGCTTCTGTAGGATCATTCACCAACCAGTAGTCACATGTCTGGCGGTACTCATCCACATTTCATGCCAGCTTTGCGAACTGGGAGCACTGGGCTCGCCAGCGGCTATTTATACCCATCAAGCTTCACCAACTGCGCGTTAAATTCGCGGAGATACGTGCAAACAACAGGTGGATACTGTCTCGGTTTGCACTTAATCGACCTCGCACCTTCCTTCAGTTTTATTTCAGAGTGGGTCGACCTTCGCAGGCGGATCATTTCCCAATGTCAAACGCCACGTCGTGCTTCAATACAATGACGCGGAGTTTCGACTGTAATTGACGATGGAAGCCATGTCCCAAAGCTGCTTGCACCATCTTCTCAATCGCTGCTCGCCAAATCTGCGTCCAGAGAGAACAGAGTCTGCTTCAACTAGTTCGCCATCGAAATCATCATAATCTCCTTCCGCATCCTCCAGTTCGTTAAGCCAATTGCTCCAACTGTCGATCAATGTCCAATCCCCAAAGCTTTCCAACAGGTCCTGACCCATTATGAACTCAGGTTCATCATTTTTAATCACTAGGCACTCTACTGGCTTGTGAAGAGCAGCAGGACCGGCCGCCGTATTCAGTAACACAAGGGGATATACTGCATCGGTGCAGAAGTAATCTCATGTTTAGCCACTGCAATGTTCGCAATTGGAGTGTCCAAACGGGCCACCGTGATAGCAGGGTCACGTCGCTGTAGCTCTTTGACATGCTTCCCTACTGATAGCCGTGCGGTCGGCACCAGTATCAGCACAGTACGGCAATCGCAGAATGTCATTTAGCGTTACAGGTTTTCCCTCTGAAGGAATGCACTCGCGTAGACGCTTGAGACGGAGACGTCGCTTCTTGTTTCCCGTTTCCACGATGAGCACGTAGTGTGCGACGAATTTCCGACTTTTCATCATCATTAGCATTGGTACCTCGGATAGCCAATGCATGCCTTCCGCAGTTATTGGGCAGGGCTTTGGCGGCACCTTCGGACGGTCCATCGTTTTCTTAACGGGCTGTCCCGCGCTGACGGTACAGTCGCTGCTACCAGAAGGAGCTTTCTTGGCCGTCTTGTTCGGCCTCGATGAGAGATTGGCTCTTGGAGTCAACCTCACCGCGCTCGCTTGCTTTTCACGTCCTTGTCTCTGGAAAACCTTGTCATGCTCCAGAGATTTTTCCAGGATCAAGTCATGAAGAACCACTTCATCTTCCTTCGCTTTGCGTGCTTGGAAACGAACAGTTCTCTCAATATCATCCTGTTGAGCTTGTGGCTCCAATGAGGCGATCAAAATGCGACAGAGTTGTTTTTTTTTCAGTGTCATCGTCAAAACAGATTCCCCAGCCATTGTCTTCGATGATGTCATGGCAGGTCTTGAAGTACTGGATCACTCGCTCGCTAACGTCCGTCTCTTTCAAGTTCATGCGCAGTTTATTACGCATTTTGTAGTCGATGTCGGAACGTTGTTGTTTTCACACTTGCGATGATTCGGTCCACCTCAGCCACGATATGGTCATCGGTGACTTCAACGATCGAGTAATGTGCTCAAACGCCATAAACGCAGAAGTCCTTTGTCAAACGTGGTCTTGACTGGCACAATCACATCATTGGCACCATCTTTTGCACGAGCCCAGCCGTTTCTTCGTATCGCGACGGTCCTTACGCCATTGCACCAACGAAGCATGCGAAGTGCTCGAGATTTTTAGGCGGTAGGAGTGGCGTGAACAACGGAGTTGAGGCAAACGCATCACCAGTCACCCCGTTATCGCTGTTTCGAGTCTCAGTACGAGTACCATCAGTGTTGGCAGGTCGCGGGTTCAATCGCGAACTCGATCGAACACTTGAATCGCCACTTTCGGTAGACGTCTTGTTGCTTGGGCGCGTGGTAGTCATGGTCCTGGTTGCAGATACTCTGCTAGAGGTATCTTTGTAGTGTGTCTGCAGGGATTGAAGAACACTCGAGGGGTCGGCGAACTCCCTGGAACTGTAGCCAGAAGTCTATTTGGTAGAATTGACAAGTGAGGTCCTGAGTGCTGATTCTACATCTACCCGGTGCCGGAGACATTATGGCCAACGGTTGGACACGGTGAGTGTCATCATTGTTGCCGTTACGGTCACTGCTCGTCATCGATGTTGTCGATACACAGATCTTGCAGGAATTGCTGTCAACATTGATTCCGTTACAGAGCTGTAGCTGGTACGGGCTGGCTGTATGCTTTGGCTGCGCTACACATTCTAGTCATTCTGGACTGGGAAGTCGATGGCTAGTTGCAGAGTGAACGATTTCGTATTATCCCTGCAGTGGGCAGATCGTGTTCTATGGTAGCACCATGGTGCATGAACTACATCGCTGATACACATGAACTTACCATGGTCGTCATCGTTGATGAAAATCCTGTTGTAGCGGATCTTCTTTTTTCGGGTCAGTCCGTTTCTAAGTCAAACTCGGATCGCCATTGGAGATCGTGTCGGGATATCGTACTCCGATTACTTTGTGGAGCGTTTGCTCTGTGCACGCGTCACGTTGTAAAGTACGAGTGCAAAGCCAAAATCAATTCCACGCAAGCATTCAAAATATTAATACTAGTTGATGAATTGACAAGACATTCCGTTTTTGCAAATTAAGACTTTGGATATCAAAACATGGAAATCGCTTAAAAGCCACTTCGAATACATGCACATTATACTACGTAGTACCTATGCAGAAATCCAAATTCAAGTGTCACATGTAGATGGAGTAGTAGTGTCTGCGGGATAAACTCAGCACCGCCGGAATATTCAACATATCTGAGTTGTCATTTGCAGTCCTGGCTTTTCGTATGCCTTCACTTGCAACTTCCTGAGATACACATAACGAATCTAGCTGTCTATTTGGTGGTTTTAATTAACTGTTGATCTTTACCGCGTCAAAAGCGAGCAAGCAAATATACATTCTGCTGGTACGAAACGATGCAGAGGCACATGCGCGTCGAAACCAGCATTTAACTAGCATTTGCTGTGAAGTACGTCTGATAATCGCCGAATCACCTTCGCGTTGTCCTTCTTGGAGAGTCTGGGCTCTTAGCCAACATCTCACTGACATTAGTAGGATTTTGCTCCCATCCAGCCATCTCTTGAACTGCAACTCCTGCAAGTCCGAGAGAAATCCTTTGTGGCTCCCTTCAGCCATCAAATGTTCAATTGCACATTTTCCAGCCGAGTGGCAGTGGATTTATTGTTACTGTCACCTGCTTCGCAGATCGTTAGCATAGCTGCCAGCCCGTCATCGACGTAGTGACTCGCCATGGCCGTGACCATCGCCACATCAGCTGCGTCCGGGTTGTTCTTGTACGCTTTGGTCACCGAAGCAGCCCACTGTGTGCCAGCCCCCATCGCTGCAGCGTCTCTGAGCTCACATCCACTCCTCGCTCACGCTCCGTGGTGACCACAGCTTGACTCCAGGCGTAATCCAGCGACATTGCCCTCCAACGCTTGGTCACAACGGATTGTGGCCCCGCTAGTCGACTTGATCGCGAAGAATGTCATTTTCAGCCGTTGTAGCCACGAGCAATGAAGACAGCGGTTCCCAGGAATCTTCAATGGCCTGCAAGCCCACCGCGACACTAGCAACTCCCAGCGTCGAGATTCCTCATTGAAACGATGGTCACGAAATTCATTCACTCCGAGCAACATTCCTTTTGTTTGAAACTAACTCCAAAGGCTCCGATGTTGTATCAAGTCCTCGTCAGCGAGCCTAGACGCGTGAACCTCGTTACTTTCGCGCCGTTACAAGGTGCTCGATTTCAAATGAGTGTGGTAGCGCTGCGACCACCTTGAACGGACCCACCCAGTGACCCAAGAGCTTGCGGTTTGGCAATCGTTGATCGATCCTTGACCACAGCACGAAGTCGCCAACATCAAAGTTGACTGGACTGCCTTTGTGCGTCGCCATGTCTCTAAGTCGCTGGGCTTCCTTCGCGTCTGCTACTTCCCGATGAATTGCATGCAGTGACAATCGAAGTCGATCCACATCCGCTAATGTCATTGAGGATCCACTCACTCTCGATAGTCGCGGGTAAAACTATGGCATCCAAAGCAGAAGATGCAGGCAGCGCTGTGAAGACTTCGACTGGTGCGGCCTGCCAGCGACTGTACTCGAGTGTGATTGAGGTTAGCCTGTACAGCAGGCAGTAGGTACGGCCATTCGTGATCATCCAACCCGTATTCCATCAGTAGTGCTCGGAAAACCTGGAGCACATCTCGATTCAAGCGCTCCACTGTGCCATTCAACCACAGTGAGTAAACAGGCGTAAAGTTTAACTCCACCTTCAGCCTCGCTGCAGGGTTCTTCGCCATCTCGTTGCGAAAGTGTGACCCTGATCTGACAGAAGAGTCTTCGGAATTCCGTACCGAGCGCACCACATTGTCAGTGCTTCTGCTGCGATAAAGGCTGTTGGTGTGGCACATGCAAACAGCTCGCATAAGTGGAAACCCATCCTTCACCACCAGAAGGTAAGATAAATCACCAAAGCCTTCTCAAGTGATAGAAAATCCCAGTGAACAACTTCATTCCGTTCGATCGTCACGAGAAGCGGTCCATACGGGCGAGGAATTAGGCGAGGCCCCTTAAAATGCTTACATAGTAAACATTGTCGGATGAACTTTGCCACTTTGTCTTCCAGCTTAAACACGTAGAAACGTTCTTTTAGCGCTAGGGTCATGGGTTCTTGACCTCGATGACGTTGTGATCCACAGTGAGCAACAACGAAAATTCGAGCAAGTAACTCTTTCGCACCAGTAAGGACCCACTACCCGATTGTAAACTGTCACCACCATCCACCTCGTCCTCTGGGGCCTCTTTTAGCCGTGAACGCTCGCGTGAAGCAGCTTGTTGAGCTGCTTTAATATCGTCTCGAGTTGGGAAGCGAAATCCATCATCAGCAAGGGACCGAAGACGGGAAAGTGAGTCCACAGGGATGACTTGGTGGTTACGTGTCCGCACTGCTGCTACAGAAACCTGATCACGCGCATGCCAGCGAGAGACAATGTCAGCCCATACATTGCTTTCTCCCGGAATGTGTTCGATAGTATAGCGTTTTTTAGACCACTAATCGCATCGCCCAACGCTGCAGGCGGTCCCTCACATGCTTTTCAAGTCCACATTTGGCGCAAAAATGAATGCCAAGTTAGCGTGATCACAATACAGACGAAAACCGCGAGGTCGAAGTAGGAGATAGTCAAGCTCATGACAAGCTCTAACAATCGGAACGCCTCTTTTTCGATGATCGTCCAGTTTAGTTTCAAATGTTTGAACATGCCACCCTTGCACGATCATCTCGTGGTTTTGCTTGACCACAGGCAGCTATACATCCCAATGTCTGACTTGCGTCACAGCAATGCTGTAGCCCTCGTCTGATGCATCCGTAAATAGAAGAAGCTTAGCCTCGTGGTCAGGAAACGCCATTAATGCAGAGTCTGCTACCAACGACACCACAGCACTGTACGCACTGCGTTCTTCTTCGGACCAGGTTGTGGCTACATTCAGAGCATTTCGATTGCGTCATCCTATTCGAACGCGCTCAGCGTTCAGCTTGTCCTTTAGAGGTGCGATAACCCCGTGTATAGTCAGGTAGCGAGTCGTAAAGCCAATTTGTGGCGCACACGAAATACTGCAAGTCGGCCACTGTTTCAGGTAGCGGTAGTTCGGCACGAGCACTAACACGAGCGGGATCATGACGGACACCTTCACTGGAGATAAGTCGGCCACACCATAGGATCTCAAGTTCAAACAGCGATGACTTAGACATATTGAGCTTGAAGTTGGCACTGGCCACGAGCTCAAAGAACACACCAAGTGTCCGGACAAACTCTTCTACTGTCGGCGCGAACAGGGTAACATCATCGGTCCACACAAGCGCAGAGTGTGGGATTAGCCAGCCAGCTTAGTCTGTACCTGGATTTGGAAATGTAGAGCCCAGAATCCATAGCTCTTTGTGGTACACGCTTTGGCGTGAAGACGCCATCTGGAGTAACGAATGAAAAAATCTCGCGACAGTCCTCGTGAAGAGGTAACTGCCAGAATACCTGCGTGAAGTCAAAACAGGCGAAGATCTTCTTGCCACTAAACGAGTCAACTTTAGTTGCTGCTGAGGGCATTGTGCCCGCAATAGGAACGGTGACAAGGTTCACGGCCGATAGTCGATAGTTAGTCGGAACTTGTCCTGCGTACCAGGTTTGCGAACTGGTCCACCGCACATGCCCATCGATATGCATTGTTTTGTTCCACCAGGCCATTATCCACGATTGCAGCGGCGCATATTTACGCGGCGGACTGCGATGCAGGACAGCACCCGTCTTCAAAGTAACTCGTAACGGTTCAACTTGAGCTGGGGAATCATGGCCGAACGCATTACTCCATATATCTGGAAATTTTTCCAGCCAACCATGAATTTGAACAGCACACTGCGGCGGAAGTCCATTCGCTGCAGCCCGATCCAGTAATTCTTTATGCTTAGCAGCGGGTTCTTGACTTGCAAGCGGGTTGGGATCTCGTCTCCCACTGGAAACTCATCATCTTCCCCGTCCAGCAGAGACAGACCAGCCAATTGAGCAAGCTGTTCGTCAACATCGATGCCCAGTCCTTTTAGCACATCCTGCCCAATAAAAACTCGTCACCTTCACCAGCCAGTATCAGACGGGGACTGTCCGTAATGAGACAGGGCCAGCAATAGTCGTCAGCTCAAGTCAAGTAGTGTAATAGGTCTACCTAGACCTATTAGGTGGCGTACACGTGCGCTTACGTGTATGAGGAAGCGTGCAATTAGAATAGGCTTAATTTAAGTATACTTATTTAAATAAGTATAAGTAAATCAAATATAACTAAATTAAACTGCAAAATACCGTAAAATGAGAACTGTTATTGAATTTGGCATAAGCCAATTATGGACCTCCTAAAACTTTTTGTTATCTATTTCTAAAGGGTCTGCCAACGTGTGGTTGGCAGAAACTCTGCTCAGTGATTGGTAGAAATCCGTTACTTTCTACCAATAATATGCACAAATGCACACGAACCACCCAATAATGTGGTTCGCCCATGTATCCTTTGGTGTGTACAGCACACCAAGGTCTGAGCCCATTCCAACCTCTAACAGTTATCCTAACTGTTAGAGTTACAAGTGGTACAACCACTTGTACGTGTAACCCGTTGCACCATCCCCCGTTAAGATTCGACGTATCGGTCTCGATACGTCAATCAATAGAACTTGAAGACCGTAAGTTCCCGAGAGAAATCCGAGTTCATTTCGCAATGGACTCTCCAACTCCACGTCTCCGTCCAGCTTCTGCGGCCGCGCAAAGCCTTACCTGCTGCCTCTGCAGCAGGAACAACTTGACCTCAGCAGTGCCAACTAGCACTGCTGCCTCCAGCAGTCTGACAGAGAAGCTCTCTGTCACCAAGTACCATGCTCTCCATAAGGAGAAGCATGAGAAGAAGAAGAAGTCTTCTTCTCTGGCAGAAGATTAAGAATCCTGCTGTCCCTCTCAAAGAACTCTTTGGAGAGGACTACGAAGAACATCTTCGACTACGACGAGGGATGTCGAGGAGGGGAGGATTGATGTCAAGGCTCTCGCTCCTTGTCTTAGTCCGAAGACACGTCAGACCCACCCGTGGGATTTCGACGACCTCGTGATGAGGCCTCGGACGCTTCAAGCTCGAAGCGTCCGCGCAGTGATGATGAAGCGTCCCCATGTTGAGGGCGCTCACTGCCCCGCGCACTGATCCGCCAGTGCGCACGCCATCAGATGCCTACTGAGGCTGAAATCCATGACCGGTTCGGTGCTAGTTCACCACCAGAACCCGATACTGTTTTGTACGCATGCAACGGTATCAACGACGACGACGTCGCCGCTAAGCTTGTCTTTGAGTCTGAGACTCGACGCGACTACTATATCGGGCTCTTCCACGAGCTCCGATACTATGCAGCGAAGAAGACTTCGCGCAAGAGCAAAGTGCCAGAGTGGCAGGCACTTTGTCAGTCGTGGAATGCCTTTGTTGATAACTTCAGCAAGACCCGAAGGCGTATCGTGAGCGCGTTGCTGCAGCTCACGATCGCTGCTACACTTACACCACTCGTGGTAGCGTTAACGCCTCCATGATCTGTCCATGGAAGCGGGGATCCCCTGTGCCGTTCCCTTTGGCACACTCTGCCCGTGTTGCCAGCCCTTGGCAGCACGCCTCACTGAAAGTGATCTCTGAAGTACACGCTTGTCCGTGTACCCGATCACATTAAGGCTTCGTGGTCGTCTCGAGCCACGCGGAGCTCGAGTGCTGTGGTTGACCGCAGCACTCCTCGTGCTGGGCTTACCCCTGCAGGATTATGGTGGGCTTCGTACGCCCTCACCATTTCCGGAACGTCCTCCATCAGGACGTTCCGCGGATCATGTATCTCGATGGGAAAACCTCTCAACGAATACGAAAACGAACGCCTTGAGAGTTCGTTCTCTTATGAACCACGATCCGCTCCACAATCCAGCGGATCGCTCCACGCGCGTCGCGCAACGGCGGCGGAGGGGTGGGAACACTCCCTCCGCATGGTCAACGCTATGACCATGACGATCGTGCCCTGCACGATCGAGTTGCTGCGCTGGAGCAGACCCAGAGCGCTGAGATAGCTGCCCTGAAGCAGGAGGTTCGTGTCCTCCGTGCTGAGGTCTGCGAGGCAGCTCAGACTGCCTCGAACCTCTCGTCCGACCTTGGGACGAGATTGAACCAGTTGATCGACCGTGTCGACGGTTTCGAGAAGGCCTTCCAGGCCTCTCGCACTCTCAGTCGGACTACCAGCCCTAGGTAGTCCGTGCTGCACGTACGGCTTCAACCGCCCGACGTAGAAGGTCGGGTGGAGCCTCATGCTGGACGGTATGTCCAGCCGGTACGCGTTGCCGTGCCGCTCAAGTACTGAACGGCCCAATGAATCTTGGAGCAAGCTTGCTTGCTCCAAAGTCAGGCACTGCATGTCTAGGTAGGTTTTGTGTAGCTAACAAAACTAATGAACCCTTTTCGAATTCATTTGTGTTGCCTCTACCAACAGTATCAGCGTTCAGCTTCTGTCGATCGACAGAAGCTGCGATAACATCCTGGACAAACCGTACGACGGCTTGTCTTCGCTGGACAAAGTCTAGCGCACTCGAACTGACTCCTATCTGCTTGTCGCCTTTGTCAGCAGCAGGCCCTGCCTGCTCGCTATCATCTCTTATGTCTGTGCCCGGCACAGACATCGCGCGCCCGTTCCTACTAGAACGAGGACGTCGCACGTGTCACCGCAGCTGATAGTGTGCTGCTATCAGTTGCAATTCTGCTGATTGTTCGGACGCAGCTGTAGATCCTCCCCGCTTAAGGAGGAAACTACCCCACCGAGCATGCTCGGCAATCGTGGATGCCTCATGGCATTCCCGTAGAACAGTGTATGCCCTGTCGAGGCATGCACCGAGTTATTGATGGCAAACTCTGCCATCGGCAAGCAGTCGCTCCAGTGCGGGAACGAGTGAGCGTAGCTCTTCAACGTGTCACCCAGTACACGGTTGAGCACGTTCGGTCTGTCCGTCCGTCTGCGGATCCACAGTCGACATTGACAATCGTGAACCAAGAAGTGTAAACACTTCTTGCGAGAACCGCGCTGTGAAGCGTGGATCACAGTCCGACACAATGTCGAGCGGCATGCCATGAAGCGTGGATCACGGTCCGACACAATGTCGAGCGGCATGCCATGACACCATGTCAACAAACAGTCGCGCAGTCTGCGCGGCTGCCAACAATAGCCGGGACGGCAGCAAGATGAACCATCTTGCTGAATCTGTCCACAACGACAACGATGCCCGTCCTCCGCTTGCTGTCAGGCGGAAGACCGAAGACAAAGTCCATGGACGCGGACTACCAACACTCCGACGGGGTCGGAAGTGACTGAAGAGGAGCCTGCGAGAACCGCGCAGGCTTCACGCGTTGACAAACCTCGCAAGCACGTACGTACTTGCGCACCTGTACTGGTGGTGCCGCGTGAGAAGAGTGTATGTCTTCTCACGACCCGGATGCCATGCCGTGGGGGCATCGTGATACTCGAACATGATCCTCAGCCGGAGGTCGCAGTCATTCGGAACAACAATGCGATCCGCATTGTCGTCTACTGCACTGTACAACAGTAGGCCTTCGTGTACACGATGGCGGTGAACACGAGCTCGAAGATGAGGGTTAGCTTCCGACGTGCCCGTCGGAAGGTGCTACGAACTCCAGCAGCCCCTTCGCGTTTGCATCCCTTGCATACGCGTTCTTCATCGTCAATCAACGTTGACGACGGCACGCACTTATCCTCACGACGCCAACGCAGTTGGCGTCGACCATCTCCGCATAGTCAGGTCGACGAGATAACGCGTCGGCTACTGCATTGAGTCTTCCGGGTTTGTACTCTTCCGGAAGTTGTACTCCGAAGATGGACTACCATCTCGCCATACGTTGCGAGATGTGCGGCGGCTTAATCGCCGTACGCAATGATGCGTGGTCTGTATAGACCACGAACGGTCTACTCCCAAGTAGATACACGGAACTTTGCGAGTGCATACTTCGCAAGGAGCCCTTGTCATGTACGGGATAGTTACGCTCAGCTGGCTTCAGCTGACGCGATTGATAGTGAACTACACGATCACACCCTTCGTGATCGTGTTGCATCAATGCGCATCCGATTGCAAAGCCCAAGATACTGCCTCAGTTCCTTCACATTGGATGGCGGCGTGGGCCATTCATTGATCACTCTGACCTTCTCTGGGTCAGGGCGCACGCCGTCTTTCCCACGAGACACCCCAACACGGGTATCTCGCTCGCCCCGAAGATACAACTTATGTTTCCTCATAAGCTCTAGCAGCTTCCGGAGATGCACCTTGTGCATCTCAATTTCCCGTCTTCCGTTCACAGCCCGGCTGTGGACGAACACGTCGTCAAAGTAGCTCGGTGCGAAGTCGCGCACCGAGCGCAATAAATGTCATGCATCTATTGAACGTCGCAGGGGCGTTCTTAAGCCCCTGTGGCATGACGAGTCACTCCCAAAGCATACCGATTGGAGTGCTTACCGCTGTGAGAGGGATGTCCCTCTCACGCATGAGAATTTGGTAGAATCCATCACGCAGATCTAGAGCACTGAAGATAGTGCCAAGGCCATCAGATCATTGATAACATCTTTTCGCGGTATCGGCGTCTGCGCCGGTATCGTCGCATCGTTCAGCTTGTTTTACGCATGAACGAAACGCCAGCCGCCCTGTGGTTTCTTAACACAGAACGTTGGAGCACTGTGCGGGGACTTTGATTCCCGCACTTGACCTGCAACGACGACTTTCAAAGAAGTCGTCGATCGCCTACACTTGTTCACGCGGCAGTGGCCACTGCCGCGTAACCTGTACATCGTGCCCGGCACGAGATCAATCTCGTGCTGTACGCCTGCTCTTGTCCTTCAGAAGCTCCGAAGGAATCTCATCCGGGAGTACATCCTGCTCCCGCAGAACTCGTATAGGGACTCGACCTCAACGGAGTCCCAACTCTGCTCCTCGAAGCGCTGCTTCTTAGTCTTCGCACTGAAGTCATCACCCTCAGTGATCCCATCGACGACGAGCTGCTTCAGCTCTTCGGCTTCGCGATCCACTCTCTCGATATCCGAGAGAATGCAAATTTGTTCGATGCGTCCATCGTACAAGTCTCGCGCGAAGCGCTTCCAGCTCATCGTTGGAAGTGCGGTCAACGCCGACACTCGTCGGCGGATTCTCCAACCGCATCGTCTGGTACTGGCTTTACCCAGTACAGTACGTGTCAAGACGTTCAACGTCTCGACACTCGGTGTCTGCCCTGCAGATACACCCTCCTCAGTCACGGACTGAGACTCACACAGCTCACTGAGCTGGTTGCCGCGCGCTCTGATACTGTACCGCAGTATCAGTTCGTTATCAAGACGTTCAACGCCTTGACACTCAGTGTCTGCACTGCAGACACACCCTCCACGGACTGGGACTCTCAAAGCTCCTGAGCTTGCGCCGCGAAAGTCTGCCATGGGCTCAGCTCCAGGCGCTCCACGTCAAGGCATCCCACCTTGGACGGGACTTTATCGCCATCGTCAGCGGATTCCTTCCGCTGACTCGCACGATCAAGCACTGCTTGTGTGCCGCTCATCGCGTGCAGCACCGCTGCACGTGAGCACGCAGGTTTTCGGGTGCTGGACGTTTGCAGCCGCCAGCACCTCCTGCCGCGCACTCGGTTCCCTGAACCGCTGCGCCTCCATCCGCTCCTACGGATGGAAGCAGCTGCATCGTCGACTCCCGGAGTCGACGTGCTCTCGCTAACTTCCTGCGCTGGCGAGTGATCGCTTTAATACACATATCGTCAGCTCCCAGAGCTGACGCACGATCGCTAGTTCCCAGAACTGGCGGCGAACGTTCGCCTGTACACGCATCATCAGCTCCCGGAGCTGATGCACGATCGCTGGATTCCCAGAACTAGCAGCGACGCGCCAGTGGCGTCAGCTCCAGAGCTGACGCACGCGCTTTCGGTTCCCGAATTTTATTTATTTCGTCAACTCCCAGAGTTAACGCGACGTCGTCGGTGCGACCCTTGAAGTACCTCTAAGGATACCGGTATATTACCTTCTCTCCAGGTGAATGCGATTCACCTGACCATCACTCATGTGACAAACATCATTCAGATGTTTACGCGTCAGGTGATTCACATTCATCTGAGCATCACTCATGTGACCGCGACCCTTCGGCTCAGATTTCTGAGTCGACACACATTTTCTCACAACGACTCCAGGGTCGTTGATGGTCGCCGGCGGCGATCGGAGCAGCGGCGGCCGCTGCTGCCTCAACTGGGGATTCACATGCACCGGCCGGTGCATGTGCAGCACTGACAGGGAACATCGCTCTTTGTCGCGCATGTGTTTGTTGAAGCGTACGAGCGTACGCTTCTCCCAGTTGATCGCGGGTCATACCGTGCAAGCCACGGCATGCCTAATGCCAAGTCGAACTTATCGTCTAGATCCAAGACGATAAGGTCTTCTACAAACGTCCTTCGTTTATGAAGCGCACACGGACTACGCGCTTCTCAGTCCTCTGGTGGCACCTGTTGCCAACCGCACCTCCAACACGCCGCGAGGCGTGTCGGTCTCTTCGAAGTCAAGCCTTCGAAGACTTCCCTGTCGAACAAAGTCGTTCGGCGCGCCGGAGTCCACTAGGGCACGAAGAGAGTTCACTCTCTTCGACATCACGTTCAGGATGACAAGGTCTGGCTTGTCATCTTGCATCTCGCAGCGAGAAACCTTCTCGCTGGGGGCAGCAACCTTCAACGTCGCGTGTCCGAGTTCGACACGCGAGACTGCATTACCAGTAGGACGCCCCGCGCCTACTGGTCCTTGGCGTTTTTGAACGCGCCCGCTGTGCACTTGCGTGCATAGTGACCGATGTTACCACGGGTAACATCGAACCTTGACGTTCTTACGCTGCTGTTGACCAGCAGTCGTAGCACTCGAGAGGTCCATGGGTTCTGGACCTCCCGTCTTCGAAAACAGGACGCGCCGGCTTCGGCGCGTTCGCATGGAGTTGAACGACGCTGGCTAAACTCCTCTTGCATCGCAAGGCTGATCGCTTCTTCGAGAGTATTCGGATACTCTCGAAAGATATATGTTTTGACCGGACCATCTCTTAGTCCCTTCATGAACGTGACGACCTTGGTGGCCTCGTCGATCGGGTTGGCCACTATGTTCGATACCAAGTATCGAGCACGCTGGGCAAGGTGTGAACATCATCCTTGCCCTGTTGCAGATCGAGAAACTCCATCTCGATCTGAACTCTGTTCTTCGGAGGCTCAGACCATTACTTATCCTCCATTGCACCTTTAAAGTCCTCATAGTAAGTAGGAAAATCCGCGCTGTCACAGTGCATCAATTGATAGGTCCACGCTTGAAGCTTCTGACGGAACCGAGACAGTAACATCAGGGTACGAACTTATTCTTGAGAGTGCAGCAACGGGCCTGCGGCTCTCCATGATGTCAACATGCTAACATCCGCCAAAGCTTCTCTAAAACGTAGGTAGCATTAGGTTCCTGAGGAGGAACGATGTCCTTTTCACTGCGGCAAAAACCATAACAGAGCACAGGTACACATTCCCACCAGCACAGTAAAATCCACTAGCTCCACGTACAAAGAGAGACCGCCACTACATACATCGCGCCACAACCACTAATCTACTGGTCTCCACGACAATGTATATTTTATTCAATCATATTCATCGCAAAAACCAGTTTTATCAATAGGATCTAGTGCAATTCTGACAAAGGCCACTGCTGGCTCACTCTGCAATACGCCCCCTCCCCTCGCCATCCAGTTTCCTCCCCAATGCTACCTTGGCCGCTCTCCTGGACCACCCCTCTACCCCAAGCATGCACCTCGCTCCGGACGCCCGACATGCTGCTGGACTCGCATCAAAGCATTCTCCATTGCATGGAGTGACGTTAGCCAGTGCAATGCCTGCGCTGATGCTGCCTACGCACGCGATGCGGACGCAGCTATGCTGCCGCTGTAGGTGTCTGAAGCGTGCTCTGCCTGGCAGTATCAGCTACACCGTGCCCATGGCGTGGGCGCGTCCGTTCGTGCCAGGAGCACGATGTGGTGACCGTGGACGAGCTCTTCTCGCACGCCATTACCCGTGCGAGCCGCACGCCAGGCCTCGCCTAACGCCTACCATGAAGGAGACTCGCCCGAGACTGGGCCACGCAGAGTCTACGCCCTGTTCAGTATTTGGAGAGCGCTAATTCAGCGCTTTGGCCTCGATGAGGAAACGGCTCCACCGCTCTCTGCTGTCCAGCGTTTTGTTTTACCACCATGTTACGACAACGCTGGGCGGCAGTGACCACATGCAGGCGCTATTCGCCTGAAGCTACGTGAAACGGGTTTTACAGGCGCGAAGAAGACAAATGCAGCTTTTCACGATTTATGTGGCGAACGGATAGCGATGGCAGACCAGTTGTCGGAAATGGGAGCGATGCTCACCCTTTTTGTAGGTTGGGATCACGAAAAAGCTGCTCCGTCAAGCTGACCGTGATCCTGCTTCTTTCATTTTGCACGTGGACGCCGCGTACGAAGCTCACCCAGACTGGGTACCCGGTTATAGTAATTGGGATTTCGGATCGTGCAAGAAAGTTTCATCCTCTTGCAATTTTTATTGTGTCCCAGCAGCAGCAGCTTCTCATTACGCTGAGGTTCTGTCAATGCTGTCATCAAAGTGTTTTGAAGTGACTGGAAGGCCGTTTCGCGTTCATTTCGCAATGGGAAATGCCGATAGCGCGCAATGGAATGCGCTTAATGAAAGTTTTGGAGGAGACAGCAGCCCGTATAAGTTTTTGATGTGCTGCTTTCGTGGCTAATGAAGATCTACGAGAAAACACGGGCTTTCGACACCAGCATCGCAGCAATGATAATGCGCGACGTTCACGAAATGCACTTTTCCAGATTCGATTTGGAGTTTCAAGAGCGCAAGGATGAGATTCTTCAAAAATGGGAAGGATACACTCAGCTAGATCGGTTCGTTAGCTACTTCAGAACGGTGTGGTTAAACGATCGTGTGTGGCGATGGCAATGTTATCATACGCTGGGCGGCTATGCCACCACTAACAACCCCTGTGAGACGTACAACGCCGCTATTAAGCGTGACGTCACGCTAAGGCTGCAAGCTGATGGTTGGCGCCCTCATTGAGCAACTTCTCGTCCTGTGCCGAGGTGAAAGTGTTGCGTGCTCGTGCCTTTGCTTTGGAGCCTGGAGTTGATGAGCGCATGGTTAGGCACGCTAGCGCTATGGCTCGAGCTGGCTTGCTTCCGCGAGTACAAGACCGAGCGCAACACCATCGCATTTCTGCCTCGGTTCGAACTCCCGGAATGTGCGAATCATATCGTTTACGTTCAAGCATCTCCGGCAATCCACGTGTTTAACGTCAACGAGCGCCGCTCTCGAAGAAGACCTACCCGTCTCCGCTCAGATTGGGGTCGAAAGCACGCGGAAATGGAGCTGTTAGGGATGCCAGCTGGCTGGGCAGTAGATATCGAAGTCCGTGTCCGCCTGTGGTCGGAAGCGGAGCTTCCTGTGTGCTTACCTTGCATATGCTCTTGGAACTGTAGGAGGTGTTGACGCTGCTGGTCGAGATACGCTAGTCTATCGGGGGAGCAACAAAGCGGAAACGCGGGGGCGTATCTGGCCAAGCTGCAGGAAGGCCACGAGCAAATGGGCCCCTGCATTGTCAGTAGAATAGATTAATGTGCTGTAAATAAAACACCCTCGAAATGACAGCAGTTCAACTGACCTTTGAGCCCAAACAGCAACGCGCACGAGTCGCGAACCAAACCAGCATCGTGAGCCCAACCAGCAGCACGCACAAGCGCGAGCAGCAGCGCTTGCGCACGAGTCTTTCGTTGACCCTCCACAGCGCCAACCTACACCACGGGTAATCCTACGTGCCCTAGGGCTCCTGCAAGTAGCCGTCATCGCCTAGAGCTCCAGCAGCGCCCATCGTCGTCTTGGGGATATAGCGTCAAACCGTCAAATAGCGTGAAACAGGGGAGGGGAGGATGAAGTCAGGATCTGTCGTTGCTCGACGCGTGCGCTGGCAAACTGTCTCTTGCACTGTGTGCATGAAGGTTTTGCTGTGGCTTAACGCTACATCTTGGTGTGTTTATAGTATTTTGTCGTTCCTGAGTGTCTTACGTTTCACACAACCCTTAACCGTGGCCACCACGTTTCTCCTTACGTCTCTCTAGTGGTCGTGCAGCGGTGACGTGTCTTCTCTACGTTCAGCGTTCCCACTCACGTAGCCACTCTATCAGAGCACCATGGTCCCAGCTGGACAATTCGGGTGCACGAATCACTTCATCAGAGTAGGTTGGGGAGCGACATCTCCACATCACCATCCGAGTCTACCGTCATAGTCGAACTTAAGTCGAACTTAGCTCAGTTCGCACTTATGCGTTTTCACAGGAGTCGTATTTAGTAGATCTTGGAAGAAACTTTCCGGACCGGAGAAGTCTTCGACTTCCAGGAAACTTACGCTTCAGAAAGCGCAAAGCTAGCTTTGTCACTTGAAACCAGGAGTGATCACTTAGAAGTAAAGTTTTTTTAATGAACATGTATGTGTGCCTTGCACACGCGTTGTGGCTAAACCACAGGCTAATTCGTTGTTTTAGCAAATCTCGAAGATGGCTCCAACGTTGAGTTAAAGCGAGCCATCTTCGAATAAACATTGAATAACTGCTCTAAAGTGAAGAGTTAAGTTATTTTGAGGCCGATTTTCCATTTGAATGAAGCTGTGGTAAAAGCGTCAAACCCACGTCTAAGAATACTCTAACACTCTCCTTTAGTCAGAGTTTTACAATTTCAATTGACATGCGTTGGCGGTCTATCGTTCTAACATTACCTCTACGATATGGACCTAGCGGTTGTAGCGTCAGTGATAGGAGTTTCTACACGGTCAATTTCGCGATGGGGTTTGCTCTTCAGGCGCTGTGGAAACGTCATGCTTAAAAAACAAAACGATGCAAATAAATGTAGAAGACACGGTGGCCTCTTCAATGCATCAAGTTTGTCCAAAGGGTTTTGTGGAAGAGGAACACCCTGTTTCTATATCGAGGAACTCCAAGAAGCTCTTAAGACGTAACCCAACGTTTCGACTGCAACTTAATATGCACCCAGAGGCTTTGCGATTTGACCTTAGTCTCACGCGTAAAGTTCTAACTAAGAGCCAAGGGAGAGTGTTCCGGCTCGTTGGCGATTTTGGCTCGAAGAACAACGTGTCCATCCCGAGGCATGAAAGTAAATATAATCGGTGCCCCATGAATGGACCATGCTGTTTGTGTATGGCTGCCCCAAACTTCACCGTTAAATGAACCTGCAACTCGTCAGGCAAAGGAAGAGACATCGTAATAGCGGCTTTACAAAACTACCCTCGCAGCACGCGTTAGTGCAATCTTCTCACTAAAAAACGTATGATTACGTACCACAAGGGTGGTAAGAACAGCTTGTTAGATTTTAAATGCGGCACTCCGTTGCTAGCGTCTAAAAACACATTTTTAACGTTGTGTTACGTCCCTTTGTGGGATAAACTTAAGATTTGTCGTTGATTTAGAGGCGCTATTCGTATGCCAAAACTCTTGTAAAGCACAATAAAACTAACTTGAGCAAACTTAGAACTAGCTACTTGAACTGCGTTGCCCCAGGTCTTTCCCGCTTCATGCAGTCGTGAAACGCGTGCCTTTGCCCACTACAGACCTCAGTGCTATGTGCACCAAGTCAGTAGAACATCAGTCATGAAGGTATTGTTGCCCTCCATTCGCTTCCAAGGCGTGTACCAGGCCCCCCATCGCTGTAGCGTCTCTGAGCTCACGCATATCCTCGCTCACGCTCCCGTGGTGACCACAGCTTGACTCCAGGCGTAATCCAGCGACAAGTTTGCATTTTTAAGCACGATGACGACCGTGTTAAGATTTTTAGTGTCAGCTGATACGGCAACAACTGTGGATTCTATGCTTTTGAAATACAAACTTCACGCCTAAATGTAGACAACATTACAGGACCCCTCCCCCCAACACACACATACGTTACTCATGAAGTACAGCTAAATGCCAGATTCATCATGCAGCACTCGAAAACAATTACAAATTGGGTTTGCCTTCGACTGAAACCTCGTTTTGGTATATATCTATGTTGGTAGCCACAACGACGCACTATCACTTAGAAGGTGAGCTTCAAGTGTCAGTTCTGCGTCGTCCCACAGACTATAGCCGTATTATTTCGTGCAAAATGCATCAAACCCTGCTAGTAAGCAGCGTTTGCTGTGAAGTAACCTTGATAATCACGAATCACCTTCGCGTTGTCAAGATTGGAGCTCTTTGCCAACATCTCACTGACATCCGTGGGATTTTAGCTTCCCCGGCAACCACATCTTGAACTGCTTGACTTCACCAACCTCGAGAGAAATTGCTTTGTGGTTTCCGTCTTGGCGCTCTCCTTCGAACTCGCAAGCATTGCTGCCAACTTCGCCGTGCCAAAACGCTACCTACAACTCTACAATAGCAGAAAACTCGTTCGATCGTCGCATGTAGCTGCATAGTTTCCGGACATAAGCAATAGGTTTTCAATTTTGGGCTATGATCACTTCTTATGCCCCATTTTGTTCCAGTTTGAGGATGTTGAACTCTTCATCCGACTCTGTCCGTTCATGTGCCACACGTTTAACTGCAACTTGGTAGCGATTGCCTTGGTACTTGTGGGGTGCGGACTAATCTCGAGTACTGGAAGCCTGAAATCGAGTTCACATACCGGTTAACGACAATACCGGCATCGCCGGCCGATACCCGAGTTCACATCGTTATAATTCCAAGTACAATGTCAGAATTCCGAGTGAAATTGGCAGGAGAAAAGTAGAAGGGAAACCTGGCAGAATGGCGAGTGTAGGGCCGCTAAGAACGGGAAAATCTATGGAGCGCTCGAGGTTACGGAGCTCGAGGTACCAAAAAATCATATGTGTCGACCAAAATAAAAATAGTAACTACAAAATTTTATTTTTATCTCAAATGAATTAACTCCATTGGTAATTGTCAAAGAGTTTATTTAATTTGGGCAACCAGAGGAATTACTGTTAGTATTTCGCTGCTGTAAGTGAACTCAATTAATACGTATCTTGCTGTAGCTGAGGCATACGGAAATTATCAGATTGCTTTGGATAGGTGAGCAGGGGCCGAAGAACTGTGAACTGTGCATATCATGCAAATTGACATAGAGCTGTCGACTTCGCGGTGTCGACTCAGATGACGTCCTGACGTCCTGACGATCATCGAGCGACGTCGACCTGCCAACCCGTCGACAAGCCATCATTCTGTCACTATTTTGATTTAAAGAATAATCGTGCGGAAACAGTTTGATTACACAACGGTCCTAGTGAGTTCACGGATCCCATTAGAGCGGGAGGGAGAACAACAACGGCAAAATGTACGCGCGGAGTCTAATACTCACCTGCGTCGTCATCTGGTTGGTATACAACAGCGAAGATGGCCCGTATAAAGCCACTCCCGCCCTCAATGACAGGAAATCGTCGTAATTGGAGGCTGTGGTTGCAGGGTTACCGTCACCACGAATGCAGTGATTCGCTATGTTCAGTGACAGGAAAGTGGATGCATTTGCCATCCTGCTCAACGACGGCTGTGTATGCTGTGAAGGCTAAGAACAAGAAGTAGATCTACTCTTCTGCTTGGACCTCAGTGTCAGCATGATCCAGCAAGGTTGTCTAGGTAATTGTGTGGCTGGCAATTAGTTAATGATAATGTCGATTCCGCTGACAGTTGCTGTATTGTTGGCGGATGGTACTGAGCAGAGAGATGTTGTAACGGGGATGTTACACGAATGTTTCTCATTGGTGTGCTTGACACACGTGGATACATTTATGTGGGTACACAGTGATGTGTGACACTCATGGATACATTTATGTGGGTACGTAATGGTGTAGCACACACGAGTAGATGCGTAGATGGCCTGTGAAGGCCTCACGTTGCATTTTGATTAGGATTTAGTATGCTAGATACT